>OX352764.1:77136703-79536703 GCA_947095585.1 Nephrocerus scutellatus | reverse complement strand
CCTGATACTTGTAAAAGAAAGGGAAAGTGCCCTGTTAAATGATTGGACTTATTCTTATATTCAATGGAAGTTATTCACCGAGGGTGTGCAGTGAATGCGAATGAAGATCATGCATACGTACGACGTTTCTGACATACGAAGTCCCGGCTGTTAAGGGGTTGTCCGCGTGGAGTTTTTAACAGCTCATTCACATAAAGGCTGTTGTTGTTCAGCCGTTGTGTTTATATCTATAACGCAGTAACAATTCATAGAAAATAGAATTTGCTTCTCATTTGCATTAATATTTACCATCATGAGAGTTCTCCCTTCCAGAAGTAACATCTGAGTAGACTAGGATAATAATATGAAGAAGTGCAAACGAAGGCTGCTTTGTTAAATAAACGATGATAGTTTAAATAAGAATATTTTTTGTTCTCGTTTTGTTGTTGTCAGACTTACAGCGCTACGTTATTATAAGTGTGTCAGAACGCCTGTGACACCCAATTACCCAGAGGAACAACCTTAAAAAAATTCTAACACTTAATATAACGTCTGGCAAAATATTGGATACAATTTATTATGTTATAGTCCTTTATTGACAACTACAGTTTTATAACTGATTTTTTTTTCTACTTCGTTATACAGCAAAAATGCTCGTGCAGAACAGCTTAATGTAACGCTAATTCAGGCTGTAAATGTGTCTAATGCTCTGACAAAGTATTTTTTAGTTGGCAATTAAGGAAGTTTCAAATGGAGAAGTTGAAGAAGACTAATACCGACAAACTGCAAACTTTTTGTTTTATATCAGTTACATATATGATACATTGGATAATGGACTATTTAATTTTAATTGGATGAACTTGATGGCAAAACGGAAATGGAAAGAGATTTTATGTGAATGTTTACAGTAATCCAGTGCTACCTAATGTCTATTCATAACGGAAGAAGGTAAGCTCCATTTATTACATACTAGTTGAGTACCCGGCGTTTCACGGGTGTAAAATTTTACACTAATATCGCCCCGAACATTGTAGTGAGACGTTGTCACGACAAAAGATAATGTAGTGAGTTTTGAAACTCTAGACATTTTCCATCACCTGCCTAAGGGTGATTTTTATGTATGGATTTTATGTATGGGGCACAGGATGCATCTTCGCCAGTTTTCTGGCATTGCTTCTTTTTCCCATACTTGCACTATTAGTTCATGGATTACTTAGTGTAGTGCGGGACTCCCAGATTTAATGTGCTCCGCTGTGATACCGTCTGATCCCGAGGCCTTATTGTTTTTCCGACAATTTATCGCTCTGCTAACTTCTTTTATGCTTGGTAGCGGCAGCATTTTTTTTTAAAGAATTCCCTAGTCTATACGGCAGCTACTGCGACCTAAAAAATATATTGTATCTAAGGGTGTATTTACCCTAAGAGAGGTACCACCTCGCTTGTGAAGGTTGGTATATCATTAGTGGCAAGAATATCTTAACTCCGCTGTCGACCATATTTCCTTATGAAAAATGTGTCTCCTTAACCAAAGTAGTGCTGGGCATTCACAGAGAATATGCTCGGATGACTCATCATCTTCCAAGCAAAACCCACATTTTTTATCTGATCCCACACCAATTTTGTTAAGGTGACATCGCAATCCACAATGACCTGTTAGAAAACTCACCAGCTTCCTAATGCTATCCCTTTTTAGATTAAGGATTTTCTTATAGGAAAAGGGCCTTCCAATCTTTTAAATCTTTAGGATTTCCTGAGCCCTGGGACAGTATCCCACTGGAAAATTGTGTTCCTAAAAATTTACCAGTACTGTGGCGGTAAATGTGGACACCACAGTAGGGTTCAAGTCCTATGAACGCAGATTCCGAGCCAGCCCGAGCTAGTTCATCTGCAGATTCGTTGCCTGCAATTCTCTGATGACCAGGGACCTAACCGAGTTTCACTCTGGCAAGAGATTGCAGTGTATCGTAGCAGTTTTTGACTGATAGCGAAAGTCCATTAAGATGGACGACAGCTCTTTAAGACTTGCCTGGCTATCTGAAAAGATATATATTATAATTCCTTTACTAAGGTTAATTCTGGCAAAGATCTCAATAGCATGGAGTTCCGCCTGGAAAACCGTGTGACCTTTTCCCATCTAGAAGCCGGCATCTAGAAGCCGTCTTCATGATGAAGATTTGCAAGGGTGAAAGCCCTACAACAGCATCTAATGCAGTCGTAGGACGGGTGCCATGCGCACCTGCCAAATTATACCAAAAAAGGCAATTTTTTGTAGCTTATTTGTCGTCGTCCGTTTAAGAACTTTCCGTCACCAAACGATGGCCACGTACGTCATAATAGGTCTCACCATCATTGTATACATCCAATGTATCATTTTAGACCCCAAGTTCTGCCGTAGAGGCGTCTACTGACCTACAAGGCCCTAGTGGAGCCTTTGATGGCGGATTTGATATGAGAACTCCATTTTAGCCGTTTATCAAGGATGACTCCGAGATAACTCACCTCACAGGAATAATTTAACGTGGTGGTTTTGATGATGATAGGTCGACCAGTCTTCTTTTCGTGAAAGACACTCGAACTCACTCTCAGCTGATTCGCAGATGCAGTCTTTTCTATCAACATGTTTTCTATTTGGTTCTATCAGAAAAGACCCAGTATCATGATTTTTGTAAGACACCATTCTTCGTCCACCGCATCGTCTTGATTGCTGTTTTATAAGCATTACATTTGGACATTTGGGGTATCGGTATCTGTTGTACAGCTCAAGCTCTATATAGTGAGCGTACATGAGAAAATTCTGAAATCGTTTAGCCGTTTTCGTTGCCGTAGTCGTCGTCGTTCATCAGTGTATCCGAGACTAATTTGAAATTCTGTAATAGTTTTTTTTACGGACGAGGTTATTGGTCTCGCGCCAACCTTACTTTGAAGGGACTAGCCCGATCATTCAGCTTTTCCTGTATTGGAGGAAAATTACAGGCAGCCACCACATGGAGGCTTGATCGCACTTCCACCATAATCAGAGATAGTTACGGCCACATGCAATTCTGATGAATCGTACGTATTAGACAGACATCAGCAGAATAGGGGGATTTTTCTGCTGATGGCTGACTGCCACTTTATACAAGTAGTCCTTGTAAAATGATAAATGCCAATTGTTTACTAAAGTTAACAATACTAAGAACAAAAGTCAAATTATTTGAATATAAGACGAACAACAAATTTAATTGCATTCAAATTTTATGCTAAGAAATGTTCCTTACGTTATAATCGTTTTTACATTTGTGACAAATGATTCACATTAAAGTCGTTATAGCTGACATTAATTAAAAAAGAGTTCAGTTATATTTTGCAACATTCACACACAATAATTTAATAGCAGATGTGAAGTAAGTAGATAACCGTGTTATATTACTTTTACTTCAGTAAGTACGGTGTTTTGCCAAATATACAAATATACATTGTTTAATAATTTTTACAGTGTGTATTTTTTTCAAAAGAACATAACGCAACGCACTTTCACGCGAACATTTCAGACAAAAGAAAAAAACTAAGCTGGGATAAAAACCAGCTGAACCATTCTACGTAATATGAGAGAACATCATATTACGATAATATTTACACTTTTAGTTCATATAATACCTATCCTGGTGTATACGACTGTGTCTGGTGTTGTTTAGTACGCCAAAGAACAACACAATGGAATTTATCCCTTTATTTGAATGAAAACAAATAATGTGTAAAAAGTGTTTTTTTTTATATAGTCCCATTAAAAGATTTTACATGTAGTAGCTAATGGAATGTGATTGTAAATTAGTACGATTTCTGTTGTTTGTTTTAAAATATGACATTGTTTCTATCTTTAGTTTAGTCAGTCCTTAACCAGGATAACTATGGTAACAGCAATGCTTTGGCTGCCTGTCCGTTCGGCTTTCATTTGGCTCTTAAACAGATTAATAAATATTGCAAATCGAATTTAAAATCTCTATACGGTTCTGATGTTCTGATCTTATACATCCTTCCAGTAAAGGCTTAGTCATACCTCAAATAACTTTCTGATCATCTTTGGTTTTATCATTTATTAATTTTACTTTGTAAAAAAAGTATAGTAATCATGAAAATTTTCGAACTCGGGATTTTTGCAGATTTCCGTATCTCCGAGTCAGAAAAGGAAAAAAAAAATATGTTTGTCTGCATGCCTTTCTGTTTGCCTGTGTCCACTCTACAGCCCAGACGGCTGAATTGATGGTGATGAAAATTTATATTTAAGCTTTTTACATAAATTTGGAGGTCCCACTTGATTTTGGCGGAAATCGGCCACCCGAAAATGGCAGTTTAGTTGGACAGTTTTTCTAGTTTTTGCAAATATCTCAAAAAGTATAGCACTTATGAGAAATATGTAAAGTGCAAAAGAAATTTTTAAAAAATAAAAAATTTGAAGAAAATCGGGTTAATTTTTTTAAAAAAAGTTATAGGGCCCCACGAACCCGGGCTTGGGATCTCTTAATTTTTTACAAAAAATGTTGTCTATCGGAGATACACATGTGTATGAAATTTGAAGAAAATCTAGTAAAATTTTCTGAAATATTTGTATGGGAGCCCCCCGACCCCGAGGTCCGAGGGGCCTCAAATTTTAATGGAAAGTATTGTCACTACACATGTGTGCAAAATTTCAATAATATCGGGCCTTGGGAAGTGGGTTAAAAATTGATCGCAAGATTCCACCACACACAAACCCACAAACACACGGGCACGCGAAGTTAATATAGAGAATTTAATAATAAAAAAAATTTAATATACATTTATTGAAGATTCCGGCCCCGTTCGTAAAAGAAAGTCGAATTGTGGGCACACCTTCATTTTTTTGCATGAGGTTAACATCGCCATAGCCCTAGTATATGTTATTGTTATATAGTTTCTTAAATGATTCTTTCGCAGGGGGCCAAAGTTCTGCGAAAAACTTTCCTATTCGGTATACCCAAAGCTGGTCATTTTCTGCTTTAACGCTGGCAAGGTTAAACCAAAGACCGTGGATGAATAAACTAGGGCCGCATCCTGAGTCTTGGGTTCTGAGTCCTTTTGTAGCGTCAATTGGTCGACTGACATATACCTAAAAATATTTCTCGGGAAAAGCAAACACTATCTATCTATCCCTTTGGAAAACACCTCAAGGGCTTAGGCTATCCAAGAGAATAATTTTGCGTTTACCTACAAGGAAATACTTTATTTGAATATAACCTACACATTAGCAAGCTAGAAGACATCCTCTAACGCCATGGATAATTTGAAAGAGGTGGAAAAGTTAGCGCACATTTTCTGTAAGTGTCCTGCTTGATACAATATGGTACAATAATTGATTTATTTAGGTCGAAGTATTAGCTTTACTGGTAGGATAGAAATATCGAATAATAAAAGAAAATTATAAAAATTAAAATTTCTCATCATAATTCTCTTATCGGAGATACACATGTGTGCAAAGTTTGAAAAAAATCGAAGTTAATTTTGAAAAAATTTATATGGGAGTTCGATCACTTCCAAATTTTTACAAAAATTGTTGTCAACGGATATACACAAGTGTCCAAATTTGGAGAGAATCGGGCTACTTTTAAAAAAATGTATATGGGAGCCCTTCGGCCCTGGGGCCGGACCACTTCCAAATTTTAACAAAAAGTGTTGTCATCGTCATGCAAAGTTTGAATAAAATAATAAAATCTCGTTTTGTGAAGTGGGTTAAATATTGATCCAAATATTCCACCAGCCAGCCAGTCACCGAAAGACATACAGATAGCCGGGCATGCGAAGTTATTATAGAGAATTTAAAAAATATGGGTTCGCTCTGTATTAGAGCAAGTAAAGATTCCTCGAGCACAACGAAATCATTGAGTTTTTACAATGAGCTCCGACAAGGGGAAGGAATCTAGTCTCAGATAATGATGTTACATTGTCAGAAATAACTATCTAGAATGTGCTCGGATGACTCAACATCTTCCTAGCAGAACATACATTCTGTTATTGTGCCCACACCAATTTTGGTATGGTTATATCGCAAGCATGTGGGCGTCGTGGCTCAGTGGAAAAGTGCATGGCTACTGAGCAGGGGCTCGTGGTTCGAATACCAAAAGTATTTTTCACGGTGTCCCACCTCTCGCGAATGGGTGTCAAACGTTTCGAGAGAAATAACTTGTCACGGAAAGCTTCTCAATTCGCCGTTCGGATCCGGCCTTAAATTGTAGGTCCCTTCCATTTGTGTCCAAAAATATACATATACATATACGCTTTAAACTTAAATACATTTCGAATGCCTTGGAAAACTTTATCAAGATACCGGATTACCTTCAATAGGTCTTCTAAATTTACGTGTTGGTAAGTTGGTACGTCGAGGTTCTACGCAATTAGATGTAAGAAAACGCTCGGCCAATAGGAAACGAAGACTATATAGCTGCGGTACATATAATAGTCACGCAGGGTGCTAAAGAAGTTTAAAGGCTTAAACAATTGATGTTAGGAACGAGCTATGGAAAACTTCGAGATGCAACTGTTTACCAGTAGGTGGAATAACACTATAGAGGATGTACCGTTAGGGTTTCTGTTCCTTGGCACCAAAATTGCTGTTAAGCACTGGAAAGAGGGGAACATAAGAGATACAATGATAGAAAGCCGAATATTGGAAAAGTAGTAGCAAAAGTAAATGCAAAAAACGCTATGCGATCTATACACTTCACCTTACAAAAATATGTCATTTAAAAAACTGCTTAGCTAAGTTTTGTTTAGGGAGGCCAAACTGTACGACACCGCCGCTGAATCGGTACCGACTGATCGATTTTTTTTGCGGGATGGGACGATAGGACTCCGTGGCAGAGCCAACAATGATGATAAATAAATGAGCAAAGCCAAATTTTTGTTAATGTTTATTAACTATAGCATTTTATTAATTAAGATTATTTTGTATTTATAATCAGTTATAGTTTTGACAATAATTAGAATAATAATATCTGAATTGACAAATACTTATCAAGTTTCATTAGAAATAATAAATATTATGGAAACATCTATATAACATTATATAAATAAAATGTAATTAATTTATAGTTAAAATTATAAATAAAAATATATTTACATAAAAATTTCTTTTTGGTATAATTATTGCACAGTTATACTTTCAAATATTTATGACTATAATACATTTTCCATTTCTTCCAAACTTTTTGTGTTGTTTTTGAAGTGAAGGTACAAAATAATAATACATAGATATTTTAAATTACTTTTAAAAACATAGTAGACATGGTTCTATTTTGTGTGTGATATTTAATTTACAAATAAAATACAAATACAAATAAAAGTATTAAAATTTATACAAGTTCTTAACACAATTTATTAGAAAAATATTAAAATTAATAATATTACTCCTTTTAAAATAGTAATTTATGTTTGCTTTTTTGTTTCTACTATAGGTAATTTGATTTTAATGAGCACAAATGTATTTCTATGGGGACGCCTTTATTTATTAATTTTACTATATACAATAACTTTGGTTTTTGTTTTGGTGAATCATCTCTTAAATTGTTTTTAGCTTTTTGTCAAATAGTACACTCAAATGAATTCTGCAATCACACCACATTTCTAATATTTATTATAATAATTTATATATGACTACATATGAATGCGGTGTATATATGTATACATAAAAGTTCAAATATGTATATGTATGTTGGTATAGATTGTATGTTTTGTTACTTATATGGGTTAGACTATTTATTTATTGGTTTTTGCAATTTCCATTAAAACTCGATTAGGAGTGTAGTGTCCATCATACGAATAGTTCAATCTTGAAAAGTTTTTGTAAAAATTAGTTCAAGCCTTATCGGTTGCAGGTACATCGACAATTTGGTTAGTAACAGTAGCTTCAGGATGAAGTTTAGATTGATCCTGGGTCTGAAAATTAAATTATAGTATATAGATTTATAGCAATATAATAATAATAATCATTTTTTATCACTTATTAGCGTACAATCTTCTGTACTGGTGCACCACCTGTGCTGCGGCCCCATCTTAATCGTAATGGCCCTGGTTTGCGGACTTCTCTATTGAATTCAACTGACTCATCTTGATTTTCGTTCATTTCTTGCAAAGCATGCAACAGATTTCTGACTTTTTCTGAGCTTATAAATGAGTTGAGCAATTCATCGTCTCGAATTTTCTGCAGTTCATCCTGAAAGAGACCACCGAATCAAAAATTATTACAGGTGACGATAAATTTAAAAAAAAAACGTAATTGATATAAATGTATATAATAAGCAGAATTTTTTATTAAATAACTAGTTGAGTGCCAGGCGTTGCACAGTTGTAAAACTTATCAGTAATATCGTCCCCACCATTCTAATCATTACCCCCACACCATCCTACTTACGCAGACCATTCCATAGCGGTGAAATGAAATGTGCACACTAAATTATAAGTAAATTTTGTGATTTCCTTTTGAAAGTTTGGTTGAAATTGTTTAAGGCGTTCCAAAGTTAGTTTAGTTAGTTAGTTAGCACAAACAAACACACATATATATAAATTCTCTAATTTATATATAGAGATATAAGTATTTGCAGCCAGCCATCAGCAGAGTAAAGGAAATAACATATAGTATTTATACATTTTGACTGGTGGAGGTTCGACCAAAGCTTCGCGTGGTGGCTCAGTGATCGCGTTAGTCACCTGAAAGTAAGGTTAGCGTGAGGCTATTAACCTCGCCCATAAAAAAATCATTATTACGGAGCCCCAAATCAGCCTCGGACACAGATAGACGACGACCACCACTACGATGTATTGGACGGGTCATGTTGACTTATAGAAACAAAAGCGATACGACTAAATGAAGGAAGAGTAATTCCTGGGGCTAAGATGCTGAGCCAGAAGGAAATATACACGACTTAAAATACTATTATTAGTAATACTGACTCCCCTTAGGCAGTATTCGTACAGATTGGAACAATTGGTTCGATGATGAATGCATGATAAATGTGGACATGGAGTTCAGATGATATGAAAAAACAGTTCACTGACGAAAGAAACCAGCCACAAGAATTTCGTCCGGGAACTTGAAGAATACAGAAAGCAAGGAGCGCACCAAGAAAAGAAGTTTTACGAAAGAGTCCGCGGTATGACAAAGAGAAAAATCTGATCCCTGATCTGAAAGACATCTTCGAGCCATATGTGTAGCAATTCATAAACTAATAGTACAAGAAAAAAATATGCCAGAAGACTGGAGAACGGGCACCCTCTTCCTATATATTAGAAAGGGTATATACCTTTATAAAGCCATGAGAGAATTTGCCATTCCAAATAAACTGACATGACTATGTAGGTTGACCGTGACCAATGTTATAAGCCAAGTAAAAATATCCGGATCACTATCAAGCCCATTCAACTTCTATAACGGGCTTCGACAAGAGGATAGACTGGCATGCGTCCTCTTCAACCTGGCGTTGGAGAAAGTGATCCGAGACTCTGACGTAACGGCGAGAGGAACAATCTTCTATAAGTCAATTCAGATACTGGTTTACGCAGACGATATTGACATCGTTGGTAGAAACAGAAGAGCTGTACAGGAAGCTTTCATCCAGATAGAGCAGATGGCAGGAAATCCGAGGCTGCACATAAATGAGAGCAAAACAGAGTATATGGTAGCCACATCTGCGAGTAGAAGATCCAGCATTGGCCCCGCAATTAAAATAGTGGAGCGCGAATTTGAAGTTGAGAATCCTGCTCGGAAAGTCCTTTGAGGTAGGATTTGGAGCACGGCAGCGGGGACGGCCAAGCCTGTGCTGGAAGGATGGCGTAGACCAGAACGCCCAGAGTTTAGGGATGCAAACCTTGATGACATCGGCTCAAAATCGGGACTGATGAAGAGACTTTTTGCGGGAGGCCAGGACCGGACCCTGGTTGTAGAGCCAAATATGATGATGAAAATTTCAGGCTTGTGTCAGATAATTAGATGTTCTATCATAGAAAATAAATCCTACATAAACTGTGATTAACTGCGTTACATGCTAGAAATTCACACAAGTTAAACGATTTTCTTTCCCATAAAAATCGTATAACAAAGCTTAATTTGCTAAGACAACAAAATGTTTTTTCTTTTGTTATTATATTATGGAAAAAAGGCCGATTTCATCGTGTAATTATTACAGAAATAAAAGCGCACACAATATAAGGTAAGATCAAAATGAAGGGCGTGCTCAGAAGATTTTTTTATTTCTTCAGTAGCTAATGTGGGTATAGCGCATGTTATAAGAACAGTGTAGCCCATATTGCAGAAAAACGAAAAAACCGTACTGAAATAGATAGAAAAAAATATGTAAGGTAAAAAAATAGAGCGCGTCGACCACTAAACGTAAACGAAGGGAAACTTTTAAGCCGGCTAAAATTACATTAATATTTGAAGAATAAAAGCCAATATTTCGTAATTCCTCTTTAGCACTCGTTGTTTTTGGATTTGGATAGATATCATAAGAGGAATGTGCAGCTTATCTAGCTTTCAACACGGTTCGGACCAACGCGCTTATTTATAAAATAATTAGATACATCATATAATTTAATCGAAATGATTATAATAAGTATAGAAATAAATTTGTGGTAACAGATAAAGAAAATACAATACATAAAATATTCAATATAGCTTACGATCTGCCACAGGGTACAGAAATGGTGCCAACTCTGTTCAATAAGTATATGTTCTGAAATACTTAACGATAAGGATGCGTAACGACATCATATTGTGAATAGAATTCGTAAAGTCATTCTCTATCTTATAAAGAACCGCTTTGCTCGATCACCCTCTATTGAAAATGATTTCGGGACCATTTTATCATGGTCCTGGATACCTTAGAAATACATTAGAAAGTGCATATATACATGTTGAGGCATTTTTGTATCTAAAAGTGATTTACCATGTTGCCAGAAAGGCAACATACAAAACCATATTGCATATTTCATTGATCAATTGGGATGGAAATGAAATCTGGAGATACAGTCGTAACATACCTGAAAGGGATGTTTTATGAGGAATATCTTAACTAAGACATTATAGCGTTGTCTTGGAGGCAGCGCTATGGAACTGAGTGCATCAGTTATGCAGACATTACCTACTATCGTTTAAGGTCAATTAGATTAGGAATTTATTATTGATAAAAAATTGTGAGATTTAAGCAAATAATATAACATATAGCAAGTAGCGAAACGCCAAGTAGCTTAATAAGTTAGTTTAAACTAATATAGACTGTTATTTATATATTACTAAAAATATATATTTTTTAAAAATAGTTAAATGGGTCAACAAAGCTATGTGCTTATGAGTTTAATGCCAATAAACTATACAAGACATTGCCACCCATTTTGTTTCTAAAGTACTCGTGTACCCTGGTAAGAAACATGCAAAAAGTCCTACTCGTATAAGAGTGAGTGGATTAAATAATTGCTTATGACTATTATGTATACTTTCTGCAGACCTTCTTTACCTTTCATACCAAGGAATATTATCTTATACTCTGGACCTGATTTTGATGATCCACTATTTCTTTATTTAACCTCAAACTACTCTAATTCAGTCTTATATCTTATTATAACTACGCTACCTTCTATTAAAAAGGTACGGAGCTAGAGTTGTCTCAGTCAGATAATTTTGCCTAAGCTCAAGTTGTTGTTTACAGTTTGTGAGATTACGGCTGCCAACCAATATTACCTAACCTAAAATTCATCTCACTTACATCACCAAAAATATAGTTATCCTCAGCTCCCTCAAATGGAAGACTACGTCCCCAACGTAAACGTGGGTTCCGGATCGGTCGAACAAACATTAAAGGTCCACGGTGGTTTTCATAATCGTTATTATCATCCTCGTATACATCGTCAAAATCATGTTCCAAAGGCATCGATGGATCACTACGTCGCCCAAATCTTAACCTCAGTGATGGCGAACGAATTGGCTTCTTATTGACATCACCACCAAACCAACGTTTCTGAACTTCTGGCATTAATAAAGAGGGATCGCTACGGCCAAATCGCAAACGTAATGACGGTGATCGTTGAGCCTTCCTTTCGACCACATGATTTGGAAATACAACTGGTCCAGCATATTCCCGTTGTAGCAAATTTTCATACAAATTGTTAATAGTGGCTGCGTGTGACACAATTAAGAGGAAAAGAAAAACGTTAAGATATATGTATAATACGTTTTGAGAATTGCTGCTGCCTAACAACAAAAAACTTACCGTCTGTTTCTAAATTTTCAGCTATGACTCCATTGAGACATATTGCCAAGAAAGCTAGTACCAATGCGTGAAGATATTGTCGAGAAGCAATCATTGTCATTGTCTGCAAGAAAAAATAATGAAAAAAACTTTTGTGAGCTTTATATTTTCCTGCTTATGGTTTTCTTTAAGAATGAGCATAGATCGGCTATAAGATTTTATCTTCTTTTATGAATTTGCGAAAACATTCATAACAGTATTTAAAAGTATTAAAGCTGAGATAATGGATGGATTTGCAAATCAGTTGGTTAAAAGAATATGGATGATAGTTTAAATACAAAGCAATTAAAATTACCGTGTACTTTGAACAACTCTCACGAATCAGATTAATATAATATAAATGTAGAAGCGGAACATGAAAAATATTTACATTGACACCTAAAGAGACACGAATTTGATACGATTTGGTTTATCTGATCGTAATCAATTTTTTTAGCTGTAGGTATTGTAGTCAATAGAGTTTAAAGCCAATAGACCAGAAATATTTTACTGTTTCACAAACTTACAGCATGCTTGAGAGTAAAAATTCCCACATAAAAGAAAACCTTTCAAAGGAAAATCTACCCTGCAGGGTTGACTTTATTGAAAAACTCCACTTAAGTACATAAAACATTTTCTTTAGTCTTTTACCTTTTAAAAAACATACGACAAAGGCGACGATTTAAGTATAATAGTTCTACAGTATAAGTCTATTCATCTACATTTTTATGTAGCGTCTGAGTGTTATAAAAACTAGGTTAATATCCCATATTGTTTTAGTTATTCTTTAAATAATAGAGGTATGCTAGTATTTTTACGTTGCTTGTTCGTTTGCTGGAGGTAGCGTCTTTATATGAATACCTATGTCTAAAGGTTGTTGCTCAAGAATAAAATTCAAAAATCTTTATTGTTCAAGCCACTTCCTGATCGTTTGTCTATCTATGCATCTTCTATGAAATTGTTGTAAAAAAACTTCTTTTTTGTTTTTTTCAACTAAAAATTATTTTTCTTTTGTGCACTATTTATTGTTTTCTTGAATGTATTAAAATTTCTTAAAGACCAATTAAATTTTTGTATTTCACTGATATTTTTTTATTTAATAGATGGGGCCCGAATGACAAAAATTAGCTATTTTAATACAAAAATCCCATCATCATTTAATTTAACCAAAACAACTCGTAAAAATAGGGAATGGATATAGACTAAAGGTCATTGTCTATTTGTATATACTGACTATACCGATTTCATATGTCTTTAAATAGACTGTTTTTGGTATTTTTACAAGATTTACAGGACAAAGCCTTGGTATCACAAAAGAATTAAAAGCAAAAGTAAAATAGAAGAACTTCAAAGTTCCGTTCTGTGGCATTATTATTATATGATCATGAGATACATCAAGTATACGTACGCTGTTTTATTGTTTATTCAACCACATCGTGTTATGTAGATTATTGATAGAGGAAGTTTTGCTTGTTGAACTACTTAAAATTTCCCTTAAAGAAATATTTGTGGGAAGACAAATAATAATGTAGGTATTAAACGTAAAGGTTAAAAATTCGTGTATATATTTGATACAGTATATAATAGCGGAAACAGATTCACTTGATGAGCTTACAACAAGTCACAGGGAACTGTATCTCTTAGGTGTATTATTGAACAATGTTCGATACTAAATATAGTTACATATGCGTGTTTTTTAGCTTAGATAGAAAACCAAACATTTATTTTGTTTATTTTCATTTTACATTTATGAATAGTGCAGCATATCATAAAGCGTAGGAACATCATAATGCATAAAGTATGTGCCTTTGTCAAAATTGTCGAATGTGTGTTAAAGTCATGCAAACCTACCACCTTACAACGAATTTTAAATTTTATGGCTAACGGAAATAGCAATGTGCAATTATAAGTTCTATGAGGTATAATAAAATGTATGTATGTAAGCGGGTGGCTTTTCTACATACGGTGGTAAACAATTGGAAGCAAATGCAGCAATGTTGAAGGCAAGTGAGCTGCTTGCCTACCTAGTTTATAACTTTTTTTATTAAGATAAATTTTGACTTTCCGATAACTAATTTTTCCGCCTATGATGGCATATCTAGAGGTACTCTCAAAAAATAAAATCTGCAGTTAACCCACACACGCACTTTATTTTAGCCAGTGAATTTAACAAACTGGCCTCAACAATGTTCTCATGTCTCAATATTTTGAACAGCCATCATACAGTGCGTTTGGCTAAAGGTATGCTGTTCACATTGTACATTGTCCTAATGAATCCAAAGTTCATCAACGTTTAACCTGCTTCAGTATAAGAAGCATCCGTAATAAATGTATCCATTTTAATTCATTTGCGCTGACTGTAGGTAGGTAGGTTTTCCAAGTTCTCGTACCATAGCCAATAAATCATTCTTTAAGCTATTTTAATATTGAATTGGTGTTAGGTATTGCCGTTCCAAATGATAAATTTTTCCCTAAACTTTCCAAAATAAATTGTGTATCTTCAATATTTGCTCAAGTCCTAGGCACTAATACTTTCAAAATAAATATATTGTCTATTTAACTCTACAATCATTTTCAACCGCTAAATCGTTGCTGCCATATGCATAATATGTTCTGTGGATAAGCCTGTGAACATATGATTATATTTTCGAATTTCACTATTAGCCATTGGAAATGAATGCAATGTACGTACGTGCGCTTGTGTTGGTCTTTGCATAATAATAATAATATTTGGCGCGACAGACCATTGAGGTCCAAGGCCTAGCTTCTCGCGACCATTTGTGTTGCGCATGTATATTTTTTTGGACACAAATGGAAGGGAGCTATAATTACTCTCGGAACGTTTGTCACCCATTCGCGAGAGGTGGGACACCGTGAAAAATACTTTTTGCTGTTACTGCGATTCGAACCAAGGCCTAGCCTAGCTTCTCGCGACCATTTATTTTGGCCACAAATGGAAGGGAGCTACAATTACTCTCGGAACGTTTGTCACCCATTCGCGAGAGGTGGGACACCGCGAAAAATACTTTTTGCTGTTACTGGGATTCGAACCACCAGATATGCCAATTGTACTCAAGTTTATGGCGAATAAAAGCCTTGAAGATAGTAGCTAGATCAGAGGGAGTGAAACATTTCTTGCATTTCTTGCACAGGGCTAGAAAACATAAACATTTCGCAGCATTTTCGATACGGTAAATAAGCTTGTCGTTAACGCTATACTGAGAATTGCGAGATTTTTAGTTTCCTCGATGCAACTGTCATTCATAGAAAATTGCATGCGATTTAGGATTCACTTAGACGACAGGAGACAGCACTGGGGTTTGGAAGCATTAAATTCTACTCTATTGTTTTCTCCCCATTGTATTATGCTTTAACGTGCTTAACATACGTAGTTATTTGAGTTCTACATGAGAAGTGGAGAGACGTTCCTCAAACTTATATAAGAAGCTGAGATTGCTGTCGTTAGCGAAAGAGTGAAAGGGATTAGAAGTCACAGATATAAGAGATCATTAATAAAAATGAGAAGGCTGTCGGGCCCTGGGAAACGCCAGTACAACTTAAATTAAGCCGTCCAAAAGATAGCTTCTAATCCAGTAAAGCAGTTTATCATCAACTCCATAATTACGCATTTTAGACAAAAGAGCTTGATGCCAAACTCTGTCAAATGTCTTAAAAATATCGAGTGCAACAGCTTTGCTTTCTCCAAATTGATGCTAAGACCGGTTTCACTGTTCGGTGAGATATACCATCAAATCACCAGTAGAACCTTACCTACAAATTCCATACGGCCGGTCACTAAGGATTTCGATGGTTTCAAGATATTTCTTGAGCTGAAAATTGATCAGCGTTTCCATGAACTTGGAAAATATGGATGTAAGTGCTATGGGTTGGTACGAAGTAGGAGACGACGGCTAGCCTTTTTGGGTATGGGCTGGACAAAGGCTGTTTTCCAACTACTCGGGAAGAATCCAGAAGAATAGGATAGATGGAAAAGCTTACGCGATGGTAATGTAAGCTTGGAAGAACACTTCTTCAGAACTATTGCGGAAATACCATCTGGCCCAGGGGATTTTTGAGTGTTGAGATCGTTTAAAACTATAGCAACTGCACGAGTACGAATGAATATCTGTCCCATAGAGAGCTCAATACTCTGAGGTGTAGAAGGCAGGGATGCATAATCTAGAAGCGTGGAGCTAGCTGCGAAATGCGCAGCAAACAGATTGGCCTTGTCAATAGAGCTGACAACTGGAATGTCATTATAAATGAGCGTTGGAATCGATGACGAGGCTGTATTCTTGATTCTTTTCACGAATGACTAAAAAATGTTACTACCTTTGGGACATTGTAGTATTTTTTGCCTCAATTTTTGGTCGTAGGCAAATTTGACTCGCCGAAGATGGGCATTGCAATCATTTCTGACTCGTTTAATATTTGTTTGGTTTTCCTCAGTAGGGTTTGCTTTGTAAAACAGAAAGCAATCTCCAATCATAGTAGCCTCCTTACGCTCGAGTTATACCATCCATCCTCCTTTTGGTTTGACAGACTTATTCCTGGAGGGTTAAAGTCTTTCATACTAATAAGGATGATGTTTGTGATTGCATCAGCGGCGGCATTAATGTTACTGTCACGAAGCAATAGCGACCAGTTAATTCTTCTAAATAAGTTGTTAAGGCCGTCCCAATTGGCTTTATCGTATTGCCATACTGTTTTTTTGGGAGTTTTTTCTGTAACTGCGTGGCTTATTAACAAGAAATTAGCTGCCACTACGCAATGGTCTGAAGAGCCCATTATTATCGCCTAATACATTGACGGAGTATTTATAAGAATGAGAGGAAAGGAACAATTCAAGGTGTTCGCGGATTGATTTGCAATGCCGGGTATTAATTTGTTGCTGAGGTCCACTCTAAAGAAAATATTTGTGCACGTCCTTTCTAAAAAAGGGACTCGTAAGTATCCAAACTATTGAAAATTCTTTAGGTAATATATTGAACACCTAATAAACCACTTTTTTATCACGGTAATATAAAAAAAAACAGGGGAGAGTATTGTATTCTTAATGAACTGACCAAGATAAGCCTATAAAGGTTTCAAGAGGGCACTTTGAATCCAACTATCTAAACAAGGTTCCGACAAATATTGACTGGATAACTTTCTTTTAATCCTGGTTAAGCTGATAGTCTTGTGTAACATCGCAATGCAAATGTTCTTAAAAGTGAAACTAGTGAAACCACTAGGATACGCAAATATATTCATCTTTTAGTTCTCTTTTTAAAATTTAAGGCCGTGAATGTTTTCAGGGTAAAAATTGTGCTAAAGCAACTGAACTTCATTAACCTATGCAATACCCAACAATAAGAAAATCGAAAATACATTGCCATCTTTCTGATAGTTCAAAAGGGTTAAGCATACACAAAATAGAAAAAACTCTTTTCTTCATTCATTGCAAAGTAGTAAGCCTCTACAACATACTGCGCGAGTTAACCTTACTCAATGTCTGAAATGCATCATTATCCTCACTGACTTAAGTTTAAAAAAAAAGCTTAGTACGAGTATTTACCACTTCAGCAAATTCACCGATACGCGCTCGTTTCCTTCGGATTAGCATGTAAAAATACCACTTATTTTTTAGTTACTGGATTATGTTAACAAAGTAGTGTGCTAACATTTATGTACGGCGTGCGTGTAAATAAAAATACCCTGCAATTCGTTTCGAATTACATTAGAAACAGACAAATGGAAGGCGACAATCATTGGTGTTTGTTAGTGTTGTTTCTCATTAAGCTTCCTTTTAACCGGACTTTGCCCTTTTTGTCAAAAACCCCTTTAAAATTAAATGGAGTTTACTTTTATTTTGCATAGATACGAGTATGTCAATGAATAAATACGAGATAAATTACAGTAGGATAAACCTTTTCAATTCTCACGATATTTTTACTACACGATATCGAAAAAAAGCTGACTGAGTTTTTGTAAATGATTACCATATATAAGTTTTGTAGTTCCGAGTGATGTATTTCTATGTAAGAGCATCATTTCATTTGGAATCCAATCTACTGTAAAAATTGTAGTTTCAATTTAAATTAAATGGAAATTCATGGTGAGTTTCATTTTAATGAATTATTCGTTTGTTCTGTAACTAAGCTCGTACAGGCGTAGAGGAGGTGACTGCATGGGGCGAGCCCCTAGCTTTCCTACCTTTCAGCTTTAAGAATACTCAACTGACCTCTACCTAGCGTTGCTCCCTTGCAGAAGTAAACCATTAGTCTGTGGGCTTAACCCAACTCCAGTGGTACCAATCCGACCTTGTATGGGGTGTGTGACATCAATGGCTTCAATTCATTCGGTATGGGTGCCTGGCCAAAGCCGTAGCAAACCCTGGCAGCATAACCTTCCGCGTCAAATCACATCATCTGTCGTCACCAGGATAACAAGCTATCCCGGGTGCCAACGTGACTTTGGCGGGGCCTGACATCAATGGCCTCAGTTCGTTCGGTATGATTGCCTGGGCAAAGCCGAAGCAAACCCTGGCAGCACATCCATCCGGAACCTCAAACCACATCTCCTACCACTAGGATAGCACGCTACAGTGCCCATTCTAGGCATTCTTAGTACTAGAAGCCTTGCCCTATTTATTTGCCGAGTTTTACCAAGTATCAAACCCATCGAAAAGTAAGATACAGCGGTCCTTTCGGGGAGTACAGGCGTACATCATGAGTAGAGTGGGACGAACCAGCACTTACCCGGCTTTCGCACTTACCAGGCTTCACCTCTTTCGAGAGTAAACCTCAGCCCCAACGGTATATCCCCAAAACAAACTGAGTCCGCAACCAAAGTTGTCTCTAGACGAGATCAACGTCACGGTCAAACCCGGTCCGTTCGGCACAGACAACTCCCGTGGTACCAACGCGTCCTTGGTGATATCTGACATCAATGGACTTAGTTCGTTCACTTGCCACTAGGATAGCACCTTATCCTAGGCCACTAACAACACAGACCTGGATGAAATAAGCTACTAAATACGAAGAGTTACCCAAAAGATTGATCTCTAAATACTAGTAGCCCTTTCTTGGTCGCAGAGTAAAAAGATATATTCTAAGTACACGCGGCCCTTCCTATTTTCCGTAGTAGAGCCCCAAAGCCTAACCATAAATAGGTAAAAATGCAGCTGGACCCTCCACGGGAAGTACAGGCATACAGCAAAACATCTTTTCAAAGGTCCCGATTTCGAGCTAATGTCATACAATTTGGCATTTTAAGTTTTAGGGGTTCTGATGGTTTACGCCAATTTTCCAGCGAGATCTCCCCCATACATTTCAGGGCATACAATGTCAGCATCACTGTTATGTTGGCAATAGGCAAAACGCCGCATTTTTTTTATCAGGGTGTCTTAGTTATGCGTGGAGTAAGCTCTGGTTTGCTTTATGTTTCGAGTCATCTATGCTTGCACGTTAAAAATGGAAAAATACACGTTTACAAATTATCTGAACTTTTTAGCTAAGTTGGTGTTCGGTTGCGACAACTTTAATCATTATGAGAGATGAAGTCCATTTCTATCTCAAAGGCTTCGTTAAGTTTATGATAACTTGAAAGAGGTTGACTTGAAGAGTACATATGTAGTTCCAATAAGGGGGCGCCAAACACCATACAGCTGGCCGCCAAAATATCGAGTTTTTGAAGTTAAAGTTCGGTGCTCGTGACCATGGACCCATCAATTGGTTTGTGTGATTTGACGCTGCAAGAATTTGTTCGGGCAATGTCGAATCTGTGGTATATGCCAATAATCTAGGTGATCAACAATCAACAGCAAAATCAACATCAAACGCGAAACATCGCATCGATCATGAAAAATTGGGTTTAGCAAATTCACTCGTAGAGGACATTTGAATGATGTAAAAGCTGTATCATTGGACATTGATATCCATTTGTGTGCAAAAATATGCATGCTCAACACAAATGGTTGCGAGAAGTCAGGCCTTGGACCGCATGGTCTGTCGCACCGATATTATTATTAAAGCTGTATTTAATAAAAACGAATTGGGCACCCTTAATCTAAACCAAAAAAAAAGTGTTAAGTAACTACGAGTATTTTTTATGCACCAGCTGCTTGGACCGTATTGTTAGGTTTCAGGGTTTAGAGAGTGTTTTCTGAATATATAAGGCTATGTTGGCTTTAAGATGTAGGCACATGTAATTAAAATAAGATTATAGATAAAGGTTCGTTTTTATAATAGGAGCAATGTTGGATATTGCTCTCATTAAAGTGCTGCTTCAGATTTTAAACCGTCGAATTGATTCGAATGAAAACATCTTAGAAGACTTTTGATGATATCAGAATTGGTATTGGTATTATACAAAGCAAATATATTTTTGAACTTACATAAACCAGAGTTTCGAATTACTTTCTGAAATGCATGATTGAGCAGAAGGCAGCCAATTTTCTTGTCGGAGCTCGTTGTACATCTAAACAAAGAAATGTGAAATGCTGTTCGTTGGTAAGCACATCACTAGAGAACAGCTGGACCGGTTTAGCTCATTTTGAATTTACAATGTTCGTCATAGTCCAATTAAGGTTCATTCGGAGAAAAATTTAGAAAAGTTGCCCGGATAATTAAAAAAATGCGGAAAAACTGATAGTGCTTTTCTCCATGGGCTTTTTGTATGAACTCGCGACCATAACTCACGATTCGAACACGTATTTATTTTTTGCCGATATAGGTGTCGATTCTGTAGTTTTCTGGGTGGCTGAGGTGATAAATGTGTGGAGAGGGTCAGTCGGCGGGTTGTCAGTCGGGTCGGATTCAGTGGGATGAGGCAGCCAGAAAACGCCGGGTATTTCCGATAGTATTGAATAGACTTGACATTCATTCGAACATCTTATGAACCTAAGATCAACAACTTTTGCAATGTTTTTTGTAACTCTTGTCATTTTATATCGCCTACCTGATGGTGAAATATCTATGTTCACATTATCATACCGAAAGTAGCTGACCGAAGCAAAATTAGGAACAATTTCTTAAGGACGCAAGATCCGAATAACTAAAATAATGATGTGTCACCTAATAACACGACAGAGTTTCCAACATACTTGAATGATAAATTCATTAAAAAAATACACGATGGGCAAAAAATAACCTTTATTTAAAAGTTAAAACAATGGATCATAGTGCTGAACTTCCAGCATTAAAAACTAGAAAATTTACTTTTTTTGACATATTTTCGATTATCCATCTTTAGGGAAATACTATAAATACGGTTCGCACTGAGACAATCAAAAAAATAGTTAAAAATATAAAAAAAAATATAAGATAGTAAAGCGAGTTTCTCAGCTCGCCCTATGGATAGTTGTAACTCAGTCTAAACACTGAATTATTTTAAAAGCCCAATAGTAATTAAATTCACAACATTCGTAACAATTTTGGGGAATTTTTTTTTTGTGAAAAAAAAAATATTTTTTCTTATTTTTTTGGAAAATTTTTTATTTCTTAAAAAAACTTTTTTTTTTAAAACAACAAAACACAAGTGATCACACACCCCGTGTATGTATATTTAGTTGTAATTCAGTCTAAAGACTAATTTATCTTAGAAGCCTAATAGTATGCAACGTTAATTGTAGGTCTTTCATTCATATGCGACAGGCCATTCAGTCAAAAGCAGTTTCTGAAATAGACTGAAAAACCCACATTTTACGTTTAGGCTTAAAAAATCGATAGCAATGCGTAGATTAAGTATTTTTTTCAGTTTTATCAGGGGTAGTAACCCCTATGAATGAGAAAATTATGCTATCGCAAGCCGAGCGCTAACCAATTATTTTTCATCAAGTGCGATCAAATTTTGACTGGTAGAAGCCGAGATATACGACATGACAAACAAACATACACCCGTACAAACGAACACCCGTTCAAACGTACAAATGTACACACGTTCGCTGAAAAATTTTCATGTCCTCTGAATATAAGCTTCGCTCTTCGGGCTCGCAATAAAAAATATAAACAAAAGTTTTTTTTATCTTTCACTTTTTCTTTTCTTTTTAAATTCTCTATATTAACTTCGCGTGCACGTGGCTGGCTGGTTGGCTGGCTGGCTGGCTGGCTGGCTGGCTGGTCAGATTTTCTGATAAATTTTTAGCCCACTTCCCATAGCCCGATTTTATTGAAATTTTGCACACAAGTATATTTCCGGTGACAATACTTTCTATTATTCTAATTTGAGGCCCCTCGGGCCGCGGGGTCGGGGGGCTCCCATACAAATATTTTACAAAATTTACCCGATTTTCTTTAAATTTTGTACACATGTGTGTCTTCGATGGAAAACACTTTTTGTAAACATTTGGAGGGGCCGATCCCTTGGGGACCCCAATATACAATTTTTAAATATCGCTATATCGCATCAGATCACGGCAAAGTCTGAGCTCTGTGCTTTGTGAGCAGCGCTGTTCGCTGCCGCTGCGTAATTTTGTGGATGATTTTGCCACAAGGCGAGCACGCAGTGTGTGTGTGTGTGTATCTCCGATTAGAGAATTTACAAGAAAAATTTTAATTTTTATGGGTTGTTTTTTTTCTGAAATAAAAACAATATCTGTAAATTTTATTCTCAACTCGAAACTATTAATTAAGTTGTTTGTTCCACGTTTAAAGTGGCTATAAAAAGCAATTAATTGCAATTAAAATACCAATTTATATTATTGTTTTTGTCTTTATTTTACGAAACACTATAAATTTTTAATTATTTGGTCTATTGGGATTACATTTTGAAGCGTGTATTGTATAATCAACAAAATTATTATATACGTGTAATAGTTTCGAGAACAGGCCATCCAGTGGCTATACCCTTCCAGTAAATACTTACTCGTGCACAGATAATGCTAACAGAAACGAGCATGTTTTGGAGCCTATCGAGAATTCATTATATGAATTGGCCGGTTTTATTTTGTGTTCTTCATAAAATGGTAGAATTCGGCATGGCAAATAATTGACAACAAGTATGTGGGTTCAGGCCAAAAACACATAAAAGTACAATTTGATCAGCCTACATAACTAACGTTTGAATATGCATAGCATAAATGAAATTTTATCTAACATACATTTTTAATAAAGGTAAAAGATACTTTGTGTTCCTGTGTTCAAAGAACAAATGTATGAGACATATCCTTGTTTGGTTCAACAGAAGACATTAACGCACAATGTAAAAGTTCTGTTTTGTGTTTTTAAATATTAACTCCACTGGGTATTTACTTTATCCAGTATGTCCAGGTATCCGCATTTACATATCAACTGTTTGCAGTTCTCTACTTCTACTGTTTTACGTATTTGGGGAAATTATATCACATATTAATTTAAGCAATTGTCATTCCATTGTGATCCGCCTACAACGTTGTACCTACAAAGTCATCAGATAACTGATTTTCATTCTGTGTGCTCAGTTTGCTCTTAGATTATATAACATTGTCGCGTGTATTGACAAAAAGTGTGCAGTAGAAAGGGGTATAGATGCAGGGTTGGATACAAAAATGTCGAGTATAAATTATTAATCTGTTGAAAGAATTTCATTTTAGGTAGTATTCATTCATTCAGTAGTTCATTTAGTGAGAGGTGTACTATACATGAGCAAGAATAATATTGTGATTTTAGCTAATCTAATAATATTATTATATTATGAATTTGTATTTACGTAGATTTTGCTGTTACAAGGTATTACTATTGTCTGGGGTCGGATCAGGTTTCGAAGGAATTAGATAACATTTTGTGGTTGAGATGAGATGCTTAAGATTAATTTGGTATTAATTAAAATTGTAATGTTAATTGTAATGTTGTTCCTAATTTGATTGGTTTATACAAACCGATTATGACCGCGTTAGCATCATATCATATTTGGCTCTACAAGCGGGGTGCGGTCCTGCAAAAAATCTCTCTACCGGTTCCGATTTCGAACCGATGTCATCCAGTTTGGTATTCCTAAACTCGCCGTCGTGTCCCATGAGTCCTATTGCAAACGACTTTCCGAGCAGGATCCTCTTCAGTCATGCGAGCTAGGTATCCTACCCACAGGAGCCCACCGGGCTTATTTCTCTTCACCATGTTGACATCGCGATAACACTCGTATAACTCATCATTTTAGAGTGTACGCAATCGTCCTTCATCACATATGTAAGTCTTTTATATCTTAATGGACTTATAATGGATTGTTCCTCTCGCCGTTACATCGGTGTCTCACATCCATTTTTCCAACGCCAGGTTGAAGAGGAAGCAGGTCAGTCAGTCCCCTTGTCGGAGCCCGGTATATATATTGAATGGGCTGTATAGTGATCCGGGTATTTTTACTTGGCTTATAACATTGGTCATGGTCAACCTACATTTTCTTTTCGGTGTATTTGGGATGGCGAATTCTCTCATCGCTTTATAAAATTCTACTCTAGCTTTGCTATCATACAAAATTCTATAAAGAGATAGTGTAGTGAGTTTTGAAACTCTAGATATTTTTCCATCAACTGCCTAAGACTGAAAATCTCATCAGTTCTTGATTTGCCTGGTATGCCAACTGGTGTGGCCCAATGATGATTTTAACGCACGCGGCTATCCTGTCAACAATATTATACCCCGATACTTGCTGCAGGTTTTATATCTCCGTTCTTACGATGCCTCTTCGCCAGCCTTCTGGCATCGCTTATTAGATAGATAGATAGATTTTATTTTATTACCATTCGTTTGAAATATTACAATAACACGCAGACTTTCTCTTGTAACTACGGGGTGCATATTGTTTTACTACAAAATCAAAAAAGCATGGCATTGCCGTCTGCCGATTGACAAAATTAATTCTGTATTATAATTTACTAGTTTTACCACTTTGATTTAGTAAAATAAATATACAAATAAATATTGAAATTAAAAAAAAAAATAAAGAATTTAATTCACGAAGGTAAGAGGGATTACTCTAGAAGTTGAGCGTAATAATTTTATTTCGATACGCCAGAGCAACTTTGCAATAGCGATACAGTTGTGTCATATTAGGCTTTTTTAATCATCCTAGTACTTCCACGTCCGGTATAAAATCAGTTCCGAAAAAGTTTCTTCTCGTTTCCATCAACATCGGGCACCTTCCAAGGAAATGTAGAACATCTTCCCTTTCTCCAAGATCACATAGGGTGCAAATAATTGGAAGATCTTCTCTATGTGGAATAAAATTCAGCTGGAGTAGTTCGTCACGAAGTTTTATAACCATCGATAGTTCATCCACACTATATTCGTCCCTAAGGTAACTGTCTTGCAGATTGTGACATAATTGGCTATACGTGGCTCTGTGAATCGACGCCGCTGCATCTCTGAGAAAGCCTTCCCTTAGTTGAAGGTCAACTTTTTTTATGAGGTTATAGAGCATTGGTTTCCAATTTTGATACTCTGCTATATTAAGTTGAAGCTCCATGCCACAGCTTTGCGCTAGCTCCATCCATTCCGCGTACCAGCTTTACCGGTTGGAAATTGTTTTAAGTTTCTTCGGCAGTCGATCATTTGGCATTTTGAGAACCTTCAGGATATAGTCCACGTGCATCTTTAGCGTTTTTATGAATATTGGGGGCAGTCCTGTCTCAATCATTAGTATGTAGTTAGGTGTATTCGGTGGAAGTCGAAATGTTCTTTTTATGTAGAATCTCAAGAGCTTTTCTACGGTGTCATACCTTTTGGTTCCCCATACTTGGGCTGCATACAGCAATGGCTTCGGAGCATGCTTCAAAAACTTTGTATTTGCTGCTATGCGAAATGAGTTTGTTGGCAAAACATTTTCTCCAGGTAGCATTTATTGCTATTTTTGCCTTTGCAATTTTGTCATCGAAACGTTTTTTCATATTCAAGTTTTTTGTGAAGTAAACTCCTAGGTATTTGTAGTCCGTCATTACTTCAATTCTTTCTCCATTGTACAACCATTTTTCGTTAGAACAGCTCCTGCCACCTCCTCTCTTAAATATCATTACCTTACATTTCTCCAAGGTAACCCCTAAGCTCCATAATTGGCAGTGTTCATATAACCGATTAATCATCCGCTGGAGAGTCTCGGGAGTGCACGCAAACATAACTATGTCGTCTGCAAACATCAGGGCCTTTATCAATGTACCTGCGAACTCTATACCTCCGGGTAGAAAATCGATTAAGTCTTCAATGAAGAGTGCAAACAATTCCGGAGGCCTTATCCAGCCACCGTTTGAAACCACTCTGAAGATCCTTCCCCATCCGACACTGCTGCTTTTGTATCTTCATACAGGTTTTGTAGGGCCCTGCCAAATTTGAGTGACATCCCCATACCATATAGTTTATAAAACAATGCATTTCAGTCTACCGTGTCGAAGGCTGCTTTAAAGTCTATAAAAAATACATATAGCTTTTTCCGTCTCGCGAGAAAGGACTCCGCAATACTTCTCAAGACGAATATATGATCCACAGTCGAATATCCTGATCTAAACCCTGCTTGAAATTCTTTCAACAAATTATTTTCCCTAATCCATGTCGTGAGCCGTTTTTGTAGAATAGCTGTGTAGATTTTGTAGGAGGCATTAAGAAACGAGACACCCCTATAGTTGGCTGGGTCCGATTTATTCCCTTTCTTATGGATGGGGTAGATCAGGGCTTCTTTAAATTTCTGCGGTATAATGCCTTTCTCCATTATTTTATTAAACACAAGAGCAATCTTGTCTATAAGCACAGTGGTCCCATATTTTTAAAATTCGACCGGTATTCGGTCAGATCTAGGAGCTTTGCCATCCTTAAGCTCAGCCAGAGCTACATTAATTTCTCACGGTGAAATTCGTTCATCCAGCAACTGATTTGTTAAACAGGGAGCAGCATAATGAAACTTAAGTCTAACCATTTCCGGGTTCAGCAATTCCTTAAAATGAGTACATAGCACGCTAGGTGTTATGGTTTTACTGATGTTATACTTCTTGCCATTGAGTTTCTTCGCCAGCTTCCAGAACTCTGCCGCAGTGTTACATTGAGCCATCTTTAGGGCTTCTGCTTCGAAGAAGTTTTTTCTTTAGCTTCTGCATACTCCTTGTATTTCTTGTTTGCATTGATGTAGAAGTTCTTAAAGTTATCCTCGGTTGAGTTACGGAAGACTCTAAGCCAGGCGAATGATCGCTTTCTCGCCATCTTGCATTCCTCGTCAAACCACTTCTCTCTGCGGTTCTTATTTTGTCCGGTGATTGGATAAGATACCTTGATAGCCTCTATAATGTTTTCCAAATCTGCCTCTGGTTGCGTGCTTAGTATTTCATCCAGGTGTCTTTTATAGGGAAGACGAGCATTAACGTTTTTTCAAAGCAATTTAGGAAGGAGCTTCGTATTTCATTTTCGTTGTTTTTCACTTGAAAAGCTATGACTATTGGTAGATGATCTGAATATGGCACCTGTTCAATTTTTAAATCTGTTACATGCTAATTCCATTCTCCACCAATAAGTCCATAATCGATCACTGACGTTCATTGATGACTTACAAAAGTATATTCCCCACTCTTATCAGACTCACTCGTTCCATTCAAAATCCGCAGTCCAAAAGATTGCCAGAATTCCAGCACTCTCGTGCCTATGGTGTTACGCAAATCATCTTTTGATGCTCGAACTATTCCGGCGCTAGTGTTTTCAGATCCAGCTTCAGTACCAGTTCTAGCATTCAAATCACCTATCACCATTAGATTTGTATTGTCTTTGTACTGTACTATACTTTGCAGTTTATCAAAGTCACGTTCCCAATAATTGCGGTTGACGTATGTTGGGATTATCCAAAACTCTTTGTTTTCAAATCTGACATTTGCGTAGGTTGAGCCCTCTACTGTATTAATTTCACATATAATACCTCTGATATCCCTTTTATAGCCAAAGTAACAGCCACCACTTCCTCTTCCCAATCTATGTATTTGCGTTGCAGGTATCCATTTGTACTTGTAATTCGGAAACTTATTCTCTAAATAATCTTCATTTTCTTTTTTGTCTATTAGAAAGGTCTCAAATAGAAAAACTAACTCAAATTGATTAATAAAACTAAAAAATTCTTGGTATAACGATTTGTTACGTAAACCCGCTACGTTGTATGATAATATTTTAAATTTATTTACATTTGGTTTATTAGCTAACTTTTTATTACTATCATGGCAGACGGCATTATAATTAAAAACGTTTCTTGGAACTGCATACTCCCCCAGAATGACGATCCCCAACAATTCCATTGCCCTCTGTGATTGGCGCTCGGCACTCACTGCTGTCGCTGCGATCGCTTGTGTTTGCACCATAAGTGGATCTTGTGGAACCTGTTCCAGCTGACGTTGTTACATTCAAACTGTCACCCACAATCTGCTGCAGAACTGTCATTGCATTATCAGGAACACCTTCACACATAACACTGTTGTTTTTGTCGAAATAAAATGTCGTATTTTCTACTTCAAGTTTTTGACCACGAATTTGAACCCTTAAACTTCTATTTTGTTGTGTAATATCCTTTTTTAATTCAAAAAATCGTTTCCTGCGTTGGCGGGCCCTCGCAGTGTAGTCAACATGCATACTTATGCCGGTGTTTTTTATTTTGTTTTGGCTTTTAGAATTCTGCCCACATCTTCACTATTTTGCATTCGAACCACAACATTCGTGACCTTCTCCCCAGCATAAATTGTTCTAGCTGCTGTTATTTGGGACGCGTCCGCTGACTCCAGTAAGTCTAAGCATAGTGACTTTGCCTTCTCTGCTGCGTTTATGCCAAGTTGTGTTGGGATATGCACAACGAAATTTTTTTCATTTGCTTTTCTTTCCATCTGTTCGACTTGTCTTTCAAGATCGTTGCATCTCTCCTTCACTTGATTCAGTTGGTCTTGCAGTATTTTGTTGTCGTTCTTCAATGCCTTGACCTCTACGCTGATCCCTTCTATGTCCGCCGCATCGCTTCTTCCTCCCATACTTGCACTATTCGTTCATGAATTCCATGGTGTAGTGTGGGATTTAATCAGCTACGCTGTAAGTTCTCATGGAACTTACGCTCACTGTATAGAACTCGACCTGCACAGCAGTTAGCCAATACCCAATGCTGCCATAACAGTAATCATAAATTACAGCTGCCATGCAAAACATCATGTTATCGGGGTGGGATTTCTAGTCAGCAAAAGAATGAAACCCAATGTTATCGGCTTTAAAGCAGTAAATGAACGGCTATGCACTCTTCGCGTGAGGTAAAGGCTTAAGAACATAAGCCTCATAAACTTTTACGAACGGTAACTTAAGGTCTACCCTCTGTATGATGTAAAGATTATTCTTCACGAAAGATTGCATCCGGGAATTAGACTTGGGTCAACACGACTACCCTTCGCAATGAAAAGACCAGAAACAACTACGCCCGAAATGCTGGGAGAGTAAGTCCTAGGTTGTCGGCCGTAGAAGAGAAATTACAGCGTTAACAACAACAATCAAATTAATTGTTCGTATTCACTACCAAAAATTATTTATCTCATTTAAAAACAAACGTGAAAATTTTTAAGATAAATTAAACAAAACATACAACGAAATATAGCGGAAAATATTCTTTCCATTGAAGACTAACGACCTTACTGTTTTGCTTTTGAAAGTTTTCATAAACAGTCAATCTCAATCTACATACTCGTAGCCTCCATATAAATGATTCTTTTATAAAACCATAAAAACAACATTACAATTAAAAGGAATTGCTAGAATAGCCTCTTTTTAATGAACCTGCTATTATTTTAGTTAGTTTCAAAATCAGATAGACATATGTACACCTTAAGTGTATCAAAATGTCAATACATACGTATTCAAATACATAATTAAATGTGCACATATTGTTACGCATACGCCATGTAATGCTAAGCAATAAAAGCGAAAGCTGTTCTGCTCAATCATAAACCAAATAAACTGTGTGGTTCCAACTATGAACAGCTCTACAAATAGAAGGAGAAATATTTATTATCTGATAGTTTCAGCAGTTCCAGTCTCGTGTGCAACAACTGCGCAATTAATCATCGCTATGTTGGATTTACAGAGGATAAAAATGATGGGATGAGCAATATCGAACAGCAGAGAATCGATATAGTGTAACAATGAAAATGTGTTGCATCAGCATTCAATACAACTCAATTGATCAACTATGAAGACGAAAAAAAAAACAAGAACTAAGCCTTAAGTTTGTTTCACGAAGCTTTAGTTTTATTTAAGCGTAAAAAGGAGTATTGAAAACTATTAAAATGAAATAAATTCTTTAATTTTGAGTTGTTGTATTGAATCTGAGAAGTGAATGTGAAAGATTGAAAACAAATTAGAAAGCTATGAATATAATTTTCTTGTGCACAGATATTAACGGTTACGTGCGTTCGTTATACCACACAGATTTCGCATTCAGTGTCCATATCTAAACAACAAAAAATGTACAAATTTTATATCTTTATTTTTCTACTCACATAACATAAATGCAAAATAGTTTCAAAGGTTAATCTTTATACAGTAGACTCTCGATGATATGAGCTTTTTATTATATGAATTATTCGAATGTATCAACCACATAATGTTTATACTGAAACTTGATTATATCAGTGGAATATATGCACTGCGAGTTCATACCTATAATCAAATTTTAGACAACAATTTACCAACGGAAAAACATTGTTATTGATGCGGATGGAATTTCTTTCTAATTAAAGCATCTGCACTTTTTTTTAAATGCATTCACTGCATGTTAGTAATATTTGCTAACCATTATTATTTACTTTTTCTGTACTGTACTTAAGACTTTCTCTCGATTATATGAACCTGCCTTACGTTTAAGGATGAAGAATTTAATATAGGAAAATAAATGAACCCCTTGGGAATGAGGGTGTGTAGAGAGTAAAATATGTCATGACCGATATTAGTGTCGAATCTAGAGTTTTAGGGGTAGCTGAGATTAATAGCGTCAGTAGATAACCTCTAGCATCTATAGGGGTTGGCTAGGAAGGGTATGACATATTCCATTTTTTTCGGCTATATGCTTGGAACAGTGTGGTTGTTAAGGAAAAGGGGGAGAAAAGAGGAGATGTCTATGAACTTGGGTTTTGAATTGAATAGTGATGTGGAAAGACAACGATTGGGAAAGCGTTCTACATTCGTGTTGTACGGCTGAAAAACGAATCCCTGAACTTAACTGTACGTCCGAAGATGGGCTTGAAGAAGCGGTAAATTGTGTTTTGTGTGTTTGTGTTTTTTGTTGTGATGTGTAGTTTCAGAGTGGATCTCAGCAACATACGTGGGCTGAGATTGAAATTTTTCGTTGTGATTACTTATGTACATGTCCTAAGGCCAGCAATTCTGGCACTGAGTGAAACTCAGGTATTTGAGGTAACAAGCAGAAAACGTTTCTTTTGTGTTCAAGCGAATCTATTGGTTTCGCAAAGTTTCGTAAGTTTTATCGCATGGTTTTGTATTCTGTCTAGCTGAAGCAAGCAAGGTCGTTTTAGGCGCAACAGAATAGATATGACGATTGTACTCAAGTTTAGGTTGAATAGTAGCTAGAGCAGAGGGAGTGAAATATATCTTGCACCGGGTTAGAAAACCTTATCATTTCGCAGCATTTTTGGCGACAAAATTTCTCTTTAACGCACATACCGAGAATTGCGAGTTTTTCATGAGAAAGAGTGTCGGTGACAAAACGGAGCCCTGGGGAATGCTTTATTTATGTGATGTAATTTAGACTTGAAACCGTCCAATACAACTTGAATTGATCGTTCCAAAAGTAAGCTTCAAATCCAATGAAACAGTTTTCCATCGACTCCGTAAGCACGAATTTTGGACAAAGTGCCAAATCAATTTGTTAAATGCCTTGGAAATAGCGAGTACAAAAGCTTTTTTTTTTCACCAAATTAATGCAAGGACCGGTTCCACTGTTCGGTGCGATATACCATCAAATCACCAATAGAACGTTGCCCACGAAATCCGTATTTCGTTTAAAATTCTAGCAACTGCACGAGTATGAATGAATATCCCTCCTATGAACTGTTCAATACTCTGAGGTGCAAAAAGCAGCAATGCAGAATCTGGAAGCGTGCAACTAGCTGCAAACAAACTGGACTTGTCCTTAGAGCTGACAACTGGAATGTCATTTTTGTATTTTTGATTGTTTTCACGAATGACCAAAAATTTTTACTACCTTTAGGACATTGTAGTGTTTTTTGCCTAAATCGTACGCGAACTTTACTCGCCGAAGATGGACAATGCCATCACTTCTAGCTCGTTTAAAATGTAGTTGGTTTTCCTCAGTAGGGTGTAGTTTATTGTAAAATCGAAAGAAGAAGCGTATAAGCCTCTTTACAGCTCGAATCATACCATCCCTCTTCCTTTGGTTTGACAGACTTATTCCTGGAACAGATAATTTCTCTCATACCAATAAGGATGTGTCGTATCAATATTTTTCGTGCTTGGCAATGCCGAGAAATGAATTGGCAATTTATAAAATAACATTGCCAGAGTTAGGAAAATGTCTAGGCGTTGGGAAGAAGTACAAAATAAAAGAACATGGTGCGAAAATTAAGCTCTGGTTGACAACTGCTTGAAATCGGTTTTTGTTAGCTAAATGTCAAAACTGGATTCCGGTTTTAGAACAAGATAAGAAGAAGAAGCTAAAAGTAGGAATAATACAAAACTATTGCATAAATTTATAAGACTTATTTAATTTTTCAAGCAAAAAATTGTTTATTTAGAGACTTTTGTGTGAATACTTTTAACCTTAGTTTATCGTACTCGTACGGCACATAATACCTAAAGTCCTAGAACACAGTTTGAGAAAAATTCGACCTTTCGGTCGGATAACGTTCAAATAAAACTTAGCTAAAGTAAACCAAATATTTGCAAAGAAAAGATGAGCATTCATCGCAGCACCATGTCAATATCATCGCTCATTTGAACAGGTCAGAATAGTATTCTGCTCACATACTCCTGCTAAATGAGTCCATAAAATAGAAAATACCAGTTGACGCAACTCTTTGGTGGCTATCGTTTCTGATTTTGAAAACTGATGATAAATTGTTAAAAGTTCTTACCGCTAACTACACATATACATTCAGTATGTTTAAAGTTCACCACAGTGTCTCGTATTTGTACATACTAGTTGCCTGGTATTGGATAGATGTTGGGCTAACAGTTGGCCAAAGGCAAATGCGGCATAGGATGGAAAGAAAATTAATGGGAAAATAAACCAGCTAATGTTTGCGCTGAAAAATGGAATGATAATAGAGACGGAATGATAAGTAAAAGCCGCATCGATGAAAAATCGCATAATTTACGTTTGTCAGGATGTGAACAGAATAGACAGGAAGAAAGGGCGAAAGGCCCACCATCTTGTTTTTGTCCATTTTCGCAATGTGGGAAATTTGTCAGTGGTTCTCGGTTTTTTACTTTGAAATTGAAAACGATGACCTTTTCTAATATTTTTTGATGGTTGTCGATGAATTAAAATTGATTTTCTTACTTTTTATTGAATGTTTACTCAAATGCGACAGTAATAGTTTGATAGCTTTAGCAAAAGCAAAAGACAATGCCAGTATTTTTTTAAGAATTAAATTTAAATTTTATTTAAGTATAAGTGCATGGCAAAATATAATAAGCAAGTGTGCCTACCCGTTATACGAATAAATGGACCCCTGGGTTGCATTATTTAGTTTAATGTCAAATACCCTCGAAATCCCTTGAAGCGTGCGCTAATTAAAAAAAAAACCAACATACAACACCACACCCCGTCGACCCACCCCAGTCTTACCAATACTATTCATCTCAGCGACCCCGGAAACTATGAATTCGAGACTTTTAATTTCTGTACGATTTAAATAAAGAAGTGTGAGTGAGTCACTTAGACTTTTATATATTAGAATATATGATACGTTCGATAAAATAGAAGAGAAATAAAATTAATGCAACAATGTATGTTGCATTTTACCGGAAATTGTAGGAGAACCAAATTGCTGTTTAGTTAAAAGACACTAGATAAAAATATTGTGTTTTGTTAATGTTTATTTAGTGCAAATTGATTAGCAATGTAAAGTTTCTTAAAGTCCCGATTTAAAGTAGATACTTTTTAAATATGGAAATGCTTTTTAGTTTTTTGCATTTTATCTATTTATCATTAGGATATATGAAATCGTATTTGGCGTTGGTCTTTCCCATTCTTAAAGCGATATTTTCAAAGCTTCAAAGTGCAGTTATGCGAGCTGTCCTGCTCCCCGGAAACTACTGAGCTTACATTTTAAACATCTTGGTAGCGTTTATAGGTATAGTTATTATATTTACAAATACAGGACCAAAAACTCTTTGTATGACTTTCGTTTCGAACAAAAAGTATAGAATGATTTTTCTAAGCGGCAGGGTTTTGAATCTGTACATACTGGCATGACCATCATTGACTTGTAAACCATAAGATTAGATGCTAAATGCTATGATTAACTTACTTACGGATAAGAAGAATAAAGTAGCCTTTTTTGTCATTAAGGCACTGTGAGCGTATTTCTTGTACGATTTTTTTTAAGTAATTGACCCGAAATAGTTTAAGGATTGAACTTTCTATAAAAATATAAACCTGAGTCAAAGGAAAATTTTTGGGTTTACTGTTTGTAAATGTGGGTACCATACATGTATCTACCTAGTTAATGAATGTTATGTTGGTAAAATATATAATTAGTATTTTTGAAAAGGCAATCTCAATTTTGGCGGCATAGCATTTCTGAAAAAAATGCAGTATACGTGTTCAGCGAAGATTCTGGCAGTCTCTTGCAATTCCATTCGACGTTATACTTTCTTAGAAAATGCAGAGTTGATCTGTTTGGCATACGATTTCTCGAAAAAATGCGGGATACATGTTTTTGTGTCTCCTTGTAGATATTGAGATGAAGATACGATACGATATGTTTGCTATATAGTGATTACTACATCCGGTAGCAAAAACTCAATAAGCCTCAGTCCGTTTCCAGAAGTGCAGGCTGTGTTTTCCGATGGCTTTACTAAAGTGTTGAGTAAAATCCAAAACCAGTCAGTCTATGGGGACCAAATTTTTCAATGCTTCTCTCAATATTCTTGCAAGTCTTTAATCGCTTATAGAATAAACAACAAGTGCGCGATCATAGGGGTTATGTACATACATGTAATTATTTATACTGAATTTCTAACGATTATCCTTTTGGTGAATTATCTTTATTGAGGAAACATTGCTTCTTAGTCGATGAGCATGCACTTTGCCACGAAAACTTCATAAAAGAAACGTTTTACTTCTGTACCTTAAGTGTTGTCGTACATTTGGCTTTATACGAGTACACGTGTTTTATTTAACCCACCTTTATGATATTAAGCTTTAAATAGAAAACTAATAAATTCCCCGGCAATTTCATTTTGTATCTTATGTCTAAAGTGCCTACTTTTCAGGAAAGTTTACTTAGAAAAAGTGTCTACTTCTTAGGTAGTACAAAAGTTGTAGTTAACAAAGAAAATTTGCAATTGTATGAAAAAATATGTAAAAGGAAATAAAAGATAATAATTCTTTAAAGTTTAAAACTATAGTAGAAATATAGTTGTGGTGGGTAGGTGTGATAATCGTTTCGGCCTATTGTACTCGTTTATTATTAAATTATTTGATTATTTGAGTTAATTACTCAAATGTTCTAGTTATCTTTAGATAGTGAAGGGACTGAATCTAGTTCTTCGAAGTTCTTCGATTGTTATTATATCCCTCTTCCCAAATCGTTCAACCTTAGCCTGGAAAAAGCAGGAGAGCTACAAAGAAACCGCAGAGTTGTTTCCTCTTCCTGCAGGTAGGACTTACATATTGGATGCAACATATAAATTGGATACAACATAAACATATGACTTCTCGTGATATTGTGCCCTCTAAGTAATCCGACCATGTTCCGACAGTTCCTTCTAGTTTTTTATTTTATTTTTATTTTTTTTATAATGTACACACGCTAAAGGAATTTGCACCATTATATTGTTTAGCACAACGTGTGCGTTAGGATATTAGGAAGAGGAAAAGATGAGATGTCTATGCACGCGTGTCATAAATGATTGCAGATCATACAAATGCGGAAACACAGAGTCAGGCAATTTATTCCACATAATTAGTGTGCAGCTAAAGAAGGAAGGAATAGGCTTAATGGTGGACCCGTGGGCTCGAGTTAAGGCACAGGTATTACGGATGGGTTCGAGAATTTCCTACGATGTTTATTCGATTCGGTTGTTTTCGCAATATTACGTCACCATAAGTTTTGACGCGCAGTTCTGAATTCTGTCTAGTAGATGCAATGTGGTCTTGGGGCCACCTGCCCAGATGACAGAGTTTTGTTCAAGTTAAGGGCGAATATGCGCCTTGTAAATAGTAGGCAGATCTGAAGGAGTGAAGTAGATCTTGCGCCGTTTTAGGAAACCTAAACATCTCGCAGCATTCTTGGCGATGGCAAATATGTGGTCGTTCCAACGAAGCTTGTTGTTGAAGCACATACATAGAATTGAGAGTTGTTCAGTTTCTTTAATGCAAAATCCATTAATGGATAAAGGTTTGGGGTAAAATTACGCTTGGACGACAGAAGACAGCATTGGGTTTTAGAAGCGTTAAATTCAACTCTATTATGTATTCCCAACCTTGTTATCCTGTCAAGGTCAGAATTAACCGTTCTTAACATACGTTGTTGTTCAAGTTCCACTTGCGATGTGCGTGGGGCGTGCAGATAGCGTGAAATCATATGAAAAGTTAAGAGTGCTGTCGTCGACGAAAGAATGCATTGGATTAGAAGTAGCGAATAGGAGATCATTAATGAAAATGAGAAAGAGTGTCGGAGACAAAATAGAGCCTTGTGGAACACCAGCATTTATGCGGTTAACATCGGATTTGAAACCGTCCAATACGACCTGGATTGAATGGCCAGAATGGTAGTCCAATCAAGCAGGGCCTTATCAATTCCATAGTCATTCATTTTCGACAAATGAGCTTGATGCCAGATTCTGTCAAATGCCTTGGAAATATCGACTATGCTTCAACCAAATTTGTGAATAAACTGGTTCCATTTTCAGTGAGATAAGCCATCAGTTATGTCTATAAGAAGCTTTGCTGTGTTTCTGTTCAGCCTATCCACAAAGTGCTTGGTAGTTCTACATGTATTTATAGAGTTGCAACAGTGCTTCTGATCGGCTTTCCTAATTCTTCGAATATCAATAATTAAGCTTTGCTTGACTCAAGCCTAACATTAGTTCTGGACTAGTAGGAACAGAGGAAGAACTACTTCTTGCAAGTGCATCAGCAGATTCATTGTCACTTATTCCTATATGGCCTGGAACACAAATAAGATTGATGGTAATTAACATTTAAATAACGTTCAATCTTCTCTTACATCAACAATCTTTGAGTTGACACAAGCTAATTCAAATTTTAAACTCTATTCCTTGTATCTTTTTGGAGACAGCCCAATTGGTAACTTATAAAATAGCTAATATTTCTGTTTGAAAAATAGTTGGACATATTGGTTCGAATTCCCTTAGGATCTCAGTTTAATTCTTCCAACTATCCCTGCTAGTTGTATTGAACTTTATATCATCTTTTTAACATAAGAAAGTGTATACGACTGTCCACAGGCATCAGGAGCGAAGGAAATCGTTAAAAAACACCTTATGGAATATGTTTCCATGCACACCTTATTCTTTCATAGCCGACTATAGCTGTCACCGCTTCCATATGAATAACTAGATCAAGAGGTGGTAGATTCAGCAGTGTATTGAGAGCATGTGCCGAGGTAGAATGCATTGCGCCCGTTATTGCAAAGCAGACGTTCCTTTACGATGTGTTTAGTTTCCTCTTAGGCATTTTCAGACAAGTTCTTGGCCACCACACCAAACAACTGCCGCATAGTTGAGAATGTATCTGATTATTGTTTAGTACAATCGGTGTACCATTTTGGGATTCAGCCCCCATGATTTACCAAATGCTCTTTTACATTGTATAAAAGTATACTGTCTGAAGAAGTCAGTGGGAAAGCATGAAGTAAATTCATCTGGTTAACGTTGATTCCACTCCATGCCTTTCAGCATAGTTGTACATCGAGTCAAAGGTAGCGTTGTTTTTGACAACATATCAATTAACACCCCTCCTATGGTGAAGACTCCATCCTCATACCATTTACAATTCTTTAAACAAGATCATAAAGGATAAATTATAGTTTATCCTTATATGTCGAATGTATAAAAGCTGTATAAACGATAGTTTATACATAGATAGACATTCGAAATATTCTTTTAATTTTCTACTATGACATTAACACAATGGTGTCCCTCACGCCTAGATCTTAATGAAAGTAGCGTGTTGTTTATTGTTCTTCTACATTGTTAGTTATTTTTGGTTAGGATTTTTTTTATTTATTCATAATATGTATTGGGCGGTAGGTTCGAAGTTTGAATTCGACTTTCGGATATGGCTTTAAATAGTGGGTTAAAATATGTGTGTAAAAATAAATGTTTGCACAGCATGCATTGGTCTTGGACCACAATGTTATGTAGCGCCAAATAAACTATACGAGTATGTATATATTTTTGGCACGCCCATAGACGAAACTGACTGTCTCATATACTATAACCTAGCTTCGAAAGTAGCCGTTATACGCACTAGTGAGTTAACATATAAAATACTTTATGTTATTTATTGCAGTCACAGCGAACGCGCATACCCAGAGTAATGTTGCATTGCGCATAACCAGTTTAGCAGAAAAACCGGTTTTGGTCGTGTGAAAAATAGCGTACATTACGCACAGAAAAGTGCTCATTAGATTGCTGAACTCGGCTACCGCCTGGTGATTCAAGCTTCTTACTCGCACGATAATCCCCACTTTCCCCGCTCGTTATGTAATATACTATAAAGATACGACAATAATAACCGTATCGTTACAAAATTAAGGCTTTCTAGAGTTCGTAATGGATTTTGCAAAACACAACACAAGTTCGTTTATTCACAAATTTAATTAAAAAATAGCAACTGTTCACAAATTAACAGATATAAAACTGCTCTATCTACTTGCAAGTACTCTGGTACAAACTACAAGCTGCGAAGAAATATGTTATGTTTTGTTTATTTATAAGTATTACTATTTCAAATATTAAGGAATCTAGCATTTAGTTTTTTTTAATATGAATAACATCATGAAGAAACCTTTAAAAGGGATCTTTATAATATCTCTATAATATTCACAAGCGTGCATGTAATTCCTGAAGAGTTTATCCTTTTTTCTTTTGTATGAACTGAAAACTTTTTTTATAGCTAAAGGGTGTTTTTTTAGGAGGTTTGTTTTTCCGATAGATGTCGTTTTATTTTATGACAGTTGTTTTGACAGCTCAAAGTGGCATTTCTACTCAGTATTGTTTGGCAAATCATTATGAATAGGTTAACTCCAGAACAACGTTTTCAAATCGTGGAAATTTATTTTCAAAATCAGTGTTCAATTAAAAATGTTTATAGAGCACTTCGTGAATTTTATGGTGCACATAATCGTCCGTCAGAGACCACCATAAAGAACGTAATTACCAAATTTCGGTCTACATTCACTCTTTTGGATGCCAAGCCACCGACAAGAATGAGAAGAGTTCGTACAGAAGAAAATATTGCTGTCGTTGAGGCCAGTGTCGAAGAAAACGACAATTTATCGATTCGTCGTCGTGCTCAGCAAATTGGACTTTGTCCATCGACTTTATGGAAAATTTTACGTAAAGATTTGGGTTTGGTGCCATACAAAATTCAATTGGTGCAAGAATTAAAGCCACACGACCATCGTTTGCGCCGTGAATTCAGTGATTGGTCGTTAAATCAATTGAACGAAGATCCATTTTTTTACCGTAAAATTCTCTTCAGTGATGAGGCGCATTTTTTGTTAAATGGATACGTCAACAAACAAAATTGTCGCATTTGGAGCAAAGATAATCCACACGCCGTTCAAGAATTACCAATGCATCCTGATAAATGTACTGTTTGGTGCGGTCTATGGGCTGGTGGGATCATCGGTCCATATTTCTTTAAAAATGAGGAAGGACGACGCGTTACCGTGAATGGAAATCGATACAGAACCATGTTAAATGAGTTTTTGTTGTCAAATCTTGAAGATATGGATATGGATGAAATGTGGTTTCAACAAGATGGTGCCACTTGCCATACAGCACGTGAAACAATCGACTTATTGAAAGAAACTTTCAACGACAATATTATTTCGAGAAATGGTCCGGTGAATTGGCCTCCGCGTTCGTGCGATTTGACGCCACTCGATTACTTTTTGTGGGGATATGTGGATAAACCTCAATCGATTGACGCTTTGGAAACCAATATTCAACGTGTCATTGCTGACATACGCCCTCAAATGCTTGAAAAAGTGCTGGAAAATTGGACCTCCAGAATGACATTTGTGAAAAATAGTCGTGGTAGCCATATGCCTGAAATTGTGTTTAAATGTTAAATGCCAAAAAATTATCTACCAAATAAAAAAAAATTTTGGTCATTTCATAATTTTATATGTGTTTTATTCAAAAAAAAAATCGGCAACCTCTTAAAAAAACACCCGTTATATTTTCATCATCTATATGCAGCTAGTACACAAGGTTAGAACAAGTATGTATGTATTTGTGAATGTCCTTCAGGCGTATTCTCACTTTATGAGGAGTTTCTTATTTAATAAAGTGTTATACAAAAATAGATAAAAATTTAAAATAGAATTTTTGGTGCTGGCTGACTGTAGCTTACAGCAACATTGTCCTAAACACGGATGTTAAACGGGTAAGAACTAATCGGGGAATATTAATCGATGTGACGCAGTCAGCTGTTGTTGATTTAACCCAACTCGTGTGGTCGTGGTCGGTCACACTGGCGATGGGATAAAGCCGATAGAGACGTTACACTTAATTACACCATCGATTAATAGCTCATCGAAAATTCATAGCTATTTTGCGGATGCGGATGAATATGTACTTGTAATAAATGTGTATCGACTTAAATTTCATAATTTTTCGTGTAATGATCTAGATATGTATGGCAAAAAAACACAGTAATTTCGAACAGTAAGACGATTAATAAAGATTAATAAACGATTATATTTGACGACAATTTTTAATTAATAAAACTATGAAAATGTTGCATTCCCTGTAAATTTGAACGGAGAAAAAAAACGAACTAAAAAAATATAAATCAATCAATTTAAATGAAATTCCATATGCAATAAATCATGTTTCTGGATAAATACCATTAGTGTTGGTAGCTGCCCAGTTATTCTAAAATGGATTCAAAAAATCTACAAATGACAACAGATTCCACATCGTTATAATGACACTTATCATGAGAATTGATTGATGTACATATTCTATATGGTGACATACGCCTACATATTCGCAACAAATATTCCCTGCGGTCCAACCTCAACCATGGTATTTTTTATCCTGGGATTATTTTTGAAAGAATGTCCTGTAGTGGACTATCGGTATAAAAACTTAGTAATTTGTCAGGAGTTGTCCAAAATTTATTATATGCCCATCTATGGTATAAATGAAAATTTTCCCATTGAATACGAAAGGAATTTTGAACACAAAAATCTAAATAATTGACTCACAACGCAATTAACACTTGACACTTTATCAGCCAATAAGTTTGATCGTTGGACATAAGTCCACCTTAAAGGGATTTATGTAATGTTATGTAAAACAAAGTCCAAAAAGGAAAAATAAAATTTCGATTGAGTGAGTACTTTTCGACCGACTTAGGACTTGGAACAAAACGGCATACACTGAAAAATATTTCGACAAAATAAATAAAAAAGGTAACTCAACTCCATTTATCTCTTTTTTTTGGTTTCCTATTTAAATCCAATTAAGGCCGAATAAAAAGTGGCATTCAGAGAAATGACTAGCTGAGGTTAAAAGGAAAATGATATTAAATGAGTGCATTATCAAGGTCACTAAACATAATCATATAACTTTTGAACTTTTGACTGAACTTTTGACTATATTAAAGTATAAAAAAACTTGGAAACCTTTGTATAATAATTCTAAACACTCATGTCGAACACTATGGTTGAATAAATTTGTTTACATCTCATTATAATTATATAACACAAATATGTTAGATATGAACTTTATACTTTTTCGCGTTTCTGGTTCTATGCACTGTGAAAATTTGTGTAAAATGAACTTTAAAACTTTTCTTTGGACTCAAGTTTCTGGTGCGATGCAATGTGAAAATCTGCTTCCCTATTTATTTATTTATTCAGGATAGCGGAAAAATGAATGTGCGTATCTTTCCAAATTAAAATTGAATTGAATTTTAAAATTTTCTTTAGAATATTTCGATCGATATAAGTTCCTATGTGCTTGTTTTCTGTACACAAGATGTTTAAAAAAATGGTGGACGATGTGTACCCATAATTAAGATTCGAAGACAATTTTTCCCATACGCGAGGAAAAATTTATCTAGCCTTCCAAAACTCACTACACCATCTATTTATAGACTCTAAAGCCGCCTATGATATCACAGACAGAATAGAACTTTATAAAGCCATGAGAGAATTTTGCATCCCAAATGTTGGCCGACCATGACTAATATTATAAGCTAAGTAAAAATAGGCGGATAACATCTACAACTGGCTCCGAGAAATATGGATGCTGGATCCATTACCTCCATTTAAAGCGGTCACGATAAATGTTGCTGCACATAACTGAAAACAAACGAAATCCGTGGTGGCTACGTTTGTGAGCACAATGGCACAATCCGTTAGATATCTCTTGTTAATTGAAGCAGTCGATTACAACAAGGAAGCTAAACTGCACACACTTAGAGTAAACATAGCCTACTTTAGTTTGTCAACACTCTTCTAATCCAGGGATTTAACCCAAACATCCAAGCTGCTGTTGTATTTTTTTTATAAAGTACACACGCTAAAGGGATTTGCACCCTTTTAACGTCAATCCCAGCGTTGGCGTTAGGAAATTAGGGGGAGGAAAAAATGAGATGTCTATGCACGTGTGTGGCAGTCAGCCATCAGCAGAGTAGTGCGAATAACACAGATTACTTCAGAAATGCATGTGGGCGCAACTATCTCTGACTGGTGGAAGTGCGATCAAACCTCCAAGTGGTGGCCGCTGGTAATATTCCCCCAGTACAAGAATAGCGAAATAATCGGGCTAGTCTCTTCAAAGTAGGGTTGGCATGATGCCAATAACCTCGACCGTAAAAAAAAATATTACGGAACCCCAAATCAGCCTCGGATACACTGATAAACGACAACGATCACGGTAACAAAAACGGCTAACAGATTTAAGAATTTTAAGAACGTACGCTCGAGTTGCACAGCAGCTAGCCGATACCCTGTCCAAATATAATGCTGACATAACAGAAATTCAGGAGATGCGACGGACGGGGAATGGTGTCTTACAAAAATCAGAATATGACATATATTATAGCTGTCATGCAAGATATTATGTGCTTGGGGTGGGGTTTCTAGTCAGTAAAAGAATGAAGCCCACCGTTATCGGCTTTAAAGCAGTAAAAGAACGGCTATGCACCATTTGCGTGCGGGGAAGATTTAAAAACATAAGCCTCATAAACGTTCAAGCACCTACAGAGGATTCTACAGATGATGAAAAAGAAGAATTCTTTGAATCAGTCGAACTCCATGCCTGTCCTCAGTTTAACGTAAAAATCATTCTGGGGGATATAAATGCCAAAATAGGTAGGGAGCCAGTATTCAGGCAGAACATTGGCTTTGGCACACATAGCTTACACGAGAACACTAATGACAATGGACAACAACCCATAGATATGACAAAGCCACAAAGGCACCTGGGTATCTCCTGATGGAGCCATCGCAACCAGATAGACCCCGTATTGATAGACCGCCACCACAACCCGAACCTGATGACGTTACGAACGTACCGAGGTGCCAACGACGACTCGGACCACTTTCTTGTTGGTATGGTGCTCCGAGCGCAGATTGCATCATCAAGAAAGATTGCATCCGTGAATCAGGTTCGAGTCAACACGGCGCTTCGCAATGAAGAGACTAGAAATAACTACGGTCAAGCGATAGGACTCGCCCTAAATGCAGGAAGTGTAAGTCCTGAGGTTGAGACACCGGGCGTAGAAGAGAAATGTACACGCCTTAAGAATACTGTCATTAGTACCACTGACTCCATCTATGGCAGTAGTCGTAGATAGCGGAACGACTGGTTCGATGACGAAAGTTAGCTAGCGACTGAACGTAAGAATGTTGCGTACCGAGCAATGCAATAGTCTCATACGAAGCGGGCAGTTTACCGTAATACACCAAGCAATTCATGAACTAATAGTGCAAGTATGGGAGGAAGAAGCGATGCCAGAAGACTGGCGAAGAGGCATCCTGTGCCCCATACATAGGAAAGGAGGATCACAACCTGCAGCAATTATCTTGGTATAACGTTGTTGAGTTCCGCGTCTAAGATTTTCTCCCCTATCCTTCAAGACAGGGATCATTGGTACATACCAGTGTGGCTTCATCCCAGGCAAATCAACAACTGATCAGATTTGCACCCTTAGGCAGGTAATGGAAAAATGTCTAGAGTTTCAAAACTCACTACACCATATTTTTATAGACTTTAAAGCAGCCTATGATAGCATAGCCAGAGTAGAACTTTATAAAACCATAAGAGAATTCGGCATCCCAATTAAACTGACACGACTATGTAGGTTTAACATGATCAATGTTATAAGCCAAGTTAAAATATCCGGGTCCTCTTCAACCTGGCGTTGGAGAAAGTGATCCGAGACTCTTACGTAACGGCGAGAGGAAAATCCTCTATAAGTCCATTCAGGTACTGGCTTACGCAGACGATATTGACATAGTTAGTAGAAGCCAAAGAGCTGTACAGGAACTTTTCGTCCAGATCGAGCAGGCGCGCGAAATCTGGGGCTGCAAATAAATGAGAGCAAAACAAACAAAATATCCAACATTGGTCCTTCAATTCAAATAGTGGAGCGCAAATTTGAAGTAGTTCAATCCTTTAACTATCTTGGGTCAACTGTAGCAGCCGAGAACAGCATGGAACCAGAAATACGCGCATTGTTTGTCAAGACAATCTTCAAATCCAGGAATTTAACAATAACATCCAATCTGCTGGTGTATAAGACAATGGTCATCGAGTACTTACATATGGATCCGAGACTTGGGTTCTTAACAAAAGTATTTTGACCTCTTAGCCGCGTTCGAGAGAAAAGTCTTACAGAGAATTGTTGGCCCGGTATGTGAGGAAGGACGATTCCGGAGACTCTATAACGATGAGATCTACGAGCGTTACCGCGATGTCAACATCTTAAAGACAATTAAGCTTTGTAGGCTCCGGTGGGCAGGACACCTAGCTCGCATGAGCGAAGGTGATCCTGCTCGGAAAGTCCTTTGCGGTAGGATTTATGGAAAACGACAGCGAGGCTGGCCTACGCTGGCAGGATGGCTTAGTCCAAGACGCCAAAAGTTTAGGGATGCCAAACTGGATGACATAGGCTTGAAATCGGGACCGGTGGAGAGGGAGGGAGGGAGAGGGAGGTGCGGGAGGACAGGACCGGATAGCGGTTGTAGAGCCAAAGAGAGGAAAGTCACTGAAAATTTTTGGCTCTGTATGTGACGAAGGACGATTTCTCAGACTTTATAATGAAGAGATATACGAGTGTTACTACGATGTTCACATCATGAAGAGAATCAGTCTTAGGAGGCTCTGATGGGCATGACAACCAGCTCGCTTGATTGAGTGGAATCTTCCGCTCAAAAAGTCCTGTGCGGTATGATTTATGGGATAAGACAGCGAGGCCGGCCAAGCCTGAAAGCTGAAAGGATAGTTTTGAACAGGTCGTCTATAGTTTAGTGCTGCGAAACTGGTTGACATCGGCTCAAAATCAGGACTAGTGGTGCAATTTTTTGCGGAAGGCCAAACCGGACCACTTTTATGGAGCAAAATTTGATGATATAGGTATAGTGCAAAGTATATATGTGGAGAAAACAATAACAATAAACTTGAAAAGATGTTTTCATGCCCCTTTGTGTCCCATCTTAATAACGTGTAGCAATATATACTTTTGTTGTCTATCAGTATAAAATCTATGAAGTTTGATCAAAACGACTTATGTCCAAAATCATAGTTTTGAGTAACGTGCTTTTTAAACTTAATTACTTTGTTTTAAATCAGGTTTTGAAATTTGATTGATTTATTAATGGTATAAAAATCTAATATTAAATATAAAAAAATTATTAGATAAGGGTGTTTTAAGGGACCCTTTTGATCCAACGAAATTTTGAGTTTCTTTTCAGCGGGTGGAAATAATATCCAGATTAAGATAGTTTAAATAATTAGTATAACAATAAACAATTCCTTTATTTAACTTTAACAACAACAACAAAAAACCAAATAACAAAATATTGAAACAAAAATCAATAGCAAAATTAAATACATAAATATTTTACTATAACAATAATTAAAAAAGACATAAACATAAACAATAATTAACAAGAAATTAAAAAATTAAAGTAATAATACATATATATTGTTTTTAAAGAAATTTTTATTGTTCTTCGGGGGAGTTATTAATATCTTCTAGATCAGGATCCACGTCACTCAATTTTTTTGACTTCAAGTTTTTGTAAAACTCATGAAAAGTAATTGGAATTATTCGAAGAGGTGATATTATAGCGTTTTTCTTTTCCTCCAATATTAGTGGGGGTTGTACATTTTTCAATTCAAAATTAAACGAATGTTTGCTTCTTCTTGGTCAAGGTTTTTTGTAGTTTTCCCTGACCATGATTCATTGATAAAAGTACTTGGACTCGCGTCGTTCTAAATTCGTGTTCGTTTTTCGTATTGCTTTTTCAATGAATCAGGGAGAATTCTGAGAAAATATATTGAAACCGGCTACAAACGTGAGGAATGTGATATATTGTAAATCACATTCCTTCGATTTTTTTTTTATTTTATTTTGAATTTAATAAAGGGCTTAGCCCAACTTATTGCCGTGACGTAAGTCATTCAGGGAATCATCCCTTGGCAATAAGTCTATATAAAAAAAAAAAAAAAAAAGCTTACACATTGAAGATCAGTTTCTTCATTTATCTGTTTTTGTGTATCGAAGCCATTTATTACTTTGAAACTTAAACCTGTTCCCAGTTTCATCCTTTTTCGTCACAACAAAACATGCATTTGATTTCAGTAAATTTGAAAAATTCCAAATGTCTTCTGCCCGCAATTCATGCACCAAGAATTGTTTATTTTTTCCGCATGATTGCACTAACTGAAACCAATCGTGGGGATGGAAAATTTCAGAGCTTGCACTTTTCCTTTTTTTTCAATCAGAGTGTGATGTGATTCTATGCAGCATATATTTTGCATATATATTGACACTGTCAAACGACTTCTCAAAATCGATGAACAGCAGGTGCAGTGGTGACCGGAATTCAACGTACTGTTCAACGTACTGTTCAATAATGATATCCGCAGGGTGTAGATGTGTTCTACACAGGAGGATCCAGTGCGGAAACCTGCTTGTTCGGCATCGAGTGTATCTTCCAGATGTTCCTTAATTCGCTCAAGTACTACTTTGGCTTTTACCTTTGCAACTGCAGGAAGAACGCAAATGCCTCTTCAGTTTTCGCACTGCATAAGAATACCTTTTTTTAGTGAGCTTGACAATCATTCCCTTCTTCCACTCGTCGGGGAAACTTCCTGCCTCCCAAGCTCTCTCTACAAGAGGATATAAAAGCTCTGCTGATGTCGTTGGAGCTGTACGCAGAAGCTCTGCCTCCAGGTATCTTTGGTTAGCCACGTGCTTTGCCTTGCCTGGCTTCTACCAACAATACTTTCCGCGCCAGATATGAAAAAATTTTTCACAACCTTCGAATTTAGATGGTTTTCGGCAGTGAGCTGCTGATTGCTTCCACTCCTTGCGATAAATTATACCTTAATTGATGGCGTACTGAGGGATTCTTTAGCCGGTCGATGTTATAGCTAGGCATTCGGATGATATTGCGGATTTTTTGAACTGATACAGTTCGTAACAGGACAGTAGCTACCATATGGTGATGATCCTGTACCATACCCATGTCGGCTCCTCGTCTGTTTCGGACGTCTAAGTGACAGCTCCTAAAACGTCGGCTGATTCCCACATGGTCGATTTGGTTGGATGATGATTGGCTGTCAGTTGACACCCAGCTGACTTTGTGGCAGGTCTTATGCTCAAACATGGTGCCTCCTATGACTAGGTGGTTGGTGTTGCAGAAATCAACAAATCTTTCACAATTGTCATTTCGTTCGCACAGGCCGTGCTTCCCAATCACATGTCTGAGTCCTTCATTGTCGTTGCCTACCTTGGCATTCAAGACCCTCATCACGATGGCGATATCTCTGTTCGGCATTGCGTTGAATACAGCTCTTCGCTGATTGTAGAACTTGTCATTTTCACCCTCAGTCGAAGGATTCGTTGGGGCGTAACACTGTATGATCGTGAAGCGCCGTACTCTAGTCCGAAATCTGGCCGATAAGATCCTATCACCATGTGGGTGCTAGGAAATTAGGCCTCTGCGTGCTGTTGGCGTTAGCAGCAGGCCCACTTCAGATTCACGGGGACTGCCGGAGGGTTTGCCGGAGCAGAGTAGAACAGTGTTACACTTTGGGATTGGTACTCTCCCGCGTCGAACAATCTTACTTCACTCACTCCCAGTATGTCCAAATTATATCGAAGAAACTCACGTTCCAGTTGAAGAAATCTGGCATTTTGAGGTCCTTCACTTCATGAGTCAAGGAGCGACCTCACATTCCAGAAACCAATCTTAGTCCGGGTACAATAGCCAAAAGTCGTCATTATTCGATCATTAAATATCCGAGGCGTTGTGTCAGTTTCAGTAGCGGGCATTTTTCGGTACCGCAGGGTGCTAACCCACGTTCCTAGACCATAAACGCTACGCACTTGCAATTTTAGCCTACATATAAAAGTATTTATACACATAGTTGCCCGGGGACCACCACTAGGTTGTAAAGCAAGCACTATATCACTACATTCCAACTTGATTGTTGCGCTGCCCAAACCAAGTTTTGATCAGTTAGTAGTTTCCCGATCAATCGCAATGCAGATCCCCAAACAGGACAGTAGTTGAAATTACCAAAACATAACGGTTTCTCTCTCAACTGCAAGCACCAGAAAAAAAAAGGAAACTACAGTAAAAAGAAAAAAAAAGTGTTTAAAAAAGCATACGCAAACATTTCTAGCGAACAAAACTCTTTTTTTTGTTATGTTTTTACTTAATCAAATGCGAAAAAACAACAAAATTGGAGTTGTGTTGACTATACATTAATTTAAAATATTGGAACTTTTAGTTCGGTCAAAACAACACATGTGGAGTTATGTTATTTTGATCATACATTATTTCAAAACATTGGAACTTTTAGCTCGGTCAAAACAGCATATGTGGAGTTATGTCACTTTGATCAAACATAATTTTTTCAACATTGGAAATATGTGTTTGGGACCACTCAATAACTTTGAATTCTGACCACCAAGACTTATGCTGTTAAGACCAAACGAAAATAGACTTTTTTCTTAACAGTTCTGTATACTCAACTGAATTTCCTTAAAAATGGACTTATGTCGTTTTTACCAAACTTAATAGAAATGTTCTCCGAAATTTTACAATATAGGAAATGCACTGCATACCTACTTACATTAAAGTATTCATTGTTCCATTAAAAAGCGTGGTTTTATTTGGGCAAATCACCAACTGATCAAATTATCGCCAAGGAAATATCAAAATTTTATTTAATCCTATCTTAAAATTCATTGTATTTTTCACTTTGCATCTCCTGTAATTTTAGTCTAAAGACAAAACTTTCAAATTATTCAACACAAAGCACAAAAACTCTTAGGATCAGCACTTGTAAATATCATTGCATCTGTGTCTTCTAGATGTATTCTTTCAGATGCGTATAAAAAAGTTTGTCACCTTTTTGGAAAGTTTCTTCTGTTTTTCTGTACATACTCGTAGTTTTTTTTTTAAATTAAACAGGGATTTAGAGTATAGACTGCTGATGAATCAAAATCAATCAAAATCAAAATCAAATTAACTTTTCACAGATGAACTATGGTTCGTAAATAAAATCTTTGTAAATGCCCGTGCGGGTAGAAGACGATAAAAATCTTTTTCACTAATAAATATCTCAAAAGTTTTGTTACAGGATTTTATATGTACATACATACATACATGCGTTATGAAAAAGTTCCTCGGTATTACCTCTTGAATTTTCCGTACTCGTATTCTTGTTTTTTTTTTGTTTTTAGAATAATATGTATGGTCAAAAAGAAAATTCAGACAAATAGCAACAGTGAAATAGAATTTCTTCTATGTTGATTGGTTTTACTTTTTTCTGTCATCAATAGAAGCTAAACTTGAAACGTAATTACAAATAAGCGAACAAGAAGTCGCCAGTCATTGTGACAGATGTTCTGATGAAGTCCGTAGCAGCACATTTCGCATCAGTACAAAATTACATTTACTTTTTGCTTACATGGAAGATTAAAGTTTTATCATTTGCAGATAACTTCTATTTTCCTGACAAGTGACTGTGAAACTAAAAGCTGAAGATTATCCAGTCCGGATAAACGGTATAAAAATCTGTCAAGGAATATAAAAGTTAGTAAACAAGTCAAGTTAAGATAAATAAATAAAAAAGTGCCAAGAAATTGAACTAAATTCCGGAACAAACTAACAGTGGATTTGAAAATTTATTTAGCGATTTTTTTTGTTTTATATAAATCTTAAAGTATTCAGATTTCAGATTTCAATAGCGTCTGCGTAAGTCAGTATCTGTTTGTTTTTCGTTTAATTTCTCAAAAAGTTTTGCCTGAATTGAAGAGAGTTTAAATCCATTCTTAGCTTGTTTTCAAATCGTAAAATGTTTAAAAGCTCCGCTTTAGATGGCGCGTACAATTGGAGGTAGTGACCAAAAGACCGTGCTAATTTGAAAGAAATGTTAGTTGAGCCCGAACTTTGAGGAACCACTAAAGTATGTGTAAGCCCTAGATCATATGACTTAAAAGATCTGTTGTATCATTAACCACTTTAGTGAGTAAGTGTTAATTTCATATTCATTTTCCTTCTTACCTCCATTCGAAATACTATATAAAAACCAGAACTTGCGTTCTCATATAACCCTACCCCTAAATACATTGTAACCCCATCATTACTATATTCTTTTTCTCGATTGTTGAAAGACAATGAAACCATCGCTTAAATTGAATAGTTTTTGTTCTTAGCAAATTCCGTTTAACATTTGTGGTAACAACACTGGAATACTAAAGAAAATCATTTGCCACTGACGCAGCATGAATTTGAATTCTATTACTTGCAAGTCTTTTTTAACGCACGATGCCTAAGTTTACTTTGATTCACCGAAACACAAGACGCACTCCGACTGTATACAACACATATCCGCATATCCTCTTTGAATAAAGATGTTATCTAAAATTTAAAAAAAAAATGAAAACGCAAAAAACTTCCAGTTAAACATATGGTAAAAATATTTTGTACATCGCTTAAAATTCCCATAGAAGATGTCTTACTTTTGAGGCATGCCAATAATAATTATATTAATTCTAACAGGATTAAAACAATCGATGATGTTCAATAGATTTTGGTATTTTAAAACCATGAAGTGTTTGTTTAAAAATTTAAAAGTTCAATATGATTTCAGTCACTTGTAAATGCAGGGTGTTCTAGCTCATAACTTCGTCAGGTAACAAATTATATTAAGGAAAATAATTTCAGACAAATGCCATCCTCTATTACTTACACATGCTTTTAATGAAAATATTCAAAACATGTTTACATGTTATGTTGAACATGCTCAAACCATCGAATTTAAATAATCTATCCAAGTCAGCCATCAACAGAGAAATGGATATAACATGGAATGGATAAATGGATGGAAATGCTAATTAACTATATATTTGGCGCGACAGACCGTTGCGGTCCAAGGCCTAGCTTCTAGCGACCATTTGTGTTGTGCATGTATATTTTTGTACACAAATGGAAGGGACCTACAATTTAAGGCCGGTTCCGAACGGCTTATTGAGAAGCTTTCCATGACAAGTTATTACTCTCGAAACGTTTGTCACCCATTCGCGAGAGGTGGGACACCGTGATAAATACTTTTTGGTGTTACTGGGATTCGAACCACGAACCTCCTGCTCAGTAGCCATGCTCTTTTATACTGAGCCATGGCGCCCACTAATTGACTATTATTAATAATATAATAATAATAATAATATTCGGCGCGACAGACCATTTCGGTCCAAGACCTTGCTTCTCGCAACCATTTGTGTTAAGCATGTATGTTTTTGCACTCAAATGGAGGGGACCTGCAATTTAATGCCGGATCCGAACGGCGAATTAAGAAGCTTTGCGTGACAAGTTATACTTTTGGTGTTACTGGGGTTCGAACCACGAACCTCCTGCTCCTTTCTGACTGACCGTTCAATCCAGGTCGTATTGGACGAATTCAAATCCAATGTTAACCGCATAAACGCCGGTGTTCCCTAAGGCTCTGTTTTATCTCCAACACTCTTTCCACCACCTCTAATCCAATCCATTCTTTCGCTGACGACAATACTCTTAGCTTTTCATATGACTTCACGCTTCCCTCTTCGTCACAAGTGGAACTTGAACAACAACATATGTTAAGCACGTTAAATTCTGACCTTGACAGCATAACAAGGTGAGGAGTAAATTAAAGAGTTGAATTTAACGCTTTTAAAGCCAATGCTGTCTTCTGTCGTCTAAGCTTAATTTAAACCCCCAACCTTTATCCATAAATGCATTTTGCATTAAAGAAACTGAAAAACTCTCAATTTTCGGTATGTGCGTCAACAACAAGCTTCGTTTATGTTTAGGTTTCCTAAATCGGTGCAAGATGTACTTCACTCCTTCAGATCTGGCTACTATTTACAAGGCGTATATTCGCTCTAAACTTGAATACAACTGAATTGTCTGGGCAGGTGCCCCCAAGACACATTGCATATACTAGACAGAGTTCAGAACCGCGCGTTAAAACTTATTAGTGACGTATATATCGCGAAAACAATCGAATCGCTTGAACCTCGTAGGAATGTTTCCTGCCTGTCACTGTTTTATCGCGTTTTCCACAAGCGGTGTTCAAAAGAAATATCGAGATGCATCCCGCCCATTCTCCAACCCATCCGTAATATCCGTGGCTCAACTCGAGCTCACGGGTTCACCATTAAGCCTATCATTGGACCAATTCAGAGATTCATTTTTTAGCTGCACGATAGTTATGTGGAATGAATTGCCTGATTCTGTGTTTCCGCATTTGTATGATCTGCAGTCGTTTAAGACACGCGTGCATAGACATTCTACCTTACATACGGGGTCAACAATTCTTCGGATGTATTTCCTTTGGAATACGGCTAAGAGCTTAAATTGTATTTTGCAAATTCATAAAAAAACATAAGATTCATAAAAATTCATAATTTTTATGTAAATTATCTAATCAGTTATACACATGTGTGCAGAATTTGCAGGAAATTGGGTTAATTTTTAAAAAATTTATGTGGACGTCCGATCACTTCCAAATTTTTATAAAAAGTTTTGTCATCTGAGATACACATCTGTACAAAATTTCAATAAAATCGGGTTAAATTTTACAAAATTTATATGGGCGCCATTCGGCCTGGAGGCCATATCACTTCCAAATTTTTACAAAAAACACATTTGATACACATTTGTACAAAATTTGAAGAACATCGGGTTAATTTAAAAAATTATGTGGGCAACCTTAGGATGAAATGATGAAACTGTTGATCGGATAATCACATGTGTGCAAAGTTTAAATAACATCGTACTTTAGGAAGTGGGTTAAAAATTTATCACAAGATTCGACCAGCCAGCCAGCAAGGATGCGGGCACACGAAGTTAATATAGAAAATTAAAAAAAAAAAAAAGGAAACTACTACACAGATCAATTTATACGGCCGGAAACTTATATTTTTATTTAAAAAAAGCATTTGTCTTCACTTTGAATCTAGAATTAAAGAGAATTGTACTTTAAAAGAAATTTGAAGAAGTAGAAAACCAATTAAAGTGATAAGTCGATTATCAGCTGCCTAGAATTTCTTAATTCCTTTTTTTGCGAGACATCCTGTAGGCAGAAAAGGGCCATATCAATGGGCGACAAGAATTATTTTACGCTTGAAATAGTTATTGTTTTATCTACTGTGTGTTAAGTGTACACAGTTTTGGTCATCGAGAACGAAAATGGTTATTTGGTCATCATCTAAAAACATTGAATACATTGAATTTTATGTCAAATACAGTTTTGTTGACCATCTTTTTGACTGCTAGGAAATGTTAAAGAAATTTGTGAAGTAAATTGCATGAAAAGAAATTCTTGTTTAAGAAAACCAAAGAAAATGGAAGTGGATATAACAACTACGTATGCTTTTAAACTCAAGTAGATCAGTACAAGTTCAAATTTAAATGCGTTAAAATAGGAATTCGGTTTACTGTATTATTTTTATTTGTATGAATGCCGCCTTTTTAAAACGTTTTTATTAGCTCGCTTTCGTGTATGTCTGTCGGTGCGGGTGGAATTTTGTAATTGATTTTAAACTAACTTCCTAATCAGCTAGAGACTTGAAACTTTAAACAGCTCAGAACTGGATGAACGTTGACAAATCACAAAAAAAGCCACCAAATCGCAAAACAAATCAATTCAACGCGAGTTTGCAATTTGTTTCAGATCAAAGCAAAGCAACATGTTCAGTTATTAAGTGTTATTGTTTTGAATAATCTGAAGAATACATTAAAAGATAATTGTTGTTGCATTTATGTTGTTGCTGGGCGTTAAATTCAGTTGCTCTAAAAGAGATACTAAATAAATGCATAGATTGTGAAGTTCATAACACTAGATCAATCATAAATCAGAAGGAGTTTTATGCATTTTTTTAAAAACTTTTATTTAACTTGACTTGTTACCTTAAAACTAAATTGTATTTTAATTGATATATAAGTCTACCGTTCTAGTGTGGTCGATGCACTGACCTATTGATGTGGCACTCTTCTTTTATGGACTTGTGTGGATACGATGAAGCAAATATTAAAGATTATTTGTAAGAAATCGCATATAAATACTTGGACGCTCTCAATGCCTAGGCACGGCGTGGGTTTGGAAATAGTACAGACGAGATATTTGTGGTAAGTGAAACTGAGCACTTACAAACTAGACAATTCAATAGCTCAGGGCAATAAACCATTATATGTCCATCGTTTCTTGTTTGTTTGTTTGTTTGACATACATAACATATATAGCCAATAATACCTATAAATAAATATAATAAAATGAAATGATTTATAAGGTCCAATTCAAATGTCGAATGTAAGCAAACAGACACAAAATGCGAAAGTTTAAACCAATCAACTCCTTCGCTTTCTAGGCGTTAAACTTATCATGACGTTTTGGTAAATACTTCCTGGAGGCTTTAGCTTTTTAGGACATGTCCCTTTATAAAAAGAATTTGAAAAAAAAACTCTTTATCAGCAACTAAAGGCATATTTAAAATATATCCTTCAAAGCCTGTGAAGAAATGCTAAAACTTTTTGAGGCATAATTCATGAATATATTTTTAGTTCATTCGTTTTTTAAATTCCTTTCTTTTTACTTTGTGGTCCATTTCATTGTGGTAATCATTGATTTAATAATTTGAACTAAGCCAAATGATGACCCAAACTACTAAGTAATATGATAAAAATGTTGCTTACTTCCTGAATGTTTTAAAGATTAAATTGATTTAAAAATATAGATTATAACGGGTGTTTTTTTAGGAGGTTTGTTTTTCCGATAGATGTCGTTTTATTTTATGACAGTTGTTTTGACAGCTCAAAGTGGCATTTCTACTCAGTATTGTTTGGCAAATCATTTTGAATAGGTTAACTCCAGAACAACGTTTTCAAATCGTGGAAATTTATTTTCAAAATCAGTGTTCAATTAAAAATGTTTATAGAGCACTTCGTGAATTTTATTCTCTCAGTGATGAGGCGCATTTTTTGTTAAATGGATACGTCAACAAACAAAATTGTCGCATTTGGAGCAAAGATAATCCACACGCCGTTCAAGAATTACCAATGCATCCTGATAAATGTACTGTTTGGTGCGGTCTATGGGCTGGTGGGATCATCGGTCCATATTTCTTTAAAAATGAGGAAGGACGACGCGTTACCGTGAATGGAAATCGATACAGAACCATGTTAAATGAGTTTTTGTTGTCAAATCTTGAAGATATGGATATGGATGAAATGTGGTTTCAACAAGATGGTGCCACTTGCCATACAGCACGTGAAACAATCGACTTATTGAAAGAAACTTTCAACGACAACATTATTTCGAGAAATGGTCCGGTGAATTGGCCTCCGCGTTCGTGCGATTTGACGCCACTCGATTACTTTTTGTGGTGATACGTAAAGTCATTGGTTTATGTGGATAAACCTCAATCGATTGACGCTTTGGAAACTAATATTCAACGTGTCATTGCTGACATACGCCCTCAAATGCTTGAAAAAGTGCTGGAAAATTGGACCTCCAGAATGACATTTGTGAAAAATAGTCGTGGTAGCCATATGCCAGAAATTGTGTTTAAATGTTAAATGCCAAAAAATTATCTACCAAATAAAAAAAAATTTTGGTCATTTCATAATTTTATATGTGCTTTATTCAAAAAAAAAAATCGGCAAGCTCTTTAAAAAACACCCGTTATATCAATTAAAATACAATTTAGTTTTAAGGTAACAAGTCAAGTTAAATAAAAGTTTTTAAAAAAATGCATAAAACTCCTTCTGATTTATGATTGATCCAGTGTTATGAACTTCACAATCTATGCATTTATTTAGTATCTCTTTTAGAGCAACTGAATTTAACGCCCAGCAACAACATAAATGCAACAACAATTATCTTTTAATGTATTCTTCAGATTATTCAAAACAATAACACTTAATAACTGAACATGTTGCTTTGCTTTGATCTGAAACAAATTGCAAACTCGCGTTGAATTGATTTGTTTTGCGATTTGGTGGCTTTTTTTGTGATTTGTCAACGTTCATCCAGTTCTGAGCTGTTTAAAGTTTCAAGTCTCTAGCTGATTAGGAAGTTAGTTTAAAATCAATTACAAAATTCCACCCGGTTTGTTTTTCCGATAGATGTCGTTTTATTTTATGACAGTTGTTTTGACAGCTCAAAGTGGCATTTCTACTCAGTATTGTTTGGCAAATCATTATGAAAAAAAAAAAAAAAAAAAAAAAAAAAAAAAAAAAAAATGACATTTGTGAAAAATAGTCGTGGTAGCCATATGCCAGAAATTGTGTTTAAATGATAAATGCCAAAAAATTATCTACCAAATAAAAAAAAATTTTGGTCATTTCATAATTTTATATGTGTTTTATTCAAAAAAAAAATCGGCAACCTCTTAAAAAAACTCCCGTTAGATATAACGTTAGATATAACGTGTTTTTTTAAGAGGTTGCCGATTTTTTTTTTGAATAAAACACATATAAAATTATGAAATGACCACCACGTATATGGCTACCACGACTATTTTTCACAAATGTCATTTTTTTTTTTTTTTTTTTTTTTTTTTTTTTTTCGTAATGATTTGCCAAACAATACTGAGTAGAAATGCCACTTTGAGCTGTCAAAACAACTGTCATAAAATAAAACGACATCTATCGGAAAAACAAACCTCCCAAAAAAACACCCTTTAGATAGATAGATGATTTAAGAAGATAGATTTTTAATTTTTTTCATATATGAGTATGTTCTGACATTACATTTATACATCATGCATCAACTCTGTACTAAATATTATATGAAGAAAACTTATGAAATTTAAATTTTGCAGTAAACGTTTTTACAATTTATTTTTGAAATATTAATTTTTTATTAATTTAAAGAAATCATTTATTTAGTATTATAATATTATAATTTCACTAGCTTTTCCCGGGCGCTTCGCCACCCGCACAGATGAATCCCGCCTTACCACCACTACCACGGGAGGGGTGCATTATTGCCTAAACCTAAACAAAGCGCCACCTCGATCGTATTCGCATTATGTGGTTTACCAAGATTTTGTTAAGACGCATATTCTGTGAAAGTTTCAGCTCAATCGCCTATCCAGTTTTTGAGTTTTATTTTCGTATTACATACCAAAAGACATTCACTTTTATATGCATATATATATATATATAGATTATAGTACGTACGAAGCAACGCAGCACAAAGCACACAGTCCTTATGATGCCGCTATGGGCATGATGTTCGTACAAAGCATAACACAGAAAGCAGCGCAGCGAGCAGTGCAGCACAGCACACAGTCATTATGATGCTTAACCGTTTTTTCGTCAATTTTAGTTGTTTAGTAACGACATTGGTCGCCACGAAAGGCGCTTTTATTTCAACGGAATAATATATAGCCTATATCCACAATAGAAGTCTATTCTATATACTGGAAGAAAGAAAGAAATCGGTCCAGTAGTTCCGAAGATTACCTCTTACACACAAACTAACATTACCTTTTTATAATATTGGTATTGATTACATGGAAATTTCATTACTTAAAACGAAATTTCAAAAGAAGATGTTTATTCATTTTGGGTTAAATTAATTTACATTATTCTAAGAGATTAAGAACAAAAGCTAATTGATATAAGATTTTAATTAATTAATGGATTAGTCATGCTCCTTTGGCTTTTGCTTTGTTTAATATTATAATATTTGACTTCAATAAAAGTTGATTTAAATGGTACACTGTACACTAAATTATAATGCACCATACAACGTACATTACAAACGTGAATAAATAGTACAATTATCACAGTAGAATTAGAGTGTTTGAGTAATGCAAATCTTGTATCCATTCCTTGTTTTGTATTTGGAATCCTGCTCCCCCTTTTAAAGACAAAAATCAAAGCAAAGCATCTCTAGCTTTTTTTTAATTTCTGTAGAAACTCTGTAAGAGTATCTCTGTTAATTGCATCCGGTTTTACATTTCCTTTTTATTCTTATTTCTTATGAATACGAAGAAATTCTTCTTTTCTTCACCTTGCTTAAATAATAAAGAAATGAGAAAATGAATGATAAATTTGCTAACAAACTATTTGTCAAATGGTTGGCTTCCACTTATTAATTGCTAATCTTTAAGTGATTGCAACTACATACAAGTGCTGGGCTATGAATGATAGCGATGAAAGAAAATGACGCACATTTCCTGTTTTAGATGATTGTGGGTCGGTGTTATTGAAGACAATGCAGCACATGAACGAAATGATTTAATTGCATCTAGTATTTGGGAATGAGGAAAGCATGATGAATGGAGTCTTATATATAAAGGATGCGCAAGTGTTGCTGTGGGTGCATTTAGGAAATGCCTTTAAATCGAGCAAACAGAGTTTAGGTAGAATTTGTTGAGGGATGTCCACAGAGAGAACGATTGTTAGTTCTTTACTTAAGAAGTTGGTCGATTATACATTCATAAATTCAAGCATACACGGGTAATAAATTACTAAGTGAGGTTTGTAGGAATGCAGAGATTGTAATGGATTTTTTAAGTGATTTGTGCGGAACAGATTAGGAGTTCATTAGATTCTCGATTATATTAACTTTTTAGTAGACATCGCTGCAAGCAGAGAATGTCACAACATTATTTGACATTGACATTGTATCATCATGTTCACAGAATTAATGCGGAAGCATAGAATGTTTATCAATACATTTTTATGAAGTCGCTGTGTACTACTGGTACAATATTCCTTTGTTGTTACTATGTTGTAATTGTGCTGCCGAATAATGAAATATATTGCGGTGGTCATTGCATTACAGCGAGCTACTTGAGCTTACGTCGGATACTGAACTCATAAGAATCAAGGTTTGCATTCACATACATACGCTTAGTATAAGAATATTTTCATAGAATGAAAGAGCATGGACATGTGTATTAGTGTTTTCTATTGTATAATTGAATATCGGACCAGGTTTAAATAGCGGATTAATAAATATTCGAATTCTAGCTTGAACTCACAAGCAACTATATAGTTTTCCTTAAGACTATTTTGTAAGCATAACATTGCTGCGGCTACACATTGTACCTATAGTAAGAACTAGGGAAGTAGTAGATAATCTAACCTAAAATATGTAGACATGAAATTCTGCCATACGATACAATATAGTTACTTTACATGGTAATCATGCCTTACAATATACGCTTAGTTTACATTGCGATCATGCCTTGCGTAATACCTTTACTTTACAACTTATTGATGTAAAGCAAATTAATGAAATGTTTGGAGTGCAAAATAAGAATACCCGATAATATTCATAAGCTATATTGCAGTAAATGCATGTAAAATTGTAGATATTGAATAATAATTCTGCCTACAACGAAAGCTTTATTCTTCCTTCCGTATATTTTTATCTCATACTCAAAACGTAGTTCATAATACAGTATCAGTTAATTTAATCGAGTTTCAGCGCAAACATTTTTAGGTTGATATTTTAGAGTAATTCATATAATTGGAGCTCATATAATCGAGAATCTTCTCTAAATCTAAATTGCACGAAAATGTATAAGATGCACTTGGAGACAGTTATATGAAAAGTATAATGTTTTACTCTTTAAATTAAGTTATTGAAAGATTTTTTGTATTATGTTAAGAAAGAAATATAATTTTTATATTTTAAACAAAAAGAGAAAAAGAATATAGGATAAAATTCAATATCTAATAGAAAAGATGGAAACATTAAATTAAGATCCTTAGAGAAATTGATACAAATTGTCTTTTAAACAGAAATATTTTCTATTCTGCAAGTTTGGGAGTGGACTTTGCAATATATTGTTACAATCAAGCTGCTCTCTCTTCTTCTTTTCTTTATGTCCTATATCCCCTTGTAGGTCCTAGGTCCTCTACTACACCTACGCGCCATCGCGTGCGGCTTCTGACAATGAGCTTCAGTTCTCTCCAACTCTTCCCCAATTGCCGTGACTTCTCCTCAACTGTTCTGCGCAATGTATTTCTCGTTCTTCTACCATCCTGAGATAACGGATTCCATTGCATTGCGTAGTTTGCTATGGAACTGTCGCCTTTTCGGAGTGTATGACCAATCCACTCCACTCCCACTTCCGTCGTTGAATGGTTGTGCCTATTGGTTCCTGACCCGTTCTCTGGTAAACATGTTCGTTAGAGATACGGTAAGGCCAGTAAACCCTTAAGATGTTCCGTAGGCACCTATTTACGAACGTTTTTAATGTTTTTGTGATAGTAGCGGTCACCTTCCAAGTGCTGCACCCATACAACAGCACAGATTCAACATTTGAGCGGAACAGTCGCAGCTTGGTGTTTAAGCTGATCGCATTGCTTTGCCATATCATCTTATGTTTTTATGCATTTTTCGGAAGAGCTTATATAATAGTAACATAGTTTCCTATTTTGTTAAAATAAAAATTATTTTGTTGAAAATAAAAATTCCTCTTTATTGATCAACCGAAAAATTAAGCTTATACAAATTATGTGACAAAATTTACTGGCGAAACTACTTACACGATTCAGTTGGTGATACGATGCACCTGTGTGGTGTTCGTGGAATTATTTATGGAAATTACGCATTGGAAATAAACTGGGGTGCAATTCTGCTCAGTTAAGTGACTGACGTGTTTATTTATACATTAGTTTTCTTAAAGTGATAATTTTTTGATACGCATATCTTACTATTTATCTAAAATGCGGAGGCATAAATCATCGGCTTGAGCACTGAACGGGCAAAGAGTGACAATTAAAATTAAGTCTGGTGGTGAGGTTTCTAAATAAAAGCAGAATAGAATCATTTTATTCCTACAAAAAGCTGTAATAAAATTATTTCGAATGCATGGCGTTGTTATTGTAAAATTATTCTTATTCCTATTGTAGCTTATAATGTTTTTAATCTGGCAATGCGTGACTATTGCCAGTCAGCTGAGTAATTCAGTTTGTGTCCGTTTGCCGCCAAAAGTGTACTACTTCCATGTTTTTATGAAAATAGAGGAATCTCAAATAATCAGATCAATTTTATCTTACACAACGAATATTTGTACATCGGAAAACTACGAGCATTATGTGCGATTGTTGCCGCGTTTGCTCACAGGTGTTAATAGACGGATTTTTGGCGATGTTTAACCGTAATTCATAAGAATTTCGGCGTTGATTCTTAACTGTGGACGAAACATGAATCCATAACAAGACACTAGATTATTAATATTATTATTATTATTATTATTATTGTTTGTCTATGTAAGGTCTATTGTGCATCCCAGAAGTCTACCACATTATGTGATGGCTTAGTCCTTTTATGAATGCCAATGTATCTGCCAGGTTGATAGGTCTGGCATTCTGCCAAAAAACTGTGTGAGCCTTGAGGTATTGAAGTCTTTTTCGGTTGAGGTCATCACATAAAAAAGTATGTGTTCTGGCGTCTACCCTGCCTCCCCGCAAAAGCGGTAGCGATATGTTTCGGATTTCCCAATTTTTGTTAAGTAGTCATTAAATGGGCCATGTCCCGCCATGTGCCAGACAAGGGATCTGAGTGTATATCGGTTTAACTTCATAGCGTTATTTGTGTTTTTAATGTTGTATTTGAGAAGCTTTTTGGTTTGTTTCATCGTATTTGATAGTTCCCATTCAGCCTCGATAGCGTTATTTGCCCACTCTTTTATCTTGTTTTTGAGGTGGCAATGCTTGGCTAGGGACCAGTCAAGGTCTCTTCCGCGCCTCCTCTTGCGCAGAGGTCTGCTGCCTCGTTCCCTTTAATGCCTGAATGGCCTAGAGACCACATCAGGATGATCAGGATCAGGATGTTGGTTTTGGCCAGTTCGTTTAGGTAGCAGTAGCAGCTCCACGTTGTTCTTGAATTAAAAACTGCGGAGCGTCCTGGCTATCGGAGATCATATATAGATCTCGGTTCTTCTAAATTTTCTCTAAATGCATTCTAATGTGCAGGCTTCTAATGCTTTTGTTTCTGCCTGGAAAACGGTGGGTAGCCTCTTATTGCCGCTATTGTGATGGTTTCGTCACCAAACGAGGCCCAATTTTCCTACCCCTTAGCATGCACATGACCCATCCTATGATTGAGCAGTCTATTCTCCTGGTTATAGCTTGTGTTTGAATTACTTTGAAGTTAGTGTTGTCGAAAGACACGAGATATGGGGGAACAGTCAAAACAATGGAGTTCTTATAGGAAATCGGCGCCAAAGAAGGTAAAAGTCCTTTCATCAGCTGGAATGGTTATAACTACAGTTTTCTGGGACGCATGATCAAAAATTCATTAAAAGGAGAACAACAATAACTGGCAAAGATTATTTAAACTTATACGAATAATAATAATATTATTAATAATATTTGCGACTATGAAATTTTAAAAACTTTGTAAATATTCGTAAGAACAAAATACTTCTACCACATAAATCCGACGATCGAAGTGTTAGGGAGGTCTCACAATGAAATGACAATGACACTGACATACAGAATTGTATGGATTTTGGTTTTGACAATACATTCCTGTAAGTCTTACTAAATAAACGAGGAAATGTATGCCAAACGGAAATCGCTCTCATATTTTGACAAACGATAGTCTGTTATGTTGTTTACAAGTCGTATTTGAACGAAATATTGAAAATGGATTTCAATCTTAACACTATGATAACACTGTCGAAACATTCATGAATTTTAATGTGAATATAATGTTTGTGTATCAGACCATCACTGATAGCATCCCAAAACAATATGTAGGTGGCCTTCCAAAAACAGCAACATCACCAGAAATGGTTTGCACCAGAAAAAAGGCACGAATTAAGCGAAATCCACGCAAAAACTGGCAAAAATAATGCAGGTGTCCGATAGAAGCATCCGACGGATACTGAAAAATGAACTCCAAGATTCAAAAAGTGCAAAATTTAACAACGCCTCAAGAGGCTAAAACGTCTGCACGAACGTAATGATCACGTTCACTTGGTGTTTTCTCATGAAAAAATTTTTACAGCTCAACAGTACGTTCACAAATAAAATGATCGTGTGTGGTTACAAAGCAAGTCCAACGACGATTTGGAAAAGGGAGTTGCTCTTCGAAAACAAGAGTCAGCTTCTGTGTTGGTTTGGACAGCTGTAACTACAAATGGTCGTTCTCCGCTAGTTGAATCAAGAAGTGTACCGAGAAAAAATATGAAATGATGTGTCGTTACCTTAGGCTTAGGCATACAAAAAATTTGGTAGCAATCGCTGGACATTCCAACAGGACCCAGCTCCATCACATAAAGCTCATTCGACACAACACATTTTACAAAGTTGCATTCCAAATTTAATTTCTTCGCAACAATGGCGTTCATGCTCACTAGACATGGACTTCTTCATATGATCCATTTTGGAGGCCAAGGTGTCGACAAAAGGATATGAAATTGTGGACGCATTGAAGACATCTCTTTGTAGAGAATGGAACAAAATATCAACAGGTCACGTTCAGGTCATCCGTGCCAATGGTGACTATATCGAGTAGTAATGTGTTTTTTTTTTTAAATTTAATAAAAATATTCACAAGTGACGAAATTACAGCCTTTTGATTTATTAACACTTCTACCGCCGACTCAGTACAATACAAGGGAATAATTATTCATTTAAAAAGCAAAACAATGGAGAGTACATGGAATATTATTTCATACAAATTGTTGACAACTGCTTACATTGTGTCAATCACCTTCCAATGTTTTACCCTCAACAACATTGCTAATCACCAATTTGCTTACATTATCAGCATTACATAAAAACAAGGAATCAGTGTACGCCGCACGTCAGCAGTGTAACGTGACACGACATTCTGATATCCTTTTTACCGGTTGTTGGTTCATTTGAAATGTTCAGTTAAGTAATCACCTACTGTGAAAACTTCCGACAAGAAAATAAGAGGCCAGCAGCACCAACAGAAACATAAAGAAGAAATGCCACAGAAAACAAATCGAACAACAATTCAAAAGCAATAAGGAAAACAAATGGAATGGCACATTGACAATGGCAACGATGTGGTAATCCTCTCAAGTACTGGAAAAGCAATGGTAGATAGCGTAACAGTATGATACAGATATATCCTGTTTCCAAGTGAGAATTGTGTACTTAACTTCGCTGACAATAATCGCTGTATAATAAACCAAACTTGTTGAACTGCAAGCTTGCCGCGGTACGCCCGCCACACGTTAGTAGTTTTCTCGTAGTAATTACCACCCATGATTTTATGGCAGATGTTCGTATGTAAGTAGTTATGTTCATGTAACCATTACCACCTTAGCACGAACTGAGCTGCTGTGTCAGCAAGGGTTAGTAGTTTAACTCTCCTTTGTAAACCGTTGCCATTCATGTTGTTCATTTAGCATTATGGCATCGTCTATTATCTGTTTACCGTCGAAAAGACTTCTCTGCACCGCAAGCATTGTATTGTAAGTCTATTGAATTGTATATATGTACATACATAAATTTAAAAGTTGCTTTTTTATCTTTCGCTGCAATAAATTCGAAAAAATTAAGTGTACTTGTAGGACTGGTTAAAAGAAAGAAGTTTGTGGCTTCACCGAGAGATAAATGTGCTAATGATGGGAGCTCGATGTAAAATAAGAAACCAAACCATAAAAAATAAAATTGTTCATGTAAATTGTCTAATCCGATATATACATGTAGTAATCCTTTTTCATGGGGCCCGATCACTTCCAAATTTTTACAGAAAGTGTTGTTTTCTGAGATACTCATGTGTGCAAAGTTTGAATAAAATCAGGTTAATTTTGAAAAAATGTATATGCCCAGGGGCCGATCACATTCAAGTTTTTAAATAAATAATTTTAGGAAGTGTATTAAAAATCGATCGTGAGCGCCGTGGCTCGTTGGTTAAGTGCATGGATTTCTGAGTAAGGGGTCCGTAGTTCGATTCCCAGACAACAAAAAAAGTATTTTTCACTGTCCCACCTCTCGCGAATGCATGACAAACATCCGAGAGTAATAACTTGTCACGGAAAGCTTCTCAATTCGCCGTTCGAATACGGAATTAAATTGTCGGTCCCCATTGTGTCGGTCCCCATTGTGTCGGTCCCATTTGTTTACAAATATATACATACCCTACCTTACCTTATGTCCTATATCCACTTGTGGGTCCTAGGGCCTCTACTACGCCTACGCGCCATTGCGTGCGGTTCCTGGCAATGAGCTTCAGCTCTCTCCAACTCTTCCCCAATTGCCGTGACTCCTACTCAACTGTTCTGCGCCATGTATTCCTCGGACGACCCGTTCTTCTACCATCCTGAGAAAACGGATTCTATTGCATTGCGTAGTTTGCTATGGAACACTCCATCCTTTTCGGAGTGTATGACCAATCCACTGCCACTTCCGTCGTTTGATGGTTGTGCCTATTGGTTCCTGACCCGTTCTCTGGTAAAGATGTTCTTTAGACATACGGTTAGGCCAGAAAACCCTTAAGATGTTCTGTAGGCACCTATTTACGAACTATTTGTGATAGTAGCGGTCACCTTCCAAGTGCTGCACCGATACAACAGCACAGATTCAACATTTGAACGGAACAGTCGCAGCTTGGTGTTTAAGCTGATCGCATTGCTTCGCCATATCATGGACATCATTCCAAACAATGATTTAACTGTGCCGATTCGGTTGACAATGTCCTGTTCGGTTCCACTTTCGGTTGAGACAATACTCCCAAGATATTGGAAACTCTCTACTCTCTCCACCGGCTATCCAGCAATGTTAACTTGAGTTACTGAGTTAGTGCTGAGGTTGATGATTTTGGTTTTGGCAGTATTAATCTTCAAACCCGCGACATTTGCCTCCCTTTCCACATTTATTGTAATTTGGTGCAGCTCCATAATCCTGTGTGAGAGTAAACAAACGTCGTCAGCGTAGTCCAGATGTTTGAGTTGAGATGTAAGAGTCCAACGAATTCCTCCGTTTCCAGTAGATAAAGCTGCGAGAAGTAGATCGCTAATAACCGACAAAAAAAGTATCGGCGATAGAATGGAACCTTGCCGTACCCCACTTAGGATCTCGAATTCCTCTGACAGCTTTCCTCTATGCAGTACATGACATTTAGAGCTATCATAGATTGCTTTAATAATAGCTATTAGTTTATCGGGTATACCTCTCCTGCGCAAGGCGGGCCAGATAAACTGTCGGTTGACACTGTCAAACGCCTTCTCAAAATCAAATATATACATGCATAACACAAATAGCTGCTAGAACCTAGGCCTTGAACCGCGACGGTCTGTCACGCCGAATGTTATTATATTAAAAATAGTCTAACCTAAATTCCCCAATCTACCCACCATTAAAACTTTCTGTTCGCTCTGCTGCCATTTTCTTTATCGCGTTCAGGGATACCCATGCAGTATCGCCAGACAGGATTTGGGACACTCGAGTCCTAGTTTGGTACATGCGTAATTTTTTTATTTGTTGCGCGTCTTTATGCGTGATACAGCACAGGCCATGTACAGATAATTGGTTTCTGCGGTACAATATCTGCTTAAACACGCCCTGAGACATTTTCGTTCAAATACTCGGATGCGTTTCATATACGAAGGGCTTTAATTGAACCAAATTGGACAACCATACACTATGAACGTTCTGACCAACGCCAAATAACAAGCGTTGAACAAATGTCTTGACAATAACAATCGTTTCAATGCCATGAAAGTATCTTTCGCCCTTTTCAATTGTATATTTACGTGATGATCATAGTATAAGAAGTTGTACAGGCCAATCCCAAGATATTAGATGCGCTTCTCGTTTCGGATCGCTCCATCTCCATTGCCATCATGAAGGCGTAAACCTTTATAATTTTTCCTAATATCACTATTACAAAGTGCCAAAGGCGGCCTAAACAATATTGTCTTACACTTAGTCACATTTTTTTAGCCTCCAATCAATACAGAACGACTGGAACTCATTGAATTTATCATGTAGATCGCTCCTTAGACCTCGCTGATGTAAATGCAGAAAAGGAGCGGCGAATTAATAGTCCCCTGCTGCAGACCATTCGCGATATAAAAAACTTTAGCTGTCGTGTCACGGTTATCAGTTACAGCAAACTTCTTATCATAAATCATTTGTAATTATTTTAATAATGCCTGTGGGAAATCCTAGTCTTTTTAATTTACAAATCAGTCCATCTGTTGACACCGTGTCGAAGGCTTTCACGATATCTACTAGACAGGCACCTCTTGTCATTCAGATGCCAATTGACATCTGATATGAGTTTGGGAACTACATGCACTTTCGAGTGATTTTTTCTGAACCCGAACTGGTTCCGCGGTATGATGTCTTTTTCTTTGAAAACGGTCCAAATCGCTTTGTTGATAACAACTTCAAAAAACTATCCGATGTTGGGAAACAGGCTGATTGGCCGATAGCTCAGAGGATCAGAAGGATCCTTCTGAAAATACCTTCGAGACTTTCCACCAGCTCGAAAAGTAGAAGTTGTTCAATAAATTATTAAACAAGACGCAGTATTGCCTGATAAAGCTGTTTGGAGATGTTTTATTACGATATTAGGAATATTATCTAAACCGGAAGATTTTTTGTTGTTCAGTTGCCTTAAGATAAACGTCAGGTCGTCAAGTATTGTAAAGTACCCCTGAGTTGTGTCCGCTCTCAGTACGTTTGATTTATGCCCTTCAGAGAACGTGACTAGAGTTCATGAGGCACTCTAATATCTAAATTGGAGTACCTCATCTCTAACCAGATCAATGTTGCCGCCCGATTCGTTAACACGAGAATGAATAGCCTCAAAATCGCTACCGATAAAACTGATTAACGTTGGAGTCGATGACAAAATCATCACCGACTCTGCGCATTGCACTGCTAGAAATCCCGGCCTGTTGTAAAAATGGCTCTCTTACAAATGAAACCTTCAGTTCCGGAATAGCTACCCTGGCTCGCTGCATAAAGATCAAATTATTCTGCGCAAACATGTTTCTAGAATCGAATCTTTGAAAGTTTTTGATATTTTGCCTATGCTATTAAACTGTTGGCTCAGGAGCGTCTTACAATTTTTCAGCAAAGTCTTCAGCCTTACCAGTGCAGCCCTTTTTTCTCTATCCTCAAAGCGACGATAGATACCGTTAATCTGAGTGAGATTAGGACTTTTATATCTCTGTAGTTCTTTTATGTCATGGTTCAGATAACATTCCATAGAATTCCGACTCTTTATTTTCGGCACCGTAGACTCTACTTCTAAAATCAGTGGGTGTAAATATCATTGCATGCTATACTTTATACCGAAAAGAGAAATGCTCTCAATTTTCGAGCCTAAGTGGTCTGAGTAATATTTACAGTTAATGTATGCGAAATTGAGCCCAACCTTCTTAATCAAACTCAGAAACCAAGTTTTTTCCTCGACGGGTGTTTGCAAATTCATCCATTAGTCCATCCGGAGGACATTCGAGTTTCCTGACGGCAAGGTGATTGTGCAAGAATGGTTTTCTTTGACCAAATGATCCATTAATATTCTTTTAATTACAGTTTATATTCTCTTCTAATATTTGGAGAATTAAATCGAGCAAAATACGTAACAATGTCCAAGAAGCCATCATCACCAATAACACAGGTATGGCTTTTTTTTTGGTTAGAACGGCAATGCCCTAATTTAATTCATCACAAAAAAGCAAAACAATTGATTTTATTGAATGCAGTAAAATTACTGCCACCAGCGCCATATTACGAATTGTGTCTGAATCTAAAGAGTGTTAATTATCCTACATTATAGATCGTGTTAATCCGACTTCAAGCGTTTAAATTTTACTTTATATATGTACTGAAAGATTACATATTTTTGCACTCATCCATTACAGCCATTCAGTTTGCTTCACTTATTGAAAAGCAAAGTGGAATGTTTAATAAGGGTTCAAATGCAACTGCAACTGCAACTGCAATACAATCATATCGACCACCGAATGAAAATTCGTTCTAGCGGGTGGTTTTAATGATAATGTTAATATTAATATATTAAGAACAACCATATGGCATTTTCGCACAACGAACAGACAGAAGGGAAAACACGCCATAAATAAGTAATATTACCATGTGGCAGGTATGGTAATTTTAATGCAATTTATTGTGATATACAGGGAAATTCAGAGAATATTTTAAACTAATGAAATTCGTTGTTTATATATTTTTCTTGCTGAATGCTATAAATTGATTGAGACTTTTACTGCGTAATAATTCGCTTTTCGTACATCATTAAACGCAACTGCAATTCAGTTAAAAAAATATCCTATTTATCGTACGTACAGTAACTTGTATTGCAAGCGCATACGAATATATGCACCAATGATTTTTTTTTAATTTGCGCACCTGCAAAGGGGTTACAAAGCTAGGCAAACTATTGTTGGTAAGATAATAATGGGGTAAAGGAGGAGCTTGCACTTTGAATGCTTTAGGATCATATCGATCTAGGAATACAGAACTTGGCAAGCATTCCGCATACGTGTTCTACGACTAAGAAAGAATCTCTTAACAGTATGTCCGATGATGGTCTTGAGGGGCTGATGAGCACATGTGGGGTATGAATCCACAAGTAATGTGGATTGATTTATGGGTTTTTCGATGCAAGTATCATTCATGGAAATGGCTGGAGAGTTAAGTTTATATTTGACGAGAGAAGATAGCATTGGGTTTTGAAAGCCGTTTCGGTCAGAATTAAATGTTTTTAACATATGTTGTTGTGTGAACTCCACTTGGGACGTTCCTCAAACTTAAACGAGAACCCGAGATTGATGTTGTCAGCGTTAGAAGAAATTGAATCAGGAGTAGCAGTAAAGAGATCAATAATGAAGATGAAAAAGAGTGTAAGAGACAAAATGGACCATTTGGCAACACCAGCATTTATACGGTAATTTTCCGACTTGAAAATGTCCAATACAACTTAAATTGAGCGGTCCGGAAGAAAGTTATTAATCCAATATAGCCGTTTATCATCGACTTCTAAGCACGCATTTTTAATGCCAAACTCTGTCAAATGACTTGCACCAACTTTGCTTTCACTAAGTTAATGAAGTTAATGCAGCGTTTTTGTCATCAAAACACTGAACCCACCAGGTTGGCTTCGAATTTGACGGTTATTAAGAATTTCTTGTGTTTCATGAGCTTGTTGACTGATTGTTGATTAATAAGCGTTTCCATGTTTCGTTTCGTTTCACGAATGACCAAAAATGTTAACCAACCTTACAGTATTTATAGCTTTAGCTGATTAGCTGATACTTAAAAAATATTCAGATAATACACTAATATTACGATAAGAGGTTAGAGGTTAGTCCATTGTGTTAGAATGATTTGCAATGTAAGAAATTTTTGTAGGTTTATTTACATCTGTCTAAAATTGTTTGTTGTTTGCAAAATTTCAATTGATAATCAATAGGTATCAAAATGACTATAAGATAGTAAAGCGAGCTTCTCAGCTCGACATATGGATAGTTGTAATTCAGACTGAATTAGATTAAACGGATTTTAATTCCCTTTTTGTTGTTGTAAGGAAAATAATTTAGCACGGTTTCCAACTATATTTGCCAACGCGTGGAGACCCCTACAATTTGACAAACATCGAACGTATATGTCCCAACAGAAACAATTTTGGGACTTGGTTCAGTATTTTTCAGATTTTTTCATAATAAAGTAAACCCCAAATTTTGAGACATAGTTTGTTTTGTATCTTATTCCATTTTCTTTTGAAGCTTTCGTATATTTGGGGTTATTTAATTTTTATTTGAACTTATTTCATAGAGCCTGATTAAGTCTGATATAATATTATAAGCAATTAAGTTGATGGCATACTAGGCATTTAAATAATTGGTATTTTTTTTACAGAGCGGACCAAAGATCGCATTGCTTGACTACCTTCTCTGATGTCAATAGAGTGCCATTTGCAAAAGTCCTTTTATTACTAACTAGCTGTTCCCAGGCGCTTCTTTAACCGCACACATGTGAACACCCGCCTTCCATTACCAACGCGTGTGGGGCGGGTTTACTATAGCCTATAACCTTCTCCCACCTGCCAATAATTTAAATTTCATAAAAATTGGTTTGTCAATGTTGCTGAGATTAACATTTTACATTCTTCCCATGGGAGGTCGCTATTCACCTCAGCAACCCCGAAAACTATATAAGTGACACTAAAATTGGTCAACTCCCCAATCGACCCCATCACTCTTAGCATAAATATTCACCTCACTGCACCCGAAAACTATAGAATCGATACTAATATTGGTCACCCCCTCCCAAACGAAGAACCCACCACCCTAGGGCTGTCCTGATATATCAGAAGGTCCCTCTCTCCAACAACACCCGATTACCCAGTCTCATTCTATCGAGCACTATTCGTCACAATTCGCATGTCACCCACCCCCAGGGTACAAAAGTCGGTAACCCCCAACCACTATGTTTGATTTCAGATTGTAAGTAATATGTATACCAAAATTAATTGAAATTGGTCAAGGCGTTCCAGAGTAAGTTAGGCACAAACATACAAAGAAATTCTCTATTTTATATATATATATATATATATATATATATATATATATATATATATATATATTCATTTATTATTATATAGTACTTTTAAGTAAATTAATAGTTAAGATATTATAATGCCTGCTAAATTACCTCATCTAGTTTTTAATTCGGTTAATTACTGAGCAAAGTCAAAAATATTTTCATCTAAAAAGCAACAACAGTAGAAATAAGGTTAAACAGCATTTAATTATTAAACTTTAGTCTACTTATGTAAATGTAATAAGGAAGCATTATATCATGTTAGCCGCAGGCTATCTAGTGTGATGCTTGTTTAAAAAAAATATGTAGAAGTTTTTAAACAGAGGGTGAAATGATGGAGCAATAAGAAAATAACACAAAAGCTTTAATTGGTATATTAACAAACATTATCGTAAATATACGCAAGTTCGTTGCTTTGGGCGTTATAAAGTTTTCAAAATCGAAACAAAGGTATTTTTAAAATTATAAAAGGCAAAAGGTGTGGATGCTTTCATATTTAGCTATTATATGGCTCTTGCTTCTACTTGTAATTAGGGGATGATCTTAATTTTTTGAACATAAGATTATGTCGATGCTTCATCCTTTTATTTCTTTTTGTATAAAAATTGGAGGCTAGAATTTGTTGTTCTGTGTGTAAAATTCAATAACATACATATATACTAATATCAAGTATTTATCAAATTGGAAAGCGGAACCTAAGGATGTGTAAATTGATTGATTTTTAAAAAGAGATAGTTTTTTTTGCAACATCACTTTCGTGAATTCAATTTGCACAGCTTATACTTTCATTTGCAGAGCATTAAATAGGAATAAATCAATGCAGTGGCAGTGTTCTATCCTGGGACAAAAGTTGTGAAACATCTCATTCTATAGTCTTTTATGACTGAAGATGCTGGAGTACATTATTTGGATTGATAAGCTGATTGTGTGTCGCTGTTATCATCACCTCCAGAAGATTCCTTGCACTCAGCTTAAAAAAACTAAGTGATTAGGAGATGCAATCGACCCTCTACTGCATACAAAGACATATATGGATCTTCATTTACAAGTATGAATTAGTATTACTAGTTATTGTTTAAAGTGCAAATATTGTTACATATTCGAATTAGTGTGCTCTGTATTCACGAAATGTAAATTTGTATGGTTTTTTTTTCACGAGTACAAAGATATGCGAAATTGTGTTTAGCTATTCGTAATGTGATAAATATATCTCAAAATATGCGTAGCAAATGTTTCTGTTTGCCATTTAAAAAAATGTTTTGCTGGACAATTTATTTTGGACAGATAGCTAAGCTGGAAACCTAACATACAAGAAAGAGTTCGTGAATCCACAGTGGAACTTTTCTTTTGCAAAAAAGCCATTGGTTGCAGATGGGGTCTTCAACCACATATAACCCATTATACCCTATATATAGCGGTAGTAAGACATACTCTTCTATACTGACTTTATGGTGGACTGCCTTAAATAAGAAAATAAATCTTGACAAATTAAGAAAAGTCCAAAGCCCCTCCGCCGCATTGGGCGTTCTGTTCGACCTTACACCACTCGACATATATAGCAGACAAGTAGCTGCCAGTTCGGCTATTTGCCTTAATGCTATCTCCCAGTGGACTAGAAATGAAATCGGTCACTCCTCTACCCTGAATTTAGTCAGAATCCCAGACAACATAGACTACACCATTCTGCAACTCAATTTCAACAAAAACTTCCAGGTCACCTTCCCCTCCAGATCAAAAGTTTTGTAGAGGAGTTGATCAATGCTTGCATTATCATTGAGTAAGCTTTTCCATTTCTCATATTTTTTTGGAATGTCCACAAGGAGTTGAGAAAATCCTCTATCGTAATCGTAAGCTTATGCGATACCTTGAACCACGGGAAATTCATAGCGACGGTTTTGAAGGTGAACGTTCTACACGAGATCTAATGTGGAAATAGTATATTCCCAAATTTAGTTAAAGCAAAGTTGTTGCACTCGATATTTCCAAGGCTCTTAAAGGAGTCCGACAGTAAGCTAATTTGTCGAAAATTAGTTCCTGTAGAATTCATCAAATCCTGTTTAATTGGTTAAGTAGCTACGATTCTTCCATGTCGTATTGGAGTGTTTCAAATCCAATGTTAACCGTATAAACGCTACTTGTTCCAGACACAATTTCTTATTTTCATTAATACTTATAATACTTATAAAACCAAATATAATACTATTCGGATTCGGTAACGACAGCACTCTCAGCTTTTGACATGAGTTCAGTCTTTCTTCTCGTCACTCTTCTTTGGATCTTGAACAACAATGCACGTTCAATTCTGTCCTTGACAGCATAGCAAGTTTGGGTTTTCATAAAAGAGTAGAGTTTAATGCTTTCGAAACCCAATACTGTCTTCTGTCGCCTAAAAGTAATTTATACCACTATCCTTTATCCATGAATGGCATCAAAGAAACTGAAAAACTCGCAATATTCGGTATGTGCTTCTTTGCAAGTGCAAGCTTCTTTGAAACGACCACCTATTTTGCCATCTCTAATGATTCTGAGAAATGTTTAGATTTCTTAAACCGGTCAAAGAATTAATTCACTCACTGTGAGATGACTACTTTTTAAGGCGTATATTCGGACTTAATTTGAATACAACTATATTGTCTTTTCAGGTGTTCCCAATATTACCTGTTTGTTTTTTGCACTTCTGCACTTTACTTATCAGTTTTTGCACTTCTATTCTCAACTCGAACAACTGAAGCAACGGTTTCATTTAGAAGAGAAGTAGTTGGGTTCAAGAGCCATAAATTACTGAAGGTGCTGATGTGAACTTAAGGATTTCAATTTCAGTAAAAATGAGATCAACTGATAATACGTAATTAATTCAAAAATTACGCGAAAGAAGTATATATAATCTACTGCTTTGCTAATGTAGTTTTTAATTATGTGGTAATGATTCGTTTCAATAAACCAATAATTTTGTGAACACAAGAGTCAAAAGTTTTTCAATTCCTCCTCAATCCCTCCTTTCTGCATTAAAAAAATTATCCTTATAACTCTTGTTTCGAGAAAATGTTCTTCTTATAATTTCATTAAAGTATCAATGCAATGTGACGTTGAAGAAATGTGAAGGAAATAGAGAAAAGAAGATCTATTGTTGTTTGTATCATTATTGAGAAGAGTTAAGAGAAATTATTGCTTCTTCAATGAATCCATATTTATTCAATTCACGTTAGTATTTTTCATGTAACAATCTCAAATGACATAATATCAATAAAATATCTAGTGGCATACACAAAATGGGGTATTACTTCCTTCCTCCTCATTTTCAATCATTTTCATTTAAAATAATAAATAGAATTATTTAACACTTTCCGGTTGAAAGCGGTGTAATTTTTTAAAAAAAATTTACCTTGTTCTGGTTCCATTATACATCAAATTTGCAAAAATGTAAAAGAGTACAAAAATGTTTTAAAAATCAATTATGTAGGCGCAGAAGAGTACACTTTGTGAACACTTTATCAGGCGATAACAATTACTTACGATTAACCCACATGATCTTACATCCTGTACACCTAATTGCAATATATGAACTTCCAATATAGCTACCGATGTGCAGCAGATTTCCAGGATGTGTTCATCTAAAGGCATTTAGTGTTTTTATCGCTCGCAACATGCATATGGATGTATGTATGACTTTTTTCTCAAATATTTTGACATGCTCAATAATTTGTATATTTCCAACACACCTGGAAAATACTCGATATTACAATTATGGACATACTATGCAATGCCGGTGTGTGCAACAGTGTTGTTAATTCGAATGGTATGAAGTTTCGCCCACAAGGAATTTTCGTAGTTTGCAAAACTGAAAGCTGGTTTTCATGAGAGTGCACCATCAATGCACACACACGATGGATCTGGTTTAATTGGTTTTAAGGCATTTATTTACAATGTTCAAGGTACAGGTATTGACTTCCAATTCAATGTATATCTATCAAGGTGTGAAGCATATATATATGATATGATGTAGCCATGTACGTATACACTGATATTCAAAAATAAAATTTTTGAAAAATTGCCCAGTAAGGCTGATATAATTCAATTTCTTTAGCCTCCACTATAGGGGTGTTATAGATATTTCACAACGTGTTTAATATCCAGTTGGGATGTAGGCTTTGAGCTTTTAACAATAATGCAATTTATTATGCCGGGTCTAAATTAGGTACCTGGGTAACCACAGTTTAGGACATAAGAAATTCTCATCTCATCATCATAATCTTATTAGGCTCTACAACAGGGGTCCGGTTCTAGACTCCAGCAAAAAATCCCTCCACCGGTCCCGATTTCGAGACGATGTCATCCAGTTTAGCATCCCTAAACTCTGGGCGTCCTGGTCTACGCCATCCTTCCAGCGTAGGCCTCGCTGTCGTGTTCCATAAATGCTACCGGAAAGGATTTTCCGAGCAGGATCCTCTTCGGTCATGCGAGCTAGGTGTCCTGCCCACTGGAGCCTACCGAGCTAAATTCTCTTCAGGATGTCGACATCGTGGTAACGCTCGTATAGATCTCATAATTATAGAGTCTCCGAAATTGTCCTTCCTCAAATACGGGGCCAACAATTCTCCGTAAGACTCTTCTCTCGAACGCGGCTAAGAGGTCAGAATGCTTTTTGCTAAGCACCCATTTTTCGGATCCATATGTAAGTACTGATATGACTATTTTCTTATATACCAGCTGCTTGCATGTTATGGTTAAGTTTCTGGATTTGAAGAGCACTATAGTAGGCTTTGTTGGCTTTAAGCCTGCGTTCTATGAGATTGTTGCATTGCTCGGTACGCAACATTCTTACGTTCAGTTGCTAGCTTACATTTGTCATCGAACCAGTCGTTCCGATCCCTGTGGCTACTGCCTACGATGGAGTCAGCAGTACTAATGACAGTATTCTTAAGTCGTGTCAATTTCTCTTCTACGCCCGGCATCTCAGCTCCAGGACCTTCTCTCCCTGCATTTAGGGCGATTTCTATCGCTTGATAGTAGTTGTTTCTGGACGCTTCGTTGCGAAGGGCAGCCGTGTTAACTCGAAACTGATTCGCGGATGCATCTTTTGTTATAATGCAACCCGCGCTCGGAGCACAATTCCAACAAGATAGAGGTCCGAGTCGACGTTGGCGCCATGGTACGGTACGGAGATAACCAGATGGATTTGTGGATATTTATACGCGCAAACCTTGTTGAACCCCTACACATGTATGTATGCTTAAGTTTTGTTATTCTATATGTATAGTTGCGAGTCATTCAAGTGTAGGTTAGAATAATTTAAATCTGACTTTGGTTCTGTCTAAGATAAACATCCGATAATTGGCATTTGTAATTATCAAGTATTACCAGCAATTATGGTGCGATATAAATCATAGAAAATGTATTTTATACTAGCGGACCATAGGCAGAAAATTACGGTACATCTTAAAAACTTTCTGTTAAAAGATCACAGTATAGTTGCTTTCCGGCTTTCCGGTAGACATTACTTCGCACTATATAGATTGAATTTTGTGTTAAAATAAATAAATTACAAAACACTTAAAACTAACAAAGATAACACAAATTTGTTATCGCCCTATGCCCCAGTAGATTTAAGATTTAAAACAAGTAAATGAAAAAAAAACTTCGTTTTGCGGGTAAATCCTTTTATTCATACGTGTGAAACTGAAAAAGAAAAGTAGAAGTTGAAAAAACACACGCGTCACACTACACGCATCACACATTGGCACTTAGAAATAATCCATGTGAGATGAGACAATGCTGTGTACAAAATTTTAGTACTCCAGAACGTGTGTAAGTTGGATAAAAAGAACCCCAAATAAATTGAAACCCCAATTTCACACGCATCACACGTTCCAAACGCGACACGCCACATGTATTCCACGGGGTATCTCAAAAAATGGCTCATGAGACTGAGCTGCTCACAATTTCATTTCAGCTCTCTAGGACGTGTGAAAAATGGGTAAAAATGGTTTGGCAGTTTGGAGTCAAGTCAAGTAAAAAAATTTTTTTTAAAAAAACGTTAACAAAAGAAGATAGAAAAGTAAAATAATGAATAATTATTTTAATTAAATATTTAACTGAGAAAACAGGTTAATATGATGACATTTTTATGTCATGCTATATAAAAAGGCATTATTTAAGACAATCTCTGTGGTATATTTTGACTTCTATATGAGTTGTAATAACAACCACGTTTTAATGAACTTTTTTCAAATCTTGATACTTTAATTAACAAAAATATTCATATAAGCAAAAAAGAAAACATATCATGAAGAGCGTAGGTTCTAACAAATAATTTTTATTTTCATATATCAAAAAAAGACCTAAGGCCTTCAATATCCGTTCTAGTCACAACATTTCGCATTTTCCTAAAACAACACAACATGTGTTATGTATGTATGTCACCGATCGGAACCAAAAGTCTACTTCATTCTCGTTGTCGGTGAAATTATACGAAAACAATAACAATTATTGAAGATATGAGAGGATATTACTTACACACGAGTTGAAATTGGATTCAAAACATGTGACAACATCCACGTATATGTTTATTACAAAAATATTTCGGATATTTAATTCTCATATATGTGTTTACTGTTGGTATAGTAAAATGATTTACATTTTCCAATAACAACCTCTTAAAGTTAATAATGAGTTCAAAATAAGTTCACGTTACATATACTAAAAATTAATGCAAATCATTGTAGGATTCAAACTGAAGCCACATTGAACTTTGTTTTTGCTGCACAAGAGCACAACTTTTGAGGGACGCGTGCATTTGTGTAAAGGTTAACTGCGTATTTTCTGTATATACAGTAATACACCTCCTAAAAATAAAAGCATTTTTAAATTTCTGTGTTCTCACTAAAGAAAATTCTGGTCGGTAATTCATACTTTGCGATAGAATTTAGGAAAGGACAGCAGTACAGACCAAGTACTGGAAAGAACGCGTAAGCCTACTAGTATAAGGAAGCCATACTAGGATCACATCTTCTTAAAATCCGGGCAGGTGGATATACATGCTGCGAAAGGCCAGGACCAGATCCTTGTTTATGGTTGTTATTTTTTAATTTTGAACATTTATTTGTTTTTAATTTTTATTTTAATTGGTTTTCTTTAGAATTTTGATGATTTTTTTATTTTTTTATTATGTTATGATTTTAATTACGATTTTATATTACGCTGTTTTTAAAAACTTTTATTAAACTTGACTTGACCCCTTTTTGTCTGTAATTTCGACCAATTTGAGGTCCTTTTTAACCACCTTCCACGCGACCTAGAGAGCTGAAATTTTGTGAGTGTCTTAGTCCAAAATAGCATTTTTTATATTCTGATTCTGATATACGTGTCGCATGTCGCGTAGTGTGATGGGTTGAAATTTTTTTTTCGACTTCTTTGAGGTCCTTTTTAACCAACTTCCACATGACCTAGAGAGCTGAAATTTTTCGAGTGTCTAAGTCCAAAATAGCATTTTTTATATTCCGAGTATGACGCGTGTCGCGTGAGTTTGTACCCAAAAAACGAACTAGTTAACTATGTAATTAAAGTGTAAGTTGTAATAGTATGAGAGCGCGAGTCGAGAATGAATGAGAATGTTTTCTATATTACTTATGGTGGAGTGTAAAATGCGGATAATACATTTATTCGAAAGCACTAACTATTAGTACATCAGAAAGAAAATGAAAGTTAAATTTAATAATTGCTATAAGTTTTGCTCGGGAGGCCAGGACCGGACCCCGGTTGTAGAGCTAAATATGATGATGATGATAAGTTTTGCTGCAATACCGATATAAGTTTTGCCGCAATATGTACTTCTCATATTTTTATTTTTAAAATTCATCCATCCATCCATCGTTCCATCCATCGTTTAATTATAGAATTATTCCTACATTCTGCATCTACATTAAATATTATTTGCCTAAGGCAAGTACGTGTAGTTGATAACATATTATTTAATCTCGATGCACTCAAAATGTGCGTTAAATACATTTTTTGGTGTAAAGGATAACAATAAAGCAGGCTTTCCCAAACTATGCTCCGCTAAAATATTCAAGTGCTTCGCGGAGAGATCGAAAAAAAAACAAAATTCCATCAGACTAATTAACTTTGCCTACCTGAAACTTCTTGGAACTATGAGTGGGAAATAGTACGATGTTCTCAGCAAAAGTTAGGTGTCAATTTTAAGGGCTTAATCCAGAATACAAGTGCAAGTTGCCTGTATTCTTCAAGCGAAAGCTTACAAAATCCCAAACAATTATAATTTAGAGACAGTTAACGAAAACGCATTGATGGCATGGTATGGCGTTGATGATTGATGGCATGAATGACTTAACATAATCAAGTGTTAAGTTTATTGTGAAATGTATGTTGAATGGAAAATACAACACATTTGTTTACACTGACCTGTTAAGGAACACAATCTTACGACAAGTCGAGTAATTTACTTTCACGAATAAAGTTCACGAAATTTTCGCTGCCAAATATATGAATCAACAGAGGAAGGAACATATTTATGAATTTCAAAAAGAGCGAGCCAATATTTGGACTTCATAAGAAGCTGTAACTTCTACTTCACTTCTTCTGAAGTATTAAGAATATATAAGACTTATGTGAGACCAATTTTAGATTTTAATTCATATGTTTGGGATGGAGCTCCAAGAACGCATTTGCTTATTTTGATGGAATTCTAAATAGAGTTTGATAAACGATGTAGCCATTCTTTCATCTATTGATTCTTTGAAGCATAGACGAATTGTTGGAGCTTTAACAGTTTTCTACAAATTTTACTACGATAGTTGATCTTCAAAAACCCGTTCTCTAGTTCCTTTTGTCAATAACTTAAATACCCGTTTCATTTCTTCTTATCAACATTAAAACCTTTTCCAAGTAGAACTCATCCATTCAAATCCTCCTTTTATCCGGTTGTGACTTCGGTGTGGAATCAATTGGTCCACTCCGTGTTTTCGAAACTTCTTATCTTCAAAATAGCCGCTACAAGTTTCTGAAGGACGAGTGACGTCTTTTTATTATTTGTAATATTTGTAATATTTTCTTGGTCAAAGTGAAGGTAGTTTTTCCTGACCTGATCCATTGATTAAAGGAAAGCAATTGGACTTGTGGGCGACGTGGCTCAGTAGATAAAAGCATGGACTTCTGAACAGGGGGTTCGTGGTTCGAATCCCAGTAACACCATAAGTATTTTTCACGGTGTCGCTCCTCTCGAGAATGGGTGACAAACGTTCCGAAAGGATTAACTTGTCACGGAATGCTTCTCAATTCGCCGTTCGGATCCGGCATTAAATTGTAGGTTCCCTCCATTTGTGTGCAAAAATATACATGCTCAACACAAATGGTTGCGAGAAGCAAGGCATTGGACCGCAATGGTCTGTCGCGCCGAACCTTATTATTTGGACTCGGGACGTTTTAGTTTCCTGTTCGTTTTTCCGTATTTCCTTCTCGATGAATCAGACAGAATATTAAGATAATAGTTTGAAACCGGCTACAAACGTAAGGAATGTAATATATTGTAAATTCTATTCCGTCGATATTTTAAATTTTGTTTTTAATTTTAATAAAGGGCATAGCCCACCTTATTGCTTTGGCGTAAGTCATTCAGTGAGCTCTCCCTTGGCAATCAGTTTATGATAAAAAAAAGTTGCTGAGTTGCCAATTTTAATAGTATTTGTGTGCTACCAATACCTTCAATCTTTTCTAGAAGATCTGCTATGTGAAAGCCGTTACCAACTACCGCAAGTTTGTAAGCTGAAATTTGTAAGCTAAGAGGAAATTTTTTAAAAGTTAATGACATGCACAGATCATGCTACTCCTAATCCATGGCTGGAAAAAGGTCCGGTGCCATATCAAGAATAATATTAAATGTCAAATAATGTCGCAGTATTTTATAACGTACTCCACCGCCACGCACTAATTGCTAAAGGGCCTGGACCAAAGGGTGAAAATAAAAACTTAATAGAATCACGACCTAAAAAACAATGCTATTCAATGTATTGTCTGCTTTTGTCTTTATTTATTTCTACATGGAGAAGTAAGGTGGCTTTCTTGCGGGAAAACTTTGATTTAGCTCTTTTAAATAAGGGCTGAAGTTATAACTTTTCTATTTAAAGACGACTTTGCTTTGGGCGATATCTATGCAGTATATCTAAGAAGTATAGAAATGTAATAACTGGTTTTGATATCAGCGACAAACTTATGATTAAAAAGAAAATTTAGTTTTAGGCAAAATTAATGAAAAATAAAAAAACCTAGACAGCTTCCCAATGGTCAACGAATTCAAAGTAGAAATAGATTCAGATAGATTTGAAATCTGCAACGAAGAAGTCTATAGCAGATTTCTGGTGCATGTTGAAGAACGAATTCCAAATTTTGTCGGATAAAGCGTAAATAATTCTTCTTCCGTTTGCAACTACTATTTTTTTATAATGCACACACACTTAAGGGATTTGCACCCTTACATTGCTTAGCACAGCGTGGGCGTTAGGAAATTAGGGAGAGGAAAATATGGGATGAGTCTATGCACGCATGTCTTAAATGACGGCAGATCATATAAATGCGGAAACACAGAATCCGGCAATTCATTCCACATAACTATAGTGCGGCTAAAGAAGGAATCTCTGAATTGGTTAGTACGTCCGAAGATAGGCCTAATGGTAGATCCGTGGGCTCGAGTTGAGGCACGGGTATTACGGATGGGTTGTTGGCTTGTGAAAAAAGCGATAAAACAGTGACAATTAGTAAACATTCCTACGATTCGATTGTTTTCGTGATATTTACTTCACTAATAAGTTTTATGGCGCGGTTCTGAATTCGGTCTAGTAGATGCAATGTGGTCATGGGCACTTGCCAATATACATAGTTGTACTCAAGTTTAGGGCGAATATATGCCTTTTGTAAATAGTAGCCAGATCTGAAGGAGTGATGTACATCTTGCACCGTTTAAGGAAACCTAAACATTTTGCAACATTCTTAGCGATGGCAAATATGTGGTCATTCCAACGAAGCTTATTGTTGACGTATATACCGAGAAATACGAGTTCTTCATTTTCTTCGATGCAAGATCCATTTATGTATAAAGGTTGGGGGTTAAAATTACGCTTGGACGACAAAAGACAGCATTGGGTCTTAGAGGCGTTAAATGCAACTCTATTATGTAGTCCCCAACTTATTATACTGCCAAGGTCAGAATTTAAAGTGCTTAACATACGTTGTTGTTCAAGTTCCACTTGCGACGAAGAGTGGCGTGCAGAAAGCGTGAAATCATATGAATATCCTGGAAGGGATAAACTGCCTCATACCTTCGAGGATTATGTTAGTGATCGTATCAGAAGTGGCATCGACAGCACTATTAGCGTTAAGTGGCCATACTTCTAAATAAATTATTGAGGGTTTCTCGTGAAGCCATATTTTTCTAGGTCTGAAGAGCCTAGTGGTGAATATACACTGAAGGTGTATTAGTAAGGAAGAGAGGTAAGAAACAAGTCAAGGGTATGAATCAGGATTTTCTGCCTAAGTCACCAAAACAAAATATAGTCCCCGCCTAGATGTAGATCTAAATTTTCGGTTGCAGTTGTCACAAATATAACCAGACAGCAGAATTGTGCAGACAAAACTGGCACATATCTCTCACTAGAATCAAACTATCTGAACTATGAATTCTTTATTTAAATGTCATATTTATGTATTTATTCTTTATTTTTTAAGTTCACAATGTTGTTGTTTTTTTAAATTCTCTATATGAACTTCACTTGCCCGTGGGTCGGTCAGTCGTCGGTCGTCGGTCGTCGCTCGTCTGTCGTGGAATCTTGGGATCAATTTTTAACCCACTTCATAAATCCCGATTTTATTGAAATTTTGCACACATGTGTCTTTCCAGAGACAACCGGGCCCCGGGTTCGTGGGACCCCATAAATTTTTTTTTTTAAAATAACCCGATTTTCTTTAAATTTTATATACGCGTGTATCTCCGATAGGCAACACTTCTTGTAAAAATTTTGGTGGCCGGGATCGAGGGGCCCCATAAAAATTTTTCAAAGAAATTAACCCGATTTTCTTCAAATTTTATACACCTCTGTATCTCCGATGGACCAATTTTTTTTTAAAGTTTTTGGAGTGAACGGGCCCTGAGGGCCAAGGGGTGCCCATATAAATTTTTTAAAATTTAGCTCGATTTTCTTCAAATTTTTAACACATGTGTATCACTGATGGACATAACTTTTTGTAAATTTGTTGGAGTGATAGGGCCCTGAGACCCGTGTGGTGTCCATGTAAATTTTTTAAAAATTAGCCCGATTTTCTTCAAATTTTAACACATACCTATTAGAGAATTTACATGAAAAATTTTAATTTTTATGGGTTGTTTTTTTTTCATTTGCGTTATATTTTATTTTAAATAAAATTAAATTGACATAATATGACCAATTCAATAAAATTAAAAAACATCGAAAAGTGGTTCTTGTCTAATTGTGATAAATGATGCGCGATTTTCTCTACTAAAAAGTGATCCACGACAAAACAAAAGATTGGGAACCGCTACAATAAAGATGCCAGTGGCGCAAAGTGTTTATAAGAAAAAGAAAGTTATTTGATATACGTGCAAATATATCAATAATTTTACGGCTATCGGAAATATAAGAGTTACGGCATTGTCTCTATATATTAAAGGAGTTCGAGTGAAAATAATTACATTTTTAATGAATAATTAATTGAACTCAGTTATACAAAGCTACGTATAAATGTATGTAAATAAAATAATATTTTGCAGCAGATTCCTGTGGCGTTTCTAAATATAGTTATTACTTCGCAATGGACAATGTTAATGTTTAAGTACACATGGTATACTTTCTAATCAAATAAAATGCGAAGCATTGTCTTCTCATTCAATTTTTCAAGGCAGACAAAGGTATTCGTTTAAGTCGATCGTTATCTACGAGTACATATATTACCTATCACAAGTTGCTGGTAAGTGGTCTGTAATTTGGTTACAATTGGGAAATGGTAAATTATTATTAGTTAGAAATATATTGATTGCCAATTAGGTCAGTTTATGGATTATAAGACAATGGATTAAAGAGTTCTATATACACACACTTGCCTGTAATGCACTTAAAAGACAAAAAACAAATACCATAAATCGAAAAATAAATAATACGTTATGGTTTCAAATTATATATTTTAGAGCTACCTTGCAGTAATATTTTACAGAAGCTACAATTCGTAGTTAATGATAAAATCCAACCACAAACCTACATGGCTCCATAAGAATACCTCCTTCTTGCAAAATTTAAAAAGTGATTCGAAAGCAAACAACGGTAGTGAGTTAGGTATAACAAACTCGCAGCAAAGTAAACAATAAGGAAAAAGCATAATTTGCAGTTCGTTTCAAAGGGAATAGAACCCGTTTTCCCATTCTAAAACAGAAAAAATTAAATACCGGTCAGAGCACTTATAGCGGAATTTATAAAAAATGGTGTTCAGCTTACTGCACAAACGACTCATATGAAATTTGACCGTTTATTTCGCAAAGCGTTTTATTTCTCAATTTCACACCAGCTCCAGAACCAGAACCGATTAAGACCCTTTTTTCGGTATTCTGGAATATTTCCAATGTTTGAATGCACTAGCATGTATTATCATATGTCCGGTCGCTGCCCCATGCAAAAAACTTCTTCAAAGTCAAAATTTCCAGACGATGCTATTTAGTTTGGCATCCAAAAACTCTAGGCATTCTGATTTACGCCATCCTCCCACCATTAGATTGGCCTGCCTCACTGCCTCACTGGCTCACTGCCGTGTCCTATAAATCACACTGCAAAGGATTTTCCGAACTGGATTCCCTTCGATCATGCAAGCTAGGGTTATTGTTTACTTGCGCCTAGCAAGCTTATTTATCTTCACGATGTCGACATCAAGGATCGTAGATCTCTATGTTTTCGAGTCTCCGAAATAGTTCTTCCTCTCATTATCCTGTACTTTCATCTCGAGCGTTGTTAACACGTCAAAGTGAATTTTGTTAAGCACCCAAGTTTGGGATCCACTTGTAAGTACTTATTCGCCAGCGGCTTGGACGCAATGTATTTGAAGAGTCATGACAGACTAGCATAGGCTTAGCTGGCAATAGCAACCGTGCGTTATGTAATTATCGGCTGCAACAACTGACTCGAGATAGTTAAAAGATTGATTTACTTCAAATTCGCGCACCACTACTTAACTGACTGACAATTGTTGGATTTTCTGTAGTACTTGTAATTCACCCATCCATCTGTTACGATATTTTATTATCTGTTAACCTTCCACCAACTTCCAAACATGACATAACCTCGTAAAACTCAACTATGAATTCGCAAAACTGTAGTTTAAAGCTTTTTAATAGCATCAAAGTCTTGGATTCATTTTATTTATGTTTGAGAACGACCAGTAATTAATGCACCAGTAGCTACGATGTTTGTTTTCCAAATTTGAAAGGGCATTTAGACTTCGTAGTCTCTCACATTCTTTCGCTACTGAATTCATTCTATGGCGCACTGTGACGCCCTCAACTTATTTTTTAAGGCCATAAAGTAAGCATACAAAACTGTTTCTGAAACGTTGAAGTTGTACTAAAAAGACATACTAAATTCTACGTCTCACTGACAATCTCTGACGGGTTTTTAATGAAATTATGCTGTTTACAAATTTTTGGCTTAGACATTTAACATACCTGCTGCGTATATACATACATGTTCGGTACTAAGCAGTAAAATAGATAATCACATTAACATATAAATTTGTTGATGTCATTTTACCATTCAATTTAACCATATACTGCGTATTTTAAGTGCTTATTATCCTTGTTTGTCTAAATTATTAAATGACAATTTTTCAATTTAAGTGAAAACCCGACATTAAAATCGATAAGTTCATACGACTTGACGTCTACTAGATCCGTGTGGAATTGAGAATCCTTTCATTCTCTATGGCTAAGTCCGTTGTTTTTCTACCATGAACAAAATTTTTAGAGAAAAGTGATTCAGTATTATGCGGTTATGAGATTGAAGTGAATATGTAAAAAAAGTAGACTGTATGCCATGTCAATGAAAGAAAAGAAAAACAATAAATGAACTAATTAGAATGCACAACGTGACTTGACTCAATTCGCTTTAATTCACTTTGAGTTAACTGGATAATATTTAAATTTTTAGAAGAGGAATAAATTTCATCATGCAGGTGCAGTACGGCTCTTTTGCTATGATGGGCTTACATTTTGACACATTGATAACACAATTATATGCCAGTCACTCATTTTAATTGAATAAGCTATTTAAGTTATAATTACAGCTCAAATGATTGTCGGAATTTAGGGATAAATATCACTAAAAGACTTTAGTACTTTAAGTCGAAGTATCAAAATAAATCTCCTACCGTACCATACCAGTCGAAAAAAATTGAGGTGAGGCATGGATCGATGAGCGGGAAATTATAATTTTTTATATGATGAATACAAGTTTTAAAATTATAAAAGAAACATATAGAGGCCTTTGTTTCTACTACGCCCAGTGAGAAGCAGAAGTAGATAGTTTACTCCACCTGAAGAAATACCACCGTTCAGTAAATAAGAGCTGAAAGTTAACAGTAAAAGAGAAAAGCATAAGACTGAAGGGAATATTGACGATCAAGGGTAATAAACGTATGAACTATAGACCCTACTACTTGCAAAACCCTGTTAACTCCTTGTAAGATAAAAAAAAGACATTTAGGGAAACATTTTGAAAATAACGGATTATAATGCTTAAAGTACTTCGTACAAAAATAATATTAACTTTTTCGTAATTAAGTAATTCAGTATTAATTACAGTTAAATAACTTCTGAAAAGTAAGATGTCATTTATAAAAAGCAACAAAATGATTTGTGTACAGCTACATAATTTTTTTTATAAAGTAAAAGTGACAACATTCTATAAAAGTTTATGTACAACTCAATACCCGAAAATAAATACATATAGTATAAGCTCTCATGTGGAGAATCTAAAGATACCGACGAAAATTTACGGCTTGTAGGTTTGAGAGTTTGAAGCAAAAAATAAATTATCGTATGTACCTACATTTGTAATTTTTCAAATTTCGCTGCAAATAATTAAATTAAAATAAATTTTTTTATATTTTTCGCACACATAAAGGGGTTCGCACCTTCATAATGCTCTGTTATATTCTTGGAACAGGGAGTGCGTTAAGGAAAGGGAGGAGAAAAGATATGAGCATTTGCCTTGAATGTCTGTGGATCTTTTTTTATATATAGACTCATTGCCAAGGGATAAGTCCCTGAATGACTTGCGTCGCGGCAATAAGTTGGGCTATGCCCTTTATTAAAATTAAAAATTAAAATTCGAAGGAATGAGAATTAAAACATATAACACGTTTGTAGCCGGTTTCAACATATTTTCTCAGAATTATCTGTGATTTATTGAAAAAGCAATATGAAAAACGAACACGAAACTTAAACGACGCGAGTCCAAATACTTTTATCAATGCGTCATGGTTAGGGAAAACTACAAAAAACCTTGATCAAGAAAATATTACAAATATACAATCAATAATAATTTTTTATAGAAAATAATCGTATCCTCTACCGTTGTGAAATTTGTAGAAAAGAGTTAAAGCTCCTACATTTCGTCTATGCTCCAAAGAATCAAGTAATGGTTAGATCGTTTATCAAACGGATAACTCTATTCTGAATTCCATCAAGATAAACCAAATGCGATCTTGGAGCCCCACCCCACACATATATGAATTAAATTTTAAAACATAAGATTTATATAATCTTAATACTTCAGAGGGGGTGAAGTAAAATTTACAACGTCTTATGAAGCCCAAGCATTGGCTCGCTCTTTTTGAGATTTCATAAATATGTTCCTTCTAAGAAAGTTCACTTGAAAATTTCAAACCTAACATCTTAACTGAAACTGATCTCGCAATAGTGGCACCATTATTTACTGGTGGTACGTAATGTTTAATTGCCTTTTAAGAAAAAAGACAAGCCTGGAATTTATTTGGGTTAAATTCCACCCTATTAGATCTGCCCCAATCAAGAATGACTTGAATGTTCGACAGAATTGCCGAACTCATTAATTCACGCGAACCAATCAAGCCAATCAAATTTTAAAATATCGCTTTATCGCATCAGATCACGGCAAAGTCTGAGCGCTGTGCTTTGTGAGCAGCGCTGTTCGCTGCCGCTGCGGCATTTGGTGGATGATTTTGCCACAAAACGAGCACGCAGTGTGTGTGTGTGTGTATCCCCGATTAGAGAATTTACAAAAAAAAATTTAATTTTTATGGGTTGTTTTTTTTGGGTATAGGCTGTATAAATGCTATTTTCCAACTTCTCGGAAAGGGTCCAGAACAATAGGATAGATGAAAAAGCTTACGCAATGGTAATGCCAGCTTGGAAGAACACCTCTTCAGAACTAATGTGGAAATACCGTCTTTTCCAGCGGAGTTGTGAGTATTGAGATCGTTTAAAATTCTTGCAACTGCACGAGTATGAATGAATATCTGTCCTATAGACTGTTCAATACTCTGAGGTGTAGAAGGTAGCAATGCAGAATCTGGAAGCGTGCAGCTAGCTGCAAACTGATTGGACTTGTACTTAGAGCTCACAACTGGCATGTCATTATTAATGAGAGTTGGAATCGACGAAGAGTATTTTTGATTCTTTTCACGAATGACCAAAAATGTTTACTACCTTCGGGACGTTTTTTCCTTCAATTTTTGGTCTTAGGCGAATTTGGCTCGCCGGAGAAATTGAATCAGACAGTGCATCAAACTCTTAACAGTTGTCTAAGTTGGGGCTTCTATATAAGAAACAGTAGTGTATGTTGCGATTTTGAACCTACACTTTGAGCCATTAAATTCCGAATTAAAACATTGGTTAAATTGAGGCAAAAGTTGAAACGCAACATCACATGGACATAAATTGCGAGAAAAATAATTGCACCAGGTTATAACCAGACAGATTTAATTTCGAGGTATCGGAGTTATCAAATGTCTGAGTTTCACTCAGTGCCAGAATTGTTGGACCGTGGGTATTTACATGGGCGTACACAGTGAAAAAATTCGATCTCAGGCCATGTATGTTGCTGAGATCCACTCTGAAACTTCACATAACTAACAAAACAAACACACAAAACACAACTTACCGCTTCTTTTAACCGAATTAGTATTTAGTATTGGTGTTTTTTGTTGTTGTTGAATATTTTTGTTTTACGCCAGAGTCGATGAGCAGCACATCCGTGCACGACGGTATATAAGAGACAACTTCTGAAATCAATTAATCACATACCAGTCGTCTAATTACCACAAATCTAATATGTGTACGTTAAAGTTTTAATTAGCCATATTTTTACTTTTTGAAATGTCGTTTTTTCATACATGTAGGTATAAACATTTTTTTGGCCTGCGAGAACCCGACATAAGTTCATTTTGTTAAACTTACAACTGTTATTAAGCTTGGCGATGTATAGAAAATATAATTGACTTAAAATGATAGTAATAAGAAAACTGTGAATTTAAAGCATCTCTTGAGGGTCAATTACCTTTCCTATGTAGTCTTAATTATTGCTGCTTTAATAACAAATTTCTTTGCATTTATATTATTTTGTGTAAGTGAAATATATCCACAATAGGGTGACAAATAAATGTTAACCATTCTTAAGTCAGCGTACATGTTGACCCAAAACTTGTCGTTTATTTCCTTAATGTCACAGTGCAAAGCAGTCAGGAAAATGATACGATGTATTTGGATAATCGTAATGATGGATATGAAAGCACATATTTTCGGAGAGAGGATAAAACAAAACATATACATACATACGAGTATTCGTACATCAGACAATGTTACCGAGCATTTTGAGGAAATTCTCGCATCCGCACATTTGGAAATCATTAGGACATTTCATACTCGCTTACACATCCATATTTAACACACAAAACCACCGAGAAGCAGAATCAGAAGCAGTTCAAGTTTTCAAAAAGAGGCCGATTGCTATGTGTGTTAAAACACCTGTCAAGCCAATGAGGTGAAAAAGGAAGACGAAGGTCGATGTCTCGGTTTCGAATTTGTTTTAATATTTTTTGGTATTTACTTTTTATTTTGCAATCACATTTTCGATAACAGTTAATTACCACGTAATTTTTCTTTGTTTCATGCAAAAATTAAATTACTTTTAAAAAAATTGTATGGTTTTGCAGAGCTTCATTTCATCTCCTAACTCAATATGAATTATTGGTTATCTATGGGAACTGTAAATTATTCTAAAAGCATTCTAAAATATTGACATTAAAGTTAATATTGGATTCAATCTCAGCCCAGTCTTTTGAATCCATTTATCGCACTCTTATTTTCTGACTTGCCAAAATATGATGGATTCCACAAGACTTCATAAACTTTCTGCAATAGTAATATAATTCAGTCTATTTAATTATCTTTTATAAGATTACATATTTTCATAACCAAATAATGCAGAAAACAATTTCAAGTGTGGTTAACATCATCTGAATCCGTTTTATTAAAGCATTAATCTTAAGCCACAATGCCCAAGGCTTATTCACACGTAGCACAAAAATAAAAATGGCCTTAATGTTCTGAATGTGGTGGCCTTTACTTATAATTTCTAAAGCACGATTCTATAATTTCAAGATAAAATCTCTGTTTTCGGAGATTAGAAACCACTTTAGGGAAATCTCCCCACACACCACACTACATTCACTGAATACAATGTATGTAGAAGTACATGCTTCATAATTGTATGACTGCCTTCCTGAATGAATAGAAATTAAGATGTTTAACGAGTCTGGGTAATTCGCTAAGCACTCAAAAATTACCAGGAATTTTTTTTATGGTAGCGTAAAGTAAACCAAAATAACATAAATCTTTTTCGTGAAATCCATGCATTTTTATACACAGATTTATAAAGATTAGATGATGCCACTTACTCCAACGGAATTGTGGACGCTGTGTAAATATGCTAGTTATATTTTAGGAAAAAGAAAAAACGGAAAACCTAAAACATATTTTGCTTATGACTCGGAAAATCGATTTTGTAAAGGTATTTAGGACAGAAAAATTGTTACTGGATATCAGTTATTGTGTTACTAGTGAGTCCCCGTCAAAAATGACGGACTCTTTTTTTTTTAAATTCTCTATTCTATATTAACTTCGCGTGCCCGTGGCTGGCTGGCTGGCTGGTGGGCAGAATCTTGTGATCAATTTTTAACACACTTCCTAAAGTCCGATTTTATTCAAACTTGGCACACATGTGTATTTCCTATGACAATACTTTCTATTAATTATTCTATTATTATAAAATTTTAAAAATCGTACCCGAATTTTTTAAAGTTTTATCTCCAATGGACAACACTTTTTGTAAAAATTTGGAAGTGATTCGGCCCCGTGGTGGGGGGGGGGCATCTATACAAATTTTATAAAAAAAAAAGTACCAGATTTTCTTCAAATTTTATGCGCACATGTATCTCCGGTGAAAACACTTTTTGTAAAAAATTTGGAGTGATCAGGATAAGGGGTCTCCCAAAATTTTTTTTAAAATGTTAGCCGATGTTATTCAAACATTGCACATTGTGTATCAATTAGAGAATTTACACCAACAATTTTAATTTTTATGGGTTGTTTTATTTTGTAGCATTTCACCATTTTTCATCGGAGCACCAAACGAACATATGGTGTGAATATGAATCAAATCTAAACATAAACAAACATTTTCGTAAATATCTCGACTACAGCGCCACCTTACGGGTCAAAAAAAAACTTAAACTTATCGGAGCACCAAACGATATGGTGTAAATATGGCTTCGATACGTAGTTGTTTAGGCGGGATGAGACGACATAAAAGCGTTAGATCCATACAGACAAACAAACAGACAGCGGCAATTATGTTATTAGGGGATAATAATTCTAGAAAAATTTACATTTTAAATCAAAAACTAAATGTTATACTTGTCAAGTTGGAAACGTTTTATATGAAAATTTCTCTGAGTAAATTTTTTTCTTATTCTATCCTTATCTTTATTTGGAAATCTAAATAAATGCGTAACCGCACAGCTGTTGTATGTAACCCAGCTAAAGAACAATCATAATAAACGCCAGACTCACAGAGGGTGTCTGCTAAGGATTTGACTTGCGATAGAAAATCTCTATAAAGAACATTGGAAGAACTAAAGAACTCGTGCATCTAAGAGGATTAATACAATTAATAAGCCTTTTACGGTTCTCAGACTTTACTTAATTGCTCACAATATAATTTTGAATTTCGCGAACTACCGTATAGGCTTCGCAATAATGCAAATGTATTAATTTTCCAAGTATTTAATAATCCCTTAAAAATATTGAATTTAATACTTTAGTTTACATAAGTTGTTGGATACAGAGCATTTTGTGACCATTAAAGTTTTGACTCAGTCACACCTCATTTGATTATCGTCTGTGGGGTTTATTTACATCAGACAATGGGGCTAACGCTTCTATCTATTTTTTACCGTTATAATTGCTTAAATTATACTTGGTTAAGGAGTTATAATTGATGTAACACCCACTTACGTGACAATATAACTTTTATGCGATTAAACCACCTAATATCAAAAATATTCGGTCATAACATAAAACTTACTTATACACGTTACACTGCATGTTCAACATTTAAAACACTTATGTTACACATAAAATGACTCAAATGTTGGTATTTGTTGCCGCTATTGGCTTTGTTGTAATTAGGGGATGCTACTTATTGGTATATAGGAAGAAAGTTGACTACATCAGAGGCGATAAAGTTATCTTTATTGTCCATCAGGAATTTTAAAGCACTAGGTCTGGATGGCATACTTCCAATAATGCTGAAGCTGAAGCATATGTTGGTGCTACTCTAAGAGGATATACTTGTACCTATAATAAACCACCATCGAGTATATTCCAACATGTTTGCGCCATGTTAGATAAGCTTGTATGAAAGGCGGATCAAATGTATTTAAAAGAAATTCCTTTAACAGGAGTCAGCATGCTATTAATGTTGAAAATCGTGCGAATCTAAACAGAACCACAGAAGACCAATATCTAGGAGTAATTTTTGATTGCATTACGAAGTGAAAGATGCTTAGAAGTTGAGAATATACAAATCTCGATTTATTTCCATTCAGTGTAGAAAAACGTTTACTTACAGCAGTTATTTGGTGGTATTCAACTTGAAAAGCGCAAATAATCATGCGAAGTAAGTTCTGCCGGAAAAAAATAGATCAAATGTAATCAATTAACACAAAGCTAAATCTGATACCTCGTTGTGAGATGGAAGCGCTGATTAAAAGATTTACTTCTAAATGATCGCTTTTATCGTACGTCGTACGAAGCGGTAAGTATAGTGCCAATGATCTAACTGTTTGAGTGTGTATTCCTCATTAAACCATAAAGGTTAATGGATAAAAAAAACGTATGGTCCAATGATATGTACATTTCAGGCGTTTCTTATCTATAGCGGATTAATTAAATCACGTTATGTGAGAAGTAAATAAATAAAAACGTTTCATTAAAATTAAAATCAATTTCACACGTTTCCAATCACGAGAAACATTTTTTTTTAATTTGCCCTGGGATAAGTAAGTGATACACAACTCAATAATGAAAAACTGTATGATATTTGTTTATGTAAATATGTTTCTTATACATGTACGAATCTCAATTACATCTGAACTGATACTCAGTATAAAATATTATGTTATCTCACATATTCAGCCTCATACTCGTATGTAATTTTGCTTACATTCTACAGCTGCTTATTGTAAGCTATAGTTGTAGAATTTTGGCAGTTTATAAAAAAGTTATGAAAAATTACCTTTACCCTTTTAGATAGTTTTTTTAGATTTGGATTAAAAAGGCAAAATATTGTAATATTGTATATTTTTACAAAAATTAAACAAATGAATGAAAAATTTTAAATAAACTGAACAACAAAATAATGATTTCGAAACTCCTGACCGGTAGGTATTGTTCCTTGGTATGTAGTTTCTTAAATGGAAAAAATAATAGAACCAATAACAGAGCGATTCTGATTAAAAAGATAAAATATGGTGAGAATCCGAAATAAATTATTTTTATTGCAACTGATCGAAGAGAACGAGAATATTTTTGAGATTTGTGCTTTTATTGTTGCTTTTCACGAATTGTTATCGTTATTTAATTGCTAAAACTAAAATTAAATATAGTAAATATAAAATTAAGTATAGTTATAGTGCCTTTCACAAAAATAAGATCGGTCAATGACTTGACAATGGTTATGACCTATCACTATCAAAGGCAACACTTTAGTTTAGACAAGGACAGCATTAGAAAGCTGGTGAGTTTTCTCACTGTGACTTGCGGTATCACCTGAACACTACTGTGGTTTTAAATGGGCTTCCACCAAAGCGCTGATTAATTATTGAGAGCACAAACTTCGCCTGGCCTATTGGGAAAATGTCTAAGGACTCAGATACAGAATGTAGGTTCTGCTCGGAGAATGACGAATCATCGGAGCACATTCTCTGTGAAAGCCAAGCATTACATTGGTTAAGAAGACGTATTTTTCATAAAGAAATACGTTCGGAAGCAGAGTTAAGAAACTCTGCTACTAAGAATAGTCACACACTTCAGAAACAATAGATCTTTTCAGGTCTTATTGACGGCCATATGGGCAAGGTTCTTTAACAAAATCAAAACAATAGTAATGATAATAATAATAATAATAAAATGATCAATCGTCGTTTGATAGATGCGAATATAAAAAAATCACGATTGTCGAAACAAAACATTAACATTCATGCTACAAAAACCATTTTAGTTGTTTGGCAGTATGAGCAAGTCTAGCTGGAATTGTGCACAATGAATGAATTTTTTTAAATTATTTTAAAGGGCAAATGAGGTCTCATTCAGAATTAAGAGAAGATAAAATTTACCAGAGCTCCGTATTTTTTTAATGTATCGGTAGATATTAGAAAAGGACTCCTACCCACAGTGTCATATATAATTACAAAGGTCTCACAAAGAATAGCCAGAGTCATATTTTATAGTAGCACAAAATCTGTGATACGCCGATTTGACTGAGGGTTTGAAACACTGCACGGTGTGGCAGTACTAACTGTACAGACTGTATTTGTACCGAGTACACGCAAGTAGGAAGAGCAGCGTTATTGGTGTTATTGTGAATATAAGTGTTGTGAACCAAGAGCGGTCAGCCATCAGCAGAATATGGGGAACACAGAATACTCTAGAATTGCAGGTGGCCGTAACTATCTCTGACTGGCTGAAGTGCGACCAAACCTCCACGTGGTGGCCGCCGGTAATTTTCCTCCAATGCAGGAAAAGCGGAGTGATCGGGCTAGTCCCTTCAAAGTGAGGTTGGCGCGAGACCAATTACCTCGCCCGTAAAAAATTAATATTACGGTACCCAAATCAAATTTTCTCATGGAACGTACGCTCACTGTATAGAGCTCAAGCTGTACAGCAGCTGGTCGATACCCTGTCTAAATATAAGGCTGACATAACAGCAATCCAGGTGATGCGGTGGACGGGGAATGGTGTCTTACAAAAATCAGAATATGACATATATTACAGCTGTCATGCAAGACATCATGTGCTCGGGGTGGGTTTCTAGCCAGCAAAAGAATGAAACCCACTGTTATCGACTTTAAAGCAATAAATTAACGCCTTGCAACGTTTGCGTGCAGGGCAAATTTAAAAACATAAGCTTCATAAACGTTCACGCACCTACAGAGGTTTCCCCAGATGATGAATAAGAAGAATTCTTTGAATCAGTCGAACGGGAATTCCATGCCTGCCCTCTGTATGATGTAAAAATCATTCTGGCGGATATGAATGCTAAAATAGGTAGGGAGCCAGTATTCAGGCAGTACATTGGCACCCATAGCTAACACGAGAACACTAATGAGTCCTTGCGAGTACAAGGCTTGTGCCTAAAAATATCCACAAAGCCACCTGGGTATCTCCTGATGGAGCCACTCGCAACCATATAGAACGAGGGCACGCGAAGATGAATATAAAGAGCTCAGAAGATATGAAAAAACAGTTCACCGGCGAAAGAAAGCAGCCTGTGAGAAGAATCTCGTCCGTGAACTAGGACAGTACAGAGAGCAAGGACCGCACCAGGCGTGGAAGTTCTACCAAAGAGTCCGCAGTAGGACGCAATATACACCGTGTTGCACATACTGCAAGGATAAAGAGGGTAATCTGATCACCGATCTTAAAGGCATCTTAGAGCGATGGGAAGAGCAATTTCATGAGTTGCTAAATGAGCAGCTAACTGAGGAATTGGAGGCTCCACCAATGACCGAATATCATACTATGCTGCCACCACCAAGCATAGACGAAGTTAGCAGAGCGATAAATCTGCTCAAAAATAATAAGGCCCCTGGATCAGGTGATGGAAAAATGTCTAAAGTTTCAAAACTCATGACACCATCCTTTTATAGACTTTAAAGCCACCTATGATAGCCAGAGTAGAACTTTATAAAGCCATGAGAGAATTCGTCATCACAAATAAACTGAATGATATAGGTCGACCATGACCCATGTTATAAGCCAAGCAAAAATGCCCTTTCAACATCTATAACGGGCTCCGACAAGGGGATGGACTGGCCTGCGTCCTCTTTAAACAGGCGTTGGGGAAAGTGATCCGAGACTCTGACGTAACGGCGAGAGGAACAATCCTCTATAAGTCCATTCAGATACTGGCTTACGCAGACGATATTGACATCGTTGGTAGAAACTGAAGAGCTGTACAGGAAGCTTTCATACAGATCGAGCAGGCGGCACGAAATCTGGGGCTGCACGTAAATGAGAGCAAAACAAATTACGTAGTGGCCACGTCTGCGATTAGAAGATCCTACATTGGTACCTAAATTCAAATTGTGGAGCGCGAATTTTAAGTAGTGCAATCCTTTAACTATCTCGGGTTAACTGTAGCAGCCGATAACAGCATGGAACCAGAAACCGGACCCCGGTTGTAGAGCCAAATATGTTGATGATGATGAACCAAGAGTTCACACAAGTTTGGAAAAAAAATTGTAATTTGTGAATAAACTAACTTGCGTTGTGTTTTAATTGGTAAAATCCATTACGGGCTCTTTAGTAAGCCTAAATTTCGTTACAATATTTTAAGGTATATCTCTTAATAAATTTATGAGGTTTTAATTGAGATTCTGTCAAATACTGAAGATTTAAATTTTACTGTATGGGAATTCTAGAGATTTTCGGTAGATGGAAACAAGCTATTAGAATCAGCGCAACTTTTTTTTAATATATATGCAACGTTTTTTGTTGTTATTTTATAAAATGAAGTTTTTTGAATATTGTTGAAGATGAATATGAAACCTTTTTAAACAAATTGATGACAATTTTCGATTCGGGGAGGCTTAACCCTCCGACGGACAACTGTTGAACAAAGGCAATCAAAACAAAACAAAAAAATAATTAAATTTAAAGAGTCAACTCTACAAAATACGTAAATAAAAAATAAAATTGTGTTAAACTTTTAAGTAAACGTAGTGGAGTCGGTGAAAGTTAGTATTATTGTATTTTGCAGTTGCTACAGGTTGGTAGTCCAGGGACAAGCTTATAATTAAATGAATTATAATTAGTACAAATTTCATCAGATTCATGCGTAATGCCTAAGAGCATTTACTTGTTCCTTAATTATCTGAAATTATAACATATAAACGACCAAGAGGCAAAACATATTTTACTATGTTCAACTATAGTATCTTACAGCTATATATCACATCCATTTCGTAAAATATTAATTAAAGGTGTACAGAAATAATTTTTATTTTTTCATTATCAGCCATCATCCAACCTCCAATCATTGAGACCAAAAAGGTGTAATAAACACTGCACCCAAGGGATATGGATGGTTCAACAACGTGCATCCGCCAAAGTTACGCAAAAATCCAACAATAATGTACAATGGTGAAATGACCTCATAAACGAAATTTCACAGGAAAGACGCGCACGTGATGTTGCATTTTGAGTTGTTAGCTCTGCGACAAAAATTTCCAGTAGAAAGGATAAATAATTATATCGCCAAGAGTTTAGAGAGTAGAACTACTCTTCAACTCGTAATACATAAATATTCTCTGACTAAAATATGTTTAGGTTGCTGCTATTAATCTCATTTAACTAAATTTGATACTTTCTTCCCTAGCAGATGACACTAAAATACAGACGACTACCACATAGTGTAACTTATTTTACCCCCAGTTGCGAAAAGATAAATTCACGTGTCACGTGGATCATAAGAATACTCGATGTCGGTATTGCACGTCATCATGTTTATACAAGTCCACAAAACATAAACATTAACCGATGGTGAACCACTAGCATAGGAATCCACAGGTTCCCATAGGAAATTGTACGTCAATGAATTAAAATCAGATATCGATTACTTAATTTGCTCGATTCTGAGCAATGTTAGTTAGTTGTGGTTAAAGACAACGCAATTTATTACCCTTATTCTTTGACACCTTAATATGGTTACTGAAAGCAATTAATTTATTACTCAGCTCGTATAGTAGGCCGAAGTGATAATTTTCGAATTTTGTTTTGCAACATATTGATTTGATTTAATAAAATTTAATTAATTTATGTACAAAAACTACACTTACGATATTACTGTAAGAAATGTCAAAAGAGTGAATATAATTGATAACAAAGCTTAAGTGTTAGGAGTGTTGAACTTTTATGCAGTTTGTCTCTGGCCTATTGGAAAATTATCTATATCACTATATCTATATTATGTTATAATTCACAAAACCAATGAGAAGCAGAATAAGAGCGACACCAACTTCAAGTTTACAAGAAGCTACTAATGTGTGTTCTGTTGCTCAACGGTAAGAGCACTCTGCATTGAGTCTGCCTAAGTGTAATTAGGCTATTAGATTAACTTTATACACCATCGTCTAGTAAAGGGGACATTTTAGTTCTTCTAAGCTTATACATACTAATAAAAGTAGAGGTAACCCAAAGTTCAATTACTGATAAAGATTTATTTCTCGTAAGACACGCAATGTTAAAGAAAAGTCTACTTATTAATGAAACTTTAATAACATCTAGTATTCTTCTTACATCCAAAAGCAATGTTGTAATATTGTTGTTTACAAAGGGGATTGGTGTGAAAATGGCGATAATCTCTAAAAGTTTACATTTGCAAAATTAATGTATGTAATGAATGCATGTATCTATTATGTAATTCAATTTAATAGTTGCAATCCACGTAAATTAAATGGTTGTACGCACAATGTTCCTAGAAAAATTCAAGAAACTTTACCAACATTTATTTGTGCCATTTTGCAGCATTTTCACAGGACATTAAGACACAAAAACTTTTCACACAGGAAAATTAGTTCGATAAAGCAAATAATAACACAATTAATGAGACTTTTTTTAAAAAAAATTAAGTTACCACACCGTTACATACGGGTAAATATATGCACAATTTAAGATATGTTATGATAAAAAATACTTCTAAGCTTAAGTTTATACATAGATACATGTTGCTACTTAAGATTTTACATAAGTAATAAGAAGAAATCTTCTAACAATACAAATATAAATTTATTTTGTTATTATTCATGTCATGTCACATAGCATATACATTGTATGACAGTAAAATAACAGAATGTTTTCTTTAGCTTAAATGAATGTATAGGTAGGTATAACAGTACTATTGTGGAATAATTATATAGCCTGATTAAAAAAACTAAATCTTTTTGTTATCTTATATATATCAAATATTCCGATCGTGTAAAATTACTTTAATGAGCATAATAAGTAATATATGCCTCTTTCGATTACGTAAAACCATACCCGAATCGAATCGATTCACAGAAAAACAACAAAAATCGTTTTCACTTTCAACCCTCTTACGAATGTTTCACAAACGCCCAAGTGTTATACTCGTAAGTGTCATAAAAGTTGTTTAGTTTTAGTTTTAAATTGTAGGTTTCTTCCATACCATTTGTGTGCACAAATTTAACATGCACAACACGAATGTTCCCCTCATATAGGAACTTGTATATAACAGTTATACGTGTGGTACTTTTATATAAATTGTATGTAACATTTACACGTGTGGAACTGGTATATAAGTTTGAGTATAGGGAGATTATACATTCTAGTATTTTCTTGTTGGTTCGAATAAATAGAGAAGAAAAGATTAGAACCTTCTCGAAAATGTTAGTTAGGTATAAATTCAGCAAATTTATCACAGTAAGTTAGTTAGTAAGTTTTAAATGAACCAGACTAAAAGTGGAAAAGAAGATAGAGTTGCCACCTATGTGAATAATAGTGTTATAAGTGAATATATAGTAATCATCCGTGTAAATTTGTGAACTGTTGCAATTTCTTAATTAAAATTGTAATTTACGAATAAACGAACTTGTGTTGTATTGTTATTTGCAAAATCCATTCCAAATTCTAGAAAGCCTTTATTTCGTAACAATAAAAGCTTGTAAACCTCATCGATGTTGACCAAAATCTGGGAAGAAATTTTTTTTGGAACTAGAGGTTTTTTAAGGGTAGATACACATAAGATCGTTTACAAAAAGAAAAAACTGAAAAAAAAGTTATTGTAAATGACAATTTTTTTTCTGATAACAAACTTAATGAAAAAGGTAAAACATCACTAATTGCTAACTAACAAAAAAACAACCCATAAAAATTAAAATTTTTCGTGTAAATTCTCTAATGGGGGGATACACAATATGCAAAGTTTGAATAAAATCGGGTACATCACTTAAATTTTTTTACAAATAGTGTTTTCATAGGAGATACACATGTAATCGAAGAAAATCGGGTATATTTTTTAAAAATTTGTATGGGTCCTTCCGCCACCGGGGCCCGGATAAGTCAATAATGTTAAAAAAAGTGTTGTTCATCGGAGATACATATGCGTATAAAATTTAAAGAAAATCGGGTATTTTTTGTATAAAATTTGTGTAGATGCCCCCCGACACCGGGGCTCGAAGGTTCTAATCACTTCTAATTTTTTATAAAAACTGTTGTCCATCTGACATACACATGCATGTAAAATTTGAAGAAAATCGGGTACTTTTTTAGAAAATTTGTATGGATGCCAGTCAGCATCCCAGCCACGGGTACCCGAAGTTAATATAGAGAATTTAAATAAAATCGGGTTTTAGTATGTGGGTTAAAAATTGATCACAGGATTTGTTCAGCCAGCCACGGACACGCAAAGTTAATATAGAAAATTTAAAAAATGCATCATATTATAAAGGAACTTTACAAAATAACCGTTTTTTTTCAAAATATAACTAGATTATGTGTTATTGCAAAAAACAATTATTTTCATGTACAGAAATATATAATTTAAACATTGTCCAATTGTACTTGCTCAGGTTCAACTTCTGGCCTAGAATTCTCTTCCGACGGAAAGTTCTTAAACATTATATCTTTATTTTTATTTGCATTTCATTTCATTTCATTTCATGTTCAACATTTGTATTGGATTTCTGTGTTTTCTGTTGCTAAAACATCTGAAGTACACATATGTGTACTTGGTGTTTACAAGCCAATTATTTCCACAATTGCAAAAAACTTTTGTGTATGTAATATTTTCCCAATAAAATCATATTTTAACTTAACTTTTTTATAAAAATTAATTTATTATTTTATTGATAACGTACTGTATTTCGCATTAAAATGACCGGCTGCTTCACTTGCCACATCTCTTCACTTCAAAAAACAATAAAACCACCAAAATTAAAAAAAAACAGTCAATGGGCGAATTTTTAAGAGAAAAAAATCATTCTCTTAGGAAATGAAAGTTACTTGAAAAAAAATTGTCAAAAGTAAGACCTTAAATATGAGAAAACTTTAAGTCCACATCCTGCATAGAAGAGGACAGAAATTGTGTTTCAGATTCCGTTTCAAATTGCCTGAACCATATGGCAAACAGTGCCGGAAATTCTTCTTAAACTTGTGTCAGCTTTAGTGAAAAAATTTCATTAATTCATCAAGTAACTGGCAACTCTCTATCTATTCACATCTGTCACAAACACAGATTCATATTCTCGTCACATCATTTACTCATCAAAATACTAATGGTTGGTGGTTAGCACAGGTAAATACGAGTATGTAATGATAGCCATGTGGCGTGAAAAATACAATATTTACTAAAAGGAATGCAAACCAAAAGAATCCTTTGTGGCTGTCAGTCTCATATGATTAATTACAGACACAGATCTTCCACCATAATGTCATCTATGAGTCGTCCCTAGGCTCGAAAAAGTGAGCCTTATGCTGGTGTGGTGTGTGCACAAATGTTAGAAATTCCGTGAATTACCACAGATATAAAACTTTAACCAACAATTTTATCGTGCAAACTACTATCACCATTGTTTCTAATTTTGTGGAAAATTGTATCAAACACATAATTAAACATTTACGCTTGTGTACGTAGATTTATGTGCCTATGGGACCGTGTTCATCTACACAGAAATCAGATTCTGCCTTTCGTTAACCGATTTTGCGCTGGTACTTATATGCAAAAAGAGGTATCAAAAAGCCAGTTTATTAACAGTGCGTTTCAAAAGTATTTTAACAGTAATACTCGTAGTAACGATTCAAAAAGAAACAAAAAATATCGAATATACTCGTAGATACGAGTGTGTAGAACAAACGAAAATTCGTTGGCTCGACCCTACACTCTACATTGAGGGGAAAATTTGTTTAATTGGGTTGTGGCAATTTCGATGTTGAATATTTTCCCCAAGTTCAGGGTGATAATCCCAATCAACAAGTGTTATTTAGCACATGAGTGTGTTTGTTCTTGTTATGTCGGCTTCGCCGCCTTTGCCAATGTGTTCTACACACAATGATGCACCTGATCAAATAGTAAACATGTACGACAGCGGTAAATTTCATGGCTTTTCATTAGCAGCGTCCCGGTTTTCCCCGAAACGCAGTACCGGCACAGTATGTATGCAACAGATATGGTGTTGATGTGATCTTCCATTATTATCAGATTCCACACACTGCTAATGTATGCTGTAGTTGATGAGATTTTGAAATTTCAAACCATAACTCCGAGCTAATAAATCAGTTGGTCAACATGTGCGCGGTGCCCAGTGGTAAAATAATGATAATTGTAATGACAATAGCTTTTATAATTCGATTACGGTGTAAATTACTTAAAAATGTTTTAATAGGTTTCGTCATCAATTACATGCATGCGTTGTGTGCTTTAATTAGCTCAGATAGGCGACATTTGTAACAAACAGGATCTGAAATTTGATGTAAAATTAAAATATATATAATCTATTATTACAATGCCTGTGTGTGTCTATGTATATATGTATCTTTTCACCTTGGGAACGCCTGTTTCCATAGCAAAGCGATTCAATTCTATAAGAAATTCGGCAAGAGTCACGAGTTCTGAACAGCGATTGCGTTTTAAAATTAATCTTCAAATTTAAGAATGCTGAACCGTACATTATATATGTATTGATTTGACTGTTGCAATATTTGAGGCATTATTAACAAATAGATGGATTTTATATTATCTAAGAGTAATATGATCCGAGCGAAGATGGGTACAGAACCTAGTATAATATATATCATGTTACCTCAGTACTTCGAGAGAGCTCTAGAGAATGGATTGATACCACCTGAGGCATTTTTGTATCTAGATGTAGTGGGATATTTATCGGACACGTCCAGCATGCCCGTATTGCTGGAAGGGCAACGCACAAACGCATCCGACATGCATCGATTTTTTAGGGTAATCGCAATGCAAACTGGGGATACTGCAGTAATGTACCTGCACAATACCGTATTAGGAACGATGCAAACAGATACTGGTGGCTCGACTGGGAAGTGGTCGACATTCCCTACGGAAAAGCTGGGGCAGCTCTATGATCCTGGTTGCGCTTATGGATGAATCGAGGCAAGTAAATTCAAGTACATAGTTGATGTAAGGTTAGGTTGCGGTGGCTGTCGGGAGAAAGCCCACCCACTTAGACCAATAGGTGGTCGATTGTGATGACACATGAATCGAGAGGATTTCTCGCCCTACAGTTTGAACCAGAGTTGCTTGACAAATCGTTAAGGTCGTTGTAAAAGAAGGCTCCAAAATGGAGCTTACGCTTTAAAGAAAGAGCTGTGTATGTGCAGAGAAGGTGAAGAATGGTCTCTTCCTCTTCCGCGTCCATGCAGCTTCTGCAGAAGTCATTGGAAAATACACTGAGCCTTGCTGCATGCTTGCCTATAAGACAGTGCGCAGTAATTACACCTTTCGTAGCGCTTATGTGCACTCTGTTCCAGCTTTGGTAAGATCTGTTTTGTCGCTACACAATTTATACCATTTGTCCATCTAAGGTTGGTTTTGTTTAGTAGAATCCTGCTTTAACATGAGTTTGCATGTAGCAATCGGTATGCCTAAGGAACCACTTTCAGGTAGAAGGGGAAAATGGTACTACGCTAATTTTGTGGCAAATTCATCGGCCCTGCAGTTCCCCAGAATGTCCCTATGGCCCGGTACCCAATACAGGTGTATGTTGAATTGCTCCGCCATCTCCCTGAAAGTCTAGGGCTACAATAGAGTTAGTAAAGACTGATTCTTGGGATCGCAAAGCTGCTTGACTACCCGAGAAGATGCGGATATCTTTAGTGGATAAGACGTTTCTATTCAACCAAGACAGGACTTCTTTAATCGCCATGATTTCTGCTTGAAAAACACTGCAGTGATTAGGAAAACGGAAAGAAAGACTTTTTTTTTTTGCCTTTTTGAGAAATCACCTCCGCCTACCGCATCATTAGTTTTTGACCCGTCAGTATAAAAACTGATTGATTCATCTTCCGAGATAGCACCTTCTTCCCAAAGTGATCTGGAGGTGACCTGGAAGACGTTGTTAAAATGTAGTTGCGAAATGGTGTAGTCTATACTTCCTGCTGGAGCCCTGAATGAATTCAGAATAGAGGAGTGACCGAATTAATTTCTTATCCACTAAGATGTTACGTTGAGGCGAATAGCCGCGCTAGCAGAAACTTGTCTGCGGAATATGTCGAGTGGTTTAGGTTCAACAGTATGACAGTGCAGCGGAGGGGTGGTGCGAAGTGCTCCCCTCTTCGATACTCTTGTTTCAATATCAAGTACTCTTGGCATCGATACTTGAATCTTGGGTGAAAAATACATAATTGTTTGGACATAATTCCGATTTTCAACTGTTTGAAAAAGAGGTTAAATAATTTACGTCGACTATCGAATGTGTCACCAGTATCCAAAAAACTTTATACCCAGAATTAAATTGCAGATTTTAAGTTATAGAGTAAAGTTAGGTAGCGGTTGCAACGTTATTGGATCCTAGGTTTAAAAATATCCATTTTCTAAACTCCAGTGCCTGTGATAAAGAGACTAAAAAAGGTAGTCAAACAAGATTTGGCTGTGCCGAACAAAGATTCGTAATTTAGTGAAACACAAGCATATAACAATTCATGGAAATAGCACACGCCACTTGACATCAATAATTCTTCCCCTATTTCTAAATTCCACTAGTCCACTAGCAGAGTGCAAAGATATGAAGGTTTCTTTTTTACACAAATAAGGATGAATGTTTTTGGTGGTTGTTGCTTTCTCTGTACCTTGTGAACGGTTATTTTCGAATGAAGCAATCATTTGAACCAGAAATCGATTAAGTGGAAAACATGTAGAAAATTTACCGTTTTTGGAATATCCCATGTTCTTTTAATACGCTTTAAAAATAGAATATAATGAGTACCGATCTTGTTATTTATAACTTTCTTCATTTTACTACTAACAATAAATTATATGAATTTGGACAGTAATGATTTTTACAAAAAGAGTAAACCCTAAAAGGTCTGCACAATTAAGTGAACATACAATAACCTGGTCGGCGTAGTAAAACTAGAGAAAGATCAAGACCAGTCAAAAGTAAAGAAATTACTTTAAGAAGCAGCTGGGCTTATAATAAGCAGAGGACAAAATAATAGTAGCAAATACTTAAGACAAATAATAACAGGCATTAAAAGTAAAAGTGTGTTATAGGTAACGAGCTTAAGACAAAGGGGATGTTAATCAAGATCTAATGGAGATAAATCGTTAAATACCCATAAAATAACATGTGACAGTAAAAGTTGAAAACTTTCAATACTGTAAGGAGTAGCAAAGGTACATACATTAAACAGGAAGTGCTAAAGCGAATAAAAAAAGTCAATGTCCTACCAACACAATCAACACGGGTTAGGTATACTAACAAACGAGAAATTTGGAATCCTACAAAATTAAAATTCCATAACACCGCAATACCCACCGCAATTAAGTTTGTTCCACTTTGGACAGAGAGCTACCCGGAAAATAAGCAGCCAGAGGCAGAATTGGAACGAAAGAGAAGAAGTAGATCATAACAAATGTAATTGAAGAAAGGTAACTTGAATGGAATGGTCATGTTTTACGAACGGACGACGAGTGAAAGGCCAAGCTGATATCATTAATGATATGAGGGTGACCACGAAAAATCTTGAAAAAGCGTATCTTAAAGTTAGGAAACAACAAAACCGGGACCGAGGAAATGGATAACCGAGACTTCAGCTACGCTTAACGCAAACGGTTGTAACAAAGATAACGAAGAAGAAGCAGAGTTAAACATACCATTGCTTACCACAAGATGTTACCTTATACGAGGGTTCCTACAAAATACCGCAGCTTCCGAAATGAATTATATGAGCACGATTATTTTACTGGATAGGACAACATCGTTTTAATTTCATAACTATGCCCAAAAAGTTAGTAATAACACGTTAGCTCAAGCTTGTTCTGTAGTGCTTGGAAAGTTGGAAAGCGTACTTCATAACGCTCATCCCAGAACAAAGCACGCCTACGTTTGACTTTATTATATCACGGTTCGTTCGACAGTGACTAAGGATTGAGCATCATTGTTATTGACACAAGCGAGTTCTTGTTTATTAAATAAATAATAAATAATATTTGGCGTGACAAGCCGTTGTCGTCTAGAGCATTGCATCTCTTGACCATTCGTGTCATATTTTTGCACACAAATGCGGAAGGGACCTACAATATTTAAAGCCGTATCCGAAAGGCGAATTGAGAAGCTTTTCATGACAGTTCTTACTCTGGGACCTTCGTCAGGCAATTGCGAGAGATGAGACCGTGGAAAAGATTTTTGGGGGTTTTTCTGTGGTTCCAACTTCAAACTTCTCACTCAGTAGTTCAACACACTAACTACCTCTTGTTTACTTAATCCCCTTAAAATTGTAATAAACCATAACGCGACGTTCTCCGGAACATAGTTTTTTTGATGAAATTGCTTCCCATTTTATATCATTGATACAAAACAAATCATCGCGCTGAGAAAACATCACTAAACATCCTGGTTCCGTGTAAGGAAACTAGATTGTCACTCATGTTGTCAATTGCTCTTTTCGCAAGCGTAAGATATTTGCATAAAAAAAAGAAAAGAAAAAGAAAAGAAATTGCATTAGTTTTCTATTCATTGAACTATTAATATGTACATGTTTTTTTTTGTAATTTATGTAATCGTATATTCGCGGTTGCTAGTGACTTCACATATTCATTAAATTATCCTATTCATTGTAACCCAATTAGATAATAATAATATGATAAGCATATTTCTGTATGAACAAATGTTTTACTCTTTTTCTCTATGTAATTTGTGTCCTTTGTAATATAAAAAATAACAGAATATGCTAGCGCAGTGGTACTTAAACTATGTGTCGCGACACCAAATGGGGTCGCAAGATATATCATTGCGGTCGCGATTGTGTTGGGTTCACAGTGAATGAGCGGCTGCAATGACGGAAACTTTAAATGGAATGGAATGGAGCTGTCAACTGATTTGACTTTGAAAGTATTATTTCCCAATCAATCGATCGTCAATTTCTGGCTTTGGAATAAAAAGAAATATCTCATCCTCGCAGTGCAAATTTTTTTGCGATTCGCTAATTTTTTATTTTTTATATTTTGAAACACTAAACGCTTTACCAGAGATTTTTGACTAAGTTGCTTACCAAAACCCTTCGGGTGGCCACCGTATCGTGTTACTCGTGTGTGTCGTGTGTTTGGGACAAAAATAAAGTTCGGGACATATTGGTGGTCCAAAAGACAAATAAGTCAGTCCTTTTGCATTTTTTGATTATAGACGTTGTTTGTTCAGAAAAAAAATCTGAACAAGGTTGATACATTTGGTTTCATTATGATATCGGTTATAAGAGACCTAATATGCCGATATTCGAACAAAAAGGCTGAAGCCAGAGGTATGGATTCTCTAAAATCCCCATAAGAGAATTAGTAATCCAATTACGGTAACGAATTCTCAGCTTGTAATAATTTTCGAAAGTTGAGCAAGACCAAGTTTCCGAACTCTGGAAAAAGATTGCCTATCCGCTGTATGCAGCAACCATAGCTCGTAATAGGTTCATAGACATTTTGGAATTCATACGCTTTAATTGGCATGCAACCAGATCCGTAAGCAAGGCAGAATATTAGGCGCACTCATAAGGGATACTTGTACAGGGGATGTAATATATGCCACTCAAACCTACCAAATATGGTATAAAATTATGGTGGGTCTGTGACGTACTGTGCACTACGACGCCAAATATATACTGGCAAAATAAACAACGTCAGGGACCAAGTCAACCCAGGCGAGAGGGATGTGAGGGAGCTAGTTGCATGCTACAGGGGCAAAGGGAGAAATGTCACGATGGACAACTTCTTTACAACACTACCATTGATCAAGGAGTTGTCAAGTTGGAACTTGGCTTCTGTAGGCAGAGTAAGAAAAACACACCGAGTTCAAACCCTCCGGAACTAGGGAAGTCACATCTAGTTTGTTTGGATTTGCTGAAAATGCCACAATGTGCTCCTACGTCCCAGCAGCAAACAGATCCGTGGTTCTGTTGTCCACCATTCACAGGAAGTGAGCTTTTTCAGTACGACTTAAGAACAAGCCAGCAATAATAATGTACATATTATAATAAAATAAAGGGCCGTGTGGACACTTCACAATATCCTTTGGCGATGTTTTATAATATTCTAGATACGGCCGCCCTTGCTGCGTTTCTTATACTCCTACACAAGGGAAACAACCCACTCGGTTCTGCCAATAAGTCACGAAGATGGCAGTTCATCGAAAACTTGGGAGAGGAGCTCTTCCGTCTTCTGAAAGATTTCATAACAGGACAGCAAAAGAATCCTTTTTAAAACATAAATTTACATTGTCTACAATTTTTACACAATTATAGGCAATTAGGTCATTGCAATTCTTATAACAAGAACAATGAAGGGATCTTAAAAATAGTTACATATTTTATTTTGTGTTGTTGTTAAATGTTTTACTTTGTTTGTATTTATAAAACTAGTGGGGTCGCCAAAATGCTTCAACTGAAAAAGTGGGTTGCGAGAAAAAAAAAAAAGTTTAAGAACCCCTGTGCTAGAGCACTCAATTACATGTAATTGTACTTTTACAGAAAAACTCAAAAAATACTAAACAAAATGGAACTTAAAAGAGGAAACAACAAATATACTATAAATACAATCGCCATGGAACTACGCATTGTTATTTGAATTTGACAAACGCATTTACATCTCAGTGTCTTATTTTTGTAAATAGTCCTTTAATGTGCTATAATAAAAATTAAACCTTAAGTTATGGCAAATCAGGTCCTGTCTATGGTAATAAATTAAATTACTTTCATAATAACAATCTTGCTATCATATTAAAATAGAAAATATTTTAAATAAAAGGAAAGGTCGTTCGTGGTGACTAAATAATCTAATAAAATTTATTTTACACTATTTATATGGCTATTAAACTATATAGAGCCGATATCTATTACGTTAATAAAGTAATACTACCACCCTAAGGGGATTTGCTAGGTTACTTTAAGGATACTTATGGATTAGGAAATGTTGTTATTCTACTTCTCCTTTAAATTATAAATGATAAGATGATAAGATAAGAATAGACTAAAGTCTATTTACTAACTACGTACAGATAACTTTTTCTTTAGTTTTTTTAAAAATGTCCAAATTTTGGGCAGATATTTTAAAAAAGTGTCAGAAGTGATGGTACTTTTTGTAACAGTTTCAAACAGAAATTTTAGGTATTTTTAACTAATTAGTGTCCGGTTTTAAGCACTGGGAACGATTTTTTTACTGGTACTGGTTTTAGAATTTTTTCTTCTTTTTTGCTCTAAAAGAGGCATCTGTATAGGCTGTCCATAAACAATTGAAACATCCAATGATGTGCGGAAGAATTTCTCTAAAGGGGATATTTTTCTCTTAACGCATTTTTGATCAAATGAAATAGAATTCTGTCAACAATATGTTCTAGTATAAATTTTTCCATACCGTCTTCATATTATTTTTTTAATAGATGTTTTAACTGTCATTGGATTGCATCAATGAACTATAATACATCATGAAGATTCAATTATAATGTTTCATAAAATATAACTAAGGAAAATAAAGCAATAGTAATTGCAGTTGTCTCCATAAGTGTTTGCACTACTTCTTCACGAAAATTGGTAAAGTGACTACTGTGGCTCTGGAAAATTAAAAGACAGTCAACTCAGCTTGGTATACGACCATTTGTTTGCCCAAGCTTTTCAACAAATTGAGACAAACGAACCAAAAACGGCGAATCATTTTGCATCACAATAATGCGAGCTCACACACATCACATCAAACAAGCGAGTATTTGAGCACTCAAACCATCGAATTGATGGGTCATCCGCCTTACATCCCCCACTTGGCACCCAATGACGTCTTCCTGTTCCCAACAATCAAAGATAAGATGCGTGGACAATGATTTTTATCGCCTGAAGCGTTCAAAAACCATGTTTCGGAGCTATCATCTTCGGACTGGAAAAAGTGTTTCGATAAATGGTTTGAGCGCATGCATTTCATATTTTCTATAAACTATTACGGCACCCCTACACTGCATGTGCAAAAAATAAAATGTTAAATGAGAAACTGTTAAGTGAGCCACTGTTAAATGTCACACTTTTAAGTGAGTGTTAAATATCAGTATTTGGGAACCAAGCCATTTCCCTACCAATTCGTATGAAATCGGTAGGACTTAGATGCGACTATAAGACTTCTTCCTATGGAAATTCTGGAATATGATCCTTATGGTCTGGAAATTCTGGAACTAAGCAATTTCTCAAGCGATTTGTATGAAATTCGGAACATAGGACTAAGATGCGACTATAAGACTTCTTCCTATGGAAATTCTTGAATATGATCATTGTGGTCTGGAATTTCTGGAACAAAGCAATTTTTCAAGCGATTCGCATGAAATTCGGTATGTAGAACTATAAGATGCGACTTTAAGACTTGTTTCTAAGGAAATTCTGGGATATGGTCATTAGGATCTGGAATTTTGGAAACTATACCATTTTGAGATGTCCGTTCGTGTATCCGTTCCACAGACAAAAAGATCTTTGTTTTTTTTTCTTTCATCCCGGGCAGACGTTGTCATGCTCAAAACCTACGGCCGTGTCTCCGATATAGCCTAACCTGCTCTTTTTTATCGTACACACGCTAAAGGGATTTGCACCCTTATAACGCTATAACGCTTATCACAGCGTGGGCGTTAGGAAATTAGGAAAGGATGAGATGTCTATGCACGTGTGACTTAAATGAATTATACAAATGCGGAAACACAGAAATGGGCAATTCATTCCATATAACTATAGTGCGGCTAAAGAAGGAATATATGAATTGGTTAGTACGTCCAAAGATAGGCCTAATGGTAGACCCGTGGGCTCGAGTTGAAGCACGAGTATTACCGATGAGCTCAAGAATGGGCGGGATGGGCATTCTTGGCGATGGCAAATATGTGGTCGTTCATACGAAGCTTGTTGTTGATGCACATACCGAAAATTGAGAGTTTTTCAGTTTGATGCAAGATCCATTCATTGATAAAGGTTGTGGGTTTAAATTACACATAGACGACAGACGAAGAAGAATTGGGTTTTGAAAGCGTTAAATTCTGCTCTATTCTGTAGTCCTCACCTTGTGATGCTTTCAAGTCAGAATTTAACGTCCTTAACATACGTTGATGTTCAAGTTCCACTTGCGATGTAGAAAGCGTGAAATCATATGAAAAGCTAAGAGTGCTGTCGTCAGCAAAAAATGAATTGGATTAGAAGTAGTGGAGAGGAGATCATTAATGAAAATGAGAAAAAGTGTCGGAGACAAAACAGAGCCTTGGGGAACGCCGGCGTTTATGCGGTGAACACTGGAATTAAAACCGTCCATACTATGATACACATGCATTCAAAACACAAGCTCATAGAACTCTTTTCTCTTCCTTTTCCTTAACGCCCACATTGAGGCCAAGCATATAGGCGAGCATTATAAGGATTTTTCCCATACAAGGTTACAATATTCCGCAGTCATCCTATCTTCTTCCGCAATTTTTTGTAACATCAATTTAAAATTTTTATTCTCCATTTTATTACTCCATGAAAAAAAATTTGTTTGGATAGGAATTATACAGTAAATTAATTTGTAATGTGGTTTATCCGCTCTAATGCTGAATCTCCTTAAAACTATTGTTCGTTTTCATGAAGTGACTCTTAACCACAAGTAGAGTTACCGGGTGTAGCACTCATACAATTTCCCTTCTCTCAAGTATGGGTAATTTCTACGAGTATGTCTGCTTGGCAACAAAAACTTCTCTACAGCCCAACTGTTCCGGTGATACACAGATCCATGATTAGAAAAATCCCAAATGTTTATGTTTATCAACTAAAGAGCAAAATCCATATAAAATTTTTCTGTTTCCCACTACCACATCTTACGTTTCTCGCACTTTGCGACTGCTTAATTTTTGTACACTGTATTCACATCCCACAAACACAGACGCGTTTGGGATTGGCTTAGAGCATTAGTATGCGTACAGTTGGGCTTTCTATAGAGGAGGTTTTTCTTGGCAAGCACCATGGATCGATGTTGTACGCGATCACCGATTGAGAGAGATGTGTCTCAAAAAAAAACTTCTCTATAGAAAGCCCAACTGTACGCACACTAATGCAGTGCAACAATCCTCAAATCGCTTGTATTTGTGAGTTGTGAATACAGTGTACAAAAAATAAACAGACGCATTTTATTAAACGTGCTTTCTGTGTGGCAAAGAGAAAAATATATCCGATGCCCTCCTTTGTTTTTCGAACAATATCTCGATACTAATCTGTTAATCGTATTTGATCTGATATAATTCAATTTGACATTCTTAAAATTTGAGTAAGTTAATTCCCTTAATATTTTCGACGAAGGTTTGTTCTGATTCGTGTTGCATTTGAAGAGTCCTACCGCACCAAGTTGTACCACGATTGCACAAAATTATAAAAGGAAACATTCATATCTATTAACTGATTATATATAAGTTTTAACGTAATACTCTGTCTTACAACGGATCCATCATAACTTGAAAAAGAGGTTGAAGAAAAGTCTGCATAACTTTTTTTTAAAATAAATTTTACCTTCAAAAGATTTTTGCATATTTCACACATCAATTAATTCCGTAAAATCAATGTTACCATTTACATTTACATTTATGTGGCTATTTATACTCTCGTATAAACTGTTCCGTGTTTGTAAACGTAAAGCCAATGATTAAATTTTTAAAAATAACAAATTTTCTGTTGTTATTCCAAACCACTGCATAAAAATATGGTATAGATGATTGAAACATTGTCTTTAAAGTCCTGAATTCCTGAAGTGAGTAGCAAATCTGCTTTCCTGTGCAGTTACTTCTTAATCATAGACAGAAAAGCTTCAACGGTGGGAACTGTTTAATATACACAACTCTGGCTGGGTTGAACCCCAAGATTTTGAGACATTCGCTGAGATAAACAATCCAACTCGGCTGGTAAATGAGCTAGACATTGCAAATCACTCGGTAGCGTATTATCGCCTCTGGGATCATATGATCATTGGTATTATCAGCTAATTTCTCGTTGATAAACCATTCGGTTAGAAAAAAAGCTCCAAAAAGTAAATTATAGCAATACGAGAAAGGCAATTGGGATGCCTTTAACAACACATTTGGAAGTAATAACTGTTTATTATATGTAGTTTCGTGAGAGCGACGTGGATGCCGCCGGTGCCACGATCACAAATATCTTTTCTATTGGCATTAGTCTCTTTCTTCGTATTTACCTATAACACTGACTAATCATCAGCTTATAAAATATCTTAAAATACAATAAATCCTTAGTAACCGGCAGTACGAATTTCTTGTGGAATTTTCTACTGTATGCTTATCTCAATAAAGAATAGGAACACCAGTCTTCTCACGAATTTGGTGAAAGCTAAGTTATTGCACTCGATATGGGTTCTATGACACCGATGAAAAACTAAATTATTGAACTATAGAACTTTCAGCTTCTAATGTAACTTTGAGGAATGCCTCTGCTCTTTACAAGTGTATAGTTCCTCAACACAATATATGGTAAGCACTTTAAATTCTGACCTGAACAACATTATAAAATGGGGAGAACACAAAAAAGTCGATTTTAACGCTTTCAAAACCCAATGCTGTCTCGTGTCGTCCAATCGAAACGCAAGCATCCAGCTATTATCCATGTCTGGAACTTCCATTGAGCAAACTGATATACTCTAAGTTATCGGTATTTGTGTAAAGCTTTGTTTGAATGACCATATATTTGTCATCACCAAAAATGCTGCGAAATGTTATGTGCACAGTGCAAGAAATATTTCCCTTCCTCTAATCCTTCTACTATTAACACGGCAGTTTTTCCCCCCAAACTAGAGTTTAAATGTCATGTCTAGTCAGGTGCATATAAAACTACCTTGCATATTTACTACATAGAATATAAAACCGCGCGTTAAAAGAAAAAGTCAGACATACATGCCACCTCTCCATGAATTCAATCGCAATACCTATGGCAATTTAAATGCTTATCAGTTTATCCTCAATCCCATTTTTGGACATACTGGAAGTTAAGTCGGAAGTTGGAATTTAAGAAATAAATAAATACACTATCCTTCCAGTCAAACTGGATGACATCGGCTCCAAATCGGGACCGGTGTAGAGATTTTGTGGGGAGGCCAGGACCGGACCCCGGTTGTAAAGCCAAATATAAGGCTTCGTCGACGTCGCTGTCGTGTACCATAAATCCTACCGCTAAAGACTATCCGAGCAGGATCTTCAATCATGCGAGTTAGGTGCCGATATTGGAGCCTTTTGAACTTAATTTTCTTTATGATGTCCACACTCGTAGATCTTATTCATTATAGAGTATCCGGAATCGCCCATAGTCATGTACGGAGCCAACAAATGTTCGTAAGACTTTCCTGTCGAAAGCGATTAAGAGGTCAGAATGATTTTTGCTAAGCACCCATGTAAATGCTAATAGGACTACTGTCTTATGCTTTGATGTTATGGTTAAATTCCTGTGTTTGAAGAAACTTGGCATACTAAAGTCTGCTTTTATTGGCTTTATTATTTATTAACCCGAGATACTTAAGGATTGCATTACTTTAAATTCACGTTAGCAAGCCAATTTACGTGTGTGCAAATTAAAACAAAATCAATACAGAATATTCTATTTTCTATTTCATTTTTCTCTCTCATGCGTTTTAAACAGAAAGCACTTAAGCAAAGAAAGAAAGTTAAATTCGGTTCCAATTTTTGAAAGTATTTTGATCGGTAACTGATAACTTGAAATCCTTAAGAAGAACGAAGACACCACCTCGATCATTTTTATGGGTTTATCGATTTTATCATTCTTAAGATCGTGCGATTTTTTTTAAACTCATTTATTAGTCAATAAGTTCCATGATCTGTTGTTATAAGTTCGTATAGAATGAATGAAGGATTCGCATTATTCACTTCTTACGCATTTCAAATGTTGTAAAAAATTTGACGACGGGACGTTTTCGCTGTGCTGGATACATCAGAATAACCGATAACCAATTACAGCCAAAAAACAAACAATTTCCAGCCAAAAATTATGAGTTCTACTACTAAGAAAAATATGTATCTGAATGCAAGAGATATGCAACTGACAAATGAAAATGAGTGAATGCAGTTGTAGTTCTTTATACAAATTGCTTGCATACCTAGATAACACTAGCAAGCGACAACATGAGATACTGAGTGTGAACTTCATTAAATCAAGTATATGACGCTTTCTAGTGAAAACAATCAAGAACACCAAAGAGTCAGATATAATATTTCCAAATGGTTATAATGTGCAGTAATGTAATGTGTCTAAAAGTGCCGTAGTATGTCAAATCACGCGTAAATTGTCGAAATGTACCGTGATATGTCGAAATGTACCGCACTGTGTTAAAACAGGCCGTTGTTCACTGAAATGTTTAAATAAAATAAATTGCAGAAGCAACATTACCAAATAACAAAGGTTGCCTTATAAAAAATCCAAAATCAAAATAATTGTTAATAATTTTATATTTTTCAATAAGTTTTCGGAAAAAAGTCCTTAATTAAATTATTTGATTTTCGAAGCACGAATTGCAGATTGACTATATTTTTTAGAAAAAAAGAACATTTTCATATACGTCTTTCCAAAATTACACTTTCTACCAGACATTTTTATAAAAAAGAAAACAAAAATAAAACCTACACGTCACCCTACAATTTTTGGATTAAAATACTTTACTAAATTGCATGAACTAATATTAAAAAAACACACTTACAATTTTTGTTCCCCAAGGAGCAAACAGCAGTTGAATGAATATTGAAGTGGACTTTGTTTATATTAAAATAATATTTTCGTTACTTAATAGCAATAACTATTAATTTGATATTTCCACAGATAAACAAAGGACAAAATGTACGATTGTATTTGCACAATTAGTAATTAGAATTTCGCCAAGCGTTGAAATTTAAATTTGAACATTTGAAAACTATGCCACTCTACGAATCCACGAATTGAATGGAATTTGTTAATTGCAAACGATCTATGTTGATTGTGGGTCGCCGCTAAGTACTCTTCACACTTAATTAGGGTGAAATTCAATTAACACAAAAACTTTCGCGTAATAAAAACAGACGCAAATACGCTAAATTGAATAACTGTTTTATTGTTATTCGCGCGAAAATTCACACCAGACAGACAGACAGATAACAATTATTGTGGTGTCCTGTGACTACCGTTCGGTTTACTTGCACAAAACCTAATGCGATGGAACGTTCAAACACAACGGGTATTTATATGCCTTTGTGAATTGTTAGCGCGAAAGCGGTCTTTCGTACTTACAGAATCATCCCTTGCCAGTTGATATGTTAATAATGTTGTACCGTCGTATCCTGTTGCTGTGTTCAACCGGATATGACGTCAATTTCAATTTTTGAGCTTATTTGGACAAAGCTTTTGCTCATTGAATGCAAATACCAAACTAGATTAAGTTTTTGCTGGTTCACATCTCGACTAATTTAAAGCGGGAACTTTGAGGGAATGCTCATCAAGGGTGTGTATTTTTGAACTGTACATAACCATAAATGAATGGAGGAAGGTAGTTTAGTGGTAAGTTCGTAGTAATACACGCTTTTACTTGGTTTACCACGCGAAGAATATCACCTACGCACAGTACTTTGGAAGAGGCGGGTCCTTTGTTGGATATTCCTTTTATTAAACACACATTAAAACTTTTTAGTATAGGGGTTGCTCTTTCACTTTTGATTGTATGTTTTTTTTTAATTTTAGATTAATTTTGGAAATTAATCTAAGAGACAGCTTTTTGATTTATATTCGTACGCAGGTAAATATAGTCTGTGATTCTGTACAACATGCCATTTTCATAAGCCACTTGTTGATTGGATTGCATATCTGATAATAACTTTTAACTTGCAGGTGCAAAGGGCAACTAGCATTTTCGTGTAGGATGCGAATTGGTTTTAAGAGGTTTTCTTGGCTCAATAGTTTAATTGCTCGGGTGTGGTTTTTCTTCTTTATTTCCATCTGATAATTTGTTTTCTAATTATAGAACGTTTCTTTTAAAACTTTCATCAACTTATGTCTAATGGACTAAAATGTTAATTGAATATTCATTCAGAGACATTTAGCGTATTCCTCTTTTGATAGATAAATGGATTGACACTAATTAGATTAGATATTGCTATCAAAGAACATCAATATATATAAAAATAGGATTCTGTTCGATACTTGCGTTATAAATTTTTAAATTCTTTGAGAACTCTTTAATGATCATAAGGACCAGCACTAGTGCTCTACTAGTGATCAGATTGTAAGGGTGATTGACACGAAGTGTTACCAAAACAGAACACCACAGAATTTTTATTTTTTGATGAATTTTGATTGAATTGAATCAAAGTAAAAAATGTTCACAAATATTTAAATTTTCGAATTGCATTAGCAGTTTTTGATTTGGCTACCATTAGCCACGAGTATGGCCTTCAAACGGCCGACAAACCTATTGCATGCAGCACGAAAGTGGCTCTGCGGTATTTTGGCCCATTCCCGGCGAAGCGCTTGCTTGAGGTGATCGACACCTTGGTATTTTTTTGTCCCAACCTTGCTCTTCAAAATACCCCAAACCGAGAAATCTAGCGGATTTGCATCTGGTGAATTTGGTGGCCAAATACACAGCAAGCACACTATTACGCTTGAATTCCTTTGCGGATATTATATCGTTAAATTTTTTAATTGTTTTGTATGCCAAAGGTACTTTTTCTCATTTTCTTACTAACCTTCTTCTTCATTCCTCGATAGTGAAACTAGGATATTAGCATTTGTTAGACACGCTAAATTCTGTTCTTGACTGCGTAACAAAATGTACAAAATATCATAGAGTATAACTGAATTATTTTTAAAGCAAACGCTATTTTCTGCGATTAAAAGCAACAGCCAATATTCATGCATTCATCTTGCAACCAAAAACAGAAAAACTTTATACAACAAGATTCGTTAGAATGACCACACATTCAACATACTTAAAACAACTACCAAGAGTTATGCCTTAACAGTACTTTACCTTCTCTGATCTGTCCATTATTTAGAAGGCGTTCATTTGCCTGGTCATTACATCAGAATTTAAGACACGATAAAATAAAAAATGCGAAGACAATCGATTTTTTGCTAGAAAATTGCAGAAAATGTGTCGTGAACCGTGGCGCTGAGAATCAGTGCTTTTCAACGGGGCGTTGAGAACCATCTGTCACCGCCCCACTTTTTGGTATGGGCGTATAAACAATCTGAAAAATTTTATTATTATGGGCGACGTGGCTCTAGTGGCTAGTGCGTTGGACTACTGAGCAGGAGATTCGAAGTTTGAATCCAAGTAAACATTCAAATTCCTAGAATAATAACTGTCATGGAAATATTCTCAAATCGGGTATGGCTTCAAATTGTAGATACCTTTCATATGTGTGCAAAATATAACATGCACAACACGAATGGTTGCGAGAAGCCTCGATTGCAGGGGTCTGTTGTGCCAAAATATTAAATCCTTTTCACACGCCCAAATTCAAATCTAAATCCGATTTTTTTTAATTTGCGCTCGCGTTAAGGTATTAGCACCGTTATAATGCTTAGCTATATTCTTGACATATCTTTGGCGTTAAGGTAAATGATGGGAAACATGAGATGTATATGAGCTTGTGTTTTGAATGCCTGTGGATTCTACTAATCAGGAAAAACAGAGCTTGGTAGAGCATTCCCCATACGTGTAGTACGCCTGAATAAAGAATCTCTAAACTTAACTGTACGTCCCAAGATGGGCTTGAGGGTAAACAGATGAGCATTAAGAGCGCCACGATTATTGCGGTTGAATTCATGGAGAGGTGGCATTCGACTGAATGCTTATCTGGAACAACGCTGGTTGAAGAAGCGATAAACCATTGACAAGCAGGAAACGTCCCTGTGATGATCAAGGAAATCAATTGATTTCGCGATCACTTATATCGCTCTGTTTTGTATTCTATCTAGCAGTTGCAAGGCGGTCCAAAGTGCACCAGACCAGATATGAAAATTGTACTGAAGTTTATGGCTTGTAGATAGTAGTTTGGGTTAGAAAACCTAAATATTTCTAAACATTTTTGTCGACGGCAAATATGTGGCCATTCCAACGAAGCTTGTCGTTAACGCAAATACCAAAAATTACGAGTTTTTTAGTTTCCTAGATGCAAGTGACATTCGTGGATAAAGGCTGAGTGTTTATGGTTCGCTTGGACGACAGGAAATTGAGTTTTGGAAGCGTTAAATACTACTTGAATATTTTCTCCCCATTTTTGTATGCTGTCGTGGGCTTAATGTTTTTTATGTTCCACATCAGAAGTAGAGTGACGTACCTGAAACTTATGTGAGAAGCTTAAAGTGCTGTCATCAGCAAAAAGTGAATTGTATTAGAAGCAATGGATAAAAAATTATTAAAAAAAAAACCCATAAAAATTAAAATTTTTCATCTAAATTCTCTAATCGCAGAAATTAATATGGGAGCTTCTCGATCATGGGTCTTTTTTTTTTCTCCTTTTTTATTGTAGGAGAAAATCATCGAAAGAGACATTTGACATCAGATGTTAAAATTGAAAATGCTCAGATCATTTTATTCTGACCACTTAGAGCACGCTCATACTCTGAGCAAATAAGAAACACAAGCATTTATCTTGAGAACTCTTTGACTGCTCTGAACTAATTTATGAAAACGCGAAATGACAGAATATTGTGAAAACTTGTTGTTCTATCTGTAAGTTGTTATCGACAACAACAAAAACGACATCAATAAAAATTTTCATTTGCTGGGTTCATTTGTTCGTGAGCTAAGATTTCTCTCTCTCTCTCCACCACCAAAACCATGCAGTGCAGCCGACTGTGCAGCACACACCGCACACAGTCATTAAAGTACGACGGTATCTGATGCCACTATAAGAAATTAAAAAAATTTATAATTGCCTTGCGGCCGAACCCGGGGCCCGATCACTTCCAAATTTTTACAGAAAGTGCTGTCCATCAATGATACACATTTGTATAAAATTTTAAAAAAATCGGGTAAATTTTTTAAAATATTTGTATGGGAGCCTCCCGACCCCAAGGTCCGAGGGGCATCAAATTTTAATAGAAAGTATTGTCACCGGAAATATATATGTGTGCAAAATTTCAATAAAATTGGGCTATGGGAAGTGGGTTAAAAATTGATCAGAAAATCTGACCAGCCAGCCACCCAGCCAGCCACGTGCACGCGAAGTTAATATAGAGAATTTATGTAATGAATTTTAGACTTGAAACCATCTAAGACAACTTGAATTGAACGGTTCAAAAGATAGCTCTAATCAAATGATGCAGTTTTTCACTCTTGCCTTGATCTTGATGCCAACCTACCTTACTAGGCCTGGTAGAACGTTGCCCACGAAAACCGTATTGCCGTACTGGTCGCTAAGAACTCCGTTAGTTTTAAGATATTTCATAAGATGATAATTGATCAGCGTATCCTTGACCTTGGAAAGATTGGATGTTTGTGCTACGGGTCGGTACGAAGAAGGAGACAACAGCTTGTTTTTTTCTGGGTATAGGCTGTACTAAAGGTTTTTTCCTACTTCTCAGGAATAGTCCAGAAGAATAGGATATATAGGAAAACTTACGCAATGGTTATGCCAGCTTCTCTAGCAACTACACGAGTAAGAATGTAATTCTGTCCCATAGAGTGTTTAATACTCGGAAATACTGGCCTCAGCAATGCGCAATCTGGAAGCGTGGAGCTAGCTGCAAAATGCGCAGCAAACAGATTGGCTTGTCCTTAGAGCCTGGAATGTCATTCATTATAAATGAACGTTGAAATCCAAGACAAGGCTGTATTTTTGATTCTTTTTACGAATGGCAAATTTTTTAAATTCTCTATATTAACTTCGCGTAAGAGTTAATGTAGTTAATCCCATTTAAAGTCAAGTGGATTTGCATCCGACCTGATTTTAATATGACGTCTAATAGGAATATCGCTTAGTTTAAGTGAGCTCATAAGCCTTACTTTCGTTGATTTTTTTTGCATACAGAAGTAGCAAAGACCCATTTACGATGGTTCATTAGTTTAAAGAAGCGATTCTTTATCCAACGTAATTCTTTACGGGGATGTCTTTTCTTTGCCCATTTCCATAAAATATGCCAAATTTCATTGTCGATCTTACTAAGCGCTTTTTTAGCACACACATGACGGTAATAGTTTCTCCATCCATTAATAAAGGATTGAGTCATTTAATTACTACAGCTTGTGAACTGCCAATATTTGCTTTTATATATGCACGTGTTTTTTAAGAAACCTCTTAATACTTTACTTCGAGGGCATAATAATTATTTTCTTGCTATGTCTACGTACATTACATTAAGTCGAACCCTTTTGTAATAAATGTCATCTTTGTCTTTTCTTCTGACAGGGCTAGACGACTAGACCCCTCTCACAAAGGAAGAATGATACTAATGGCTTAACAAAGGACTTTGTCTCTTTGTTTGTCGTGGAATCTTGCGATCAATTTGTAACCTTCCAAAAGTAGATTTTATTGAAACTTTGAACACATGTGTATCTCCGATGACAACCCTTTCTATTAAAATTTGGGGGGCCCATATACCCATACCTGTATACTCCTACAAGCCTCTTTACAGCTCGAGTCATACCATCAATCTTACTTTGGATTGACAGACTTATTCCTGAAAGGTATAAAGTCACACATACTAATAAGAATGATGTTTGTGCGGAACAATAGCGACCAGTGAATACTCCCAAAGAATCTCTCTCTATTAATAATAAGTGCAACACTGCCCAACCTCTTTAAATTTTTTTTAATAAAATAAAATCGAAATGGCGCTGGTTGAATTACTATTTGAAAATCTGGGTTTAGAGCCAAAATATGTTGAGAACATCTGCTCTTAATGCATATGTATGGACGTATTGTTAAGTTCAGCGACAGCTGCTGGCTTGACAACCACACAATTGATAATTAATCGATCGATTTCGATTGATTTTATGTGTAGTTCGAAGCAAAGTTTTGGATTTACCTGTCAAATCGAAATTAATTAGAAAATCACGTTAACGGCTAAGGTCACCGCTACTTATTTGTGATTAAAGATAATATTTAAATTTACGCAAGAAATATCTAAAAAATTAACTTAACATTATTTTTAGTATCAACCGCAAAAAATCGCAGAGTGCTGTTGCGTCAGTGCTTTTTTGCTAAATCCTTCGCATTCACGGCTTCTACAGTAGTACCATAGGTTTAAAACGAGTTATCCGTGCGTATGCCCAAAGTGTTAAGAGGATTTAAAAAATATGATCCTTGAAGTGCTTGTAAATAGTTTCCTTTCGGTTAACACTTGCATTGTGAAGATTTTCATAGTCTGAATCATTCGGATCTTTCTTACTGCCCACCGTCATAAAGGTTTCAAAAGATTTTAAAACAGCTTATGAATTTTGCACTCTCACTTCCATTACCACAATACCACCAATAACACTCGTCGCAAACATGAATGCAATCCTCTCCATGGTCTGCGAAGCGAGTAATAGTTAACTGTAATACTAGACTCATAAAGAATTAAACTCCCGCCCTACAGTTGACCTTTCAGTGGTAGATAAATATACCAGATACTTCGATTACAACTGGATATCCAAAAGGTCAAAAAGCATAGTTTATTTTAACTTTTTTCTTTCGCACTTGCCATAAATATCATGGAATGGATATCCAAAAGGTCAGAAAGCATAATTAATTTTAAATTTTTTAGCGCACTTGCCATACATACATATCATGAAATATTATACATCTGATTGGTGCAACAGCTTCATACTCGTACGTCATCAACATCAGTATTTCGCCTGTTGAACTCTATGTCTGACGATTATTTGTTAAACGGCTCCAACAAGTGGCCACACATCAGCACACATTCAATCACCCAATACGGCCTATGGAAACCATTTTTCAATGGAATTGATGTTCTTACACATAACAAATATGCAAATAAAATTACATCGCGGGCTTATTTAGTGTTTTTAAGTGTAAACATCGGTGCATCAGCGAGACGAGCTGGTGTGATGCTTGTGAAGGCCGTGCAAATAAATGGAAATCATTTACTCGTTTGTTTATTGAAAGCCATTAAAAGTCAACAAATCGAAACCGAAATGATTCCTATACACCCTCGAAGAGATAGAATATATCCTAATCAAATGCTAAAATAATAAATTGAGAATGGGTTCATGCAATGGAAATGAAATTTTCGTAATGCAAGAATATGTACTTGGTCATTTTGGGTTCATCATTAAATTGGAATTGTATATCCGTAAATAGAAAAATGCACTGATTGATGGATTTGTTGAACTAATGTGTTCCAAAGTTTTCACTACAAGAAGGTTTAGCATAAAATCTTTCTTAGCTTCGGTCACTCTTAAATCCTAATGAGAACTTTACCGAACATTCATAATCACACTTGACTCTACAACCGGAGTCCGGTCCTGGTCTCCTGCACATTAGCGCTGGTTTAATGACGCAAGCTTGTCATTCAGTTTTGCTTGTACAATGGCAATTGGATTGGAAAGGATTAGCAAGGAGGCATTTGTGTGGCGCATTGTTGTGAACACGGAAATAATATATGTTATTAAGTGTCAATAAATTTTATAATGTTTTTGATAATGTTATTATAAATAATAATATTCGGCGTGACAGACCATTGCTGTCCAAGGCCTAGCTTCTTGCAACCATTTGTGTTGAGCATGTATATTTTTGCACACAAATGGAGGGGACCTACAATTTAATGGCATGACATTTCCATGAAAAATTATTATTCTCGGACGTTTGTTAGATTTTCGCGAGAGGTGGGACACCGAGGAAAATACTTTTGGTGTTACGGGGATTCGAACCACGAGCCTCTTTCACAGCGCTCACTTATTGGTTTTATTTAATGACAATATAATTAAATTAAAATTTAATTTATTTTAAATTATATAGGAGTCAAAAAAGAGCACTCAACCCAGACTCAAATATATATATATATATATATATACAGACCTAAATAGGCATAAATATATACATACAGACCTAAATGGACTTAAATACATCTATATATAAAAAAAACCCATAAAAAATACATTTTTCATGTAAATTCTCTAATAGGAGATGGGTATGTGTTAAAATTTGAAGAAAACCGCGCTAATTTTTAAAAAATTTACATGGACACCAAACGGGGTCAGGGCCCGATCACTCCAACAAACTTACAAAAAGTTTTGTCCATCAGTGATACACATGTGTTTAAAATTTGAAGAAAATCGAGCTAATTTTTAAACAATTTATAAAAAAAACGTTTAGTTTGACTTTTCTGCTGTCACATGTTTTCATAACTACAATCACGATTTTTTTCAAATTTTATATGCATGTGTATCACCGATGGACAACACTTTTTGTAAAAATGTGAAAGAAACCGGGGATGGAGTCGGGAAGTTTCCATACAACGGTCATCCGCGAGAGGAGTGATGTAAGCAACCGGGGATGGGGTCGGTGGGCTCCCATACAACTCTCACCGGCGAGCGGAGCGAGCGTAGTGACTTAAGCAACCGGGGATGTAGACGAATAATCCACCCAGAAGTCATCTGGCAACCCGTGTGAAGCCGGGGCGTGTCCCTTTATATAAAAATATTTATACGTACAAAAAAACTTAAAAAAAAAATTTGAATTCGATCTGCCAGAACCACGGCATCGGGGTACTGTATTTTCCAATAAAATAATGAATCATATTTGGCGCAATGCAAGAATATGTAATTATGTATGTTGTGGTCGAAGGCCTAGCTGCTCTTGGCCATCCATATTGTGCGTGTTGTATTTTTACACACAAATGGAATGATTTTTGAATGCTTCAATAAATAAAAAATGAAGTTATTGCCAAAACACGACTTTCTCACACTCGAGACACCGTAGGCGCTGCATTATTCTGGAAGACATTCCACTGATTGCGTTCCATAGCTCCTCATTTTGTAGCATAGAATTAACTATGTTTTATGGCGAAATAGTGTGTCATCTATTTGCTCTGACACATCCGGTCTTACTCCTGCAAAACGCGGACAATGAAAAAAAACAAATTTCTACATCTTCTGATATACCCTCACATAAAGTACAGTCGGGTGAACTCAGTTAAAAATTGGGTCTCCTTGACTTCTACCGGCCCATAATTCTATAGATGGTATTAATCTATGAGTCCATCTACCCTTACTTGACTGGACCCATCTTCTTTGCCAGTTTCTAACGGCTTCGGCGCGTGTTGTTTTGCGGTTTTCGGCTCTTGTAAGATACCCCCGGCGACTATAAATCACCTGACGTTCCTTGGCCAGTAAGTCGATTGGGATCATACCCGCAACCACAAACGCTGCATCGCTCGAAATTGTTCTGAAGCCAGAGATCACTCTTAGAGCACTCAATCTCTGGATAGATGACATCTTTCGCCAGTAGCTAACCTTATCCATTGCGTCCGCCCAAATTGGCGCTCCGTATAAGAGGATGGACGAGACAATATTAGCTAATAGCTTTCTTCTTGTTTGCCTTGCTCCTCCAGTGTTAGGCATAATTCGAGACAGTGCTGAACATACAGTCTCTGCTTTGTTGCTGGCAGCCTTTATATGCTCTTTGAACGAGAGTTTCGTATTAATTAGCATTCCCAGGTATCTAATTGATTGAATAGATATAATTGAACAATTACCAACTCTCTCTTATTTTCCTACTGGATATTAGTAGAGCTTCAGTTTTATGTTCTGCCAACTGTAATCCGATTGACGTCAGCCAATCCCGGATAGTCCTAATTGTTGCATTACATATCTCCTCCATGTGTTTTGCCACACCGACGACTGCGATGTCATCTGCAAAACCGACAATCTCTGCCTCTTCAGGTATTTGGAGTCTAAAAATGCCATCGTACATTATATTTCATAATAATGGGCCTAGCACAGACCCCTGGAGTCCGGTAACCTTATGTTCCTTAAAGCCATTGTCGGTGTTGAGCAGAATTCTGTTACCAAAGTAATCTGGAACCAACTTCAAAATGTACGACGGGACCTCTCTCCGACGTAGTTCATTGAATATACAACTCCATTTGGCTGAATTGAAAGCATTATTGATATCGAGGGTGACTATGGTGCAATAATTTTTTGTTCCTCCCTTCCACCTTTTCCCATCGATCGCTTTTTGTGCCAAATTTTTAACAAAATCAATGGCATCAATTGTTGAGCGTACTTTGCGGAAGCCATATTGATTTTCTGCAAGGTCTCCTGATTGTACTACGGCTTCCTGTAGCCTACCGCCGATAATTCTTTCTAAGATTTTGCCCGTTGTGTCGAGCATACATATAGCACGGTATGAGGATGGTTCGTCTGGTGGTTTTTTTCCCTTTAGTGAGTAGGACAAGTCTCTGTTTTTTCCACTCCGCTGGGAACACCCCTTCTTTTATGCATGAGTCAAGCATGTTTGCAAACATATTTGGATAGTTCCTAATTGCGGATTTTAATGCCACGTTAGGAATATTATCTGGTCCTGGGATCTTGTTATTGCCTACCTTTCTGGCAGCCTGGAGAACATCATCGGCCATCACGGGCGCAATTTCTTCATCGAGATTACCTATCCCTACATTAAAGTCGTGTTCTATTTGCTGCGGAAACAATACGTTTACAATACTTTTCAGCATTATTGGGCTGAGGGGGATGTAAACGTGGTACCCTTAACTTTTGCCATTATCGTTCTATATGGTCTACCCCAGGTGTCTTGTTCAACTTGTTGACACAGTTCCCTGAGGCATCTGCGTTTACTTGCCTTTATAGCCGTCCTAAGCTGTGATCGGACATTACAATAGTACTGGCGCAGATCATCAATGTTCCTACGCCTTTCTCTTTGGTATTGCCGTCTGGCCCGTAGGCACTTTCGACGCAGTTCCGCTATTTCTTCATTCCACCAGTAGGTAGATTTGCGTTGGCCGATTAATACTTTCCTCGGCATTGCTGCATCACAAGCTCTTCTTAGCGAGGTCATGACTTTAGACACCTTTTCCGTCGCTGTCCCTGAGATACTGGTATCCTCCAACATGAAAAGGAACAATTTTTAATCAAATGATTTCGCTTACCAACCCACCGCTTTCTTTCTAAGTTTCTGATTTGGTCCCACTCCACCAATTTCACATAGTATGGCTTGGTGGTCACTATGTGTGTATGATTCGCTGACTTCCCAAGTGACTTCCTTGCTTAAGAGGCAGTTACTAATAAACGTAATATCGATTATTGAGCTGGCGGATCCCCTACGGAAAGTGGGTGTATTTCCATTGCTCAGTAATGTAATCTGCAACGTAGCAAGTGCTTCCAAAAGTGCCTCCCCGCGAGCATCTGTTTTCCGGCTACCCCATTCCACAGACCATGCATTTAAATCGCCCGCTATCACTACGGGACTCCGTCCGCGAGCATCATCAACTAGACGTTCCATAAAAGCTGTAAACTCTTCTAATGATGCACTTGGTTTTGCATAACAGCTATATATATGAATGCCATCGACCTTCGCTCTAATGAAACCTGGTTCCAAATTCATTTCTCTCTCTTGGAAACAACGCTTACCACAGACCCATATGGCAGCGCCACCAGTAGCATCGGTTGCAAATATGCTTTCATCGAGGTTTCTGTAAGGTTCGCTGATAATAGCAACATCTACCTCCAGTTCGCGCACGATTTGATGCAAAAGATCCTGTGCAGCTGTGCACAATGGTTAAGATTTAGTTGGATAATAAACATTTATTCCGCGCTAGCTGTACTGCCTTCTGATATGCAGTGCACTTGAAGCTGCCTGTCACATGTCTTGAATTACCGGTGTTATCCTTCTGATGACAGAGCATGCCTTGAGGCTCATTAGTACAGGCCTTAGCTATATGCCCTCCTTTACCGCATTTTAAACATAGTTTGGAGCGGTCTTTGTCACTTTGACACTTATGCGCATAATGTCCATAATCAAGGCATTTATAGCATTTTAGTGGGACTATTTTCTCTCTAATACTACAGGACACCCATCCAATTCGGACTCTTCCTTCATTGGTCACTTTATTAACCAAATTGCCTGGCACACTCACAATCGCTGTTTGTGTTCCGCGATAAGCGACTCTCATTGTTATAATTTTAAACGAGCCCTTGGCTTCTACAAACTTTTTTTCAAGTGCTTCACGCACTTCTTCTGCAGTAGTGACTTCGTCAATATCTCTGATTTCTACTTGCACCTCTTGTGTGAGGATTTTGACATCAGCGTCTTGACCAATTAGTTCTCCAAGTTTCTCTTGGTACTCCAAAGTTTTTGATTTTTTGGCAGTGTTCTACAGGTCCAATAGAAGCTCCCCTTGTTTAGTCATTCTTGTGTGCTTTACTTTGGCACCGAGACTTAAGAGGCTGGGATCTGCCTTCAATTTGCGTAGCAAATCGGCATATTCGACCGTACTCTTGTTTTTGATGAGTAGCGCATCCGGACGAGGAGGTCTTTTCCGGTTTCTTTCCTTCCTTTGTCCTACTTTCTGCCATTTTGAATTTGGTTCCTTTACTTCCACATTAATCTTTAGTGCCTTGTCTTTCTTTGGAGCTGCTTTTGGCCGTGTCTCTTCCGTTATTTTCGTCCTGGGTTTTTCCCCTTTGGTCGATCCTCATTTCCCATAGGAGTTGAACGTTTCCTTTTGGAGTTTTCAATCGATTTCGGAGTATCATGATTACCGACTGAGTTCTTCCTAGGTAAAGGAACCGGTCCTTTAAGATTCTCCATTATGGCTCCTATTGTCGACGTAGTTTGACACGTGTTATCAATCAAGGTGTCCTTGCAGACTGTCACCGACTCATACGTCATCCGTATTATGTTGACCAACTTTTTAATCTCCGCATGGATATGCTTCTTGGTTTGATAAATTCGGATAGTTCCTGAATCTTCTCTCCTAGTCTTTGAAATACAATTTCACTGCTTTCTATGGTCATATTTTCTGTTAGCGATATTGACGGGGGCGGTCTTTTCAGACTTCCACTCATTGAGTTCTTAGGAGGTGTCCTTCTGGTTTTTGTATTCCTCCTTGCCAAACTGCTTATATCATCTAGTTTAGCCTCCTTGTGTGCCATATCGGGGCTCACTCCTTTCTCTCCTTCCTCTCCTCCTCCTACTAAATTTGTTATCATCTCTGTTGGGTCCCCACTCAAAGCCGTTATCAATGCTCGGGTGTGTAGTCACCTAAGGATCCCATGGTTATCTATGCAAGCAGTGAGGCCATGCAAAGGGTTGACACGAGCCCTTATGGGGTCTTGTGTTCAGAGCCAGATCGGTGCTAAACAGGAATTCTACATCTGTACCTACACCACTAACTTAATAGCGACGAAACATTAAGCGTACTCTAAGGCCTGCCAGGGTTTTAATGGGACGGGGGCGTCGGTAGCATTAACCTGGAAGTTATTTCAGCAAGATTTCGATCTTGCCTACTCAGGTAACAGAATACCACAAAAGTCAGCCCATAAGTTGACAAAACAAAATGTTGATTCCAGTATACCATAATTAAGAACTTACTGGGCTCAGTCTTAATGTATTCATTGAATGCCGCATTACCTCGTTGGCCACGGCTTTTCCTCCGGGCGGGTTGGAAGTTATACCGCTCCTACTCGATCGTCAGAACCTCGGCGGCGGGTTTTTCCATGCAATCGAGGTTGACAGTGACTTCATCTCCGCCGTAACCCTGGCTAGGGGCCCTGACATGGTACTATCACCCGGGGCAGGTGAACCAAGGTTTGTTGACGTGGTTTTACTCCCCGGACTAGGACCCGTGGGGTTGTCAGACCCATCACTCTACCTCAAGAGTGCCCTTGCGGTAATCTGTATGTCTGTATGTCTATATGTCTATATGTCTGTATGTCCGATATAGCTGGAACTTTGTGATGTGGGACGGTTTGGGCGGATGTTTGTAGAGGGTTGGTTTGGTAATGGTGTTGAGCGGGTTGACGTGGTGGATAGCTTGACTCGAAGACCGTGCATTTTTTGTTATACATAGACTATTGCCAAGGGACAACTCGTTATTGTTATTTATAAAAATTAAAATTAAAATAAATATAATAATAATAACAATAATGCTGATATATGAGGTGAAGGGGTGGGGCGGTATTTCAAGGTGGACCTTGAAGGGTCTTGGCAGTTAATTTGGTGGAGGGGGCAGCCAGGCAACGGTGTGTATTTCAGCTAGTAATAAATAAAAAAAACTTTGATAACGTTTTTATACTTTACAAATGAAAAATTTTCAAAAACATCTCGACTCCAGCGAAATCTACCGGGCCCAAAAAAGAGACAAATCTTTAAGAGCACCAAACGAACATATGATGTGAACATGGCTTACTCCAACTAAATCTACCTGGTTCAAAAAAGAGAAAAGATAGAGCTTCAAAATGTGGTTCAGGCGTAATGAAGAAGATATGCACCAACAGACCAAACTACACATTTTTAAAATACTTCAGCGCCATCTACCGTATCCAAGAAAACTTATCGCAGCACAGAACCGACCATATGGTGTAGATATGGCTACGATACGTCCAGTGGTATACGCGTTATTATTTTTTACACGAACATAGACGAAAATGACTGCTTCCTACGCTAAAACCTATCCTCGAAAGTAGTCATTATCCACACTAGTGCGTTAACATAGAAAATATTTTTGTTTATTTACTGTAGTCTCAGTGAACACACATCCCGACAGTAGTTGTCCATTGCGCATGAGCAGTTTATCAGAACAATTGTTTTTGTACATTACTCGTAGGTATTTAATTATTAATTACTAATTACATATTATTATTATTATATTATAATTTTTTTTTTATTATTGTCAAAACGAACCTATTCGATAATAGCCCTATATCAGATGCAAAAGGGATCGGAATTATGATTTCCAATATTTTGAGTCAAGTTGCAGTCGGTGCCTAGTCATCTTTATTACCAAGATTAATCAATTTTTAAAATATGAAAACCCCACATCCCCACCCCGTTAGTGTTAACAGAGCAATTTCTCTTAACATGTGTCAGGGTACACCAAAGTAAGCTTTTTCTTAAATCCCGCCATCAAATATCGATGTCAACATTGGAGGTAGATCCTTACTGTAGAACGATTTTTTTCTTAGAATATACCCAAGAATCATTTCCCAAATTATTCTTGATGAATTACAAAAAATTAAATTTTAATTCACAAAATAGCTGTGTGTGCTTTTTACATTAAGCTACAGGTACCATCTATCGGTGAATAGTGCTAATAAGAAACATTTAAGTTTTCCATTGTTGGCACTGTGAACCACAAAAGTGTTCATTTTTGGCGCGTGAAATTTTGACAGCTACTGCCGTTGCCGGCTGCCTGCTGTAGCTGTTTAGTTTTTGCTGTTGCAGAAAACTTCAATTCGGCTGTTTTTGTTTTACTTGATTGCTTCTTTAATTTGGTTTTTGGTTTTTTGCAAACCATATTACATACCTCAAACTATTAAAGTTAAACCAACATTTATCATTTATTTAGTTGATTCTATAAACTGAACACTAGGTTGAAGAAAAAATGGATGTAGCTGATGCACAAGTTGGTCAATTACGCGTGAAAGATGATGTGGGAATTCGGTGCCAAAAATTGTTCCAAGATTTCCTTGAAGAGTGAGTATTGTCTTAGGAAAATGAAGAATATATTTTTTAAAACATTTTAACCGTGTAGATTTAAAGAGGATGGTGAAATCAAATACTTGAAGCCAATTACCGACTTGGAGTCACCCGATAGAAGTACTCTGGAAGTCAGTTTTGACGATGTAGAGAAATATAATCAAAATTTAGCGACGACCATTATAGAGGAGTATTACAGGTATGTAGTAGTTTATTGATCTCTCGGCAGCATAGGGTATTATTAATTACCGTCTAATTCACCAGAATCTACCCATATCTGTGTCAGTCAGTATCGAATTTTGCCAAAGATCGTATTGGCATGAAGACAGAAAAAGACTGTTATGTCTCCTTCACCGAAGTACCGACGCGTCACAAAGTTCGTGATCTAACAACATCTAAGATTGGAACACTTATTCGTATATCTGGTCAAGTTGTACGAACACATCCTGTTCATCCAGAACTTGTGTTAGGCACATTTATTTGCTTAGATTGCCAAACAGAAATTCGAGGCGTCGAGCAACAATTTAAATTTACAAGTCCAACAATTTGTCGGAATCCCGTCTGCTCAAATCGTCGTCGCTTTATGTTGGACGTTGAGAAAAGTAATTTTATTGATTTTCAAAAGATTCGTATCCAGGAGACACAGGCAGAGCTTCCACGTGGGTGTATACCACGGTCGGTTGAGATAATTTTACGAGCGGAACTTGTTGAGACCGTTCAGGCAGGAGATCGTTACGATTTCACAGGCACACTAATCGTCGTTCCCGATGTGGCCGTACTGAATATTCCGGGAGCAAAGGCAGATCTTGGTTCCCGTCATAAACCCGGCGAATCACAAGGAGATGGTGTTCGAGGACTTAAAGCTCTTGGTGTTCGTGATTTAACTTATCGTATGGCATTCCTAGCGTGCAGTGTCCAGGCGACTACTGCTCGTTTCGGTGGAACGGATTTACCCATGTCAGAAGTAACAGCTGAAGATATGAAAAAGCAAATGACTGACGCCGAATGGAATAAAGTCTACGAAATGTCAAAGGATCGTAATTTATATTCTAATTTAATAACCTGTTTGTTCCCAGCTATTTATGGGAATGATGAAGTGAAGCGAGGCATTCTGTTGCAGTTATTTGGGGGAGTCGGCAAGACAACTCATGAAAGTAAGTCTTAAACATTTTATTTATTTTTTAGTATCTATGTATATTGTGAATGTTAGTCTAAAATTTGAAAATTTATCAATAAACTAGCTACCCTAGCACTAATTATCTGTAGCCAGATGGCTTCTGGTGGATGGATAAGGGCGGGATGAGGGTTTTGGCAGATATCTATGGGTACGGTGCCTTTCTAGGCCCAAGAAAAAATAAACATGTATTTAAGGCTAATGGGAAATTATATTTCTTTTATTAATTCATCTTAAGGCCAGCGCATAGACAATGTTTTTTGTTTTTTTATTTGGAGTGCCAACTCGGGAGCAAGCCACATACAATTGGCCGTGTGAAAAACATGAATTTTCCAAATTTAAGCCAGCAATAGTCAACGGTTGGCCTTGTGCTTTGATGATGGTAATAACCGGAGCCGTTTGAGTTCGAAAGGTAAACGTCGGAAATCATCGGTATGAGTGGAATCCGTACGTCTTCGTCTTTGAATTTGTCACCGATGATTTTTTCTCAATTAAATTTGGTGACAACTTTTTGATGGTCAATCTGGTTTTGTTGCACAACTATGGTGTGTTTAAGTTGCAAATAAGCATCACCGGTAATCCAACCATCAATGTTAATACGTACGGTGTCATTCCGGGTGCCTCCAATGATTTCAAAAATTCAGTCGGATAATTGACGGCTTGTTCTTCATCTATTACTGTGTCGATCGATTTGAATATTCAGTTGCATTTGACAGAATTTCGGCGAGAACGATACCTCTTTCGTGGCGCGATCAATTGGAATTTTGCCATTTCCGATGTCCGAAAGTTGTTTCGAGAATGTTTGGGCAGACGGGTCTTCGTCGATAGCGGTATTTTCTTGACTCGGTTTCAATGATATGAGAATTTCAAGCAAGCGTTCAGCTCATCTGCGGGCACTGGTCGCGGAATAACAGGCAAAGTTTGGCGGAAATCAGCAAGAAAAATAAGAGCGCCTTCAATCGGTTGGTTGTTTCCTCAAAAATCACGCAGAGTCCGGTCAAGCGCTTTGAGCGATTTCTTATGGGCCATTGTGCATTAGTCCCAAATCATAATTTTGCACGTTTTACGTTTCTTTTTCTTTTTGTTTCTTTTTGGTGTGTGAGTGCACAGTGCGTCCGCCGTCCAATAGCGTTGATGCAATTCCCGATTATGCCACTGCGAGTGCAATCCGACGCCAATTTCAAATTGATGAGGAATGTTTTACCTATTCCTCCTGGTGCATCGAGGAAAAAAGTCCGCCCTTTCCGTTTGTTGCCGTTGTCGTAAGCATTTTTTTTTTATCAGTAACCAGCCGTCTTGTTCGAGTTTCCACATATTGCTGTTGCTGCTTCACTTCGAAGTGCTGTTCTCGCACCAGTTCTCTGTCTGGGACACTGTTTCTGTCACGTATCGAAGCCGGCATGCCGAGTTGAATGAGGACTTTGTAGTTGATGGATATGCACTCACCCAGCAGTATAGCTTATTTGAAAATTTCGTCCGAATACTCCTGGTTAGGATCAGTTGCGAGAGATTGCCTGAGAATGTATTCACTGCATTCGATGGTTCGCATGCAAAGTGCATATTTTGTTTTGGGTAACACGTGAGCGATGCCTCTGTTAGCGTTGTGTTCCAATGCTGATCACTTTCAAGCAACACGCTTCTCGATAAGTCTGGCATTTGGGAGATTTACCTCTCTTGATACTAATGTCATTTTTTTAAAATAAAAATCTGGCGCAGATTGAATTTTTGGCTGTCAAGTTATCCCTTTTCTTTCCCCTTAAAAACCACTCTACCTTAGAAAACAGATCTATATATTTTCGGAGATTTACCCCTCTTGATAGTAATGTTGTTTTTTTTAAATAAAAATCTGGCGCAGATTGATTTTTTGGCTTTCAAGTTGTTCCTTTCCTCTTAAAAACCACTCTACTGTACAGCGAAAACAGATCTATATATTTTAGGAGATTTACCCGTCTTGATAGTAATGTTGTTTTTTTTTTAAATAAAAATCTGGCGCAGATTGATTTTTTGGCTCTCAAGTTGTTCCTTTCCCCTTATAAACCACTCTACTGTACAGCGAAAACAGATCTATATATTTTTTTTTGGAGATTTACCCCTCTTGATACTAATGTCGTTTTTTTTTTAATAAAAATCTGGCGCAGATTGATTTTTTGGCTCTCAAGTTGTTCCTTTCCCCTTAAAAACCACTCTACTGTACAGCGAAAACAGATCTATATATTTTTTTTTGGAGATTTACCCCTCTTGATACTAATGTCGTTTTTTTTTAATAAAAATCTGGCGCAGATTGATTTTTAGGCTGTCAAGTTATCCCTTTTCTTTCCCCTTAAAAACCACTCTACCTTAGAGCGAAAACAGATCTATATATTTTCGGAGATTTACCCGTCTTGATAGTAATGTTGTTTTTTTTTTTAAATAAAAATCAGGCGCAGATTGATTTTTTGGCCCTCAAGTTGTTCCTTTCCCCTTAAAAACCACTCTACTGTACAGCGAAAACAGATCTATATATTTTAGGAGATTTACCCCTCTTGATACTAATGTCGTTTTTTTTTTGTAATAAAAATCTGGCGCAGATTGATTTTTTGGTCGATCGAAATTCCTCTCCAACAGATCTGTATATTTTGGGAGATTTAGCCATCTTTTCATTAACTACAACAACAACACATGCAAAAAAATCACAACAAAAGATTCTCGGCTTTCATGTTCGAATTGCCAAGAAAAAATCTGAGCTTGAGCGCTCTTTTAGGAAAAAAAATTAACATTAGGCTTTCTGCACTCCTTCTCAATATAAAATGTTAACTCTGCCAAATCTCATACTCCTTCGTTGGCATAATATGCTTCATAAGGGGGTAGAAAGGTTTTTCCTTCACGTATTAGTCTTGATTTATTCGCTTGTATTCATATGGGGATATAGCTCAGTGGTAGAGCATTCGACTGCAGATCGAGAGGTCCCCGGTTCAAACCCGGGTGTCCCCTAATTTTTTTTTCACTATTTCTTTTTAAATACATTTTGCTTAATTTTTTATTTTAATTTCATTGCATTTTTCAGAAACAACTCTTCGCGGTGATATCAATCTGTGCATTGTGGGTGATCCCAGTACTGCAAAGTCGCAATTTCTCAAACAAGTTGCAGACTTTTCTCCACGTGCAGTCTATACATCAGGAAAGGCCTCTTCGGCAGCTGGTTTAACAGCCGCAGTTGTCAGAGATGAGGAAAGTTTTGATTTTGTCATTGAAGCCGGTGCGCTTATGTTGGCAGATAATGGAATCTGTTGCATTGACGAATTTGATAAGATGGATCCACGTGATCAGGTCGCTATTCATGAGGCAATGGAACAACAAACAATTTCCCTGGCAAAGGCCGGTGTAAGAGCGACTTTAAATGCTAGAACTTCAATTCTGGCTGCTGCCAATCCAATTAACGGTCGCTACGATCGCTCCAAATCGTTGGTGCAGAATATACAGTTATCAGCTCCGATTATGTCTCGTTTTGATTTGTTTTTTATTCTTGTCGACGAATGCAATGAGGTTGTAGATTACGCTATCGCTCGCAAGATTGTCGACTTGCATTCAAACATTGAGGACACTGTTGAGCGGAAGTACACTCGAGAAGAAGTTCTTCGGTATATAATGTTTGCTCGGCAGTTCAAGCCAATCATCAGTGTGGAGGCATCAAAACTGCTTGTAGAAAACTATGGTCATTTACGACAACGCGATACTGGCATCTCTGGGCGCAGTACCTGGCGGATTACTGTTCGCCAATTGGAAAGTATGATTCGCCTTAGTGAGGCTATGGCCAAACTTGAGTGCTTGAATGAAGTTCAAGAGAGACATGTCAAGGAGGCATTCCGTTTACTCAACAAGTCAATTATTCGCGTTGAGCAGCCAGACATTCATCTCGATGATGATGACGATGCAATGATGGCCGACATTGAAATGATGGATGCGGTACATCCTCCAACAAATGGACATTCACTTGATGTTGCAAACGGTGGTGAAACCAATGCCGAAGACGAAGGACCTGCTACCGATGTTCCAGCAAAGAAGAAATTAACGCTAAGCTTTGAAGATTATAAAAATCTGTCGACTATGCTCATTTTGCACATGAGAAACGAAGAAGCTCGTTGTGAGTCAGAAGCCTCAGATTCTGGTATGAAGAGAAGCGATGTGGTGTCATGGTATCTGGAGCAAGTAGCCGATCAAATTGAATCGGAGGAGGAGTTAATTTCTCGAAAGAACCTTATCGAAAAGGTCATAGATAGGTTAATTTACCACGATCAAGTTATCATTCCTCTAAAGACAGCGGAACTGAAGTCATCAAAAAGTCCTGGAAAATCATTAGCGGCGACAGCCGAAGACGAAGCTGAAGACGACCCTCTGTTAGTAGTTCATCCGAATTATATTGTTGAATAAGAAAAACATTTAAAATTAAGTTTTGTTTATTTGTTTATCGCCAAAAATTTATTTTTGCTGTTAATTTGTAATTTTAATGTAATGCTTTCGATGAAAGTCTGCCTGCGAGAAATTTTTATTCTTTTTTAATAAAACATTAAAATAACGAAAATTCCTATTTGTATATGGATCTGGCAGATAAATCTTTATAGGTACGCCAACAACACTTCCTAAACTTTACCTCATTACCTACACAAAAGCAAGGAGAATTTTTTTTCAAAGACGCTGACGCATATACCGATAATTGAGAGTTGTTTAGTTTCTTCGATGCAAGATCCATTCATGGATAAGGGTTGGGGGTTTAAGTTACGCTTGGACGACATAAGACAGCATTGGGTTTTAGAAACGTCAAATTCAACTCAAATATGTAGTCACCACCTTGTTATGCTGTTAAGGTCACAATTTCATGTCCTTAACAAACGTGGTTGTTCAAGTTCCACTTGCGATGTAGAGGGGCGTGCAGAAAGCGTGAAATCATATGAAAAGCTAAGAGTGTTGTCGTCAGCGAAAGAATGAATTGGATTAGAAGTAGCGGACATGAGATCGTTAATGAAAATGAGAAATTCTGTCGGAGACAAAACAGAGCCTGGGGAAAAACCGGTGAACATTGGATTTGAAACCGTCCATTACGACGGTCAGAAAGGTAGTTTAGTCCAATAAAGCAGGGGCTTATCAATTCCGTAGGCATTCATTTTCGACAAAAGAGCTTGAGGCCAGTCTCTGTCAAATGCCTTGGAAATATCGAGTGCAACAAATTTGCTTTCACCAAATTTTTGAATGGACTGGTTCCAATGTTCAGAGAGGTAAGCCATCAGGTCACCTGTAGAACGTTGCCTACGAAAACCGTACTGCTGGTCGCTAAGGATTTCACGTAATTCGAGGTATTGCATAAGCTTACGATTGACCAGCGTTTCATGACCTTAGAAAGTATGGATGTTAGCGCAATGGGTCGGTACGAGGAAAGAGACGACGGTTCGCTTTTTTTAGGAACTGGCTGGATATGGGCTGTTTTCCAATTCCTTGAGACGACTCCAGAATAATAAGAGAAATGGAAAAGCCTGTCCGCAGTGGCAATTCCAACGTTGAAGAGCACCTCTTCAAAACTTTAGCGGGAATACCATCCGGCCCAGCAGATTTATGAATGTTAAGATCATTTAATACTCTAGCCACTTGCAACTCTTGCAAGTAAACAGTACAGGCGACGACAACGCGCTATCAGGTAGCGTAGAGCTAGCTGCGAAATGTGAAGAAAGCAGATTGGACTTGTCTATAGAGCTGACAGTTAGAATGTCATTGTGAATCAGCGTTGGAATTGAAGAAGAGGCAGTATTTTTAATTCTCTCAAAAAAGATCGCACATCGCTGCTATTGTAGGTGTCATCACTGGACACTGTCTCATTGGCAAGTATGCAGCAAGACTAAGAGTCTTTCGAATAACTTCTGCAGAAGCTGCACTGATGAGGAGGACTTCTCTGTACTTGTCCAGCCCTCTTCCAAAAACGTAAACTTTAAATGGGAGCTTTCTTATACAACGACACTAATGATCTTACCAACATTGAAATGAGCTTCATACGAAGCTCTAATTGGTTCAACGAGTAGCTGGAAACATTTTTCTTGATCCGTGTGGTATCACAATGGACCATTGCTGGTCTAAGTGTGTCGGTTTCACTGACAGCCACCTTAACCTAACCTAACCTTGGGACATTGAAGTATTTTTGGCTCAGTTTCTGGTCAAAGTCGAATTTGACTCGTCAAAGGTAAGGCATTGCAATCATTTCTGTGACTCGTCCAAATTTGGTTCGGTTTTCCAGCAGGGGTTTTTTATATAACCGAAAGCCTACCTTCCGGTTCCTAGTAGTCTCTTTTCTGCTTAAATCATACCAAGCATTTTCCTTCGGTTTGATACTTTTTGCCCTGGAAGGGACAAACTGTCTCATAACCTCGTGGATTATGAGAGTGATCGTATTAGAAATGGCATCCACACTACTATTGGCATTAAGTGGCCAGTTAATGGTCATAAAGAAATTTTTGAGGCCGACCCAGTCGGCGATTTCAGAAAATGGATCAAGCGAAACAATTCTAGTTATAGCGTCCAACATTGCATCTAACTTACTAAAAGATGAGATACTGTCTAAATTAGGGCTTTTATATACAAAGATTCCGAAACGTCGGAATCAGCATTAACCTGGGTTTCTGTTAGTGCCAGAATAGCAGGTTTGTGGTCTGCTGAATGGACGCACTAGCGATTCGATATGAGCCCATGAATGTTGCACACATCGACCCTGACCCGCACATCAGGCGAATAGGAAACCCAACTGTTTTGCTAGATCACAGATATATCTTTAAAAGGTACGATAATTAGATGTATTGGTAATTAACTAACTAACTATTTCTCGCTCTCTTCACTACCTCCAGTTAGCGCGTTTCATAAAATGCGTCCGTTTATTTTTGCTACACCGTGTTCACATCTCACAAATACAGTCGATTTTCGTATTGTTTCACTGCATTAGTATGCGTACAGTGCGGATTTCTCTAGAGAAGGTTTTTAACAGGACACACTCCGATACAATGATAATGATGCGATCAATTTCCTTATAAATAGCGTGTACGCTTTAAAGGATTTGCACGCACAACATGGGCTTGAAAATATTTGGTAGAAGAAGGAAAGTGTTGTGGTTGGTGTAGTTGAGTGCACACCCGAGCTCTCACAAGCTAGATTATTGTGCTCACAAACCAATATTAATGGCTCTACGTCTTGATTACTTTATACATCAACTCAACCGTATATGTAAAAACAGCAGAATACCACAGCGACTGTATATCACATGTACAGCATCGTATCATGTGTACTTGTAACCTAGATGCTCAGTGCAGTGAAAAAAAAATGCGTGCGTTTTTTGGACGCGCTGGGAATCGAACCCAGTGTCCTCCGAGTGGGAGCCAATGGTTCTAACCTGCACCACCGACACTGACAGTTTTGATGTCTGGGACTGAGGTAGAGAATAGATCTTAGGTTCGAATCCTACCTACCTTTTTTTTTTAATTTTTCATAATATCACAAACGATAGTCCGATACCAAATATCAAAGAGAACAATGAGAACAACGGCTAGCCGCATATTGAGTCCAGCATAGCGTAGCAGAGGTTTTTAGAATATAAAAGTTATACTAAATGCCGCGTGGCAAAGCGATCGGAGTGCTTGGCTGGGAATAATCGTATCGTACCATTCCACGGCAACTTTGTGTTTTTTTTTATTTTTCTCAATACATCCGCAGGTGAATCATCACCAGATTTGTCCTCACCGGATCAAAGGCCCCTCTCGCCAACGTCATCAACAGCCCAAAATGAAACAAACTCGCGTCAAAAGTCAGTCCATGAAATGAAAAAACTCAAACTGGCCTAGATAGGTACATTGCGAAGCGCAAACTTAGTCCAACATCAGCTACCGCTAAGAGAGTTGCTAAACTACCTGAGTCAACCACCAATACCAGTATTGCATATACTCAAAATCGCTTTGCAATCTTAGATCCAGACTTTGAGGAACATGCCCAGAAACTAAGCTTTAAATATACAATGAGAAAGACTTCCGCAAAAGTAATTTCGGACCTCGAGAAAACTGGTGAAAGCTTATATACATTCGAACTCAAAAGTAGCAAAGGACTAATTATAGTACTGAATGGCATTGAAACAGACACAGACTCTGAACTAATCAAAAAAGCCCTACATGAAACAGGTTTTATCTCCAAATCTGCCTAGATCATAGTTAACAAAAAAAAACAAAATCCTACAGCCCCTTTATCGTGTACAACTAGACCCCTCGATAAGAAAGCCTCCGAAGGGTGAAACTCATGCTATCTACAATCTAAAATTCCTGTTGCACCGCAAGATCATTGTCGAGGAGTCACATAAAAGAAATGGGCCAGCGCAATGCCAGAACTGCCAGGCGTATGGGCACACAAAATCCTACTGCCTCCTCCCAAGCGTCTGCGTCTTCTGTGGCGAATTACACGCAACTTCGAATTGCAAGTTAAAGGAAAAAATGCAGCCACTGCCAACTAAATAGGTTGCCTGGTGTACATCGATATGAAACAAAGAATGCGCCCCATCCAAAACAACGAGTTACATCTGCAACATTCACAGCAAATCCCAACGATGTCCCAACAGGCTACGTTTTGAACTGCGTAACCTATGCTAATGTAGTAAAAGTAGGACCCACTTCCAAAGCCGAGAAACCCACCAACGTCGAAGAACCCCAAAACATGATGGATTCAAACAACCTCGTTTTTGTGTAATTGCACATGGACCCACCACAAATTGCACCAAAACCCCAACAAAATTAAAATAATTTGTAAACGCCTTTTAAGAGTATGTCTATTTGTTTTATTGTTTTTGTTTCTTACGTTTCGGCCAATTAAGTGTTAACATTTTTTAGTTTGAGTTGCTAAAAACTAGCTTTAAATTACAAAATCAATGTGAAAGAATACACTTATGGCGCCCCTTTCTTTTTAATACAACTACTTTACTGCAGGGGTGTTTTAAATATCTTTCGTATTATTAACATAAAAAAATATACAGTAACTTCTTAACTTTCGTCATCTTCAATTTTAGGCGCCAAATAGTAACGAATGTGTCCCAGCTCAGGAATACGATACTCAACAACTAGCGGGACATCTGCAGACATCGACAGCTGCACTTGATTGGACAGAGGTGTAGCCTTCGTAAAGGCATTTAAGTAGCGGCATGCAAATGTCAAAGTGACCGGTTCTTGCATTTCAATGATAACAGCTTCATCTTCTTTGTCAACAGATGTTGTTTGGGCTAACTTGACATTGGCCGAGCCAACATCTCCGGAAGCGGAAAATTTAACTCCTTCCTTTGTACAGCAAATGACAACAGATTCTCCGAATTGCGCTAAATCACGACAAATTCGTGCGAATTCAATCGATGGCATACGAACGACGCAGCTGTAATCAGTTTCAGGAATACCTAAATGTTCCTGATCCAAATTCATTAATTTCATCTCATAATCGGAGACTTTTTCGTGATTTTGTGATTCAAACATAAAGGTGACCGTGTCGGCGTTATCCTGTGCTTTCATAGTGACGGTGTCGTCATTGTTCGCGCATTTCAGAATTTTCGACATGCTACCGAGATTCATGCCCATAGAGAGGTTGCGATCGCATCGGAATTTGTCAAAACCATCAGAGCGCAGACTTAGTGAGACCAGCGAAACGTGCGAGTTGTCCATGGCTTGAAGCTAATTCCACATGGTTTGAAAAAGCAATAATAAATAAAATATAACTTCAAATTACAAATAGAATCATACCTGAATTCCGGAATCACTGCAGTCGAATGTTCCCTCATTGAGCAAATCTTTGATGGCGTCCAAGACCTTTTTTAATGTGGTGGCATTTCCGAGACGTGCTTCAAACATTCTGATTTTTTTTACGACTAACGATTAACGAATAACAAAAACTGCAAATGCGGAACTAATTTAACACAAAAATGGCAGATTTGTTCCCTAAAGAATAAGATCTTAATAATTGCAAGTTGCAACTCCGACAGTTTATTTTAAAATGCGATTTCTGAGCCAGCAATATCGTGAATTCTCCTTTATGACTTCGATAAATGTTATTTTGGCGCGAACTGTCATATTAAATGACAGCTACAATACGAAGAAGACGCTTTCTGTTTTTCGCACTTTTAACTCGACGACACCTAGCGACTAATAGCTCAATAAGTTATTAGTAATCTTTCAGAATTTGAAGGAATAAATCGCAATTTATAGTTGCCAGATTACAGCAAAATACCTTAATATATCATACATAATCATATTAACAAATATGTACACGTGCTTTAAGTTTTTATAAAAATATATTGCAAATTGTGTAAAGATGAATGTCTTAATGGTACTGTGTTTGCCTATTGTACTAGATGTTTTTTAGTTATTAACGAAATTTAAATGGTTAAAAAATGGTAGGCTGTGTCGTCTATACACGGCCACGAAGGTTTGATGGTGACAACGTTTACAAACATTTACTGACAATGAACTGTTTATTTTTTTATTTAATTTTGTTTAATTTTTATGTATGTACATTTAACTTCAATTAAAAGGGAAAGTTTAGTTATCTAGCTTTTAAAGGTACAATTTATGTTGTTATAAGATAATTTTTGAGTTCAAATCTTTTAACTCAATTCTATTTAAATTATAATGTAAAAATTATTAAAGATAATTCTGCTCATGCTATGTAACTTGAATGTTATTGACGTTTAGTAATGTAGAAATGATTAAAGAAAAGACAAGCAAAAAGAAAAGGAAATGGTAGCAAGGTCGGTTGCAACTTGTGAATGTTACATGTCTCTTTTTATGTAACATACTAGTAGTATTGTTTTTAAAAACTGTTATTTAATTTGACCCCTTTTTGTCTGTATTTTCCACTAATTTGAGGTCTTTTTTAAACACCTTCCACTTGACGTAGAGAGCATTTTTTATATTTCGCGTATGACGCGTGTCGCGTTTCGCGTGTGGCACGTGTGATTGGTTGAAATCGCGCCATTTTCTCGTTTTTAGAGGTTTTTTTAACCACCTTTCGCACGACCTAGAGCGGCTCAATGTCAAGGGCCAATTTTTATATCCTTCATTTGACGCGTGTCGCGGTCGCATGTGGCGCGTGTGAGGCGTGGAAAAAGAAAATACTTTGAAACGTTTAAACCTTTTAACCAGTTTATTAACCAATTTGACTTTCGATTGGTTTTATAGAAACTGACAACCTGTTGTGAGCAACGAATTAATGAAAAACGAACGACGAAAGTGTTGGAATATTAGTATTATAATAATAATAATACCGGCGCGACAAACAGATGCGGTCCAAGCCCCGGCTTCTCGCAACCATTTGTGTTGAGCATGCATTTTTTTGCACACAAATGGAGGGACCTACAATTTAATGCCGGATCCGAATGGCGAATTGAGAAGCTTTCCATGACAAGTTATTAGTCTTGGATGTTTTTCAAACTTTCGCGAGATGGTGTTACTGGTGTTACTGGGATTCGAACCACGAACCCCCTGCTCAGGAGTCCATGCTCATATCCACTGAGCCACGGCGCCTACGTGTATTATATTATATTATTATTGTTGGAAATTTCAATGAGGAATTTTTATTATTAAATAAAATTCAAAACTTAACACGTTAACCAATAAAAAAAAGTTTTTAGCTTAAAACGTTTACTCTGCTTTGATCTGAAACAAATTGCAAACTCGCGTTGAGTTTTTTTTTGTCATTTGTTAATGTTAATCCAGTTTAGCTATGTTTCAAGTCTCGAGCTCAATGGGAAGTTAGTTTAAATTCAATTACAAAATTCCACCCGAATAGACATACGCGAAAGCGAGCTAATAAAGACGTTTTAAAATACGAGTATAAAATAATATAATATGAGGAATTTAATCCAAAAAAAGATATTCATATTAAACAATAATAAATAAAACAAACTAACTGCATGAAGTTTTTCTTTTCAATAAGAAAACAATTTTTTTTTTGGTTTTTCTCGCTTATACTACATTAATGTAATTAATGATTTCTGGAATTCTGTATCACTAAAAATTTCAACTAGCCAGTCTTTCAGTTGCCTTGTTTATTGTCCTTAATAAGTTTTTTAATAATAGCCTGTAATTTGTAACAAAAAAAAAGTCAATACCGTCTGCAGGCAGAAAATAGTACCATGCTTGACCGTTTTCAGCAAGTCTTCTATACACCAAAAACGTAAAACGATTTATTTGCAATAAAATATAACTTTCAGTTTGGTTGCTTTATTTTTTTCAAACTCCAAAACAGAAAAAAAAAATGTTTCTGTGCATACAAAAACCATAGATTGGAAAAATAATTTTTTCGCCCAAAATCCTTAAAATTTAAGCTTCTGCTTATAATACTAAAAAAACTAAACTACCGATTGAAATAAAAATTACGCAGGTATTCGAATTCCGGTCACCACTGCACCTACTGTTCATCGATTTTGAGAAGACGTTTGACAGTGTCAACAGACAGTTTATCTGGCACGCCTTGCGCAGGAGAGGTATACCCGATAAACTAATAGCTATTATTAAAGCAACCTATGATGGCTCTAAATGTCATGTGCTACATAGAGGAAAGCTGTCGGAGGAATTCGAGATCCTAAGTGGGGTACGACAAGGTTGCATTCTATCGCCGGTACTTTTTTTGTTGGTGATTAGCGATGTACTTCGCGCAGCTTTATTTATTGGAAGCGGAGGAATTCGTTGGACTCTTACATCTCAACTCAAACATCTGGATTACGCCGACGACGTTTGTTTACTCTCACACAGAATTATGGAGCTGCACCAAATGACAACAAATGTGGAGAGGGAGGCAAATGTTGCGGGTTTGAAGATTAATACAGCCAAAACCAAAATCATCAACCTCGGCACTAACTCACTTACTCATGTTAACATTGCTAGACAGCCGGTAGAGAGAGTAGAGAGTTTCCAATATCTTGGGAGTATTGTCTCGACCGAAGGTGGAACCGAACAGGACATTGTCAACCGAATCGGCAAAGCAAAATCGGTGTTTGGAATGATGTCCATGATATGGCGAAGCAATGCGATCAGCTTAAACACCAAGCTGCGACTGTTCCGCTCAAATGTTGGAAGGTGGAAGGTGGAAGGTGACCGCTACTATCACAAAAAGATTACAAACATTGATAAATAGGTGCCTACGGAACATAGGCACAACCATCCAACGACGGAAGTGGCAGTGGATTGGTCATACACTCCGAAAAGGCGACAGTTCCATAGCAAACTACGCAATGCAATGGAACCCGTTATCTTAGGATGGTAGAAGAACGGGTCTTCCGAGAAATACATGGCGCAGAACAGTTGAAGAGGAGGCACGGCAATTGGGGAAGAGTTGGAGAGAGCTGAAGCTTATTGCCAGGAACCGCACGCGATGGCGCGTAGGCGTAGTAGAGGCCCTAGGACCCACAAGGGGATACAGGACATAAAGAAGAAAGAAGAAGGTATTTGATGTTAAACAGTTTGATTTTCATATAAAAAAATGATACACGTGGATAAATATTTTGCCATGTGGTTGCGAATCGAACTGATATAATATTGAACAGTTGTAAATCATATTTAATTTTCAGTTGTTTTTCTATGTTTTTTCTTTTTCCCACTCATGAAAATCATATTTTTGACAGTTCGATATTGGTTAGTTTGTAAGATCACGAATACGAGACAAAAGAAATGAACGAATAGACGAGTCGATCTTTTTTAACCTGTTCTTTTGCTAATTAGTTCATAAAAGAACAACTAAACGAGTCGATCTTTTTTAACCTGATATTTTGCTAATCAGTTCGTAAATGAACGACTGAACGACTGATCTTTTTTAACCTGATCTTTTGTTAACCATTTCGTAAATGAACGAATAGGTCTTTTTAACCTGATCTTTTTTTGCTAACCAGTTCAGTCATTTCGATGCTTTGAGTGATAACGTTAAAAAGGTTTGGTTAGATCGATTTCTTCCAGACAGCCACAGGCATGAGAATTAAAAAATTAACAATTTTCTTGTAAATTCTCTAATCAGAGATTCAATTTTGTGGCGAGAATTCATCACCAAATAGGAAAAACATAGAAGCACACAGCGCACGGTCAGTACGACGTGCACACGACTACTAAAATTCTTTCTTTTGAAGTTGAGTTGAGTTGAGTTGAGCTGTTAAGCAGTGTGAGTGCGTAACAGGTTCTTAATAATATGAGTAGCTGACCTGCATAACGAACAAAACGATTTTTGCTGTTTGTGCGTTTTGTCAGTTTTTGTTTCCCAGGACTATAACGAACAAAACAAAAACAAAAAGAACGAAAATCCATCGTCCGAATCGTGAGTTATAGTTGCGAGTTGATAACAAAAATCCTATGGAAAACAACACTTTCAGTTTTTCCGAATTTTACAATTTTCCGGGCAACTTTTCTTTTTTTTTCCGCAGAAGCCTTATTCGGACTATGGCGAATTTATCAAACGAAAGTTAGCCAAATCGGTCCAGTCGTTGTCACCTAGCGGTATGAATTATACTTTTCGACCTACCAAATCAAAAACCAATAAAAATTAAATTTTTTTTTGTAAAATATTTGTATAGGAGCCCTCCGACCACGAGCCCCGAGGGGGTGTTGTCATGGGAGATACACATGTGTGCAAAGTTTCAATAAAATCGGGCTTTAGGAAGTGGGTTAAAAATTGATCAAGATTTGGTCCGCTAGCCAGCCAGCTTCGCGTGCCCGTAGTTAATATAGAGAATTTAAAAAATTAATGTATATTAGTGTGAAATGTATCTCCTTATTATAATTTCTACAACGACCTACTACGGTCGGGTCGGTTTTAACTAGTAGGACCGCGTATTTTGTTTTTGTCTCGCTTTTTGACGCAATATGCCGACTACTGCGAGAATAAAAGTTTCACCTCAAAATATTACGACTGAGTGGAAAAAATAAATTGATTAAATTATTGTATTGTTTTATTGTGAGGTATTTTAAAAGTAGAAGAAGAAGGGTACTCAAAAACTCTTTCAATTTGTTATGGACCATACCAAACTCAAAATGAAAAGGATAATGAAAACATTTTTCGGGTACCCAGCAACCCAGTAATACTCACGCTTCTAGAATCCGACACTAGCTCTCGAAAGACATCTCCCTCGATTGGTGATCGCTGCGGGCTTATTTCCGCACAATATCGACCACTGGATGCTGATGCTTGCCAGGCAGACACATTCGATGAAATTACCTACCATATACCTTAACTTGGAAACCAACATTTAAATAGGGTTGATACAAAATACTTATGTTCATTTAAATTAGTTCATTGAAGAAATCCGATGACAGTTAAAACATGTATAACAAATTTAAATTTTTAAAAAATTGCAGGTGTGGCCACAATACGACTTTCTTTTGCGGGCTGGGCCGGAATCTTCAGTAAATGTATATAAAATTTTTTTTCCCGAGTTTAAAAATTTTCATTATTACTATACTTCCTTTTACTATATAAAAGAAAGTAAGTGGAGAGAGATAGAGAATTTGTTTAACCATTTCATTTGATCAAAATCGCGCTTATTTTGTTTGGTTGCATATCTTCGAATGGGTCCATCACTATGTATTTTTTTATTTATTTACAAAATCTAGCGGTAATTTAATTTCATACAGAAACGCAAAACAAATTTTGATTGATTTGTAAAAACGTTAGCAATTTGGTATCTTATCTAGAAACTAAATTAATGGATAAAGCATATTTAAACGAACCTAGAGTGAAAATTGTTACACCTTATAGTTTGAGGCTAAACTATTTATGTGTAAGAGAAGATAAAAATATACCTACTCCATACCCACTAGTGGTAGACAAAAAAAAGTGCACTTTTGTTTCGTTTTCCTATTTAAACGATACTTTAAATTATCCCAATTTCAACGTCCAAAATTACATACTTACAGTTTTCCTACTCAGATATGCAATTTGTGGCTTAAAGAGATTTTACACAAAGAAAACCGCGTTTCGATGAATTCGTAAAATACAAAACTAGTTTGTTGTTACATTTTCTAAAGCTAACCTCAAAAAAGCTTTAGAAATTTGTCAGACAACCCACAGTCGGAACGTGGAATTTGAATTTGTCGCACCGTTTCGGAAATCTTTTTTCTTCACTTCGAAATAACTAACAAAATGTGGGAAAAACAGAAGGAATTTGAAAACTTCCTTTTGTTGCCATTTTTTGTTTTAAATTGATTGGAACAGATTTTGACCACGGCCCATATACATGTCGTTTTTTAATGTTAAATTTTTTTTCGTAAAACTCTACCCCAGAATCGCGCTCGACCCCAGAACTTTTCAAAAAGGAAATCGAACATGAAAGGCGAAAATCTTTTGTTTACATTTTTTTGCTGCATGTGTTGTTGTTGTGTTAGTATAAAGAGGGGTAAATCTCCCAAAATATCGAGAGCTGTTTTAGCTCTACGGTAGGGGCATTTTAAAGGGGAAACGAAACGAAACGAAAAATCTGGGGCAGAGTTTTACGAAAAAAAAATTAACATAAGTGACAGTGATACTTACTTCTTCTCTTTGCTGTAACCAATCATATTATGCTAAACATGGCCGGTGAATTTGTGTTTTTCTACAAGAATTTCTCTAGCTCTACGACACTAAAATTTTAGCCATTTTCATGGGAATAAGGTCAATGCAAAAAGTGCTCAGGACGAAAAAAGAACTTTATCCGAAACGCAATGCTAACAAATTCGAATACCAAGTAAATAAGAATTTTTGGCCGAATTCGATTTACATTTGGACTGGAATATATTTCGGTGCCAGCTGGAGTGTGAGGGTTTTACCAATCATCGTATCTGCGTATTTACAACAGTAATGTTGGACCAAGATTTTCAATATGAGACGCCATTTTATGTTTCGTACCCATTCGATCATCGTAGATCGTACGGTATTCCGTTATCCTTTGGTTTATCTCAGTCAAGCATGGCCAGGACACTTTTGCGTTTGCTGCAGCATAGGATCTGATTTGATCGTTTGCTGTTGTTCGTCACAAATACGCATGCATTTTAAATACATAACACAATCATATAACTTCAAGAATTATGAGGATTTTCCTCCTAAATTAATTAAACTTCATCAACTTCTACTAAAGTAGGAATGCATGTGCCTGTTCTGCAGTTCTATTGTGGATTTTTTTCATTATTCATTTAACGATTTGTCTCTCATTTTTCGATCAGTTTATGTGAAGACCTAAACGATATTTTTGGATCATCGGTAGTGTTTAATTTCCGTTCGTCGGCTGAAGTTTTATGCTTAACTGCATTTCAAATATCTGCAGAAGGATACGATGCAGAATTTATAAAGTTTGTATTATTTCTATCATCGGCATTGGATCAATTGTATATTGTTTGCCTGAGTCGTGATAAATTAATTAACTCTGTAAGTAAAACTTTAACTTGATTTTGTTATTATTCTTTATTTTACGATTAAACCACCAGATCACGAATGTATACTAGACAATTATTATTCCTATTTTATAACAGAAAAGAAATATATCTTTATATATATAAAAGTGATACTCTGTATATTATGTATGGATGTATGGTATGTTTGTTCCCTATAGGATGCCAAACCCTTAACCCGATCAAACTTAGAGGTTTTATACCATTAAGCAAGTTTCCTTCATATTTTAGAAGTGGGCAGTCAATGGGTTTTTGATTTAAAATTAAAATTAACTGTATTTCGATGATTGTTTCTTTCGTTTCTACTTTTTATTCTAATGTATTTTCAGTTAGTATAAAAATCAGCAAAATCCAAAGTCACCAGTTTCAAAAGTAATACTCTTCACTTGTTAGTTTCAAAAATTGTAAGTTTCAAATTACAAACTTCTATTTCTCGTTTATGACATATTTTCTAATTTGTTTTGTTTTTGAATATTATGATAAAAATTATAAAAAGGTAGAAATAACATTTTTTTCAGGGAGCGTGTGTACATTTGTATGTTTGAACATTTGTCAGTTTGCCGTGTCGTATATCTCGGCTTCTACCAGTAAAAATTTGATGGGACTTATTTTACAACAATTGGTAATTATTATGTACTATACTACGAGTATGTGGGCGCCGTGGCTCAGTGGAAGTGCACATGGTTGCTTAGCAGGAGGTTCGTGGTTCAAATCCCAGCAACACCAAAAGTATTTTTCACGGTGTCCCACCTCTCGCGAATGGGTGACAAACGTTCCGAGAGTAATAATAGCTTGTCACGGAAAGCTTCTCAATTCGCCGCTCGGATCCAGCCTTAAATTGTAGGTCCCTTCCATTTGTGTCCACAAATATACATGCATACGCAGCACAAATGGTCGCGAGAAGTTAGGCCTTCGACCGCAATGTTCTGTCGCGCCGAATATTATTATTATACTACGAGTATTTCAGCCGGCTAGCAGATTTTTTTTTTGACATTTTCGCATTGTTTTCACTATTGTGTACGCACTCACACCTACTGAGAAGCTGAATATAAAATCTATCTTACTGATCTACTTAATTTTTATTAAAAACTAGCGGCGGGTAAAGAAGACAGCAAGTTATTCTTTGAAAGAGATAAGATATTGCAAGGTTTCTAAAACGCATGGAATATGGGTCGTGCGAAAGATGGGGTTAAAAAAGACCTCAAAAAACGAGAAAATGATCCCACTTAACGTAAAATACGAATAAAGTGAGTTTAGGAAACCTGTTGTATAACTAACGCCCTCATCAGCATCTACTACGTTATCGATAGACTTATATTCAGTGACTACGCCGGTTAACATGACAAGTATTTGATTTGTGACGGATACATGCAATTTGTTAGTTCTGCGACAGATGATACAGATGATTACAAAATTAGATGGCAATTTTATATTGCCAAAAGACTCGGCTTATAATCTACCTTCTTCGATTTGAGGAGGAGTGACAATATCCTCACCCCGAACCCAACTGGTCATCAACTACCACTCTAAACACCACTATTCATCTCTGCGACCTCAAAAATTATGGAGTCACTAATGTCGGTCAGTGCTCCCACCCCAGCGAACCCAAAAACTATAGAATGGACACTAATATCGGTCATCCACTTCACATTAGCTTATGGCCCCATCCCCTAGAGCTTACTTACGATCACTATTCACTTGAGCGACCCCAAAAACTATAGAATCAACACTGGTGGAGCACCTCTGTATAGAGAGGAGAAAGGGGCACAGGCCTCCGCCATATAAGTATATAACATAACCATCATGGGCATAGCCCAGGTCAACACTCACAAGGCCAAAGGGGTAGATGAAGTTGTGCCTAGAATGTGTCACCCGTAAACATCGATGGTTAGTGCTGGTCCAACAACTCTGGTGCTACAAGAGGCAGAGCCGTGGTCTGTCAAGCAGAGATGCAAAGGCGATATACGATGTGGGATATGATGCCCCACGGGCCTGCATTATCATCAGAAATTGTACTAACTTTTTCAGAATGAGATGAGATGCAACATTTTTCAGTTCAAAGAGTGAACGTAAAGCTACCAGCCCTTCGAATGCAGGTGAGAAAACCGTCAAGAGGAGGAGCATATGGCAGCAATACAGGGAAGCTCTCACAGCTTATAAAACAGTGAGCATATAGTACAGTGAGAAGGGCCTAACGCAGAAGTTTCCGTAACTTCTTCGAGGGAGTAACCAATACTACAGCGTCTGGCAGATTGTATAAAGCAATGGCAAGAGATGCTAAGAGTATCAAGATATCACTGAAGGACCAGAACGGGGGTTCACAGATGAATGAGGAGCAGAGAGTCCTCGTTCTCTTGAAAACACACTTTCCAGGAAGCATAGTGATTAGCAACGAGCCTTAGATTGGGATGAATCATCATGACATGCATACAGAGCGGACAGATCTACAGAGACCGCACTGAGAGCTGACGTAACGTATAGAAGAATGCATCTCATGTCATGAAGAAGAATGCTTTGGAGAGAAAGAATGTAGGCAGCACACTCAATAAATGGATGTGTGAGATGCTGTGCACCAGAACAGTTGAGACTACAATCGGTGACAATACCATTATGGTCAACACTTCAAGAGGATGCCCACGAGGAGAGTTTTTTCTCCCCTTTTGTGGAGCATTCTTATAGATGAACTACTCCAGCGACTAGCTGGACTTTTGCCCAAGGCTACGCAGGCGACATAGTCATCGTTGCAAGATGGAAATCGACGAAGTGCTCTGTGGCATAGTCCAAAACGGATTAACCATCACGAGCAGATTGTACCATGAGGTAGAACTAAGGGTAAACCCAAACAAGACCACACTGGTGTCCTTCACCAATAGAAGGAAGTTGGGGCGAATAAACCCAATCTCCTTCAATGGAAAAGAGATTACTATCAGCAAAAAGGTCAAGTAACTTGAACTGATATTCGATCCGGTTCCTGCACGGGTGCAGGAATCGATGGGCCACGAACCAAGTACTCTGAAGCAATGGGGCAGTATATGCGCATATTCCAGGCAGAAGTACATACTTTCGAAAGATGCGCTCACTTTAATCTGGAAAGGAACTACATGAGGCTAGAAATAGCCATTATGACACACAGCCAAGCTGCGCTAAGAGCCCTGGATTGATTCTACATCACGTCAGGACTGGCGGAAGAGTGCAAGCCGAAGTCGAACAGACCTTGCGAAGTCAACAAGGTACGTTGCAATTGCTTCCCAGGCTAACGACGAAGAAAAGCTTGGAATCGTATCATACATTGTTTTTAACACAAATAAGAATGTTGAGTAGGTTTGGGAAAGCATCGTATATTCTTTAGGAAACAGTAAACAGTTTTAAAATTACCGTATACATTTTTAACTACAGCTAATTATTTATTATTTATTTATACTGAGTGAGGGGTGAAGTGAGGTCAATATTTCTTTATTTGTAGTTTATATTTTGCAGTTACATGTATTTCCATAATACATTGTTAATTATTCGTTTCGTGTATGAAAAGTTGAGAGCTATAAATTTGGCATTAAATGAACATTTAATATGTAGTCTCTGTTAGAGGTGTTTATGATCTTAACACGTGTGCAATTTTGTTTTATTCACCATGCACACGGAAGTAATCAAAAATGTAAAATAAGGCATATAAGTGCCTCCAATTCTGTTCGATTGTTTTCTGACTTTGTTTATCCTTACCATTAAACCTTTGTGTAAAAATCCTATTCCCATCCTTAGTTCAATCACTTGACATTCATAGTTTGAGCATCGATTAGGTTCGCGGTTCAAAGTTTTAGTTCGTTTAAAAACCTCCTATATGAATAAAGATTTTGCGGACATGAAAATTAGCTTACTTTTTATCCCTAGTCATAAAGACTTTTTTTTGGCTCAACGTTGCCACAGATTTAGATCTTAAAACCCAAAGGGGTCATTTTCTTTCATGCAATGCGAATAGCTGATATTAGGATTAACATTTCAAATCATTTATAGGAAATGAAAATGACATCGACTCTTTTATTTTTATTGATTTGACCATTGCATGATGTCGGTCACCAGCAAAAGGGAACATAAAATTTAAAATAGAAAATATTGATTTGTATTTTCAATTGGATTTCAAATGGGATGACCGAAAAAACTAAGTTTTTTAAGGAATTGAGGGAAATTGACTTATTTTTAAGTAGAAGCCCGTTCTTTGTTACCAAAAACGATATCCTATTAAGGTATAAATCCTATTCAAGTTCAATTCTTTTTATTGGCAGTTTACAGTATGAACCAATATATAGTAAAAAGTTTATTGGTTAACAGGTAACCACAAATAAACCGTAAAACCCTAAATCCCATTTTGTTACATTGAAAATTTTTTTAGTCGGTTTACCTCCATTTTACAGCAACGCTATTAGGTATTTAGGGCTGTATGTATAGGGTTTTTCAATAAGAGCACTTCAACTTTTTTTTTGAATAAAACACAAACTGTTCGACTTTTGAACTAACTTTTTTTTTTATTAACGAATTTGAAAATATACATATGATACATTTAAGTATGAAACTCGATTTCTTTTGCATGACCACCGCGTGCACGTTTTACGAAGTGAGCTTCATCGCTGAAGATGATTTTTCGGTGAAAATCTGCATCATTTTCGATTTGCTCTTGAGCCCAATTCACGAATCGGCGTCGCTTCAAATGGTCAAACGGCTTTAGTTGTTGTGTCAGCTTGATCTTATACGGATGTAGGCCAAGATCTTTACGTAAAATCGATTGTCGAACGGACTGGCTTGTTAAATGGACCGTAAAATGGCCGTAATGCTCTTAAAGTAGCGGCAACAGAACGATTATTTTGATAAAAAAATTTGCACGATTTGCAATCGCTGTTCACATGTGTAGCATTCCATGATGAAATGTATACTAATGAAGTTTCCAAATGACAAAAAAACAATACAAAATATGGCGTCGTTCGCCGTCCCTATCGGAGAAAAATTGAAGCGCACCTATTGAAACACCCTATACAAGCGTTTATGGCGAGCCCGAAGTGCGAAGCTAATAATCAGAGGACGGGAAATTTTTTTCAGCGTGCGTGTGTCAGTTTGTCGACTCGTTTACCTTGGTTTCTAACAGTCAGAATTTGGTAGTGCTTATTTAAAAATAATTGGTTAGCACTCTTCTTGCGATGACTCAATTTGTGACGCGTGTTACGCGTGTGATGCATGGGAAAGAGGATTTTTTTCGAATTCTTTGAGGTACGTTTTAAGCACCTTTCACCGCACCTAGAGAGCTGAAATTTTGAAGTCTTATACAGCATTTTGATGTTCTGCGTATGCCGCGTGTATTTCATGGAAAAGTGGGAAATGTGAAGAAAAATGAAAAAATTTGATTATTTTTAAACATTTCAAATATCCTTATGACGAGCTGAGAAGCTTCGCTTTACTATCTTAATCTATTGAGACGCCGTTCTATTGCATTTTCAAAGGTACCAAAATAAATAACGAAATCATTTCAGAAATGTGCATTACGACCAAGAAAAAAACCTCTCTGCATCTAAATAAAAATACCGTCGTCGTTTCGTGTGTCGCGATATAAAGTAATGCACAAAAGCGTGGGCGTAGTGCATCATAATTGTAGTCTGACTTTTCTACACAGCAGCTTGATGTTCTAGCTTCTTTGTCAAACTGTGGTTTGGCTGGTTTTGGTTTTGACTCAACCAGTTTCGGCATAAATCTTACAATTACAACGACAATTACTTCTCAATAAGTACGAGTATAAGACATTTATATCACGGTTTGGATTGCATGCTTGTGAGTTTTTTTGTAGTGTGTGATTCCAGCGTGACCCATAGAAACATAGCACAGAATGAATATTTTCTCACCATGTTTTTCCATGTCTTTGTCCAATTTTTCTTGTTATCTCTAGAAATCCAATACACTACATTCTCGATAAACACAACTTTCGATTTGCGTAACTACTCGGTTATCCCACCTACACCTAAATTTTCATCACTGCTAACGTGGTAATCGCAACTTTTTAAAAATTCTACCTCGATAAGTGCAACTTTTATTTTATCATATCTCTTGTTTTTGTTTGTTCTTTGAGTTTCTTCACTTTGTGTGGGCAGTTATTTTACCGCTACTTGAGAATACCATTGTTCTTGGTTAATTTTATAAATTTTTTTTGGTGATCCGTCACGCTAAATTTTTTGAAGAATGGGTGTTATTAAAACAATTGTGAAACTGTCAATTAAAGATAAAAGTAAAATTTTGGAAAAAATAGATAAAGGAGTATCTGTGAAATCACTATGCCGTGAATATAATGTACACAAGTCTACAATCAGTTGTTGTTGTTGTTGTTGTTGTTGCCAATACTGACTGTGGACCGGAAAAAATAACAATCTTAAAAGAGTGTGAATATCCCAAAATGGAACAAGCTTTATACAAATGGTTCTTGAATCAAAGAAAGCTAAATGTGCCGATTTCGAGTGAGAAACAAGGATCTTTTAACGCGAACAACGGTTGGGTGAATAATTTTAAGAAAAGACATGGCATTCGCTTGTTGAAAATTTGTAGCGAAAAACTCTCTAACAAACCGCAGTTTGTAGATCTTTTTTTGGCCAAATTTAGCAACAAAGTCAAAGAACTCGATTTATCTCCTAATCAAATATACAACTGGGTTATTCTACCGACTTATGCCAGATCAAAGCCTTGTAGGGCTTAAAAAATCGTTAGCTCCTGGTAGAGAGAATAACGTTCCTCGCTTGCACTAACGCTTCTGGTTTTCACAAAAATAAGCTGTTCGTCATCGGCAAATCAGTAAATCCACGATCTTTTCAAAAATGCAATTTTCCTCCAAGGTAACGCATTGGATGGATTGCAGGTAAGCTCAATAAAGAAATGCTGGAATGTGTTGATGTCTTCTTATAGTGATTGGAATGATGAAGATGAGCTAATTTTGAGCACAATAAGGGCTCAAATTATTAATGAACGCGCGGTGATAAAATCCATAACCACTTTCCTTAATATCTCTCGGAGTGAACCGATTTCTAATGACGAAATACAGGATTGGATATGCGACACCGGAGATAACGTAAACGAAAATTGACAAGATTTAAAGTTCGGACGAGAGAAATAAAGACTGAGACTGCAATACTTCTTCGGATCTGCCTCTTCATTCTGATGAAGAAATTGAGCAAATTTGTAAAAAAATTATCGCACATTATTGCCAAGTAAATTTGTATTTTTTTGTAAGCTATATTTCACCTAATAGCAGTATTGAAATTATTCCGCACATGTAGACAATATTATTGCTTTGCAGTTTTACTAGGCGAGTTTAACTTAGGAAATTTAGTTGGGTTTATTCCGACGAAGAAAAATGTCTTATACCAGTAAATTTATCAAAGGATATGGAACATAAAACAATTGAAATTTTATACAGATTAATAATGTAAAAAATGAAATTAATCGCATATGAAGTATGGTAAGTAGTCTCATAGATTTTAACATAAATATCTTTTGTAATATTCCTTGATAAGTATGATTTTACTGCAATTAATTTTAATAATGTCAATAATTATCTGAATACTTTTGACTACAACTATTCAAGAACTTAACTTAACTTTAAGTGAATGTTATGAAATGCTCATGAATAAAATAGAATTAATTTTTCATATTTTTGTTCCAAAAAAAAGGTTATAAAGGGAAATAACCCTATCTCGTTTAATAATAGTCTAAAAAGATTAAAAAACTTAACATCTAAGATGCCAAAAAAAAAAGCCAGAAAAATTCATGCTTACGAATGGAATTTAATCGATTAATAAAAGAGTATGAGTTTCTTAAGAAATACACCCTTAGTCAATATTTAATGTCTGTTGAGTCTGATATTAAGAGTAATTCAAAAGTTTTCTGAAATTTCTTGAATAAAAAAATGACAACTTTGGATTACCCTCTTATCTTTCGTATTATGGGGAGACATCTAATGATTTAAAGACCATTTGTAACATGTTTGCAAATTATTTTAGATCAAATTTTGAAGAGAAACCCTGAATGGGGATAATGCTACCAATATTGGTGATGAACTAACAGATTTGGGTGAATTATTTCATACGAAAGAAGAAGTTCAAATTTTACTATCAAATCTTGATATCAATAAGTATGGTGGACCGGATGATATTCCTCCAGTCTTTTTAAAAAGTTGTGTGTTAAGCATTACTGAACCTTTGCTACATATTTTCAACAAATCTCTGGAGCAAGGAGAATTCCTGATTGCTAAACTTGAAAAATTGGAATTTCACTCTTCAATATTAAAAAGGCTTTCTAGCTACTTATTGGGTAGAAACCAAAGAGTAAAAATAGGTGAGGTAACTTCCGACCTTATATTTAATTCCTCTGGCGTTCCACAGGGTAGTCATTTGTTGCCTCTTCTGCTTATTTTGTTTATAAATGATTTGCCAATTTATGTTGAAAATGGAAAATGCTTGCCGTATGCGGATGATGTCAAACTGTTATTTTCAATAAAACGCGAAACTGATTGTATATTACTTCAGAATGACAGTGATAATATTAAAAGATGGTGTAACATTAACAAGCTCTATTTTAATAAATGCATTTAATTTCTCAAGAAAAGCGCATGATATTTGTCAAATTATAACATTGAAAAAGTAAAGTTGAAAAGAGTTTTTCAAAATTGTGATCTTGGTGTTATTAAATTCTCTACTTAACTTCACGTGCCCGTGGCTGGCTGTCTGGCTGGCTGGGTGGCTGGCACACCAAATCTTGTGATCAATTTTTAACCCACACAAATCTTAAAAAAGGACCCGATTTTCTTCAAATTTTATATGTATGTGTATCTGCAATGGGCAACACTTCTTATAAAAATTTAGAAGTGATCGGGCCCGGGGTCGGGGGGCACCCATACAAATTTTATAAAAAAAAGTACCCAATTTTCTTCAAATTTTATACGCATGTGTATCTTCGATAGACACCACTTTTTGTAAAAATTTGGTAGTGATCGGGCCCCGGAGTCGGGGGGCACCCATACAAATTTTGTAAAAAAAGGTGCCTATTGTCTTAAAATTGTATACGCGAGTGTATCTCCGACGGATATCACTTTTTGTAAACATTTGAAAGTGATCAGGTACCGGGGTCGGGTGGCACCCATACAAATGTTATAAAAAATAGTACCTGATTTTCTTAAAATTGTAAACGCGAGTGTATCTCTGTCTGACGGACAACACTTTTTGTAAAAATTTTGGCTTGACCGGGCCTCGGTGACAGAAGGCCCAATTTAAAAATTTACCCGATTTTCTACAAATTTTATACACATGTATCCGTATTCGCATGTATCTCCGATATACAACACTTTTTGCAAAAAATTGGAGACCCCGGGCCCGCGTTCGTGGGGCCCCATAACTTTTTTTAAAAAAATTAACCCGTTTTTCTTCAAATTTAATAATAATACACATGTGTATCTCCTATATACAACACTTTCTGTAAAAAAATTGGAGACCCCGGGCCCGGGTTCGTGGGGACCTATACAATTTTTAAAAAAAAAATTAACCCGATTTTCTTAAAATTTGTATCTCCGATAGGCAACACTTTTTGTAAAAATTTTGGAGACCCCGGGCCCAGGTTCGTGGGGCCCCATAACTTTTTTTAAAAAAATTAACCCGATTTTCTTCTAATTTTATATACGTATGTATCTCCGATGAAAAACACTTTTTGGAAAAATTTTGGAGACCCCGGGCCCCAGGGTCATTGACCCCACATGTGTATCACTGATGGACAAAACTTTTTGTAAGTTTGTTGGAGTGATCGGGCCCTGACCCCGTGTGGTGTCCATGTAATTTTTTTAAAAATTAGCGCGGTTTTCTTCAAATTTTAACACATACCCATCTCTTATTAGAGAATTTTCATGAAAAATTTTAATTCTTATGGGTTGTTTTTTTATGCCCCAAATAGGCAGTTTAGAGTGAGTAACCTTTTGCATTTCAGAAATCATAGAACCAATTATGGACTTAATGGTCCAATTGCTCGTGCTTGCTCTGTATTTAATAAATATTGTAATCATTTAGACATATTCCTTATGAATAGAGATATATTTAAAAGTTAAGTTTGTTAATATATTGATTTTTATTAATTTATTACTTTGTTCATAGATCTTGTAAAGAATACCTTGAGGATTGAATTAACTAAACTACATTGTTTAAATACTGCCATTCAATGGGCTGAAGAAAACTCAGTACCCACAGATCAGATACTGAATTTGCAAAAATTGGGAGAAATGGCAAAAAAAAAATATCAAACTTTTTTAGAAGTAACTAATACTTGTGTATATAAATTCATTATAAAACATATATTTTTCTTATCTTTTGATAAATTTACTGGTTTTTGTTTTTATTTTTTCAGAATTATAACTGCAGTGAATAAAAGTTGTTGCATTATCTAAACATATAAGTGTGTTGTCTGAATTCCTTATTAACATGGTTTTTATCACAATTTACCTTCAAAAAGTTTTTGACTCGGTTATAGCAACAACCTCGTTCAGTGCAACTACCCCCGATTTCTATTATTTGCGATAATCGAGAATACACTGTCGTTAATTACCCATTTCGTTCGTGCAGTATGAAGTATCTGGGCGTTCTTTTTGAGGCTATGTCAAGTTAATGAGCTATGACTGTATTCACTCGTGCAGGCCTTTTCGTTTTTGAATAATGTTGTGTTTCATAATTGCCAGCATCGCTGGTACATTAAGACGAAGTTATGTTTTTGTCTAAAAACTTCGTCTATATTTTAAAAATGAGTCTCTTAATAAAAACCCATTGTAAACGAAATCTTAATCATCGTTCGAAATCGAAATTGTGAAACAGTTTAATGCCACGTAGTTGGCCTTTGGTTTCTTGTTCCAATACTGCCAATTCAGTAATATTTATAAGTATACAAAGTTATTAGAGTTATTAGTTTCGCTTTTTTTTTATCGAACTGACCTAGTTCCTATATTTTATTTTATATAATACTCGTATGATATATATCTATTTGAAATGAATAAGTAACATTTTTTTTAATAAATATTGAATACTGTCTTATTAATAAATTATTCTTTTTGGTTAATTACCCAATCAGCAAATCACGAAATGAATAATTTTTTTACAAGTTTCTCTCCCAGAAACTCATTGCACGAGTACCGTATTTGACGCTAACAGAAAATGAATTGATTGCAATGTTGTTTTTCGAAAATAAATAATATAACTCAGATTTATATACCCTTTAGATCACCTATATGTTTCACTCCATCAGAGAATTTTTCATCTACCGACCATATCAACAACGACAACACAAAAAGCAAAAACATATTGATTGCCAATTGAGTCCGAGGGCGATGCACGCAGGACGTTATTGAATACGCCGTTGCAACGGCAAGTAAGGACGATATTGGTAGCAGTGCGTATCCCTTGTATCGCACTTTTCACAACATTTGTATTTATTCATTCAGTTATTTATATTTTCAATCAAATGACGTCAGAATGGTAGCAGTAGGCAAAACCCACAAAAACATTCCATTTCACGTAACTTCAATAGGCAATCGATGTGCATCGACGCTCCTCTGTGGTGTATAAAGATATGAGTATAAACGTGTAGGTACTGGGCAAAATCGTATAAAGTCATGGTATTGCTTGCGGATGAGATAATCTTTTCAGAGTAGTACTACTGCTAGTACACTGTTTGAGCCCTAGTTTTTAATCCAATTAATTCAGATTTTTCTCGCACGTTAATCGAAAAACAATGACATGGGAGAAAGCATCAGAAGCTGGACCAATAGGAAAATAATATCGCCAATTCCAATTTATAATGAACTTTTCAATAACATAAGAGCCCCAAAAAGAAAAAAAAACTATGTGTTATGTTTCTTAATTTACATGTTGTTTGATTTTTGATGAGCGGCTGGATTGAATATGTGAATATTGTGAATAGTTTTTGCAGTGCACAATATTTTATTTCATCGAATTGCTTTTCTTTGAAGTCTAAAATAGGGAATGTAACTCAATGTTGGCACCATTGGGTACTAGCAGGAATATAAATGCATATAAATGTTCCAATAATGTACGAGTGTGTGACAGCCATCAACAACAGTACGCAATAATTTAAGCTTATAATACGAAAGTTTTCATTACATGTTGTTTATATTCGAAATTTTGTTATGAGCCAGATTTCTTCCGCTCCCCTATGCTATTTTCAATTCTAGACCAACTTGACACAGAACTATGCTAAGGTAATTTATTATGTCCGGATGAGCGGATTTTTTAAAACTTTAGAGTTACAGATCCATATTAGTGAGCTTTTATATGCCTATTTTTACTGCAGATGGTCCCAGAAAGTGAGACATAGAGTGAAGACAATAGATCCCTTCACCAAAAAAACAAGCGAAACCGAGGTGCATGCACATAATCAACCTAAACGGAGAAAAGATTGCTTTCACTTTTCGCAAAGAGGTCAAATATCTTAGACTGGTACTTGGTATGTGCAGAAGAGTTGCAGGTAAATCGTGAAAAGCTGGCGCAGAGTAATGTACTGGATGCACACGTACAGAATGACAAATTTACTAATAATCACCTACGAAGCAGTAGCACGGGCAGAACGAGCAAAACTAAGCTCAACAAGAAAGGAGTTAAAAAAGTACAGAGGCTAGCCTATTTCTTAATAACAGTGGCCCTGTGAACTTGCTTAATAGCAGGGATTGACGATTCCTTCTACATGTATAGTGGTGGCAAGCAAATCTAAGCAACGTTTGAACATGGTAGACCACATCATAGACGCAAAGGTAAGAAGAGAAGTGGACTCACTTGCTGGGCCAGATACCGAGTACATCCAAAATACAAAAATGGTATACGGATAGATCAAAGAAAACAACAAAATATGTCTATACTGCATGCGGAGACACGTCGGAATAAAAGGCAATGATTAAGCGGATTAACTCACGAATAAGGTAGCAGAAACTCCGCTAGTAGAGCCGGAATTATTCTTTAGTGTAAGATACCGCATAATGCGCGAAGAGATGCGCAAAATGCAAGCAACAGCTGTTGCCGTAATATGGAAAAATATGATCGGATTGTTAAATGTTCTGTGGGTTTCAACTCCATTTGCAATCTAATGATTTATTTAGATAATCAATTTCTAATATAATTTCTTGTAAATCTTAGTTTTTAAGTTTTTTTAAGTCTGTTTATATCTTAGACTAAATAAATAAATAAACTAGAATATTGTGCTCATAAACCCACATTTATGGCTCTACATCTAGATTACTTCATAAATCAACAGTTCATATATTTACATGTGAAAACAGAAGTATACGGCAACTGTGTAATGACGAAAATTTTGAGTGTCAATTTCGTCTTACACCGACTGTGCACACATGCAGAAAAGTCCCGCAAAAGCTAATTGAGTACAAATGCATGGAACCAAGTCTAGCATATCAACACAGCACAAGCATGCAAATAAGTCTAGCATAGCAAAAAAGCACAGGCATGCAAATAAATCCAGCATAGCAACATAGCACGTGCACACTACCGTAAATGGCACAAAATTGAACACCGCAGGCGGGACACTACAGCCGTACAGCGACATATACGACACCAAAGCAACCAACGAAGCCAAAGACGGTGGTATTTTAAAAGCGGGATGCGGGACAACCAACGTTGATCGGCGCTAGAATCAGGTGAGCCAAATTCCCCAGTCAGTTAGCATTAGAATCCCCTTTCTTGGTCTCAAGACTCTGCCGGACCATATAAGACTCCTTCTCGAGAACCTGAAAACCTCGATAGGGAGATATTCCCCTTTGTTAGGTGTAGAAACCCTTCGAACTTAGGACTCTGACGGGCCTTATAGGACTGCATCCTGAGTTCCGATCTCTTCTAGGGCCGAGTTTTCCCCATTTAGTAGAGCGTGAGCAGTGAGAGATCTGCTGCTTTTTACTAAATCGAGCTTAGTATCCCCTTTCTTGGTCTCGAGACTCTGGCGAGACTTATAGGACTCCATCTCGAGACCCTGATAGCGAGAGATTCCCCCATGTCAGGTGTAGAAACCCTTTGAACTCAGGACTCTGGCGGGCCTTATAGCACTCCATCATGAGCCTCGATATCTCTTAGGGCCCAGTTCCCATTTAGTAGGGAGCGAGTGGTGAAAGACCCGCTCTTTCCGACTAAGTCCCGTAGGAACAAATTCCCAGTAAATTCGCCTGAAGTGCAATCCAACGTTTCTTGCCCGTACCCCGTCGTTACGGGACCCGAGTCAGTGGCTAAGGAACCAGGAGTAGAGGTAGCCTAATAAGAAGACAAAAACAGGCGAAACAGGAATAAAAACCGAATCGAATAGAATCAAATATGTAATAAACATAATATTAATACACAAGAAATCTTTAACGAGTTAATAAAGAAATATTTTTGTAACGAAACCAATGGTCTATTAGTTGATAGGCAAACGACCCTGGACGCCGGCGAACGTACCCCAGCAATTTACCTCGTTACAACTCTATATCATATGTACAGCATCATGTCATATATAATTGTAATTTAGATAATCAGTGTGAAGAGAAAAATTCGTACGTGTTTTGGACGCGCCGGGAATCGGGTGTCTCTCGAGTGGGAGCCAACAGTTCTAACCACTGTATCACCGACACAGTCAGTTCAGTTCCTGAACTAGAACTGATAGGTCAGGTCCTATGTAATCCTTCAATGGGTACCAAGGCACAATTGAAGGTAATAAAATTGCACTGATGGATGTGCCAAACCAAAAACCAAGGGTCTCTAACTAGCAAACTGAATTGTGATGCGGAATTCTTTAATTTCTCGATAAAATTTTAATTTAGGCAATATAACCAACTTATCAAATTAAAAATATAAATATAGTTAGGAATTTGATTATGAAAAAAATTGAGGTGGGGGCAAAACACGACTTTCTTTTACGGACGGGGCCAGAATCTTCAGTAAATGTATATTAAATTTTCATGATTACTTTTAATGATTACTATGCTTCCTCTTACTATGCAAAAGAAAGTAAAAGATCACAAAAAATTTATTGCTCACCAATAATTGATATCCTCGTATGCTACCCTATGTTAAATTGCTACTATTTCTACTATTCAAATCAATTTTCATTATAAACTTTTACATGAATAAATCTACGATAAAGGGCTACTGATTAAGCGATATCTTTTTTACGAAGCCGAGAATATTTTTGATTCAGCACTAAACTAGATGAAAAAGCTCTTTCAGCTTGCCTAAGCGAATGTCCTTAATTTATTTCAAAACAAACTTTCGAATATTGCAACCACTTAAATGTAGGTGAAGATAATTCGATGAAAAGTTTCTCGCCACTCTGGAAAACTTTGATTAAATTATAACCGCTTAACAAAAAATGACACAGAATATCAAAAAGTATCACACTCATCTCTCAAGAGGGAACTTCAGCCTGAATGAACCCATTGAGTATCATATAAATTAGATGGTCCTTGAAAATATTTTAACTGCAAGTTATATGCAAACGACAATCAAAGTTGTTGGCCTTTTTTCTCGATTTTTATGTCAGTTTCATTAGAAGCTTGAAATTGATTTAGGAAAATAATACCAGTTCCTTTGGTGGTTGGGTTAGTTTCGAAATTTGATCAATGCTTTTAGTGTTTGACTTAAAATTGAAGTTTGCAATCTTTGAGAACGATGCCAACTGTGCCAAAGTGCATTATGAAGAGAAAATGATACCATCACAACTACAGCCAGGTCATGTCAATTATTTATTTGTAGAAGGTTCATTATTTGGAAGTATTTGAGAACTTGAGAAGCAACGAAGATTGAAATCATTACGTAAATTAAAATGTTATTTAGAAGAGCTGTGAAGGTTGATGGGGGTGGTTTTCTGTAAGTAATACTCCCACCGTCATTGCAGACAGATATTGAAAAGCAAATACCAAACACTCAAGATAAAAACATCAACATCGTATTTCTTATATGGAGAATTGCTTGAACTGTTGGTTGTGTGCAAAAATAGTATTGGAAGATAGTACCAAAAGGCAAAAGTCCCTATGAAAATGTATCCTTGTGGTAATGTAGTGTCTTAACTTTTCCTATCCGTAATTAAAAGAAGGTGTTCTTTATTTAATCAATTTTATTAAGGAATTTTGATCACTGATAGACCCGAAAAAAACTAACACTGCATATATTTTTTTTTCTGCATCCTTACCGTCACAATAAAAATCTGCACCCGTGACTTGCAATAGGGTTCGTAATTAAGATTAGTTATCAAACGAAAAACTCTAGAAAAAATGTTGACGTTTAATTCCTTTGAAATTCAACCAATTTTTATAATTTAGGTTTTAGATGGAACCTACAATTTAAGGTCGTATCCGAACGGCGAATTGATAAGCTTTCCGTGACAAGTTATTACTCTCGGACGTTTGTCGGACATTCGCGAGAGGTGGGACCGTGAAAAACACTTTTGGTGTTTCCTGGGATTCGAACTACGAACCCTCTATTCAGAAATCCATGCGCATAGCCACTGAGCGACGGTGCCCATAATCCCTATAAAAGTTTACGTGCCTTCAGAGTATTTCCCAAAAGGTGAAGAAGAATAATTATTTGAATCAGTCTAACGGGAACTCCATGCCTTTTTTCAGTTTTAAGTGAAAATCGTTCGTTCGGAATATTCAGGAAGCACACGAGAACTCTAATGACAATGGTCAAAGCTTCATAGAGATGGCAGCAAGTACGAATTAGGTCGTTGAGAGTATAAGATTTACGCTTAAGAATATCCACAAACCCACCTGGGTATCTTGTGCTAGCGCCACTTGTAAACTTATTAGACCAACTTTCACACGTCCTAGAGATTTGAAGTTATGTGCGCAGCTGTGTCTTAAGAAACATTTTTTGAGAACCCGAGCGTGACACGTGTGGTGCATGTTCTCTGGAAAACTTTCACACATGTAAATAAAAACTTGTATTTTTAAAAACCTTTATTTAACTTGACTTGATCCCTTTTTGTCTCTATTTTCGACCAATTTGGGGTCCTTTTTAACCACCTTCCACACGACCTAGAGATTTTGAGTTTAGAGGGCTAAAAATTTTTAAGCGGCTAAATGTCAGGGGCCCATTTTAATATCCCGCTTTTGTCGCGAGTCGCGTGTGGTGCGTGTCAAGCGTGGAAAAAAGAAAATTCTTTGATATAGCCCCGACCTCAAAAACAGATATTATGGCGATTATTACCAAATAATAAACGACTGTGTGGGGTGTTTCGATGTATAATATAAAAGTTTCTACACTTTTACATTTACTTGTTATTTACATGATTTGAAGTTTAAATCAATTAAATAATTATTTTTCTTTCTTTCTTCTTTTTCTTTTTTTCTTTCCTTTTATAAATAACTTATATATAAGGTCATACCATACAATATGGTATTGTCTACTAAAATATTAAAGAAAACTAAACGAAACATAACATTACGGACTTGAATGTTGTGTTTTTTTAACATATACCACACTATGATCCATTTCGTTTAACATGTAAGAGTCCTTGTGCTCCTTTATAAAAATTCTTCCTTGGTTACTTGCACAAAGATAAATATATGTAACAATTTTTATTATGTTCTTTCCCTAAAATCATGTGTATCATCTTTCCCCTATATATATGCACCACAGACAACAAGAATTTACTAGTCCAAAGGATATTTTTGAAAACCTTTTGTCTTCAATCAAATTTCCAGCTCGAATCCTGTTGTTTATCGCATTTTCTTTTTGAGATTCGATGTCAGCAATTTTTAAGTTATGTTGGAGCTTATTGCTACCGTAAAGCTATTGTGTAGATGGTATTTATTTTTCACAGGATAAACAAAAGTAATGGAGTCTACGAACGCAGAACAGTAACTTGCTTGCAATAAGAGTAAATAAATAAATTAGTAAATAATGCAATTGTAAATGAAAGCCCGAAAATAAATTTCAAAGGGTTAACAAGTTATTTGCCAAATAAATCTTAAACAGCCGCACATTTGTTTCACAAGCCTTCATGCAGAGACAAATTCCCGAAAAGTTATTTTTCAAGAAAAAATGTAATTGACCTGCTGCTCTTTGCTTTCAGTTTGTTTACGTCTCATCAATGTTAGCGTTCATTTATATTTCCATTATCCCTTACATTTACGCCCATAATCATGCCCATGTAAACTATTTCAACCTTGCAAGTTCGCAGACAAAGTATTTTATTCCGGTTGCTTTCATCATCAACCACTCGTTCCCGTCGCTTTAAGTACCGCCTAAGATAGCGCCAGCGCTACTCATTTTTAGCGATTGTTAAATATTACTTCGTAGCCAATTAAGGCCCGCCCACCTAATCCTTCCCTTCCTCAAGGACCAATCTTACCGCTTGATCGTAGCATCAACGCGAAAAAAGGAAAGTTGTGATGATCCGAATTTTACCAATGCAACGAATGTTAAAGAATTCGCCTTGTAATACGATACCAATAATTACAAAAGGCTTGTGTTGGCGAACTATGTCTGGATATCCATTAGAGCAGCGTTTCCCAATCTTTTTTGGTCGTGGAGCACTTTTAAGAAAAAAAATTTACAGCGGAGCACTTTTTTTCAGCCCGATAATTTCAACCACACTTTTTTTTAATAAGGTGATACCAAAATAAAGTTTATTTTTCCTTAAAGCAAAAAAACAACAACAACAATGTTTAAAATAAAATAAAAATGTAATTCATAAATACATAAATATAATATTTTAGGTAGCTTATTAGAGAAGCCAGCAGGTTTGGAAACCTTCTACCAAACTCAGCAGGTGATTGTGAAACTCACTTAAAATATCATCGAGAATATCAGAATCTATGTCCCCTTTAAACTCTGATCATTGGGAAGCTGTCTAGATTTCGATTTTTAATTGATTTTTCCCAAAAATAAATTTTTTTAACGCCTTTACTTTGTCGCTGGTATCAAAAATAGTTATTGCGTTTCCCTGAAGAAAAAGACTTTAATCATTAATTTTTTTAAATATCTGCGAGATACGCATACTCTAAAAGCCATCGCTCATTGCATTACCTCTCACCCAAAGCAGTCTTCATCTACTAAAAAACGTTCTTACTTCAGCCATCATTTCGAAGAGCCGTATCAAAGCTTTGCCCGGAGAAAGCCAAATTACTTCTGCGTGAAGTAGCAAAACATATGCCAACTACATAACGGGTGTTTTTTTAAGAGGTTGCCGATTTTTTTTTTGAATAAAACACATATAAAATTATGAAATGACCAAAATTTTTTTTTATTTGGTAGATAATTTTTTGGCATTTAACATTTAAACACAATTTCTGGCATATGGCTACCACGACTATTTTTCACAAATGTCATTCTGGAGGTCCAATTTTCCAGCACTTTTTCAAGCATTTGAGGGCGTATGTCAGCAATGACACGTTGAATATTGGTTTCCAAAGCGTCAATCGATTGAGGTTTATCCACATAAACCAATGACTTCACGTATCCCCACAAAAAGTAAAAAAAGTAACAAAAAGTAAATTGAAAGTTTCTTTCAATAAGTCGATTGTTTCACGTGCTGTATGGCAAGTGGCACCATCTTGTTGAAACCACATTTCATCCATATCCATATCTTCAAGATTTGACAACAAAAACTCATTTAACATGGTTCTGTATCGATTTCCATTCACGGTAACGCGTCGTCCTTCCTCATTTTTAAAGAAATATGGACCGATGATCCCACCAGCCCATAGACCGCACCAAACAGTACATTTATCAGGATGCATTGGTAATTCTTGAACGGCGTGTGGATTATCTTTGCTCCAAATGCGACAATTTTGTTTGTTGACGTATCCATTTAACAAAAAATGCGCCTCATCACTGAAGAGAATTTTACGGTAAAAAAATGGATCTTCGTTCAATTGATTTAACGACCAATCACTGAATTCACGGCGCAAACGATGGTCGTGTGGCTTTAATTCTTGCACCAATTGAATTTTGTATGGCACCAAACCCAAATCTTTACGTAAAATTTTCCATAAAGTCGATGGACAAAGTCCAATTTGCTGAGCACGACGACGAATCGATAAATTGTCGTTTTCTTCGACACTGGCCTCAACGACAGCAATATTTTCTTCTGTACGAACTCTTCTCATTCTTGTCGGTGGCTTGGCATCCAAAAGAGTGAATGTAGACCGAAATTTGGTAATTACGTTCTTTATGGTGGTCTCTGACGGACGATTATGTGCACCATAAAATTCACGAAGTGCTCTATAAACATTTTTAATTGAACACTGATTTTGAAAATAAATTTCCACGATTTGAAAACGTTGTTCTGGAGTTAACCTATTCATAATGATTTGCCAAACAATACTGAGTAGAAATGCCACTTTGAGCTGTCAAAACAACTGTCATAAAATAAAACGACATCTATCGGAAAAACAAACCTCCTAAAAAAACACCCTTTACATGTCATCGCACATCACTTTGAATAGCCTTGCGTTCTTAAAGTTTATTATTTTCAAGCTTTCGTCCAGGACTTCTTTAAGGAAAAAAGGCATTTTGCTCATAGCAAGGGCATGGCGATGAAGAACATAATGACTTCTAGAACATAACTTGGCCTTTTGCTTTATTCTAGCGATAGGTATTGGTAACGTGCAAAGAATGTCATTAACACATGGCTTAATAAAATTTTCAGCGATTGTATGAGCTTCACCTGTTTGAGCAACTCGGAAGTTGACTAAGTTTTATGCCATTATAGTATATTACAGAACGAGCAAGGAAAGTGGAGTTTATCGTGCGAGGTCGAATGAGCACGAGTACCATGAGCACTTTTCTGCAAGTCGTGTACGCTATTTTTCACGCGTCCAAACCGGTTTTTATGCTAAATTGAGAGAGAGAAGCAGAAATGTGAGAGTGTGTGTTCGCTGTGACTGCAGTAAATAACAAAGAAAGGAATTTTTCAAACGAATTTCCAAACCGGATTTTCTGCTAAATCGAGAGAGAAGCAGAAATCACAAACGACAAACAAAAGAGAATTCTTGCTCATGCGCAATGTGATCGTTGAGATTGTAGTAAATAACAAAAGACGTTTATATCATAACATAACTAGTGTTGTTATGGGCTACTTTCGAGGCTAGTTTATAGCGTACGAAACAGTCACTTTCGTCTGTGGGCGTGTGAAAAAACTTTTTCATTAACTGTGGTGTTATATTTTTTTGAGATTTTGTTAGCTCACCGGCTGCATTCCGGGTGAAGCCCCTCAAAATGACGCCACATTTTTTCTGGAAACATTGTACTGGTCTCGCAAAATTCAAGATTCACGTGTTTTTTTGTTTTGTTTTTTTTTGCCACGTTGACTCCATAGAACTAGTACTAGGTCCAACATTTCAGAATGTTCTGAACTCGCTGTTTCTATTTCGCACTCATCCACAACAGAAATGCTAGCACAATAGTTTACCTCCTAACTGCTTTCTTCAGGAGCTATTTTCGATGCAATATCGGAGAATTTTACTGTTCCTTTTAAGGATCCAGACTTTAACCAGCGATCCATTGTATTATTCACAATTTTAACACATGCCTTGTTTTTACGACGATTGTTTCCATACAAAAATAAAAGGTTTTAAATCCTATTCATAGATGAACTTAAAAGAACTAGGTATGTAAATATTTTATGAAAAACGTCGTAACTACGTAATGCACGGATTCTATTCGCATACAAAATCAAATGGGTCTTAAGATCATAAGGCTGTGTTGGCGAATGTTTCTGTTTTGCAGGCAATCGACAATTCGTAGCCCTTTTCTGCATTTACTAAGAACTTCGCATCTTGAGATGTATTCACAGACAGAAGTGTCGAGAAAGGACCGTTATAACGCCGGTGCGGCTACAACTATGTCAGTTACAAGTAGATACAAAATGTGTTTGCATGAGTATAAACATACCTCTCTCATGTTGGGTAGCAGAACAGAGTTGCGGGTACAGCCTGGTTGTGCGACAACAACTGAAAATGGATTTCAGATAGAATCTAACCGGCAGAAGAAGAAAACAGATTTGAAAAAATGTGACGACATTCAAATAAATTGCAGGCATATAAATGATCTTGTGGATTTTACATTTTTTTCCTTTCTGTCTGCGGAGCACACTTTGGGAAACTCGGCATTAGAGGATATCTAGGTCAGATTCCCAGGAATTTTTTGTAGGTGCGTTAACGTTAATATATCTTTAAGTCGATATCGTTGCCGTGGTCATCTTCGCGGATCCTTATATCTGAGTCATATGAGTTTTAAACGATTTTATTTTTCACAGGCAAGTACTAGCCCGGCTAAATCAGCATTTCATTTCTTTATTTGCAGCCATCGTGTAAAGGTTAAGCTCAAACTTCTAGCGCAGAACAGTTATTTATATGTGGATATTGTTACGAAAAGTATTTAGTTGCGCAGAAAATGGGATTCGAATCCTAGATAAATCGCAATGTACATGCGCGTCCAAATATAATTCTTTCCCCATTTTTTTACGGTTTGCTACCCCCACCGTTCACTCGTAGGAGGCAGGGGCTTTGTCTCTCCAGCTCGAAGTTTGGATAGATATGTTTAATTGTATGACTCACAAGCTACAAAATGCACATTGCAAAGTTACGTCGACTCCCTAATTAACTTAAAGCGAGATCAAACTCCAACTTAATCCTAAAAGTAGAATAGCACGTATTAACCAAATTTGTATCACCTTTGTAAAACTCAGCCAAAAGGATATAAAATAAAAGCGAAAGAAAATCTTATCACATGTATTTATAAAATTTCTGTAATGAACTCACTGGAAACCGGTGAGCATACCGCAGCTATAGAAGATAACTTCTTTACACAGTTATTATATCATATACGGCTGATTTTTTTTATCATTTAGTCTTTATTTAGAGTGATGTTTTATTTCTCTGCTATATTCTCTTAATTTTTGTGTTTGTAGTTGTGTTACTTAGTGGGAGTGAAATAAGGAATTAATTAACTGCACTGGTAAATGTTGTTTAAAGTTTTTAGATAGTGTTTTCGCTTTGTTCATGCATGTTCTAGACCAGGTACCGTCAGGGTTTTTCACAGGTGGTATGTGGGTAGTTCCATTCTTGAGCCTTTTATTTAATTTCCATAGTGAAAAGTTGGTTGTTGGATTTGACAAGCATTTATTTATATGACGGTTGTTGTGTTCTTTAATAATAGCTTTTAGTTCTTTCGTCGATTTGTTATAGTTTGCTTTGTCAAGTGGTGATCTAGTAGTATGCCAATTTTTTCTTAGTTTACGTTATTCCTTGACTTTTAGTCTTATTTTTTTCGACGTAAATATGTGATTTTTTTTTGTTATTGGCAATTTTTCCAGTCTAACGTTTTTGAGATATTCAATAATGATTGTTGAGTGGTCTGAGGAAAGTTCAAGGCAAGTTTTTATTATTTGTTGATTTAAATTTATGTTCTTAGTTATGCAGAAGTTTATGACATCCGGAGTTTTCTTGGTGTCAGTAGGCCAATAGGTCGGTTCTCCCGTACTTAAGAATTTACAGTTGTACCTGGTCAGAGCATCCATGAGAATTCTTCCTTTTTTGTTTGTCAATCTTGAGTCCCAGATCGTATTGTTTGCGTTAAAAACACCACCCGCAATAAAATGTTATCCCAAGTATTTGAAGTATTCAGTATACTCCAAGGTACTAGGTGTGAACTTTGGTGGGCAGTATATTGCAGATATTATAAGAGGTCCTTCTGTGTCCTCGATTTGGATGATTGTCGCTTGTAGATAGTCTTTTCTGTATCCTTCTAGTTCATGACACTTGATATCTTGTCTGATAATAATTGCTGTTTCACCGTGATCAGTGAGCTCGTCCACTAGGATAGTTTGTGTGGAAGATTTTAAAGCTGGGAATTTTTAAAAAACTTTTCCTTGTTAAGTGCATTTCCTATCTTAAAAAGATGTCAATCGAGTTGTTTTTGATAAATCGTTTCACTTTTAAAGCATGATGGATTAGTCAGTTTGCTTTCCATATGACGATTTTTAGATTTAAATAACTGTCCATTATTTATTTTAATTATTAATAGAGTTGTAGGTTCATCATATTAGAGATCGGTATTATTATTGTTTCATAATGGTCGCGAGATGCTAGGCCTTGGACCGCAACGGTCTGTTGCGCCGAATAATATTTTTTATGTATTTTTCACCCAAGTTGAACAAGTTGGATACGAAACTTTCATCCGATCCAAGTACATTTTTTCGATACCTACGATACTCGAAACAAAATTATCGAGTAGGCACTTGTATTTACTTATTTCGATTCATCTCTAGCAATAGCGCTCAGTGGTTTTGTGGGTAGAGGAGCGACTCTTAGCAGCTACTATATATTTACGAAAAAAGGAAAAAAAATCTTATTTTAGTACTTTCTCTGCTCCTGCCTTATCACACAGACGGTACAAACATTTGGAAAAGTTAAGTATTCAGATCTCGAAAACAGTAAAGTGTGAATAAGATTCTGTGGTATTACAACGGACTGTCACCGGCCTAAGCAGTCACTGCTACCTAACCTAACCTCGTACTCGTGTACTTTGAAGCTTGCCAACCATTTGCTACCCAATTATTTATAAGCTCTGAAATTCTTCATTTAAATCAATACAAATTCGTATATACGAATATAATCCCAATGATGTAACATGCTTATAAAATTTGTTCACCGTCCTGTCTGTAAATTCGATTTGGCTGGTGATTTTACAAATTGAGTGGAACAAAATGTTTATTAAGGTGTTGAAAGTACGTACAAATCATCCTGAAAGAGCTCGTATGTTCTGCTCGTCTATTATAAATAACAATATCCACAGGAATTTTCTTCTGGCTAACCTAAAGTGTTCTATGTTACATTGTTACACACATATATATAATAGTATTTATGTAATGCAGGAGATAACTGGTGATGATTGAGCAGTTATTTATTTACCTGTCCTCTTAAAATTATGGGAAGTTTTTAGTTTCGAAATGGAGTACAGAAATTCTTGGAAAAATATCAGATGTTTTTGCATTATGGCCACTCATAAATAAATTAACTTGATCAATCATGATATTAATGTGAATGATGAGTAGTGTGTGTAGATAGCATGAATGATGTCTACATTTATATGTTGTTAGTCTACTAAGAGATTATCTTAATCTGATTTATTGTTTGAATTTTATGATGGATGTTTGTATGTTTTTCTGAAAGTATGTAAGTATTCGTATATACTGTCTGTATAATCTGTCTGTCTGTGGCCACTTTACAGCCCAGACAGACTGAATTGTTGAGAATGAAAATATTTATGCTTTTAACAAAAATTGGGACGTACCAGTTGATTTTGGCGGAAATCGGCCAACCGGAAGTGGCAGTTTCTCGATTTTTGCAAGTATAGCACTAATGAGAAATCTGTTAAGAGCAAAAGAAGTCTGTGACTGTAGTTAAGGACGTCCCCAAGGAGGAGTGCTTTCTTCCCTTCTATGGTCACTAGTTATTGACAATCTTTTAGTCGATCTTCACAGATCAGGTAACATCGCCATTGGATATGGTAACGATTGCGCGAATTTTATTAGGGGTAAACACTGCACGACTATCACTAGTATCACGCAAGGAAGACTGGTCGATTTGGGACCTATCATCATAAAAGGCACCACGTGAGATTATTACAGTGAGGCTAAATTTTTAGGTTTCATCCTTTATAATCGACAAAACTGGAATCAAATCCGCCATCGAACGCGCCACTAGGGCCTTGTTGGCCAGTAGACGCCTCTACGGCAGAAATTGGGGTCTAAATCCTAAAATGGTACATTGATAGTGAGACCTATTATCACGTACGTTTGGTGGCCGAAAGTTTTTAAACGAACAATGCAACTAAGCTTCAGAAGCTACAAAGAGATGTCTGTCTAGACACAACGGGTGCCATATGCACCTGCCCTACGACAACACTGGAAGCTGTTGTAGGGCTTTCACCCCTGCCAATCTTCATTAGGAAGATAACTGCTAGATGCGCTATTAAGTTGCAACTAGAATACGGGTACAAACCCGGCTATGTGGGCCACCTAAAAATTCTTTACTCAATCCCTGAAAGAGACATGTTCTGCTTTTCAGATAGCCGGGCATTACTTGGAGCGCTTTCGTCCCATTGGATGGACTTGATATTAGTTAAAAACTCTTACGATGCACTACGATCTCATGCAATGCTAAAAAAAAATGCTAAAAAGTCGCTGGAGTTATCGACTTGCTCGCTAATGCAGATTTTTAGATTATGTCTCATACTAAATTAGGGTAGAACTAAAAAAAGGTTCAGTTAATGCATTTAATGCTTCTATAAATTTTAAATATAATCTCTTCTTTGTTAAACCATAGATTTCGAGGCAAACGCTATAAAACTTCCCCTTTATTGCATTTAAAATTAAATTTGTTTGTAAGATCTCGTTTCTTATGTACTTCGCTTTCTTTTTTTCGCAGGCAGAACTCAGAAAACAATTGAGCTGCCAAAATGCACGTCGACGTGTACAAGAAGCGTGTATAACTTGTACGCCCGTCGCCTTGACAATCATCATGATTGTAATAGAGGCTTCTGGCCTCACAAATAACCTCGCCTTTTACGTATATCAATGCATTTCCGCATACATCATATGCAAGTACTTTTCAAGCGCGTTTTAAATGTTACGTAAGTAAGAAGTTTACAGTGACGCAGTGCCGTCAGAGTCTACACTCTACACTTTAACTATCCATGTTGGACGTGAGGCTTCCAAAATTCTAAAATTTTAATGGAATTTCGTAGTATTACGATTGCTTAGTTGGAGTAATGTCTACTTGTGAACATGACGTCTTGTCTGTCGAACCCTGCTGCTGCTGCAGACTTTTGCTAAACTGTAATGAACCACATACATATACGAGTGTATAATATAGAAAGTAATCAAGCCTGTCGACGTACTACTATATACTCGAAGTCTAAAATGACTGACATTATGCGGTATCGTGACTTTTTACAATAAAAAGCCACGGAAAATCCCATTTAGATTGAGAATTAATAAAAAATAGAGCAATTGAGCACCGACTAACGTGCCATACAGGGTTGGGTTTTGATCAAATAGTCATAGGGTTATTTCTAAACATTGGATTGATTTTGTGTTCATTTCATTTCATTTCGTTCGGTAAATGTGCAGGAGTTGAAGTTTAATTTAGAATTCATTTGATCCGAGCAATTATACCAGTTTGTTTAGTTAAGAATGGGGAAGCATGGACAAACAGCACTACAGCATAGGGAATTCGCTAATGAAGATGATTGTATGTGTTTTATGTCCTAATACGGCGATTTCCAAGGTTCATTTAACGTTTCCTACAAGTGCACTATAATTTTATTGGTAGTTTAAAGGGCCTTACAATGTATGTTTTTAATATGTAGAATGTTGGGGTATGGTAGATTAGCAATTATATATTATGTATACATTTAAATGTGTACGTGTGTATAATCCCATCAGGTTAGATTAAGTAGGAGTACAGCTGAAATCCGTTTGATATTGAGCTAAAGCAAAGAGTACAGAGATATCTCTATACTCTTTGGCTAAAGCTACCATAATTCTAATACTTTAGGAATAAGAAAAGGAATAATTCAAAAAACATAGTGCAGATGTATTTATATGCAATTTAAAATTATTTTACGTAGATTCCAAGCACATGGCGTGTCTCTTTCAACATCTCAACAGCGATTATTTGGCGACCGTACGTTACCAATAATTAAATATCAAAAATTAATTGTCCATTTAACCAAACGGACGATCTATTGAGACAAACGATAAAAACCGGCAGATAAATATGGTTAAGCTCTCTAGGATGATAACACGCGTCTACTCCTCTTGATAAAGTTGCAGAACGCCATACAAGTAAAGCATATCAGGTAAAAATTATATATAGAGATAAAGAAACTATATTTTTGATAACATCCAGTGATTTGACTTCAGAATTAGTGACACTATTGATACATCTCTCTAGATCTGTTTACAAACAAAACCGCTTGTGCTGCTAAATACGAGTTTGTATGACTTTCATCCTAATCTGGTTGTTACCTAATAATAACAACGTAAAGTCTTGGATTATCTGAGGATTTTTCGCCGAATTATTATGTTATTTTCGTGCATTTAATCAGCCGAATTACATTATAAGATTTGCTTATCGTTATCCATTTTGACTTTTTACCATTACGTATAATTCTTTTTCTTTAACTATTTTTATTATCCTTAAAATGTTACTTTCTGTCTGTCGCTCTGAGTTTTTATTTGATTTTAGAAAACAGCCATAACTTACTGTAATAGAATTGGTTTGCTCTTCACTTTGAGTACAAAATACTTCATTGAAAAACTTTTAATTTCTTAATGGAGCTAAGGTACTTATTTTGGGAAAGCAGATTCGCCATTTCCACACCATATTGAACTTTTTGTGCTTTATGCCTTTTATTCCAATTCATTTAATTTAATTTCTGTTCAATTACGAAAAGTAATACAAATAATGAATGAATTAGTCAGTAAAATTGCTTGAAAATATTCATTTTAAGATTGCATTAAGATTCATTTAGCATAGCTTTTTTTCAAATATAATGCGATGCATAGCTGTCACCCTTATTATGGTTACCAAGTAAAAATACGCGAATGTGGTAACTTGGTAGTACAGTTGCGTCCACCTTAACTGTCAATCTGAAGTCGAATTAAATTTCACAATATTGTGGTTGGCGCAATTGTGGCAAATTAATACTCCCTATGTCAAATCAATGCGAATGAAGTGAAAATGAAAATAGTATCTATAATTTCTAGTTTCATGAAAACCAATACCAAAGAATTTCAGAAAATGCTACATCAAAAGCAAACCAACCCAAATGGGGCAAAAGGTTTGGGCCTGTTTGGTTCACCAAAGCGAGATAACAAGCAGAGCTGGGAATGGTTCGCTTACAAATTTATAGAAGTATCATAAAATATATAAAATAAAATAATAAAATACACGCAGAGAATAAATATAATAATATTACTACTGTGAAAATAGTTAGTTACTTGTCGTAACAATGCCGCACTTTTTCAAATGATTGTAATGAAAATAAAATAATTGTAGAAATCATATTATTGTCAAAATGGGTATGTTAATATGGCTCTTATAACTATCTTACAACATCATAAGTGGGATAAAGATTCGTTTGTTTTGTTCGCGGGAGTTATTTGTTGTAAAAAGTTAAAGTTTGATTTGAAAATTAAATATTCTTGTCTTCTTGTAAAAATTCAAAACTACAATAAACAAAGCAAAGATAGAAAAAGAGTTTGTAAAGAATATAGAATAGGACTATATTATGGTAAAGAGCTTCGTTAGTCAACCAGGAGTATGTAAAATTATTTTTTGTGTTATACGTTAGAAACTTCAAATGTTAACGATTTGTAAGTAAGTAGTAAGGGGTATGATGGTGGAGAGAGAGAGATAGAGAGCGATTTTATAAAAGAAAAAACTATTTTAAAATACGTACGAGGGTAGTTTGATAGACCAGTGACTTTTTGAATTCACCGCGCAGTAACTCTAAATGCAATACTGCTTCTATCTATAACATCTATAATAGACTACTGTCAAATTTTGAACATGCTACGTCATTTGGTTTGTGTTTGGCAGCCATAGAAAGCAGACAACCTCGTGAATTTTAACGAAAACGGAAAAAAGTGAATTTCGTGTGCTGATTAAGCGGCGATGTTCAGCCGCAATCCAAACGAGTTTTTGCGCCATTTCGTAAGCGTGGACGAAACATTGATCTATCACAACACATCAGAAACCAAGGAAGAATAAAGACAGTGGGTTTCTCCGGGTGAACGTGCACGAAAGAAGGCTAAGGTGAGTCTGCCAACAAGGTCATGGCCACAGTTTTTAGAGATGCACGCGGTGTCATTTATTACCTTGAAAAAGGTAAAACGATCACCGGCGAAGACAGATTCGATATTGATTTGAAGCAAAAAGACTGCATTTGGCGAAGAAGCTGTTCTATCAGGACAATGCACACGTGTGTAGTCACCATGACAATAACCCATAATTATAGGAGACTATGTTAAGGAATAAAACCCTTTTTGCGAAAAAATATCTCTTATTCAAATATGTAATAAAACGGCCTATAAAAATTAAAATTTTTCGTGTAAATTCTCTAATCGGGGATACACAATGTGCAGTTTGAATAAAATCGTCAAAATACACATACAAAATGCAAATACAGATATACATGTGTATAAAAATCGAAGAAAATTGGGTATTTTTTTATGAAATTTCTATAGGTCCCCACCAACCCTGGGGCCAGATCGCTTAACATTTTTTACATAAAGTGTTGTCCATCGGGTACTTTTTTTTATAAAATTTGTATGAGTGCCCCTGACCACGGGTATTAAATTTAAAGAAGATCGGGGAAATTTTGTACACAATTTGTATGAAATCCCACCAACCCCGAGGCCCGATCACTCTCAAGTTTTAATAGAAAGTGTTGTCATGGAAAATACACACATGTGCAAAGTTTGAATAAAATCGGGCTTTATAAAGTGGGTTAAAAATTGACCACAAAATTCTACCACCCAGCCAGCCCGCCAGCAACGAGCACGCGAAGTTAATATACATAGAGAATTAAAACAAAAGTTTGTCCATCGGAGATACCCATGCTATTAAAATTTAAAGAAAATCGGGCTAATTTTTAAAAAAAAATGTATAGGCACCCTTCGGGCCTCAGGGCCCGATCACTCCAAAAATATAATAAAAAGTTTTGTCCATCGGTGATACACATGTGTTTAAAATTCGAAGAAAATCGGGCACCCCTCGGGCCTCAGTTCCCGACCACTCGAAAAATTTTACAAAAAGTTTTATCCATCAGAGATACACATGTTTTTAAAACTTGAGGAAAAAACTTTTACAAAAAGTTTTGTCCATCGCAGATACACATGTGTATAAAATTTAAAGAAAATCGGGTCAATTTTTTTTTGTATGGGACCTTTCGACACCGGGGCTCGATCAATTCAAAAATTTTACAAAAAGTGTTGTTCATCGAGATACACATGCGTATAAAATTTGAAGAAAATCGTTTTTTTTTAATTTGTATGGGTGCCCCCCTTTCAACCCGGGCCCGATCACTTCCAAGTTTTTACAAAAATTGTTGTCCATCGGAGATACACATGCGTATAAAGAGATTCGAGGTGCCCCAAATTTTAACAGAAAGTATTGTCACCGGAAATATACATGTGTGCCAAATTTCAATAAAATCGGGCTTTGGGAAGTGGGTTAAAAATTGATCACAAAATCTGACCAGCCAGCAACGGGCACGCGAAGTTAATATAGAGAATTTAAAAAAGCAACCCATAAAAATTAAAATTTTTCATGTAAATTCTCTAATAGGGGATACATATGTGTGCCAAGTTTGAACCGGGTTAATTTGGAAAATATTAACATTAAAGCCCCCTTCGCTTCAAAATTGTTTCAAAAACTATTCTCACCGGAGATACACATGTGTAAAAAAAATGTGCATGGGGAAAAATTCAAATAAAAAACTCGAAAATTTTAACAAAAAGTTCGGTGTATCGGAGATACACATATGTTTAAAATTTAAAGTAAATTAGGCTAATTTTTAAAAAATTTATCCGGGCACCCCTCGGGCCTCAGGGCCCATTCGCTCAAAAAATGTCCAAAAAGTTTTGTCCATCGGAGATATCCAGGTGTATAAAATTTTACCAAAATCAGGTTAATTTTTATTTTAAATTTGTATTTGGCCCCACGACCCCAGGCCCGGCGTCTTTAAAATTGTTAAAAGTGTTGTCCATGGAGATACACATTTGTGTAAAATTTTAAGAAAATCGGGTAAATTTTGTAAAATATTTGTATGGGAGCTCCCGACCCCGAGGTCCGAGGGGCCCCAAATTTTAATAGAAAGTATTGTCACCAGAAATATACATGTGTGCAAAATTTCAGTAAAATCGGGCTGTGGGAAGCGGGCTACAAATTGATCAGAAAATCTGACCAGCCAGCCAGCCAGCCAGCCACGTGCACGCGAAGTTAATATAGAGAATTTAAAAATGAAATCTTACTCGTACGTACTTTTGAGTTCGAAATGTAAAGTATAAATATCTTATCTCCTACTAAGATAAAAAAGTTTTTATATAAGTTATAACTATATAACAGATCTTTTTACATTGTTAAAACATTTTGTGCAATAAAAAAAGTTGAATAAATTAATTATCAAATTGATCTGAGCAACCAACATGTAATGTTTTCTACAAAAATAGTTTCTTACAATAATACGATCCCAACAAACATATAACGTTCTCGCCAAAGGAAAATCGTTAGTTGTAACAACCAAACTATTATTAACAAGATTGCAGCAACAAAAAAACCAACCATGTTATGATTCTCCTTAAACCTTTTTACAGCAACTAGGTTTTTTTCTGCTTGGTATGGTATGGTATGGTAGGTATGAGTTGCCAACTTGGTTTGTGCCCGCGTGAAGATGGCGACGAGTGAAATTAAAACTGAACTATTTGAGAGTTCTTAAAATTATTTCCTTGAACAAGCCGATAACCCATGTGGGAACTCTTTTTGCGCAACAACCAAATGCAACAAACCACTTACCTTCCGCTGCAAGTAGGAAAATAAATAAAAATTATTCGGAAAGGCTTAGATTTATAGCTAAACTGCCCACCAAAGTAAGCTCGTAACAATGCAAAATCCAAATCGTAACCACGCAAAATCTTTGAGTTACAATTGGAGGTGTAAGAAAGTACGAGCACTTGTAATATTATCTTTTAACTTCTGTTTTTGTTTCATTTCAATGAATGAAAATAATCCGTGAATATTGAAATATTTTATTATGTTCTATAGTAATTGGGATTGAAATAACAGATGAAATAAAAGGGAAAAAAATAATTTAGTTTATAAAAAGTTTATTGTACTTAGTTAGTAAATAATGGAATTCGAATCCTAATATAAAACGCAATGTACATACTGCAATTAGAATTAAGTACTTTTATGTAGCATAATTTTAGGCTATACAATTATGTATAGCCTGTAATTTTGAATCGTTATGTACTGGGCAAAAATGTAATCAAACCGGTTTGTGCGGTTTGCCCGGTTTTTGCGAAAGAACATCATTGAACATGTTGTTTATTTTTAGCAGATCACTCATTACATATAAGTGTCGTTAGTTTTAAATAAAGGAATAAGGCTACAATTTTTTGGCCTTTTCTCGATATTTCTGTCTATAAGATTGGAAGTTTCTGGAAGCTTTTGATTGAGTATAATTAGAGGCGTTAGGCCGAAGTAAGTTAGTTCCTATTTGGAATTCAACCAGTGCAGTTGAAAAGCTCGTGCAGAAATATTGTAAAGTATAAGTAATACGTTTTTTTGTGTACATTTAAAGTTATCACCAGTATCTATAAATTGTGAATTTGTATTATTTTTACTGTCTTTTTTTAAAGTTATTATTTGTAAATTAATAAACTTGTGTTGTGTTTTATTTGCAAAATCCTTTACGAACTCGAAAGCCTAAATCTCGTAACAATATATGTAGTAGAATTTGTATGTACTTGTATAAGGTGAGTTTTTTTTATAGGAATTTATTAGTATGTTCTATTCTCTAAAATAGAACCTTCGCGAAACTGTAGATTTGGTATACATAGAACAACTTTTTTTGGAGTTGAATAAGTTATTATGGGGAAGTGAACCCGACTACTTGAAAAGTAGATAGAGCTACCGCCTATACCGCCCAGTGTAATTTGTTAACTTTTCCTTTTTTTAATTAAAGTTTGTAATTTGTGTATTACGAACTTGTATTGTGCTTTTATTTGCAAAATCCATTACGACCTCTAGAAAGCCCGAATTTTGTAACAATATAAACAATTCAAAATTTGGTTGCGAATCCGTTCGCTCTGACAGATATTGGTAGTGTTTAAGTTTGGATGGTATTGAATGGTATTGGAATGGTATTGTCCGGTACAGCAAATTGGTGAATTTCCTCAGGATCATCAACATTGTAATTGTGGCATTTAAATTATGCAAGGCACAGAACACATCTAAAATCTTCGTTGCCTTTTCTGGGGAATAATGCAATTTTCGCTTGTCCAAAATGCGCCTTAGCGGCAGTTCAGTACAATCGGCGAATAGGATAACCAGAGTCATATACATATAATACAGAATTTTTTAAAATGTGGAAGCAAAGAAGAATAAGATGTTTTCATACGACAAAAGACGAAAGTGACTGTTTCTACGCTATAACCTACCTTCGAGCGTAGGCATAATCTACACTAGTGTGTTAACATAAAAAATACTTTTGTTATTTTCTGCAGTCTCAGCGAAAACACATTACCACAGCAGTTTTGCGTTGCACATGAGCAGTTTAGCAGAAAAATAATTTGCTCGTGTGAAAAATATCGTACATATTACTCGCTGAAAATTGTTTATTGTATGTTTGTTAAATAACGTACATTATGTTATATATTATACTATTACACAAACCGATGTACATAGAACTTTTCGGTTTCCGTTTTAGAAACATATTTTTAAAACATCTTTTAGATGACTGCATTTCTACACAAACAAGTCGTGTATTAAACACGCTATCAAATCGTTTCCTGTTGAAAATATTATGTCGCCGCTCAACAGAAGCAACAATTCCGAAGCGAGTATCGTCAACTCATCCGAAAACTCCTGGTATTCTGGCCTAGAATTGGCCGGACTAACTTTCGTGTCCCAGAAGTCCTAGAAAAAATAACTTTCCGAGAAGGATCATCATCTCTCATACGAGCTAGGTGTCCTGCTTACCGGAGACTACTGCGCTTTACGATGTATAGTGTGGACATCGCGGTAACGCTTGTAGATATCTTCATTGTAGAGTCTCCGGAATCGAAACCGGAAAAATACCAGCTTCAATTATTTCAAGCACCTCCGACAAAACTATAGATACCGTCACTGTGATAATCATAAGTCAAAGTCATTACCAACACAAGTTTGGCAGCTGCCACTAGCGAAAAATATCTAAGCATATACTAGTTTCATTAAAGGCGAAACTGCAAAGTTCCGGTTTGAATGAAAGTGGATATTTTCTACGCTCAGAACAAATAACTAACATTAAACATTAAGATATCAAATTAAGAATATACAAATTTTTATGCTAATGCTAATTATTTGTTAATTTTTCTACTGTATTGATAAGCAAATGATGATATATCTTAAGCTTCTGCTTATCCTACACAATTTGTAAAATAGAAGAAAAGAAAACACAAGTCTAGTTAATACTTTTTAACAATAGCAATATTTCATATTTAATTTCTATCAACTAATGTTAGATATTCACTCTGAGCTACCTTACTTCAATTTATAGTCTTGGTGAAGATTAAAATTTCGCCAAGTGCTGGTAAAAACACGCTCAGTCAATTTCTGTAAAAATTTATAGCTTATTGGCACTTATACCAATTTTCCATCATAAATTTCATAATATTATTCAATAATTTTCCCTATCATTTCCAACGATATAAATAACTTCAGCTTATAAAGTAATTTACTTTCACTCCTATACAATTTAATAAATAAAAGTATTGACGCAAACAAGCATCATTATCCCTTGTCAATAACTTCCTTTCGATTGAATTGCTCCATAAAACACGGTTGATTGGTTTTTTGTCAACCAGATCTACAGCGAAAGTGTGTCCAGCGTTGTGAGGCCACAAAAGTAATATGAATTTCAATAAAAAAGAATGGTCACTACGGATTTCGGTTGAACCAAACCCACAAAATGCTGATGATCGTTAAATCAATCTCAGACACATTCACCGTGAAAAGAGATTCCCAAAAATAACAAAAACAACCACCACAAAAAAATAAAGCAAACATCGACACAAAACAAATTGAAACGGCTTTTACGTTCCGAACGTTAGCGCCACAACAGCAGCAGTCCATATTTGCCACTGAGCCAAATGGGATCCCCAAAATGGCACAAGCAAATTACTTGACACATCATTCTACTGCCCAGTGCCACATTTTTCTGAATTTACATTCACACATGTTTTGGTAAATATTTGCTTCTACATAACCATATCCGGTATCATCTTCAACAACAAAGCAAAACAACCCGTTTATGGTCCCACAAAAGCTCAAAGTGCGCAACCATCCACACGGGTAGAGTCATGGGTATTATTTCGACACGAGGCGTTGAATTAGAAACGCATACGCATGACCTAAAGGGGTTGTTGGTAATGTTCTGCTTGTTGCCTGTGTGATTCGCATTATATTGTGGTGTGTTTTGTTTTTGTAACATGATAAGTAGTATATCATTATTTCAATAAAAATACAAGATATGAGTACGTACTTTAATTGAACGTTTATTAAGACCAATCTTAATTTTAGGAAAAGAGAAATATTTTAAATATTTAAATAGTATTTTTTGTAAAAATATTATGGCTATATTTGGCACTACAGCCACCAAAGGGGCAGTGTACCCTTTACTGCAATGTAATACGTACCTTTACTTCTAAAAAAAGTTGGGCAAATCGGTATCGTGACATAAGGGCAAATTGTCTTATCTCACTTTGTGGAAGTCACATAAGGCCAAATTATAGCATTTGGCCTCATGACACTTCCAGAAAGCGACAAAATGCCAAATGACTTACTGCTTACTTGATTTATATATGTACGCTTCTTTTAAAAGGGTAAACACAAGTTTTTGTTATTGGGAAATATTTGGTCTTATGTCTCAAAATAATTTGGCCTTATGTTACTTGGCATAATGGCACGGCACCGGGCCAATCTAACTTTTTTTGGCCTAAAATTAAAAGTAATATAGGTACCTCTCTTCTAAAACAAGTAAATGTAAAAAAAACTTCAAAGTATTTATTTTTCCACGCTTCACACGTGTATCGGAACATGCGTCAACATGGCATATCAAAATGGGCGCCAGATATTGAGCTGCTCACAAAATTTTTGCCATCTAGGTAATGCGAAAGGTGGTTAAAAAATACCTCAAATACGAGAAAATGGTGCGATTTCAAAACATCATAGGCGAAACACGCGAAACGTGCCACGCGTCATACATGGAATATAAAGAATGCTATTTTGGACTAGACACTCACAAAATTTCAACTCTCTAAGTCGTGTGGAAGTTGATTAAAAAGGTTCCTGGCAAAAGATCAGCTCTCTCCAACTCTTCCCCAATTGCCTTGCCCCCTCCTCAACTGTTCTGCGCCATGTATTTCTCGGACGACCCGTTCTTCTACCATCCTGAGATAACTGGTTCCATTGCATTGGCTTTTTTAACTGTTGATTTCCACTCACCTGAAAGCCGGCATCGGTTACATTTGGTAATATTTGGCCCAACTTTTTTGAGAAGTACATTTTCTTGTACTACTTAACAACCCCCCTGTTTAAAAATCTACTTTTTTTTTTCTCGAAATGTTGCTGGTGTATAAGAAAATGGTTGTACCGGTACGTAGATATGTATCCGAGACTTGGCTACTTAGAAACAAGCATTCTTACCTCTTAGCCACGGTCGAAAGAAAAGCCTTACGCGTAGACTAAGAGGCCCAGAATTTTATACATAACTGATGACATCGGCTGAAAATTCAGACGGGCGAGAGAATTTCTAGATTTTTGGAGAATGTTTATTTCGTTCCTTCTTACAAATGCAATATTCTTTCTTTTAATATTGTGTTGGTATATTAATTTTTAAATTTGAGCTGCTCTCAAATGGTATGATGGTATTACACCTTTAGAAAACTCTTTATATCATTAAAATTTATTAAAAAAAAAGTTAATTTTATGGGCTATGTTTCATTTAGGTTAATATATTCTATTATGATAGTAAAGCTCGCCATATGGATAGTTGTAATTCAGTCTAAATTCCACAAAATTCCTAACAATTTTTTTTTGGGGAATTTTTTTTCTGCCAAGAAAAATTTTTTTCTATATTTTTGGGAAATTTTTTATTTCTTAAAAAGTTTTTTTTTAAAAAAAAACCAAAAATACGAAACGAAAACAAAAAAAAGAAAACTTTTTTTTTTAATTTTTATTCCACGCATCACACGTGTCACACGCGCCACACGCGCACACACGCCACACGCGTCACAATTGTTTTAAAACTAGTCCCATAAAATTCTGACTGGTAGAAGTAGTAGATTGAGTATTTTTTTCAGATTTCTCAGGGATAGTTACCCCTATGCATGAAAAAATTACGCCATCGCAAGCCGAGCCTATTCTTTTAAAACAAGTCCCATCAAATTTTGGCTGGTAGAAGCCGAGATATACGACCCTGCAAACAAACGTACAAACTTACGTACGTTCGTTAAAAAAATATCCTCTGAATATAAGCTTCGCTCTTCGGGCTCGCAATTATTATTAAAAGTTTGTTCACATGCTCTTGTAATATCCAACAACTTATTTGTCGTCTAAGCGATTTATCGTTGCTTAAAAGCATGGATGTATAATTACATTTATGAGAATGAAGTAGCTTGAAATCTGGCGCTGCGTGTACATCAATGAAATGTATTCAGTAATCTCTAGAAAAATATTGCTCTCCTCTACTTAAGACGGTGAACTATACTGTATGCCGCCTATCGGCTATTAGAAGGAAGGCCAGTCTGCTTACATCTCAGATTTGTGTGCTCGAAAAATGAAATTTCAATCGTTAGACCGTTTGAGAGCATGCAGATTTTTTAGACCCAAAATACCCTCATATGAGGGAAGATGACTTTGCAGACTTTTGCACTCATGCAAAAAATTAAGCTCATTTGGCTTAATATTTTATATCTCTTATGTCTTATACGCCTACATTTAATGCCGGATTGGAACGGCGAATTGAGAAGCTTTCCGTGACAAGTTATTACTCTCGGGGGTTGTCACACTTTCGCGAGAGGTGGGACACCGTGAAAAATACTTTTGGTGTTACTGGGATTTGAACCACGAACCCCTTGCTTAGAAGTCCATGCTCTTATCCACTGAGCCAAGGCGTCCACTGACTTGCACTATTAGTTCGTATTAAAAAAAGGAAGTATAAAAACATATTTTTAATTCTCTATTTTAACTTCGCTTGCCCGTGGCACGTCTGTCGGTCGGTGGGTCTGTCTGTCTTGGAATCTTGCGATCAATTTGATTTTGCACACATGTGTATTTCTGGAGACAACACGGCCCTGAGGCCCGAGAGGTGCGCATATACAATTTTTAAAAATTAAAATTTCTTTAAATTTTATACACATGTGTATATCCGATTGACAACACTTTTTGTAAACATTTTGGGGACCCCGGGACCCGACTTTTTTCAAATCTTATACGCGTGTGTATCTCCGAAGGACAACACTTATTTTAACAATTTTACAGACGCCGGGCTCCGGGGTCGTGGGGCCTCACACAAATTTTCTTAAAATTTTATACACATGTGTATTAACCCGATTTTCTTCAAACTTTAAACACATGTGTATCTCCGATGACAACACTTACTATTGAAAGTTGGAAGTGATCGAGCCCCAAGGTAGGGGTTCCCATACAAATTTTTTTACACATGTGTATTTCCGATGACAAAAGTTTTTAAAAAATGTTTGAAGTGAAGGGGCTCTAATATTAATTCTTTCCAAATTAATCCGTTTCAAACTTTGCACACATATGTATCTCCTATTAGAGAATTTACTTGCAAAATTTTATGGGTTGTTATTTTATACTTAACTAGGGGAAATACCCTGCGTTTCCCAGCTGCCCCATGCCACTGACCCCCACCAACTGATCGATATAAAATAGATTGTTTAAATTTAAACTAAAAGTGCAAAGAACCGATATAATCTTAATTTATTTTTTTAAATCCAAAAAAGAAATACTAATATCTTATACTAAAACTCACTTAAAAATAAAAAAAGAGTGTTCTTCGTAATTCAAACATAGATTCCTTAAATACGATTAAAACTAATCGAAAGTATTTCAATCGGAGTAGTTTTTTAAATTGAATCGAAATTGATACTAGAACTCATGTACTAGACGTACGAGAGTGCATATCGTGACAAGGTACCATTTCACTTTTAACTTGAAGCTATTTTGATTGTATCCCCGTTTTCGCAATTTATTCATCAAATCTATTTTGATTTCCTCAATATTAACGGTAGTTGTGTTTTTGGACTTTTATTGTTAGATGTAAATACATATACCGATATTATAATTTTTGTTTTAGTTTTAAAAAAGTCGACAGTAAAAAAAGAACCCATAAAAATTCAACTACACAACGTGCAAAGTTTGAATAAAATCGGGGGGCTCTTTAAAAAAAAATATATGGGAGCACCTAGACCCCGGGGCCCGATCACTCCTAAATGTTTAGAAAGCCTTGTCATTAAAAATACACATATGTATAAAATTTGAATAAAATCTGGTACGTTCTTAAAAAATGTGTATGGGAGCCCGATGGGAAGTTGGTTGAAAATGTATTACAAGATTCTACGACAAACAAAGAGATAAATAGACAAACAGACAAATAGACAAATAGCCAAATAGACAACTAGACAAATATACAGATAGACAAACAGTCAAGCAGACGAACAGACATAGAGACAAACAGGCAAACACATGGGCACACGAAGTTAATTTAGAGAACTTAAAAAGGAACTTTGTCGTAAATGACGTCAAGAAATAGTTAGATATACAATACATTTAAAAGCAATTCCTTATTTAAGGCCCATTTAAAATTTCTCTTCCATATTTTTTTTCCTTATTGGCGATTTGTTATTTGCTAATTAACTAAAATGTCTTAGACTGGTTTTTTTAGCATTGGGATTGATTTTAATTTCAAAATGTTGCTCTATTTTACTTTTGTTCTTTAAAAATGTTGATATTTTTTTAATTTTCGTGACTAAATTACAATTTATGTCTGCAATTAAGCTTAGTCGATCTCATGGACTCATAGGAATCCAGACGCTATATGATAATTGAACGTCAGCAAGCGCTTATAATACGCTCACTTACATCGACGGTAAATTTGGTAATCTACTTCACGAACAGAAAGTGAATTTGAAAAGTTTTTTGGCGGGCGAACCTTATATTGTTGAAAGTTTTTTAATTCAAGGACTGAAGGTGTAGTTAAAATGTTGAAAACACGATTCAGACGGACTTCATCGTTATACTGGTATTATGTAAGTCGCTTCAGAAAATTACTAGTGAAAAAAGCAAATATAACGAAAGAAATAATAATTGGAGTTCGCTCGCGAGCTAAATATTGTGGTGGTGATGGTGGTATGGGCTGAGGCAAATTAGTTTAAAAATCAAACAAGCACCAACAACTTTCGGAATCACCTGACCGTTCACAATACAATGTCCAACCAAGTGCTCCGCATTTTCGTTGTTGTTTTTATATTACAGACTTACGGTGCTACTGCACTGACTGCCAAACTGTACTCTGTTCCGTGACTAAGAACATTAAGTGGTTCACAGTGGATATTTGCTCACCTCTTCACCCATCTAGCTAGCCAGCCAGCCAACCAACCATTCGCCCATTTATGCTATTCGCAATTTGGATAAAATCGAATATAAAGGACGAATTTGCCATCGTCACTGCCGGCAATTGTGGATTTTGGTTTTGTACAATGAGCCCTCAATGTGGTAGCTTTAGCAATGGAATTCGACATCCGTCCTATTAACCCACGGCGGAAAACCGCGACCGAATCCCTGTTAATAATTATTGCGACGCGTATACCAAAGTGAGTGCGATACTGCAAAAGTTGAGAATTTAATGAAAATTATTGATGCAATTAAAGTTATGTATGGTCCGAGGGAGAGTAGAAGACTTTGACTTTTGTGATTTCCCGGGAGCAAGCGGGTTTCGTAATAGTGAATCAAACAAGCAGAAAAAAGAACTGTTTTGTTATTTCACTCCCTTAATCCTGCAGTAATCTTGTTCGAAAAGTAGCCGGAAATGGAGCTGGCTGGTATTTTCAGTTTTTTTGTGTTTGTGAATAAAAATTGGAAAGCGACTATTTTTAGATCTTTGGAAATTAAGTAATGAATATGACAATGAAAAAAAAAGATTGTAGTTAATATTGGAAAGATGCACAAAAGAACCTTGTAAAAAAAAATACCTGCAAAGTTTGGTTAGAAGATTTGATGTTTCATATTAAAAAACAACTCTGTCTACAGAATGAAATTTGTTTTTATAAAGTAGGACAAACTAAATTCGAACTGTACAACAACTTCATTTACGTTAAAGGCTGGCCGAACCAGTACCCAGGTGACTTTAAAATCGTCGTAGTCGTAGTCGTAGGAATGGTACAACATTTATTTGCATTTTGCGAAAGTTTAAGAAAAATATTTTGTACGACCATTTTAATTCATATCCATTTTATGCAACAAATACCAGTTATTCAAAACATTTTCCGTTTTGGTAAAGAATAAATTTAGAATATGCTACGAAACAAGGTTGTAGTAGAAACCTTAGTTAAAGAAAAAAATATGAAAAAAAACAACCCATAAAAATTAAAATTTTTCTTGTAAATTCTCTAATCGGGGATACACACACACACACACACACAAACTGCGTGCTCGTTTTGTGGCAAAATCATTCACAAATGACGCAGCGGCAGCGAACAGCGCTGCTCACAAAGCACAGAGCTCAGACTTTGCCGTGATCTGATGCGATATAGCGATATTTAAAAATTGTATATTGGGGTCCCCAAGGTCCAAATTTTTACAAATTGTGTTTTCCATCGAAGACACACATGTGTACAAAATTTAAAGAAAATGGGGTAAATTTTGTAAAATATTTGTATGAGAGCCCCCCGACCCCGCGGCCCGAGGGGCCTCAAATTTTAATAGAAAGTGTTGTCTTGGGAGATATACATGTGTGCAAAATTTCAATAAAATCGGGCTGTAGGAAGTGGGTTAAAAATTAATCACAAGATTTGGCCAGCCAGTCAGCCAGCCAGCCAGCCAGCCACGGGCAAGTGAAGTTAATATAGAGAATTTAAAAATGCAAGAAAATTCACAATAATTGATCGTGAGACAGACAAATTAATTACTCATATTACCTAAAATGTTTGTAAACAATTCCAAGGACCTTATCTCCCACAAATCAACGCCAGGTGTTCTTTTATGAGATCTTGGATTAATTGCTTACACAGTTTACCTCACCCAAAATTTGAAACCAAATTTTTTTCTGTATGGGCTTTAAATGAAATTTCAATCGATTTTTAAGCCTAGTTTCAAACAGTACATAGGAAACATTTTAAAAGCCGTCTTGGAAAGTATAGCGACGTAGATGCAATTAGATGCTCCTTCTTTTATGTGAACTGCTGAGTTATGCTTTTTGTCCAATGATTTACAAGCAATTTATGCATATAAGTAAACAATCCATCATTCAAAGATTTTTATTTCGAAGGTTTCAATTATAATTAACTTTGAAGGCCTTGACACATTTCAAAGTTGTACGTTGCACGATGCTATTCTTTGGCAGAAGACCTCCCTCAATCTACTTTTCAACAGCCAGGTTGGTTAGTTCGTAAATACACTTCTTTATTCAGCTAAAAAGAATAAAATGTAGAAAGTTAGGTCAAAATCACAGCATTTTTTTACTATAGAAGAGATATATTGTGGAAAACAAAACAAAAATTATAATATTGTAAAATTTTCTGTTAGATAATCCTTTACAAATTAAGCAGTTTTGAGTATTTTAAATTATATAAGAAATATGATATCACAATCTGCAAAAATGTTCGTGCTATAACGTTGTTGAGTACCGCATATATAAGAACTTCGACTCTACCCTTCAATACACGATAACCCCATAAGTCAAAACTGGCCCTTATCAGTTTATCTTCATCCCAGGCAAATCAGCAACTGATAAGATTTTTACACTGTCTAGAGTCTAGAGTGATGTCTAGAGTTTCAAAACTCACTACACCATATTTTTATAGACTTTAAAGCTTCCTATGATAGTATAGCTAGAGTGGAAATTTATATAGCCAAGGGATTCTGATGTAAATACGAGAGGAAAAATCCTTTATAAGTCCATCCAGGTACTGACTTGCCCACATGATATTGAAATCATTGGTAGAAGAGCTTTATAAGAAGTTTTCATTTAGATGGAACGGGCAGCATGAAAGCTGGTGCTGTACATAAATCTAAGAAAAACAAACTTAATGGTGGTCACGTCTGAGAGCAAAAGGCAACATTGGCCCTATAATAAATATTGAAGCACGAATTTGTGCAATCCCTAAATTATCTCAGATCAATTTCAGCAGCTGATAACAGCATAGAATCAGTAATAAGAGTACCGTTATTGAAAGCTAACAATTAAAAAAAACAACCCATAAAAATTAAAAATTTTCATGTAAATTCTCTAATAGGAGATACACATGTGTGCAAAGTTTGAACAGGAAAAAATTAATATTACATTAAAATTTTTTTAAAAACTGTTTTCACCGGATAAAAAAAATTTGTATGGGAAAAAAATAAAAATCAAAAACTCAAAAATTTTTACAAAAAGTTCGGTCTATCGGAGATACACATATGTTTAAAATTTAAAGTAAATCGGGTTAATTTTTAAAAAAAAATGTATTGCCCTGCCCCGGCCTCAGAGCCCATTCGCTCCATATTTGCAACAACTTTTATCCATCGGGATAAACATATGTTTGAAATTTGAAGAAAATCGGGTTAATTTTTAAAAAAAAAATTAATAGTAAACAGCAAAATATGAATTAAAAGGAAAAAAGGAAAACCCCGGGGCCCGGGCTCTCCAAAATTGACAAAGTGAACAATAGAGCAATGTGTACAACAGATCAATGTGTACAACAGAGCAATGCGTACAACAGAGCAATGTGTACAACAGAGTAATAACAGTGTAACGTTGTGAATTGTTTGTTGCCCCCTCCGTAAAAAAGTATCACTTCAAAACTATTTTCTCTGTTAACACACTACTTGGATGATGTCTACTTTCGAGGGTAGGCTTAGCGTAGGAAACAGTCACTTTCATCTATGGTCGTGTGAAAAAGTTTTTTATAACCTTATTAACAAATTACAAACTAGTGTGTGAATGTGTGTTTGCTGAGACTGCAGTAAATCACAAAAACACGCGGTTAATCGATGATTGTTGTCCAGCCCAACATAGCATAGTTCTTTCTTTTTCTCTCTCTGGCCAAGTACCTCTTTGCGTTCTTTATGTTCAAAATCGTTTGCATGACGTCATAAAACGCCGCAACCTTGAAATTTACTCCCAACGCGCCCAAAGAAGTTTCTTTTCAAGAATATTCGGCGTGACAGACCGTTGCAGTCCAAGGCCTAGCTTCTCGCGGCCATTTATGATGTACAGGTATATTTTTGCACACAAATGGAAGGGATCTACATGCCGTATCCAAACGTCGAATTGAGAAGCTTTCTGGACAAGTTATAACTCTCGGACGTTTGTCAGATATTCGCGAAGGGTGGGACACTGTGAAAAATACTTTTGGAGTTACTGGGATTGGAACCACGAACCTCCTGCTCAGAACTCATGCACTTATACACTGAGCCACGACGCCCACGAAAGCTAAAAACCCCCAATTTAATCTGTCAACTTTAAACTCAAGAATTTAAGCCTAATTTCCATGCTGCTGTTGTATAACACCCGAATGTATTGGACCCGAATGTGAGAAATATGATTTCAGAGACTCTATAGTTATGATGTCTATGGTCGTTATCACGATGGTAACATCGTGAAGAAAATTAACCTCGTCTGTCTTTGGATGGAAGGAAGGTCCTATGAACCAAGAGCACGAAAAGTTCTTTGCGTTATAATTCACAGCACACGACAGCGAGGCAGGCTAAACCTATGCTGTAACGATCGAGAAAACCAGGATGCCCAGAGTTTAGAAATAGCAATCGAGTCAATGGAGTGATTTTTAAGGGAGTCCAGGACATGATTGATTTTGTATATATGTTGATGATAATGATATTTAAAATTATGAACAAAATATTTTTTGTCATTTCTGTACCCTTATTTCTAGTTCTTGTTTTAATTATACTTAATATTTTTAAAAATTAATATTCAAAATAACCCTGCATATGAATGATTCTTTCTGGCAATGAAATGAATGCAAAAAAAAACAACAAAAAAAAAAATGTTCATCTTAATTCTCTAATCGCAGAAATTGATATGGGAGCCCCTCGATCGCAGCCGACTGCGCAGCACACACCGCACACAGTCATTAAAGTACGACGGTATCTGATGCCACTATATGATATTTAAAAGAAAGTATAAGGGCCTTGCGGCTAAAACCGGGGCTCGATCACTACAAAATTTAAGAAAAAGTATTGTTTATAGGGTAAACACATGTGTGTAAAATTTGAAAAAATCGGGTAATTTTTATTTTAAATTTGTATGGGAGCCCCATGAACCCGGGGCCCGATCACTTTCAAAGTTTACAAAAAGTTTTGTCCATCGGAGATACACATGCGTATACAATTTGAAGAAAATCGGGAACCAGACCCAGAGGCCTGCTCCCGCTGTTCGAGGGGCCTCGAATTTTAATAGAAAGTATTGTCACCGGAAATATTCATGTGTGCAAAATTTCAATATAATCGGGCTATGGCAAGTGCGTTAAAAGTTGATCAGAAAATCTGACCAGCCAGCCAGCCAACCAGCCAGCCACGTGCACACGAAGTTAATATAGAGAATTTAAAAAAGACAGAAAACAACCGTTTGCTTGCTGACACCAATCACAATTTTTTCAGCACTGATACACTATAAAAAACCGTAGAAAATAATACCGTATAAAGTTTTTCCTTAATGTTTATGAGTGATGTTCAGTCATCTGCACCGCAATTTTATTCCCCTGTGAAACTCATACCATTCGCTCTTCATTACATTATAACTTGATTTAATTAGCCCTGCTAAAAGTATAATTCACCGAAAGATAATATACTCATATTTATGTAGTTATAGTGTATACAGTAAAGTAAAATCCTCTTTGCTAATAGGAGCTAGGTATCCTGCCCACCGGAGACTACCGAGCTTAACTCTCTTCATGATGTCGACATCGCGATAACGCTCGTAGATCTCATCATTGTAGAGTCTCCGGAATCGTCCTTCCTCACGAACGGGGCCAACATTTCTCCGTAAGACTTTTTTCTCAAACCGGCTAAGAGTTCAGAATGCTTTTTGCTAAGCACATAAGTCTCGGACCCAAATGTAACTGGTATGACCATTATACACCAGCAGCTTTGATGTTATTGTTAAGTTCCTGGATTTGAAGATGAGGTCCTTCACTCCCTGAGTCACATTCAGTTTCACATTCCAGAAACCAATCTTAGGCAAAACTCGTCATTATTGGATCAATACTTATCCGAGGCGTTGTGTCGGTTTCAGTAGCGGGCATTTTTCGATACCGCAGGGTGCTTACCCACGTTACTTAGATTAGAAACGCTAGACCGTTCGCACTTACAATTTTACATATATAAGGATTTATACACATAGTGGCCCGGGGACCACCACTAGGAGGTAACACAAGCACTACATCGCGAACTTGATTGTTGCGCTACTGGCTCAAACCCAGTTTTGAGCAGTCAGTAGTTTCCCGATCAATCGCAATGCAGATCCCCACACTGGTCATTTGGTTTACAATAATGAACACTGGATGGGATGCAACTATAATGCCAAGCATAAGAGATTTTAAATTTGTACCAAGTGCTCTTTTTAATTATTCATTTAGTAGGTTGATCTTGTAGAATGGCAAACTCCTTAAAGAAATACTATTTAAAATTAAATACTGACCACCGAATCTGACGACCATGAACACAAAACACGTATTTGACGGGCAGCTATTCGATTGTGGCGCCATGGCTCAGTGGTTAAGTGCATTGCTTTCTGAGCAGGAGGTTCATAGTTCGAGTCCCAGAAAACACCAAAAAGTATTTTTCATGGTCCCACCTCTCGCGAAAGCTTCTCAATTCGCCGTTCGGATACGGCATTAATTTGTAGGTCCTTTCCATTTGTGTGCAAAAATATACATGCACATCACAAATAGTCGCGAAAAGTTAGGCCTTGGACCGCAACGGTCTGTCGTACCGAATATTGTTATTATTATTAAATTCTCTATATTAACTTCGCGTGGCTGGCTGGTAGAATCTTGTGATCAATTTTTAACCCACTTCCTAAAGCCCGATTTTATTCTAATTTTTTAGACAACTGTATTTACCATGACAACACTAAACGGATGAGTTTGCCAGGAGTTAAACCATTAGCATCGCTTACTCCAATCTGTGGCCCGATTACTTGCAAATTTTTATAGAAAGTGTTGCATATGTTTGCAAAGTTTGAAGTAGAGCATTTAAAAAAGAGATGCGTTATATGAGAGAACTACTGCTTTTGTGTGCTTCGTAAAAAACGTTTAAACCCGAAGTGTTAATTTTTAAATTTACAATAACAGAAACAAAGGCCAGGACACCCAAAGTTTAGGAATGCCAAACTTGATAACATCAGCTTGAAATCGTGACCGTAGGAAGCCAATACCGAAACCCAGTCTTAGAGCCAACTATGATAATCATTAAAATAAAAATCACAGAGTTGTATATGCACAAAGTTATCGACATTGATATAGTTTCTTTTGTATGTAAGGGTGGGTGAATAAGTTCCTGAAAAATGAAATAAGGAACACTCTTTTCGGCATAAAAACATTTTATTTTTCAACATAGTTTCCTTTTAGCTCGATACACTTCATCCAACGTTTTTTGATGCCCTCCAAATGATACGATGTCTCGAGCCCCTCAAAATAAGCGTTTGTTTCAGCGATTCATTCGACCCAAATTTCTTACATCCAAGCCATTTCTTCATGTTTGGAAATAAGAAATAGTCGCAGGGGGCTAAATCTGAGGACTATGCTGGATAAGGGAGGATTTCGTGGCCTAACTCATACAATTTTGCCATTGCGACAGCGGACTTGTGCGCCGGTGCGTTGTCCTGGTGAAAAAGAACTTTTCTCTTCGCGTAATGCTGCCGTTTTTGCTCTAAATCGGCTTGGAATCGATCCAGCAGCTCTGCGTATTATGCGGCGCCGGTGATCGTTTTACCCTTTTCAAGGTAATCGATGTGAATAACACCGCGCGCATCACAAAAAAATGTCGCCATGACCTTGTTTGCTGACAAACCCATCTTGGCCTTATTTGGCTTTGATTCACCAGGAGAAGTCTATTATTTTGACTGTTCCTTGGTTTCTGGTGTGTTGTGGTGAATCCAGGTTTCATCCACGGTAACGAATTTTCCGAATTTTTCTGGAACAAATGCGTTTGTTGTCGATTGTGAGCAAACGCGACATCCATCTTTCGGAAAGCTTTTTCATGTCCAAATATTTATGTAAAATCCAAATCACTGAGCCATGTGATAAGCCTGTGGCCTCTTCGAGCTCTCGCACTTTCACTCGCTGATCGTCCATCATCAAACCATGGATTTTGTCGACCATTTCTGGTGTGGTGACCTCAATTGGGCGACCAGAACATTCGACATCACTTGTGCTTGAACGACCGCACCGAAATTGAGTAAACCAGTGGTGAATGGTTCCAATCGATGGTGAAGTCCCCATAATATTTGTCAAGCTTTTGTTTGGTTTGCTTGATAGTTTTTCTCGCAAAAAATAGTGTTTAATGAGCACTCGAAATTCACTTTTTTCTATTTTAACGAAAATGCTCGTTGGCGTCTATATGAAATGGCTGCCACAACAAAACTATTTGACAGATTTGTCTGTAAATTTGGCTGCGTTCTTTTGAAAGATTCTTGACAAAAAAGAATGATAAATTTAAGGTGACGACACAATTTGTGTTAATTTTCAGGGAATTATTGACCTACCCTTGTACTACAAGAAAAATATTACTTTTTGTTTTGTAATTGAACCTAGTTTTTTACTTTTAACGTTACAAGACCACGTTAACAATTTGTCAAATCTTTTCCTCTTTTGATGCTAACACCCAACAAGAGTTTGGTTGGAATAAACTTTTATACTTATCACATTTACGAATAATGCGATTTATTAGTTTTTCAAAACAAAGTATAATTATTCATTTGTATATAAATATAGCACAATTATAAAACAAAGAAACTACTTCTCCAATATTATATGGTGTTGTAAAGGTTATAAATATTATCATCTGCTCGTTAACCAAGGCATTTGTAAAGCTCCTAGTTATTTAAGTATTTATCAAATATTCTCTGAGATATATATTTTGTATATCATAATTGCTTTCCTGAAAATGCGTCCTAAACAAGCTTATATCAAATGCAGAGAATATATGAATGTTTTCAATGGCTTATATTGAATGCGATTTCAACTAAATCTAGGACATTCTAACAATGAAAGGGTAAATATATAATAAAATATGCAGAGTGCATACATATCTAATTCAAGTAAACCACACCTTGAGTCAATTTGCTCATTCAACTCACCTAATCATTTTACTAAATGGATCCGTTAATGCATTGACATTAATGCGAACGACGTGTATATATGTTCGAATACTCAATTGAGTTCATTGTTGATAATTAGCGTCGACATTGACGACATTCTATGCAATCAGAGAAAATTTTCGGTACTCGTTCATGAGTAAGCATTAAAATCAATCCACACAAATAATTCAATGATCTGTTAACGAAATGAGCGATTTATCCTTGAAGCAACAATTCATTTCTGTAATAATAATATGATCACGCCAACATAATGAAAAAGATAATACTGCGCTGATGTTGATGTGAAGCATGCTAATCAACCACAAATTACAGCAAGAACGGTCTAATAATAATAAAGCTTGAGCGTTTATAGTGAAACAATTGTTAAGATCATAATGTGTCCACTTAAAAGTTAACTATCGGTGTTCATTTTCGAGAATCTAGCCATTTCAAAGTAAAGTAATAATTAAGTGCAAAATTCGAGGTTGTTCCACACAGAGCCGAATGAATAAGAGTTCTTTATGTAATATTATTATGTGAATAAAGCAACGACACAAGGTCGTAAGTATCTAATTACCCTGTCTGTCGAGATATTAAGCAAAATCATGGCCATAAATTCGGAGATTATAATATACGAGTACAATTATACAATGGTCGGTTGGTTGCAATTGTTGTACATATTATCACAAATTTTAAATTCGTTTTGTAGGGTATCTGTTAGAGAGAAATTTAAGAAATTTTCGCAATTTACTAGTATAGCGATTACCTATAAAGTTTTCCAAGAATCAAATGGAAGGATATTTCATTTAATTGTATTAGCAGATGTACAAAGTATTTATATATTTAGTTATAGCGGCGATAATTACGAAGATTACGATAAGGGATGAGTGAATAAATGCGGGACATGTGTAAAGGCACGATAAATAATTATAAGTAAGTGTGCTTTAACCATCTAAGAGTTTTAGATTGTATGCATAGCCTTGCTTGAGTTATTACAAATTAAAAATTTAAGCAAATTTAATGGGGACATATTCCATCAGGTTTTTCATTATACTGGCGTTTCTAGTACCTTACCTAAGTGAATATATTTTTCTATGTAATAGCTCGTTAGTACATAATTTTCATTTGGATCACCAATTGGTAACCGTAGTCTATATTTTCAGTGCATATGTTTTACTGAAAATTGGAGTCTTAATTATAAAGGCTTGTTTCTCTTAACTTTTGACTCTAAAGCTGGCGTTCTTAAACTTCTTTTTTCGGTTTTTTCAGTTGAAGCATTTGGCGATACCATTTTGGACTTACTAGTTTTATAAATACAAATAAAATAGAACATTGACCAACAACAAAAAAATAAGTATATTAACAAAACAATACATAACAAATCGCCATAATAAGAATTCAACAATATTATAAAATAAAATAAAATTCCTATTTAAACCAAAATTCAGAGTTTATTTTTTAATTTTTTCATCATCATCATATATGGCTCTACAACCGGTGTCCGGTCCTGCCCTACCGCAAAAAATCTCTCCACCGGTCCCGATTTCGAGCCGATGTCATCCAGTTTGGCATCCCTAAAATTTGGACGTCCTGGTCTACGCCCCCCTTCCAGCGTAGGCTTGGCCGCCCTCGCATACTCACATACGGGACTAACAATTTTCCGTAAGACTTTTCTTTCGAACGCGGCTAAGAGGCGGCTAAGAGGTCAGAATGCTTTTTGCTAAGCACACAAGTCTTGGATCCATATGTAAGTACTTGTATGACCATTCTCTTATATATCAGCAGCTTGGATGTTATGGTTAAGTTCCTGGATTTGAAGAGGACAACTGGAAGGTGGCCAAGGTAGTACCAGTACCTAAGAAAACTGACCGCTCCAGCGTAACTGGTTACCGTCCAATAGCTCTACTGTGTTGTATCAGTAAAGTATTGGAATCATTGATCCGTAAAAAGATCAATACGTTTTGTACGGAAAGAAATCTTATTCCTTCCTTTCAGTACGGTTTACGAGAGAAGCACTCTACGCTGCACCCTTTGCTGAAGCTTCACAGTGACGTCACTAAAGGACTGAACGTCAAAAGTAGTACAGTGGCCTGTTTGCTAGACATCGAAAAAGCTTTCGATAGTGTCTGTTTGGTTTCCCCAATTATATTGTAAAAATAATTAAAAAATTTCTTTTTAACAGGGTGTACAGGGTGTACAGGTGTACGACCGCCCATCGACAAGGAAAAGGATCAAAGCCGGAGTTCCTCAAGGTTCCAGACTTGGACCAGTTCTGTATAGCATCTTCACGGCGGATCAACCCACAAATACAACCGGAACAAGGACTATGCTCTTCGCGGATGACTCCATAACGTATGCAGTTTCCCGCTCTCCCGAGATAGCTGCCCGAAGAATGGAGGAACACCTCAGAAATCTTTGGGACTACTACCTGAAGTGGGGACTAAAGATCAACGCCAATAAAACGGAACTCATCTGCTTCCGAGTACCAGCAACCGAAACAAGGATAAGAAAAATCGCAAGCCGGTGCAGAGCCTTAAAAATCACCCTTCCGGATAACACAACAATAAACACCAAGTCAGAGACTAAGTACCTGGGAATCAACTTTACTAAGAGGCTTAAGTTTAACTCTCACATCGACAAAGCAATGAAAAAGCGAACTACGCTCTTCATTTGGTGCACCCCCTACTTAAAAGACGAAACGGTCTGTCCAACAACACCAGGCTGCTTATCTACAAGCAACTCATCAGTCCAGTGATAACCTATGGCTACCCCATATGGTTCACCGTCTCACCAATAACGATGAAGAAGATCTCCCTATTTGAAAGGAAGGTACTAAGGATCTGTACAGGACTCTGGAGGGTGACAAACAGCTATAAGTTTGTGTCGACTACAAAACTATACGAAGCAGCAGGTCTGCTGCCAATAACTAACCACTTGTTCCGAATGGCGAGGAAATTCGTCGACGCATTGGAAACACATCCAAGTCCTGAGATGCAAGGACTGCGAATCGAGGAAATCGAGCCAAGTCACCGGTACATACACATAAGAGGATTCACTGATGCTAGATTCGATGACATCTTTAACAATCAAGACGTCTCCTTCTACGAGAAGGCGGGCAACCAATATTACAGATGCTGAAGTTCGCCCTGTTTATACGCCGCTTAATATTTTTCATTCTTATTTTATTTTAAAATTAATGTTTAAAATTTAATTACCTTAAAAATAAACATGTAGTAGATTAAGTAGTAAAAAGACAACCCATAAAAATTAAAATTTTTCTTGTAAATTCTCTAATCGGGGATACACACACACACACACTGCGTGCTCGTTTTGTGGCAAAATCATTCACCAAATGACGCAGCGGCAGCGAACAGCGCTGCTCACAAAGCACAGAGCTCAGACTTTGTCGTGATCTGATGCGATATAGCGATATTTAAAAATTGTATCGCTACAATTTTTACAAAAAGTGTTTTCCATCGAAGACACACATGTGTAGAAAATTTAAAGAAAATCCCCCGACCCCGCGGCCCGAGGGGGCTCAAATTTTAATAGAAAGTGTTGTCTTGGGAGATATACATGTGTGCAAAATTTAAATAAAATCGGGCTGTAGGAAGTGGGTTAAAAATTGATCACAAGATTTGGCCAGCCAGCCAGCCACGGGCAAGTGAAGTTAATATAGAGAATTTAAAAATATTGTTTAAAAATAAACAATACCAAAAAAAAGACAATGTAAATACGTCGGGCCCCTTAATTGAGCCGACACATATTAATATTAGTTATAAGTTTAGTTTTAAATCAAAATTGTATATTACTTTAATGTTTAATAAAAATATCTTAATCTTAATCCTGGATTTGAAGAGTAGGCTTTGTTGGCCTACCGTGCGCGTATTTATGTTTTCATGCTGTTATCGGCTGCTGCAGTTGACCCGAGATAGTTAAAGAATTGCACTACTTCAAATTCGCGCTCCACTATTTAAATTGCGGGACCAATGCTGGATCCAGACGTAGCCTGCTCTAATTTATGTGCAGCCCCAGATTTCGATCCGCATGCTCGATCTGGATGAAAGCGTTCTATGAAATTGTTGCATTACTCGGTACGCAACATTCTTACGTTCAGTCGCTCGCTTACATTCGTCATCGAACCAGTCGCTCCAATCACTACGACTACTATGACAGTACTACAGTATTTTTAAGGCGTGTCCATTTTTCTTCTACGCCCGGCATCTTAGCCCTACGACTTACTCTCCCAGCATTTAGGGCGAGTACTATCGCTTGACCGTAGTTGTTTCTGGTCTCTTCGTTGCGAAGGGCAGCCGTGTTGACTCGAATCTGATTCGCGGATGCTATTTTTTACATCATACTGAGGACAGGCATGGAGTTTCCGTTCGACTGATTCAAAGAATTCTTCATTTTCGTCATCTGGGGAATCCTCTGTAGGTGCGTGAACGTTTGTGAGTCTTATGTTTTTAAATTTGCCCGCACGCGAAGTGTGCATATCCGTTCATTTACTTCTTTAAAGCCGGTAACGGTGGGTTTCATTCTTTTGCTGACTATAAACCCCACTCCGAGAACATGATGTCTTGCGTGACAGCTGTAATAAATGTCATATTCTGATTTTTGTTAGACACCATTACCCGTCCACCGCATCTCCTGAATTGCTGTTATGTTAACATTATATTTGGACAGGACATCGTCATCTCGAGATCTGTACAGTTAGCGTACGTTCCATGAGAAAATTCTTAAATCGTTTAGGCGTTTTCGTTTCCGTGGTCGTTGTCGTTCATTAGTCTATCCGAGGCTGTTTTGCGGTTCCGTAATATGGTTTTTTAACGGGCAAGGTTATTGGCCTCGCGCCAACCTTACTTAAGGGACTAGCCCGATAATTTCACCACCACGTGGTGACAATTACAGCTTTTACACACGATACACCCATTTCATTTCCTTCAATCAATTGTGTTGTGAATTGAGAAAATCAATTTTGTTTTTAATGATATTTAATATCTAAATTTTAATTTAAAATGTGGTATAAATTAATAATATTTACATTTTCACACTTAAATCATAAATTAAGTGTGTTAAATATGTCAGCCATATAACACAGTTTCAACATCCAGGTTTCGTTGCAGAAATAATCAGCCATAAGTTGTTTTTTTCAGATAAAAACATTTGAATTTCGGGTTTTAAACGAATTACTATTCTAAGCGTTCTGCCTCTTGAAGGAAAGGAAATGAAGAGCGCTACTTTTTATATTGTTTTTCACAGTCATAACCTCTTTTAAAACTTTATCCAGATCTGGAAAATTATTTTAGATACTAATGCTTCCTCATAAATCACACAATTTGTGAATTAAATATTTAAAGTATTGGGAAGAAGTCTATTTACATTTCCCGTCATTGCAGCCATTCCATCCTTGCAAACCCATACACAATTTTCCAAAGACAACTGATCGGGACCCCGATAAAATGTCTTGTGACCCCATTTGGGGCCTGATCCCTAGTTGAGGTACCACTGCTTTAAAGTATCTAAAAGACTTTTTCTTGTTGTTAGGCGTTAAGTTGTGCTGTTAAACGATTTGAGCGCAAAACAATCGGAGGTTTTTGATATACATTTAAGTTTAATCCAACCGGAATCTGCGTGTTATTTTTGAAAATAAAACAACCCATAAAAATTAAAATTATTCGTGTAAATTCTCTAATCTGGAATACACAATGTGCAGTTTAAATAAAATCGGGTGCATTTTTTAAAATTTTTGTTAGAGAGCCCACCGAACACGGGGCCATTTCACTTCCAAATTTTTACAAAAAGTGTTGTCCATCGGAGATACATATGCATATAAAATTTATAAAATTTTAAGAAAATCGGGTACTTTTTTCCATAAAATTTGTACAGGTGCCCCCCGACCCAAGGGCCCGATCACTTCCAAATTTTTACATAAAGTGTTGTTATCGAAGATACACATGCGTATACAATTTGAAGAAAATCGGGTAAATTTTTTAAAAGTTTGTATGGAAGCCCCCGACCCCGAGGCCCCAAGTGCCCCAAAATTTTAATAGAAAGTACTGTAGTGGGAAATACACATGTGTGAAAAGTTTGAATAAAATCGGTCTTTAGGAAAAGTGTTAAAAATTGATCACAAGATTCTGCCTAACAGCCAGACAGACAGCCAGCCACCCAGCCACGGGCACGCGATGTTAATATAGAGAATATAAAAATGTCCACTAGCCGATGTCATCCAGCTATTCCTCCAAAAATTCTGTGCGTTCTAATCACAGTCTTCCAGCGGATATAATGTAATATTTTTAATACATTAGGAACACATTTGAGAAACCGGTCGCGCTATTGGTTGTTACAATTGCACCACCTTCATTATAGGAGCAATCTTGCATCTAAATGCTTAGTACTATTTCATACGAACGGACTTTATTTTTGTATAAATTGTAAATAAAATACAAGCTATGAAACTTGATATTTGTTTTCGATTTTGCAAAACCTGCTATTTTCTACAACTTGAACAGGAGTAGATAAGTGTTTAAAAATTTTGTATTGTTGATTTTTCTATTCACTACAAAGTTAATCCTTTCCATCCAATTGACTTTCTTTCTTATCCAAAATTTAACAACTCAAAATCAAACAATTAATTAATTTTTATTATCTGAGTTATCCAACCACTGGGTAATCTGTAAGGAAATCTTTGTCGACAATTTTTATGCGATTCTTATTTGTTTGTTTGGTTTTGCGGATGCCTGCTCTTGGCTTTGATTAAAGTGAATTCTCGTATAAACAGACAGCTATGAATAACAGTCTCTCTTTGTTTACATTCTTTTCCGGGTTCAATTGCCTTGCATTTGTCTGCATTCAAATAAGAGGATATCCTTGCTTTGTTTTTCAATACCCCATCAGAATATATGCTGACCGAGAAGCTTATTAAAATAAAAGCTTTCGCTAAGTTATGAATGCATTAAGTGGTAAAAAATGCAGAGTTACAGAATTTATGTTATTTTTTTACAAAAATGTTGGATGAGTCATAGTATCGCAAAAGGTGAATTACATTTTTTTACGCCGAGAGATAAGAGAGAGGGAAAGACAGGTATGCGTGCTTAGAATTATTTTTTAGCCCATTTTAGTCTATTTTTATTGGCGGGATAGTCTTCAAAAATGTAAAGTTCTGTATTTTCTTATTTCGAATTTTGGGTTTTCTTTAATATACGAGGAAGTATTTATATTTTTTTAGTTACTGTTACAGTCACAGGATAAAATTCTTACACCTGAATTCGATGTTTTTGGCATTCCCTTCGTTTGGTTTCAACTAGGCCAATTCCGCGATGAATATCACGTAATTTTTAATTTTTTAAATTCTCTATATTAACTTCACTTGCCCGTGGGTCGTCGGTCGTCTGTCGTGGATTCTTGCGATAAATTTTTAACCCACTTCCCATGGCCCGATTTTATTGAAATTTTGCACACATGTGTATTTCCGAAGACAACACTTTCTATTAAATTTTGAGGCCCCTCGGGCTGCGGGGTCGGGGGGCTCCCAAACAAAAATTTTAAAAAATTTACCCGATTTTCTTCAAATTTTAAACACATGTGTATACCCAATAAACAATACTTTGGTAGTGATCGGGTCCCGGGTTCGGCCGCAAGGCCCATATACATTTTTTAAATATCTATACTGGCATCAGATATTCGTCGCCCTTTATGGACTGTGTGCGGTGTGTGCTGCGCAGTCGGCTGCGCTGCATGATTTTGGTGGTGGTGGAGAGAGAGAGAGAAATCTTAGCGCACGCACAAATGAACCCAGCAAATGAAACGAGACATACATGTTTTATGCTTACTTCAACTTACATTTTTATTATATACTGAATTGTATTTTTATTGATGTCGTTTTTTTGTTGTCGATATCAACTTACAGATAGAACAACAAGTTTTCACAATATTCTGTCATTTGGCGTTTTCATAAATTAGTTCAGAGCAGTCAAAGAGTTCTCAAGATAAATGTTCGTGTTTCTTATTTGCTCAGAGTATGAGCGTGCTCTAAGTGCTCAGAATAAAATGATCTGAGCTTTTTCAATTTTAACATCTGATGTCAAATGTTTGTTTCGATGATTTTCTCCTACAATAAAAAAAAATGGCCCAGGATCGAGGGGCTCCCATATCAATTTCTGCGATTAGAGAATTTAGATGAAAAATTTTAATTTTTATGGGTTTTTTTTTTTATATAACTTGGCTTTTCCTGTCTGTGGGTTTATGCGACTTATTCGAGCTCATTTTTACCTTCCTTTCACGTGACCTAGAGAGCTGAGCAGCTCAGTGTCATGGGCTTTATCTGAGACTCCACGTGAGATCCACGTGAGATGGTGCGTGTATCACGTGGAAAGTCGGTTAATCTTTGAAACCATTCCCACCTTTTTTAAACACCTTCCACCCATCCTAGAGAGTTGAAATTATGTGATTAGCTTATTAACGTAGGGCGTTCCTGAGATCCCACGTCTGACACGCGTCGTGGGTCGTGTTTGATGCGTGGAATTTGGGCAAATCTTTGAAAAAAACCCCATTTTTTTGACTTCTATGCGGTCCTTTTTATACGACCTAGGGAGTTGAAATTTTGTGTGTAGTTCAGTGCCATTCGTGATTTCTAAAATCCCGCGTATGAGACATTAAACGAGTCGCGTGTGTTGTGTGTGAATATTAATTTTTTCATCTCTTTTTAGGTATTTTTAACCAACTTTCAGACGTTCTATAGAGCAACGAAGAGACCAGAAAAAACTACGGTCAAGCGATAGGACTCGCCCTAAATGCAGGAAGAGTAAGTCCTGGTGCTGAAATGCCGGGCATAGAAGAGAAATGGACACGCCTTAAGAATACTGTCATTAGTACTGCTGACTCCATCTTAGGCAGTAGTCGTAGCGATCGAAACGAACATAAGAATGGTGCGTACCGAGCAATGCAATAATATCATAGAACGCGGGCACGCGGAGATTAATAGAAAGAGCTCAGAAGATATGAAAAAAACAGTTCACCAGCGAAAGAAAGCAGCCTGGGAGAAGAATCTCGTCCGTGAATTAGAACAGTATAGAGAGCGAGGACCGCACCAGGCGCGGAAGTTCTACCAAAGAGTCCGCGGTATGACGCAATATACACAGCGTTGCACATACGGCAAAGACAAAGAGGTTAAACTGATCGCCGATCTCAAAGGCATCTTAGAGCGATGGGAAGAGCACTTTCATGAGTTGCTTAATGGCAAGCTAACTTAGGAATTGGAGGCTCCACCAATGACCGAATACCACACTATGCTCGGCTAAAAAATAATAAGGCGCCGGGATTTGATGGTATCCCAATGGAGCTAATTACGCAGACAATATTGACATCGTTGGTAGAAACCAAAGAGCTGTACAGGAAGCTTTCATCCAGATCGAGCAGCCGGAACGAAATCTGGGGCTGCACATAAATGAATTTTGAAATGAAATTTGTTGCTTAAAGCCAACAAAGCCTACTATAGTTTATCAAGACTATTCAAATCAAGGAATTTAACCATAACATCCAAGCTGCTGGTATATAAGACAATGGTCATACCAGTACTTACATATGGATCCGAGACTTGGGTGCTTAGCAAAAAACATTCTGACTTCTTAGCCGCGTTCGATAGAAAAGTCTTACGGATAATAATTTTTGGCCTCGTATGTGAGGAAGTACGATTTCGGAGACTCTATAATGATGAGATCTACGAGCGTTACCGCGATGTCCACATCGTGAAGAGAATTAAGATCGGTAGGCTCCGGTAGGCAGGACAACTAGCTCGCATGAGCGAAGATGATCCTGTTCGGAAAGTCCTTTGCGGTAGAATTTATGGAACACGACAGCGAGGCCGGCCAAGCCTACGCTGGAAGGATCGCATAGACCAGGACGCTCAGAGTTTAGGGATGCCAAACTGGATGACGTCGGCTCGAAATCGGGACCGGTGGAGAGATTTTTTGCGGGGGGCCAGGACCGGACAACGGTTATATAGCCAAATATGATGATTTTAGACATGTGACATGTGTCGATATACATATATCTAAGAGTTTGTACCCGAAAAACGATTTGTTTTTAAATTTACTTGTTTTTTGTATTAATAGTAGAATTAGTTTTCATAAAACAAAAAAAGTGGGCGAATAGTTTTGGATATTATACTTCTCATTTAGGTAGTCTTTTAACCAGTTATAATTATAACTCTTGGAATTTGTTAAAAAATTAAGTTATAAAAAACAGATTGACAATTGCTTAATTTCTTTATAGATATTGACTCAAAAAGGATCTCTTATAACGGTTTAAGATATTACAAATTGTAAAAAGTTTAAAAATCTTTTAAACAATTTTCCCATTATTGATTGTAGACAAATGGGTTAATAGCTCTAACTATAAGTCATAAATATCAGTAGATGAGTCTAAAATATATGCGCATACACTTAGTAGTATTCATGTGTATACATAAGAGTACTGAAACTTAAATTGATCAAAATGCAAACATGTCGCTGGTCTAAGCGTTGTGAGCTGCAATAAAAAGGAAAGTCGCGGTGCACATAATTTCTTTGTTTAAAGTCTCAAGGAAGCCGTATGGAAATTCAGGAAAATGTGCCTTGTATGGGAGCAATCGTTAGCTGACTAGCTGGTAGTTGTAAGGAGTCCGTATGTATGTATTATAAATTATTCCGACGTCGTGGTGAACTCTTAAAGTGAGCGTAATGTGACGCAAGAATGCATTCTTTTTGTGCATGTTTCACTGCTGATACTAAAAACCTACGCGGCACACTTCGAATGGGTGCTAAAACGAAAGGACATGCAACTTGTCTGGCGAAGGAAATAAGCGTGTCCGGTGGAAGTTTTTTTTTTTTGCTTGTCAAGGAAGAAATGAGCGGTATTTGACCTGAAGACATTTAGTATTGTGGAGATTATTAGAACACTTACCACGATTGTATGCCCAGTAATAAATTCAGTATGATTTTTATTAGAAATAAGTTATGATAATATTAGTTATATGAAGGTTAACTGTAAGCTGATGCTGTCATTCTTTTACTTTCTGTCACTTTTCTAAATATGTGATCAGAAAATTCTAGAAAATCAACAAAAGCTAGTGTTGCGGATAATAGAGACCATTAACTGATATTGACCGCAGATTATTTCTTTGGGATGATGTTGACCTTATGTGTTTTAAGACAATGATGCAAACCGAGGGCGAAAAATTCATTGAACCAACACCTGCCTATGGTTTATGACCAGTTCCAAAATATTGAAAAACCATACTCATCTATATACAGGGTGGCAAATACAAAAATCGTATGGGAGCGGGGTATATTTTCACCCCCTGCCATGTACTTAGCGTTTAAATGCGAAGATACCTACTTTTAACCTTACATAATTTCACGCCCGCTTCTAGGTACAAGGGACTATTGGTCTTTTTTGAAAAAAAATTACACATGAAAATGGTGGTGAAAATGGACGCAATAAAATGTTGTCCACTCACAAAATTAGGTCCTTCTGGTCAAGTCCGTTTGAAGCAGATTATGCACTGGAGTAAAGTGGTAAGAGTGCATCCGTTCTTCGTATAATTTTGTGCAATGCTGCTGCAGGACCACTAATATGGTATGCAACTCTTCTTATACGTAGTAGTAGTAAGACAACCCGCACTATTTCGCTCTTGTTGACCGAATGCACAAATATTGTGTCATGGATTTGTACCTTCAAGTCGGTATGACTTAAATGATTTATAAAACTTTGTTGGATCTTAAAAATTTAATTTTCTTTGAAAAAAGACCAACAGTAGCCTTATAGCTGCAAGCGTTCAAGAGTTTTAGTGAGTGAAGTCATGTAATGTCAAAAGTATCTTTTCGTGCAATCTTTCAATTTTAACCCTTCTCCTGTTCACCGAATGTAGAAACATTGTGAGATGGATTTGTAGAAAATTAAATAGGCTTCAATACTGCATTTATCAAAAAATTATCCCAGAGCATTTTTCAAAATAATCGCTTTTGGAATTAAAATTTAAAAAAAAATTTTTTTTTTCTGAATTTGACGACGTTTATATCGGTAATGATTTTAAGAATTTAAAAAATTTTAATTGTATGACATTAAATGTTGAATGTATGACATTTAATTTTCGTTCAAAAGAGACCAACAGTGCCGTTGTAGCTTGAAACGTTCAAGTGTTACAGGGTGTGACTTGATGTAAGGTCAAAGTAGGTCTCTTCGCACTTAAACTCTACGTACACCACAGGGGGTGAAAATAGACCCTTCCTCCCATACGATTTTTTCACGAAATTAATCAAGGAATCACCCCTTTAAGTATTTTCCATCTTAACGGATACACCCTGTATGTATCTATACTATTTAAAAACATGTAAGATTGTTTGGATTTGCAATGTAATACGCTAATCTTGATAACTGGACCGATTTTGATCATAATTTTAGCATTAGACAGGGTTTTTGCCCCGGAGGTTAGTCAGTGGGTGGGCGATCAATTGGGTGCTGGGCGGTCAGTGTGGTGGGGTTAGTTGGGAAGGGACAGTCAAGAAATGCCGGTGACTTCAGCTAGTTGGTATAAAACCGTTTCGTTTTTATATGCATATAATTATAAAAATTTAAAACAGTTAATATTTTGTGCAATTTCATTATTATAAAACACAAAATTATTTCAAATCAAATTTAAGCAATTGATTAAATCAAATATAAGCAAAAGGCGTTAACCATCGTAATTCTACACAAATATACTGAATGTAAATGGAAAGCAAATTTCTAATATGTATATTAAATGTTATGAACACCATCACCTACTCTTATTAAAACCTCTGGTTTACCTTTTTACAATTCTATATAATTATCACCTAATAATCTTCTCTCAGTCTGTGATAACAATCCCTAAATCTGATTAATCTGATTACAAATGGCAACGATTGAGGAACTGAAAACACACAGAGGTAATGTTCAATACTCCTTCAGTGTCTTCATTTCATCGGCAAGCAATAAACTTCATATCAATTGAGTGCAAAGTAATTATTAATATTCGTATCTTATATATTGTAATCTCTTTCAAAGCCTGCAGGCAACTTAAGCTACCGTTAACAGTGGCAAGAATTACAAAAACAAAACGCTGTGAGTAATTATTGGCACATTTTCGCGTTATACGTAAATCTTTCAGTAAATTTGCTGAGCAAAGTACTACCGAACGTAACAACTACCATCGTGATACTAAAGGCGCACTCGAGCTACCGCGATAATAGGAATTGTTTTGTTCGTAGATACGAGTAAGTTTCGTAATTTCAGAGAAAACAATTAATTCCTACAAACCCTCTTGTAAGGGACTGCTCTATGGTATATTATTGACTGTTTTGAGAACGCTTTACAGTGTTGTGAGAAGAGTTTATGGTAGTTTTCTTCGTGGGAATTTTTCTCAGAGAGTTTTTCTATATATTCTGTGAGAGTGGACAATTTTTATACCAGTTGCGTTAATTCAACATTGGCATTTCTCCTTCCGAGGTGCTAATTTCTTTTATTTGTATTAAATTTTAAAACATTGGGAATATTAAAAAAACAACGTAATAACAATAACATAAGTAAAAATAAATAATATATTATATAATAAATAAATTATATAATAAATAATAAATCTCACAAACATTTCTTTCTTATATATTGCTAGTTCTTCGGGGCGCTTCGCTACAGGCTATTGCGTTCAACTAGACTCTAGATTTAGAGGATTCATAACAAAATGAAAAAAATATGATAGGTTCGTTTTCGCTTGCAAAATTGAAAAAGGCTACAATAAATGTAAATAATAAAAATATAAAAAAAATCAAGTGTTCTAAGATACGACTATTCTTGTTTTCTAAAATTGCAAAATTTCAAAACGATTGTATGATGAGAGCTAGACCAGTCGGTTTGTTTGGCATGTGGTGCCATCTTGCTAAAACTAAAGGTCGTCCACATTTTTGGCGTCGGTTTGAGGCCATAAAAAGTTGGTCAGCTGGCTCTGTAATGGTCGCCATTGACGGTAACAGCGTTTCCAGCGTTTTCGATGGATTCTTTCCCACACTATGGTCCCCGTGGGGCGTCTTAGCCTATTCATGGCTAGGGTGCTGGGCTTTACCACGGGATATTAAATAAGGGTCGCGGGTGCTTAGAGTATGCTCGGGATGAGTAATGTCTTCGTACTTTGCGAACCGAAGTGGATTACTGGTACTTAGAATTCACTTATGGGCAAGTCTTCGTATTTAGTGGTTCATTTCGTACAATTCGTACAGGTCTGTGATTGGGACAGACGGAATAGTTATAATCCATACGGCCTAGGAGATAGCAGATATCATAGTGGCAAATGATGGGGTTCGAAGTTCCGAACGATGTGCTGCCAAGGCTGAAGCGTAGCTAAGCCCAGGCACTCATACTGAACGAACTGAGCCCCTTGATGTCAGATCTCACCAAGGTCGCGTTGGTACCGCGGAAGTTGTCCGTGCCCACAGACAATAAGGTCGACCGTAAGGACCGCTAAATGGGAATAGTTCATGAGCATGCTTAATGGCGAAAGCTAGGCAAGTAGTGTTCGTCCCACTCAAAGAATGATGTCCCACACTATGGAGCATAGCCGCAATATTCTCGGGCATGCGACCTCTCCAAGCTAAAGGACCACTTCTGTTATCCCATAGCAAGCCTTTCTCATTAACTTTCTTCACCAATTTCACTACAGCGGTATGGCCTTACGTTCTTTCACGACCCGTATTTATTTTCAAAATTCGCAAGGTTTCGGTTACACAACACTGACTTTGAAAATAAGTTTTCAATATTTCGAAACACTCCTCAAGCGAAAACATAATTGTTTCGTGCCGCGGAATATCAGACTGACGAGCTGACATAATTTCAAGGAAATCGTTAAAAAAAAATTGCCATAGCCTATGATTTAAAAACAAACTTTTAAACTATGATCGTATCATGGAAAGTTGTGTCTATTTGCAAAACATAATCTAGGTGGTTTATTTTTAGTTAATTTTTAGTTATTTTTAGTTAATATAGTCACGGAAATATTGTTCATTGTGGATTGTAATGGCAGACAAACTAGACAATCTGTTGAATGCTTTTCATAAAAATCACTTGCAGGGAGTGATTATTTCGTGAAAAAAGTATGGTTTATTATGAATACTCACAATGAATGTATTTTCTTCCTCAACTATCCTTTCTTTTTGTCTCTAACACCGTTGTAAGGTCCTGGCGCAAACAAATAATATAACCTAAGTCGTTTCTTTATAATTTACTGGACAGATAAATAAATTATAATATAAGAATACAACCTGTAATGATGGTAACATAATATTTACAAGTCAATGTACAAGTTGGGTAAAGGCATTTAGTTGCATAGTTCCTCAAGTAATTTGTTTCAGAATTTTGTTGATCACATGATTCTTAATGTTAGTTTTTGGTTTCATTGTCTGACATAACTAATAAGGTTTTCCGTAATGAATTTAGATATTTCTTTTTTATTGATGCGAAACTGAATTTGAAATTGGGACTAGTATTAGAGAGCAAGTAATGGTAATGAATCTGTTTTTTTTGTAAGAGTATGTAAGATGTAATGTTTACAGAATACAAACAACTTTGTTCATACTAAACAATTATCCAAAAATTGAATCATGAAAAATCGCTTATATCTGAAGCAAATGTGTACATGTCGTAAGTCCACAAGAATGAAGATAAACATTCTCTCTATTTTATTGAAATAAAAAATGTAAAAAAAACTTGTTGAAAAAAATATTGCTGGGCATAATAAATAACTAACTAAATAAGAAAAAATTTAGTCGATTATTACAAAAAATTGCCCAAATTTAAAAGATATCAAATCGCCTACATTGGACGATTGTTAATTTATGGTTTTTGGGCTACTTGAACTTGGGTTATTAGTAATGTAGCCAATCCAAACATCTGCCTGTTATGAATTTAGGTTGCACATATCTTAAATAAATGAAAACTTTAAAAAGCTTACACTCGTCGCTTTTTTAACAATATTCTATTGTGGCGAATTAATCGTAAGTTATAAAATAATTGTATAAATTTGCTATTCATTAAAAAAGGTGCTCCATTTTTTTGGAAAAAAATCTGGAAAAAATTAAGATATCAGGTTAATGTAATATCGATGCTATTAATAATGGAACAGAACATCATTCAAAGGACCTCCAAAAAAACGACTGCACGAGCGAATGCACCAAGTCTAAGTGTTCATGACTTTTTCTCTTAAATCGGGTGATATACCATCAATTTCACTTTCGATGTTGGTGTTGAGTTCGTTTATAGTATATTACACAACGAGCGAGAAAAGTGGAGTTTATATCTTTTCTAGCATTTTTCTGCGAGTAATGTACAATAATTTTCACACGTCCACACCGGGTTTTCTGTTAAACCGGTTATGAGCAACGCAGAATTACTCTGGGAATGTGTGTTCGCTGTGACTGCAGTAAATAACAAAAGTATTTTATATGTTTACTCACTTCGACGCTAGATGTAGTGTATGAAACAGTCACTTTCGTATATGGGCTTGTGAAATAGTCTTTGGCTTATTGGCATGAACTTCACATAGCTCATAAGAAAAATGTCCAGAAGCATCATATCCCAAGAACCAGGCGGCCAATTGACTGGTCTATCTCTGGAGAAGTTCACCAAAGTTTGACTTCAGTAACTAGATTCAGTAACATGACTAGACACCAATTATTGAAATAACGTCGTTGATGGTCGTTCGGCATCGGTTTTTTGGCCAAACCGATAATATAGGGATGCAAGCTAAAAACATAAATTTTTTTCAACCACCGTTGAATTGTGCGTTAATCTGGACGAGTAAGTCCCCAGAAATTTCTAGTTAGCGTATGTAAAATTGCATGTCGCAAACGAAAGCTATCTTCGATGATAAATTTAGATAACTGCAAGCGATCAGAGCTCCACGAGCATGGTATGTCTACCATATTTACTCATACCATTATTTGGCGTTTAGAGACTGCATAAAAAATAATGTTAGCTTATTATTTAGATAACTTCGCTTCAATAAGATTTAATTCCAAAGATTCTTATAACAAACGACAGACAAGCAGAGAAACAAAAGTTCCACCAAATGCATGAGAAAGTCTAAACAAATTCTTAAGAAAAGCAAATTAAATCTGTACTCTTCTTTCTACGAGGCTAATGAGTTCTCTATATTCCATTTTTGAATTCTCTATGCTTACTTAACTTCGCGTGCCCGTGGATTTGTGTGGTTTGTCGTGGAATCTTGCGATCAATTTTTAATCAACTTCCCAAAAACAGATTTTATTGAAATTTTCTGGTTGAGCTAGATACAAAAGTGCATATATCATCGAGGTGGACACAATTATATTTTTCTTTATCATCCGAAAGTTTTTTTTAAGCAACCCTTGTATACTATAAAACTGTTTAATCTCAAACCTTAAAATAATCCAAAATTAACTCAATTTTTTCACCCAACAAACAATCACTATCTTTACTGGTTTCTCTTCCTTTTGTTCACCCTAAATCTTTTTATCTTCAAGAACCCTTAAAACATTTGGGACATTTCTAATCGCTCACTCCAATCACATGACAAAGAAAAAAAGTGATAACACGTAATACATCAATTAATTACAAAATTGATTTTTTGAAGTAGGTATTGAATCAGAGCTCCTCATAGGCTTGGAAGATTGTGTAAAGTAGGAGTATAAGGACGATACTATTACTATTTACTTTAATATGACAATTATCATTAATGACGAGAATTTTTGTTAATTGCTCACTTTATATGAGTAAACCCGTAAATGAAATAAAAAAATGTAGATACCATGCGGGAACTAAGAAAAACACTATTATTACATCATATCACTAAATATTACTACATAATTCAATGTCAAATTTTTTATATAATAAATGTTCTTATGTATTTCATTCAAAACTACGCCCTCAACGTCTCCGATAGGCTGAGAGTTTGTCACTAAAATCGAAATATACTCCTTTAGCAAGAATTGTGCGTATTTCTTATAGGTGGTTATAGGAAAGGTATCCTACATGCGAGGAGCTTTTGCTCCTTGGTATACATAAAAATATCTACTGATTTTATCAGTTTTATTTTTCGTCTTTCGTCGTTGCTGATAAGTAAGGCACCACCCATTTCTATTTTTGTTTGAGTTCCACGTGGTGCTCAAGAGTTGGTTTTTATAAGGATATGCGCATGTTTTTGTAGAGAGAAGTCTGCTGTGCGAAATAAAGTGTGAGATTATATTGTTTGTTGCAATGGTTATTATTGTTGTGTGTAAACTCTTTTGAAATTAGGATAAGACATATAACAAGGCGTACAAACTATGCAGATGCATTTGTGGTTGAATTTTACAAATTTCAAAAGATCTACAGAATTTATCAAAAACTATTGACGAAAGTACCTTAAGTGATGATTTGCCATTTTATTTTTTTTTCGAAAATTAATTTTTTAGCTTTAAGATTTATAATTGCCCATAACGTTATAAAAATGCGGCTGATACTTTCACATCAAAAACGCATTAGCACGAAAACGGAGATTAGGTTTCAATGAAATGAAATGAAATGAAATGAAATGACATGAAATGATGTGAAATGAAATGAAATGAAATGAAATGAAATGAAATGAATGAAATGAAATGAAATGAAATGAAATGAAATGAAATGAAATGAAATGAAATGAAATGAAATGAAATGAAATGAAATGAAATGAAATGAAATGAAATGAAATGAAATGAAATGAAATGAAATGAAATGAAATGAAATGAAATGAAATGAAATGAAATGAAATGAAATGAAATGAAATGAAATGAAATGAAATGAAATGAAATGAAATGAAACGAAATGAAATGAAATGAATGCTGTAAGGAATCGGCATAAAAACCATATTTTTTTTTATTAAGAAAGAAACGTCGCTATTACCATTGTAATAACAATACACTTGCACCGGTCAAACAAACTATTGGACTCAAATGGTTCTCTAGAATATTTTTTGAGCATTCTTTGGGCGGTCGAAGTGCCAGTATATTAACTTGAAAAACCACTCATTACTAGTGTGGAAGGAAATGCAGGAAAAATTACGTAGTCATATCTTCAGTATGGATAGAGCCCTGATTTCGCATGACGTCCACTGCAAATTGGCATTCATGCAAGCTGTCTGATAGCGTGGGCATACAGGAAGTCATTATCAACAACTGTCGAACGTAGAATGTATTCTTAAATGTAATTTAAGAAAGTACTAACTACATTTTTGATTAGCAATAACCAACGCATACATACTACAAATAACATAGCTCTATAAGAACTGCAATGCGCCACTCGACATTCTCGCTGATTACAGGTTTCTTATCGCATTGTGGTAAATTGTAGTTTCATGTAGACGACTACCATGACTTCTATTTTGACGTAGTCATGCCATATACCAAATTATAGAAGTGAACGACATGACATGTACTAGTACGGCTGGCTCGATTTTGGTCCTTGCTTAGGCCTGGCTCCTAAGACTTATAATCTCTTAATTGTTTTCCAAAAAACAATCCAAACTGCAGATTTTTTTTAAACACAACCCATGCATATTGTAAAATATTGCAAAAATCTGAATATGAGTTCATGACTAGGAGTTAAGAATTTACCTTTTCTTCTTTGAGTACAAAAACAAGAACTAGGTACTGGTATTCCGAAAATAGCTTTGGATTCTTGTTTTTGTAGGAGCGATATTGGATGATCTGTTCGTAGACCTGCCGATCTATAAAGTCCGCTTGATGAAATAATCTTATGCATCCTTAAATATCTGCCAAAACTATTAACATAAGGAACTGTCGTAAGCCAGTGGACTTACAAGTTTGTTCTTTGTTTGTGATATAACGTTAGTGTTGAATTTTTTATTTTTTATTTTTTTTATGACAAAACCGTAGCCTATTGTCTATTGTATCTTAGGGTGTAATTAATCTAAGAGACTTACCACCTTCCTAATTAAGGAAGGTATGTCCTTAGTGGCAGAATTACGCAAATCCGCCGACGAACACAATGCCTTGTGGAAAATATGTATCCTTAGCCAGATCAAACCTGGACAGTCACAGAGGATGTGCCCGGATGTTTCGTCCTCCTCCAAGTAGAACCTTCATTCCGTGTTTGAACGGCTACAGTGACCTGCGAGAAAACTCACTAGCTTGTTGATGCTATCCTTGTCTAGATCAAGGATTTTTACCCTGTTCAGCGCTGCCAGGGATGCAGTGCACCCTTACTAAGGTTTATCCTAGCGCAGACCTCATTGGCATGGAGTTCCGCTTGGAAAACAGTGGGTCTCTTACACATTGGTATTGAGACTTTGGTGTTGGATCCGAATACTCCAGCCCCCCCTCCAAAATCCATCTTCGATCCGTCTATATACCAGACCAGACCTTTATTGTCCAGTGCTGGAGCACCATTAGATCAGATTGCTAGGTCCAATATTTTCATTCAAAACATGTCTCTTTCAGGAGTTGAGTCTTGAATATTCAGGTGTCCCATGTAGTCACCTGGTTTGTACCCATATTCTAGTTGAAGCTTGATAGCGCATCTAGTGGCCATCTTCTTAATGGGATTGACAGGGCTGAAAGCCAAACAATGGCTTCTAATGCAGTCGTAGGGCAGGTGCGCATGACACCCGTTATACCTAGACAGACAATTCTTTGTAGCTTCTGAAGCTTAATTACCCTTGTCCGTCCAAGAACTTTAGGCCACCATATGATGGCCGCGTGCGTGATTAATGTATTCACCATCATGGTATACATCCAATGTATCATTTAAGATTAAAACCCCAAGTTCTGACGTAGAGGCTTCTACAGGCCCACGGGGCCCTAGTGGCACGTTCAATGGCAGACTTGATATGAGAACTCCAGTTTAGTCGTTTATTAAGGATGACTCCGAGATATTTGACCTCACTTTAATGTAGTGCCTTTCAAGATGATGGGTCCCATATTGGACAATCTTCGTTTAGAGTGTTGAATTACTTTTCCTGATGTCTGATATCCAGAGGGATTAACCTATTCATCCTATTACCAAAACCGATTTAATTTTGGATAAATTTGATTGTGATCCGGGTAATTTTTTTAGCTTGTCACGGCTATGGATCATTACTTTATTTGGGACTAAACGTCATTTCATCAGCTCCTCTGCTTTTTTTCGCGAGATATTGATATGTTAATTTTCTGCAACAGAAGGCATAGTGTTCTCTTCGATCAATGGTGGATCCTTAAATTCCTATGCTATTGCATACCGTTGATTCTTTGGTAGAACTTTGAGGCTTGATATGTTTGATTATAGTAATAATAATAATAATCGGCGCGACAGACCATTGCGGTCCAAGGCCTAGCTCTCGCAACAATTTATGTTGAGCATGTATATTTTTGCACACAAATGGAGAGAACCTACAATTTAATGCCGCATCTGAACGGCAAATTGAGAAGGCGAGAAGGTGGGATACCGTAAAAGATACTTTTGCTGTTAACGGGGAATCGAACCACTAACCTCCTGCTCAGAAGCCATGCTCTTATCAACTGAGCCACGGCGCCCACGTTTGATTATCCCAGATTAATTTAGAAAAAACATTACAATGAAATATATATTTTTAAAAACTTTACTACTAAGGACGTACTATCTCTCATCAGGGAGGCGCTACGTCTCTTAGACTTCTCACACCCTTCTGATAGAATAGATGTCCTCAGGTCGCAATGTCGGCCATAGAAATAGATACCTGTTTGACCGTTTGTTTCTACTTCAATATAGCAGTAGAATATTCACACAAAAAGTCACAAGGGTGTTAAATTGCAATATCTGGATAGAAAATTGACTTTCAATCGTCTTAAGATAAAACGCGCAGGAAACTGTTCTGCAAATAAAGTCATAGTTTCTCCTACTGTGGTGACATGTTTTTTTTTTTTAAATGACATATGACCCTACTTAACCAAAAACCGCACTGCACTGTACCGCTTTAAGGATGCATTAGTTTTTCAAAGATCCCATGGGAATTCTCCTAGCCCCAGATCTTACAATTTTGCTTATACATATATTCGTTTATGTGGAAATGAGCTATACCACTAAAAATGGTTCTTACGCCAAAAGGAAATCACTTATATTATTCGTTGTAGGAAGCTTGTGGAAATGTTCAATTGGTAAGAAGATGCCTTTGTGTTGTGACACTTGCATCCACCCTTGCGATATTATTTGGTGATATATTACACTACATGAGGAGTCGCATTCACCACCGTACAACTTTCATGAAATTTCGTGATTAAAGGTTGAAAGATGACTCAATTGGTACACTTTGTTGACTGAAGAATGAGCTGAGCTTACGAAACGATCCTTATTTTTGTAACAAGCTTAAACAAAATAAATGTTAGGTGCGTTTGTATTACGTTCCACATTGTCTAATTGCAATATTATTTTGTAACATTTATATACAAACTATAGCTGCAAACCTCAAAAAAAAAAAAACTACGCGGAATATTCGGCGTTCAATTCTTACTCAATTTTTTTCATTGTGTTAATTTTAATTTCGTTCTATTTTATTCTAATTACTATCTGACCTGTAAAACAAGTCTTTTACTACTAAAGTGTCCCGCACCATCTAAACATTGATTAGTGGATTAGTTTTATTTGTATTCATTTTAATATATCATTTAATATCAAACAAAGCGAAGAGATAACATCCAAAGCTCGAAAAGTAAACAAGCTATAGATAAGCTATAGATAAGTTGATAAAAGATAAAATTCCCCAACATCATATAACACAATCTCAGAGACAACTATTACTGCTGCGTGCAACTATTAAATTACCTGCAAAATTCATTTCACAGGACAATAATCACGTTCGAGCCTTTCTAATCTTGCGAGATATCCTTCTGGCTAAGACATATTATTTTTATACTAATGCCGGAATGTAGTATCAGTTACATGCGCCGTTAAGCAACAGGAGGAAAGTATCCTCGTTGTGTATCTGTGTGTATGTGTATGTATAATGTGACGAGGCAATATAACAGACCGAGGGTGAAAATATCATTTTCAAGGTTAGAAGGATATTTCAACAACATGTAATCTTGTTACTCCATCAAAATACTGTGGTATATTGGTGTATCTCTGTGTCCCAAGTGGCTTGTATGTTTATATTTGCTGAAGATTCTTTTTTTTATTTGCTCGTTGTTTGCATCCCTTTTTTGTTTTATTTTTGTTTTCTTTTTCTCGTATTTGTCTACACTTTTCCTTATAGCTGTTTTCACAGTGGTTACTTCTGAAATATTTTTTATCTTATATATATGTACGCTATTATGCAACAAATTAAGTGACAAGGAGAAGATTTTTATTTTCGTGCATACTTTTTAAGATATGAAGAAGCTGTTGAAAGTTTTCTCTGAAGAATTTTTTTTATTCTTTTTTTTTTAAAAAACTTACGAGTTCCATCATGGTCGTATCATTTATTGTATGCAAGTACTGGAGTGACCATTATTTTATACCCAGCAGCCGGGATGTTATGGTTAAATTCCGGGGTTTGAAGAGTCTTTCATATTAAATTTGGCTATGTCTGCTCTTAGATACCGTGCGCTTATATCTGGTTCCAAGTCATTATTGACTGCTACAGTTGACCCGAGAGAGTAAAAATACATTTTTTAGCCGACCCAGATCTTTAGCCTTTCTGGCGTTTCTACCAATGATGTCATTATCGTCAAAGTAAGCCCATATCTGGATAGACTTATTGAGAATTGTTGCACTTACCGCTACATCAGATAATTTTCTTAGATACAAGGGTTAAGAGGACGCAGGCCAGTCCATTCAAATGCCTGTTATTAAAAGCGTTGGAAAAATTAAGAAGATTATTTAACTCTTGCATTCGCCTTAAACATGTTCCCTCCTACTGGAAAGTGGCAGAAGTAAATATTATTAAAAAAAACCAGGAAAAATCCTAACGAGGTGTCTTCGTATAGACCAATATTTTCGCTTCCTCTACTATTAGAAAAATTACTTCTAAAAAGATTAAAGCCCATTATTGAACATAGAACACTTGACCAAGTACATCGGATAACCGACGGATGGTTCTTCGCCTGTCTTCTGGTATCCCTTCTTCCTCCCATACTTGCACTATTAGTTCAAGAATTGCTTGGTGTATTGCTGGACTTCCTGTTTTTATCAGCTCTACTGAGATACCATCTGATCCCCGGCATTATTTTTTTAGCCAATTTATCGCTCCGTTAACTTCGTCTTAGCTTGGTGGCGGCAGCACAGTGTAGTCTTCGGTCATTGGTGGAGCCTCCATTTCCTCAGTTAGCAACTCATGAAGTTGCTCGTCCCATCGCTCTAAGATGCCTTTAAGATCGGCGATCAGATTACCCTCTTTGTCTTTGCAGAATGTGCAACGCCGTATATATTAAGTCATACTGCGGACTCTTTGGTAGAACGCGTGGAAGTGCTCGCTCTCTGTACTGTTCTAGTTCACGGACGAAATTCTTCTCCCAGGCTGCTTTCTTTCGCCGGTGAACTGTTTTTTAATATTTTCTGAGCTCTTAATATTCATCTTCGCGTGCTCGCGTTTTATGAGATTGTTGCATTGCTCGGTACGCAACATTCTTACGTTCAGTCGCTAGTTTACACAAGTCATCAAACCAGTCGTTCAGATCTCTACGACTACTGCCTAAGATGGAGTCAGCACTACTAATGACAGTATTCTTAAGGCGTGTCCATTTCTCTTCTAGGCCCGAAATCTCAGCCCCAGGAACTACTCTCCCTGCATTGACGGCGAGTCCTATCGCTTGATCGTAGTTCTTTCTGGTCTCTTTGTAGCGAAGGGGAGCCGTGATTACTCGAATCTGATTCACGAATGGAGTATGACGTAATGATGCAATCTGCGCTCGTTTTACCATACCAACAATAATGTCGTCCGAGTCGAAGTTGGCACCTCGGCACGTTCGTACCGTCATCTGGTTCGGGTTGTGGCGGTGGTCTGTTAACACGTAGTTTATCTGGTTGCGAGTGGCTCCATCATCGCTGGCCCTTAAATATATATATATATATATTGCCATGCAATATGAAAACTTAAAGCTAATTGGAAATAAATTTTCGATCGAACATTGATTGGATTTAACCCAAATAATCCGGGCCTAGACGTTAACAATCTAATCACTTTCTATTTTAAGGTCTGCTCGTGGCTAGAGCCATTGCCCGTTAAAAACAATATTATGGAAACAGTCAGGAGACTAATGCGGACCCCCTCATGGAGATGTGAAAATTATGAATCTCTCAATTACTCTACGAGCATATCCATATTCAGACTAATTTACTGACTGATATTTCTCTCTTTCAATAGTCAATGTTTCAGTACGCGAAGAAAGTTCTCTAGTAGTAACAATATTACAATCGTTGCCTTGCGAGCAACGACTATAGTGCAATCTCCACAAACTCATTAAGCAATTTTTTCCATGCTGGTGTTTATTAAGTTTCTTTGGATCTTTGAACAACCAAAGTGTTTTTATTATATTTTTTTGTTCTTGTGTTGAAATTTGGTTTTATTTCCTGTAGTGCTCATTCCCATTCGTACTTGTAACTCAAAACGAAAACAATTCAACTCTTTAAATTAGATTTTTCCGCATGTTAAGTGCTTGTGCCACTATAAAAACACGATGCGAAAAGAATGGTGTTGGTATAACGCAATCGCATCGTCATTTCATTCAATTGTCATCTCCTGCAAAACCGTACACACGCGAATAGATATGCATACGAGAGTATTAAAAGGGGATGAAGACAAAAACCTCATGTGGTATTTCTGTTTGCAATGTGACGGCATCCTTGCTTCCGTTTTCTTTTTTTTTTTATTCTTTTTTTTTATTAGAGCAATTGTTTTGCAATTCTTTTTGGTTTGCATGGGAAAATAGAAATGCAAATGGAATAGACTATCGCTGTCGCCACACAGGTTCTTCATACCAATTTCTTTGGCATAAAGCCTATTTTATTGTTTACAGAGATTTTTTTTTGTAAAATCTTATAACGTCGAGAAGAAGTGCTCCAACACGACAAATTATATTGTACACTGGCACAGCCTAAGTAGGATTGTTTTTAGAAATTGACGTCATTGTATGTGGCGCACAGCATGTGGGACACACTTTCAAGGCGTCAATGTGAATAAGGCTTTCATCCGTAAATGAATGTGGATATGAGTATAAATATTCATATCGTCTATTTTTACATATGAACTCGTATATGTGCGTATATGTAAACGAGGGTGCTTTTTGAAAACATGAACTGGCTGCTACAGATGAAAATATGCAGAATAAACTGATTGAAATTTGTTAAAATTTAAAAGTCCCTTTTATAAGAAATGTTTTGTCACTTATACAGGGTGTATCTGTTTATTTGATGAACGCTTCTTGGTTCATTACAAGAAGAAAAAAAACAACGTTTAAGAAGGTGGTATCTATTTTAACCCCTTGCGGTGTATGTAGTGTTTTAATGCGAAGAAACAAACTTTTGACTTTACATCACTTCATACCTTGTAACTCTTTAACGCTACAAGGCCACTGTTGGTCTTTCTGGAAAGAAATTGAAATCTTTAAGATTAAAAGAGCAATGTACATTTTTTTTAAATTTATTATTACCGATATGAAAATTCAAAAGAAAAATTAAAATTCATATAAAATAATTTGTAGTTAATGATCTGGAATCTGGACCAGGAAAGCGTGTAACTCTAAGAGTTAGTGAACATTCTGAGATGGTTTCACTGTTTCTTGAAGCAGAGAAATCTTACTGTGCCAGTGACGATGGAAATTTTAAAATCAAAGGCGCGCCAACTATACAAAAAGATAAAAGAAAGACCGGGATTAGTCAACGCAAGCAACGGTTGGTTAACAAACTTTAAAAAAATGGATGGTGTTCGGATGCTTAAAATTTGTGCCGAGAAATTATCGAGCAAACAAAAGCTTGTTTAGCCGTTTTTAATAAATTTAAAAGAAAAAAATTAAGAGCTCGGTTTGCCAAATGAACAAATTAACAACGCAGACGAATCCGGCTTATGCCTAATACAACTCTTGTAAACTTTAAAGAGACATCAGCTCCATGCCGTAAAGTAAGCAAGTAAAGAATAACCTTGCACAAACGCTTCGGGTACTACCAGGGTAAATCGGTTGTCATCGGGAAATTAGTCAATCCGAGAGCTTTTAAAAATTTTGTGGAAAAGCCTGTCCTTTATAATAATAAAAATAATGATATTCGGCGCAACAGACCGTTGCGGTCCAAGGCTGAGCTTATCGCGACCATTTGTGTTGTGCATGTATATTTTTGGAAACAAATAGAAGGGAACTAGAATTTAACACCGGATCCGAACGGTGAATTGAGAAGCTTTCCGTGGCAAGTTATTAGTCTCGGAACGTTTGTCAGACATTCGCGAGAGGTGAGAGAAGTAAAAAATACTTTTGGGTTTACTGGGTTTCGAACCACGAACCACCTGCTCGCCAGTCATGCACATTTCCACTGAGCTACGGTGCCCACCGTCTTTTATAAGGCTAATACAAATAATTATTGAAGAATAGTTTCACAAACTTTTGTTCCCGAAATATAATTTGTATTTTTTTTTAAAAAAGGCTTTATTCGTACTAATTTTTTTTGTAACTTTAGCAGGTAAGAAAACATTTTGGGTTAGGAAAAGAAAGTTTTGTCCTTGTCTTCCCAAGACCGGCGAAGTGGCGAGTGACGATAGAATAATGATCATCATGTACTTTCCATCTAACTGCACTACTATTTTGCAACCAATGGATCAACATGTGATCAATTTAACAAAACTGTTTTATAAAAACAGTTTATTGGCATATCTTGTTTGAAGTGAGCGATCGGATTTAGAAACAAAGATAAAGATGTTTAATTTGCGCGATGACAATGGTTTGTTGGCTAAAGCAAAGAATAGGCTGAACCCTAACACCGTTGCGAAGTGTTCGAGCATGATTATGTCACCGAACAGTGAATGGGAAGAAGAAGGTAAACTTCCGTTAAGTAGCATCAAAAATCGTGCGAAAATATTGAAAGCAATTTACTCCAAGAACTTACTCCCACTGAACATTCATCCAACGATGACGTCAACAATTGAATTTCTGAAAACATAGATAAGCTTGAACACGTTGGGAATGATCAGTACGGGAAGGAATAAAATTCCCAAAGTGAAGCGGATAGCGAAACAGAGAGTTTGGAACAACCAGCAAAAATTAAAGCAGACTCTGCAATTCAAGCCTTTAACATATGGATTCAGTGGTGAAACCAAAATTTAATTTTATTGGAGGACAATAAAACAATAAAACAATAAAAAATTGAAGGAGTTGGCTGTGAATAAAAATATGGAATCTAAGAAAAATTTCAGACTTCTTCGAAAAACATTAAAATGTGTATGTGCAGACTCATATCTTCCTACCTATCTATGAATTCATAACTTTTCTTATTTCTTTTTTTTGTTTTCGCTAAAGTTCGTAATTAAATAAATTGATTAAATTGTGATATAAACTTAAAAACATTGTGATTTTTTATCATATACTTCGTTAATTCATTGTTGTATGTGCATCGCTAACTCGGTTTTTTGCAACAACCTCAATTAACGCAACAGCCTCGATTTCTTTCTATTAGTTGCGTTAACCGAGGTCGTACTGTATGCCGAGAAAGGATTGACTGATTTCGATTAATTTTTTTTCGTTCGTCTGGGCCTTGAGTAGTTTTATCGCACGAATTCAATTTCCGATTCATCTTGTATTCGCCATGACAATGAACAAATCACAAGGCCAATCCTTGAGTGTTTCTGCCCTTAATCTAGAAAATTAATGTTTCTCTCACGATCAATTGTAGGTAGAATGTTCACGTCCGGTTTGTTCGTGCAAGACACCTGACAACAAAACGAAAAATGTCATATATCACAAGGAGCTTCAATGAAGGGAATCGACCTGAGCGATACCCATCCAGCAAGCGATCATTTCGATTCACTTCAAGAAAGCAAATGCCACGTTAATTAAATTCATTTCAATGTAATTAAAATACATTTAATTTTGATTTTAGTACATTTATTGAACTTCATTATTAGTATTCATTTTATCTCAATAAAAAACTGAATTTAATTCACCTTATGTTAATACAATATTTATTGATTCCGAGGCGGTACGAAGTTTGCCAGGTCAGCTACTAAATATATGGGCCGGAGTAATCGAGGACTATTTTACCCGAACGACTAAATTCAAATGCAACTTTTGAAGAATCACCCGCCAGAATTGCTTGAAAACGTCCCATAACTGATTCTAATCAAAAGTTTCTTTCAGCTGGATGGTGCTCCTTGCCAAAGTGGACTCAATATTTTTGAGTTTTTTAGTTAACATTAGTGTATTAAAACCGATGGATTGTTAGAAACGATCCGGTATTTTGTAAGCCAAGCTCACCGAATCTAACTCCTTTAGATTTTTTTGTGTGGGAAATAATAAAAGACCTGATATATTCCACAGAGATAGTAACTTTAGAACAGCTAGAAAGAAGCATTGAATATGCAGCTCAGACGATTGCAACGTACTGCCTCAAACAGACTTGTACAGTTAAAATTCATTTTGGATAACTTTTCATTTTAGCCCCGCTGCTGTTCACCGTATGTATAAAATGTGTACCATTAATTTGTAGGAAAGTTAACAGGCTTTAATACTGTATCGAAAAATATGTAAAAGAATCGTGGTATACCATTGTTGAGTACCGCGTATAAGAATCTCTCCACTATCCTCCAATAGAGAATAGCCTCATACGCTTCATCCTTAGGCAGGTAATGGAAAATGTTTGGAGTTTCAAAACTCACTACACCATATTTTTTTAGACTTTAAAGCAACCTATAATAGTAAAGCCAGAGTAGAACTTTATAAAGCCATGAGAGAATTCGGCATTCCAAATAAACTGACACAACTATATAGGCTGACCACCAACATCATCATATTTGTCTCTACAACCGGGGTCCGGGCATTCTGGCATCCCGCAAAATGAGTCTCAACCGGTCCCGATTTTGAGCCGATGTAGTTTGGTAGGTTGACCATGGCCAATGTTAAAGCCAAGTAAATATATTCGGATTGTGGGCTCCGTGGCTCAGTGGTTAAGTTATTGGATTTCTGGGCAGTGGGTACTTAGTTTAAATCACAGGAAACACGAAAAGTGTTATTCATGGTGCCAACTCTCGCAAATGTCTGAAAAACGTCCGGGAGTAATAACTTGTCACGGAAATCTTCTCAATTCGCCGCTTGGATACGGCATTAAATTGTAGGACCCTTCCATTTGTGTGAAAAAATATACATGCACAACAGAAATTGTCGCGAGAGGCTAGGCCATGGAACGCAACGTTCCGTTGCGCCAAATATTATTATTTTTCATTCTCTTCAACCTGACGTTGGAAAAAGTGGCCAGAGACTTCAATGTAACGGCGAGAGGTAAAATCCATTCAAATACTGGCTTACGCAGACGATATTAACATCGTTGGTTAAAACATAGGGGCCGTACAGGAACCTATCATCCAGATTTAGCGGTCGGCACAAAATATGAGGCTGCACTTAAATGAGAGCAAAACAAAGTACATGAAGCCACGTCTGTGAGCAGAAGATCCAACATTGGTCCCTTAATTAAAACAGTGCAGTGCGAATTTGAAGTGTTGTAATTTTTTAATTATCTCGGTTTAACTGCAGCAGCCGATAACAACATGGAATCAGAAATACGCGCACGGTTGCTTAAAGCCAACAAAGCCTACTATAGTCTGTCAAGACTCTTCAAATCCAGGAACTTAACCATAACATCCAAGCTGCTGATATATAAGACAATGGTCATACCAGTATCCACATATGCATCCGACACTTGGGTAATAAGCAAAAAGCATTCTGCCCTCTAAGCCGCGTTCGAGAAAAAGTCTTACGGAGAATTGTTTCATCTATAGTGATGAGATCTATGAGCGTTGTCGCAATGTGGACATCGTGAACAGAATTAATCTCGGTAGGCTCCGGTGGTCAGGACAGCTAGCTCGCATGAGTTAAGAGCATCCTACTCGGAAATTACTTTGCGGTAGGATTAATGGGACACGCTAGCGAAATTTGAAATTATCGCGTCGTTTTTGACGACATAAATATTGTTTATGGTTTTAAAATGGTTTTAAAAAAAACTTTACGCGTTTTTCAATTCGCAAACTAGGTTGGAATGCGGAGCTTCCAGCTTATAATGCAAGGTTCCTACTTATCAATCTACTTTCGCTACAATCACGAAGAAAATATTTTCAAATCATGTTCATTAGGGATATTCTCATGTACCATATACGCTGCCCTGATTTATTGCATTTGATTTCTCTTTATGCACCATCACGGTGCTTAAGAGATAGAGATTTTTTGTACATTTCACATCATAGAACCAACTACGGAACACATGAGCCAATAACAAATGCTTGCTTATCTTACAACAAATATTGCATTGATTTAGACCTCTATATTAATAGGGATTTATTTAAAAATAACTTGTTAAAATTTCTAAAAATAAATATCCAATTAGATTTAAGTTTATAAATTCTGTTTTTCTGACTTTGACGACGTTTATATCAGTAATGGTTTTAAGAATTTAAAATAATGTACACCGTATGATCTTAAAAATTTTCCAAAAAAGATCAACAGTGACCTTGTAACATATCTTCGCATTAAAACGCTACGCACACCGCAGGGGGAGAAAATAGACCCCCCCCTCCCATACGATTTTTTTCACGAAATTAATCAAGGAATCATCCCTTTAAGTATTTGCCACCTTAACGGATACACCCTGTATAATAATAATTTTGAAGTTACTTCCCCAAATGTTTGTAATGCAATCTTTAAGAGTAATTTCTCGGAAGATATAAATAAATATATAAAATAAATAAATAAAACATTTAAAAAAACATACATTGTGCGAGCTGTCGAAGTAACAAATTAACCTTAAGAAAGAGGCTAGAATTTGAATTATTTCGTTACCGCATAAAAGTTTTTCCATATGCTGAAAATAGATGTTCAGCCCATCTCTAAAATATTCTTTACTTATTCGCGTACCCAATGCAAAACTTTCCCCTATAAATGCGGTTTACCTGCAATTATCTTCAGGCGACTAGCTAAGCACTTAACAAGTCACACCAACTCCCGGTGTTTTGCCTCGATGGCAATAAATAACTCTCAAATCATTAAAGATGACAACGTATACCAAATTAAGTGCTGAAAGTGTCAATGAGTTGCGGTAAAACAATAAACAATGGTGAATTGTTGGCTACTCTTGTCGAATGCATATGACAATGGGCGAGTATATTCAACATTCAATATTTTTTCTACAGAAAGACACTGCTTTCAAAAGTGTTTACCTTACATGGAACAATCACAGAATATACTCCACTCGTACGTTTGTTCGTCAACACAAAGCATATACTCGCAGCTGAAAGGCTGATGCAAATGCAAGAAATGAAGCAAAAGCGAATTTGCGTTACGTGGAGATGTTAGTATTGTTCGAGTACTTAACATACATGAATACAAGGCTCCGTTATTCCATTTATGGAATCCAAACATAGCACAATTCACCTATCGTCGTTAAAACAATAGACATCCGAAACACTTTAGACGGTATAACCCTACTTCCTGCCATGTTTTGCATGAAATGACACAAACACAGACAGACACACGAAATGAGAGCGGGAGAAATAGCTTTCATCTATTTTTACCGTATTGTCATAAAAGGGGCTAATTTTTTTATTATTATGACATGCCAGTTAAAAAGTTGTCCCAGCACGAGGCCATAAAAAGAACTTACTACGAATTATTTAAAATTATTATGCAATTATTATAATTTTTTATCGCATTTAAAATCGTACTACTCAAACTATTGTGTGATGAGTGAAACTTGTTTTTAGTTCGAAGCGCTGGTCTATCGAAAAGTTTTTAGAGATACTTTGGCAAGAACGCAACCCAAACTGCTAAGCATTTAATAGTTGCATTGTGATAATTGAACGTATTTCGAATTCACACGCAATTTTACCATTGAAATCCTATGTACTAATAAAGCAACGTAATGTACGCTATCGCCAATTAAGATAGGTTTGCTGTAACAGTTGTAAATTGAAATTTAAAAATTATTTTATGTTGTCAACATTTCGACGTCCCGTCCAAGGAACTTTAATTAATGTCAGCAAAACCAAGATTATACGAATTAACGATAATCAGATCAGAGTCAAGTTAATAGTTTTTAAATTTTTATGACACGCTCGATATAACCAACGTGAGATAATAAGCCTATTTAATAGATATGTTCCTATAAAAACAAAAAGGAAGAATACCTCTTCGCCACAATGGCTAAGCAGTGATATTCTACTACTTATACAAAAACGAAATAATGTCTACAGAGAATGGATAAAATACCGTATTGATACTTTCTTAAAAAATTACCGCGTTTTACGAAATAAAGTTATCTCCAAAATAAGATCTGCAAAGTCTGCCTACTATAGTAATAAGCTAGACAAATCGGGATCGGGACAAAAACTATGGAAACAGCTACGGCAACTTGGAATTGGTAAGCAAAACCCAATAATATCGGATGACATTGATTGCGACAAGCTTAACGCCGAGTTCATCGCTTCTTGCAGCACACCGACTAGCACTTCTTCCTTAGAGGAAAACGCTGAAAATGACCACAATAGCTTTTTTCGTTTTAGCAGGGGTATGATGAGGTTGTTGTGCAACCTCTTTTGAGTATAAACTTTAATGCTACTGGTCTAGATGGATTAAATCCTAAGTTTGTCAAAATTCTGCTACCTTTCCTGTCGAAAGTCATAGAAAAAATGATCATGTCACAAATCCATATATATCTCTCAGAAAACCATCTTCTATGCTCAAACCAATCAGGATTTAGACCAAAAGCGAAGATGTAAAACTATTCTGTGCAATAAACTACTACGAAAAGGATTTCAAATTTCCATCAGGAAAACTTGTCTCCATATACTTAGAAAGAAGGCAACAATGAGTGGTATAGTAGGTGAAAAGACCTCACGTTTTCGTGAAGTCCGAAACGGCGTAGCACAAGGTTCAATCCTAGGCCCAACACTCTTATCGTTATATGTGAACGAACTATCTAAAGTAATTAGCAATTGTTCAGTTTACATGTATGCGGACGATGTTAAACTTTTCATGAGCTGTCCTATGAATGCGATTGATGACACTATTCATTTAATAAACGAGGATTTGTCAAGCGTAAATGACTGGTCCCTAAAACATGAGCTACGTTTAAACACCAAAAAGTCCCAGGCGCCTGCTACACATCGGATAGTTCTAGATGTATCTGAATTTCAATCGGTTAAAATTGGTAATAATCCGATTATGTGGGCTGATACAGCTAAAAATCTAGGACTGATCTTTAATCGTATGCTTTCATGGGACACTTATATAAATAGTGCTATCGGTAAGATAGAAGCAGATTAGTGGATTTTTGTTTGAAAACCTTTTAAAATTTAAGTCCCTGTGTCTACGAAGAGACATATTGAATACGCGTCAGCCAGATTAACTAAATTATAAGCTGCAACATCTCCAATCTAGGATCTTTCATGTTGGCTCAACCTAGGTATTCATGTTAATTGTCCTAACGTTAATTTTTTGTACAAACTGTTCTATTGTGGAACTTTCTGCCAATAAACCTTAGAAGAATTGGAAACAAAAACAAATTTAAAATTAATTTTCTAACACACATGGCCACATAATAGAATTTTCTTAATAAATTATTTTAAACATAAATTATTTTGAATAAAATTTTTTTAAACTATAATCATTCCATTAAATCCATACGTTATACATTATATTTTCAAAATCAGATTTTTCTAAAAATTTGTCAACGTAAGTGACATTATGTTAAATAAATATTATTATTATTATTATTATTATTATTATCAAGGCACTTGACATAGTCTGGCTTCAAGATGTGTTGTCTATATTGAGTGTCTAAGGAATCAATAAAATCCTGCATGGTTAGTTGCTTTATTTCTGATCGTTAATTTTGTGTCATATTCGATGGATCCAAAACGAGCTTACCATCACTGATGTTCCCCAACTATTTTTCATTTCAATAATGATCTCTTATCTGCTACTTTAATCCAATTGATTCCTTCGCAGAAGATAGCAATCTCAGCTTTTCATATGAGTTTTCACTAATTTCACGTATAACGCATTTAAAAACCGAAAAATATTGAATTCAAGGTATTGCGTCAACAACAAGCTTGGTATGAACGAACTCATCGCTAAAAATTCTGCTAAATGTTAAGTTTGCAAAAAGTATTTCATTACTGAAAGAGTTGCTAGCGTTATGTTTTATGTATCTGTTAAAAGTTTTTTAAAATTTGCATGATTTTAAATGCAATTCTTAAATTATTATTCTTAACATTACTTTTGGCTCTGGAACTGGATTCCCATCGAGTTTGGCATTGCTTCACAGACAGACATAGACAATCAGACTAAACTAAAATCGCTACTTTTATGTAATACGTTGACTATTTCTGGTTAACGACAACAATTAGCTTCTACGACAATTGGCTAACTTTTCCGAATATTTTTTTTTCTAGTTTTACACTCGTTGGCTTTTCAACTTTACCGACGATAATTGAACATTCATTCTGCAATATTCCCAAATGACTTGCCATCCTAAAGAGTCTTCGTTGTCGGGCATCATTATCGAGCAATTTGCATTCAACAGGGGAATTTCTGATAGTTAGGCCAGAACCAGATTTGAAGGACTTACCTTAAAAATGGCCAATATCACGAATATAGGCAATGTTATATTGCGAACACGTTCTGTCCACTTATCGTTTTGCGCTCGGTTGCTTCGCTGTACTTAAGATTACGCTGCTACTTAAATAAGAAACTTACCATTTGATACATATTGAGAAGGAAAAGGTAAATTTAGCGAGAATAATTTATGATCAACGCGACGTTACTTCTTCAAGGATAATGATTTCGAGTTGCAGAAATATTCCTGTGCCCAGATACTTGTATAGAGATGGCAAACTCAGATTGTTAACAAAGGACCAAATGTTTTAATACAATATCGTTAAATGATAATTTGGATTCGATTTCATTGATACTTAAAGGCAGACAATGTTTTTCGTGTTACGTCATTTAGAAATTTTTATGCAAATAAACTGCTGGAGGCAGTGACACTAGTGGGAAATGCCGTCGAATCAAAACGTGAGTTCTGCTTAATTGTCAAATACTATTTTTCTATCTTTAATTTTCGTCTCGACAAACTTTTTGAATATGGTTATGAAGTACTAGTTAAAGGAGTTATTCGAGCTTCTACAAAATCACTTACCATTTTTGCGAAATAAAAGCAAAACCTATAACTGAATTTTGAGTAGTTCTGCATTCTATTCGCGTATAACGATCAAAAAAACATTATAACTAAATTTTCAACTTTTTTTCCTTTCCTAATACTTTTAATACTGTGTTATCAATTATTATCATAACCATATGAAAAAATACACAGTTTCAATATATAAAATACAATAAAAGTCAAGGAAGAAGGTCCCACGCCCAGTTTATTCGACCAGAAGCGCGACTGGGCATGCTGGCCTTAGCAGTTCTAGCCGAAGAACTGCAGCGGCTATAGCTACTGTCTCCCATCCGACAAACGGCGTCATTTGACATGAAGGGACGAAGGATGAGTCGGGTGAGTTTAGACCTGACTGCTTGCCTTAGGGGTAAGGGCCCTAAAAAACTGAAAGGGTGTGTCCGCTAGCCTAGCAAGCGTTTCGCTGAGGATAATATAACCCTTGGTCTCATCCAAGAACCTTGAGTAATAAGCGGAGTTATTAGAGGTCTACGGAATCAGGCAAGTAAATTGATTTTTATAAGCGGGGAGCCAGTGCCAAGGAAGGCCTGCTTGATCAGCATGAAAGTTAACTTTCTTTCAATACCAGAATTCATAAGAAAGGTCCTAGTGGCCCTGCAAGTGAAAGTTCCGACTGAGAGAGTAATTCATATGAGACAGCGTACCAATTAAATGGTGTGTTACTTATTTTCTATCATGACAGCTGTGTCCTGAAAACCAGTTTGTGTAAACGTAACTTTCCCTGGTGGATCGACCATCTGACTAAGCTTAGAAAGAAAGTTAGAAAACTCTTCAACGCTGCTAAATGCACGAATACTTGGGACGAATACAGGTTCGCCCTTACGGAGAACAACTCTGAACTAAGACGATCCAAACGTGCCAGATGGAGGAAATGGTGTGAAAACACTGTTGAAGTGCCAGTAGCGGCACGAGTCCACAAGGCATTAGTTTAGGATCAGACAAGTTGTGTAGGTTTATTAAAAAGCCAGATGGGACCTACACGTCGGACTGTGACGATACAATCAGAACTCTACTCCAGGTTATTTCCCAGGTTCGTCTACTCGTGTACTATACACGTACCCGAACACATCTGACCAAAGGGTATGTATTAATAGTATGGTAAATAGTTTATCCGGTAAAATCTTCAGTCCGGATAATGGGCTGTAGGCTTTTTTAAACTATTCAAAGGTCCCGCGGTTATGTGATCTTTCCAGCGCTTCTACAAAAGGCAGCCGATCGCATTGTTTTATTTAGAGCCAGCTACAACTGGGGGTACATTCCTGTTAAGTGGAGACAGGTAAATATAATATTTATCCTCAAACTAGGCGATATGACTAGTAAGCTACCTAAATCATACAGACCTATAAGTCTAACATCATTTGTCCTCAAAACCATGGAGAGACTTATTGATCATGTTAGAGGCCGGTAAGAATTGTCTACCCCTCTGCACTCAAGCTTGTTTGCGTACTGGAAAGCGATAATCACAGAAGGTGCACTTCACTATCTTGTAAAGAAGATAGAAGGAACTTTTCATTCTAAGGAAGTGGGCCTGTGTGCTCTCCTCGACATTGAGGGCGGTTTCGATAACACTGGCCACGACTCTATTGCAAGGGCAATTAGTAGCAGGAAGACTCGACCAATCATTGAATAAGGGCCACGCTTGAAAGTCCGAGATATTATTTCCTACTCGGGTGTCTGTGTCTGTGACTGCAAATAAGTGATGTCACCAAGATGATTTCTCCCCTTCTATGGTCACTAGTCATTGACAATCTTCTAGTCGATCTTCACAGTTCAGGTTACATAGCCGTTGGTTATGCGGACGTTTTGGCTATTTTTATTAATGGTAAGCACTGCAAAACTCTCTCTAGTGTCGTGCAAGGTGCTTTACTACACGTTTTAGATTGGTGCATAAAGGACTGTTCATCAATCCTTGCAAAACCGTTGTAGTGCCTTTCACGAAAAGAAGATGGTCGAATTGTGACCTGTCATCATCAAAGGCACCATATTAGATTATTCCAGTGAAGTTAAATATCTCAACGTCATCCTTGATAAACGGCTGAACTGTAATTCTCATATCAAGCTGGCCTTCGAATGCGCCAATAGGGCCTTAGGGGCCAGTAGACGCCTCTACGGCAGAATTTCGGGTCCAAATCCCAAAATGGTACATTGGATGTGCACAATGATGGTGAGACCTATTATCACGTACGCGGTCAACGTTTGGCGACCGAAAGTTCTTGAACGGACAACGGCAACTAAGGTTTAGAAGCTACAAAGTATTGTCTGTTTACAGGTATTACAGGTGCTACGCGCACCTGCTTGCACCCTTGCCAATCTTCATCAGGAAGACGGCTGATAGATGCGCTATTAAGCTGCAACTAAAATACGGGTATAAACGGGTTACTATATGAGTCTATTGAAAGTTCTTGATTTAATTCCTGAAAGAGACATGTTCTGCAATATCCCTAACATTATGGTCAGGGAGCACTATTTCGGAAGGAAATTAAAGGTAGAAATATTGGATCGAGTAAGCTTATGCAATGGTCTTCCGGCACTGGACGCTAGAGGTCTGGTCTGTTTCACAAATGGATCAAAGATGAAAACTGGAATTAAAGCTGGTGTTTTTGGACCCAACACCAAAATCTCGATACCAATAGGAAAAATTCCCTCGGTGTTCCAGGGCTCGATAGCAGTTAAAAACTGTTACGATGCACTGCAATCTCTAGCTAGGGCGGGCTCGGAATATGCGTTCCTAGACATGAACCCTACTGTGGTGTTAACTGCGTTGCCGTCACAACACTGATAAATAATATTGTTGGGAACACAAACTTCGTCTGGCCCACTGGTAAAGCGTCCCGGGGCTTAGGCAATCCAAACGATTAATCAGGCCCTTTTCCTACAACGAAATCCTTATTTAAAATAGGGGTACCATTAGGAAGCTGGTGAGTTTTCTAACAGGTCATTGTGGCCTGCGGTATCACCTGAACAAATATATAAATAAATATTCTCGACATGTTAAATTTTAACTTAATTTAAAAATCACGATAACCAAATGTTACTTACATATATTGAAGCTTTCTATTCAGAAAGTAACAAGCAAGTTTGTGCTTGACCATAACTTGTTCTGATTGAATTATGCTGAAGTGCTGACAGGAGTTTATAACTTCTGAGTATTTTTCTTTTCTCCTAACAATGGTAACAGCGGTATTTGCAAGTTAAATCAATATTTCTAAAAGTTGTCTAAATCTTTATTAAAATAGTAAAGTTTTAGTTTTGATATTATATTATTATACTATAAAGGTATAGTTGTTGGACTATTTATTATAATCTCTGTAAATTTTACAAAAATGGTAGGGATAGTCCATGATGTGCAAGTGAAGGAAGATCTGTAGCTTGGACCATACCCAGACCTTTAAAATATTTTAGCTGTCCAAATAGTGAAAATTTACTTATTTCACTTCAAGGAGTATTCTCATGTCCTAGGAAGGAATTCACTTTAGTCAAAACATCCTATCTGTGACTGTGCCACAGAAAAGTTTTCCTAAGCTGAAAAGAACCAAAACTACTTACGGTTATTACAAAATTGAATCGATTCGAACTCCTCAGCATTTATAAATAATAATACAAAATACAAGTAAACACAGGTTTTGATGTAATAACATCATGTGAATTTTTGCACGTGCTGGCACACGCGAGATACGAATTGAAAAAATAATTTTACGTTCGCCTATGTCGAAGGTGTATAATGTAATACCCATGTAGTAAATATATTTTGTATTTATGGTTGGCGTTCTGTATGTGAATATTTTTCTTTTTATGCAAAAACTAAGTTTGGAAAGAAAAGTTTCTTCTTTGTCAGTATTCCTATAATGGATTAATAGCTTAGTTATTGAAGTAGGAATTGATATAAAAGAAATGATACATATCCTTAGCGTGACTTTAATATATTTATTTATTTATTGTGCGTGATATGGGAGGATATCATTAACTTTTATTTGAACGCTTCTCTTTCATGTATATAAATGAAAATATTATTAACTATAAGAAGTGATTCATTATTTTTCTTCTCTAGCTCTACAATCTAGCTCCGCTTTTGGCCTGCGGAAAAAAACTAAAAACTTTCTGTTAATTTTGATTACAAGCTGATGTTATCCAATGAGGCATATCCTAGTTCGGACTGTCCAAGCTGATCTTTAGGCCAAGTTTCGGCCCAGCGCGAGCGTGCAATATTAGGATAGTCGGTGTACTTGAAAGATAGCATCCAATTACTCGCAAACTAAAATACTGTGCTAATAGTCCTACATTATTGGCACTACATCTAAATAGCTTCTTTCCTCAACTCAAACGCAGATGTGAGTACAATAGTTATTTAGCAACTATAATATTTACAGCATCGTATTACGTCTTAAGTTGTTACGTTTTTCAACGCACGAGAATATAATTTGTTTTCTCAGAGTAGAAGCAACTGTTTTAACTCTTACGCGATTGACCTTAAAATAATCCTTATGCAAGAGCCATACGTGCTTCGTTGAAGTAGCTGCTGCTTGATGGGTATGATTACTAGGTGAACTCTTTTAAATCATAAAGGCAGTAATCGTTTTCCGGCTTGTTTTATAAATTCAAAACTTATCACACCCAATTTGCTTCGGCTGTTCTTATCTCAAGATCTTGCAGCAGTTAAAATATCTTATTAGATATGTGGGAGAAAGGCAAAAACGCAAAAACCATTGTAGCATCTGCTTATCTCCTGTACGACTCCATTAGTCGACCTCCATCAAGGAAACTGGACTGGATATTTTCCTATATATTTTCCACAGGTTAAGTAATAAATAACAACTAACATTTATGAACAGTTAGAGGAAAGGAGTGATTGATCTAACCCTGTCAAGGGACAAGATGATCAATAAAATCAAATGACGGAAGTGATGATCATCTGATCGTCTGATCATTAATATATATCTGCATTCCTGTAATCGTGCTGTTCATGATCTTGTTTACAAAATTGAGAGGAGCATGAAGAATTCTTCCCCACAGGGGTGTTTATTGATATTGAGGTATATTTTGACAATGCAACTTTTGACTCGAAGTGCATCCCTGCTGAAAGGCATGCAGTGGAACCAAAAACAATGAATTCACATGCTTTCGCGCAGACTTCTTTATACTGGGGAGAATATTGACGATAAAGTAACATTCGAAGATGCTCTACAAGGTGCCCGAATGGTGAGTCCTTTCGCCGTTTCTGTGGTTTTTTTTGTCGATTCTTTTCTCGTGGGAGTTGGTCAATTAGACATACACGTGTAGGCTCATGTGGATGATGTATTTCTTCTCTCATCCTAAAAATCTCCTAGGGCTGCCTGTACAAATCTACAAAATTCTCTGGATCGGTTGTGTGGTAGAAATGGACTATCTGTAAATACGAGCAAAACAACTGCTGTTTTTTTCTCTCTCGGAAGCATAAATTTGATTGTCTTATTCCTGCGGTACTTAAAGGCTCCAGTCCGCCCATATGCACGGAAGTCATATATCTAGGGGTAATTCTAGATTGCAAGATGAAGTGGAAATGCACCTAGATTTGAGAATATAAAAAGCTTAGTTTACCTTTTATTCAATATATAAAATCATTTTATAAATCTGAGTGCATCGCTGAGTATAAAAATGGCAAACTAATTTTACTAAACGATTATCAGACCCATTCTTATCTATGAGGCAGCTATTTGAGGATCATGAACTTGCTTTAAAATGGCTAAGAGGACACTAAATCACTGCAAAGGGGTGTGTTTTGTGTGCATCAAAAGTTATTCGCTCCTGATGCCAGTGGATTGTACTGTACCCTTTCTTATATTCAAAAGAGGATGTAAAGTAAAGGATCAATACCCTAAAAGGGAATGTTGGAAAAATTCTACTAAGATCCTTAGGGAATTCAAGGTGATATTCTTCACTTTTTAGATGACATTTTAAAAGAGGCACTTGAAAAAATGGCGAACATAGTCGGTTTACTGATAGGGCATAACTCGACTGAAAGTGATATACTCATGTTGGGACTTACATTGGGTCCAATAAATAAGTCCCGCTTGGAGAAAAAGGAAACAGCTATACATTTCCTCTGTAGCTGTCCTGGTTTTTCCAGACCAAGGTTGAGAAGCGATATAATAAGATCAAATAACTTCAGTTCCTTTTTTAGTAATGTTACTTTCTGGAGAAGTTAGGCCTTGGACCGTAGTGGTCTGTCGCGCCGAATATTATTGTTATAATTACTTTCTGGAACTGCTTTGAAAGTGGAATTAAACAACACATCACATACATACGATAACTATGTGGGCTTTAAGGCAGCGACCATGCTTAACCATCGAGTAGATGTTTTAGGGTCAAAGATGGTACGGTAACCTCAGCAGGTGCATCAGATGTATCGACAGATTCGCAAGCCAGCGCACGCGCCTCTGTCTAGGCCAGCAGTGATGAATACAAGTCAGGGTCGGTTATGTTTCATATTCCTTAATTTTAGGTAGTTACAAGCAATGCTTACATTCGTCAAAGACATATTCAGTATTTGTTTGGCATGCTTTTAAAAAATAACTTTTTTAATTGTTCCTCTTCTTCCTTATTCCGTCATAAGCGTCCGCGTGGTCTTGTCAATTGGTAGAAACGGCCATGTTACAAAGCAATGCAATTTGCTGTTTTTGACATGGAGCTTTAGATTTCATTCCACATTTTTTATTTGAATTAAGATGGAAAATCTGATTAGTTTGCTTTGGTTATAGCTCTACTGGAATATACAACTTTTGAGATAATTTGAACCGTTTTATCTGCAAGAATGTTACGTTTACAATTTTTCTCTTTTCATCACCAACTTTTTAGCGTTCTTGAGCTTAAAAACTATTTAAAGGACGTATAGTTTATTTATATATTTACAAATGTTTCATTTTATTTAGATTAATGTTCCCCATTTATTTCGTTTGAGAATTGTAATTGTCATGCTCAACTCTAGAAGATTCGTTAACATTAAGTTTTCGTGTTTCTCTTGTGTAAGAATTCCAACAAATTCTGCACTGACAGTGACGGAAAATGATCGAATTATTCCCAAAAGACAGACTATAGTCGCTGTAGCATAGATGAGGACATAGAGCAACCGCAAAAATAGGGAGAAAAAGATGCGAGAGTTTATTCGACATCGTTGGTTAACGTCTTGGGTTTCTCTAACACTGCGTGTTACTTTCAATTACCGCACTTTTTATGATATTACGTAGTGGATGCGATTATATTCCTCAAAGAAATGAATACAAGAAAAAAGTGCTTAGATACACAAAACGGAAGACAATATTCCGTGTTTCACGACTCACGTTAGAACCTCCAACCTAAGTGAATTAAGATGTTAAGATGGATGAATAGGATGATTCATGTAAGCGAAGAATACAGCGTAACGATTCCTTCAATGTTTTCTAAGAATGTATTTAATTTGTTAAATTACTTATAGAAAAGCCGTATGACTGACTCGAAGGGTGTGCTATAGAATTGTATTTTTATCTTTTCAATATTTGCAAAATTTTAAATTTCTTGAATGAATTCTCTCAATTCAAGTGGGGCGAAAAGCGAATGATTGGTTAGATGTGTATCTGACTAGTCACTAGAAAAAGGATTTTTAACCATTGGCATGATGAAGTATCTTGACATATAACTTAAGTTTATTACAAATGTACAAGCTCTCTGTACAGGCCTCAGTTTATGTGAAAGAAAAACAAAGTGAGTGCAACATATTTTATTGCGCTGAAGACCTTAACTCGAAAATAAATTTTCGATTTTCTTATAAGGATGTTTATGTATTCTAATGTGATTCTAGTCTTAAGCATGATTGAATTTCCGGGCAAAGAAGCTGAAAAATTGTGTGCCTTGTTCCGGCGTCTACGAGTATGTCACAATCACTGTGTTTATTTATTCTTATAAAATCAATGACCAACAATCTCGACAACACAAATAATCCGAATAACGGTGCATACCATATTCATATATCCTACAGGATTGCATTATTTTTTGTACTGTTATTATATAGGACTCTATAGTATATCTTGTGCGGGAGAAATCGATCAGTAGGCTTGTATTTTATTTTAAAAATCGAAACAAATCAATGGTCATAGGAACTAATGCTGTTGTATGCACTTTTCGAACACTGAACAAGCAGCATTGATTGTATGAAATTTGTTCGGTGCTTTTGTCCTTCAAAAATACACTACTGAATGAATAATATTCACATCGGATTGAAATGTCCTCAATCTTCGATTTGACAGGGTGGCCATATATTATTATACTAAAATTTAGGCCGTAATTTTTTAACTTCCTTACCACTTCATAAGAGTACATTTTCTAAGCTATATTTTTTCTTTCTTTTTTTTCGTTGGCATACGCTGTGGCAAAGTGGTCCACAATAAGTTTTATCGCACGGTTCTGTATTCTGTCAAGCAGATGCCAGGTGGTCTTCACCTGACCATACATAACAGTTATACTCAAGTTTGGGTGAATGCTAATGGTAATGAATGAATGGTTAGAGCCAGATCAAAGGGAGTGAAATATTTCTTGCATCGCGTAAGGAAGCCAAGGCACTTCGAATCATTCTTTGCGACGTTGAATATATGGTCGTTCCAACGAAGCTTCACGTACCAATAATTGCTAGTTTTTCAGTTTTATCGATGCAAGTACCATTCATGGATATTGGCTGGAGGTTACTATTTCGCTTCAACGACAGAGGACAGCATTGGGTTTTGGAAGCATTAATTTCTACTCTATTTTGTTTGCTATGCTGTCAAGGTCAGAATTTAACGAGCTTAACGTACGCTTTTGTTCTAGTTCCACATCCGAAGAGAAAGGGCGTGAACCTACGATCATACAAGAGAAGCTAAGCGTACTGTAGTCAGCGAAGGAATGTATTGGATTAACATCGGTAACGAAAATAAGAAAGAGTGTCGGAGACAGGACACAGCCCTGAGAGACACCCGCATTTATGCGGTAAATATCCATCCAACACAACTTGGATTGAACGATTTGAAAGATAGCTTCTAATTCATAGAATCAGCGTTACATCGATTCCAAATGCACGCGTTTTAGACTGATAAGCTTGGTGCTAAACTCTGTCAAATGCCTTTGAAATATCAAGTGCTACAACTTTGCTTTGTGAAAGGACTTATTCCACTTTTCGGTAAGATATGCCATCAGATCACCAATGGAACGTTGTCCATGGAAACCATATTGGCGTTCATTGAGTAGTTCTCGTAATTTAAAATATATAATAATCTGACGGTTAATCAGCGTTTCCATGAGCTTAGAAAAATGGGACGTTAGTGCTATTGGTACAAAAAGAGACCAGACTGTTCGCATTTTTTCGGAATAGGCTGCACAAGTGCTATTTTCCAGCTACTCGGTAAGAGTCCAGAAAGATGGGATAAGTAGAAAAGCTTACGCAATGGTAATGATAGTGATAAAGAACACCTCTTCAGAAGTAATGGGGGAATACCATCTGTTCCAGCGGATTTTTGCATGCTGAGGTCGCTTAAAATTCTAGCAACTTCACGAGTACGAATGTAAATCTGTCCCATAAGGCGTTCGGTACTCTGAAGTACAGGTGGAAGCTTAACACAGTCTGAAAGCGTGGAGCTAGCAGCAAAATATGCAGCAAGTAGATTGGCCTTGTCCTTAGAACTTTTGGAATTTTGTAGCATTTTTTGCTTCAATCTTTGATCATAGGAGAATTTGGCTCACCTTTCTTTTACGTTGCAGTAATTTCTGGCACGCTTGTATTTTTGTCGGTTTTCCTCTGTGGGGTTTGTTTTATAAAACAGAAAGCTTACTTCACTGGTCTTAGAAGCCTCTTTACAGCTGAAATCATACCACCCATTATCCTTTGGTTTCACAGACTTAGTTCTGAAAACCAATGTGTATGATGTTTGTAATTGCATCACCGGCGGCATCTACGTCGCTATTGAGGAAGAATAGCGACCAGTTAACTTTTCTAAAGAATGTACTAAGGCCATCCAAATTGGCTTTCTCGTAATGCCATTTATTTCTTTTTGGAGAATGTCTGATGATCCTAGATGTGATGATACATTATCGGTGTATTTCTCAGGACGATTAAAATTACATTTATAAATTCTTAATTTATTACAATTATCTGCCAAAATAGTATTTATATATTAATCAAATTCATTTATAAAATAAAATTATTTAAATCCAAAATAAGTCCCTAGTGTTAGGGGAATGATTCGCAATTTCAGGAATTCGTGAAAGTCAAGATCACGAGCTGAGTAAAACGCTAATAAAACACGTCCTCGTCCGACGGAGAGCAAGCGACCACCCAAATCTGTACACTTAATTAAGATATGGGTCAACCTAGCAAAGAAAAATCGTCTTTGGTATGATTAATTCTATTGTTATAGTCACGGTATAGTGTCATTTTAACCACATAAGAAACTGATTTAAAATTGGATCAAAAGCTCATAAAGGAAATACAGGACACTGACACCACATGAAGCTTTTACAATGATAACGCTGAATTTATATAAAGGTAATACATTTTTTTCTTTTGTTAACTTAAAACAAAATACTGATTCTTCAAAAATGACATCTATGTACATTTACAATTACACCATGGTTACCCTTCATACCTTTACATTTTATTTGGTAGAACCTCTATCAAAGAAAGGACTTTTATTTTGCTTGAAATCTGCATGAATAAAATATCTTTTGTATCTATAAAACATGGCTACATACAGCAGCTAACGAAGACAACGCAGGAACTACAGGATATGCAAGTAACTTACTCGTACACTAAAAAGTGTTACGTATCCGCATTTGTATATTGCATTGTGGTTAATTTTTCAATTGCGTATAGATGCAGATAGTCATCGTCACCTTCATGTCATAGTCATCTCATTCGTTGCAGTTTGTCCTATAAACATCGTTGTTATTGTATTGCTTGTGGTCGAACATACATTGTCGAGTGAACTGAATAGCTTACTCGTAGACTCGTCGTTGTCGTTGGGTTCATGATTTTTGATTGGAATAATAAACATGTGCGATATCACTGAATTGTTCCAGAAACTAATTAATCAAAATTCCTACGCGACAAAAAAGTATTCTTGATTTGTTACCAAACTTTTCCTGGGTTTTCTTTCTTTCTATGGCTTTTTGAAGAAATTTATTGCGATATCCAAATGCATAATGATATATCTTAGTAGGTTTTTATATTTGTACATACTTTGTCCGTACTTTTCTGACTGATGTTATGTGAACTCTTTCACCTGTCATCCTGAATTTTTCGTGATTCGAAACAAATGAAAGGTAGAAAATTGCGTGATTGCCATTAGTAATTTATTCTTCTTGCGTTGATTTCAATTACCATTGTCTCACAGAACTTGATCAATTATAAGCGTCACTTTCGACATACTTGAAGAAAACATGGGACTGATGTGAACAACGTTCGATAAAATATTATACTCGTATACCAGTTCCAGAGCTGTTGGAAGACTACAGTTTGGGATAGGCATTAGAATGGCTATTGTCATTTTGAAAAATGTTTTTTCGATTTACTCTTTGATCCTGGAAAGCATAAAGTCGATACGTATACCGTTCATAGATAGCACGAGTTGCATAAATTTATGAGTCTCGAAAACGTATGGATTTTTAACCGGCAACCGGCGGTTTACCTGCAAAAAGCGTGTTGTTATCACATAAGATAACTTTGGTGGTACGATGTAAAATTGTGCCTGGCTTTGAAACTATTCTATTATTAACTTTTATGTCATATCTTTTCTAAACAAATGGTGAATATTTGGTAAAACAAAGTATACATTTTACAACAATTTTATTGAAAATGTTCCGAACGAAAGCTACTGGTGTTTATTTAAACTGCTTTGTCATGACGTACTTACTTTTGAATTAAACTTTTACCTTATAAAATTATTCAAATTGTAAAACAAGATAATCACACTACACACATATTATGATCAATACCATTGATACATAAATAATAGGATAATATATAAACAGACACAGGATGATAAAGTTAGTCATATCACCAACATAGAAATGCATAAGTGAGGAACTAATATGCGAGTACAGAACCTTAATCCTCTACTAGAAGGCATATCATATCATTCATCTCCTAATTTGTGATACACAATTTCAGCAGGAAGGAAAATGCAATATGGCAATTAGCCGAATTCACCGAGGTTACTATTTATTAGTTTCCTATGCAAATACGATGATACAATTATACAATGGTAAAGTTTAATTTAACAGTAGCAAGATTGTCTTCCTGCATCCAATTCAGAATATTAATGATTAGCAGGACAAAAGCGAAAATCATAAATTCACCCGATGTTTATTTAGAAAGCAATAATTTATAATTAGTTTATTGTGAGCTAATTCAAATATCTTACATTCGTATTCCTGATATGGAGGGATGAATTCGAACTCATTATTTTTAGTTAAGTAGAACACAATTCTCATAACTATCTAACCAAGCATTGGGTCCTCTGCATGCAAAAAAGATGACACATTGTTTAACAAGTCGAGTGGGTAGAATTACATACACGCATTACCAGTTACACTTCTCTCCATTCGAAGCACTGCTTCGCTATGTTATCATCTGGTTTCCTCAGTTGATGTCCACAACCACTTTGGTTGCCCAGTCCTAAACCACAGATCATCACTGGAAATCGTTAGTGGCCACCCGATCTTTAGTTTATAACGCAGACAACGATGTATAAAGCTTATGACCTCATTGACATGTTAGCCGAGTTTTCTCAAGTTTCAAAGGCTTATATCAGCACGGATTTCACGTTGGATTGAAACAGTTTCAACTTGGTGCGAAGAGATATCTTGCTGGCTTTATTCAATTGCCGAAAATATCCAGATAGTTAAAAATCGACCACCTTTATGGTCTTCTTTCTCTGAACAACCTACTGTGGCTGCTTTTTTCTAGTATGTATTCCCATTCGGAAAAGGGCATTAGTATGGGTTGCCAGGAAACAAATGTCGTCAGCGTAGTCCAAATGGCTTAAGCTTATCAAACGAATTCTATTAGATTCCAAGTGCTTCATTTTTCCCAACCATAGCTGCCAATGCATCATCAATAGCAAGTAAGAACCAAATCGATGACAACACATCTACTTGTCTCACTCCATGTTGCACTTCAAAGGAATCGGATAGCTGACCATTGTAAAAAACCGAACACCTGACAAAATTCTTTAGTAAGTATTTTGTCAAGAATGCCTCTCATATGAGATATTCTTAAGATGAAGTCGCGATTAGCACGATCGAAGGCCTTCTCAAAGTCGATGAAGATCAGGCACAGCGGTTATTGGAACTCGGCTAATTGTTCCAGAATTATTCGCAAGGTGTTAATGTGATTGACCGCTGTGAAACCACGCATGATGTCTCTTGAGGAAGACTCAACTTTATTTGCTGGAGATTAATATTTCTTAATATCAACTTTCTTTGGTAACTTGACAATAACTCCGTCCTTCCATTCCCTGATAAACATTTTATTCTCCCAAACAACCTGCATAAATGGAAACAAAATACAGGCCGCTGCGTCGAGATCGGCTTTCAGGAACTCGGCAGGTATGCCATACATTCCAGATGCCTTGTTGTTTTTAAGAAGTAGTTCGCAGTTCTTATCTCTGCAATTATTCGAGGGCTGATGTCAATGCCCCTGAAACACCTACATATGTCCAGTAGTTGGTGACTTGAATTCGTACTCTGGTCATCATTAAGCAGTGCACAAAAGTGTTCCTTCCACCTAAGCAGTTGGTTTTCTATTGACACTAAAAGGTTCCTGTTTGTATCTAGTTCTGCTTTTTTGGCCTACAATGTCCTTAGTGTTTTTTTACAGTTCCCTTCGATTCCTCTTCTTGCAGCATCTTCCGCACTGTCCACTAACTTGTTCAATCTGGTACTACTATCCCGTCTAACACATTGCTGCACTGTTTTATGAGCTGCACTGTACTTATTCTACAAAATCAATTTCTGATGGACATCAGTTTCACTGTTTATTTTAATTTTAAGTACTCTGCGGTGTGTTATTTTATCCCAGGTGTCTAGAGATCACTATCCTTTCATTGCCTTGGTACCATTTCAAATCCAGCTTCCATAAAAACACTTGTTACTTTGTCCCACATCTCCTCAATCGAATCATAAACGTTTACATCCACAGTTGACGATTTTTCGGTAAGGATGTTTTCAAAATTACGACAAATATTTGAGTCATTTTGTTTTTTAAATTCTCTATATTAACTTCACTTGCCCGTGTGTTTGTGGGTTTGTGGGCTTGTGGATTTGTGTGTCATGGAATCTTGCGATCAATTTTTAACCCTCTTCCTACAGCCCGATTTTATTGAAATTTGGCACACATGTATATCTCCCATGACAACACTTTCTATTAAAGTTTGAGGCCCCTCGGGCCGCGGGGTCGGGGGGCTCCCATACAAATATTTTACAAAATTTACCCGATTTTCTTTAAATTTTGTACACATGCGTGTCTTCGATGGAAAACGCTTGTAAAAATTTGGAGCGATCGGCCATTTGGGGACCCCAATATACAATTTTTAAATATCGCTATATCGCATCAGATCACGGCAAAGTATGAGCTCTGTGCTTTGTGGGCAGCGCTGTTCGCTGCCGCTGCGGCATTTGGTGGATGATTTTGCCACAAAACGAGCACGCAGTGTGTGTGTGTGTGTATCCCCGATTAGAGAATTTACAAGAAAAATTTTAATTTTTATGGGTTTATTTTATTTTATTTTTTACATCGCAAAGTGATTTTCTATATCGTTTTGGTATAGCGAAGTGGTAGATTTGATTTTGGGTTCGGCTATAAGGGGAGATCCAGGATACATTGTGGAAGGTCTTGTGTGGATACAGGGTTTCACCTACCACGAGCTGACGAGCGTTACAAAAGTCAAGTAGCATATCACCATTGTTGTTTCGCTGAACCAAGCCATGTCTAACGAAAACTAGTTCGAGGCCTTCGTTGTCCGGGCCAACCTTGGCATTGAAGTCTCCGATGATGATAATGAAATCGGCCTTTCGGAACCTTGCTGATGAGCGTAGGAAGAGCATTTGTTGTCTCCTGCTGCATCGTTCATTGAGCGTTACACTAAACGGCGGCGACTTCGTGAATTTTGAAGCTAAACCTCGCCGTAATTTTCCTCACCGATGCTGGTTTCCAAAAAATATGGCTTTTGCTAGCTTCCTTAATCAGCATTATATCAAAGCCATTCAATCTTTGACCACTTTCTCTCTCCTCCTCATCAGAGTGTAGCATCTAAGTCAGTCCTGAACTTGTACTGTATTCAGCTTTACCTCACCAATTAAGTTCCAGTCAATCTGAAAATGGTGATATTAAGCCAGATCATTTCCGTTCTATCTTCTTGTATATTCCCGGTCCGTGCAAATAACGAACGTTCCATACTCTAATTATCATGCGTATTCGGAAACCAAAAAGATTGTCTGAAGAATTTGAAAAATTTCTCGAATTTCTGTTTGTCGATTAAATATTTGTAGCGTCTCGATTGCCATTTTTTCATAAAAGATGCGACACTCCCAAATGCGATGTGAGGTTAACTACAGCCGTTAGGACCATACGAGGATTCACCAAGGTTTTGCTCCCTCTTGATCACTCAATACCGTTTGTTGTCATTTCTGTAAAAACATTCCATGTTACACGACGGTTGGTGCTTTCCAGGATATGGTTAATAATCCCATAAGCCTTCGATTGAAAGACATACCATCCCTTTGGACGGTCGAACACATACATATACAGGCCGCCTTTTGGATCCCCCAAATGTGGATGCAGACGCTACTTGCTGCTGCTGTTGCCCTTACTAGATAGGCTCATCCGCCATCAGACTTTGACCACCATATGCAGTTGTAGTGCTAAGACCCACGAGGATTGATGTGCAAAGATGAAAGAGTACTTAAAATGGCTTTCATTTATTTTCTTTAATATGGAATTATTTAGGCTTCTAATAAATAGTGGGCGCTGTGGTTCAGTGGATAAGAATATGGCTTCTGAGCAGGAGATTTGTGGTTCGAAAACCAGTGACACCATAACTCCATTTTTCTGAAAAACTTCCGAGAGTAATAACTTGTCAATTTGCCGTTCGGATCCGGCGTTAATTGTAGGTCCCCTACATTTGTGTGCAAAACTTTACATGCTCAACACAAATGGTTACAAGAAGCTAGGCCTTGGACCGCAATGGTCTGTCGCGCCGAATATTATTATTGTAATAAATAAACAATAACAGAGATAGTTGCGAAATTGCGAAAACTTATGATGAGTTAGACAAACGAGATTATCCGTACCTTTCTCTATCATCAGCATGATTAATGCTAAGCAACCACCATTTCAACTCACTAACTAACCAATCAATTTCCCACAAATTGGCCGTAGTGCTAAACCCATAACCCAATATTATTCAGCCTAACTATCTTCAAATAAAAAAAATGTTTTCATTTGTAGGCTTAGACCTTTATTTTCATCTTAAGCCATTATTTTTAATTTGAATTCCTAAGCTAAAGAAAATATCAAATAAGGAAGCAAGGTATTTACCTTGCATCTCATTATATTTTGACATATGTATATATGTATCAGTTAACCAATGGCTTTAGGCATATAAATTCAGGACATATTAACCATAAAACTAAAGTGTTTACTCCAAAATTTGTTTGAGATAAATCTCAGCGTAATAATAAAATTTGTCTTAAACATTTGTTGGTGGTTGGGCCCTTACATTTGCGTAGGCAAATATAGGCAGAGCACGTATGTAATTGAAGTGCGTCGATGAGGTTTGAAATAAATTGAAAGACATCGAGGATACTTCTTTCGGTGCTTATACATGCGTACCATAATCTATGAGTATTATTTATTAAACGGGGAAAACTTCCAGCAGCAAAAAACTTCCTTTGTTAAAGAGTCTCTATTGGATGATGATAATATTTGTGTTGATATGAGCCATAAAAAGAAATGGCGATACAATGTAGTAATGTTGAAAGGCTAACCAAAGCGGCCATAGGTAAACGATAAGGGTGATGTTCTCGTTCACAAATTACAAGTATGGTCACGTATATAATTCCTTTTGTAAACGAAACGTTTACTAATATTTGATTTTATATAAACTTGTCACACATGAGACAAATACGATGTGGCGCACACAGAGGATGAGGCGTCGCTGATGAGAAGCAAATACCTATTTGTTTACAAATTGGTGGATTTCTATAACTTATGTTGATAATCTTCGAAATTTCATCGATATTTTTCAGGGTATGGGCAAATGGAAACAAATATGCAGAATGCGTGTTTTCTACCAAGAAAATGTGTTTATTCGATTTAGGAAATGATCCTAGTGTTTGGATTTGACTCTCCTTCTCACCCATAGCTACGAAAACTACTAACCGATTTACATTGGATGAGAAGCTAATATTTTTTTCGTTTGTTAATTGTAGTTAATGAATAATCGTCCAAATTGCGTAATTTTATACGCTCAGATGTTGATAAGAGACCAGTAAATAGAGAATTAAATATGCCGGACAGAATAACTAATTTAATTTAATGATAACCGAACATTATTATTTACACCAGTTTATGATTTTCATGTTTAAAAAAAACAGCCCATAAAAATTAAAATTTTTCTTGTAAATTCTCTAATCGGAGGTGTATAAAATTTGAAGAAAATCGAGAACATTTTTGAAAAAATTCGTATAAGAGCCCGATCACTTCCAAATTTTTACAAAAGGTATTGTCAATCGGAATTGAATTTTAAATAAAATCGGTATTTAGATCTGACCAGCCAGACAGGCACGGGCACACTAAGTTAATATAGAGAATTCAAAAACTGCACTGCAACCCAACAACAAAACAACCCTTATCGCAGCGCTGCTCACAGTGCACCCCGCACACAGAACACAGTCATCATAATATGACATGATCTGATGAAATGGTTGGCTGGTGACCAAACAAAAGGGGCCGACAAGACGTTTGCGCTATGAATTTTGCTATTTGATTTTATGATAAATAAAACACCACAAATGGTTTAGCTTAAATGGTGTAACTTATTATTACCAATTATTAAAAATATGAAAAATACGCACAAATTCATAAATACAAACGCATGTCTACTTTCTTGCGAATTCTAAATTGAATGGGTGCTGTTGCTAATGTAAAAAAAGATATTGTCAAAGTTGTCAAAGGGAATAATTCAAAACAGGGTGAGACTATGAATTTATAATAATGTACATTAAAAATTCAATATAATAATTATTTCAAATTATAAAGATATGGTATGGAAAGGAAAGGTATGAGTATAGAATAATATAATAATTATTTCAAATTATAATTATATAATTAGCTGGTGGTGGTTCGAATATACCGGCTGCCTTGAATCGCTTGATTCAAGTTGTTGGGAGTAGGCATAGTTTGTAGACTGGTCGTTTTCCCGTTTGTTGTTTTTAAGGTGACGACTCTTATTATATTGTCTGAACCGGGATGCAAGTCTATAACTCGACCTATTAGCCATTTTGATGGTGGTAAGTTGTTCCCTTTAATAAGTACGATACCGTCAATTTTTATATTGGTATCTTTTTTGTGCTATTTGGCTCGGTGTTGGAGGTTGGTCAGGTATTCGAGATGCCATCTTTTCTGTTTTCAAAATGTCTTGATTCATCTTTTGTACTAGCTGCCATCTGGATAGTTTGGATAATTTCATGCCTGTAGATCATCGAATGGAAGCTTTGTTCTGGGGCGCTGGTGTTAAGTACTCCAGATCTTCACTTGATAGCACGCAAATTGGAATTCAGGATTGCTTCGAGCTCAGTCAGCAGTGTTGTCATCTCTTCTGTGGTAAGCCGTCGGTTACTCCTCTCAATTGGTATTTGATTTGTTTAACTGCGGCCTCCCACAGTCCGCCGAAGTGAGCTACGCTTGGATGGATGAAATAAAATTCTATCTCATCTGTTAATAAAAATTGAGAAAAAATAATATTGTTTTTATTTAAGAATTTGTACAATTTGTGAAGGCGACTGCGAGCTCTAATAAAATTGGTGCCATTGTCACTGTGAATTTATTTGCATATGCGTCTGCGGGCAATAAATCTAGGAAATGCTGCAACATAAGATTCGGTGGTAAGCTCGGAGACCAGCTCAATGTGTACAGCTTTGGTTGCTAAACAAACAAAGATACAAATATAGCTTTTGTAAGTCCTTTGGCTTCTTCCTTTGACTAGACGGGTTTGAAAGGGGCCTGCATAGTCTACGCCAACTTTAACGAACGTTCTCACTACCTCTTCTCTCGGATGAAGATAGCCCATTAACTGCTTGATACTTTCTCCTTTATATTTCACACACTTAAGGCAGCTATGAACCACATTTCGTACTAATTGTCTGTAGCCCAAGATCCAGTATTTATGGCGTAGTGTGGTGATCCTAAGTGTTTGACCAGCGTCAAGATAACGCGTATGATGTCACGTTACAATCAGTTTGGTCAGCTCATCCTTTGCTGGCAATATTATTGGATGTTTTATTGTATAAGTTATTGCTGCATTTGTGATTCTTCCCCCGACTCGTTGTAGGCCTGACTCGTCAAGAAATGGGTTGAGGTACTTCAATTTATATGAGGCTGGTAGTTCTTTATTCGTCGCTATCAGATGAATTTCTAATTTGAAATGTCTCGACTGTACATGTTTGAAAATATGGTATTGTGCCTTTTGTAAATCTCGACGAAGCATATAGTTTAGCACTCATGTTTTGGAAATACGCTTTAATTTTACATCAATGTACCGAATGAGGTAAGCAACTATTCGGGTGATTTTGCTAAAGCTTGAGATTCTTTCTACTAGATCGTCTGTTATGTTTGGTTGATAAAGATTAACATGGGTTGCTTGACTTCGCATTTCTTCGACTACGATTGGTTTATATTCTGGGTTCTTCTTTTCTGGATCTGCTATCCATTTTGGACCACTCCACCATAAACTAATTTCAGTAATTTGTCTGGTTCGATTTCTCTTGACGCGCAGTCAGCAGGATTATCTTTGGTATCTATATGTCTCCATTGTGACCTGTTCATGTTTGTGAGTATTTCCCCAGTTCTGTTTCCGACAAAGGTGCTCCATTCTGCTGGAGGTGCAGACAGCCAATCTAGCCGATGGTAGAGTCAGTCCATGCGGTGGTTTCGGTCACTTCGGTCTTCAGAGATTGTTTTATATTTAATAGTATCTTGTTAAGAAGCAATGCGCCGCATAGATCCAATCGTGGAATTGAGATTTGCTTAACTGGTGCAAATTTGTTTTTTGCTGATAATAATTTAACGATAGATTGTCCATTTAGTTTGGTTACGTGCCCGTATACTACCGCTGAGTAAACGAGTCTGGAGGCATCTGAAAATCCATGTAACGATAACTTGGTACTTGTATTAGTGTGTATATATCTTTCCATTTCGATCTGTTGAATTTTTGGTAGGTTATCTCTTAATCTTCGCTATTCTGATGCTAAATCAGAGGGTAGTTGATCGTCCCAGTTTAGGTTTCTAGTCCATAATTATTGGAAAATAATTTTCATGCTAATGGTTATCGGCGCGAGCCACCCTAAAGGATCGAATAAGCGACTTGCCTCTGATAGCATTTTCCGTTTTGTCATTATTAGATGTTCATTAAGATTTACTAAGAATTGAAAGCAATCTTTCTTTTGATTCCAATGCAAACCTAATACTTTTACTGAGGTGGATTTTTCTATTTCTAAGTAGTTCGTTACTTCGGTGGATTGAGCAGTATTTATTAGGATTATCTCCTCATTGGTTAGCCAGTTTCTAAGCTGGAATCCGAAACGCGAGAGTATGGTGTTTATGTTACTCTTTAGGGTTATTGCTTCGTCTAATGTATTCGCTCCTGTCATCAGGTCATCTACGTACATGCTGCCTTTGATGTGACTTACTGCATTTGGGTATTCATTTTTATATTTTTCGGCTGCTTCGCTTAGTACACGTGTGGCTAAGTACGTTGCACTAGCTGTCCGTAGATGACGGTTTGCTATTCGTATGTCGTAAATGGTTTGTTTGGTGAGTCTCGCCATATAATTCGTTGGTACTTTGTATCAGTTGTTGCAACGCGAATTTGGCAATATATTTTTTCAATATCTGCGGTAAATGCTACCTTGTACAATCGGAATCGGTATAATATTTCGAGTAAGCTGGATTGAACTATAGGACCGACTGCGAGACAATCATTCAGGGATTTGCCTGTGGTAGTTCTGGCGGATCCATCAAAAACTACCCTTAATCTTGTTGTGCTGCTGGACCTTTTGATTTCACCGTGATGGGATAGATAATAACCGTTGAATTTAGCGTGCCTTTCGTTGATTTCTTTCATATGGCCCAATTGAAGGTACTCTGACATAAACTGCTTATACTCTGAAGCAAATTCTTTATTTCTTATGAACCTTTTTTCCATGTAGTGCATTTGTTGAACTGCAGTTCGAATGGAATCTCCTAATACATCCGGAGAAATCTTAAACAGAAGACGTACTTCAAATCGGCCAGTGCTGTTCTGTTCTTCTTCTTTCGTTAAAATGGTAGGTTTTGTTTGGATCGCATCGATTTCCCAAAATTTTTTCAACAAGTTGTCTACTAGTTCATTATCTAGGGAAGTAACATTAACTGCAATTGACTGTTTAAACTTTGATTCATCGGACTTTCCTGCAACTACCCATTAGGACTAGATCATTCGCATTACAATAATTATGATAAGATTACTCTTAAGCTGTCGAGCAACTGATCCATCACCAGTAGCCACAATAGTGGTGATAGAACGCCTCCTTGTGGGCAGCCTTTTGTTGCCGCTATTGTGATGGTTCCGTCACCAAACGAGGCCCGAATTTTCCTACCCCTTAGCATGCACATGACTCATCCTATGATAGAGGAGTCTATTCTCATGGTTCTAGCTTGTGTTTTAATTACTTCGAAGTTAGTGTTGTCGAAATTGGATGTCGATGAAGGCGTATAGTAACATCTCTTTACTTCGGAGTGTGTGTTCGATTTCGGTTGTCAGCTCATGAAGTGCTGTTTCTGTTGATTTTCTAGTCTGATATGCGTGCAACCTCATTTATGAAACGCCTGCGATCGTTTCTTGCCATTCTTTTTTTCCATAATAAGCTAATATTGTTTTAAATTATTTTCCATTTTTGTATGGAGCTCCCGTTTGGTTTGATTGTGCGCAACGCCATAAGAAGAAACTTCAAGCGTCCCAAAATAAAGTCTTAAAACTTATTTTTAGTTTTCTTACTTATTTTCCGACTAAAATCTTATATTAAATTGACATTACGAACTGATTGAACAGCAAAATTCCAATATTCCGAAAAAGTCCTAATTCGGGAACAGTTCGAGATTGAAGGTATGGACTCTCAAGATCATAGGGCAGAAATCTGAACTATTGATCTTATGAGTGACAAGATCTGTGCAATGTAGACAAAGTTTTATATTAAGGTTTTATGGTATTTTTTCTTAAAAATGTATATTAAATAAAAATTTAAAATACACAATTAAAATCATTTATATTTTATTGCAGCAAAGAAAAGAAAAATTCTAATCTCTTAAATATTATATATAAATACATATATGATGATGAAGATAAAAAATGTTACAAGGACAACATCTGATGTTGAAGCTTACAATGCATTTAGGCCCATATTTTTGTTGATAATGTTGAATTTACATTTGTTTTTTATGTCTTTTTAAATTCTCTAATTTAACTTCGTGTGTGTTCCCCGGCATCAAATCATTTCATGCTATAATGACTGTGTTCTGTGTGTGTTGTGCGCTGTGCGCTGTGAGCTGTGGGCAGCGCTCCTTGCTTTACGATTGGGGTTGTTTTGTTTTTGGGTTGCAGTGCTTCGTATGTGTTTTTGTATTTCAGCGTTTATAGTGGAATTCAGTATACTTTTGGTTATTAGAGAATTTACATGAAAAATTTTAATTTTTAAATTCTCTAAATTAACTTCGCGTGCCCGTGGCTGGCTGGCTGGCTGGCGGACCGGCACACCAAATCTTGTGATCAATTTTTAACCCACTTCCTAAAGCCTGATTTTATTGAAACTTTGCTCACATTTGCATCTCCCATGACAACATTTTCTATTTAAATTTGGAGACCCTAGGGTCTCGGGGTCGCGGTGCTCCCATATAAATATTTTACAAAATTTTACACAAATTAAATTTCTTTAAATTTTACACAAATATGTATCTCCGATGGAAAACACTTTTTGTAAAAATTTGAAATTGACCGGGCCCTGAGGTCAGGGAGTATCCATACAAATTTTATAAAAAAAATTACCCGATTTTCTTTAAATTTTATAGGCATGTGTATATCCGACGGACAACATTTTTTGTAAAAATTTGGAAGTGATCGCACCCTGGGTTCCGGGGGCGCCCATACAAATTTGTAAAAATGTAACCGATTGTCTTAAAATTTTATACGCGAGTGTATCTTGGACGGACAACACTTTTTGTAGAAATTTGGAAGTGATCTGGCTCCGGGGTCAGGTGGCACCCATACAAATTTTATAAAAAAAAGTACGCGATTGTCTTAAAATTTTATACGCGTGTGTATCTCCGACGGACAACACTTTTTGTAAAAATTTGGAAGTAATCGGGCCCCGAGGGTGGGAGGCACCACTACATGTTTAACAAAATATCCGATTTTCTTCAAATTTTACACACATGGGTATCTCCGATGGATACCACTTTTTGTAAAAATTGGGTAGTGATCGGGCCCCTTGGTCAGGGGCACTCATAAAAATTTTGTAAAAAAATAGCCGATTTTATTTATGTTGGACCCCGGTGTCGCAAGACCCCATTAACGTTTTAAAAAATTTACCCGATTTTCTTAAAATTGTATACACATGTATATCTCCGATGGAAACACACTCCCAAAAATTATTTATAAAATGCTACCCGATTTTATTAAACTTTGCACATTGTGTGTCAATTAGAGAATTTACACGAAAAATTTTAATTTGTATGGGTTGTTTTATTTCAATTTAAAGCAGAAAACTGAAATGAAACTAAAAGTAGCAAATACATTTAAAAAAAACAGAACTTTATATATTATTAAGTTGAAGTTCGTTAGCTCAAAACGCTAAGTAATTGGTCTTGATTATGTTATATTAAGGAAAACAAATCAGTAGTAGAATTTGAACTTATAGAACCTCTGCTCAACTTCTCCGTGAGAAATGTACGAAATTATAAATTGTGTATTTCTTATATAGTTAACAAAAATTAAATCCAAAGCAAGAATAAAAACGGAATAAATGTATTTTTGGTTGTTCCACCTTTAACAAGAAGCATTGTGTTATCATCACGACGTATGGGTGACATAAACAAGTGCAAAATTTCCCATTGCCAATAAAATAGCAATTAAGGACGGCAAAAGCTATATGAACAAGTCGCTGCAAGTTCTTCTATATATCTGCAAGAAAATTCCAGTGAAATTTTGTTTTCTTTTGTTTAATTAAAATGTAACAGCACAGCACAGCTCATAACAAACAACAAAATTATATGATGTGTTGTGTTTTCAGTTTGCTTTAAAAATCTTTAAATTTGTTTCAGGAAAATTTCTGAAATCAAGTATTCTGCCACCTGCCCTCATCGTGTTTACACCGTTCGTTTTCTGACGGATAAATCATCGAGTATAATTTTCATCAACTCTATATAATACTGTCCATTATTATTAGTTGCTTAAATATGCATTGCATTTACGTTACGTAATATACTCGTGTGTGGTTAAGGTACCCGTGTCATCATTCTGGTCTCGGGCATGGCAAGGATAATTAGTCTGTCATTAAATTTGCGGTTAATTTGATTCAAACCAAAACCAGAGTTTTCGCGCTATGATATTTCATGTACGAGGATGTGTCAAGTTAGTAAAATATGCATATAATATGCACTCATTGTCTCTGAGTTGAATGACGTTGTAAAAGTGTCAACGAAATTGCCACGTCGCTTGTGAGATTTGATTGGCCAGGAATGTATGGCAAGGTTGGTCTGTGTTTGTCCACGCAGATTTAACTTTATGTCGTTATTGGTGAACTTTATGTCTTCTGCATAAAGTTTTGTTTGTTGTTGTTTTTTGCAAGTAGATATAAGAGGTATATGGTGAATTTTCTTGGAAGGATTTTGCTGATAACATTTTCACAATAGATAATATTATTCATTAATAACAACTTTACTTGTTTCAATGATTTTTTAGATTTCTGACGCAAGTTTTCCAATGTAGGAGTTTATAAAGCCATAAAAAACCGACACATACAAATTTTTATTAATGTAAATTCTATTAGCGATATGTGCAAAGTTTGAATAAAATCGGATTAATTTTGCAAATATTTATATGGGAGCCCCTCGGCCCTGTGTCTTGTCACTTCCAAATGAAATGAAAGTGTTGTCATCGGAGATACACATGCGTACTTGCATACTTATGTCCTATATCCCCTTGTGGGTCCTAGGACCTTTACTACGCCTAAGCGCCATCGCATGCGGTTCCGGGCAATGAGCTTCAGCTCTCTCCAACTCTTCCCCGATTGCCGCGACTCCTCCTCAACTTTTCTGCGCCATGTATTTCTCGGACGACCCGTTTTCTACCATCCTGAGATAACAGATTCCATTGCATTGCGTTGTTTGCTATGGAACTGTCACCTTTTCAGGGCGTATGACCAATCAACTGCCACTTCTGTCGTTGGATGGTTGTGCCTATTGGTTCCTGACCCGTTCTCTGGTAAGGATGTTCGTTAGAGATACGGTTGGCCAGAAAACCCTTGGGATGTTCTGTAGGCACCTATTTACGAATTCTTGTAATCTTTTTGTGATAGTAGCGGTCACCTTACAATTGCTGCACCCATACAACAACGCAGATTAAACATTTGAACGGAACAGCCGCAGCTTGGTGTTTAAGCTAATCGCACTGCTTCGCCATATCATGGACATTATTCCAAACACTGATTTTGCTTTGCCGATTCGGTTGACAATGTCCTGTTCGGTTCCACTTTCGGTCGAGACAATACTCCCAAGATATTGGAAACTCTACTCTCTCTACCGGTTTTCCAGCAATGTTAAATTGACTTACTGAGTTAGTGCCGAGTTTAATGGTTTTGGCATCATTAATCTTCAAACCCGCAACATTTGCCACCCTTTCAACATTTGTTGTCATTTGGTGAGGTCCATAGTCCTGTGTGAAAGTAAACAAACGTCGTCAGCGTAGTCCAGATGTTTGAGTTGAGATGTAAGAGTCCAATGAATTCATCCGTTTTCAGCAGATAAAGCTGCGCGAAGCACATCGCTAATAACCAACAAAAAAAGTATCGGGGATAGAATCCATTGCGGAAATCTACTTGTTCGGCATCGAGTGTATCTTCCAGATGTTCCTTAATTCGCTCAAGTACTACTTTGGCTATTACCTTTGCAACTGCAGGAAGAACGCAAATGCCTCTCCAGTTTTCGCACTTCATAAGACTACCATTTTTAGGGAGCATGACAATCATTCCCTTTTTCCACTCGTCAAGGAAATTTTCTGCCTCACAAGCTCTATCTGCAAGAGGATATAAAAGCTCTGCTGATGTCGTTGGAGCGGCACGCAGAAGCTCTGCAGATATACCATCTAGTCCTACCGATTTGTTGTTCTTTAGAGTGTTGCGGTAGCGATCTCATCTTTACTGGGAGTTGAGGTGTGAGTTGTAATAAAATTACGTTTGTTACGTCTTACAATACGCTGCACTTCTCTCATTTTGCTTCGATACAGGGACTCTAGCTCGATCCTCGCTGCTACTGGGGTACCTACAATACGAGCTTAGCTTACGTTCTTCAATCCGCCTCCAGGTATCTTCAGTCAGCCACGTGCTGTGCCATGCCTGGCTTCTACCAACAATACTTTCCGTCAGATGTGAAACATTTTTCACAACCTTCCAATTTTCTTGGATGGTTGTCGGCAGATAGCTCCTGATTGCTTGCACACCTTGCGATAAGTGATCCCATAATTGTTGTTGTACTGAGGGGATCTTTAGACGGTCAATGTTATACCTAGGCATTCGGATGATATTGAGGATTCTTTGAACTAATGCAGTACGTAACTGGACAGTAGCTACCATAAGGTGATGATCCCGTACCATACCCATGTCGGCTCCTCGTCTGTTTCGGACGTCTAAAAGATAGCGCCTAAAACGTTGGCTGATCGCCACATGGTCGATTTGGTTGGATGATGATTGCCTGTCAGTTGACACCCAGCTGACTTTGTGGCAGGTATTATGCCCAAACATGGTGCCTCCTATGACAAGGTGGTTGGTGTTGCAGAAATCAACAAATCTTTCACCATTGTCATTTCGTTCGCCGAGGCCGTGCTTCCCAATCACATGTCTTCATTTGTCCTTCATTGTCATTGCCTGCCTTGGCATTCAAGTTCAAGTTCAAGTTCGGCGTTGCGTTGAATACAGCGCTTAGCTGATTGTAGAAGTTGTCCTTTTCATCCTCAGTTGACTAAAATATAAACTGTGACCATTACAATTTGTTTACCGCTAAGCAAAGTGCATATCGCGGCGCATATGTCCCCAAAAGCAATATGGTTTGACTAATGTGCTGGGAATTCTTTCTCAAGTAAGCATCATTACAGACAGTAAATGCGTGACCCCGTTGTCATGACTGTGTTGTGTTATGCAATTGAAATTTCGGTCCGTTCCTTGTTACGAAGCCAAGTTTCTGATAACATTAATACATGTGCTTTCTGTATTATATTACCACGGAGGTCACGCGCATGTGCCCGGAGGATTAGGCAATTATGAGAAAAGATTGTGATATTCCCTCTACTGATTTTTTTGAGTATAATCCGACCAATTGTATGAATATGGACAGTAAATAGCCGGGTAAAATCGTTTCTTAATGGGAGCCTCGTTTCATTTTCTCGTCTGCCATGGTAAAAACGTTGACGCTCATCAGTGGGTACGATATGAAGTCCTTTTGAGCTTCGATTCGATTTATTTATTACGATTGAGAGGAACTGTTGCAGATGTACGATTGCGCTACTAATTTTTTTTGCATTTGTGTAGCCAGACATTTTCCTACTTGTTTTGGCACCGACGCCTTTAAGAAAGAAAAAACAAACACGTAGAACTCTGTTTTGGCTAACCTATCATCAACGTCGATGTTTGTGGTTATCATGTAGGGTTTATCTACAACGAAAATAATTTCGTATGGTAGCCCTCCCGTGTCAATCGTGCTGAGTTTGTGAAGGTCCCCCTAGCAACCCTTTCTTTTTCGCGACTAGAACAACACCCGAAAATATCGTCATCAGCAATCGAATTCACTGTTTCATCAGATGAACTCAAGATACTCAAATTATACGCATCGACTTAAAGGTTATCATTGCATAATCAAATTTCATTCTCTTAGCAGAATCTCGATTCAAAAATTTGCAACTCTTGTTTATCCAATCGATCTTCATTGCCAACTTTTGTTAATAATGATGAGAATTCAGCATTCTCCTGCCGCATAACTTCGGTCAATTCATAAAAAACAATTCCTTTCAACAACTGATGACCATCGATCCACTGTATTTATGCCTCTAAATGGGAGTGGCTCTAAGCGGTGGCAACTGCCTCCAATCACCAATAAAATTGATTTGCAATCCACTAAAAGCGGCATCATAATTTCACGTTATTTCTTTTAGTCCACGCGTTCTAACATTTCCGCCAAAATCATGATTACTTTATCAATGAGTATCATCTTGACAAACTTGAATAAAGATCTACATAAACCCTTGACCTCGTCCGATAATGGCATTTGGAAACTCGAAAGGGTTAGTTTAAACGCAGTATGAACAGTCGTTCCTCCTATAGCTACCACGGCTTTCCCTGTGGATGCACATGCAAGATAGGCATTACAATAACCATCCGTATCTGTGTATCGATTACAAATTTCCATGATGACTTTGATGAGAGAAGTCTTCCCACATCCAGCAGGACTAGTCAAGAACAGTTGTGATGGGTGTGCGTTTTTTGTATGTTAACATCCATATAATATGTTGTACCAATTGCTTTGCGTTTGGCTTTCTAATAAGATCGAGAATCTCTGGAGTCTCCATCAAGTTGTCTTCTTCTTCCTTCGTTTTGTAAGTTTGTTGATTTGCATTAGCGTTTTGAACATTTGATTGAATTCAAATTGAGTGTTTGTATTTCTAGTTTTAGGGTGTCACAAATTACGTCATCACAATCCGAGCGCTAACTAATTGTTTTAAAGCCTCGTCAAATTCTGACAAGTAGAAGTCGATATATAAAAGTTCCACTTTTCCATGCATTACATGCGCCACATACGACGCGCGGCACGCGTCACCACGGCATATCAAAAATGCTGTGTGAGATATAGCTGCTCACAAAATTTCAGCTCTCTAGGTCGTGTGAAAGGTTAAAAACTAACGACTTCATTTTTTGTTAACGCGTAACAAGTTAACGAATAACAAAAGTTAACAATCGATTTCACTCCCCATAAAATGTTTTTATTTTTTCTATATATGAAAATCGATTCTTATTCTTGGAGTAAACTCAAAAAAAAAAAAAAAAGAGTAATAAAAGCAAAGATTTTCGGAGCACAATAAAATCAACTACTCCTTCACTACTCCTTCAAATTAGTATTGCATTAAAGGATCCGAGATTTTGGTATAAAAACTTTATGTGGAAATTTTTCACACACCTTGGGTTACGAAATGTCTGTATTTTTGTAGAAGCCTGACCTAAATCACATTTTTTCCAAGAATTTTGTTATAACGTTCCCTTTTTTCATGCACCCGAAAAACAAACAAAAAATTCATCTTTTTTGTTTTTTTTTTCGCATTCAACACCCGGTAAAAGCGCTGATTTCAAAACTTTTTTGATTTTACTAATATTATTGTGCTAATTTTTTACCACTGCAATTTCAAATGTTTAAAAGTTGAGGTTAGTACGAGTATCATATGTATTTGACATCGGACTGCATAATAACTACCTCACAAGTAAGTATTTGTGTATGTGTTGGTTTAAATTTCTGTTCATAATTAGTTGTACTGCTGCAAGCTAGACAACTTCATAGGAATTCCCAGCACGTACCAATTCGTCCGTGTCATGTTTGATGGAAGGCTTCCAATATCCCTTCTCCATATTCCATGTTGTGGTGTGATTATGCATGGATATATAGCGATCACTTAAAATGTTTGGTGGCCATGGTGTTGAAGCGAATGAATTCATTTTGAATTCGATTTTTGGTGTCACAACAAATTACAAGCTGATTTAAAAGCCTGAACTCATTTATTATGCATGACTGGATGTTGACCTTTATAAGGGAATATGGAGCGGTATTTGGAAGGGCAGAAATGAATTGATTTCAAAATCAATGTTGTTAGGTTTGCAACTGCAATTGTGCGGATCCTTATACGTTGTTGCTTTTTGTATCAAAACTTACAGGATGATAATAGAGCGGAATTCACACAGTAGATTTCCAATGGGGAAGGTACGTCGATAAGTTTAGTAATATTTGGCGTAACTGACCGCTGTGGAACAGGACTTAACTTCTCGTGTTGTGCGTGTTATATTTTTACACACAAATGGTAGGAATCTACAATATAAAGCTATAACCGAATATTCGAGTTAATAAACCTACCATGATAGCTAAAACTCTCGAACGTGTTTCAGAAATTTGCGAGAGCTGGAACCGTAAAATAGCTTTTTGATGTGTTTCTGAAATTCGTACTTAGAACCTTACACTCAGTATTACAACGCACTTACCACTTGCATGTCGACCATATTTCGACACAACTTTTTAGAAATTTCGAGCAGAAACTGGGTGGTTATTTAATTCGCTATTCGTCATTTGTCACACGTCATAAGGAGTTCCAATAGTGTAATTTCTATCGAGTGGAGGTTTTTATTGAACGGAATTTTGAAAAAAGTATTTCTAAACTGACTTCTGATACTAGAAATGTTGGTAATATTCGCAACGCAATAAATAAATTCGAAATACATTCGAAGTTTGTACATATTACTGTTATTGATATGTAAAGGAGTTTTCAATCGGGACGCCATTTTTTCCAATATAGGCTTTCTCAACTATGCGTGGAGCTCCTGAAGTTTGTGAGACGTTCCAACTTGTCTATCATAGTCATCATATTTGGCTCTAAGCCGGGGTTCGGTCCTGTCCTCCCGCAAAATGTCTCTCCAGCCGTCCCGATTTTGAGCGGATGTCATCCAGTTTTGCATCCCTATACCTTGGGTGTCCTGGTATACGCCATCCTCCCAGCGTACGATTGGCCGGTCTCGCTGTCGTATTCCATAACTTCTACCGGAAAGGACTTTCCGAGCACGATACTCTTCGCTCATGCGAGCTAGGTGTCCTGCCCACCGGAGCCTACGCAGCTTAATTCTCTTCGCGATGTCGATATCACGGTAACGCTCGTAGATTTCATCATTATAGTCTTCGGAATCGTCCTTGTGCACATATGCTGCTGTTATATTATCCCGTATCTAAATTGTTAAATTGTTAAATAATAAACACAAACCCATGCAAAGCAAGCATAGCCATAGCCATAAGAAAGGCAATAAAGTGTATCAATACATACACCATATCTCCAAATGCAAACAAGAAATTAATATCAATACATTGTGCAACAAAAAAAAACAAATAATAATCAATAGAAATTTTTACACAAGTCCAGCGACTTTGTAACTTGTGACATACAAGCCTAATTGGATTCTTGACTCTGATATTGGAATGCCTTTTGCATCCGAACTGCACTGAGAATATCAATGTACAATCACTCAACGAGTGAACAGACAAGCAAAGTGTTCTATTGATCTGTTGGCACACTCTGTGCTGAGGGAAATGTCATACAAGACATAATAACGTAATTAGGGTACGATCAGCTCGTGACAATAAATGTATCCGCTAAACATCATAGGGAAGCGAGCGCTGATCATTTAAAGCATTTGGTCATTTACCCTCCATATTCATTGCTCTGATCGAGCTTATCATAAAATTATTCATAAATAATTGGGTCGGTTGCCTATGGTAATAAACATGTCAAATCAGCAACATAAGCAAGCGACCCAAAGCACTTAAAGTATTCGGTCTATTATTTTACTGGAATATAATAATGCTGACCAACACAATATGGGATATTGGGTCGGGAATCATTACAGACTTATATGTATTGATAGATATTCGCATTATATTATTCACATATATTGACAGATATTAGCATTGTAATAATAGATATTATTCATATGTATTAGAGTATTCGGACAATAGTTAATAAAAACACAATTTTTGAATAAATCGGACTTTGACTTAGGTCCTGATAGAAGAAGCATCAGAGGTTTAATTGGGAAAGAGTAACCTTAAGCACTGGGAAGTTCTCTCCACTATCCTAATCTCGAATTTCCACCAGGACTACAATTCTAGTCGTGAAACAGGAACCATCAGAGGTTTTTTTGGGCTAAAGTAGCCTTAAACACTTTTGTTTCTCTTGTTCCCCTCAACTAGCATTAAAATCCCGCCTTGGATGCAGGGAATTGCCAAAGATTAAAGCTGAAGGCGCAATAGCCAGAGCTAGTGGATATTCAATAGGACTTTAGTAGTCGTCTATCTCGAACGAAGTAATACTACTTCAAACGTATTATTTGTGTTATTCGCTGATACTACTCAAGGTAGTGTTTAAACAACCCAAATATTTCATGGCGATCCTGTCACACATCGAATAAAATATTCCTGCCAGTCACAGTTGAAACTTTGCTTCGTTCCTGCCAATTTACTGTACACGACGCAGTAAATAGATATAATTAAATATGCCAAGCTGGATGACATCGGCTCGAAATCGGGACCGGTGGAGAGAATTTTTTCAGGAGGCCAGGACCCGACCCCGGTTGTGAAGCCAAATATGATGTTGATGATGATAACAAGAAATATATAGAAAAACAATAACATACGACAGTTATCGTGCAACAGTTTCGACACTTACTGTAAGATATTCCATATATTATAGATAGTTACCTTATATAGTTAGCACATATCACAAAGCAATTTGTAACTATCTTGGCCGAATTAGATCAGATTACATTTTCTGGTATAACCATTGTCTTATATACCAGCACCTTGGATGTTATAGTTAAGTTCCTGGATTTAAAGAGTCTTGACAGACTATAGTAGGTTTTGTTGGCTTTAAGCAACCGTGCGCATATTTCTAGTTCCATGCTGTTATCAGCTGCTACATTAACAGTTTTGTTAATTTTTAAGGATTGTTAATTTTTTTTTTGAATTATTATTAGTGAAAAATATAGTAATAGAGAATCAAAAAACTATTTCCGTTCTGAGCTACAATAGCTGCAAGCCTACACCACTGATAATATACCCAACAAGAATTAAAGCGATACACAACCGTCAGTCAGATATATTTAGTTTTTTTTTTTGTAAATATGTATTCGCTTATAGGTTTGTACACTTCCAGAACACACATACAGAATTATCCATTTCATGTTGATTTCATATTCTGTAATTATTGGTATAATTAATATATTAAGAAAATAATCAATTGTCACTGCAGAACTTTGCATGGGCCCTGCGAACTACTGATATGTTATAAATTTATATCTTATATAAACAAATAATATACTCATATATGTGTATATAGACAGCTTACAATTTACCGCAACGCAAACTTCCAGAGAAGATTAATTAGTCCTTAGAGACATTTCCATTCACACCTTTTGCACAGTGAACTCTGCCATTTGGCTTCCGTGAGACATTCATATTTTGTAGGCAACGCATGGAAATTACCAATTTACTAACCACTATAACAGATTAGAAAGCTTTTGAATTTCATCTCAAAATCTGATATGAATTACATTATACCTGTGCAGATGTGTGCGCGTGCAGGTTAAATCACATGCAATCGCACAGACACCACAGCCTAGGCAGAAAATGAAACTTAATTTACAATGGCTTATCTTCTGGTTGACACACTCAACGGAAATTTAATAACTTTTCGACGACGCTAACTATCAACGCTATAAATGTGTATATATAATTAATTTATAAAGTTGCACAGAATATAGCTACTGCTGCACATGCATATATTTCAGAAATGTGTATGATCTTGGCAGAAATTCAATTAGTGCGGTTATAGCATTTATCTTATCTGCAGGTGGAAACGATTACAATACATATACACATGTATGCCTATTAGTTAAAATAATATTTGACGAAAGTAATAATTATTCGTATTATGGCTGTAAATAAGGTAAAAGTTAGAATTTAAAACAACCATTTTCTGTGAGTTACTCGTTTAAATAATTATTAATTTAAAAAATAATCCTTTATTTGTAGTAATTTTGTTTAGATATGTTAACTTGAAAATTGTTGTTGAATGTAAGGGAAGACTTAACTCAATGTCACTCTTATTTGGATATCTGGCCATACAGAAATAGAAATAGAACAAACTCCTACAGTATTTTGAAGATAATATAATCGTTAACACATGTTTTTGATGACATCAGAGTGCATTCGGAAGTAGAATCGTTATCATATCGAAACATAAACCCACAGCCAAGAATAGCAGTTTCGTTGGAGAATCCGAAAAACTTGAATTCTCATTTATACCGATGTAATAACAAAATTTAATCAAACATAATATACCATAAGACAGACTTTATTATACACAAAATATGGAGTTTAAATACAAGAAATTGAATTTCTTAGTTAAGTTATTAGGCAGTAAAATTCTTTAAAGTTCCTATTTCAAAGCACTTTCCCCAACGAATCATTAGAGTAACTATATATGGGTTATATTTGGATGCAATTTACATATTGATTGAATGATGCTTGGAGCTCTCATAGTGGCATATAAATTGGTAATCTCAAAACTAGGATTTTCCACTTAATCATATTTTCTCATAATTGAGACATTGAAATATACCACAGATTGAGACGATATTCCATTCTGACAATACATTCAAGTGTGCACATTGTTTATTATATATTATGCAACAACGACAACATTCAGGACTTGATTCCAATACATAATCAAATTAAAAATTCAACAAAATCAATTAAACCTGGTTCGTTGCACACAGTAATTACCAAGAAAGATCAAAGCAGCTTCAATCGACAATGATCGATTCACAGCCAGTATAAAATCACAATAGGCATAAGGATATCCGATTGAATAATAAATATATTTCTTACCAATAATGGGAGGGAGAGAGACAAAAGAAAGCTGAGGAATACAGTAATCAATGGCAAAACCACTAAGAGTTAGTTTGTGTATCGGTTGTATTCAGAATTTATTCATAAATAAATTTCGATCTGATTTCATACTGTTGATAGAGACAATATACATCTTCTGCTACGAGTGTAATAATAATGAATGTTATTGTGTTCTATTCATGCATATCCGTATGATGTTAATATAATGATGATAATTTTACAAGGAGTTTCAAAATGCAATACTAAAGCTAGCTGGCCATGCAAGTCATGAATATCAAGATACAAAAATTAAAAATTGGTACACTCAATGTTATTGTCAATAAAACTTATCCGAATCGTGAGAGCTTGTTGATATTTTCAATGTCGTTCTGAAGGAAATCATACTACGAGTATAATATTTTCAAGAACTATTGTTCTTGAAACTCTGTGTTAAAGATGGTAAGTCATCATAATCGCATTAATATTTATGAAACACATAATCGTTTATGATGTAATTTCAATGGGATTTTTTTAGCTTCACTTAACTTGTGCAAAAAGTTTCATAAGAAAGTTAACATTTGCTTTTTTTATAAGTTAATAAATAACTGAAAAATAAAATTGATGAAAGTTTTTTAAACATATTTAAACTTAACAAATATGAAGATTTCAAATGTTGCCATATTTTCATTTTAAAAGTTAAGAAACCTGCTCTTTGGTACTATACAATTACCATTATAGAACACTGATTGATAAGTAATCTGGGAAAAGTTATTTACCTTCTTTCAAATGATTCAAATTTTTGCTCATACCTGTGAAATCTTTCACTTTACAAGTTAATTTTTTGAGCAAGAAGTATTTACTTTTAATTGCCTAGTAAAAAAAGCACTCAAATGTATTGGTTCTAATTTTAAAAAACCTTTAGTCTTTAGTCTATTATTACGGAACTCATAATCATCCTCGGATATACTGATGAACGACGACGGCCACGGCAACGAAAACGGCTAAACCATTTAAGAATTTTATCATGGAACGTACGGTCACTGTATAGAGCTCGAGCTGCACAACAGCTAGCCGATACCCTGTCTAAATATAAGGAATGGTGTCTTACAAAAATCAGAATACGACATATATTACAGCTGTCATGCAATACATCATGTGCTCGGGGTGGGGTTTCTAGTCAGCAAAAGATTGACACCCACCGTTATCGGCTTTAAAGCAATAAATGAACGGCTATACACCCTTCGCGTGTGGGGCAGATTTAAAAAAATAAGCCTCATAAACGTTCACGCAACTACAGAGGATTCCTCAGATGATGAAAAAGAAGAATTATTTGATTCAGTCGAACGGGAACTCCATGCCTGCCCTCAGTATCATTGTTCTCAGTATGATGTAAAAATCATTCTGGGGGATACGAATGCAGGCAGTATTTAGATGAGATCTACGAGCGTTACCGCGATGGCGATATCGTGAAGAGAATTAAGCTCGGTAGGCTCTGGTGGGCAGGACACCTAGTTCACAAAAGCAAAGAGGATCCTGCTCGGAAAGACCTTTGTGGTCGGCCAAGCCTACGCTGGAAGGATGGCGTAGACCAGGATGCCCACAGTATAGGAGTGCCTAACTGGATGAATACGGCTCGAAATCGGGACCGGTCGAGATATTTTTTGCGGGAGGCCAGGACCGGACACAGGTTGTAGAGCCATTTATGATAGTGACTCATCAAAAAATTATCTTACCTTAAATTTTTCGTATCGCATAGTGCATGTGAAGGATTTTACAAAATTTTTGAAAAAATTCTGCCAGCCGAACCGAATTTATATGCAGAGTTTTTTGCTTTTAATCAGCTAAGCATTACAAAAGAAGACTATTTATAAATTTATCTTTCTGATGAAGTAACAGTGTTACTAGATAATCAAGTGTTGACTAGCCTCATGTTCAAAAATGGCTTTAATTGTGATTATTTTCGTGAATTTCGCGTTACCAATTTTGTTGTTGAAACGGTTTTAGATCCAGCGTTTAAATACAAGTTCAGTTCAATAATTTGATTATGTGCTCCGAATGCAAACTCTCTCTTCAAGTCTTACAAGTTGGGTTTTGTGAAATTCCCAGTTTATTAAATAGTGACCCACTGACCAGAGTGGTATTTATCTGATTACAGATGGGGGTTTTGTTGCCGACATATATACATGATAATTAAGGTTCAGTAATTTTTATGTACTTAGCTTGTATTTTTTGACTTAAATCCAACTATACAAAAAGTCAATCGTTAAGATGTAAATTCATTTTTTCTAAGTAAGCAAGCAAAACTTTTCTATGCTCTGAGTGAGATAAACGGACTCAAACTATGATCTGTTAATATATTGTAAGACATATGCAGTTGAATAGACAGTAACAACCTATCTGCCACAAGAGTCAAGTACCTACACAAACACAAACATTTATTTATTTTATTCATTTCATCAGTTGCATAGGCATAGGACAATGTTAATTTCATTCAAAACAAGGGTCAAACGATATTAAATGTACCTGTATGTAAAGGTTCGCACAAGTTTCATAAAGAAACACACAAACACAAATTGATTTTCAACAAGACACAGATCCCACAACTGTTTTCACATATCATACACTGTTCCAGATAATATTTACAATTGGTATCAAAGTTAAGATTCGATGTTTTTGCTTGTTATCTACGTATAGGATTTTTGATAGGTCTCCTATGTGAACTGTGATCAATATTCTTCAGGAACTCTTTTTACTATAAAACGTTTGTTTGTCTTTTATCGGATATGGTCAATTGACATTTAAGAATGTTTTTGTTTCAATTTGGTTCTCTAAAGGCAAATGTAAGGACCAGAGGAGTCTTATGACGAATATGTATAACAAAGGAAGATGGTTGAGATATTAGTTTGGCAATTAAATGTATTTATTTATTAAAAACAAAAATAAATTAAAAAAGGTTCATCCTTACAGAAGACATTTTTATTTATTTTTAATAACCAAAGAACTACAATTTGGAAATAAATGTCCTACTAAAGCTTTCAACTTTTACAATTATTTTTGCCTTAAATGTTTGGCCCAGAGTTTGCAACGTTTGCAGTATTTGAAGTTTTGTCATTTGAGCAAGTCATCTCGCGTATTTAGCCAAGAAAATTCGTTAATGCTTAGAAAACAAAATGTGTGCCGTCATGTTCTCTTTTGTGACACAGAGTTGCTGAAAATTCACAGGTAAATATAGTTCCAAATGGTTTTTGATGTGGCCAACATCTGTACAAACACAAGGACACTTTCCGGAAATTCTCTAGCAATGTATTGCATGCAATGCATAAAACCATTCCCACTATTTCAGGTTAAACCAATGCAGTATTTTGACATTTTTGCTTCAACACCACAATCGGTAATAAAACTCGAAAACAATTTGACATCCTGCCAAACACGTCGTCGCTATCGTCCATCGTGACGGCTGGGAGTCATCGAACAAATCGAGTGTACGTTTTCACTTGATGCCATCACGTTTAAATGTGCCACAATAATATACGTGATGATATGACATGAATCCTTGTTCAACAGGAAGAAGTGATTGTGCTTTTTTGTTGCTTAAAGTGGAGAGCTTTATTTAAGGGAAAGGAGATTTTAGAACAAATGTAATAAGAACTTAACTTAATCAGAGAAATCCAGAGATATCTGAAGTTTTTAATTTAAAAATTTAGTTCAAAATGTACACAATTTGAAATGTTATATAAATGTCGACGGATAAGAAAAATGTGAAACTCTGTCTGTATTCATGTCCATTATACATTTCGACACATTCAATCGGGCTCATATTTTGGAAGGTATCAGAAAGCTGGGTCAAGCGGTTACCATATAAATTTTTTCCAAATAATAATATTTTAATGATTTGTCCAGAATTTTAAATATAGGCGTCTAAAATTTTTGCACACTTGTGTGGTACTTTTATTTAAACAAGTAAATGTAAAAAATGTATCAACATCATCATCATATTTGGCCCTACAACCGGGGTCTGGTCCTGGCCTCCCGCAAAAAGTCTCTCCACCGGTCCCGATTTCGAGCCGATGTCATCCAGTTTGGCATCCCTAAACTCTGGGCGTCCTGGTCTACGCCATCCTTCCAGCGTAAGCTTGGCCGGCCTCGCTGTCGTGTTCCATAAATCCTACAGCAAAGGACAAAGGGGTCTCCGGAATCGTCCTTCCTCACATACCGGGCCAACAATTCTCCGTAAGACTTTTCTCTCGAACACGGTTAAGAGGTCAGAATGCTTTTTGCTAAGCACCCAAGTCTCGGATCTATATGTAAGTACTGGTATAACCATTGTCTTATATATCAGCAGCTTGGATGTTATGGTTAAGTTCCTGGATTTGAAGAGTCTTGACAGGCTATAGTAGGATTTTTTGGCTTTAATCGTTTTTCTGGTTCCATGCTGTTATCGGTTGCTATAGTTGACCCGAGATAGTTAAAGGATTGCACTACTTCACATTCGCGCTCCACTATTTGAATTGAGGGACCAATGTTGGATCTTCTACTCGCAGACGTGGCCACCATGTATTTTGTTTTGCTTTCATTTATGTGAAGCCCCAGATTTCGTGCCGCCTGCTCTATCTGAACTGGTATGCTATCATAGGCGGCTCTAAAGTCTATAAAAATATGGTGTAGTGAGTTTTGAAACTCTAGACATTTTTCCATCACCTGCCTTAGGGTGTAAATCTGATCAGTTGTTGATTTGACTGGGATGAAGCCACACTGGCATGGACCAATGATGATTAGCGTATGGGGCTATCCTGTCTTGTAGGATAGAGGAGAAAATCTTATACGCGGTACTCAACATATTTCCCTTCTTATGTATGGGGCACAGGATGCCTTTTCGCCAGTCTGCTGGCATAACTTCTTCTTTCCATACTTGCACTTTTATTTCATGAATTGCTTGGTGTTTTGTGGGGCCTCCTATTTTTATCAGTTCCGCTGGGATCCCATCAGATCCCGGGGCCTTATTATTTTTGAGCCGATTTATCGCTCTGCTAACTTCGTCTATGCTTGGTGGCGGCAGCATAGTATGATCTTCGGTCATTGGTGGAGCCTCTAATTCCTCAGTTAGCTGGCCATTTAGCAACTCATGAAAATGCTCTTCCCATCGCTCTAAGATGCCTTTAATATCGGCGATCAGATTACCCTCTTTGCCCTTGCAGTATGTGCAACGCGGTGTTTATTGCGTCATACCTCGGACCCTTTGGTAGAACTTCCGCGCCTGGTGCGGTCCCTGCTCTCTGTACTGTTCCAGTTCACGGACGAGATTCTTCTCTCAGGCTGCGTTCTTTCGCCGGTGAACTGTTTTTTCATATCTGTTACGTTTCCACGATGTACTTTGTTTTGTTCTGATTTATGTGCATCTTAAAAAAGATCTTAAAAATTTCATTTTTTTTTCATTTGTAAAAAAAAATTATCTGAGAGCATTTTTCGAAATTAACGCGTTTGAAAATAAAATTTAAAAAAAAGACAAAACAACGAAAAAAATTATTTTATTTTAAAAAAACACTTTCTTTTGTTGTTAAAAAAAACTTTCTTTTTTATAAAAAAACTCACAATTGTTTTAAAAAGAGACGTATTAAATTCTGACTGGAAGAAGACAAGTTATTACTCTCGGAACATTTGTCACCCATTCGCGAGAGGTGGGACACCGTGAAGAATACTTTTGGTGTTACTGTGATTCGAACTACGAACCTCCTGCTCAGTGGCCAAGCTCTTTTCCACTAAGCCACGGCGCCCACACCCGTGTATGTATATTTAGTTGTAATTCATTCTAAAGGCTACTTTATCTTAGAAGCCTAATGGTATGCAACGTAAAATGTAGGTGTTACATTCATAAGCGATAGGTCATTCAGTCATTTCAATGATTTCTGACATAGACTGAAAAAACCACATTTTACTTTGCAAACGTTCAGGCTAAAAAAAATCGATAGCGATGCGTAGATTTAGTATTTTTTTCAGTTTTTTCAGGGGTACTAACCCCTATGAGTGAAAAAATTACGCTATCGCAAGCCGAGCGTAACCAATTGTTTTTAAACAAGATCCATCACCATCAAGATGACTGCTAGAAGCCGAGATATGCGACAAGACAACCAAACGTACAAATGTACACACGTTCGCTGAAAAATGTTCATGTCCTCTTAATATAAGCTTCGCCCTTCGGGGTCGCAGCAATCTGAAACCAAATACTGTTGGTTGGTGTTAACACATTTTTTATGTGGGGGAGGGGTGGCAGCCAATATTGGTCGGATCCATAGTTTTCGGTACTACCCTGATGAGTAGTATTGGTAATACACTCTATGATGATGGCGATATTAGCGCCGCTGTGGTAAATAGCTATGGCAAGACAGCTCTAAGGGGGTGGGGTTGATAGCAGAAGGAGTGTGGTGACCGATATTAGTGTCGATTCTATAGTTTTATAGTAAGACAGCTTTTTGTGATGTGGTAAATTGTTGAGGGGGGAGGTGTTAACCGATATTAGTGTCGATTGCATAGTTTTCAGGGACGCTGAGCTGAATTGTAGTGTTTGGAATGGTACTCGATGACCGCCTGGGTTTGGGGAGTTAGGATATTTTAGATTTGAGATCACTATGTTTTTCCACGAACAGCTTTATTTTGCTTGCTCTAGAGTGGGTTTACCTATAAAGTTATCTATTCTTGCTCCTGAAGGTGAAACTAAAAACATTGTATAAGTTAAGGCACGTTATCTTCAACGTGACTCATTCCGGTTTCCAAAATATTCCAAATATTTCAGCAAAAATTACAGTCGAAATATCATACCATCATTATTTTTCATGTTTACATTCCCTTTGCTTTTCGCTCAAATCGCAGCCCACGCGCATTTGTCATTCATTAAGTTTTTCACTCTTTGGTCGTTAGCTTTTCGTTATCCAGTTGGGCAAATAAGCCATGCGCGACCCAATTCTATAATTTTATCATGGTCTTCATACTTTTTCGCATGATAAGCGCTGGCTGATGTTATTCTGTTAGGTTAAGAGTTAAGAAAAATTATTATTGAGCAGTAGTCTCTTTTCAGTTACTCGCGTGCATAGCACAGCAATATATTTGTAGAGAAATTTAATTAATAGTCATAGTAGTTAAATTATAATAATCATTTAATCATCATCATTTAATAATCATTAATAAAGTAATCATTAATATTTTAACTAATTAGTAAACTGAGTCTTTTAATTTTACTCCGGAAGTGGAAAAAATTTAATTTATATAAAAAATTTTTGTTTTAAATTAATACTCTAGCTATACTTTATAATATTTATTTTGTTTATAAAATTACTGCGATTTTACCTTATAAATAGATATCATTCTTTTTTTACCCCTGCCTAATAGAAGATTGGGATAAATAAATACCTGGGCAACGCCGGGTAATTCTAATCAGCTGGTCGGTAATAAAACTCGAAAACAATTTGTCATCCTGCCAAAGACGTCGTCGCTATCGTCCATCGTTACGGCTGGTGATGAGACAGCTGTAATATATGTCATATTCTGATTTCTTGATTCCTAATCCATCGCATATACTGGATTGCCGTCGATCTCAATACAATAACGTATGTTCCACTGTATTTATAGTATGGAGGTATATATAGTTTTAACGGTCGTGGTTATTAGCCTTGCACCAACCATACTTTGAAGCGACTATCCAGACCATATCATTCAGCTTTTCTCTTCTTAGGGGAAAATTACCGGCGGTCACGACGAGGTTTGATCTCATTTGCGCCAATCAGGATGAATAAGGCACGTGAATTGTTGCAATGTGTTATTCGCCCTAGTTGATGGATAAACGCATATTATAGGCGGCTTTAAAGTCTTTAAACAGATTATGTAGTGATTTTGCAACTTTAGATATTTTTCATTTACCTCTGCTTAAGGGCGAAAACTTTAGAATACATATTTTTGATTGCCATAGCAATATGTCAAAGATCGACGAAGTTCTCTATAGGCAATCGCTTGATTTAGTAGGCTAGGATCTATGCAAATTTCAATACAACTAATATTATCTACATGTAAGCCATATTTCAGCTAGTCAAATAATTTAATTTTTTAAGTTGTCGCAATTCCTTTAACAGCATATTACTTGTGCTGCTCAATGATTTTTCGGTTTTCGTTTCGTTCCTTTTACCTATAAAAAATGCTTGGTAAATTTTTTATTGTATTTTTTATGTAAAATCATCAATTGTTCATTCTTTGGGAAAACTTACCTATTGTCCATTGAAATATACGGCGTTTTGTGTTATAAGTCATAACACGTATTTCCGCTCTATTGCCTGTGTTATCGATGTTTGTTGTTTTATGATAAGATGCCTTTAATATCGGCGATCAGATTACCCTCTTTGCCCTTGCAGTATGTGCAACGCGGTGTTTATTGCGTCATACCTCGGACCCTTTGGTAGAACTTCCGCGCCTGGTGCGGTCCCTGCTCTCTGTACTGTTCCAGTTCACGGACGAGATTCTTCTCTCAGGCTGCGTTCTTTCGCCGGTGAACTGTTTTTTCATATCTGTTACGTTTCCACGATGTACTTTGTTTTGTTCTGATTTATGTGCATCTTAAAAAAGATCTTAAAAATTTCATTTTTTTTTCATTTGTAAAAAAAAATTATCTGAGAGCATTTTTCGAAATTAACGCGTTTGAAAATAAAATTTAAAAAAAAGACAAAACAACGAAAAAAATTATTTTATTTTAAAAAAACACTTTCTTTTGTTGTTAAAAAAAACTTTCTTTTTTATAAAAAAACTCACAATTGTTTTAAAAAGAGACGTATTAAATTCTGACTGGAAGAAGACAAGTTATTACTCTCGGAACATTTGTCACCCATTCGCGAGAGGTGGGACACCGTGAAGAATACTTTTGGTGTTACTGTGATTCGAACTACGAACCTCCTGCTCAGTGGCCAAGCTCTTTTCCACTAAGCCACGGCGCCCACACCCGTGTATGTATATTTAGTTGTAATTCATTCTAAAGGCTACTTTATCTTAGAAGCCTAATGGTATGCAACGTAAAATGTAGGTGTTACATTCATAAGCGATAGGTCATTCAGTCATTTCAATGATTTCTGACATAGACTGAAAAAACCACATTTTACTTTGCAAACGTTCAGGCTAAAAAAAATCGATAGCGATGCGTAGATTTAGTATTTTTTTCAGTTTTTTCAGGGGTACTAACCCCTATGAGTGAAAAAATTACGCTATCGCAAGCCGAGCGTAACCAATTGTTTTTAAACAAGATCCATCACCATCAAGATGACTGCTAGAAGCCGAGATATACGACAAGACAACCAAACGTACAAATGTACACACGTTCGCTGAAAAATGTTCATGTCCTCTTAATATAAGCTTCGCCCTTCGGGGTCGCAGCAATCTGAAACCAAATACTGTTGGTTGGTGTTAACACATTTTTTATGTGGGGGAGGGGTGGCAGCCAATATTGGTCGGATCCATAGTTTTCGGTACTACCCTGATGAGTAGTATTGGTAATACACTCTATGATGATGGCGATATTAGCGCCGCTGTGGTAAATAGCTATGGCAAGACAGCTCTAAGGGGGTGGGGTTGATAGCAGAAGGAGTGTGGTGACCGATATTAGTGTCGATTCTATAGTTTTATAGTAAGACAGCTTTTTGTGATGTGGTAAATTGTTGAGGGGGGAGGTGTTAACCGATATTAGTGTCGATTGCATAGTTTTCAGGGACGCTGAGCTGAATTGTAGTGTTTGGAATGGTACTCGATGACCGCCTGGGTTTGGGGAGTTAGGATATTTTAGATTTGAGATCACTATGTTTTTCCACGAACAGCTTTATTTTGCTTGCTCTAGAGTGGGTTTACCTATAAAGTTATCTATTCTTGCTCCTGAAGGTGAAACTAAAAACATTGTATAAGTTAAGGCACGTTATCTTCAACGTGACTCATTCCGGTTTCCAAAATATTCCAAATATTTCAGCAAAAATTACAGTCGAAATATCATACCATCATTATTTTTCATGTTTACATTCCCTTTGCTTTTCGCTCAAATCGCAGCCCACGCGCATTTGTCATTCATTAAGTTTTTCACTCTTTGGTCGTTAGCTTTTCGTTATCCAGTTGGGCAAATAAGCCATGCGCGACCCAATTCTATAATTTTATCATGGTCTTCATACTTTTTCGCATGATAAGCGCTGGCTGATGTTATTCTGTTAGGTTAAGAGTTAAGAAAAATTATTATTGAGCAGTAGTCTCTTTTCAGTTACTCGCGTGCATAGCACAGCAATATATTTGTAGAGAAATTTAATTAATAGTCATAGTAGTTAAATTATAATAATCATTTAATCATCATCATTTAATAATCATTAATAAAGTAATCATTAATATTTTAACTAATTAGTAAACTGAGTCTTTTAATTTTACTCCGGAAGTGGAAAAAATTTAATTTATATAAAAAATTTTTGTTTTAAATTAATACTCTAGCTATACTTTATAATATTTATTTTGTTTATAAAATTACTGCGATTTTACCTTATAAATAGATATCATTCTTTTTTTTACCCCTGCCTAATAGAAGATTGGGATAAATAAATACCTGGGCAACGCCGGGTAATTCTAATCAGCTGGTCGGTAATAAAACTCGAAAACAATTTGTCATCCTGCCAAAGACGTCGTCGCTATCGTCCATCGTTACGGCTGGTGATGAGACAGCTGTAATATATGTCATATTCTGATTTCTTGATTCCTAATCCATCGCATATACTGGATTGCCGTCGATCTCAATACAATAACGTATGTTCCACTGTATTTATAGTATGGAGGTATATATAGTTTTAACGGTCGTGGTTATTAGCCTTGCACCAACCATACTTTGAAGCGACTATCCAGACCATATCATTCAGCTTTTCTCTTCTTAGGGGAAAATTACCGGCGGTCACGACGAGGTTTGATCTCATTTGCGCCAATCAGGATGAATAAGGCACGTGAATTGTTGCAATGTGTTATTCGCCCTAGTTGATGGATAAACGCATATTATAGGCGGCTTTAAAGTCTTTAAACAGATTATGTAGTGATTTTGCAACTTTAGATATTTTTCATTTACCTCTGCTTAAGGGCGAAAACTTTAGAATACATATTTTTGATTGCCATAGCAATATGTCAAAGATCGACGAAGTTCTCTATAGGCAATCGCTTGATTTAGTAGGCTAGGATCTATGCAAATTTCAATACAACTAATATTATCTACATGTAAGCCATATTTCAGCTAGTCAAATAATTTAATTTTTTAAGTTGTCGCAATTCCTTTAACAGCATATTACTTGTGCTGCTCAATGATTTTTCGGTTTTCGTTTCGTTCCTTTTACCTATAAAAAATGCTTGGTAAATTTTTTATTGTATTTTTTATGTAAAATCATCAATTGTTCATTCTTTGGGAAAACTTACCTATTGTCCATTGAAATATACGGCGTTTTGTGTTATAAGTCATAACACGTATTTCCGCTCTATTGCCTGTGTTATCGATGTTTGTTGTTTTATGATATAGGTATTTTAGACTAAGCGGCGAACCCAGAACTGCAGTTGATAATATAACAATAGAGCTTTTTAATCTTTGGACAAATATTAGGGTGTTTGCATATTTCTTTCTCATGGTCTGTGAGGGACAGTTTTTTTGTTTGAAGTTTTGTTCCTTTTGGTTGCATCTGCATCTGCACTTGAAGATTTAACCAATATTTCTTTCTAAAGAAGTCATATATCTCGGCCCCTGAGTTACGGCTTTTCAGCCGTTGTTGTTTTGTTGAGTTTGAAAAAGAATAACTTATTTATTATTAGTATTGTGTTTACATATCTTTCTTTCCTTTTGTTATCCATAAGCCGCAGAAACCTCCGTTACTTCGTTATCATAAATCACAGAATCAATCAATGACCCACATTCTATTTAACTTTAGAAATTAGCAAGAAATAGCAAAATGCTTTGCAAGCAAAAGGGAGCTTTTTATTGGATGTTCATCCATTTTACACCATTTTGGTGAATGGCGAAATTCTATTTTTCGAGTTTTTTTTTGTAATTGTAATTAACGAAAATTAGTAATTATTCGTAATTTGTTTATGTATGGGAAAAAATCAATTCCCCACGAATTATCTTTCTAACAGTTTTGTACTACTCTTCTTGTATACACCCAAATGCTTGCTTGCTTGTTTTTTTAGTATTATTTGTCAAAAAATATAATTCGAATCAAATTATTTTGAAAGGGGTTGTTGTCAAATAATGGTTGTTAAAAAAGAGTAGATAAGCGTGATATAGACTAAATATGCGTAAAGTACCATTTATAAACTTCGATAAATTTTAGTGTTTCACACCCGAATTTATTGGAATAGACTTGTTATCAGAAACAAATTTGCTAACCGCATAATTTGCTATTACCTTATTACGAAGAGAAATATTGTATAATCAGATTGAAGGTTCTTCCATACTCGTAGGTTTAATTAATTTTCATAATAAGTTACAAGCCTTGAAATACCACCTTACCACAAAGATTGTTTTCTACGTTCTGGAAATTCCTTTCGGTTACATGATTTTAGTCAGCACAGGTGTAATCGGAGAATGCTAACCTGTGTGTCTATATACCATACACGCATAGATCAAGGACAAGAGGAATTTAATTTTCATCCGATGTCATTGGTGTGATGATTTATCATTTTTGTCCATTCCAATGATGTCTAATTTTACTCTGTTCAATGCGGCTTACCAATTCAGTGTACTCGGCTTGCGTGGAATCGACAGTGGTATGAACTTATGCTCACAAGTTCATTCTCTCTAAGTTATTTTGAATACTCTTTTGTGAAGTCTGTCACTCGATGTGGACTTGAAATTAGTTCTTCCAGGTTATGGGTGAGATGTTTTAATATGAGAAATATTTTTTGACTTATTAGGACGTATACTGCGTTCCGATTGATTCAATTTGCGACAAGCCGCAAAAGCCGTAAATTCGAAAAATTTGCCAGCGGTTGCAGTGATTTGTGAACCAAATGTGTAAACTGAATTCTTGTATATGTAGTATGTATGTCTTATAAGGTATTTGTTTCTGAATAAGATAAGATACCTAAGTAACAACGTGTAACGATATACAAAACAATTAAAGATAAATAATATTTTGTAACCACCCTGGCTTTGCACGGGTAGATAAAGATTTTAACGGAGCGTATTTGTTTTTAAAAATCATTTTAAAAAACTAGTATCTAACTTAAGTTAGGAGTATATTTGAAATGTATTTATAAGTCTATTCAAAAGTTATAATATAATCGCAAAGACTTATATGCTCCTATATATCTAAGGAAAATGTGTTTTACCTAATATAATAGCATATACCGAGCGCATATTTGCACTGGCGGTCGGCTACAGGTATGTTATTATATCTATACTCAGCGTAAGCCAATAAATCAGGCAATTTGGTAGCCTTGTTTTGTTTGTTTTTTGTGGAACCATATATTTTAAATATAACATCGCCTATGTTGATCTAAATAATGTAGCTAAAGCTAAATAATTTTTTTTAAACAAGCTGAATTGCTTCTCGATCAAACTCAATTTTGGCGAGGCAGAAATTAAAACAGCAAACTTTTTTGTTATAAAGCTAGAGAAAATGTGGTAAATTTACAGAACTGTGTCTCAATATAATTTACCTATGTTTTACCCGTATATTTAACCATTTATAATTAAATAAGTAAATACCAACAAACGTTATTATTAACATTATAACTAAGCATTCAACGCTGTAGAATACAGACACATTATTTATAGGGGTACATTTTTGTAAATACCATTAAATAGAGCATTTGCGTAGTTCTGTAATTTCAAAAATATTTAAATACAAACGGAACTTCCACATGAAGTCCCATTCCTTTGAGCTAAGAATTTATAACATTAAATTGAATAGGACGAAGTTGTTTATGATTCTGCGAGACTTTGAAGGCGCTTTACACTTAATATAACGACCATCGTCTTACCCAATGCCGTAGTTCCGTCTCACTGTTGTCATTCGATGTCTTCCGTTTGGCTGGCTCTGCTCGAATGGAGGTCCGCTATATATTTTACAATACAGCTAGGATAACTATTTAGCCCACATACCCTTTTGCCAATTGTCGGCATCGTCGATGACCACGGCAATTATGACGACAAATAGGGGTTATTTACGTCTAATCGTGGCACAACTTGATTGAGGGTGTTGAATATTATAAGGGTGAATGTTTATATCAAGAAATTAAAAACATAAAAAGCGGATTTATTAACATAACGAAGTGGCGTATGAAAGTGTGTTTGAAAAGCAATGCCCACCTGCAAACTACAAAATACTGAAGTACATAAATGGAAATATGTTATCATTGCAAATATAAAATCTTTGCGTAAATAATATTCGTGCAGGCTATTTATTAACATTAATATCCAAATAACATTGCTTATAAAAAAAGGCTATATTGATCTTCGATGAAGAGCTGGGCGTTTCTTCTATGCAACTTAGCGGTGAATGAGCTGCTGGTATGTCAAGAGGTGATGGCTGCAGGTTAATCGCTTATGCGGATGACGTTGCTATAGCCGTCTTACCTTAAAGGAACTCCTGCAAAATGTGCTCAACAAGCAAACTTGCTGGGCAAATCGCTGTGGCTTAGGGTAAATCCTATTCACCAGGAAATATAAAGTTCCACTTATTAACCCTCCTTCTATAAAAGGTATAAGGTTAACATTATCTGATAAAGCCAAGTATTTGGGTCTTATTTTGGACAAAAAGCTAAGCTGGAAACCAAACATACAAGAAAGAGTTCGTAAAGCTACAGTGGCACTCTTCTCATGCAAAAAGCTATTGGTAGCAGATGTGGTCTTCAACCCCATATAACTCATTGGATATATACAGCGGTAGTAAGACCTATTCTTTTATACGATGTGACTCTATAGTGGACTGCCTTAAATAAGAAAGTAAATCATGACAAATTAAGCAAAGTCCAAAAATCAGCTTGTCTATGTATGATCGGAGCACTTCGCACAACCCCCTCTGCCTCATTGGACATTCTGTCTGACCTTTCACCATTCCACCTTTACAGCAGGCAGGTAGGCGCTAGTACAGACAACATAGACTACACCATTGCGCAACTCCATTTCAAAAAAAAACTTCCAGGTCACCTTCCCCTCCAGATCATTCTGGGACAAGGACGCTTACTTGGAAGATGAACACATTCATTTATACGCAGACGGGTCAAAAACTGATGACGGAGTCGGCGGAGGTGTTTTCTCAAAAAAGCTAAATCTTAGCCTCTCTTTCCGTCTTCATAATCACTGTAGTGTTTCCCAGACTGAAATTATGGCGATCACCGAAGGCTGAGGAGAAACGTCATATACTCTAAGGATATCCGTATATTCTCGGATAGCCAAGCTGCACTGAAATCCCTGGAATCAGTCTCTACAAATTTAATTTTAGCCCTCAACTGCCGATCATCTCTCGTGGAGATGGCGGAGCAGTCCAGTATCAACCTATGTTGGGTGCCGGGGCACAGAGACATTCCGGGTAACTGTATGGCTGACGAACTCGCCAAGCAAGGAAATACACTACCCTTCTTACCTGAATATGGTTCCATAGGCTACCAGTCGCTACATGCAAACTCTTGTTAAAGCGGGACGATGTAAAAACTAACTGTAGGTGGTCAAACGGTACAACTTGCATAGCGAAAAAAGGGATCTGGCTCAAGCAGATGTTTTTAGAACACACAATGTTAGACCGCATGCCGCAAAATGTGAAAGTTCGTCGTTAAGTATAATATTGTATGTCCTTAAAACCTCGGATACGCATAGTTTTTTTTTATAATGTACACACGTTAAAGGGATTTGCACCCTTATAATGCTTAGCACAGCGAGCGTTATGAAATTAGGGAGAGGAATAGACGTGATGTCTATGCACGTTTGTCTTAAATGACTGCAGATCATACAAATGTGGAAACACGGAATCAGGCAATTCAATCCACATAACTATAGTGCGGCTAAACAAGGAATCTCTGAATTGGTTAGTACGTCCGAAGATAGGTCTAATGGTAGACCCGTGGGCTCGAGTTGATGCACTGGTATTACGGATGGGTTCGAGAATGGGCAGGATGCATCTGGATATATCTTTTAACAGCTTGTGGAAAAAGCGATAAAACAGTGACAAGCAGGAAACATTCCTACGAAGTTCAAGCGATTCGATAGTTTTCACGATATTTACGTCACCAATAAGTTTTATCGCGCGGTTCTGTATTCTGCCTAGTAGATGCAATGTGGTCTTGGGAGCCACATTTTATCTATCGGCCTCAAGTGCATCAGAGTTTGTCAATTTATAAAAAATGAGATTGTGCTGCGTTGCGCTCAATATGCGGCTTGCCTTACTATTGCTCAAAGTTACATACTGTCTCCGTCGTCGTGTAATATAGTGGCTAAGCAGCAGGTTAACTCTTGCAGTACGCTTATAGCTGCAGAATGTGGCGGTATGGAAGGCACCAAATGAATGGTAAAAAGTTGTGATACACAGTCGAGCTAGATTCAGGGGTGTGTCATCAAACCAGATCACCATGACTTCGGATTGGCGCCGAGCGACTGCTTTTAATTGCTTTGGGGAAGGGTTGCTTTGGGCACATCGCCCAGCTCTACCCAGTAAATATATTTTTTTTGTATAGTCACAATTACACTGAATTCTGGTCAAATTGAGGTTTATTCTGGAAAAACTCCAATACAATTTAAATGTACTATATAAAGTCTTTCCATGGTACTCACTAGCCACTAGAACCTGGTAGTATTATATACCTTTTAAATAAAAGCTGATATAATGTGATCAAAAGAGTGTCGATGCTGATCTCGGGCACCAATTAACATAATATATTAATATGATATATATAATCTAGATAATAATAGCAATACAGGACCTTATTTAATACCTGAATAAATTGTAAACTCAACGCTTTAAAGCCCCTAAAGTTTGAACATTTTCATTCAAAACTCCAATCCATAAAAATGGTCAACGCCAAAATGTCAAGAATTATACGTATATAGGCTGAGTTTTTTAAAAAATATCTGGTATTATCTCGAGAACGGTGCTAGATAGGAGAAAATTGCTTTTAATGAAATTTGTTAAGGGTGGAGTGGCCGTCTGACCATGAAACTTATTAGTTTCGGAGATATAGACTAAAGTTAGGTTTTTTTTAAATTAGAACCAATACTTTTGAGTGCTTTTTTTGATTAAGCAATTAAAAGTAAATACTTCTTGTTCAAAAAATTTACTTTAAAGCTTTTATGGCGAAAAGTTAAAGTTAGCCTATTTTAATCGGCCTACCACTGCAGAACATATGAGATTAAGAATTAAAGATATTTTTGGAAATCATATTTCAGGAGCATAATTAGAAGCAGTTCACCTAAATTTTGTAGGATGAGTAGAAACATGTTTGTAATCAAATGGCGGACATTTTGAACATTTATTAAATTAATCAACAGTTTTATGAAACAAATTTTGTTTCTTTTTTCTAGTTCCTTAAATTTTTATTTAACACTGTAGTACTGAGCGAAACCTCGTTTTCCTTAATCAATATCAATATATGTATGTATGATTTCAGAGATATGAAATCATACACTTTACAAGATAATTGTGTGAGCAAAAATTATTTACTTTTAATTGCTGAATAAAAAAAACACCCAAAAGTATAGGTTCTGATTTAAAAAAAACCTAACTTTAGTCTATGTACCCGAAACAAATACGATTTAAGGTGATTCAAATCCCAACTAAAGTAATTTTCTCCTATCTAGCACCGTTCTCGAGATAAAAGTCTGGCATATTTTAAAAAACTCACCCTGTATACCTAAATTACCTTGGTTCCAAAAATCTTTGAAGTCATTTTAAAAAGAAACCTTTTTCTAACAATTTCTAACAGTATCGAAACTTCAACACAGCTTTGTAGGAAACCGATCAACTGGATCAAATCTATTCTTATTCTCCAATTACTGTTTATCAGATCTATTTTTAAAACAACCGCGAAGTATATGTTGTTCAGAAAGCTTTTGATCGCGTCCAACATGTTAATTTAATAAAGAAAATGAACATTTTTTAAAATGGATATCTAATTACTTATTCGATACGAGGCAAGTAGTTAAAATTGGCACACAGGTCCCTTATTATTTATATTATTCATAACTAATATACTACTTTTCATTCAACTTGTGAAATGTTTGTGAGTTTGTGAATTTGTCAGTTTCTCTACTCGTATATCTAGACTTATATCAATCAGAATTTGATGGGGTTGTTTTAAGGCAATTGTTAAAAGCTCGGATTTAGATGTATTTCAGCTTTTATACTGAATTAAAACTATCTATATGGCGAGCTGAGATGTTCCGCTTTACTATCCTTAATGATTATAAAATTTGACTTGAATGAAAATTATGAATACTTATTGCAAAAGCCAACCAAATGTTAGTATTCGTTAAACGAAATTCAAAACATTTTCATGACCCTTATACGGTTAAATCGCTATATACGTCTTTAGTATGATCCATCTTGGAATATTGCAGCACAATAATTATGGTCTCCGTATTGTGTAAACTATAGCGAACGTATTGAACGAACTTGTTACTAAATTCTACGCGTTTTTTGATTCGCAAGCTAGGTTGGAATACGGAGCATCCAGCTTAAAATTAAGCGCTCCTACTTATCAATATAATTTCACTACAATCACGAAGAGAATATATTCAAATCATGTTCGTTAGGGATATTCTCATTTACCATATACGTTGCTCTGATTTAGTTCATTTGATTTCGTTTTATGCCACATCACAGTGCATATATATATATATATATATATATATATATATATATATATATATATATATATTTGTATCTATATTTTGCGTCATAGAACCTACTATGGTAAACATGAGCCTATAACAAATACATGTATGTACTCGTATATCATAAAACAAATATTGATTTTTTTTATTTTAAAAACGATTTCTTTATACGAGTAAAATTTCTTAAAACATCCAATTAGTTTTAAGGGTAAATGTATATTATAATCTTATTTTAAGTTGCTATTTTACATAAGTAACAGTATTTTCTTGGAAGATAAATGAAAAAATAAAGAATAAATAAATAAAAAAAGAGGCCTAGTTGTTTCTGTAACCAAACTAACCAAATTTTGCTGTCTTCCAATTATGTAAATACGAACTATTATTTACGAATTATTTATTATTTTTCTTTAACAATTCATAAATATACAGTAAATAATTAAAATAAAATTCGTAATTGTTCTTCAAAACAAATAATAAACAGATTCGTTTTAATTAAATTCGTGTGGTGCAAATAGCATGAATTGCAATTAAAATTTATTTTTATTCAGATCCGTTGTTTGCATTGGATGAGATGCGTGTGCAGTCGGTATGTTTGTACTCTGACATAATATCTGGCATACATGTGACCAATTGATAGTATGTCACAATGTTAATTATAAAACTGAGTTCTCAATTGCATTCGTATATGGAATTTCAGCACAATTCATAAGCTGACGAATTGGACGCAGACAGGTTTTTATCAATCATATAAAAACTTTGTTTGTTTATTTATTATTTCTTCTTTTACAACTAAGAATTAACAACCGTTACTAGTAATTTAAGATTTATATTTAGTAATTTAAATTTTTTAGAAAGAACCCATGCCAATATTTTGAGATGTTTATGTGCACATGGAAGAGATGGAAATAACGAATGAATAAAATGACCTTAGGATGGATTTAATAAATCCTCAGGTGTTGAACGTTGCAGCGCTGAAAATAATTCTTCGCAAATCATTTTAATTTCATTAGATTTTAACCGAATTCGTAGATCTCTATGTAGATTTTCGTTTCGTTTTATTGTAGTCCTCAATACTTTGTTTTGGAAAGTTTGTGTACATTTAATGTTAGATACAGGCCCATGGCTGAGTACTAGATAGTCAGATTGGTTTCAAGACTTAGTTTTACAAATTCAATCCATTTTTAATTGAATGCTCCTAGCTGCTTGTTTCTTTATGTATTCTTTCCATATGAATTTGGCGTCTAGACTCATGCCAAAATATTTTGCAAAAAAAAACTGACAAATGATCTCGAAATATTTATTCCAAGTTGCATTTTTACTCATTGAGTTTAACTAATTGGTTTACGATTTTTACCAATACAAGCGACAATCTCACCGCAATTTAATTTAGTGCCTGTGACTACACTAACAGTCGTGAAACTAAATACAAAATGCTATTGCATTATTGGAAAATTCTGTACAGAAATGAGACAAATTATCTTAAAGATGTCTAATCCATTTCCTGTGTGGTTGGTTAAATTTTTTTGGTTGGTATTAATTTTCCATGGCTTAACTTTTGGAATATCACACAGCTAAATGTGTCACGTTTTTTTGTTGAAAAAAAAGTTCGACTCTCTTTAAAAAACAGTTAATTCTTTTACTAAATTTATTTCCTTTAAAATTATATTTGTTTCGTATATGCATGGTTGGTGGTATATCAAACTCTTTGTGGAATCAAAAACGTAACGTAGTCAACTGTTGGCATTGTTTTTCTCTCACCTCCAACGCAATTCCTAACTTTGTAAGCAGAATATTGCAATATACAGTTAGATTAGTCAACACAAACACCTCATATAAGGTTTGCCAAGAATTCGTACGGTCTTTATATTAAATACTTACCAGAAGTAGAACATAAGACAATATCGGTGGTCTTTGAAATGTAAGACACAATTCACTTATTTAACTCCGACACTAAAATGTGAACACATCTCACACAAAAAGGAGAATCCTTTGCTGTGGTGAAGTGAAATCTGAGTAGATGAGTTGGGGATGTATATATACTAATAAGCCTCCTTGAAAACTAACAAACACCTAGGTTCATTTGCATAAACAAGCACTAATTTCTTGATTGACAATACCCTGCAAATATCCTGTATGAGACCTGACCAATGGTTTCAGGTTTATTGAGTTTCACTACGAAGTTTGTTGATGAATATGTGTGTGTTCTATAAGCATAGTTACCTATGCAATACGCATGTGGTTGTGGCATCTCTGCGTGATAGTTGTTTGGCCAGAATTTAATTACTAGGATTTTGAGGTTTCAATGGTGTATTCTAATATCAATACGTTTAGCTTGTGATGCAGATAATACTGTTGATCCTTAATGCCTTATTCGGCAATTATTAAAATTTATATTGGTAATATAGAAAAAAAAGAATGTTAAAAGTTCCAAAGTTATTGAAAAATATTCACCGGCGAAAGAAAGTACCCTGAGAGAAGTATCTCGATCTCTACCTCGAACAATACAGAGAGCGATGAACGCACCATGCGAGAAAGTTCTACCAAAGAGTCCTTGGTATAACGCAACATAAACTGCATTGCACACGTACTGCAAAGACAAAGAGTGTAATTTGATCGCCGGTTTTAAAGGCATTTTGGAGCAATAGGAAGAGTGCCTTCATGAGTCTTGTAATGAAATGTGTACAGTTTTATATTTAGCTAGCTGACCCGACAGACTTTGTGCTGTCGAACTTTCAATAAATTTGTTTGTGATCGTTTTGTGAATTTGTGAAGAGCTATTTAAAAAGGAGGGTCCTCTAGGGGGCCTTTTGAGGGTCTTTTCAGGATCTTTTGGTGGACTTTTGAAGGTCCTTTCGTGTGTCTTTTGAAGGTCTATTGGAAGTCTTTTATACGTCTTTTGGGGTGTATTGAGGGTCTTTTGGGGGTTTTTTGGGAAGTCTTCTGGGGATATTTTGGAGGTTTTTATGAGTCCTTTGGGGGTTCTTTTAAAATCTTTTGAAGGTTTTTAAAGATTCTTTTATGATTATTTTGTTGGCACTTTTTGAGGTCTTTTTGGGGTCTTCAACCGCACGTAAATGATACGTGCACTGTTTTTTATTTGATTTGTTTTCTGGCGCGTTAGCAAACAATGCTGATGATTTTCCGACACTGGAACACGCGATGTACAATTGACCATGCGAAAAGTACGGATTTTCAAGTTTAATGCCGCAAACACTCAATCATTGCCCTTGCGATTTATTTATTGTCATAGCGAATGCAAACCGCAACTGAAACTCTAAGTTCTTAAAGTCTAATGGCATTTCGGTCGGAATCATTGGAACGCGTTGACAGATCGCAAAAATAAGACCGTGAACCGTTGATCAGTGGTCAAATGACATTTGCGCATTTGAGTTATTTTCTCTAATAATATCTAATTTATCGTTTTTCAAATTTTCTCACTTTCTTTAGTAATTTTCCCGAGTTTTCTTTTGCTAAAAATATCATCGGGATCGTAACGAACCAAACCAAAAAAAGAAGCAACCTATCCTATTCTTATCGTCAGTTATGTGCATAAAAAAGTTGTGATTTTTGCGTTTTTTCCGAAATTTTCGGCTTTTTTTTCCTGTTTTCATTCCATTATCTTTTTTTCCCAGGACCATAACGAACACAACAAAAAACTTCATAGTTCGAGTCGTGAGTTATGGTCGCGAGTTCATACAAAAATCCTATGAAAGACCCACTTTAAGTTTTTTCCGAATTTCCTAATTTTCCGGGCAACTTTTCTAATTTTTTTTCACATACAACTTTTTCGGACTATGGCGAACATTTTAAAATAACAATGAGCCAAATCGGTCCAGCCGTTCTCAAGTGTGATGTGGTTACAAACGAACAGCTTTTCATTTTAATATCTATAATTAACAACTACTTGTCTATCATAATAGGGTGTAAGCCAGACGATTTGGTTGGAGGGATTGTCGGCGGTATGCACTTCAAGCGACGCTTGCTTAGCTCGTCGAGATGTTCTTGCCGGTCACACCAAACCACTTCTATAACACAATAAATTGTTTCACTTGCACTGACAGGATAAAAACACAGAGGGGACAAAAATTAAGAAATTTGACTATGGAAACAATGGATTAGATAGATAGATAGATATTTTTCTTAATAAAACTTCATTATTCATATGCCAGATAAAAATAAAATTCTTTTATTTACAAATAAATTAATAATACAAATAGTTTGTAGGTATAACTAAATTATTTCGTGCTGGAAAACCGATTTATTTCAACACCAATCATTGCAGTAAATCTTATTTCAATAAACAAACAAGAAAACCCAGTGAAACTGCCAAAATACCACAAATTTAACTTACGGTAAGTCCGGTACAACTCCTTCGGCAACGCTGACGAAATCCATCTACAGGAACGAAAATAAATAAATGTAAGGGAAAAAATCCTTCTCCCAGTACCAAGCTTATTGCTGAATGCCTACGCAAAAGGAAATCCTTTAAAAAATTCCATTAAAAAAATTTTTGAATCTATTTCTAGATTTCTTTCAAAAAACTATCACCATATAGACAATTTATTTAAAGTGTAATAATAAATTTAATAAAAAATAAGCGCGGCCATCTTCTTCCTTGTCACCACCGTAACTCGCTTTTCTAGTAACCTGTGCAAGATTTCATTTTTGGGGCCCTAATTTTTTTTTAAGAAAATCAAAATTAGACTAAATAAATATGGTATACAAAATGTAAATAAATATATTTTTTTATTATTTTGATAAGTTCATTAATTCATTTGCACTTTTCTTGCTTTCAATTAGGCAAATTCGTATATAAAATCGTCATAAATAATATCTTTTACAATGTTTTATTCAATAGATATTATTTAAAGATTTTTTATTTAATCGTATTGCTTAATTATAGACTTAATTTAATCATATTTAAAAAAATAATATTAATAATATAACTTTTAAATACGATTAAATTAAGTCTATTATTAAGTCTATAACTAAGCAATACGATTAAATAAAAAATTTGTTAAAAGACTTAAAAATTAATAACAATCAACCTTTATTTAAAGATTGGATAACCTCTTCTGTCCTATAGTGGAGTTTTAATAATTTTTTTTATCAACTACACTCATTTCTCATGTGATGCACTAGAATCTGGAAAAAGCGAAAATATTAGGAGAGCAATAATAATATTGGGATAAAACTTAGTTAAGCCAAAGTAATGAAGTGCCTGCAATATATTAAGTGGAATTTCAGTTTTAAGATCGTGTATGAGTTCCGATGCTTCAAATTTTAAGCTTTGAATCTTTACTATACTTAATGGCTAAATATGCAGCGGGCTTTTTTAAATCAAGAATGTTGGTCGATTCCAAAAAGAAACCATAAAAAAGGAAAAATCTTAACATATAGTTCTCAGTTGCTCATAACGATATCTAATTGAGACAATAGGGTAGCAAAAACCATGTATATCTGGATTTTATACAAATTTTCGGGAGTCATATTAGTTCCTTTATCCGTTGCCTGTAATCTACCAGTAATCTACCAGGTAGTCCATCAATTAATTAACCTGCATGGTATATCGATAAATCACTTCATTTTTTAAATTCTCTATATTAACTTCGCGTGCACGTGGCTGGCTGGGTGGCTGGGTGGCTGGCTGGGTAGCTGGCTGGCTGGTAAGATTTTCTGATCAATTTTTAACCCACTTCCCATAGCCCGATTTTATTAAAATTTTGCACACATGTATATGTCCGGTGACAATACTTTCTTTTAAAATTTGGAAGTGATCGGGCATTCATTGGGCTCCCATACAAATTTAAAATAAAAATTACACGATTTTTTTCAAATTTTACACACATGTGTATATCCAATAAACAATACATTTTCTAAAATTTGGTAGTGATCGGGCTAAGGTACGGCCGCAAGGCCGTTACTCATTTTTTTAAATATCATAAAGTGGCATCAGATACCGTCGTACTTTAATGACTGTGTGCGGTATGTGCTCCACAGTCGGCTGCGCTGCTTGGTTTGGTGTATTTTGATTGCAAAATCTGTTCTGCCTGTTTGTGGAAGCACTACGAGTTTGTGTCGCCATATTTTTAACTCGGCACTTACACGGTTATTAATAAGGTCATTATTTCTAATAATGAACAAAAACAGAAAATTTCGGTTTCACATCAAGTTTCTCAAGCATCAATATACATTACTCCGACTTACACAATCATTATTAATGCCAATTCACAAAGTTACCATGAATAACAGTATAAAAGTCGAATCGATTATGATCATTCCATTTCATCTTTAAGTAATATGTATGTATTTTGTTTACTAATGTCTCTTTCCACCTCTCGCGAATGGGTGACAAACGTTCCGAGAGTAATAACTTGTCACGGAAAGCTTCTCAATTCGCCATTCGGATCCGGCCTTAAATTGTATGTCCCTTTGTGTCCACACATTATTATTATTATTATTATTATATTAACTTCGCTTGCCTGCGTGTTTGTTTGACGTGGAATTGCAATCAATTTTAAGCCCACTTCCGAAAGCCCGATTTCATTGAAACTTTGCACACATGTGTATTTCCGGTGACAACACTATTAAAATTCTTTTAAAATTCTATTAAAATATGGGGTTGTCCATATAATTTTTTTAAAAAATAACCAGATTTTCTTCAAATTTTAAAATTTTAAACGCAAGCGGATCTCCGATGGACAAATCTTGGATAAGGTTATAAGGTATTGGGGATTAGGGCTTTCAGAAAAAGCCCTTATTGATTAGACCTTGAAAACCGCAATCTTGTTTGAGACAGAGGGGAAATTTTGAGCTCTTTTTTAAAAATGCATTTTTCTGAGTCGTTTGATGGATGTTAGGGGGTTAATTGGTATAATATAAAAGCTAATAAAAATTATAATAATTATAAAAATTTGGGTTCAAACTAGCCTCCCTCGACAGACTTAGAACCAAAAAAACTTTCTCATTAAAGTTCAGAAGGGGGGCATGTTTAAAAGTGGGCGGACATAAATATTGGTATCATATGAAGGGTGAAAATTACTTCTACACAGCCGTACTTTTTTTTTGGGCTGGGCCAGCTTAAACGGAAGTTTGATCAAGTTGCACTTGGTTCAAGTGGTATTTCATAAAATTAAGTTATATATCAATGGTTTTTTTTGAAAAATGAATTTTTTTAAGTGGTTTGATTAATGTTCGGGGTCAATTGGTATCATATAAAAGTTAATAAAAATACCTTTCATCTTATAAAACATTAGATTCAATCCAACCCCCTCGACAGAGTTAGAGCCAAAAACTGACTTTCTCATGGAAGTCAGTAGGGGCCGTGTTTAAGTGTGGGTGGGCCTAAATATTGAAATCAAATGAAAATTAGTTCTACATAGCCGTACTACTTTTATGGGCATGGTCACGACACGAAAAAACGGTCACCCGGTCTTTTTATGCTGCTGGTTTCAGAGCACGCCAAAGTATTCTGGTTAGTTTAGCGGGAAACTTTTACAAGCGGTCTCACCCGTTCAAAATTCAACATCAACCTTATGTACAAAAGTTGCCGCACCCAGCCAGTAAATTGCAAAAACCGTGGCCCATAAATTTGAAATTTAAGAAGTCACTTTGGAAAACTACACATGTGCCAATTTTTTTATATGGCTTTGCAAATGTGTGGTTGTGTGCACATTGTTCTACATTGCTGCCGGCATGTTTTACATATGCACTTGTGGGCAAATTGTTTTAGCTTATGCTAAGCATTAGCCCAATGACGGAAAATTAAACATAACGATTTAACCTTCGTTATAAGTTATTTAAAAGTTAAATTTTTTTTGACAAAGTGCGCGGCCATTTTTTTCCGCGGCCAATTGTACAATTACCCGGACCAAAAATTAGGTCGACTGATCCATTGTGTGTCTCCGAATTGACTTATCGTTGACTACTCCCCTGACTTACTCTGCTAACACAATTCCAATCAACCTTCTTATACCCTCGCGGTTAACCTTTTTTTTCGGTAGCTGCGCGTGTGTTGGTGTGCATGCATTACACCAAAACCTTCTCTATAAAAAACCCAACTCTACGCATACTAATGCTGTAAACCAAGACCAAACGCATGTGTGTTTGTGGGATGTGAATACAGTGTACAAAAATTAAGTAGTCGCAAAGAGCGAGAAACGTAAGATGTGGTAGTGGGAAACAGAAAATTTTTATATGGATTTTGCTCTTTAGTTAATTACTAATACAAATACGTTTGGTCTAAATCTAAGCATGTATCTGTGTACGATCAGAACAGTTGGGCTTTCTATAGAGAAGGTTTTGCATTACACTCTCCCGCAAACAGTACCCACGCATAGCGTTTGTACTACATCAATCTTTTCCTTTTTTTCTTCCTCTCTATATATCTTATTTGCTTTCAAGCGCTCACAACTCATGGATTTGAAATAAGGGAATACATGAAACAGGGAAAGAGAAAAAACTAGTCAGTCTTTTAGCTTAAGGGCCAGGTATCTGAGGAATTGCAGGTTCCATAAATGACCAAAGACCACAATAAGCATCAGCGAGGCCATCCAAGCCAATAATGGCCTAGAATTTAGAACTGCCAAACAGGATGTCCTTGGCACGAAATCGGTAGCGGTGGAGCGAAAATTTGCGGACGCAAGTATGAGACCCCGGCGGTAAATCCGAATATATTTGATTAATGCGAAAAAAATTCAAAGACTCTACATACAACTTGAGATTAAGTCTTGTTGGAATTTTACAATTATGTCAGTTGGTAATTTCTTCTGTATCCTGCTTGGAACACTTCCTTAATTCATAAAGTCTAATACCTACAGTCTACAGTCTACAGCTACAATCGTTGTCATATTATCCCAATGTCTGCAATATAAACGAGCTAACAAATCACTAATTTCCTCATTACAATTATTTTGCAGTTAAGTAATTATTTATATTTCGGTTAAAGACCCTGGCTGAGTTTATATAGAATGTTGCCAATAATACCAGAAAAATACTCAACACGCAACTACAAGTATACGAAAAATATCTTAACTACTGCAACGGGCGAGTATATCAATTATGGGAGCTCGTCTTCAGCTTGTTGGTATTTGCACAAAACTTTTCCCAAATAATGAACAAAACTTGCAGTCGTAACTCTTGCCGAACAAATCTGCAGCATCTGCGCGACAGAAGCATCTCCTTCAAAAATTGCGAAAAAGAATTTTTTTTAACTGCGAGTGTATTTGCAAATCCTTTATTCGCGGAATTATGATGGTGCAAAATTGTTTATTATTGCGTGGAAAACTCATTTAATTAGTCTCGCAGAAATCAACTTGAAGTTGTCTAATCAAACAGATTTATTTTGAGCTCAATCTTTGTTTGTTTTATGTGTCTTTTCAAAGGACAGTTAAATTGTAGTTGTAATTTGATTAAAATAAGGGACAATGATCTTTTCAGTGCATATTTCCCGCATAAGTTGTGTGGCGAAAAATTAAAGTGAACCTGGGAGCATCAACTTTTGTGAGATAAAAATAAGATTTTGGATTTTTTTTTAATTATTGCGTCGTGAGTGGTTTTTCGATTCTGTAAAACTGAGAAATAAAACCAGTACCGCTCAACCGGTATGTGCACTGGATCTTTTATTTTTTTCATCATCATATTTGGCTCTACAACCGGGGTTCGGGCCTGGCCTCCCGCAAAATATCTCTCCATCGGTCCCGATTTCGAGCCGGTGTCATCCAGTTTAATTTTTATAATAAGTTATAAATCTTTGTAAAATTTCATGAAAGGTCTAAGTTAATTTAATAAGGTAAGCCTCGAACATCTATACCTATAATAAATGCGCCATTGGTTTGTATAAGCATTTTACCCCAAGTAAACCATCGCATAAGACCGTCATTATACTTAAGTGCTTTTCTTCTATTAACCTAATGATGCTTGTATCAGGATAGCAACTTCCTGTGATTAGCTAGGTCATGGAAAGTACACTGGAAAAATCTTTAGGACAATGTTTTGGTCTAAGAGTCAAGCCTGAGAAAACTGTAATGGCAGTATCAAATCAGTATATGTTGAAAAAAACAAATTAATCGTTCGTACTTCGTACGTTTTACTGAGCAACTTAGTATCACCATCGTTCCTCTTCTCTTTAATCTGTCTCTTAGCAAAAGCATCCATCGATTTAAGTTCAGCAAAGAAAAATTAGTGAAACTCTTCTCTATGTATACAGCTTTTAATTCATTATTTTTCTAACTAGAAATCCCACCCCAAGCATATGATATCAGTTATAATAAACCTGTTCTGATATTTGTAAGACAACGTCTCTGTAGTCAAGCGCATCTCCTGCATTGCTGTTAGTTCAGCTTTATATTTGCAGCTCGAGTTCTATACATTTCATAGGACAATTCTTAATACGTTAAGTCATTGCCGTGGTCGTCGTCGGAAATCATTTATGGTTCCGAGGCTATTTGCTAATTTCCTAATGGTTTTTTTTTTAATATTAAATTAAATAAATATTAAAAATTAGCCCGATTTCTTCAAATTTTGAACACATCTTTATCGCCGATGGACAAAACTGTTTGTAAAATTTTTGGAGTGAACGGGCCCTGAGGCGCTAGTTGTGCCCATACAAAAAATGTAAAAATAAGAAAGATTTTCTTTATATTTTAAACAGATATGTATCTCCGATGGACAAAACTTTCTGTAAAATTTTTGGAGTGAAAGGTCCCTAAGGCCGTGGTGTGTCCATATACATTTTTTTTTAAAAAGTAGCCCGATTTTCTTCAAATTTTCAACACATGTGTATCTTCGATAACAACACTTCCTTTTGAAATTTGGGTCGGGGGCTCCCATACAAATTTTTTACACATGTGTAATATTTATTCTTTCCAAATTAACCCGATTCAAACTTTGCACACACATGTATCTCCTATTAGAGAATTTAGATGAAAAATTTAAATTTTTATGGGTTGTTTATTTTACAGCTGAAGTTAAAAACCTCCAGCCAACCTTACTTGAAGAGACTAGTCCGATCGTAACCCACCGCACTCCGACCAACTCCCCGTCACTATTCAATCTATATATATAAAAATGAAAAGCTGTTCGTTGGTAACCGCATCACTTGAGAACGGCTGATCCGATTCGGTTCATTTTTATTTTAAAATTGTTGTCATTATCGAAGTAAGGCTTATGATGAGAGCAAAATTAGAAAAGTTGCTCGGAAAATTCGGGAAAAACTGAAAGTGCTGTTTTCCGTAGGATTTTTGTATGAACTCGCGACCATATCTCACGATTTTTTTTTGTTTTGTTCGTTCGTGCTTCCGGAGAAATTTTTAGCAAAAGAAAATTCAAGAAAATTAGAAAAGAGAGTAGAAAAATTAGGAAAACTATAAATTGGATATTCTTTGAGGGAATAACTCAATTGAATGTTTTCGGTAAAATGAAAATTCGGGCAAAACCTATTAAAATTAAATTTGTTTTTGCTTTTGTGTTGAATCGCGATCTGTCTAACAAAAGTCGTTCTATTCTAATAGAATCAAATAATCCGAGCTATGTGCCATCAGCATTGTTTGTTTACGCGCCAGACAACAAAACAAATAAAATAAAAAACGGTACTTCACCTCCGAAAGACCCTCAAACGAATAAAAAAAAAACCCAAAGGACTCTCAAAAGATTTCAAAAAGACCAGCAAAAATCCCTTAAGAAACCGTCAAAAAACCCTCAAAAGACCCCCAAAAGACTTTAGGGACCTTCAAAAGACCATACGGAATTTCATACAAAACGGTTGAGAAATGACTTAGTTCCCAAAATTTAAAAATGTAACCCAATAATGTGGCTCATAATCGCAAAACAAAATTATTTTTTATACCGTTCTTTCTTTTTAAATTCTCTATATAAACTTCGCGTGCGCGTTGCTGTCTGGATAGCTGGATGGGCAGATCTTGTGATCAATTTTTAACCCACTTCCTAAAGCTGGATTTTATTTAAAATTTGCACAAATGTGTATATCCATATACAACACTTTTGATTTAAATTTGAGGCCCCACGGACGTCGAGGTCGGGTGGCTCCCATATAAATATTTTACAAAATTTACCCAATTTTCTAAAAATTTTACACACGTCATGTCTATCTCAGAACTACAACACTTTTTGTCAAAATTTGGAAGTGACCTCGGGGTCGGGAACATCCATACAAATTTTAAAACAAAAAGTACCCGATTTTTTTCAAATTGTATATGCCCCCAAAAGACCGATTCACAACTCTTTTTGTCAAAATTTGGAAGTTATCGGGGGGCTTCCATACAATTTTTATTAAAAATTTACCCAATTTTCTTCAAAATGTATACACTTGTGTATCTCCGATTAGAGAATTTACGAGCAAAATTTTTATTTTTATGGGTTGTTTTATTTTAATCTAAATTCTCTAATCGATCCTGCTTCATTTTTTATTTTTTCTATTTTTTTTTGTAGGAGAAAATAATCAAAGGAGACATTTGACATCAGATGTCAAATTTGAAAATGCTCAGGTCCTTTTTTTCTGAGCACTTAGAGCACGCTCATACTCTGAGCAAATAAGAAACACGAGCCTTTTTCTTGAGAACTCTTTGACTGCCCGAACTAATTTATGAAAACGCCAAATGAAAGAATATTGTGAAAACTTGTTGTTCTATCTGTAAGTTGATATCGACAACAAAAAACGACATCAATAAAAATACAATTCAGTAAATAAGTAAGTAATTTAAATTTAGCATAAAACATTTATGTCTCGTTTCATTTGCTGGGTTCATGATGGGTTAAAAATTGATCAGAAAATCTGACCAGCCAGCCACCCAGCCACCCAGCCAGCCACGTGCACGCGAAGTTAATATAGAGAATTTAAAAATGTCGTGTATCATAAAGAATGGCAATGAAAAAATAGTTCAAACATACAATCAAAACAAACAAATGCTATGTTTCGATTGGTTTGAAAGTTGGACAGGACAACGTCTGTCGGGTCAGCTAGTATATTATATATTAAGATAGTGATGACAGCGAACATAGTGAAGAAAGCAAATATAGCGAAGAAAGCAAGTATTGAGAAGAGTATTTCAATTTCTTGAATAAAGAGTTGAAAATAATAAAAAACACCTCAACAATACGAAAACTTTTTTGATGCTAATCCGAAAACAATTTAAATAGCTATTACGATAATTCTTTACAATCCAGTTTTACACACGATTTAACCGTATGAATGTCTTTCAACTTATTTGCTTATAGACAAAATGTTTTGTTAAAGTTTTTCTTCGTTGCTTACGTTGAGTATTTTGTATAACTCTGCAGTGTGCAGTTTCTAACAAAAAATAAATAAAAACTTCCCCCTTTTCGGCAGCCGTTGTTTACTTTTACAAAGCACAATTGCACCAAGTCGAAAATAGCGGGAAAACTTTTTGTTGCAAAATCTTTCATTACAAATACGTTCTTTTTATTTCGGCTTTTGGGTATGTCCCTTAAAATGCATAAAACATAAGCACAACCAAATATGAATCATGAATTCTTTGACGTCGAAAATATGTACTTTGTGTCCTTGTTTGTTGTCATATTGGAAACGCATTTTAAGTGATGGCAAGAAACCAGATACCTTTGCAAGTATTCACTTTGAAATGGCTTTCATTTTTCGTCTAAAGTAAAAACAAAAAAAACAAAATAAAAACGCCGGTTTGACGCATATATTCTTTGAATCATTAAGAAAATATTAGCTGTTGATGATCGCAATCGCAAGTCCTCCATTTCGTAATTAAAAGCGAAAATTGTTGTTCACATTGAAACGTACTTCAGTTATTTTTCCCTCTAAAGTATTACGTTGTATGAAGTTCTTTGTCATATTCGGCGTTTGATGTTTTCTTAGACCAAAGTGATTCATTGGAATTGTTATTTACAATATATTTTTTGTTGGGAATAGATTCTGTCAGCAAGACAAGGCACAGCTATGGTTTGCGTTAAAGTAAGCGAACTAGATATCCGTTAAGTAAACATTTTTTTATATTAAATATTTAACAAAATTTTTTTATAAATAAAACAACCCTAGCCCAAGTGGCCGATACTGCGACCTAAAAAGATATATTGTATCATAGAGTGTAACTAATCTAAAAAACTTACTACCTCCCTAATGTAGGATAGTATGTCCTTAGTGGCAGATCTTCGCATCTCCGTCGATGAACATGTTGCAATTTGGAAAATACGGCTCCTTTACCAGATCAATGCTGGAAAATCACAGAGAATGTGCACAGATGGTTCATCATCCTCCGAGCAGAACCTACATTCATTGTCTGAACCCAGATAAACTCTGCTAAGGTAATATCGCAAGCCACAAGCCTAAGCAAACGTGTGTAAATTTGTACGTTTGTACGTTTGTTTGCCGTTCGTATATCTCGGTTTCTACCAGTCAAAATTTTATGGGATTTGTTTTAAAACAATGGGTTAGCGCTCGTCTGTAAGAAAGCTCACCAGCTTTCGGATGCTATCCTTGTGTAGATCAAGGATTTCCTTATAGGATTAGTGCCTGATTAATCGTTTGGATTGTCTAAGCTCTGGGGTATTATCCCAAAGGGCTAAGCGAAGTTTTTTTCCCACTTATTAATTAATCAACTGGGCTGCCACCATAGTTAGGTCCTAAGAACGTAGATTCTGATCCATCCCGGGCTACTTCATCTCCATATTCGTTGTCTGCAATAACTTGGTAACCAGAGACCAAACCAAGCTTCACCCTGTTATGCCTTGCTAGGGATTGCAGTGCATCGTTGCAGCATTTAACTGATTTAGAGTCCATGTTGGACGATAACGCTTTCGGAGTAGCCTGACTATCTGAAAAGATATATTTCGAAGCGCCGATAATAACCTTACTAAGGTCAATTCTAGCGCAGACCTCAATGGCATGGAGTTCCGCGGAACTCCTACCCATTGGTATCGAGACTTTGATTTTGGGTCTAACTCCAGATTCCATCTTCGTTCCGTCTATATACCAGACCAGACCTATGGCGTTTAGTGCTGGAACATCATTTGACCAGATTGCACGGTCCAATATTGTTAGCTCAAATACCCTGCCCAAACAGTACAATTCTTTGTAGCTTCCGTTCTGTTCCGTTCAAGAACTTTCGGTCAACAAATTACCATCAGTATCATTTTCGGAATTTGACCCCAAGCTCTGCCGTAGAGGCCATAGTGGCACGTTTGATGGCGGACTTTATATGAAAGTTCCAGTTTATTCGTATATCAAGGATAACGCCGAGCTATTTAACATCACTGGAATAATCTAACGTGGTGACTTTGATGATGGTAGGTCCCATATCGGACAGTCTCCTTTTCTTGAAAGGCACTAGAACGGTTTTGCAAAGATTTTGGGAAAGCCCTTTTCTGCTGCACCATTCTAAGACGTGAAGTAACGCACCCTGCATGGCAGTTGTAATGGTCGTTCTGTGCTGACCACTAATTAAAATCGCCAAGTCATCGGCATAGCCAATGGCGATGTAGCCTAATCTGTGTAGATCGGCTATAACGTTGTCTATGACGATTGACCACAAAAGGGGACAAAGCACACCTCGTTGTGGACAGCCGTTAGCTGCGGTCACCGACACAGACACTCACCCTGTGGAGGAAGTGATAAGTCGACTTTCAAGCATGACTCTTTTCAATTGGTTGCTCGAGACCACGATACCTTTGCTTCTGATTGCTCTTGCATCTTGAATGGATTGAAGGAGCCTATGGCCCATTTAACCTTCTTTGGACTAAATATTTTTCCCGATAAACTATTTACCCTGCTGTTAATGTGTGCCCTATGATTATGAGCATTATGGTATGTACGTGGAACATAAGTAGACGAACCCTGGAAATGAACTTGAACTTGTGGATTCGTGCCGCTACTGGCTTATCAGCAATCTTTTCACAGCATATCCTCCATGTTGCTTCTTTGGATCGTCTCAGTTCAGTTATACTCCGTAAGGGCGAACCTTTAGTTTGGCCAGTCGGTTATGCTACCAGGGAACCATAAGTTTACTTAGACTGGTTTTGCATGCTCTTAAAACCTCGGCTCTTGCTCTTCTAGGCTGCGCTCAATATAATGCTAGCCGAGGAGTTAATAAATATGTAAAGTTAGATAAATATTTTTTTTATTTTTATTTTTATAATGCTAAATATTTGTATTATAATCTTTATATATAATAACGTTGGTGGGTATGTATGTCTAACTATCATAGCTGAACCACTGAAGCTTTCCAACTTATAACTACTCACACCATATGTTCGTGTGGTGTTCCGGATTGGTCGTTTTTTTGAAAATAAAAAATATAAAATAAAAAAATTTACATATAATAATAATAATAAGCTCATATCTAAAAAATACAATCAATAATTACATAATCCTCTAATCGGAAATAAGTTCAGTATATAAAGTTTATATCTCAGGTACTAATGACTCTTAAGAAAGCCCACTAGCATTCTTAGACTTACTTATAGAAATATGTCTTGACTTTTCTCTTTGATTATCTAAGCCCTAAGGTTCTCTCCCAACATGATTGACTAAGCAGTGTTTCAGGAGCAAATTGTTGTTATGGCAGGATTCCAATTGACTCTAGAGAAGTGCCCTGGAACCTGAAAGCCTGTGGATGAACCAGCCCTAGCTATTTCATCCAGGCTAGCAGGACACCCAGCTTAGGTAACACTGTTGTCAAACACATTGTCTAAAGACACAAGCTTTCACTTCAGATTATAAACCGTTCAGTGTACCAAACCAGACTTCTCGGGTCCCGAGTCGGTACCTCTTTGGACCAGTTTTTTCTATTTACTAGTTTAACCAGCGTTGAGCAGTTATCTGGATAATGAACATCATCGTGAATGAACGACTAAATAAGAGCAGCCTAAATCCACGACCGATGCTAAAAAACTAACAATAAGAAGATCCCAAGACAGGATTTTTTTAGACCTGTATACGGTAAGACAAAGCTTCAGAAAAGAACATAATCGGCATTACCGAGGTTGTTAATGGTAATGAGTCCAAGAATCAAAAAATTATGTGGCGACAGAAAACATTGCAACTTCGATTGTCGTGCTTGATGTCAAGCCTTTAATTTTTACCAAACTGTTAATATACAAAAACTATTTTCGAGCAATTCAAAATAAATAAATTAGAAACATGAGGTTAGTTCGGCTTAAGTTAAATTTTTTCTACTAAAAAAAAAATTAAATGTGCTTAAGGATAATAATTAATTGGTAAATTATTTATTAGTGTGAGACATCTAGTTTGCATAAATGATAAGAAACCTACTTGCTTTGAGGTTGAATTTATGGCACAATATAGTGGGAAAGACCAATCCTTCATAGGAAGGTTATCGTAGACCAGAACGCCCAGCGTTTAGGGAGGCCAAACTTGAGCTTTAACTGATTACATTGGCTCGATATTAAGACCCTTCAAGCTACTTTTTCCAAGAGGCATCCGGTTGTTTCTGACGACGTTCGTCACTGGAATCATTGGAAGAGAATGCGATAGCAAAAGCTTTTTAAGGATTATCTTAATAACGCCAATGATAGTAAGGAGGCATCTGTTCATCGGCGCGGTCTGTTATACAAATCGGTTGACATAGCAATATGCTAGAAATTAACAATCTTCTATTGTTAACAAGAGAAGAATATTGGAAACAAAATAAAATAACACATATACATGAAATCTCTCCACCGTATTCAATTTCGAGCTGATTTCATCCAGTTTGGCATCCCTTATTCCTGGCTGTCCTGATTTACGAGTTCGTGCTAGCAATACAGTTGGGTTGTGTCATGTCCTATAAATCCTATCGCATAACGAATCCAAAAGTGGTATTACCAAATCACTAAAACCACTAAAAAATCACTGGTTATGGTTTGGTTGAGCGCATACCCGCATAACATAAAGTTCGTACTACACATTAATAACTGAACAAATAGAAAATCAAGGCGCAAAAGGAACCATCCATTTCATCAATGCACTTTTTTGTCCTGGAAATTAATTTATGACTATACTCGAGAGTGACTTGATCCTAATCCGTTGAGTACATAATTATAATTTAAAATAAATACCATGTCTCACTTACTTTTCTGAATTACATCACTAAACAATTCAGATTTCTTGCTCTCGTTAAAGAGCGTGTCTATCTAGTATGCCGACTAGTAGCAAACATGCCTCCATTAATTGAAGAGTTAAGTTGCAAGTTATATCCTGATGCTATATTGCTATATGCGGTGTGGATTAATACGATTTTTTTAATATTACAAACCGATGGAGCTGCAAATTGAAAATGTCTTTTGTTATCGAAATGATTATCAATTACATTAATTATCCCTATATACGATGATATTGATACAAAAATAACTAATTAAATAGTCGTTTATATATTCGTAGATATATGATAAAATATTGTGTATTGGGCAGATAAAGTGGAGTGCAAATGCACATCATTTTGATATTGCAACGAACCTCTCTGGTGTCCTCATGCTGTGAAACTGGCCCAAAAGAGCATTCTCATTATGCATCGTTATTTGCACATATCCTAAGTGTACATACGCATTTTTATGATGAGCTTTGCAATACAAATAATTACAATTATGGTTGTATGCATAAAATTTAGCTAATCAGGAAATTAAAAGCCATGCTATGTGGCACACTATTCAATTAATTGAGGATTTGTTTATCGTTGCGCATCGTCATTAATAGACATAGGATATTGAAAAGCTTATTATGATGAAAATTCCCTTTTGTTCCTTTGACATATTTATTACTATTTAAAACTTAAGGATGCAAAAATATGCAAATTAGTGTTTTTCTTAAAAGTAACTATACTGGTAATAAGTAATTTAATTAAATAAAATGGCTTAGTTCACAGATTATATTTTTAATAGCATTTTAGACATATAATAAGAATTGTAAATGAATAAGTATGTAAAACGGGATTGAAAATTCCACATTGATTGCACGCTCATAACTACAAATTCAGTCTAATATACGTGTTTTGCAGAAGTCCCAAAAACATTAAGTCGACTAAAATCGTATGATCGTTCAAGTTTTTCCTATTGGCAATGTAAATACAGAAACGAAAAACAGCTAATTGAATTTTATAGGATTTCCGAATCTAATAGAAAGTAGGTGGGACAGAAGATATTTAAAAATAGTTCAATGTTGAAATAAAGCAGTTATCAGGTGATAAAATCTCGTCCGTGAACTCGAACAGTGCAGATAGCGGTGACCGAACAAGGGAAGATGGGACGAGCACTTTCATGAGTTGATAAAAGGAAGATAAATGGCTTCTACTACACTACAACAATATGCTGCCGCCACCAAGGATCGACGAATTTAGCAGAGTTATATATTGGCTCAAAAATAAAGTCCTCACAATAAAATGACATCACAGTGAAAGCAACTAAATCTGTGAAGCTCGCCTTACACCAAGAAATTGATGATATAATAGAGCAAGTATGGGAGGAAGATACGATTCCAGAATACTGGAGGAGAGGCATTCTGCTTCCTATTCATAAAAACGCAGATATCAAAAGCTGCAACATTATGTTAGGTACTGCGTGCAAGATTTTCTCTTCTATTCTTCAAGACGGAATATGCCAGTACGCTTAAGTAATAGTTGCCACACACCAATATAGCTTCATACCAGAAAATTCAACAACTGATCAAATTGTTACCCTAAGGAAAACGATGAGGAAAAATATCTAAAGTTCCAAAACAATACAACATATTGCGCCTATAAGAGCATAGCGAGCCATAGTATAAGTTTACAAAGCAAGGAGGGAATTCGACATCCAAAATAAACTGACACGACTATGTAGGTTTATTTTTATAATTTGCGCACGCGAAAAGGGGTTCGCACCCTTATAATGCTCGGCTATATGCTTAGCACAGCGTGGGCGTTAAGGAAAAGGAGGAGAAACGCAAAGATGTCTATAAGCTTGTGTTTTGAACATCTGTGGATCATAGTTATGTAGGTTGACAATGTCGCATGTTATAAGCCAAGTAAAGTTATACTCCGACAAGGGGATGATGGACTTGCCTGCATCGTCTTCAACCTGGCGTTGGAGAAATAAATCCGAGATTGTGGACTGATGTAATGGCAAGAAGAACAATGTTTTATCAACCTATCCAGACGATATTGATATAATTGATAGAAACCCAAGTAAGTTTTATACACATGGAGCAAGCGGCTATAAATCTGGGGCTACAAAAAAAATTAGGGCAAAACTATTTAAATGGTGGTCTAACATTAGTCCAAGACCTAGAGATCTGAAATATTGTCGATATTTAAGTCCGCAATAGCTTTTTTAACGCGCCGCATGCGGTGCGTGTGATGGGTAAACATTTTTTTTCGAATTCTTTGAGATCCTTTTATACCACCTTTTACACGAACTAGAGAGAGAATAACTGGATGACCCTGGCACTGGTATACCCAACTTAGCCCCCTGGCCAGTGGCCCGTGCTGATAGCCACTCTGGCAATATCCTTCCGGGTTTTAGATAACAATTCAGTGGTTTTCTTTTTGCTGTATGATGGCCATATCAATCTTGATATGGCGTAGTTCGACAGACTGCTCCACCTGAACTGCGACTTAGTATTAAAAAAGGAGAGAATTTGTTCCTTAACTGAGCTCATTGGACAGCTAACCCTCTCCATAGAGCCGGTATCCATAGCAACGCCCATCTTAGCCAATTCGTCCGCCCTCTCATTTCCCTCTATATAACTGTGCCCGTACTATGATAATGTCCAGCAATTGGCTGATCAATGCCAATTCTTCTTGGCACTGTTGTATGATTTTCGAGTTTATTGTGCTCGTATAAATCGCCCTTATGGCAGATTGGCTATCAACACATATACCAACCCTTCCGGTTTTGAGCCTTAGTGCTCTGCAGGCCTCCCTAATTACTACAATCTCAGCCGGAAAAATGCTAGCTGAATCGGGAAGTTTGTATGACCTTGACAGATTTAGATCATCCGAGAAGATATCTGCACCGACTCTGTGCTTCATATTGGATCCGTCAGTGAATAATGTTACATCAAATTGCCTCATTACTGCCCCATCATTCCAGTTTCCACTGTTAGGAAACTCAACGCTGAACGAGGAGTTGAAGCTTAATTTAGGGATGCAGTAATCTGCCTTCAGGTACTGTTTGCAGTATATTAGCGTGCCCGTGTTGTCTAGTAACAAACCACCCAGATTATCTGAGTCATACTGCAGTGCATGTCGCATCATACCTGATAAATATGTCAGGAGGTAATAGGTGTAATATGGCGTTAAATGCCTCGGTCGGACAAGACCGTAGAGCTCCTGTGATCGCTGTAACCGGCTAAGTTTGGTGGCGTTATACTTCTTCTTCATCGCTGGCTACCAGAGCAGAGATCAAAATTAGCCGTAAAACAGTTGCGTACAGCCAAAGATCCATTCTTGGTTGAAGACCCCATTTCCTGCCGATGGATTTGCTGTTGCAATAGAGGGCCACGCACGCTTTCTTAGCCCTGTTCTCAATGTTAGCCTTCTAGCCAAGCTTCCTATCCAATATTACCCCGAGATATTTGGCGCTGGGGTAAAGCTGAGACTTTTCCCGTTGAGTTTTGGAAGGATAAAGGCTGGTGTTTTGGATTTGTTTGTGTCAGACAATAAAAAATAACATTTTTTTTACAACCCGCGTGTGACGTGTGTCGAATTTCGCATGTAATGCTTGTGGTGGGTGGAAATGTCACCACTTTCTCGTTCATTGAGATCCTTTTTAACCACCTTTCTCACAACCTAGAGGGCTGAAATTTTGTGAGCAGCTCAATGTAAGGCGCCAATTTTGATATCCCGCGTGTGGCGAGCGTGATGCATGAAAAAAAGAAAATAATTTGAAATAGGCCCGAGCTCAAAAACAGATATTTGGCGGTTATAACCAAATAATACAATGTAAAAATAAAAGGACGGTGTCGCGTATGGCGTGTGGCGTGTGGCGATCTATACATAAAAGTTTGTACCCGAAAAATTAGTTTTTTTTTACATTTACTTGTGATATTTTTTTTAATTCTCTATATTAACTTTGCGTGTGTTTATCAGTTTGATTGTCTGCTTGTCGTGAAATCTTGCGATAAATTTTAAGCCCATTTCGCAAAGCCCGATTTTATTGAAACTTTGCACACATGTGCATTTCCGGTGACAACACTCTTTAATAAAATTTGGAAGTGATCAGGCCGCAGGGTCGGGTGCTCCCACACAAATTTTTTTTTTAATAATCATGCCATATAGCGGCATCAGATCCCGCCATACAATAATGACTGCGTACTGTGTGCGTTGATGCGCTGTGTGCAACGCTGTTTTACGATTAGGGTTGTTTTGTGGTTGGGTTGTAGTGCTTCGCATGTGTTTTTATTTTTCAGCATTTATAGTGGAATTCAGTGTACTTTTGGTTAATAGAGAATTTTAGACTTGTTTTTGTTTTGTTTTTTATTCTCTTAAAACTAGCCTTATAAAATGAATTTGAGCAATGCTTAGTTTCTTGAAAAAAGTATTGTTAAATTGAAAGAGATAAAATGACATGATAAATTCTACAATCTAGATCAAAGACTATAGTGTAACAACAAGATTAATCGTCGTTTTTAAGTCTAACCAGCTACTGCCTAACTGATATCAACGGTATAATTTAATCCGCTAGTATGCAGTTTTTGCCAAAAAATCAAGGGTTGCATATAACTTAAAGAAGGTAACGTACGTGATGGCCGCGCTTCTGTTCGAAGAGATGATTTAAAACTGGTACAACTGGATCCGTTAATTCTTCTTCTCTTTCTTTCCTTTACTCCGCGGGGGAGCATAGGGCTTCTATAAACGCCCGCCAACGAACTCGATTTATCGTCTGAGGTTTCAACAGACGCCACTCTGTCCCCTGTGATTTTGCTTCCTCTTCTATTGTCCTTTTCTATGTCTTGCTAGGATGGCCAACTCAGCGGCTTCCTTGTGGATTTCAGTCAAGCGCTAGTTTCGTAATATCGTTTGATGGCTTTCTTAAAGTGTGGACAATCAAGCTCCATTTTCGTCGTCTGATGGTAATCGCGATTGCTTTTTGCTGCGTTACTCTTCACAAGTATTGCTTGGTGATAATGTCCGGCCATCTTATTCTCAGTATCCTCCTTGAGCACTTGTTGACAAAGACTTGGAGGCGCGTCGCAATTGACTCTGTGACTTTCCACGTTTCGCAGCCATACAAGAGTACTGAAAGAACGTAAGATCTGAAGATCGTTAGCTTTAGATTCCGGGAGATTTGCGAGGAGTTCCAGATATTATTTAGAATACCATAGGAGTGTCACACCTTGTTTACACGAGAGCACACATCCGAATCAGCACCACAATTTTTTGACATCCAGCTGCCCAAATAACAAAACTTATCGACTTCCTCTATCTGATGTCCGTCAATCGAAAGATCACATGTTCCGCTAGCGTTAACGCGAAGTAGTTTTGTTTTTGAGACGTTAATTTTAAACCCACTTTGTTAGCGTGAAATTCTAGTGAGTTTTATTTTGGCTCCATGTCACCTAGCATGCCTGGCAAAGTACAATTCAAAACATTCTTAAAATCTTCCGTCCAGCGGGTTAATTGTTGTTCCTCCATAAGGATCAACGAGTTGTCTATTGCCTTCACAACGTAGTTGATGTGGTGTTTCTTGTTGGCGAGCTTACGAGCGAGTTGGTAGACTGTGCGGTATTGTCTACTATCAGTGTCTTGCTGTGCTTGTGTTGCGATACCGCTTAGCCATGCTCGTTTGTCGTTCGTAGCTGAACAGCAAACTTACCGTTCCAGGTCCCTATACTTCCGCGCTAATGAGCTTCGCACGGCACCCGCGGCCGCGTTTAGCTCTACTTTTATGGATTGGCGTTCACGAATGGTGTTCCATATGCTATCTGATATCCATTATTTTCTAGTTTTGTCGGGATAACCTAAAATGGTTATGGCTGCTTCCGATTACGCATTTACTGTTTTCTCCAATTTAGACTCTAGAGTTCGGGGTTATATCTCAGAGAGAGACTTTTGTATGCGGGATACATATTGCAGTTTAACATCTGGGTCTTTTAGTGCTGCTACAGATGGCTTTCTCGTTGTTTGACTTCGTGTGGTTGAGTGGACCACGAGCTTCAATTGCACACTGCCAACCATATCGTGATGGTCGCTGTAAACGTCGGCTGCTCTTCGGGTTCTAACGTCCAGCAGCGATGGTCGCCACTTGCGGCTTATAGCGATGTGATCAATCTGGTTATTGTACATGTGATCAGTAGAGGTCCAGGTGGCTTTGTGGATGTTTTTTTTGTTCCGTTGGTGAGTAAACTTGAACCAACACGACCTGTCGAACAGCAGATTTAAACCTTGCAATAAAAATTCTATCAGAGATTGCTTGCCAGTCCTGTAACGATCTTCTCGCGGCTTTAGAGATTAGAAATCCCACTCCATTCGCGTGGTGTTCTCCTGCAGGCTTACCCGAAAAAATTAGAAACTCGCCGGTAGATGTTTGCTTTTCCCCTACTCCAGGCCATCTGACCTGACTAAGACCAAGAATATCTAGATGGTATTTACGAAATTCTTTTGTTTATTGTGCAAGCGTTGTTGTCTTGACGAGCGTCAAGGTTATTTTTGATAAATTCGATATGTATCCGAGGCTTGTATTAGTTTCAAGAATCAATTAATTCAGTTGAGTGATGATTGGGCAACTGCAACCTAGGTCGGCATGAAGCGCCGACCCAAGCTAGTACAAATCGGATTGGGTAACGAAATCGTTAACTTGATTTGGCCGAGTTTCCAGTGACGCGACGTGGACGCATAAGATAGGAGTTGTGATGCGAGAGGCTGATGACATGACTGTCTATAATCGCGTCATCATCACCGTTTGTCACCGGATCCGTTAATTTACTTGGGTCAACAGCCGATATCAGTATGGATCGAAGAATTAGTGCACATTTGCTAAAAGTTGTAGGACTTATTTTTCAGGACAATTTTCTCGTACATTTAGAGAAACAATTTCGGATTACTCTTGGCTTATGATTTATAGAACCCAAACTCCAGTCAAGCTTTAGCCAGAAGAGCAGAAGCAGTAAAATTATTGTCAAGTGCAATATCCACTTTAATGTTTAATGCTCATTTATAATCAAGAATCTTTCATAAAAATTGCACACCAAGATAATAAAAAGTAATAAATGCATAAAGTTTTGAATTCTACAATTCTGTTAACAATAATCATTCCGTCCATTTAAACTATCGGTTCCAATTAGACCGCATGCATACGTGCAGAATGATGCTGCATTAAAGTTCTAGTATAGTAAGAGGATGTCTGTCATTCAGTCGATTTGTTGGGTTCAACCGCCGTAATCTCCGTTTTCCACACATCTCTGCTGAGTGACTGTTATACCCGATACCCAAATAGTATGTATGCTTATGAACTTATATTCATATCTCTTCCTTTGAAAGGACATCGAATACTTCGGATACCATTCAAATAAGAGGTCAAAAGATCTACTGCTTTTGTACGGATGGATATCGAACGTTGAGCATTGATTTTGATTATGTAGACGACGATTTTGTGTTTCTAATTGTAATTGTTATAGTCTGTCGATTGTGTTACGTAATACAACGTGTGTCGGCCGGGTGTCCATCCATATCAAATCGCTTGGACGGTTGTGCTCAAAGCTAAACACAACAACTATAATATCGACTGGATTTTATATAAACGAGCGAGTACCTAGTTTGTACATATGTAGGGTTGCTTGTTGTTTGTTCGGCATTTGTGATGTCTGCTTTGCTTTTGCTTGCCTGGCGTGTAAAACATATTATTGACTTTTTGTTTTCCTCTAGAGCGACTGGACGATTTTCACATAGCACTGTACTGATGTACTCCCAATATTGGTAAATTCGTAATTGAAATTTTCAATTATTTGCTACACGATTGTCGAGTTGTTAGTTTGAATTGTGCTATATACCGAGAAATATCCGTTGTAATTTAAATTTCGATTGAAACAATATAACAATTACGTGAAGCAACCATACATATTGAGGTATTTTGTTTGTACATGTCGCATATTTTTTTGTATGCAATCACAATTAAATGGGGTATACTTTGCTTGACATAAAGATCTACAGATATGTTGCGTGAGTCCCATATTATTGCTACAAGTAAATTTCTTGGCATTGATTTCAACATATCCTGCTGTGTAAAAATTTTAGCTCAAACGATGCATTTCTGGTTATTTCGTAGTATGTATAAGTTCTTGTTTTCTTGTATTGTATGATATTATAGGTCTCTTCTATTGCTATTAAAATATTTAAATAAATGTATGTCCAACTTGACGAAATCATGTTTACGACTATCACTAACGACTTTAGTCTTCTCTGTCTCTTTGAAAATTTAATTAATCTTCACGTCTTGTAAGGTTCTCACCATCACGCTCTAACGAAATATTCAATTAGCATTGGCAGTCCGTGCGGACGAACGAGAAGACGAAGTGGGATCAACCGTCAAGTTCTTAATAACTGAATTGAAAATTAAGTTTCACACTCCCGCGGGATATAGTACTCTGGTCAAACCAAATTAAACGTTTGCCTTTCACAACTTTCAAGGAGTTATATTCCTCGTCCGGCATTCAGACGTCACTAATAAACACCTGTGAAATTACTACCGAAGTGAAACTTTGTTAAGAAAGTGTGAATGTAAGTGAGTAAAGAATTATAAATTCAAAAGGCATAAAAACTTGCGGAAATGCAATTAGCGCGCTCATTTAAACCCAGTTCTTCTTCTGAAACTTTACAATATTGACGTTGTTGAGTGTTAGTCAACTGCATTTAATTAGAATTATTTGTGGTTGCATTTATAGCATTTGATACAATCCTCTAACAATATTTTTACGATTAGTTTTCTTTTTAAAAACTTTTATTTAACTTTACTTGATCCCTTTTGGTCTGTATTTTCGACCAATTTGAAGTCCTTTTTAACCATCTTCCACACGTGAGTGAGTGTCTAAGTCCAAAATAGTATTTTTTACATTCCTAGTATGACGCGTGTGATGGGTTGAAATTTTGGTTTTTCGACTTCTTTGAGGAGTGGTGCGCTGAGCTGGTCTGTGGAACAAAAGCCACCAGAGAATTTTTGCTTCCAGCAGCCACAATCATAGCTGCCAATCCAGGCGAGGTATTAGGTAACAACAAAAAAAAGTTGTGCGCTTAATTTTTTTTGTGTAGCAAAGAGAAATAGGAATACCCATATTTCACCGCACCTTCACTTTACTGGATGTTTGCCGTATACCATGGGGGAATATGTCCGTTTTGTCACACAGGTGTGGATCGGTCGATGCTTTTGTTAAGAACACTTTTGCTTCAGAGCCATAGATTTATTTTCGAATATCATTTCTTTCTCATTATAAGCTGCGGTTTGTTATTCTGGAAAATTATTTCAAATTCTTCCCTTAGGTTATCTACCTAAAAGCCTAAATAATTACAAAATTTCACTGACCCCTTGGTAAAAGCTGTGAAAACCTTTCTGTGATAACTAACGGTTTCATTAATTTGCCCACGATCAACCAGTTCAAGGCGAAGTCACTATCGGGGCTTGCCAACAGAAGAGCCAATGACATGGCCATACATTTTTAACCACTTTCCACACGACCTAGACAGCTAAGTCTAAGTTCAATATAGAATTTTTTATGTTCCACGTATGATGCGTGTTGTGTTTCGCGTGTGAAACGTGTGATGGTTTGAAATCGCGCCAGTTTCTCGTTTTTTGAGGTCTTTTTTAACCACTTTTCGCATGACCTAGATGGCTGAAATTTTGTAAGCGGTTCAATGTCAGGGGCGCATTTTGTTATCCCGCTTTTGACGCGTGTCGCGAGTTGCGTGTGTCAAGCGTGGAAAAAAGAAAATTCTTTGGCCCTGACCTCAAAAACAGATATTTAGAGGATTATTACCAACTAATAAACTACTTTTTACCAACTTCCTCACGAACTAGAGCTGAAATTTTGTAAGTGCCTTAGGCTGAAATAGCATTTTTTATATTCCGAGTATGACACGTGTCGTGCATCGCATGTGGCGAGTGTGATGGGTTGAAATTTTTATTTTTTCGACTTTTTGAAGTCATTTTTAACCAAATTCCACATGACCTAGCGAGCTTAAATTTTGTGTTGAAGTCCAAACCAGCATTTTTAATATTTCGAGTATGACGCGCGCCGTGTGTGGCACGTGTGATGAGTTGATATTTTTTCGACTTTTTTGAGGCCCTTTTTAACCACTTTCCACACGACCTAGAGAGTTGAAATTTTGTGAGTATCTAAGTCCAAAATAGCATTTTTTTATTCCACATATAACGCGTGTCCCTTTTCACGTGTGAAACGTGTGATGGTTTGAAATCATGCCATTTTCTCGTTTTTTGAGGTCTTTTTTAACCACATTTTGCTCGACCTATAAAAGTTTGTATCCGAAAAACGAAGATTTTTTTACATTTACTTGTTAAAATTATAGTTTTTCTTGGGAATGTACGAACAGTAAACATTTCGTGAAAATATATTCACTGATTTAAATCTATTAGCGTATTCACTAAATGATGGAGTAATTCCCCACAGGTAAATAATAATTCCTGCGACAAGGAATGCCAAAAAATGCAAACAAGTATTTGCGTAAAAGCGCAGATCACATTTAAAAAAATAACTTCTGTTTACGTATAAACATACGCAAACAAAAATTACATTCAAAAAAGGTCCTCTAATGTATCGTAAGCGAATTGCGATGTCAGGGCGACATTTTTTTTATGCTTTGCACATCAAATGCGTAGTATCTAACATGAAATGAATGTGATAATTATTCCTGTGGGATTTTTTACTATTATATTTTTGTAAAGTAAGTGTAGGATGTTTTGTGTGAAGGATACGAAAATTCAGAAAAATATATAAAAATAATATAAGTCATGCAGAATATGAAATTTAATAAAATAAATTTTCAAAATAATCGAAAAAATATAGTAAAAAAATTTTTTGAAATAATAAAAGTCTGGTGATGAAAATGCACCCAACTCGAATATAAATCTTTCGTTTGCTTTGAAAATATTTTTATTAAAGAAACGAAGAAGATTCAAGTTCATTTTCAAGACTCCTTTCTCTTAGCCACTTTGAAGAGGAAAGTCTTACGTAGGAAATTTGGCAAAATATATGAGAAAGAACTATTCCGAATGAGATCTACGAGCGTGCCCACAATGTCAACATCGTAAAAAAAATAAAGGTCGGTAGGCTCCGGTGGCGAAGAACAGAAGAGTAGGATGCTCGAAAAGCCCTTCGCAGAAGTATTAGCTTGACATGATATTGAGGCCAAGCATACGCTGGAATTATTGTGTAAATGACGCCCAGAGTTAAGGGATACCAAACTGGTTAGCACCGGCTCAAAATTAGGACCGGTAAAAAGATTTGTTGTGGAACATATTTACATAATATACAGGGGTTACAATGAAGAATGGAGCTATTAATACAATACAGTTTGTATCTTCTCAAATTTAAAAATACTTCAAAACACAAATACAGGAGAAAAGCAAATACATTATGCAACATTACAAATTTAAAAATACTTTAAAATTTTAAGCGATATGGCATCCTCGTTTTACGTGTCGACATTCTTAATGCATCAGGCGTTCTACTTGTTTCCGGTTTAATCTATACCCTTACATCCGCGGTTGGAGGTGTTTCTGGAATGATTTACTTCTGGGGAAACGGCATCTGAGACAAGGGTTATGGAAAATTTGTTTCCGCACCTTAACAACATCATATCGACCCAACCCCAATACTGTTAGGACCACACCAGGATCCCAGTTGAATTCAGCAGTATTTATTCCGCTCATAATTTTCTCATTGACTTATTTAGAAGTTGACATGTCACTCTTCGGACAAGAAGCTTCTTTCAAATCAACCAGCCTTGCTCTCTTTTATACTTTTGACAGATATCACAGGATGAAACGGTTTTTAAAATATACTCATAAATTTATGGCCATCAACACAATGACCTTGCTAACATCTTCATCCTTACCTGGATGATTTTCATGCAACAATTTGAGCACGGATTCACGCAAATACAACGGAATGATTTCTCGGCTTACCGAAACGACATAGCCAGTCTCATGTGTCAACTCAAGTTTACGTTCCATATATGGCGCCATTGTTGAATAGGTCGTCGATATTGGCCGATCCCAAAACTGCAAGAACGCGTTAAAATGTTTTACCTCTACTGCATACGATCCAATAGCTTCACCGTGTTTCTTTTCCTGTTTGTGAAAACTTAATCGTTCAAAAACAGCTATTATTTTTGGGTTGTAATGATTTCTTAATAAATCTGATATTTGTTCGTATTTTTTATCCTCCGGTGAATTTGGGGTACATAGGTTTTTTAAAGTACCTTACGCTTCTGCTTCCAAAAGCGTAACAAAAAGCCAAGAATTTTTTGTGTTGTTAACTGAATTACTAACTGTTGCTAAATGTTCAAACCGCTCTATATATTTTTCAATGTCTGACTTCCTACTATCGAAACACTCTAATGAACCCACAAAAGCCATTTTTTTAAAGTTTAACGTATATTCTTATTATCATAGTTTAAAAAATCGACAACCATAGAAAAAATAATGAAAATCCCGTTAATTACACTATTTTGGTAATTCAGCCGATTTACAGCAACATTTACCGTTTTTACCGTTTCAGTTTTTTTTACTCATCACCACCTTTATGTTCGTGGCCTGGAATTAAAGTGCACATTTGGAATACCACTGAGCACTTATTTGAAATTTTTTACTCAGCATATTGGTATCATGTAATATGTGTGCACACATATATAAATAATACGAGGGTAGTTTGGTAAAAGTCAGTGACTTTTTGAACTTCCCGCGCAGTAACTTTAAATGCAACACTGCTCCCATCAACTCCCATATGTTAATATTAATTTTGTGCTAGCTGCGTCATTTAATTTGTATTTGACTGCCATCGGAATAGACAACCTCGTGAATTTTACCGAAAATTTAGAAAGTAAATTTCGTGTGAACACTTCAAAGGAATGTTTGGCGATGTTCAGTGGCAATCCGAACGACTTTTTGAACCGTAACCATGAACGAAACATGGATCCATCGCAACACACCAGAGACCAAGAAACAATCAAGACAGTGGGTTTCTCCGGGTGAACGTGTACCAAAGAAGACCAAGGTGGGTCTGTCGGCCAACATGATCATGGCCACAGTTTTTTTTTTTTTGTGAAAGCGGTCTCATTCACATTCTCTCACTCATAAGTGCTATTAAGTGCATTCGCTTAGTCGATTTCTTCCAAAATCATTTGAAGCCTCCCAGTTTATGTAAAAAGCTTTAATATGATTTTGATTCCTTATTAATTCAGCCGTCAGGGCTGTATAGTGGACATAGACAGACAGACAGAGATTTTTTGGGTAAATCTGCAAAGGGGAGTGCATGTAGAATGTAGTGGAGAAAGTTCTCGCGGTCAAATTTGGTTCAGTAATTTTTTTTAATTTCCCAATTAAATGTTTCGACAATTTCTAGTAAAATTAAGTTTTGCCAAGCCGTGTGTTTTCATTTGTTAATAGCGAAATTAATAGCGAAAAAAAAATAAATCCCACCACTTAACTTATTTTCAATTTATGTCAAATGTAAATTGTATCGCTACATTTGCGATTTATATAAATTGAGAAAACTAAAAGTCGCATTCATTTGATCATCACAGTTACTCAGAATAACTTCGTAGGTCTTGGAAAGGCATATTGAAACATTTTTTTCCAATCCGCTCAATGCTTTAATGCCTTGTTTTTTTAACAAATTTTTAATTAAAACTACTATTTCATAACGTTTCACAATTTATTTATTTTATTACTGACGTTTCGGTATATTTAATACCATTCAAGGGCTACAAGAATTTTGCCATAACTGTTCATACGTTATTATATGTTACTAGCTGACCCGACAGACGTTTTCCTGTCCCACTTTCAATAAATTTGTTTGTAATCGTTTTGTGAACTTGTGAAAAGCTAATTTTTTTGTGATATCGAGTAACAGTATTAGTCACGTCATTGTGTTACATTTTTTGATTTTGGGTCTTTTAGGGTCTTTTGGGGTTCTTTTGGGTTCTTTTTGTGATTCTTTTCGGGGTCTTTTGTGGTCTTTTGGAGATCTTTTTGCCCACAAAATCAAAAAAGAAGCTGTCAAATGACATTTGCGCACGTAACCCAAACAATTGGAATTTATTGGAACAGAAACGAAATAAAGACTTTTGCTGGACAGACCGCGAATCAACACAAATGTAATTTTATTTTAAGTTAGGCTGGAATGCGTTTTTCCAAAGTTTTCATTTCACCGAAAACATTTAATAGAGTTATTTCCACAAAATAACTATATCCATTTTATCGTTTTCCAAATTTTCCCGCCGGGAACATAACGAACAAAACAATTTTTGCTGTTTATCCGAATTTTTCGACTTTCCGTTGTAATTGGCTTTGTTTCCTAACGAACAAAACAAAAAAAGAATTACGCTAATCCATCGTTCGAATCGTGTGTTATGGTCGCGAGTTCATACATAAATCCTATGGAAAACAGCACTTTCAGTTTCCGAATTTTTCAATTTTCCGGGCATATTTTCTATTTTTCTTCGCATAAACCTGATTCGGACTATGGCGAATTTATACAATAAAAGTTAGCCAAATCGGTCCAGTCGTTCTCAATTTTTTTTTTTTTCACTTTAAAACCTATTCTCATACCTATCAAATATACATAAAAAATTTCATAACAATCGGTCGAGCCGTTTCGGAGCAGTTGAGACCCAAACACCGTGACACGAGATTTTTATATATTAGATTTGCATTACCAGTCACGTCAATAAATTAAAAAAATAAAACAATTAATCAATTAAAACCATTTTAAACACTAAACATCGTTGGTCGCCAGTTGTGAAATGATATGAAAAAGTAGTTTCAAAATTACGAATTCCGAACACAGCAATTACAACAATCAACCATGTAAAAATTTTAAAAGCAACACATAAGAACGTGTTGCTATCAATGGGTCAAAATTACCCTTATTCACTTTGCAGAATGTAAATTTGTATTATCCATCTACGGCATCCGCATCCCTACTTCTGAATGGTATAAACATTTTCAACTCTTCCCTGCTGATTTTTGTACATTTTGCTTTTTGACTGAGGCTCTCTTTTTAACGCGATTATTTAGAGGAACAATTCCGATAGCAAATTCGTTGTCACACGACGATAGCTTGGAGTATTTGGACTTAGTTTAAACCCTCTCGTTGTTCACACCAGTTGTAACGGACAATTCGATATGTTTATTACAACAGGTAAAAGTTTTTAATTTCTGTTTAATGCTACGACTTAAAATATGCAACAGTACAGGCTGCTAATGGCATTAACTTCATTTTATATATTTCATCCCAAATAGGTCTTAGGTTTTGATTACTTAGTTGGGTTTGATACTTTAATATTTTTATAAAAGTTTGGTATTTATAAATTTGTAATGCTAATCTCATGTTTACAACGATGTATAACTAATTTTTTTATAGACAATATTAACATCACCGCTCCGACGGTATTTATAGAAGCATCGACCATTTTCAAGAAAAGATAAAAGCGGCCACCCCAACATGGTTATGCTCGCACTTTATCTAGATTTGCAGATACTACAGGTTATTTCTCACGCGAGTGTTGAAATATATTAATTTGTTATATTAAATTAAATAAGCCAACTACAACAAAATAGGGTAAATATAAACGTAAGTCCCCGTGTATTATGCTATCTTTATATTTTTATCAGATTTCATTTTGCGGCCCTTTTGAGCAAATTTCTACGGATACAAAATAAGCACCCCATCATCAGGCATCCATTTACCACTGCACATTGACCTACACTTCATCAGGTTTTGCCATTATCCTATATTGTATAAATGACTGGAACATGCTGTGGCCATCACCATGATGCTCTGCGGCTCAGTAAGTAAGCTCAAAATGGTTACAGCTGCCGTGGAGAGGTAAACAAACAGTCAAACAGAGACAGTGCGGCAAAAAGTGAAAAGCATTAGTTGAATAAAAAAAACTAATTTAAGCAAAATATAGGATAATGTGCAGGTAAATTTCCAGTTTTCTACAGTCAACGGAATGAAGTGCAATGATTATGAAACAACTCTTTTGATCTCTGTATCAGCATATATGTGTATATGTATTTATGTATGTATATTACTAAGCAGATTATGTACATATACATTTCACTCAGTTTAATGAAATTAGTTCCTTTTTTATGTTTTTTATCTTCCTTCGGCATACCTTCAAGCGGTTTAGGGATGTAAAACGCTGAAGCTAGACAACATCAGTGCGATATGTGCAATGGTAAAATACTGAGGGCTGAGGGCGAATAGAATAAAAGGATGATATTGTTTTGACTGCAAATTTTATGTGAATACATTACTTGCTGTATTAGAAAAAAATCACAATGCTTCATAGTCATATTGATGAGTAAAATATGAACTCTTGGCAGCTCATTAATCAGCTAAGATTTTTTTAAATGTAAATCAATTGTAGCATGTAGGTTTCCATTTTTGATCTTCTTATTAAAAAAATAAGGTAAATCATTATCAATGAGATTGCACCATCAACTTTCTATATTTCTGTTGGGTCCAATTTTACACAAAGAAAGTAATTCCCTTTAGTCGTTCTCGTTTGTCTGTGAGGCTACGAGTACTTTATTATATTCGTACAGTAAAACGAAAGTATCAGAAAATAAAAGTAACTAAACTTGAACTATAAATCTCTTCAACATTGAACGTTTACAGTTTTTGCTAGTGGTTTCCGACTTTTTTGCAGAGCACATTCGCGTAAGCGCAATTCTTCGATGGCCTTTGAAAATTCTTGCGTGTTTAACATTCGTAAATTTTTATTTTTTTTTCGGCATCAAGTTGAGGTGGAAACATCCTTATATTCCAAGAACAAGAACATGCAACACATGATAGACCTGTGATTCCTGTTCACTTTATATTTAGTGTATTCTTTTCATTTAATTTTAAATTATTTCCTCCATGAATGTCTTATGAACAAAAGCGGAAGTATTAAGAACAGAAAAGCTGCACCCCATATTCTACCCTTCTAATCCACCTAATATATAACAACAATTGGCTCCGAAAATTTTAATTAACGATGACACCAGTTGTAAAAGAATTTAGATTTGTGTTAAATGCGAAATAAGGGGAGAAAGATGGGGAAAATATATTGGTGTAAGCTTAAAAACATGTAGCGGCTTAAGTTCTAGTTACCGGATTTGAGTCAATTTTTAAATTGAGTGCAAATGATAAGCTTAGAATAGAACAAAAATTAATGGGTACATGCCTTTATTATCGTCAGGGCTATTACCTGCATTATTCCTTTTAAAAAAAGTTTAATTATTAAACTATTACAATTAAATTTGAGTTATCAAGGAAAAATTAAAAAGTTTCCATAAGTTAGGCAGAAGACTGTGTAGTGACGCAATCACAACATATATATAAGATATTAAAGGAAGATTCTCAGATCGCCATATGAATATTCAGACCGAATTAGCATAAAAGGATTTTCATTTATTTTTCTTGGAGTAACATTAACGCGCAGTTGAAGTAAAACTTCTTTTACGTTATGGCCGAAATTATGATTAAATTAATAAAGCAAAGACCAAAGGAATACATTTATGTGTGACGTTTTGTTGATAACATATTCTTTTAGAGTTCTGTGCCAACACGTTAATACGCACAACCATTAAAGAATCTCAAAAGACACACACAAAAAACTCATATCCTTATAAGACCCGTAAATGACACTTAAAAAGACCCTCAAAAGACCCTCAAAAGACCCCCAAAAGATACCCAAAAAAAATCCCCAGAAAACCCTAAATAGAGCAAGAAAAAAAAACAAATGACCCCTGAAGGATCCATAAAAGACCTCCAAAGGACCCTTACAGACTCTCAAAAGACAAAATACCCAGAATTGGTCCCAAAAAGACCCTGACGAGAGAGTCAAGAGACCCCCCCTAAAGAACCTCAAATTACCCCCAACAGAGCAGAGAAATGAAAATAGAGATAGAATGTTGTCGATAGAGAATTCTAGGCCAGAAGTTGAACCTGAGCAAGAGCAAGTACACAAAGCTTAAATTAGACCTTTCTGTATATTGAAACAATTCGTCGGCTTAAGTAAAGTAATCCAAATTATACAAAATTGTATGTTTTAATTAGTGAATTATAATTGGAATATAAGTAGAATTATAAGTTAGAAGATAACGGATCTACACATTTTTAAAAATATTTGCGACAAAAAAAGTAAGAGGCGTAGGATATCAGATACATTTATGTTGTATTGAGTATTTTTGAATAAAGATGGCCAAAAGATGCCCGTTTGCCAAGGTTTTTTTCTTGCAACATTAGGCATATCGGATATATTAATGTGAAATGTAGTCATAAATAGATCACATTTCAATATTGTTACTACAAATAAAAGAGGTTGCCATTCACCCGGCGACAAGAGGCCTGAAGATGTAAAGCAAAGAATCACATTAATTCTCTTTCTGTAGTGCCTTCACATGAATGCATGAAATCATCAATATATCAAAGTTTTAATAAAATCGGTGTTTAGGTAGTGGGTTTACCAACCATTTTCATTCGGTTCAATAGACTTAGTGCCTGAAATGGATAAAATGGCTCCTGCTGTCTAGAAATGGCATCCGCACAACTATTATCACATGTGGTCAGTTGTTAATCTAGAAATTGAGACCATCCCAGGCTTTTTCGTGTAGCGATACTGATCTTTAATAAGGATGAGAGAGCTTAACGTGATAACTTACAATATGGGGTATACCAATTGGCTCATTCACAATCTGCGTTAGGTTTTTTAACGCAGAAAATAACTTATTATCTCTTCCTTTTCGACTTGTGTGGCAATAAGAAGCTAACTAAAATTGCTTACATTGAAATACAGAGAAATAGAATGTGAATCAAGTGTTTCAAATCACTGCATCTAACTCATTAGAAGTTTGATAACTTTCTAAATTGAGACTTCTGGAAATGAAGTATAAGTTGATGTTATGATTACGCTTACTTTTAACCAAATTATAATTGAAAAATTGGAACCAGTCTATTCACAAATTTGGTGAAAGTAAAGTTGTTGCACTCGATATTTCCAAGGCATTTGACAGAGTGTGGCATCAAGCTCTTTAGTCGAAAATTAATGCTTATGGAATTAATAACACCATGCTCGATTGGACAGGGAACTACCTTTCTGACCGTTCAATCCAGGTTGTATTGGATGGATTCAAATCCAATGTTCACCGCATAAACACCGGCGTTCCTCAAGGCTCTGTTTTATCTCCGACACTCTTTCTCATATTCATTAATGTTCTCCTATCAACCACCTCTAATCCAATCCATTCCTTTGCTGACGACAGTACTCTTAGCTTTTCATATGGCTTCTCGCTTTCTGCGCGCCACTCTTCGTAACAAGTGGAACTTGAACAACAACGTATGTTAAGTACGTTAAATTCTGACCTTGACAGCATAACAAGGTAGGGACTCCATAATAGAGTTGAATTTAACGCTTCTAAAACTCAATGCTGTCTTCTGTCGTCTAAGCGTAATTTAAACCCCCAACCTTTATCCATGAATGGATATGTATCAAAGAAACTGAAAAACTCTCAATTCTCGGTATGTGCGTTGCGTCAACAACAAGCTTTGTTGGAATGACCACATACTTGCCATCGCCAAAATTGCTGCGAGATGCTTAGGTTTCTTAAAACGGTGCAAGATGTACTTCACTCCTTCAGAGCTGGCTACTATTTACAAGGCGTTTATTCGCCATAAACTTGAAAACAACTGCTTTGTCTGGGCAGGTGCCCCCAAAACCACATTGCGTCTACTTGACAGAGTTCAGAACAGCGCGTTAAAACTTATTGGTGACGTACATATCGCGAAAACAATCGAATCGCTTGAACATCGTAGGAATGTTTTCTGCCTGTCACTGTTTTATCGATTTTTCCACAAGCGGTGTTCAAAAGAAATATCCAGATGCATCCCGCCCATTCTCCAACCCATCCGTAACACCCGTACCTCAACTCGTGCTCATGGGTCCACCATTAAACCTATCTTCGGACGTACTAACCAATTCACAGATTCCTTCTTTAGCCGCATGATAGTTATGTGGAATGAATTGCCTGATTCTGTGTTTCCGCATTTATATGATCTGCAGTCGTTTAAGACACGCGTGCATAGACATCTCATCTTTTCCTCTCCCTAATTTCCTAACGCCCACGCTGTGCTAAGCATTATAAGGGTGCAAACCCCTTTAGCGTTTGTACATTATAAAAAAAAATGAAATATAATACCAAATTGAAACAAAATGTTTGAGTTTAATAACCTACATCATTACAAACATAGATGGTGAAAGTTAAAATCGGGCAAACTTGATTCCGAAACATCAGAATCCGCGTTTACTTGGGTTTTTGATATTGCCATAAAAGCCGATTACTTCTTAGCCATAAATGTTGCATATGTAAACCATGAGTTCGCAAATTAGAAAAGGTATACAGACAACAAAAGACACTCTCCAGTTCTACAGAAACTAATCGTCTCTACGTGACTTCCAACCCAGTATCTAAAAGAGAAATTATGTATACTGATGCTAATGGATTTAATCCATGGCTAATTCCCTTTTATATTAAATTCGTCGTGGTCAATTTACGATCGCGATTTAGTTATTTATGGTGCTCAACTGTTTTATTGCTACATTAATTCCTACTATCACTACCTTTCAATCACTTTCACATATTAGCAAATATTAGCTGCTAGCTTTTAAAATTAATTCAACAGGTTGCAGTAGGCTTTAACAGTCTGTTAAATTAAGCTGTTAAAGGTGGTGCCAAACTGCCTGTGAATAAATGTATAATACTTTTTGGATATTTATTCAATTTAAAATTATTTATGTGAGCATGGATTATTTGAAGTGTTACACTCTCGTTCTTAATTTTTTTTATAAGTACGTGAAAATTTTCAATACAAATTGAAAAAAAAAATCGTCAGTCGTTGGCATTTATTTACAATTATTTGCTTTTAATCAAAGTAACATGCATTGCATTAATAAATCATATGATCGAATGTTTTTGCCTACACTTTGTTTATTTGGCATTGGCCGAATGTTTGCTTCAAGCACCGTTCAATTAACCTAAAATACACACATTCTTTTTAATTAGAATACGAGTTTCTCTAAGCTTAGCTTAGTAATCAGTAGACACATTAAAATACTAACAATGTCTGAAAGTGACATGGCTATTGCGTGAATGAATTTATTGCCGCAATGTGAGTGTCAAAACAGAAGCATTATGTCAAAATTGACCAACAAGTTAAACATCTACTAATGCATCCTACATCTACTAATTCATCCTTCTTCGTTCGATACTGCTGTCATCACTATATCATTGCAAATCATTGGATTATTGCAAATTTTCGACCAACTGGCCAAGTCCGTTTTATTCAATTCTTGAAACAGAAGTCATATTGATTGAATGTTACATCAGCACACTTCTACCTGTTAACATAAATAACGAAGTATCCAGTATGTACATCGTTCGTTACGTTCGAAGGGCACATAGTGAATTATTTCAATTACATTTGAGTCGCTACAGCGAATGAAGACTACTCTATCCTATTGAAATCAGGAAATAACTACACATTATGTGGACAGGACACTAATATGAAAGACTAACATATTACGTACCTACATGCATATGTGACACTCAATGTCCATTTATGAAATTATTATTACTCTGATGTATGATGCTGTAGCAAATATCAGCACATCATCCCGTGTCGCACTCATCTCATACAGTGGGAATATCAACAAAGTTTTTGTTATAAAATAAAAAAATAATATATTTTTCCATATTCAGCTTCTCTATTTAATCGTTATTAATGTAATTTAAACCCAATTTTATTCGATTGAAATGTTCATAGTAGTTAAGGTCTGTATAATCGTCTCATCGTTATTTGAACCGTATAGACATGTACATGTATACGAGTAGAAAAATAATTGGTCTTCAATTAAGTAAACCCAGAAGGAATATAATGTTTAAGAAATGCTTATAGAAATTCATTCATATTCAAATAACTGAACCCCACGGTTATGCATTCACCTAAACCTGAATTCAATTATTGTAATTTTAGTTGGGTACTGACAGGATGTGGTTTACAAACTGCACTTAAATCCACCACCAGCAATGCAGTAGAATAACTGAACTCATATTTGCGGTCATTTGGTATGACAACTTGAGAACAGTTGATAGAGTTGCTGGTAAGATTGTCCAATGTCTAGTCATTTAATCTCTGATTATGACTGGAATTGTAGCCACAGATGAGCTTCCCAGGTGTAGGTCGTACAGTTTTAGACTTGTATGCGTTAATACCACAGTTGATGTCCTTTTTATAAGGAACATTTTTCGACATGAATTGCAAGAAAGTAATGAAAACAGCTGAATTTATTTTGAATGTGCGAGTACCTATGCTATTATGTAGTATGTTCATTCAGGATTTTCTTTAACAAGGGTTCAATGGAAATTTTGTGGATGAAAAAATTGCGAATATCCGAAAAAAATAAACGGGAATTAGAAATTCCAAAAACTTCCGTTTAATATCAAAATAAATAAATAAAGAAATTCAATATTTTTTAAGCTTTTATTTAAATGTACTAAAACGAAGAAAAGAAATTTTTAAGGTATTTTATTGCGGGGCACGAACGTTGCTTACAATGTGGACCCAGTACAAATAGTTGGTTGGTAACAGTGGTAAATACCGAACCAAATATAGCTTTATCAATGTTGATTAACTTAAAACATTTTGTGTTTACAAGCTTTTAGTTAAGTTATAAACATTGATGAAATTATGTGATTGACCAACATACCGAGAATTGCTAGTTTTTCGTGTTCTGCGATGCAAATGTCGCATTCATGGATAAAGGTGGAAGATTTATAAATCGTTTTGACGTTAGAAAACAATATTAGATCATAGAAGCGATAAATTTAACTCTATTGTGTAATTGCTCAGAATAACATAATTAAAATACGCTTTTCTAATTTTCTGTACATTTTCAAATAAAAAATTCATTGCTATTTTAATTTGTTATCAATTTTGTTGTTATGTGGTAAAGTTCAACTGTTTTGAAGAAGTTCAAATTCAATTATATTATATCCTATATATAAATATATATTAAAAAATATAATAATTAATCAATAACGGTTAAATAAGTATGTGATAATATTCACATAATATAACAGAAACTCAGATTGTTATGATCGTTACTTATGCAGAACAATTAAATATTTTCTTGATAATATGGATAACGATATGAAAAGGATTCCGATATATAGAACTGTCAATTTACCTACAAGTTTTAAATTTATTCAACATCAGGAGATAGAGATAGGTTTATTTCAATAACTACATGAAAAATAGTACCTGATTTTCTTAAAATTGTATACGCGAGTGTATCTCTGACAGACAACACTTTTTGTAAAAATTTTGGCGTGATCAGGCCTCGGTGACGGAATGCCCCTTAAAATTTTTAAAAATTTACCCGATTTCCTTCAAATTTTATACACAATTGTTTAATCCTATGGACAACGCTTTTTGTAAAACTTTTGAAGTGGTCCCAAGGCCGAGGGGCTTTAATATAAATTTTTAAAAATTAGACCAATTTTCTTTAAATTTTATAGACATTTGTATCTCCGATGGAAACACTTTTCTCAAAATAAAATGATCAGGATAAGGGGGCTCCCTTTGCACTTTGTGTATCAATTAGAGAATTTACACGAACAATTTTAATTTTATGGGTTGTTTTTATTTCATTTCATTTCATTTATTCATCTTCTAAAGTATAAAGTACCAAAGACAGAGTCTTAGAGTGTACACAATGATTTGACCTAATATATATAAGTATAAGCTGGGATATAAGAATGACAAACAACTGTTATTTGTAAATAATAAGGCGAGAATTGCCTGAAGGATACCGAAGAGAAAAGGGAGTGAGTGAAAACAAAAATTAAGTAGAGTAAGGGAAAGTAAGGGAAGTGGCATATAGTCTGAAGATTTCATGGGGGATTATTGAAAATTGTAATGATCGTAGATATCCCTTTTGAACCGCGATGTGTTTAATATTAATTTCAGAGAAGGAGTCAAGTTTGCTATAAATTACATATACAAAGAGAATACTAGGTAAAGATTTCACCAGCATGCGTCTAGTTTCCAATGGTGTAATGTCGCTGGTTAGCCACAAATAGCGCAATATACAATATATGCGACCGACTATGAAGTTAATATGGTTTGAACAGGAAAGAACAGTATTTATTTTTATCCCCAGGCTGGTAACACATTCAGAAAAGATTAGCCGGGAGTCGGCCAGGTCAATAGAGGGAAAGCTGGAAACATCGTAAATATTATGTGAAATTGCAATAATCTGCGAATTCATAGGATTCAATTTTAAACCAAAACAAGAAGACCATTCGGTAATGGCGGCCAAATCATAATTTAAACGACAAACAAGATCCTCTATAAGGCCTGTACGCCTCGAAATGTAAATTTGAACGTCATCAGCATAAAGGTGAAATTTGCAGTTTTTTAGAAACCCTGTTAAGTCGTTTATATACAAAATAGAACCGGTCCCAAAATAAAGCCTTGTGGCACACCGGACTCAACGTTGCTATACGACGAGTAAGAATCCCCAACTAAATCTCTCTGATACCGATTTGATATATAGTGTTTTAAGAGGTTAATAGAGTTATCTCCCAAACCAAAGAGATGTGTAAGTTTAATAAAAAGAGTATGATGATTTATAGTTTCAAAGGCCTTAGAGAAATCCAACAAGCAAAGATTAGTAATATGATTATCGTCAAACGAGTTTCTGATATCATCCATAACTTTTACCTAGCTGTTTTACAACTATGCTGAGACCAGAAGGCAGATTGCAGTCGAGAAAATAAGTTGTGAGCACTAATATAGGATGCGATCTGTTTAGTAATTAGCTTTTCAAAGTTTTTGAAACACACATTCTATCGTGTACTTATTGGTCGGAACTCGCCAGGATTAGAAGCATTTGTTTTTTTAGCTGCTGGAAATATTTTATGCAAGATTCCAGGTACAGGTACAGGTACAGCAAAAGTTTTGGGTATGTGAAAGGTGACCAAGGATCGCGGGAATTATTTTATTATTATTTAGGGAAATACCATCGTCTATAACTGAGTTTGATTGCAAGAATACAATGCTACTGGCCACGTCTCCAATTGAGATGAAAAAATTACTAAACCTGAAATATTTTTTTTAAAAATCTAACTCAATTTTATATAAACTTTGTACACATGTGTATCTCCAATTAGAGTTTTTTCCTGATTTTAATTGGTTGCTTTTTTTATTTGAAATCAGACTTTTTCTTTTTAAATGAAACTAAACTAAGTACTACTCGTTAAATTAAGATAATCAAAAAAATTCCTTTGTACGAAATTCTATTTAATAAGTTAAAAATAGAAGCTCCGTTCTAAAAATCAAAACGAATCAAATATCATGACAAATATTAATTTATTTGCTTAGCAATGTAAATGGAGTTACTCGCACTGTTGCTGTAATTAAAAGTCCCATAGGAACTCATATTTATATTTAACGAGCTACATAACTAGATAAACATCAGACGAGTCTTTTCATTAAGAGTCAGACCGGATGGTATCAAATAAATGCCCCAAATGACAAGAAAATTAGTGTTTCAATCTAGAAAACTATTACTTCCCACAAAGGTAATAATAATTATCATTATAATAATCATTCTCGGTTGAATTAATGACGACAATTATTTAACAACAACGCACAGGTAATTACTGTTCTGATGTATACAAACCCATACTCATCCATACATACACCAATCAGTGTGTTCAACACTAGCTTTACTTGCGTATAATAGGAATCCTTTCTATTACAAATAATCACTCTTCTTCTTCTCTTCTTCTCTTCTTCTTTACGTTATTCAGGGTTGAATATAGCAATAAAAATTAAGTGAGAAATACATCTTCTTCTTTGTAGAAAATAAGTGTGTACATTTATTTTGTACGGGAAGGCAGTCGTAATTGGGACCGCCAACAGCTAATTACCACGTTGTAACAGATAAGCTGCCGAATAATGGATTAGTAGAACACGAACTAGGGGCACATGAGAGAAAAATCTTGTGGGGATTTTTTGGAGCCGTAAATTTAAGTGACATCCCTAAAGTCTGACCGTCATTCACTCATCATTCGGCGTGGGGCAGTTCCGACATCAAGGATAGAGATTAGTTACTTTTTGATTATATGCTTAGCACAAATCTTATTGTTTCGAATATTGGCAATGAACCAATCTTAGTAACTAAGAGTCGACTTCGAATTCAGCCAACCAGACTAGATTTCGATTGGGAAGCCTATAAAACATCCCTCAAATTATATAAAAAAGAATAAAGGAAAGCTAAGCTAGTATCTTGGCGTTCATCCATCAGCAGAATAGGGGGAATAACACAGAATGCTCTAGAATTGCAGGTGGCCGTAACCTCTGACTGGTGGAAGTGCGATCAAACTTCCACGAGGTGGCCGCCGGTAATTTTCCCCCAATGCAGGAAAGCTGAATGATCGGGCTAGTCCCTTCAAAGTAAAAAATTATTATTACGAAACCCAGAATCATCCTCGGATACACTGATGAACGAAGACGACCACGGCAACGAAAACGGCTAAACGATTTAAGAATTTTCTCATGGAACGTACGCTCACCGTATAGAGCTCGAGCTGCACAGCCGCTGGCCGATACCCTGTCTAAATATAAGGCTGACATAACTGCAATCCAGGAGATGCGGTGGACGGGGAATGGTGTCTTATAAAAATCAGAATATGACATATATTACAGCTGTCATGCAAGACATCAAGTGCTCGGGGTGAGGTTTCTAGTCAGCAAAAGAATGAAAACCACCGTTATCGGCTTTAAAGCTTTGAAGCCTTGTCTTGGCTGAAGAGTAACGTCATATCCGCTCAGGATATCCGTATATTCTCGGATAGCCAAGTAGCGCTGAAATCCCTGTAATCAATCTCTACAAATTCAGATCAGTTTAGTATACACCTGTCTTGGTGCCGGGGCATAGAGGCATTCCGGGAAACTGTGTGGCTAATGAACTCGCCAAATAAGGAACTACACTACCCATCTTACCTAAATATGGTTTTCCAGGAATACCAATCACTACATGCAAACTTATGTTAAAGCGGGATATTATTGATAAAACTAATCGTAGGTGGTCAAACGGTACAACTTGCATAACGACAAAGCAGATATGATCCAAGCTGGATCGGAAACACCTCAAGTGTTTGATCTCTCAGAAAAGATCGCACATCAGTGCTATTTTAGGTAAGTAAGTAGTAGGTAACTTTCTATTTATAAAAAAAATCATAATAATATTCAAAATAATTATTCAAACTGACGACAACTGTCGGTATTGAAATCGATACTTTTTTCTATTTTTTTTTCTTCAAAATATAATAAAAAATAGAAAAAACAATTTGTTCACTATAATTATGAGTAATTATACTTTTTATTAATTTTTATAAAAATAGTTTTATGAAAAATTTTTTTTCGTAAAATTCTTATAAATTTCTAAAGTGAAATAGTTGCATAAATACTCGTATAAATATAAGTTAACAAGTTAAAACAAAATATGTTTGATAATAAAGAAAATTGTCGCTTATAATAGATGTATATAGGTCCCAGAAATAATATATTATTAATATAAAGTGTTTTGAAGAAAATATATTTTTTTATTTTTTTAGTATTTAACATTTAGTATTGACGAATTGGTATCCGTGGATCAAGAGGTGAGAGAGGGTCTTCCGATTATTCCTGTATGAGAATAAGAAAGGCAACGCGACCAAAATGCCTATACTAGCTAGGTGTTCCAGATGAAAGGGCTGACTAACGTGAATCGCTTTAACAAAACATTGCGTTATGGTACCTAAGGGGTGGCTGTGGGGAGCATAACTAGGGCCGGATATAAGATTACGCTGGCGGAATCATCAAAGTAAAAAAAACAACCCATAAAAATTAAAATTGTTCGTGTAAATTCTCTAATAAACAAAAGTGTACTGAATTCCACTAAAATTGCTGAGATATAAAAACACATACGAAGCACTGCAATCCAACCACAAAATAACCCCAATCGTAAAACAAGCAGCGCTGCCCACAGCACATAGCGAACAGCGTATATCGCACACAGAACACAGTGATTATAGTATGAAATGATCTGATACCGTGAAAAAAAATTTGTATGGTAGCCCCGATCGCTCTCAAATAGAGAAAGTATTGTCCCCGGAAATAAACATGTGTGCAAAATTGCAAAAAGATCGGGCTTTGTGAAGTGGGTTAAAAATTGATCACAAGATCTGACCAGCCAGTCCGCCAGCCACGAGCACGCGAAGTTAATATAGAGAATTTAAAAAAGTGAACTTGGACAGAAGTTCTGGCGAGAGCTTAGACAAAGTACGGCTTACGTAGGTCGGTTTTAAGGTGAATCCGACAATCTGATGATTAATTTTCTATTTACTATTGCAGTTTTTAATTTATTTGTATGAGCCCTTCAATTTTTCACTTTATCACTTCTCACCAATCAATTGTGGTAATTTCAAATTGATGATATCGCTTGTGCATGCAGTCAAAAATTTGAAATTGATTTCTTAATCACTTTTGTCTCAACAAAAAAACGTGCTAAGTTAAGGTTTAACAACTTACTGAATGGCAGTTTCACATGTACGTAACTTTGCACAAAAGACGTCGCAATACTACGACCGACATTAGAATAACTAAATTTTTGCAACAAACAACATATCGCGATTTTAAGTACCAAACATAAATTGCCGTGTGTCCTTACTTTAAATCGACGTGTGTCCTTACTTCACGTATGTGTGATAGGAAATGACCCAGTAACAGGCACATGGTCAACACGGGAGTACGGCATTTTAAACGGAACAAAACAAAATCTATTTTATCGTAAAATTTTATGATGTCGTATAAAAGAAGCCAAAGGCTTTATTGGCGAGTTACTTGTCGACAATGGATAAGAGTAATGTGAACCTCAAACGTTTTACTCATTCAAGTTATATTCCTGCCAGCTGCTCTAATTTTTGCGCAAAGTAATATTAATTGGAGCTATATCGCTAAATCAATTAAAAAAACTATTTGCTCGTATGGTAATGATTAGTTTAGTATGAAAGATTTAATCGTTTATTTTTGCTTTCAAGACAATAACAATAAAAGTTGACAAACAAGAAAAGTTCATTACGCGGTAAATTGTAATTGAAAACTATTTAATTGGAAAGTTCATTACGTGGATCGTGGACTAATGGCACTAATATAATAATTAACATACTCGTACTACACTATTTGATTTTACAGTGACTTGCTGGCGTACATTCTTGTGAATCTTTGCGGTTGAATTAGTTGAAATGCCTAGGGTTAGTTATCCAAAGTTAGCGTTAGGAATAAAACAAAAACTATTACTGATATTTTTTTTTTATTTCTCAATTAAATCCACATCTATCAGTATAGTAGATATCAAGTAATTTTTTTAAAAGTTAAGAGCGGGAAGGAATTACCTCAATTATATAGGTCATTACCTACATTACTACAATTGATTGGAATAGAATTACACATAGATAATTATTTTTATACAAATTATTTTAAAATTCTAGATCTATGGGTCTGCGTTTCTTCAGTCGTCTGCCTGTGGTAGCTTCTTCGTTTGGTAAGGTTCGTGGCCATTTTTTTATGTGCTTTAAGTTTTGTGTTTTTTTAACTTCTTCGTCGATTATCCAAATATCAGGATGCATACATTGTAATGTACAATATACAACGTAACTGTCCGGAGAATTTTATTTTATAATCTTTGTATGATGGCTAGGTTTGACGCGCTGGCATTGCCCCATATCTGTAGTCTGTACGTGCAGATTGGTTTTTTATATGGCTTTATAGATTAATAGTTTGTTTTGTGTCGATAATTTGGATTTTGTTTCTTTTCTTTTGGTATCGTTTTTGGTTTAAGACCCCAAAAGACCACCAAATCCCCAACAATATTCACAAAAATACATCGGAAAGATCCTCAAAAGACTTCCCAAAATCCCCTGAAATGACCCACAAAATACCCTCAAAAGACTCCCCAAAAGACTCTTAAAAGACGCTTAAAAACCGTTGAAAAACCCTCAACAAACCCCCAAATGAAGCTCAAAAGACCACCAAAAGACCCTCAAAAGACCCCCAAAGGACCCCCCAGACAAACCTCAAAAGACCTAACCGAATAAATCGATTAAGAAATTATTTAGTTCCCAAAACTTAAAAAAGTAACACAATAATGTGACCTATAATGTGACTGAAAATCGCAACACAATATGTTTTCTGATACTGTACTAAATTTTCTCCTCACCGCCGATAAAGAAGTTTTACATACAAAAATGTCGTGTATTTTTATCTCATTATTAAATAAACACTGGTGGAAGCGCAATAAAACCTCCACGTGGTGGCCGACGGAAATTTTCCTCCAATACAGGAAATCCTTAATGATCGGGCTAGTCCCTTCAAAGTAAGGTTGGCGCGAGGCAATAGCAATAGTAAAAAATTATTATTACGGAACTTAAAATCAGCCTCGGATACACTGATGAACGACGACGACCACGGCAACGAAAACGGCTAAACGATTTAAAATTTTTCTCATGGAACGTACGTTGACTGTATAGAGCTCGAGCTGCTCAACAGCTAGATACCCTGTCTAAATATAAGGCTGACATAACTGCAATGCAGGAGATGCGGTGGACGGGGAATGGTGTCTTACAAAAATCAGAATATGACATATATTACAGCTGTAATGCAAGACATCATGTGCTCGGGGTGGGGTCAGAAAATAATGAAACCCACCGTTATCAGCTTTAAAGCAATAAATGAATGGCTATGCACCCTTCGCTTGCGGGGAAAATTTAAAAACATAAGTTCTTTGAATCAGTCGAACGGGAACCTAATGCCTGCACTCGTTGTGATGTAAAAATCATTCTGGGGGATATGAATGATAAAATAGGTAGGGAGCCAGTATTCTGGCAGTACATTGGCACCCATAGGTAACACGAGACCACTAATGACAATAGGACAACGAGTCACAGAGATGGCAGCAAGCAACTATCTTATTGTGCTTCGAGCGCGGATTGCATCATAACGAAAGACTGCATCCGCGAATCAAATTTGAATCAACACGGCTGCCCTTCGCAACGAAGAAACCCGATACAACTACGGTCAAGCGATAGGACTCGCCCTAAATGCAGGGAGATGAATCCTGTAGCTGAGATGTTGGGCGTTGTTGACTCCATCTTAGGCAGTAGTCTTAAAGATCGGACCTACTGGTTCGATGAAGAATGTACGGTAGCGACTGAACGTAAGAATGTTGCGTACCGAGCAATGCAGCAATCTCATATCGTATTAAAAAAGGAGGTACGCCAATACACCAAGCAATTTATGAACTAATAGTGCAAGTATGTGAGGAAGAAGCGATGCCAGAAGACTGGCGAATAAGCATCCCGTGCCCCATACGTAAGAAAAGAGATATCACAAGACAAGACAATACTATGTAGGTTGACCATGACCAATGTTATAAACCAAGTAAAAATATCCGGATCTCTATCAAGCCCATTCAACCTCTATAACGGGCTCCGACAAGGGGATGGACTGGTCTGCGTCCTTTTTATCCTGGCGTTGGAGAAAGTGATCCGAGACTCTGACCTAACGGCGAGAGGAACAATCCCCTATAAGTCCATTCAGATACTGGCTTACTCACACTACATTGACATCGTTGGTAAAAACCAGAGAGCTGTACAAGATACTTCCATCCAGATCGAGTAGGCGGCACTAAATCTGGGGCTATGTTCGAGAGAAAAGTCTTTCGGAGAATTGTTGGCCCCATGTGTGAGTAAGGATGATGCCAGAGACTCTATAATGATGAGATATACGAGCGTTATTGCGATGCCGACATCCTGAAGAAAATTATGATCTGTGGATTCCGGTTGATAGGACACCAGGACGCATGAGCGAAGAGGATCCTGCTTGGAAAGGTAGGATTTATGCAACACTACAGCGAGGCCAACCAAGTCTACGCTGGAAGGATGACGTGGACAAGTAGACCCAGAGTTTAGGGATGACATCGGCTCGAAATGGGAACAGGTGAAGAGATTTTTTGAGGGAGGCCAGGACAGGACCCCGGTTGTAGAGCCAATTATGATGTTGATTGTCATTATTGTTCTCGTGTAAACTATGGGTGCTAATATTCTGCCCGTATATATGAATACGAGCTCTAGAACTATTTTTTCGTTCAATTCCCCCAAGAATGGTTTTCACAACATACCGAGGGCAGGCATGGAGATCTCGTTGAACATCTTCAAAGAATTTTTCCTTTTCATCGTCTGCGGAATTTATGAGTTTTTTAAGTTCTTAAATTTTTCCGGCACCCGAATGAAGCATTGCCGTTCATTTAAACCTAAAATCCCGATAACGATGGCTTTCGTTCTTTTCTTGTTCATTTAGCTTTTCTTTTTTTTTGCACATTTCCTTTGTTCCTTAAAAATAAGGTAATTTTTAATTGAAAATTGGCTTATTTTAGTTTAACGATTTTTAAACAATTTTAGTTTAAACTAAACATATCCTTGATACATTGTAGAAATTTAAATGAAACAATTTGTAATCGTTCTCCTTGGGTTTTTCGAATTTTCTTAATGTATTAGACTAAGTTGTCAACAAGTATAAACTACACGTATTCTTTTTTGACAACATCCTATGAATGTTGATGGGTGGGTACTAAACTTTCCATACCCGTCCAGCACAAAAGTAATATTGAATTAAAATGTTTTTTTTGCAGTTTTACAGTACATGTTTTCCCTGAACACTATAAATATGTGTTCAGGGTAAGCATTTCATACATTTCAATATACTCACAGAGAAATAACTGCATTTGCCATTATTCTTAGATGTAGTAGAATTTTCGTGTGCATTTGAAAAAATTGTACTGAGACAAACTTTTGCTACTAAATTATGGTGAGTTAAAAGAATTTATTCTTGTTGCGCTGGTTCTATTTTTGGTAACCGCTACAGTAAGAATATAGTAGTTTTCTTACAACATGTTATTAATGATTTGAAAAATAAATGTCCTCCGAAAGTTGGAGGATGAAAAGTAGGTTACAATGTTTCAACCAATAGCTAATCGCTTGCCTAAGGTATAGGATTTTTTTATAACTACAATTACCTCCTTCATTTATAGCCCTGATAATTTTACCTAAAGAAATTTGGGTTTAGATATAAAGAAAGTCGCCCTCTGAAAGTAAATTGATTGCATACTTTGTGCACTTCCAAGAAGCCAACTTAAGTAAGAGTCGATAACTGCCGACTTAAGCTTCTATGTTTATTACTGATTTCAAGGTGATCACATCGACTACGTCTTGCAATAAGTGATGTTAAAACGACTTTCTCCAAGGAATAGCAATGGCAGTACACTTTTCCTGACTGTATTATAATATTTGTTACCTTCATTTTTCTTCCAGTTGCTACATTAAAGAATCATTTATGGTTCCCTGATGTTTATGTTTGTTATGTATCTCGTGTAACAAATAGTAAATAAAACAATTGGCAACTGTAGAGCAATTTTATTAAATCGCATCTTATTCAATCATATCCTTAAACATTTAACACGCCCATCGGCTATTACGGGTGTTAAGGCTAAGAACTGTAAATGCAGTCGCACAGCTCCGATAGTGCAGAAATAACCTGATAGCATCATACGCCTCTTCAAGGTTTATTGGTCGTTAGCTCATCAGTTTACAAAAGTATCACTCAAGTGTTGTTTTTGTAAGCTTCATAATTTACGAGTACAATAAAAAGAAGAAAAGTACTCTTATAAGGAGTATAAAAAGCAAGCGAAGCGAAAAATTCCATATTATTAACCTTTGTACTTTGCACGGAAATATCAGTCGCCTAGTCGAACATCAGATTGCGTATTCAAATGGCATACGAAGGAAATAAGTTTTGTAGTCACGAAACTGGATGGCAGCCTTCCTTTCTGGGTGTTCACGATCCACTTAGTTACATCGAGTAGTCCCATGTCCGGCGGTCCGCGAAGATGACGTGTAGACAAAAAATATCAAAAAGTCTTAGGTACAGTTAATGTGTATGCATCAGGAATGCAATTGCTGCGGGCGCCTCATAATAATTTTTCCTTAATTGTGAGTCTTGTCGATTTGTTCTATGATTTTTCATTTTTATTTTTTAAAGAACTAAAGCCAAACTAAAACCAAAACAAAAAAAAATGCTTCTTAATAGCTCTTCAATACATTTTTGTGATTTCTGCAGCATTGAATTATGAAAACATTATTGCGAGCCCGAAGGGCGAGGCTTATATTCAGAGGACATGAACATTTTTTTCAGCGAGCGTGTGTACATTTGTTTGTTTGTACCGTTTGTTTGCCGTGTTGTATATCTTGGCTTGTACCAGTCAAAATTTGATGGGACTTGTTTTAAAACAATTGGTTAGCGTTCGGCTTGCGATGGCGTAATTTTTTCATTAATAGGGGTTACTACCCCTGAGGAAAACGGAAAAAATACTCACTCTACGCATCGCTATCGATTTTTTTTTTAAGTCAATAAGTTTGCAAAATAAATGTGGATTTTTCAGTCTATTTCAGAAATCGCTTATGACTGAAAGACGTATCGCTAATGAATGAAAGACCTACATTTAGCGTAGCATATTATTAGGATATTAAGATAAATTAGTCTTTAGACTGAATTACAACTAAATATACATACGCGGGTATGTGTAGTCACTCGCATAGCAGAATACATTAGCTCTTGTGTCTATAGCAGTGGTAGAAACAATTTTCAGTACCAATCCCAAGTTAAAGTTACAGTCTGACAGTTATGACATTTAGAGCCATCATAGGTTGCTTTTATTATTGCTATTAGTTTATCTGGTATACCTTTCCTGTGCAAGGCGAGCCAGATAAACTGTCTGTTGTCACTGTCAAAAGCCTTTTCAAAATCGATGAACAGCAGGTTTAGTGGTGACCGGAATTCAACGCGCTGTTTAATAATGATCCGCAGAGTGTTGATGTGATCGACACAGGAGGATCCAGTGCGGAAACCTGCTTGTTCGGCATTGAGTGTATCTTCCAGATGTGCCTTAAACATGAGTTGGCTCGGATTCTACTGCAGAGCACCATCTAGTCCTCCCGATTTGTTCTTTAGTGCGTTGATTGCGGTAGCAATCTCATCTTTACTGGAAGTTGAGGTGCGAATTATGGAAATTATTACTTCTGGCAGCTCCGTTTGATTTGCGTGCATATCGTTGGCGAATACACGGTTAAGGACCGAAGAAAACTGCTCTTTCCATCGCTGGAGCTGATTCTCATCTGAAACGAGTACCGCACTATCTAGGCCTTTCCACCAGCTTTATTTTTTGTCAACATTACGTTATTGCTCTTAAAACTCCATGTTATAGAATTCGTAGTGTTTAATTTTTATAGTCAGTATGTCCGTGAATTTGTGCAAAGTGTTCCTGCATATATTGTATTATTGAGAATGCGTTTTCCTCTCTAAACTCAAATTTGAGATGCGTTAACTAACTACAGAGAATTTTATTGTTTATGAAATCTCCCGTCACATGGAAAAACTCCTTAAAATGAAAATGATAGTTTCGAGATAATTGATTTTGAAACAAATAAATAATAAATTGCGCGCCATTTCGGTATTATTAAATTTTTTGTAGTGAAAATTGGAAGTTATGTCCTTCACATAATTATACGTTATATTGTTTATAAATTTTTTTTTTAAATTTAGTTTTTCCATATAAATTAAGTGAAAAAAGGTTTTGCCACCATGAGAGCTTTACAATTCCCCGTAGAAAATCGTTGGCAAAACCACTTATTCAACAATAGTTTGTTTTGGATGTTGGCGATTTTTAAAATCATATTAATATGAAACTGGCAAAAAGCCCTTAGATTCTTTTAGGCGTTTTATCATTATATACAAAAAAATAATTAAACGAAAAGTCTAAACGAAAAACCATTAATATTCATTAAAGGGTTTTGCCTTATTAAAAAAATAAAAAGATTAATAAAATTCATTTTTCTGTTCACCGTTTTCTAAAATTTTCCACTTCCATAGCAGTAGTTAATAATTGGAGGATTATAAATTGCTGTTTTCAAATTCGCTATATTATAATCTAAAAAAACATGCATAAAATATATTTTTCAATATATCTTATTGCTAAATAATTTACCTTCCAATAATGTTGTGTTGCGCTCTTCTGCATCAAAATTAGCATTTACATTTTTGTTTTCTTGTGAAGCTGTAGGCAGATCGGTTATATTTTCGACTCTGGGATAATATCTATTATCTAGTTCCTTTACAGAAATTATTTTTCCCAGCATTGGAAATGCGCGACTTTTTTATCCGTTGTACAACTCAACACAACTTCTTCACAATACAATCATAATAAAACTGAGACAGTGACATTAGAAATACCGCGAAGTTTCGCACACTTATTGGATGTTAGGAGATCAACCGTTTAAAATAGCGCCAAAAAGATTTTATGTTCCGCGGCAAAACGCCTTGTTGTCTTATAAGGTGATTTACCAAATATATTTCTTAGAGAACCAGAAAATAAACACAACTGTAGCGCCTTAAACTGCGTTTTGCCATCGTTGATTTTAAAATATGTTTAAGTCATACTTATAAGCAAAAGGACTTAATTAATTCAATGATTTATTAAACTTGATACCAAAGCAAAATTTTTTACATTTTAAGATCCATTAAATTATTTTGCCCGTTACACATTTTGATTTTTATGCGAATAAGGCGTTTTGTCACTAAATTATCTCGGTAACGGTATCTCTTAGATACTTTAGATAAATGATTTTGGTATTGTTGAAAAGAGTAGGGATTTCTGATGCTAATAAGCGAATAATTTCAAAAACAGCTTAATGGCGTTTAAGGCGTTTTGCCATGTGACGGGAGAAATAGCTAAAGATTTAAATTTCAATGAAATGTTCAATAGTTCCATTAAGATTATTATTTTTTTGCGAATTCTCACCATCTCTATTAAATCAATTGTGAATAATTGAACACATATATCCATGTACGATAATAGAGCAATAATTACCTAGCCTTAGCAAAAACATTTTTTTTACTATTATTATTTTCAACAGTGTCCTTTTGGCTCGATACACTAAACCAATGTTTTTCTAATTTTCGTTATCCCTTCTGATTTTATATTAATGATGTCGGAACCTCTCTTCCGCAGAGCAATTTTTTCTAATTTGATGTAATAAAATAATAGCTTGGGGCTAAATCTGGAGAATATGGTGGATGTGAAAGTAATTCGTAGCTCAATTGAATAAGTTTGACTATTTCTTGTGAGCTGGTGCATTGTTTTGAAAGAAGAGAACTTATATAAATTCTAGTGTGGGGACTTTTTACGACAGTATTAAGACTTAGCTTACCAATATGTTATTGTTACTGATGAAGGTGCAGCGTAAGTTTTGTTTTTTGAAGGACGAAGTTAACAAAAAAGCTCGAATTTTATAAGCACTGCGAAGAACCGCCAGGTAGCTATAACTCTGCCTTTCTTTAGAGAGTAAAATTATGCAAACTTTTTCCGCTTTTCCCGCTTTTTGAGTTCACTGAACTGCAATAAATGAACTAAGAGATTTTATAAATGTCAAGTAGTTCTTTTGGCTATAGTTTCGTGCATAAATTTTGGTACTCCTTTTCATAGCAAATATTTTTCTCTTCAACTACCTCTGTCCAACCCTGCATAAATCAATAATTTGTAAGCTCTTATCGACATATTAGTTTGCATTGCATTAACTAGTGATTTTCCCTACATACGAGTGTTTATTACACTCTCACTCGACATATCCAAAACGATTTAAAATGCAATAAGTTCACACTGATGCATGGGGGGAAGGACGGTATATAATAAAACAAATACAATATTTTTCACTTTCGCCTTAATAAATTGTAAAACGACTACATGCAACTCATCCAAGTATTCGTACAAATATGCACAACCCAGACTCGTTCATCTGAATTTTTTCCTAATAAACGATATTCGAACAAATTTTACATAAATTTTCCATAAATTTTAAACCAAAACTGATAGGAAAAAGTATCCTTTTTACTCCGATCATTCTTCAGGGAATTGAATATTTTGGTGGAGTTCCCAACTGCACTCGTACTTCATGTCAGTGTGTTGTGTATCGATTAGAAGTTTGTGCAGTTGCACCTGATGCTACCTGATGCATCGAGTTTGTTTAACCGCAGTGAAGGTCTGGTCGGTGTCCAGTTTTGAAATTGGATAGCATTGATTAATTGTGTCACAGGACCCATACGGCATTCAACTTAAGACTCTAAAATTTACTGCAATATTATTGTGTGATTAAGTATCCCGGTAATATACTGGAATTGGTAGTGCGGATTGATATGTGATCTGTCAGTGTCATGTCCAAATTCGGATAGTTGAAAATGGAAAGTGGAGACCAATCATCGTGCATATCTAGAACAGGTGGAAATTAAATTTCCTTATATTCAAAAATGTTTCAACTATTCCCGAAATGTACCCAAATAATCATTACTCATTTTTATAAAGTAAACAATCGGAACGCTAAAGGGGCACTGGTATCAGCGTCAAGAAATATTGGATCTCGCGAGAGAGGGATGTATTCAGACATCGAGCATGTACAGCTCTCATTGCGGATCGCACTAATTGGAGCATAATTTTTGAGCGGATAAAATATATTCGTCGGATGTAGCGGCAGTAATAAAAGAAAAGAAGTACAGCTAATTTTTAAGTTGTCTACATTCAATGGTAAATAAAGTGAGATGGTGGAGTTAGTCTCTTAAAACTATGATGTTTCTACGAAGTGAACTAATTTCTTTTGATTTGTTGTTTTTTTTTATAAAGGCGCAGGATAAAAAAAGGGGAAAGTGTTTAGTTTTGTTTGTATCATTTATCCTCCTTCATATATAATAATAACCAGTTTACGGGATATTTCGTGATTATAAATTGCCATTATTCAACTCAGAAGAGTGTGCCATTTCAGTGCAGTGCCACGAATTCTAGTTTTTTTCATTACAAAGGGTTTTAACCGGAGGCATTCAAGTGTTTGATCAAGTATATGAAAAACTGTTAAATCTTCATGTATTTCTCTGTTAAGTAAATATAAAAAACCGACCCATAAAAATAAAATGTTTTATGTAAATTCTCTAATCGGAGATACACATGTGTTCAAAGTTTAAATAAAATCGTATTAATTTTTGAAGAAATTTATATAAGAGCCCCTACTCGGTTCTGAGGGCCGATCACTTCCAAATTTTTTCAATAAGTGTTGTCATCGGAGATACTCATGTGTATGGTGAATAAAATCGGGTAAATTAAAAAACGTTAACAAAACTTAACATGGAAGTCCCTCGACCCTTAGGTCAGATCACAGACAAATTTTAAGAGAAACTGTTGTCATCGGAGCTTTGGGATGTGCGTTAAATTTTAAGACAACATTTGGTAACAAACAAACATGTGTCCACGCGAAGTTAATATAGAACATTTAAAAAACGAGTACACTATCCAGTTAAGGCATCTTACATTAAGACTAAAGCGACAACACCTCAATAAGCCAAGTAAGTGTATTTTGTCATAATCGTAACACTTTTGTATTTATATTTTATACAATATTTATTAGGTTTGTTTGCCTTGTCTGAAATATGTGACAGTCAAGTAGATAAAGAGAAGTTATGATGTGTTTGCAGTTTAGGGGCATTAATCATATTAGCACGTAACACTTTAACGTTTTAAATGTTAATCACATCAGCGCGAAAACGAAAGTAAATTCTTACCACAATCAGTGAGTGTAAAATAATTCTCTATTTTGAATTTCAACAGAACAATTCGAGTATACTAAAGTAGAGCTATTCAGACTCTATAGAAATTACGTTTTGAAATTATAACCAATAGAAGCTTAAATTAAAGTAACGAAAAAAGATCATCTTGAATCAATCTGAAACGATTATATGGCAATAGATCCTATAGTCGTTATAAATTTTCGATCTAAACACAAAAACAAAAATTTGACCGGTCACGAAAAATCACAGTCAAACTTCTTACCACCATCAGGTCTGCATAACAAACTATAATGCAGTAAGGTTCTTAAAAAGCTTTACAGTGCTACAAAATAGAATTGACCGAGCACTCTAAGATCGGCAAAAGAATAAATATTTAGTAATTCTCAACTTACGCTCCTGTATTTCTACACATATTCCAGGCCTACGCGTCGTGCTCGTACGCAATGTCTAGACTTACGCATCGTCTGAGTTAATCTCAGATCGTCTTAAGATTGACTTTGAAGCGCTCACAAAATTTCAGCCCACAAGGTCATGCGAAAGATGGTTAAAAAAAACTCAAAAAAAAATGAGAAAATGGTGCTATCACACGCACCATTCGCGATATGAGGAACGCGTCATACGCGAAATATCAAAAATGCTATTTTAGACATAAACACTCACAAAACACTCAGCTCTCTAAGTCGTGTGGAAGGTGGTTAAAAAAGACCTATAAGAAGTCGAAAAAAATGTCAACTCATCAGACGCGCCATACGCGACATGCGACATGCGTCATACGCGAAATATAAAAAATCTCACAAAATTTCAGCTCTCTAGGTCGTGTGGAAGGTGGTTAAAAAGGACCTCAAAGAAGTCGAAAAACCAATTTTAACCCATCTCACGCGCCACACGCGTCTTGTGACATGCGTCATACACGGAATATCACAAATGCTATTTCGGACTCAGACACTTACAAAATTTCAGCTCTCTAGGTCGTATGGAAGGTGGTTCAAAAGGACCTCAAAAAGTGGAAAAAAATGTTCAACCCATCACACGCGCCTCAGGCAACATGCACAAGCGTCTTACGGAATATAAAAATTATATTTCGGACTTGGACACTCACAAAATTTCAGCTGTCTAGTTCGTGTGGAAGGTAGCTAAAAATGACCTCAAATAAGTCGAAAAAAAGTTGAACCCATCACACGCGCCAGACGCGGCACGTGACAAGCTTCATACGCAGACGATAAAAAATTATATTTTGGTGCTATTTGAGCTGAGCTGAAGCTTACCTCTTCCAAATGCTTGGAAAAAATTTGTTCCTTTCTCATTCGCAAAGCATACAAATGTGTATGGAGTCCTTTGAAAATCAAATTAAAAAATCATGATATTACACCAATTAAAACCATACATTTCAGTTAACATATTGCTGCTCCCTCTTTTATTTTCTCATTATAATTTATTTATATATATGTATATATATATTTATGTAATAAATAATTATTTACTTCACTCCAAAGCTATATATTTTTAATTTTAAGTTATTTTTTCTAGGTATTTTATGGTATATTTGCAATTTTTAATTATATACGGAATCATTCCACCATGATATGTTGTCTTTAAGTTAATAACATTTTTAAGATGGCTACAACAATCTTAAAGTTTAGCCCATATTAATATGCTTTATAATTACAACGAAATTAGTCATAGAGACAAAACTAAAATTGTATAGCAAGCTTTTATATAAAAGACCAATATATGAATACGAAACAGAAGTTGCCTAACTTTTAACCCTTAAGTTGAGTTCAATTGTTTCTATAGCATCTTTTGTATACGCTTGTAACGAACTCGTACTGTTTCTTTATTTATATACGCGACTAATTTTTATTAAATATTTTACTCTATGTATATATAAATATAAATAGTTTTCTAATGCATGTATGCAGTTGGTTTGCATATAAATAATACTTGTATGTTCTAATTTTTTCTTAATTTTAGGTTTTTGTGTTTTTTACAGTCTTTAGTTATTATTTATTTGTAATATTTACTGAGTGTTATTATTTAGTGTATGCTCCTGTAGGTTTGGGTCATTTAAAATACGTACAATTTTTACAATCGTAAAGGTCCTTAACTAAAAGAAATAATAATTAATGTCCGAGGTATTTCTAAACATTAACAAACAAGTATAGGTATGCTTATATTTATGAATATTATTTAATTGAAATTAATATAAGGTGAAGCTCCAAATTATATCCTTTTCAATTTAGAAAATTTTCCACCGCATACACATTTGCGCGGTCAGCGAACTAAGATTGAGTTACGATAAGTGGCCATTGCTCGAATCAAAGAACCAACAACCAACAATAGGCAATAAATATTCGAGTTCTTCGTTATTCACAATTTTTTGAACAAAAATCCTGATTTGTAGTTGTCTGGGTTATTGTTGTCTCATGTGATTCTAGTGGTTGTTTTGTGGTGTTAAACTTTGATTTACATCATTTTCTTTCAGCAAAATCGTAACGAGAATGACGGCAATGATTTCTTTATACATGCTATGATAGATTTGGGGACTGTTTGAGTTCTGCTTCTGCTCCTATGATACAACTTACACTACCACTAATATAGCACCACAATCAGAATCAGACGGATTGGTGCTGATGTTGTTGCCTATCAAAGTTTAACAAATCTTGTCGCTGATATTGACAGCACAAATATTAATGATATTCGATGATGTAATTGTATTCGGTTCCATCTGGAGTTTGCCGACGATGCATTATAGAGGCTGTCGTCGTTATCGCTTCCAACGAATACATCTAGTTCGGAAGAAATTACACATGGAAAGCAAATTAGGAGGTAAAATTGTCAACATTATAATGGTTGAGTTAATAAAGCTAAAAATGAAATATATTCCTTGCCTTTGTCGTAAAATTCTTTTTTGAGAATCACAAAATATTGCAGAGTAATATAGAGTAGTATAATATAATATGGTCGGTCCAAACTAAACTGCGGACTGCAATTTTGAGCATGCATTTTGGAAAATTGCTTTTTAAAATTTAGTTCGTTTATATAATAAACAGCCGATGAAAAGAAGCATTCTTTCAGCCAGTCAGTAAAATTTGTTCTGGTGGATATGAATCGTTGATACAGTGCTCCGAACGCGAATTGCATCAGCGAATCAGATTCGAGTCAAGACGGCTGCGTTTCGCAACAAAAAGACCTTGACTTGCTCTTAATTCAAGGAGAATGAGTTCTTGATTTAAGATGGCGGGCGAAGAAGGCGAATTAACACGCCTTAACAATACTTTCATTAATGCTTCTCTTTCCATCTTAGGCAGTATTCGTAAAAATCGGTTCATGGTTCGATGTAAAGGTAAGGTTTTTTTTTTTGGATTTCTACCATATGACAGACACTGCGACCTGAAAGATCTATTGTATCTTTCGGTGTCTTTAAGCGTACCACCTCCCTAATAAACGATAGTCCATCCTTGGTAGCAGAATTTTTCAACTCTGCTGTCGAGCATATTTTCTTGTGAAAGATGCTTCTCCTTAACCAAAGTAATACTGGGCATTCACAGAGAATGTGCTCGGATGACTCTTCATCTTCCGAGCAGAACCTACATTCTGTCTCTGAGCCTACTCCACGGAATGATGTCTTACAAAAATCAGAATACGACATATATTACAACCGTCATGCAAGACATCATGTGCTCGGGGTGGGGATTTTAGTCAGCAAAAGAATGAAACCCACTGTTATTGGCTTTAAAGCAGTAAATGAACGGTTATGCACCCTACGCATGCGGGGCAGGTTTAAAAACATCAGCCTCATAAACGTTCACGTATCTACCAGATGATGAAAATGAAGAATTCTTTGAATCCGTCGAACGGAAACTCCATGTCTGTCCTCATATGACGTAAAAATAATTCTGGGGGATATTAATGCCAAAAAACATTGGCACCCATAGCTTACACGAGAACACTAATGACAATTGACAATGAGTCATAGATGTGGCAGCAAGGACAAGCTGCGTCCTCAATGTCGAGGAAGGCACACATGGCCACTTCCTTGGAACGAAAAGTTCCTTCTATCTTCTTTACAAGATAGTAAGGGACACTTTCTGCGCTTTTGCCTTTACTGTACTCAAACTGACTTGAGTGCAGAGGGGTAGACAATTCTAACTGGCCTCTAATATGAATATCATGAGTCTCTCCATGGTTTTGAATACGAACAATGTTAGACTTATAGGTCTGTATGATATAGTAAGCTCACTAGGCGTATTGTCTGATTTGGGTATATATATCACATTTACCTATCTCCAGATAGTTGGAATGTACTCCCAGTTGGAGCTGGCTCTAAATAAATCAATTATACCCGGTAGGATGAGATCGGCTGCCTACTGTAGAAGAAGAAGAAGAAAAGAGCCTACTGCCAATTTAACCTATTCCGGACTAAAAATTTTACCGGATAAGCTATTAGCTCTCCAATAATACAGACACATTGGTTTTATGCGGTCGGAAACATGTAGGGTCTACGAGTAGACGAACCTGGGAAATGAACCTGGAGTAGGGTTTTTTAATAAAACTACACAGATTGTTTTATCATTAACTATTGTTTTAATGATTCGTACAGCTAATGTCATTTCGACAATGTTTTCGCAGCATTTCGTCAATGTGGCACGTCTGAATCGTCTTAATCCAGAGTTGTACTCTATAACGGTGAACCTATATTCGTCCCAACTCTTTGTGCGTTTAGCAGAGTTGAAGAGTTTTCTGACTTTCTTCCTAAACTTAGCCAGCAGGTCTTTCCACCAGGGAACCTTTCGTCTACACCAGCTGGTTATAAGGACACAGCTGTAATGATAGGAAGAGAGCAACATATCATTAAGTTGATATGCTCACTCACCTTAGTCGCCTGTGGACTTAACAGATGTGACATGCATATCTACTTCAGAGGACAAGTCCTCGATATAGATTCCAGTCCGTGGACTTTGGATCATATCTATTTAGAAGGAGCATGTGCCAGTTTGCCATGAACGTATTTGTAGTATTTACTGAGTATTTAAATAAAAACAACATTTTTACGTAAAGACCAAACGTAAAAATCTTGTTTGCCGAGTAATGTAACAATCTCATATAACGCGAGCACGCGAAGACGAATACAAAGATCTCAGAATATAAGAAAAAAAAATTAAAAAGTTTGAATACTTGGTATGACCTCATTTCATCAAGAAGGTGTTTCATTCCCTAGGTAAGTAAACACTCTATACACAATTGACCTTCTATGGGTCGCATTATCAGCCATTGGGGAGGGTTATTTAAAAATGCCTGCACAACATTTTCTTCATTCCCTTCGTATTTCTTTTGTTCGAATTAAGAAGGAAAGCAAATATCCTTATTGACAAATCATTTAAAACCCAACGAACCTTTTTTTTTATTTGAACTGATTTATTCTACACCTTATAGGTTAAATGTGGCCACAAAAAATTCAAAGTACTATTGGGGAAATATTGTTTATCTATTATACTACATTTATGTAATTATTTATTTCTCAGTTTTTCGTTCCCTCAAATTCACTTACACGAAAATTTGTCGAAGACATAAAAAATGTCCACTGTTATTGGAGTTTACCTTGCTCGTATTAAAACCGCACCACAAGTGCCCTATTATTACGTATCCGTTTGTTCATATACATGCACACTTACGACCAGTGGGAGATACACACCTTTCCGTTTTCCCGGATTTTCCGGATCGTCACCAATGTCCGTGCCCTTTGACGGATGATAAAGTTCTGAGCTTTTTACACGCTTCTTACCTGTTCAACGATGATGAAAAAAAGAGAAAAGTTACGAAACAAACGGTTTTTTGATGTCATGTAAATTATGCATTTTTATTAGAATAAAAAAAGTATAGAAAAACTGAGGACAGAAATTCTATCCGGGGATAAGCGTACAAGGACTGGCTGACGCCACCGACCATAGTGCCACCCATCATCATCGATAGGAGATTTTCACAGTAGCTGCCGACTGCCGGTACCTTCACCAATTATGGAATAGGATTTGAATAAATTATTTAAGGATTCTTACTGGAGGAACGAGAAATGCAAAGCCTTGCATTTCGGTAGGATAAGGATTAACAATTTGCGAACGTTATTATTATTCCATTTCTTTTGCTATTTATGGTTTTATGTGCAATGCGTTCGTTCGCCATCTCGTCATGGTCGTCATCACGCTGACGATGATGAAGATGATGATGTGAAGCGAGCAGGTGGTGCAGGGTGAGAAGTGCAGATAAAATGTAAAATATTACGATGGTCTACCTCACCTTTATGTCTTCCTTCGAAATTATCCACATAGTTTACAGCATTCGGTGGTATTCCTGCGGAGATGAAATTAAATAAAAACAAAAATGAGGGGATTTATGAAATAAAAAGTTTACTTGAGTTGTTTTCAAGAAAAATATTTGAATTCAATTTAAATGAGAGGAAGTCCGGTCATGATCGTGATTACCCTAGAGAAAATATTTTCGCGAGTGCAGGGGTAAGAGTATGAAAAGTGTGAATTTGTTCGACTGTTTGAGCGAGTGTTGGTGCTTCACGAAGAACAATCTTCTTCAATAGCAAGAAGCTGACATCACGGTCGAGTGGGTATCAAAACAAAGTAAAAATGGTGGTCCCGTCTAACGGGTCTAATGATCTAATTACTTTATAAATTTAGAAATTTAGCAATAAATTTCAAGCAGTGTCTAATGCTTCTGTGCTCAGCCAATGCCATTGTCAATGTCAATGTCTGAATGTCTAACAGCATTCGAGATTTTACGTTAACAAAACCATAAGAAAACTATTGGGACTTAGACATCATACGCATAGAATTGACTGTTTTCTGGCGTAATAGCATTTCCTATTTTCTCTGGCACATCCTATCTTTTTCCTTCAAAACAGGGATAATAGAAGAAAGCATGTTTCACATCTTCTAGTATATACCATCACATAAAGTACAGTGGGGGAACTCTCGTCCTCATGCTTAAAGTGGTGTGAGCAGAAGATAGAAGTCTACTGCTCCATGACCTTTACCGACCCATAGTTCTACTGATGGTATTAATGTATGGGTCCATCTACCCTTACTAAACTCATCCCATCTTACTTGTCAGCTTCTACGCTGCTTTGTGGTTCTCGGATTTTTTTAAATACCCCAGGCGCCTATAAAACACATGGCGCTTCTTGGCCAGTATGTCTGTTGAGAACATACCCGAAATCATAAATGCTGCTTCGCTCGAGATGGTTCTAAAGCCTCAGATCGCACTCTTAGTGGACTTAGTCGCTAGATAGATGACTTGTTTACCAGTAGCTAATATTATCCATTGTGTCAGCCCATATTGGCGCTCCTTGCTTTGTTCGGCATAATTCGAGACAGTGCTCAACATACAGTCTCTGCTTTATCATGTGCTCTTTGAATTATAGTCTCGCATCAATTATCTAATTGATGACTGAGAAATAATTGAACAGTTACCCACTTCAAGGGCTATTTTCTTTTATTTTCTTACCGGATATTAGTAGAGCTTCAGTTTTTTATTCTGCCAACTGTAAACCGATTGATGTCAGGACTCCGGATAGTTCAAATTTTTGCATTACATATTTCGGTTACTTCTCCCGTGTGTTTCGCCACAACGGCACCTGCAATGTCAGCTGTAAAGCCGACAATCTCCGCCACTTCGGGTATTTGGAGCCTAAATATACTGTCGTACATTATATTCTATAGTAAATGGCCAAGCACAGCTCTTTGAGGAACTTCTCCTGTAACCTTTATTCTTTCAGGCCATTATCGGTATTGTATATCAGAACTCTGTTACTAAAGTAATTTGCGACCAATCTCAATATATACGACGGGACCACTCTCCAACGTAATTCATTGAATGTGCACTTCATTTGGCTGAATTGAATGCATTCTTGATATCAAAAGTGACTAAAGTAAAATATTTTTTAGTTCCTCCCTTCACACTTTTCCCATCTATCGCTTTTTGCTCTTACTTTATAACAAATTCAATAGCATCAATTGTTGAACGCGCCTTGCGGAAACCATACTGATGTTCTTCAAGATCACTTTATTGTACGACGGCTTCGTGTAGCCTACCCCGCTAATTCTTTCTAAAGTCTTGTCTGTTGTGGATGGTATGACGATGGTTCGTCCGATAGTTTTTCCCTTTAGGCAGTAGGACAAGTCTCAGTTTTTTCACTCAACTGGAAACACCCCTTTTAGGCATGGAGCAAGCACAATTGCGGATTTTAATGCCACGTTAGGGATATTATTTGATCCTTATTATGGTTGGCTTTCCAACCAACCGCTTTCTTTCCGAGCTTTAGATTTGGTCCAACGCCGTCTATTGCACAGTATAGCTTGTTTTCCTATGTGTGTATAATTTTCTAATATTGCAAGTGACCTCTTTTCTTAAGAAGCAGTTACTGAAAAAAGTTAAATCGATTATTGGGCTAGCGGCCCCTCCGGATTTTGTGCCTTTCCTTCACTTTTTCCTTTGCTGGCTTCTTCTTTTGTGAAATTGACTTTGGCTGTGAGCGACGTTGAGTCCTGCCAGCATTTTAAGGGGACGGAGGTGTTTGTAGCAATAGCCCGAAAGCCTTTTCTTGCCTATATTGCTGACAGAATACCACAAACGTTAGCCCACAAGTTACCAAATTCAAATCGTTTCTTCCAGTGTACTATAATTAAGAACTTACTAGGCTCAGTCCTTATTCATTTATTGGTTGTGCTTTTTTATGTAGGAGTATATTATGCTCATCTTTTTTTATTCTTTATTGCACGTGCTGTTGCCTTTTTTTGCTCCACCCGCCATATCCCTGACTAGGGCCCCTGAGATGGCGCAATCACCCGCGGCAATTGAACCAAGTATTGTTAAAGAGGTGTTATTCCAACCCCCACCCTTTCTTCCTTCTACAACTAAACTTGGAGCCGGCAAGTGGCGGAGTTTGTGTTTATGTACTCGTATATATGTATGTATATTTGTATGTACATTTCCGTCATATTTTGAAAGAAAGTCAGATTCCTGTGTCAATTGGACACCAAAGGAATTGTTTTTATCAATCTTATATTTTTATGAGTTTTTCAGAATTTTTGAATAGTGGCGTCCTGGTATTTTGTTTTGTATTTATAGAAAACAAAAATAGCCACATTTTGGTGCTCACAGTATCATCAATATTAATAAATAACGTGAACTTAAACTCTTTTGGGTAGATCAAAAGCAGATAAGGTCTTCCGGGATTAAACACTCATAGTGGCTGTCACATGGGTCGCAACTACTGGTCTTTTGTGTACCACTTAAATATACTTACGGTACAATTTTATGGTTCCATCTGTGTCGCCTAATGAATTCTTAGCCACGCATCGATATGAACCAAATTCCGATTGAGTCAAGGGATTTATATGCAACTTCATTGTAACTCTATATTCACTGATCTCTGTGACATTTGATGTATATTTGCCGCCTGCAAGGAAAGGAAAAGAATAATAAATAAATAATAGAAGGAAACAAATAACGAAACAATATTATTTTAAAATTATATTACCAAAATTCTTATGTATGTTCCTTTAAATAAAAAGTCTTACAAATAGGCCAATTTCAGATTCCTGCACAAAACATTAATCTAAAAACCTCACATCATGGCACGCCACATGACCAACCAATGTGACCACAACGCAGGAAGTCCTATGGTAATTAAAAGCTAAAAATGTGAAAAATGTGCACCCAGGCGTTTTCATGTCCTGGCTGGCAGGACAATAGATTATGTGAATAATTGCATAAATGTTATCCCCTTGACAACGCACTGAGAGCAACAGGACGGCCGCAATACCGCACAGACAAGAATACTTGCGCTCAGTCAGCTGTTGGGGCTGATGCGTATGTGCTAGATTTGTTATGATTTCTTAATTAAGGGGGAGCGAACATTGCCCGCTGTACTACTGACGACGCCTCTTGCCTGTCACATCAAGAAGAATCTGCAGGGAAATGAAGCTCGTCGACACATTACCATAGGTTGTTATCCCCTCGACGGCTCTTTGGAGAATCAAATTCGGAAAACTCACACATTGTTGGTGTTGTGTGGATGCGAATATGTGCGGTTTTGATGGGAGAACTTTTTAATTATCTGAGTTAATAATGAACAATATATGTTAAGGGCCACGAAGTTAGGTATACAAAGGACAAACGGATAGACAACAGACAGATAGACACACAATAATTCCAAGAGCCAAACAGGCAGACCAACTCCGCTAATATATATTTAATTTAATTTTTTTTTTGTATTTAGGTAGGTAACTAACGATTCTGGATGAGTTTGCAAAGTTTTTTGCGTAAGGATTATGATAATGATATGTTGCCTGGTTGGTTGGTTGGTCAGATAGCAGAGCAATACATTACAATTACATTTACACATAGATACATTAATTATTTATAATTTAATGTGGTGGTAATTGCAATTATGGCTTGAAAAGGTGCGAAATTAAATAATTTTTACTGGCATGACTCGAATGAATGATAATACGGGTTTTAATTTAAATAAATTAATATTTAGAATAAAAGTCAATTCAAAAATTGAAATTTTTAGTTAATTATTGTTCATTAAAGCGTTGTAAAATTTTAAGAAAGTACGTAAAGCTATGCTGCATGTATTATCTGAAAGTAACAAGTAATATATGGTATGTGGCATCCATCAGAAGTAATTATTATGTTTTAAGGAACTAGCTTTCACGGTTTTAAATTTCGGGATTATCTGCATTTATGTGCCGTGACGAGCATTATGCGTCGAATAAGGAACTCCGGAATTGAAAATAGAATTCCCCTAAACAACATCAAATACAAGCACTTTGAGTTGCGCAGCAATAAACAAATTCAGACAAAGCTGATATTACAGTCTCGTACAAGTAAAGATTCTGTAAATTAATATGAAAAAAACAACCCATAAAAATACAATTTTTCATGTAAATTCTCTAATAGGAGATGGGTATGTATTAAAATTTGAAGAAAACCGCGCTAATTTTTAAAAAATTTACATGGACACCACACGGGGTCAGGGCCCGATAATTCCAACAAACTTACAAAAAGTTTTGTCCATCAGTGATACACATGTGTTTAAAATTTGAAGAAAATCGAGCTACTTTTTAAAAAATTTATTTGGGCACCAATCAGGCGTCAGGGCATCACTCCATAAACTTTACAAAAAAGTACAACAAAAATGAATTGCAACTCGAATTGCAAAACATGGGGAACAGAATCTTTTGAAAATTGATTTTTAACTTGTTGCGGTAAATTTTTTTGATTTTTTAGCTTTTTCTTATTTAGCAATTTTCAACTAAGATATAGAGCATAATTTATACAAATATTGATGTCAAAGATCAAATTGAAGTCGATCATAACTAATTATTGAAGATCAGATTGAAAATTCTGAAGAACAATCGTGCCTAGGCACGACTGGCATTAAACTAGTTTGATATAATTACGTAGGCTATAAAACACGGATGAATGTGTAATGTGAATAATAATTTTAATTTTGCTGTTTCCTAATAGATGTTACAAAAACACAATTTACCTTTGTGTAAGCTAAGCTAATTACTTGTTGTTAAAAAACTAGTTAGAGAAAAAACTAAAAAAAAAGTTTGGCAATATGAGAGAGATAATTGGAACGACCTTTACAATAAATGTTAACTGTTTCCTGACAGTGAAGTGAACGCCTCCACTGACACGATTACAAACTTCATTCATATACTTTGTATGAATAAGTGTTTTAAACCAAAGCAATGAAGATAGTAAATTTTGAGCTGCAAAGAGACTTCTAGTATAAGAAAGATATGCATTCGGATTTACAATACAAAATCCTATCGAGAAAAACCTACCAAAACAAAACAAATATTGGACGATAGAGGTTAGGTTAGGTTAGGTTGAAGTCAAAACCGACGAACTTAGACCATGAAGGTCCGTTGTGATACCACAAGGATCTAGGAATATTCCACGCTACTCGTTCAACCACTTGGAGCTTCGTATGAAGCGCATGAGACTATTAATGTCAGTGTGGGTTAAATCGTTGAAATCGTTGAAAAAGAACGCTCCCAGATGGAGCTTCCGCCTATTCGAGAGGGCTGGGCACGTACAAAGTAGGTGTAGACTGGTTTCCTCCTCCTCGTCATCCATGGAGCTTCTGGATGGAAAGAGAGACTTAGATAGACTAGAAGCTAAATCACCGGAAAAGGCACTGAAAACAGTTAAAGATACTTATAGGATATTTTATAGCTCTTTGTATTCACTTAGAAATACCAACAACTGAGCAACAATTAATAAATCTAGGTAACAAAAATGTGTCGATTTACTCTATACCTTTCTTTAGAGCGTCCAAATATGCTGCATTTTTTACGAACTAACAATTTACAATAAACTTTAAGCTTTCTTTTAATTTTTTCACTCACAGGGCGATTTAGCGTACTTGAGGAAAGTACGGACAAAAGTGATGTAGAGGTATCTGGTCACATAAGAGTTGGAGAATTCTTTGAACAACCGTTTAACAAAGCCAAGTGATGAGTTGGCTTTAAGAATTTTGAAATAAGATGGGTCCGGTACGAAAGGGTTGTCGGCGTACGATTGTTTGAAAAAGGTAGCAAAAAAGTTGGCAATGGTGTGCGGGTGAGTGATGGAGGATAGCCGTCTGACTTCCTTTTATTGTTGACGAATTGAAAAAAAAAGATCGTTTATGATTTCGGCTTGCGCATTATTAAGATAGTGGGACAACTTAGTTGAGTTGGGATATGAAGCGATGAAAAAGGATTCATCATATGCTATTCTCCCTTTTTTGTCAAAAGTTCTAGAAAAAATTATATTGTCACAAATCCATAGATATTTCTGAGAAAACCAACTTCTGTGCTCAAATCAATCAGGATTTTGACCAAAGCGAAGCTGTAAAACGGCGCTTTTATACATTGTTGATGAAGTGCGGAAGTCTTTGGATAATAATCACCCTACTTTTCTAATTCTTCTAAATTTTTTGGAATCACTCAATTCTGTGCAATTTTAGGTTTTCTTTTCCATCTGCAAAACTAGTCTCCTCCTACTTAGAAGGAAGGCAACAACGCGTGGTAGTTAGTGACAAGACTTCACGTTTTCACATTTTCTTAAACGGTGTACCGCAAGGATTAATCCTAGGCCCAACACTCTTCTCATTGTATGTGAACGAACTACCTAAAGTAATTAGACATTGCTCAATTCACATGTATGCGGACGATGTTCAACTTTTCATGAGTTGTCCTATGAATGCGATTGATGACACTATTCATCTAATAAACGAAGATTTGTCAAGCGTAAATGACTGGTCCCTAAAACATGAGCTACGTTTAAACCTAAAAAAGTCCCAGGCACTAGCTATACATCATAGAGTTCGTAGAAATAGTCCGATTAAGTGGGCGGATACACCTAAACACCTAGGACTGATCTTTAACCGTACTCTTTCTTGGGACACACATGTAAATAGTGTTATCGGTAAGGTGTATTGTGAACTGCGTACAATGTGGGCCAGTCAGCATTTTCTATCTATAAAAACCAAGTTGATGCTGGCAAAAACTCTTCTATTACCAGTCTTACTTTATGGATGCGAAATTTTTCCCGATCACAATAGTAAGAAAAATCTAAACCTTATGTATAACAACATCGCAAGGTATATTTTTAGTTTTAAATATGGTGACCATGTTTCGAGATTCTCTAAGCAGACAAGTGGGTGTACCTTTGAAAACCTTTTAAGATTTAAGTCACTGTGTTTACTAAGCGATATATTGAAAACCGGGAGCCAGAATACGTATATGATAAGTTGCATCCTCTTCAATCTCGGAGGTCTATCATGTTGGCTCAACCTGGGTACTCATGTCAACTGTCCGAACGTCAATTTTTTGTTCAAACTATTCGATTGTGGAACTCTCTACCAATAAAGCTTCGACAAATTGAAAACACAAACAAATTTAAAACTTCTATTCTTTCACACCTGTCCACACAATAGAATAATACTTGATTTATTATCTTTAAACTTATTTTAAACGTACATTATTTCATGCTTATATCATTTTACTTCATAATGTCTCCTTTATATTTACATCGATTCTGTCTTTACTTTCAATTGGCTCTTAAATAATATTATTTATCTTTCTGTTATTATATCTATACATGTTTTATTTTTCTATATTTTTCTTTTTTAAACCAGATATTTCTAAATATTTTTAAGCCTTAAAAAACTTATAAGATTATTTAAATCTTCATTGTAAGTGATATCATGTTAAATAAATAAATACTAAATATGATGATAAAGTAGCCGAAAATAGGGATGTCATCAAGGATGTCAGATGAGTCGATTAATGTCGATAGCAAGTTGGTAGGATTCGATACCTGGAAAACTGGAGCTGCACATAGATGAGAGCTAAACAAAGTACATGATGGCCACGCCTGCGAGCAGGGTATCTAACACTGAATTTAAAGTATTAAAATTCAAAATATTTCGGGTCAATTGTAGCAGCCGATTACAGAATGGAACCAGAAAAATGCACACGGTTGCTTAAAGCCAACAAAGGCTACTTTGGTCCGTTAAGACTATTTGAATCCAGTATATGCATAATAATATTTGACTTCTTAATCGCGTTCGATAGAAAAGTCTTACAGAGGATAGTTGGTCCCATATGTGAGGAGGGATGAATCCTGGGACTCTAAAATAATTAGATCTACGATCGTTATCACCATGTCATCATCGTTATGAAAATTAAGCTCTGTATGCTTCCGTGGGCAGGACACCTATATCGCATCCATGAATAAGATCCCACGCAGAAAGTCCTTTGCAGTTTGATCTATGGGACACGATAGCGAGGCCGGCCAAGTCTACGCTTGCGTAGAGTCCAGAGTTTAAGGACTGGTAGAGATATTTTTTTTAGCCTATACCGGATTCCGGTATACAAAAGAATCGGAATTTGTGTTAATTACAATTTATACATAGTTTTTACAAACTCGAGAATACAAACAATATAGCGAACTGACTTATTTGCACCATGGTAAGTTGCAAAATTCGCTGCTAGGACACTCTTTGAGTGGAAAATATTTGAAATTTTTTGTGCTCGTACGTCATCTAAACCCCCAAAGCGATCAAAATTCCGGTAAAAAACACTTAAACTTGTGTACGTGTAACAGTTTACTCACCTGGTGGAACAATTTCCCCACGTTCGCGTGTCCAATAGTTTATCGATTTGGGAAATGCTTCCGATTGACATTCGAGCGTAACGCCTTTCCCCTCGACAGCGCCGATTAGTTGATTTTGAACTGTTATCATGGGCGGAACTGTAAAGTCAAATAAAAAACACCGAGGCAAAAAATGCCACTCAGATATAAAAATACACAAATGGAAGAAAACCTTAACAAAGAAACCGGATGCACCGTACTCATACTTACAATGCACAATCAATGTGATCCTTTTGCTCACCGATGGCGGAACACCATTCGATGCAATGCACAAATAGGCGCCCATATGTTGCCGCTTGACACGCGGTATAACTAGGTTAAGGCCTTCGATGCTAGAAACTGCGACACAAAAATATTCAATATTGGAAAACAATAGGTTCAAGGCCTAAATACCATAAGGTATAAATAAACATTTACACTGTATTGCACAAAATAGACCAACAACAAAGTCGTCATCGTCAAATATAAAATGTTCACTTTACGACTAAAATTATTCGTATCTGAACAAAACTGCTTTTTCGTACCCGATGGGTTTTGTCGCATAAAAGGTATGAATGGCGGCGCTCTGTCCTCTTTATGATTATTATACATCAACATAAAAGTTAACGGCAATTTACATGCGTTTACGTTTATATTCGTTCATTTTGTAGTTTTCATTTTCAATGCGACCGTTGATATTCTTATTTGCTATTAATTAAAAAAATACAAGTTTCCAATCGGGAACAGCGATTACCGACCGTGTAAACATAAAAACAAAATGGTCATATCATACACGGGGAGTGTGCAGGAAAATAATATTACATTTCATGAGCCACACATCCGCCACAGGATGTGCAATACCAGAGGAATAGTATACCATACGCCGAACAGGTCGTTAAGGGTCATATTCGTGGCGTAGTGCCGTATTCTAAAATGTTACGAATTAATTTTTAATTTTTTCAATCGATATTCGATGGCCACATCGACCAGTGTCTTTTTGTCGTTATCCACGGAAGGCACTATCATTAAACTTTACAGCATGTGGTTGTTAAAAATTATAGCAACGTGAATTTCTGTGTGAATGTTACACAGGGTGATTAAGAACTTTCGCTTATAAGAACCCACTGCCTGCATTTGTGAATTTTTTTTATAAATTTTTCGCAAGAATCGGGCGATACCGATATGCCGGCAAATTCGTCTTCGATGTTGGTCCTGAGGTCATCTAAAGATTATTTGCATACATCGTGGACATGACCAAAGAAAAAAGTCCAGAACTGTCAAAACACACAAATGTGGCGGTCCTATTGACTGGTCTATTCCTGGTCACCGTACTTCGACTTCTATAATACGATTCAATGGTGAGCTGTGTAAAGAGACAGCGTGAACAATATCATTGAAGAAGAAGTATGAAGTATGGGACAATTATCCCTACAGCATCAAAACCTCACGAAAAAGTATATTTTCTTTGCGGTAACGGCAATTCTTGAATGTGTTTCGGTTACTGACTTGTCCAAATACCACAATTTTGTTTATTAACGAAGCCGTTGAGAAAGAAATGAGCTTCATCGTTGAGAATGATTTGCTATGAAAATCAAGAGAGTTTTGGGACATTATTAGGGCCACAAACTGATCACAGATATTCTAAATTTCTGAGATCGACGCGGAGTCGACGAAGTAAGGCTAATAATCTTGACGACAAAAAGAATGTCGGAAGGGAGGAAGTCCAAAATCGGACACCGACCGTAGAGTTACATCTTCAAACCTTTGACCCATATTTGTAATTTTATATATACTTTAGTACTCTTAACTCTTCATTTATTTTCGAAATCCAAAATATGCAGCTTTTAGCGCAAAAAAATGGAGAATTGTTCCTAATTTTCATGACGGTTATGCCAAAAAGCAAAATGTCACTCCAGAACCTTCGACGATAACTCAAAATGTGACTGCGCCTTCATGACTACCACTGCTGTTAGCTACCGTAACTTAAGAGTGAAAATGAAAGAGTTCCCGAAAGTATCACCGCTTGTTTTGGACATTAAAATAATCCGCCAAAAATTTGCCATTAAACCGTTTTTGACCCTGTAGTTTTTGAAAAGCATTAAAAACATTTTGAAATTTCGCCAACTTTTTTCCAAACCGGCGTTCAAAATGAAATGATTCGCCAAAATGACAAAAATGAAAATCGTCATTTGACTAACATTATTTCCTCTTAAAAGTAACGTCAACATTTATAATTTGATAAATTAATTGAAACTTTTATTTAGATCTATATATATAATACCGGCGCGACAGACCATGCGGTCCAAGGCCTGGCTTCTCGCAACCATTTGTGTTGAGCATGCATATTTTTGCACACAAATGGAGGGACCTATCCGTATATCTATACTATAATATAAATTGGTAAGTTTGCACTTTCAATAGTCTACGCTAATCTCAGAAACTACTGGACCTATTTTGAACCCATTGTACAGGCAGGTATATATGCTATAGTTTTTTTGTCAGCGGTGGGTTGCTGAGTAGGGAGCTTTGGTGGCTCTGTGGTTGGGGTCAATGTAAGGAAGGGTGTCAGTTGACTTGTGGTCAGTGGGAGGGTGGACAGTTGGATTGGTCTCAGCGTGGTTTTGCTGGGGCAGCTGGGCACCGTCTGTTATTTTAGCTAATCTTGAAGCTAGTTGACCAAATGAATAAACATTGTGAGGTGGACTTGTAGAAAAGTGAATGGGCTTTAATACTGCATTTGTCAAAAAATGTCCCCGAGAATATTTTTAAATAATCGCGTTTGGATATAATATAAAAAAAAAATTTTTATTTTGACATTGACGACGTTCATATCGGTACGCGTTGGTCAGAAAATGTCCATTCAAAATTTAATTTTCTTTCAAGAAAGACCAACAGTGACTTTATATCTGGAAGCGTTCAATAGGTTCAGGGTGTGAAGTGATGTTATTACAAAAGTGCATATCTTCGCATTAAAACGCTACGTACACCGCAGGGGTTGAAAATAGACCCCCCCTTCCATACGATTTTTTTCACGAAATTAAGCAAAGAATCACCCCTTTATGTACTTGCCGCCCTAACCGATACACCCTGTATACAACTCGGTGATACATTTTTGATTGACTTTGTCTATTTCAGTTCGGTTTTAAATAGATTGTTGGCGAGTAATGCTGAGTCGGTTGTTGTGTTTTTTGATCATAGGTTCACAAATACTGGAAAATACAAAATTTGTTCCTTCAAAATGCTGGTCCCAAAATTATCATTATCAGTCTATCTGGTTGATTTTCTTTAAGGCTACAGCTGTAATATCCCGTAAATATGTTAACGTCAGACACTTACAGTACTAAAGGTCATCTTACCTCTTTTGCATATGAGATGCCTGACTATTTGGCTGATGTTGTTGGTCTATTATAAACACGAAATCACGCCACCATACCAAAACACACACACACACACGTGTACACATAGGTACCGCTTACCCTCAGTGCCGTTGGCCAACTCAATGGGTACTCCGCTTTCACGTCGCCATGTAATTGTCGGCTCTGGTGATCCGGTAGCTGCACATTTCAGCGTTACGTTACTTCCCTCTCGAACTACCATATCCGTACTTGTTGGATAATCTAGGATATCCGGTGGTACTAAACCAGACATTGCATCGCAGCATAGAGTAACACACAGATATGCACATCCACACATATTCATTTATTTATTTATTCCGTTCGAAAGTAGGGAAAAACACGAAAAAACGAAAATACAACAACAAAACAATCGTACATCGTTCAGTACATATATGAATGTGTATGCAGTCAAGCCGAGGAATCCGGGCATCATCCGTCGGAAAGGATAATCGCGACGATGGTGTAGAGTTTGCAGGCGGCAGCATGAGTGACATTCCAGGATGAAGCCGGCACAGGAAAATAACATAAACGACGACAATATGTACAAAAGAGAGCAAACATAAAAGGAGCAAACATTATTTTTTTTAGTTTTTTCCACCATTTTAGTCAAAATGTTTTGCTGTCACATAACACAGTGATACTCTGTAAGGGGGTCGATTTGGCCATTCGGTTGAATACCGGTTGGGGTTAATACATATTTTATTTGATGGCTGGGTTGAAAGGGACAACAGTGTTGAAAAGGGTCTGGGGACAAAAGTGTTTGGGGACAAATTTGTTGCACTGATGATGGTCAACCACAAATACCTACGGAGTGGATGCAACTTGCGGCAGCATATTTTCGGTTGACCCCATCATTATGTGGTTATTTGGTTGGTTAGCATGCGGCTTTCATTCTGTTGACATAATGTCTTTCACGGGACAATGGTGTGATGATGCATTTTGAATGACTTCCTGTCCACTTTGTAGAAAGTGAAATTTCAATTGCATTATACAGTATTGTGGGTTAAAGAGTTAATTCAGTTAAATAAAATCACTAATAAACATTGCGCTGGTCAGAAATTTGTATTGAAAATAGTGAAAAATTTTCCTATAATTTTTTTTTTAAGATACCAAACAAAATATAAAATTTACGAATAAGATTTTGTTGTTGTTGATTTGAGTTAATCTTTATAATAGACCCCATTTTTTGAACCTTACAAAAAACCAAGAAAGCAGAAATTTTGTGAGCAACTCAGTGTCGTGGGTCATATCTGAGATCCGGTTTGTTTGGAAATTGGGCTAACTGTGAAACAGGCGCGACCTGAAAAATAGATAATTTGATGATCATTTGAGCATCATCACACGCGCGCGGCGTGTGTCTATAGATATATAGATATTCCAATTCCGTGTCTCCTGTGTCAGAAAAAGGAAAAACAAATCCTTTCTGTCTGTTTGTGTCCACTCTACTGCTCGATGCCGAAGAAGCAGGTTTCCGCACTGGATCCTCCTATGTCGACCACATAATCAGCCAACACCTTATTTAACAATGCGTTGAATTTTAGTCACCACTACACCTGCTGTTCATCGATTTTGAGTAGGCATTTGACAGGGTCAACAGATATTTTATCAGGCTCGCCGATAAACTAATTGCTATTATTAAAGCAACCTATGATGGCTCTTGCTGCATAGAGGAAATCTGTCAGAGGAATTAGAGATCCTAAGTGTAGTACCACAAGGTTGCATTATATCGCCGATAATTTTGTTGTTGGTGATTAGCGATGTACTTCGCGCAGCTTTATCTACTGAAAACGGAGGAATTCTTTCGACTCATACATCTCAACTCAAACATCTCGACTACACTGACCACGTTTATTTACTCTCACACAGAATTATGGAGCTGCACTAAATGACAACAAATATGGAAAGGGTGGCAAATGTTGCGGGTTGGAACATTAATACTGCCAAAACCAAAATCATCAACCTCGGCACTAACTCAGTTACAGTAACAGCTGTAACAGAGTTTCCAACATCTTGGGAATATTGTCTCTACCGAACAGGACATTGTCAACCGGAACATTGGCGGAAATCGGACAACCAGAAGTGACAGTTTACTTGGATAGTTTTTCCATATCACCAAGATAGTGGTCTGAATAGACGTTGGTACCACGGTACGTTCGTATGGTTCATTATATGTCAACCAACAAAATTCTTGATGTCATTTTTATTACTTGTTGGCCATTAGCATTGGGGTTCTATAAGCTATGGACGCCAATGTACTGCATGAATACGGCTTTTAAAATTCCCTATATTAACTTCGCGTGCCCGTGTGTTTGTCTGCCTGTCGTGGAATCTCGCGATCAATTTTTAACCAATTTCCCAAAGCCTGTTTTCATTGAAACTTTGCAAACATGTGTAATTTCGGTGACAACACATTTTACAAAAAATTTGAAGAGCCGAGCGGTGCTTTTTGTAAATTTGCGCACGCGTAAAGAGGTTCGTACCCTTTCAATGTTCGGCTATTTGCTTGTCACAGCGTGGGCATTAAGGGCTTGTATTTTGAATGCCTATGGATAATAGTCATGTGTAAAGACAGAGCTATGCAACAACACATACGTGTTGTACGGCCGAAGAACGAATCTCTGAACTAAACTCTACGTCCCAAGATGGACTTGAGGTTATGCTGATAAGCATTTAGAGCGCATTTAGAGAGTATTGTGGTTGATTTCAAAGAGAGGTGTTATGCAGCTGGCTATTTCTCTTAGTGCCGCTGGTGGAAGAAGCGATAAAACAGTAACAATCAGGAAACAATGTTTTCGTCACCGATAAGTTTAATTGCATGGTTTTGTATTCTATCTAGCTGATGCATGGTAGTTTTAGACGCACCGGACGAGATACGAAAATTTTACTCAAGTTTAGGGCAAATAAAAGCCTTGTAGATAATAGCCAAAACAGATGGAGTGATAAATTTCTTGCACTGGGTTAGAAAACCTAAATATTTCGAAGCATTTTTGTCGTTAAGGCACATACCGACAATTGTGAGTCTTTCAGTTTCCTCGATGCAAGTTCCATGCATGTATAATGGCATGGAATTTAAGATTCGCTTAGAAGACATGAGAAACTATTGTGTTTTGCAAGCGTTAAATTCCACTTGATTGTTTTATCCCCATTTTATTATGCTGTCCAGGTCAGAATTTAACATATGTAGTTGCTTGATTTCCACATGAGGAGTGGATGGATGTTCCTCAAACCTATATGAGAAGCTGAGAGTGCTGTTGTCAGCGAAAAAATTGGATTAGAAGTAATGGACAAGAGATTATTAACAAAAACGAAAAAGAGTTTCGGGGACAAACCAGAGCCCTGGCGAACGTCAGCATTTATGTGATGTACTTTGGACTTAAAACTTGAATTGAGCGGTCAAAATGATAGCTTCTAATCCAATGAAGCTGTTTATCAGCGACTCCATGGGCACGCATTTTGGACAAAAGCGCTTGATGCCAAACTCTGGCAAACGCCTTGGAAATATCGAGTGCAACAGCTTTGGTGTCACCAAATTGATGCAAAGACCGGTTCCACTGCTTGGTATGGAGATATACCATCAAAACACCAGTAAAACTTTGCCCACGAAATACTGCCGGTCACTAAGGATTTTGTTTAAGATATTTCATGAGCTGAAAATTAATCAGCGTTTCCATGACTTCTATGGATGTTATCGGTATGAAGAAGGAGAAGACAGCTCACCTTTTTTGAGTATGGGCTGGACAAAGGCTATTTTCCATCCTCTCGGGAAGAGCTCAGAAGAATAGGATAGATGGAAAAGCTTACGCAATGTTAATGCCAGCTTGAAGAAACACCTCTTCAGAACTAATGGGGAAATACCATCTGGCCCAGCGGGGTGTTGAGATCATTTAAAGCTTTAGCAACTGCACGAGTACGAATGTAAATCTTTCCCATATAGTATTCAACACTTTGAGGTGCAGGCGACAGCAATGCACAATCTGGAAGCTAGCAGTAAAATGCGCAGAAAACAGATTAGCCTTGTCCATAGTGCTGACAACTGGGATTTCGTTATAAATGAGCGTTGGAATCAACGACGAGTCTATATTTTTTAATCTTTTCACGAATGACCAAAAATATTTACTACTTTTGGGATATTGTAGTATTTTTTGCCTCAATTTTCGGTCGTAGGCGAATTTGGCTCGCCAAAGATGTAGTCATTTCTGGCTCGTTAAAAGTTTGTTCGGTTTTCCTTAGAAAGGTTTATTTTGTAAAACTGAAAGCATACCTCTCTAATCGAATTTCTTCCCGTGCCCGAAAGGCGAAGCTAATAATCGGAGGACAGGAAAAATTGTCAGCGTGGTAGTGTCAGTTTGTCTACTCGTGTATCTCGGATTCTACCAGTCAGCATTTTATGGGACTTATTTTAATAGAATTGATTTGCGCTCGGCTTGCGATGGTGTAATTTGAGGACCATTTTAATCACCTTTCACATGACTCAGATAGCTGAAATTTTGTGAGCAGCTAAGTGTCATATATAATTTTTGATACTCCGTATGTGATCTGTGTCGCGCGTTGTATGTTGCATATAATGCATAGAAAATTGGAAAAAGTGAAAAAGAAAAACAAATTTTTGCCCAAAAAAACAATAATTAAACTACAATCCTTTTTAGCCAATTCAGTCGCGAAATTCCACGATAGACAGACAAATAAACAGCAAAATAAGCAGGCAAACACACGTGTACGCGAATAGAGAATTTAAAAAGCCGTATTCATGCATAGCCCTAGCCCTTAGCTTATAGAACCCCAAAGGTCATCACTAACAAGTCATAAAAATAACATCAGTGATCGGGCAACAGGGACGACGGACGAGGTGCTCCCATATACATTTTTAAAATTTACCAAATTTAATTCGAACTTTGTACACATGTGTAAGTCCGATTGGAGAATGTACATGAAAAGCTTCTAATTTGAGTGGTTGTTTTTTATTGTCTGGGAAATCCTCTGTAGGTGCGTGAACGTTTATGAAGCTTATGTTTTAGGACCGTGCAAGAAGGGCACATAGCCGTTGTTTTAATACCAATAACGGAGGATTTCATTCTTTTTCATTTTCGTTTCTGTGGTCGTCGTCGTGGAAAAGTATTCCCGAGGCTAATTAAAACTAATCCGGCTAGCTGCTGTGCTCAATACAATTAGCGTACGATCTATGAGAAAATTCTTATGTTTGATCGTTTTCGATTCTGTGGTCATCGTCGTAGATAAGTGTCTCCGAGGCTAATTTAATATAATCTTTAATCGTATAAATTATTTTCCTAAACCCACATACATTAAATCATTAACCATTTTATTATCAATTTAAATGTCAATTAAATGATAAAAACTCACTTATCCTTACACATATAATTATTAGTAACCACTGGTAACCAAGCTCCACTAGGCAGTTGTTGTAATTGCACTTCAGACGCTTTACGCTGCTAGTGCTGGCAATAAGTGAAATAACTTTTATGAGCAATTGTTCGAGTATTTTGCGCTAAAGTAGAGTACTATAGCAGTCAATGGAATTTTCGAACAAAGAACAACACAAAACCTCAACAACAAAAAATTCATACCAACTTAAAAAACTTATCGACGCGAAAAAAATTAAAGAATAACGCGAAATATTGAAACTCACCTGACCAGGCCACGCGCCGTTCGTTTACCGTCCAGTGAACCGTGTGGTAGTTGATTTCATATTATTTGCCGAAGGTACTAGGGCCTATCGTCACAATTCCGCGTATTTCGTGACTAAGAGTATTAAGCGGTTCGTGGGATGTGCGGGTGGCTGGGCGAATTCATATCCGTTCTGGCTCAATCCTTTTGTTCGTTAGACGACGTGGACGCCGGTGTACGCTATGCGAAACGCGAATAAATCGAAAGTCAAGCGATGGCGACGGATAAAGCATGAGAGGAAGCCGGCCAGCCAGGACGACAATGTGACGACGTGATTTTTTGCCTTTCAAATGGGCCACATCGTGGCAGTCGTCATGCATGCCAACAGCTAGCTGCAAGCTGCTACCGGCGGAAGGAAAACAGAGGTCCAGCCGGTCAAACGGCCAAATTCTATTTTGCGGTTTCGTAACGGAAAATAATTGAATGAAAGTTATGGGTATAATAATGTCATGGCGCTTACGAAGCCAGCCGCACTGGTCAGCACTGAAGAGAATTTAAGTTGGTGGGGAAATTCACTTATTACCTTGCATTGTTGTACAGTTGTTGTTGGTCAGTTTAATGTTTTTATCGCAAGCCACCGAATCAGCACATAACTAGCATACATTTTTGAAAAATTTAGCGCTGTGATATCCTTCTCCTCATTCTTCTCTTGCCTTATATTGGGGTATAATTACATAATTTTTTGGCAAGGCAAGTTGCAATTTGGTAACAAAGTATATGCGGGTGTGACGGGATTTCCGTTTTCCTCGCTCAAGTTTGTGTTGCCTAATGTTCTAGACATTTTGATTTGTGATGTGCTAGAATGTTTAAGTGCATAAAAGGATGTTGAAATAAAGAAAAGGAATCATCGGCACTTGTTAATTTTGAATTATAATACTAAAATTGGATGTTACTTTCATTTTTCGACAATCTTATTATTAACAAATTTTATTACCAAATTATTCTAAAATAAAAACATCATTTAGTAGCAACCGAAGAGCTTTGAACATTGTGATAACCATTATTGAATTTTTATTTAATAAATAACAACATCGTAAAATCCTTCAATAGATTGAAGTACGTAAGTACTTTATGCAAGACAATTTATTCACCTCAACTGTGTTAATAAATACACAGTATATAGATAATTATCAAGATATTGGAACGTACAAAGTAAACAAAATTAAAAAATAAAATTTCACTCGAATTTTTTTATTATCGCTCATAAAAACTGCTTACCGAACGACAAAACCCGTCACGATGAAATGTTCTGATGACCTCAAATGTAAGTATACAATATGGAAAGTCAATTTATCGTTCAACTCTGACTCACGGAGTGAACGAATACATGGCTTTAGCCGACAAAGTCTTCTTTTATAGTTCCGGATAGGAATATTATGGAATTTTTTCATGTTTTCTTTTGGAAAAAATTAATTGTTTGGAGATTGCCAAAGTCTATCTCTTTGTTTTCACTCTTTAGTAACTCAAAACAATGTTTCTTGAAAAATATCTCTGCGGCGTCTTACGATTATAAAGTGAACTTTTGCTGGCTGGTTAAGATTTTTTAGTTGTTTCTTAAAAAGCCATGAAATATAACGGTAAGTAATTCCTACTTAAGAATTTTTTCATGGAACGTACACTCACTCTATAGAGCTCGAGCTGCACAGCAGCTTGCCAATACCCTGTCTAAATATATGTAAAGGTGACATAACAGCAATTCATGACATGCGGTGGACGGGGAATGGTGTCTTGCAAAAATCAAAATATGACATATATTGCAGCTGTCATGCAAGACATCATGTGCTCGGGATGGGGTTTCTAGTCAGAAGAATGAAACCCACCGTTATCGGCTTTAAAGCAGTATGTACCCTTTGCGTGCGGGGCAGATTTAAAAACATAAGCCCGTAAACGTTCACGCACCTACAGAGGATTCCCAAGATGATGAAAACGAAGAACTCTTTTAATCAGTCGAACGGGAACTCCATGCCTGCCCTCAATATGATGTAAAATTAATTCTGGGGGATATGAATACTAAACTAGGTAGGGAGCCAGTATTCAGGTAGTACATTGGCACCCATAGCTTACACGAGAACACTAATGACAATGGACAACGAGTGATAGAGATGGCAGCAAGCCAAACTGATGATGGTACGAACGTACCGAAGTGCGAACGTCGACTCGGACCGCTATCTTGTTGGTATGGTGCTCCGAGAGTGGATTGTATCATCACAAATGACTGCATCCGCGAATCAAATTCGAGTCAACACGGCTGCCCTTCGCAACGAATAGACCAGAAACAACTACGGTCAAGCGATACGACTCGCCCTAAATGCAGGGAGAGTAAGTCCTTGGGCTGAGATGTCAGGCGTAGAAGAGGAATGGACACGCCCTTAAAATACTGTCATTAGTACTGTTGACTCCATCTTAGGCAGTATTCGTAGAAAGCGGAACGACTGGTTCGATGATGAATGTAAGCTAGCGACTGAACGTAAGAATGTTGCGTACCGAGCAATGCAACAATCTCATAAGGCCTCGGGATCTGGTGGGATCCCAGCGGAACTGATAAAATAGGGGGCCCACATTACACCAAGCAATTCATGAAATAATATTGCAAGTATGGGAGGAAGAAGCAATGCCGGAAAACTGGCGAGGAAGCATCCTGTGCCCCATAAATAAGAAGGGAGATATCACAAAATGCAGCAATTATCATGGTATAACGTTGTTGAGTACCGCGTATAAGATTTTCTCCTCTATCCTTTAAGAAAGGATAGCCCCATATGCTAAAGTCATCATTAGTTCATACCAGTGTGGCTTCATCCCAGGCAAATCAACAACTGATTTGATTTACACCGTTAGGCAGGTGATGGACAAATTTCTAGGGTTTCAAAACTCACTAGACCATCTTTTTATAGACTTTAAATCCGCCTATGATAACGTAGCCAGAGTAGAACTTTATAAAGTCATGAGAGAATTGGGCATCCGAAATAAACTGACACGACTATGTAGGTTGATCGTGAGAAATGTTATAAGCCAAGTAAAAATATCCGGTCCACTATCAACATATATAACGGGCTCCTACAAGGGGATGGACTGGCCTTCATCCTCTTCACCCTAGCGTTGGAGAAAGTGATTCGAGAATCTGACGTAACGGCGAGTGGAACAAACCTCTATTAATCCATTCAGATACTGGCTTACGCCAGTGGTCACTTGCCATTGACAATCTTCTAGTTGATCTTCACAGATCAGGCTACATAGCAATTTTTATTAGTGGTAAGCACTGCACGACTATTGTCATGTATGGTGCTTTACTACAAATTTTAGAATGGTGCAGCAGATAACGACTATCCATTATTTCTTGGAATACCGTTCAAGTGCCTTTTACGAAAAGAAGATAGGTCAATTGGACCTATCATCATAAAAGGCACCAAGTTAGATTATTCCATTGAGATTAAATATCTCGGTGTCATCCTTGATAAACGGCTAAACTGTAATTTAACTGTAATATCAAGGCCATTGATCGCGCGACTAGGGCCTTGTTGTCCAGTAGACGCCTCTGTGGCAGAACTTGGGGTCTAAATCCTAAAATTGCACATTGGATGTACACAATGATGGTGGGACCTATTATCGCGTACGCGGCCATCGTTTGGTGGCCAAAAGTTCTTGAACGGACAACATGTGTCATGCGCATCTGCCCTACGACAGCACTACAAGCTGTTATATGGCTTTCCCCACTACCAATCATCATTAGGAAGACAGCTGCTAGATGCGCTATTAAGCTGCAACTAGAATAAGGGTACAAACCGTGTGACTATCTGGGTCACCTAAAAAATTTTGACTCAATTCCTGAAAGAGACATGTACTGCACTTCCCCGAAATTATGGTCAAGGAGCACTGTTTCGGAAGGAAATTTGATGTAGAAATATTGGACCGGGTAAACTGGTGCAATGGTGTTCCTGCACTGGCCGCTAGATCGAAGATGGAAACTGGAGTTAGAGTTGAAGCTGGTGTCTTTGGACCCATCACTAAAGTCTCGACACCAATGGGAAAAAGTCCCTCGGTTTTCAAGGCGGAACTCCATGCCATTGAGATCTGCCCCGGGATTAACCTTAATAAATAAATTTATATCTCTATAGATAGCTAGGCAGCACTTTAAGCGCTCAATATCAGTCAAAATTTGTTACGTCGCACTGCAATCTCTTGCCAGACACAACAAAGTCAAACTCGGTTAGATCTCTGGTCATCAGGGAATTGCAGGCAAAGAATCTGCAGATGAACTAGCTAGGGCTGGGTCGGAATCTGCGTTCATACTGTAGTGCCAACTGGGTTGTCGCTACAGCATATATAAATTGTTGGGAGCACAAACTTCGTCTGACCCACTGGGGCCAGGGCTTAGGATATCTAAACAATTCTACAAGGAAATACACAGGGAAGATGAAGAGTCATCCGAACACATTATCTATGAATGCCCAGCATTACTTTGGTCAAAGAGACGCATCTTTTGCAAGGAAATATGGTCGACAGCGGAGTTTAGAAATTCTGCTAGTAAGGATGTACTATCGTTCATTAGGAAGGTGGTACTTCTGTAAAGTAAATACACCCTAAGATACAATAGATCTTTCAGGTCGAAGTTTCTGTCATGTGTATTGGCTAGGGTAGAAAAAAACTACGGAAATTAACTAAAATTAAACAACACTTTCAGTTCAAAATTAAATTGTGACAGGTAGTTACTTTAAATGCGCAATTACATTTCCTACTTATTATTTGGTAATAATTAAGTAAAAAAAGAGAAAAAGAAAATTAAAAATTAAAACATCCTTGAGTAGCTCACAAAAATTGTCCTAGAACACTTCTATTACCTGAACGAACATAATAATTACAGAGTTGGCGTTCAGTCAAATAAATTGGAACAATTGTTTTTTCTTTTATCCAACTGAAAGACAAATTTTTCGAAAAAAAACCCCTCTTTAAGGTTGCAATGTGCGTGCTTTATTTGGTCTGATGAGAAGTTTAAGGATTTGGAACCGAACGGCCAGCCAATACTAACAAGTATTTTACTAGAGCTTATTTGTCTTTATCATACCAACAACGTCCAAATAGCCCATTTGGCTTTTCATGGGATCCGTGTTAATTTGACACATGTACCAGCCTTTGTCCGTCTCTTTGATATCCTTGATTTTCATTTGCCACGTCTTATGTTCCGCATTTGTGATGCCGATTCGTTGATTTTTCGTAATAACATGATTCTGTATTGTGAGGATCGTCTGTGTGTCAACACGCAACCACGCCACCTGTAATTAGAGACAACCATAAGAGGAATTAACAGAAAATAAAGAACAAAAGAAAAAAAAATTTGCGAGAACGAATTCTAATTATTATTAGCATAATTATTTGGCTCCAACGGGCAGTCAATCGAACCGCTTCAGGTGAACACCGCTGAAGAACATGAAAGACGACCGGCCAAAGACGACAGGCCAAAGACGACAGGACTTAAAACATTCCACTGTTACATTCTTTTGTGTTACCAATCATTTTTGTGAAGTGCGTGTTTATAGTAACTAAAAGAAGCTATCCTCTAGCTGCTTTTTTAAATGCGGGATGTTCCTTTGACCATTTTATATAAATGGTTACTGTAATAATTTTAATGATGTGCGAAGGAAAACTGCGGGTATTAAGGGCATATCGGAAAAAACATAAATCTTAATTTTTTTACGATCGAGTAATCAAATTTATTCGGAGAATATAATTTAATGTTTTGTTATTTTTATTTTGTGTACTTTTAGTATATATAGTTGTGGTGGGTGGGTATAACAATCCAAGGAAAACACATCAGAGCACTCAGACCGTTTGGTCCGTTTTACTCGTTTCCAATGAGTTCACTACTCAAATCTATTCGTTTTTTTATCATACACTCAATGCCAAGGGAGAACTCACTGAATGACTTACGCAATTAGAACTGACAATTAGAATTCAAAGCAAAATTTAAAGAAATAAAGTATGCTATTATAGTATATTACATAACGAGCTACGAAAGTGGGCGATAATAAGCGCTTTTCAGCGAGTAATGTACAATATTTTTCATAGGACCAAAACAATTTTTTTTTTTGCTAAACTATTCATGTACAGTAAATAACAAAAGTATTTTCTATGTTAACACGCTAGTGTGGATAATGCTTACTTTCGAGGGTAGGTTATAGCGTAGGAAACAGTAACAATCGTCATGGTCGTGTAAAATAGTATATGTATTACATAACGAGCGAGGAAAGTGGTGTTTATCGTCCGAGTTAGAATCTTGAAGCACGAAGCAGTAGCCGAGTGCGGCAATCTAACGAGCACGATGAGCACTTTTCTGCGAGTAATGTACGCTATTTTTCACACGACCTAAACCGGTTATGCGCAATGCAAAATTACTTTGGGAATGTGTGTTCGCTGTGCCTGCAGTAAATAACAAAAGTAATTTATATGTTAACTCACTAGTGTGTATAACTGCTACTTTCGAAGCTAGGTTATACTGTATGAAACAGTCACTTTTATCTATGGGCGTGTGAAAATTACATCTCATAATCCTCACGTTTGTAGCCGGTTCAAATAATTTTCTTAGAATTCACTCTGATTCATAGAAAAAGCAATAGGGAAAAACGAACACAAAACTAAAACGACGCGAGTTCAAATACTCTGCTTTTATCAATAGATCATGGTCAGAAAAAACTATAAAAAACCTTGACCAAGAAAATATTACAAATATTACAAGTAATAAAAATAAAAATTTTTTTTATCCTCTAATGAACACTTCGGTCGTCCTTCAGGAACTTGTTAACGGCTAATTTAAAGGCCTCTACATTAAACGTTTGGGGAAACACGGAGTCGGCCAATTGATTGATTTGAAATATTGGGTTCTACACGAAAAAATTTTAAAGGTAAACCTATGTTGATTAGCACTGAAAGGAGTGTTTACGTTGCTGACTAAACGACCTGGAATTCCATCTTAAAATAGAGTTAGTCTTCTCTTATATTTCTGAAACAATCTTCAAGTTGATACAAGGTGATTCTAAAAATATTAGGGCAGCTTGCCTGCCACTACATATTGCAAATTTGTTTCTGAGTATGAAACTGAGACGGCTCAGTTGGCAACTTGTAAAATACCACTGTTTAAAAAAAATTGGCCATTTTTCAAGTGCGAGTCATCATCATCATATTTGGCTCTACAACCGGGGTCCGGTCCTGCCCTCCCGAAGTGCCTCCGTAAAATTATCATCTAAGACCTATAGGTAGGTAGGTAGGTAGGTAGAGTGGTGGAACCCCGCTGTAATTGCGTATTAAAAAAGGAGAGAATTTGTTCCTTGACTGGGCTTATTGGACAGCTAACCCTATCCATAGAGCCAGTGTCTATAGCGACGCCATCTTAGCCAACACAAGTTTTTTGTTTTGTGGTGTCTGTCGTACTACCACGTCAGTCATTAGTACTGCTTAGTCCATCTTAGGTAGAGTAGTCGTAGATATCGGAACGAATGATTCGATGACGAATGTAAGCTACCAAATGAACGTAAGAATGTTGAGTACCGATCAATGCAACAACCTCATAGAACGCGGGAGAAGAATATCGTCCGTGAACTAGAATAGTACAGAGAAGTAGGACCGCCCCAGGCGCGGAAGTTCTACCAAAAAGTCCGCGGTATGACGAGCACTTTCATGAGTTGCTAAATGGGCAGCTAACTGAGGAATTGGAGGCTCCACCAATGACCGAACACCACACTATGCTGCCGCCACCAAGGAAGACGAAGTTAGCATCGGTATAACGTTGTTGAGTACCGCCTTTTCTCCACTATCCTTCAGGACAGGAGAGCCCTATACGCTAAAGTCATCATTGGTCCATACCAGTGTGGCTTAATCACAGCCAAATGAACAACTGATCAGTTTTATACCCTTAGGAAGGCGATGGAAAAATGCTTAGAGTTTCAAAACTCACTACAAGGCTATGTAGGTTGACCATGACCAATATTATAAGCCAAGTAAAAATATCCGGATCACTAGCAAACCCATCCAACATCTATAACAGGCTCCGACAAGAGGATGGACTGGCGTACGTCCTCTTCAACCTGGCGTTGGAGAGAGTGATCCGAGACTCTGACGTAACGGCGAGAGGGACAATCCTCTATAAGTCCATTCAGATACTGGCTTACGCAGACGTTGGTCCCTCAATTCAAATAGTGGAGCGCGAGTTTGAAGTAGTGCATTCATTAACTATCTCGGGTCAACTGTAGCAGCCGATAACAGCATGGGACAAGAAATACGCGCACGATTGTTTAAAGCTTACAAAGCCTACTATAGTCTGCCAAGACTCTTCAAATCAAGGAACTTAACAATAACATCCAAGCTGCTGGTATATAAGACAATGGTCATACCAATACTTACATATGGATCCGAGACTTGGGTGGTTAGCGAAAAGAATTCTGACCTCTTAGCCGCGTTCAAGAGAAAAGTCTTATGGCGAATTGTTGACTTGTTGATTGTATGTGAGGAAGGACTATTCCAGAGACTCTATAATGTTGAGATCTACGAGCGTTACCGCGATGTTGATATCGTGAAGAGAATTAAGCTCGATATGCTCCGGTAGCCAGGACACCTAGCTCGCATGAGTGAAGAGGATCCTGCTCGGAAACTTCTTTGCGGTAGGATTTATCGAACACGACAGCAAAGGCCGGCCAAGCCTACGCTGGAATGATGGCGTAGATAAGAACGCCCAATTTTAAGGGATGGCAAACTGGATTACATCGGCTAAATATGGGGACTGGTGGAAAGATTTTTTGCTGGAGGCCAGCACCCGGTTGTAGAGCCAAATATGATGATGATGAATCTAAAACCTTTGATTAGTTTCAAATCCAGAATCAAATTACCTCTTACTTTTATTGTGAATGACTAATTTTATTTATAATGGAAAACTAATTACTTTTAAAATAGTGACTTATAAGAGGTTGTAGCTTTTAGGGCTGCGGCTTTTAAACGGGTTCTGCTGGCTGCAGTATATTTTTTAAAGTGTGTCATTAGTTTGAAGCGGTTCGTAAGAAGCGTATTACTTTTAACAGGAAAACAGAGTAATTATATCATACGATATTGTCGAAAATTGTCTGAGCTAGTTTTTAAACTACAGAGTTATTTATATTATATTGTTCACCTATAGTATATTGTTTTACTTACCTTGTATGAACCCAGATCCTGGACGACACATGTAAGAAGTGCTTCTCGACCAACTGATGCTGTGGCATTTGATATTGGAGAACTGAATTTTGGATCAGCTAAAATAAAGATGTTGCATTAATAACTTTTTTAATGAATTTTATTTTAAATTCAGAACGCAAAAATTAAAATATATACACTATGGTGTATATATGATACATATATATGTCCTACGAAAATGTTAAGCACTTACTCGTAGATATTAATTTAAAAATACATTTTGAGAGAAATAACATTCGGACATTCGTGTCCTTTTCTTTCTTCGGATAGCGTAAATGTTATACAACCTAATTGTTGCTAAATTTTCTCCCTATATCTACATATGCAAACAGTCACATAGTTACGAGTATTATATTTTCTTAGCTCACATATTCGTGGTCTTTAAAATTTTTAAGAAAGTCAGACATACACCATTTTAACTGCATCGCCGCATATTGCTAATTTTAATTAATTTTTTAGCGACTTATAATGATAAATAAGTAAATATACCTGTATGCTGGGGATCATAAAATTCAAAAACATCAGTTAAATATTAGAAACCAGCTAGCAAAGTCCATTTTTTATAAATTTTAAGGGATGTCAATGCCTACAACTACATATGAGAACCGAGACCGAAGCAATGGCTACGATTACGTTGATAAAACGGAAAATATTTAAACTTTCGAAAGCGAAAGAATTTTAAAAATTGTATTTTAAGTTGTTTTGGGCCTAGAATATCCCACATGCTCCGCGATGGTCATTTTTATGTTGCTATTTTAGGCTAAAAACTGTCAATAATATTTTTTCTGACTATTAGCTCTTTCGATTTACTGGGTACAGTTAAAATTTCTCTCTCGTGGTTTTGGTTTGGCGTTCTATTGGCAAACTGTACCTGGGGTACGGTTTGATTTTGCGTTTTATTTGCAAGGTTTTGTAACCGACACTGTAAATTTGCTACCCATCCGCCATCGACGGGTAAGGTTTCGTTTACTCGGCAATATGGCGAAGAGCGATCAAGCAGACTAGTTTCTCAGTTTGTTGTTCTTCTCACATTTGGTTTCGGTTTGACGTTCTATTTGCAAAGCATTCACCACGATAACCGCGAAAACCCTGTCATTTTGGTAGCTTAACCGTGGGTAAGGTTTCGGTTACGGTTTTAATTAATCGAAAGAGGCATATGTTTAATACTTCGTTTTTTTTGATCCGAAGTAATAAATAATAATAAATTGTGGTGTAGTGTAAAATTAACTCATTAAGAACATTTTGTTTAGTAATTTTTTTACATAAAACCATTAAAACCTATTAGAATTTAAGAAACAAAATTTTAAAATAAATTTAAATTTTAAAACTTACACAATATATCTGCTACTGTTTCCATTGGGTTAAAATCGCTTTTGTGGCACATTATGATTAAAACGGTCAACAACCACGATTGCGGTTGTAGAAATTTACGCAAAACTAGTTGTAAATTTTGAATCATGTTAGATAGAAGCAGCTCCGTTCGCCAATCCACGAATACTTAACTGAATATAATTTGCTGTTGGCATTCATTCATTTAATTATTTATATTTCACTGAGCACTAAATTTTGTCCACAAAATGATAGATGAGCATTATTTCTAAACCAAATTGTTTTACGACTAGTTTACCAAATTAGTTTAATTTGACGTAAACGGAAGAGCAAAATAAAAGCTAAAAAAACAAACCAAAACAGGATTAAAATCGTTGCTCATTCAATGTTTGAACGTTATTCATATATGAGTACTATATACGTATATTTGCTACCGTTTCTAGAAAGAAATCCATTAAATTTCTTGTTGTAGTTTCCATTCTTTTGTTTGCCATTTTTCTTTCACTTTATTACTTCCTCTTTTAGGAATTCGTCAGTTCATTAGGTGAGAAAGGCAGACGTACCTGTAAACGAATTTCAGTTCACATTTAGAAGTTTCCTAACAAGAAACTACCAAGCCAGCGGTGGTTTCAATTCTACTGGCACAAGAAGGAAAATAAAAAATTTACTAAGGTTAAGCACGCAAAAATTATTCCGCAATTGCAGAATACCAAATTGCAAATGTTGGGAAAGGTCAGAGCTGACGTTTTATGCGCAAGCAGCTAGAGATTCCCGAGTCCAGCCGGTGAATGATTCATGGTTTTAGTTAGGTTGCCTTCTATAACGTTTTTCTGTAGTCTTTTATTTTATGCCTATAACAGTTTTCGTCTGGAGAAACATACATTATGCATATACCAACAAATAAAAACAAAATATAAATCCGATGATTATTGAGGTTCAAGAAAGGTCCTACAACGAGAAATTTTATGCTGAAGTAAACAGAAAAAATGAAATCATGACCTGAGTGAAAGAATTGTTCTTATTTATTACCCGGTGCTTCTATTCAAATTAAAACAATGACCTAATTTTTACTAAAGTTTTTAGAAGTTGCTTGTAAATTTAAAAATCTAGGTATATAATCATAACAATTTCAAGGACCAAAAAATAAAATCATAGAAGTATGGCTTTATTCCCACAATATAATTTAAATGGTTAATTTGCCTAGAAGCATAATTAATGCATCAATGGAAACATGTAAATATATTATTACTTATGATTATCTATTGTATTTGGATAGTCTAAAATATGAAGCAGTTCACATTATAATTATTATGTGATCATTGAAAAATACTAATAAATCCAAAAAAACAACCCATAAAAATTGAAAATTTTCTTGTAAATTCTCTAATCGGGGATACACACACACACACACACTGCGTGCTCGTCTTGTGGCAAAATCATCCACCAAATTACGCAGCGGCAGCGAACAGCGCTGCTCACAAAGCACAGAGCTCAGACTTTGCCGTGATCTGATGCGATATAGCTATATTTAAAAATTGTATATTGGGGTCCCCAAGGGGCCGATCGCTCCAAATTTTTACAAAAAGTGTTTTCCATCGAAGACACACATGTGTACAAATAAAAAATCGGGTAAATTTTGTAAAATATTTGTATGGGAGCCCCCCGAACCCGAGGTCCGAGGGACCTCAAATTTTAATAGAAATATATAGAAATATTGTCACCGGAAATATATATGTGTGCAAAATTTCAATAAAATCGGGCCATGGGAAGTGGGCTAAAAATTGATCAGAAAATCTGACCAGCCAGCCAGCCAGCCAGCCAGACAGCCAGCCAGCCAACCAGCCAGCCACGTGCACGCGAAATTAATATAGAGAATTTAAAAATAATTCCTATTTATTTTAAATCCTCTGATTAATGAGGGACTAAAGCGCTTTAATTGATTTGTTGTTCAGAATAAAGAAAATAAAATAGAATAGAATAAATAAAATTGGCTGTAAATACAGTGCGGTTCACTATATTAGAAGCACATCATTTTGGGAGATAAAATTGATGTGTCTCCAGTGATACTTCAGGAAAGAAAAAACAAATAATGGTGAAAGTTAGAGGAAATACAAAATCAAGTTTTAAAAACAATTCAGAACAAGATAATGGTACATTAGAAACCTTTTTGCCAATGAAGTCAGAATGGCATGCATTTATATAGGTTTATATGATTAGAAGAACCGTAAAAATCGATGATGAAAATTCTGTTTATGTTTTTAAAATCTCTATATTAATTTCGCGTGCCCGTGGATCTGTCTGTTTGTCTGTCATGGAATCTTGCGATCAATTTGAAACCCACTTCACAAAGCCCAATTTTATTAAAAATTTTCACATACGTGTATTCCCAGTGACAACGCCTTCTATTAATTTTTTTTAAAATTGACCCGATTTTCTTTAAATTTTTACATATATGTATATCCAATGAGCAACACTTTTTGTAAAAACTTTTTGTCGCGCCCCTAGGTCCGGGGGCTTCCAAACTTATTTTTTAAATTTTAGGGTCGATGTGTGCAACATTCGTGGGCTTAGATCGAATCTCTCGGCCACGAGCGCCCATTAAGCAGACCGCAAACCTACTATTCTGGCACTATCAGAAACACAGGTTAATACTGATTCCGACGTTTCAGGTTTTAGTTGGCCTGGATACAACTTGGTGCCAGTATTTTTTCCCCACCGCGGTCTCGCCATATATGTAAGTAGTGATCTAGCTTATCAAACACAAGCCCAGTTCAACCATTGTTCCAAGGCGGAATTTAATTTCATTTGGCTCAAAGTCAAAGTGCGTAAGCATAGCATTCATTACTGCTTCATATACAGAAGAGCTTATTTAGACAGTGTCACAACTTTTTATGAGTTACTTTACTCTCTATTACTCTATTACTAGAATTTTATCACTCGATCCATTTTCTGAAATCGTCAAATTCGACCATGACCAGAAACTGAAACAAAAATACTTCAATATCCCAAAGGTAGTAAGAAGTTTTCGTCATTCGTAAAACGATTTAAAAATACTGCCCCTCTTCAATTCAAACGCTCATTCACAATGACATTTCTACTGTCAGCTCTATAGATAAAGCCAATCTGCTTGCTTCACATTTCGCAGCTAGGTCCACGCTACCAGATAGCGCTTTGTCGCCACCTGTACTTGCAAGAGTCGAATCCTCTTTGGGACAGATTTCTTTTCGTACTCGTCAAGTGGCTAGAGTAATAAATGATCTTAACATTCATAAATTGCTGGGCCAGATGGTATTAATGCAATAGTTTTGAAGAGGTGTTCTTTAACGTTGGCATTGCCACTGCGCAGGCTTTTCCATTTATCTTATTCTTCTGGAGTCTTTCCAAGGAATTGAAAAACAGGCTTTAGGAACAGGCTGATTAATCGTAAGCTTATGCTTCATTCTCTCCTATCCGCTACTTCTAATCCAATGTATTATTTTGCTGACGACAGCCGTCTTAGCTTTTTATATGAGTTCGCGCTTTCTGCACGCCTCTCTTCATCAAAAGTGGAACTTGAATAACAACGTATGTTAATCACGTTAAATTCTGACCATAACAGTATAACAAGGTTGGGACTACACAATAGAGTAGAATTTAACGCTTCCAAAGCCCAATGCTGTGTTCTCCCGTCTAAGTGTAATTTAAACCTCCAACCCTTATTCCTGAATGGATCCTGCATCAAAGAAACCGAAAAACTCGACATGTGCCTCAACAACAAACTTCGTTAGAATGACCACATATTCGCCATCGCAGCAAAATGTTTAGGTTTCCTAAAACGGTGCAAGATGTACATACTTCATTCCTTCAGACCTGTCTACTATTTACAAGGAATATATTCTCCCTAAACTTGAATACAACTGTTTTGTCTGGGCAGGTGCTACCAAGACCATATTGCATCTACTCGAAAGAAATCAGAACCGCGCGATAAAAATTATTGGTGACGTAAATATCTAGAACACAATCGAGTCGCTTGAACATGGTAGGAATGATTGCTGCTTGTCACAGTTTTATCGCTTTTTCCACAAGCGGTGTTCAAAAGAAATATCCAGATGCATCCCGCCCATCCGCCAACCTCAACTCGAGCTCACGGTTCTACCATTAAACCTATCTTCGGATGTACCAACCAATTCAGAGATACTTTCTTTAGCTGCACAATAATTATGCAGAATGAATTGCCCTACAGCCATTCAAGACACATCTGCATAGACATTTCACATTTTCCTCTCCTTAACTTTCGGACCATGCCCACGCTGTGCTAAGCATTACAAAGGTGCAGCCCCTTGAGCGTATGTACATTATAAAAAAAATCACCCGATTTTCTTCAAATTTTATACACACGTTTTAATCTGATGGATTTGTGAAAATTTGAAAATGATCGGGTGCCAGGGCCTGATGCTCCCACATAATTATTTTAAAAAACTAGCCCGATCTTATTCAAACTTTGCACATTCTGTATTCCCAATTAGAAAATTTACACGAACAATTTTTATGGGTTGTTTTTTTCCATAAAAATTGATGATTTTTTTAAATTCATACTCGAGATGTAATTTTAAATGATGAGTAGAGCCACCTTGCCTTAAGATAACCTCAAAATGTTGTGGAGTTGTAAATGGAGTTGTACAATGAGGCCAAGTAATCGAGTGAAATCTCATTCCAGGCAAGTTTAATGGCATCGATCAGGGCTTTCTTGTGATCGTACTATTTTCTATTATGGTTGCCAAGGTAAAAGTTTAACATTTTCTTTGGCAACAAGGGATTTTACAATGCAAACGGTGTGCATACGAGCATTCTCGTGTTGAAATATCAAAGAAAGTGGTCCAAAGATATGGAGGATTTTTGAAAAAAGGTGATTCCAATACCACTTTGTACTTATTTTCTGTCATTTTCGAGATTTGTACCACTAAGTCGATGGTGACATAATGAGATATTGCAGACAAACCATTTCGCGCCATTCTGTATTATAATGGCGGTTTTAAAAAATATCCTTTTTTCTTAGACCATGGAAGTAAAAGTAAGAGCCATCCGTAAAGTAGTATTTCCGTCAGAAAATACTACTTTTTCCAGTTATTTGAACTTGCTCCTTGTTGCGCATCTTAGATCATGTATGGTTGGCGAAATTTATGCATTGATTCTTTCACGAAGCCTTAATGGGTTATTTTTTCTTAATCTTTAGTCTCTTGAGGTATTTGGCACTACGAATAGCATGAAGATAAGTAGTTTTCCTTGCAGTAACACCAGCTGATTCACTGAATTTAGCTGTCGAAACAGCTAAATTGGAAGCTAGTCTGACAATTTTTCGTTTTTCCGTTACTGTAGGGGCCGTGGAAACATCTTCTTCGTAATTTTTCCCATACATTTTCGGATCTTTTAGTAATTGCCAACAGCATGATCACTCCGATTAATTTATCTTGCAAGCGATTGCTCACTTAGACAAGCTTTCCGAATGGTTGACATCTATTATCGCTTTCTCTGACAATGTCAAAAAAATTTGATTGCCCATTCTTTAAAAAATGTAAGGCAAAACTTTTCTTTTTTACAAAATTAACTTTTTTAACACAAAAATGAACTACTTCACAAACAACGATTGTACTTTGACTGCTTCTAATCTTATGAACCAATTTAAATACATGCCATTCTGACTCATTCAGTTAAAGATTCATAAAACTACCATTTGTTTGTTTGTTTGTTTCTTTTAAAATTTTAGAATTCACCATTGCATTCACTACTAATTCTAAGTCTTTAACTATTTTTTTCTCTCTCTGCCATAAAACGGAAGAAATATAATATTTACTTCTCAAAATTGCCTGCTTCTAATCTAGTGAACCGCAGTGTAGATGAAGGATCAAATATTAGCTGACATGAGGTAGTCCTTCTTGTACAGTTTGCGACACTATTAATATTAAATTTTGTAATAATTTTTTATTAAAAGTTCATTTCTTTAAAATGGAAGTAATTATTTTCGGAGTTGATTGCTAGGAAAAAATGACACATTCATATATTACTGAGAAACCGATTATTTCGTAAAAATAAAATTTTAGCATGAAGCTTTGTATTTTTATTTTGATTTGAAATAACTAAAAAAGCACAAAGCAGCACAATTAAGGTCCAACACCTCGTACAAAATTTGTTCTTCCAATTGAAGTTGTTCATCATAAATGGAAGTACTGCGATCCTTGAAACTCATCGGATTTTTTAGACTGAAGTTTATAGTCAATACTAGGAGTTTTAACATACATTCAACCTGAAGATAAGACAATCGCTGTACCCATTGTACCTTGTACCTATTAGGTAGAATATAAAACTTTTGAAGAACAAGCTTCATGGACATTTTTAAGTTCTCCTTATACGAAAGAGCTCTATAACTTACAAATCTAAGAAAGCTAACACAATAGTGGCATCATGCAAGATCAGTAGCTCAACTGGTCTGAGTGTCATATTTGTTGCAGTATGAGCGAAGAAACCTGGTCTTAGTCATATGCGGTAGGAATTTTGGGATACGACCGTTAGACAGATGAAAATTTCGCTGTAATAATATCGCCAAGGGTATACGATTGCCATACTTGAGACATACACTTTTCTTTAACGTTGATATTCAGAAATACAGGCATGGCTTTGTTAATTTTGCAGATTTTTGAAATAAGACGGTTTCAAAATTGTAGGCAATGAACTAATCATATAAGTATTATGTCCGTAAACAAGTTCAAAAAAAGTCGTCAATTCCTTAATTTTATTGAAATGCTTAACAACAGCGAGAAACTTCTTTACGAAATTACAGCGACACGAATCGAATGCGGCTACAAAATTTTTGTTTTATGTAGGATATGGATGGGTATGTTTGTAATGTTATGCTTTCAAAACCCGCTTTCGCTTGCCCACTAATAGTAAATAAAAATATTAGTTCCAAATTCGAGATATTTTACAAGACATTTCAATTAAATGTTTAAGCTGCCTGGCTGTAGATTTATATTTGCCCACTCTACCATGTTTTACTCAACAGAGACAGATATTGTTTTCAAGAATTTCACATTAAATGATCCTAGCTCCACCGCTTATATATAATTATACTGTAAAGTGTTAGTACGAAACTGAGCATATTTTTATTCTACATCTTATTAATACATACATACATACAAATATACACAAAATACTGTATTTCTTAAAGTATATTTTAGCTAAGTGTATAATAAACCCTAAACATAAAAATTTAAATTATTCGTGTAAACTCTCTAATCAAAGACACACATGTGTGCAAAGTTTAAATAAAATCTGATACATTTTGAATCACTTCTAAATTTTTATAGAAGGTCTTGTCATTACGAATAATCATGTATGTTAAGTTTTTTGATAAAAACGGTTAAATTTAGTAAAAAAACTATATATAGGATCCCGTCGTATATCGGCGCAAAGTTTTAATAAAATCAGGCTTTAGCAACTGGGCTAAAAATTGATTTGATTTGGCCAGCTAGTCAGCCAGACACAAACAAACACACGGGCACGCTAAGAACACGATTCACAAAAAAACCCAACCTTCTTTGTAATTTTTTTTAAGTGACGACTTAATTTCTCAAATAGGTTTTCAATAGCTGGTATAAAATGGCTTTCTTTTAAAAATGTACGTAAACAAATCAAACTGTTCATTTATTAATATGTATGGAGAAAGAAAACTATTTTTAGCTTTACATTGTGCACTCTTTTAAAGCTTCACCGTCTTATATAGTTGATTTTTAAGGTAAGGCACATAAAATAAAGAATCATAATTATTGATATATTGATATTGTCTCGTATAAAGCTAAGCCAGGACGTAAACACACTATCATTGATGTTAATATATGCACATGATATTATCAAGATATCAATGATAGTTTTAACGTCAATCAAACCTAATTCCAATCCCTCCTTATATCCTAGTCTTGCCTTTCTTACCATTCCACGTTAGTATTCACTTAGAATATTTGAGCAGTTATCTCAAAAATATTATATTAACAAAAATTTAACAATAGTTTTCTTTAGTTTTTATTACCCGAAATGTTCAAATAACTGTTGAACTAAAATCTTTGATGTTAAACCCCTACTCTCATTAACACTTTATATTAATTATAAAAACATTTCCTTTGCCATCGGCACTAAACTAAGGGAAGAACACTTTAATAAAAGAAGGAATCGACGCGACGCGAAAAAGCCGGCATAAATCACACCTTCAGTGCAAAAGTTGACTTTCAGCCTCTCTGTGGAATCACTATTTTACCTTTTCTGTTTGCACTCACACCTACAAGCAAACAACAACATTACACAAATTATCGATATTGTAATAATCCACACAAACCGGAAGTTGATTATTATCAGAGTAATTAAGGAACGTTGCAACAGCAGAAATGGTATTAGAGACTATGCCACAATATCACCTTATATTAGAGGTTTCTGATATGGCGTTCTTTGCCCATTTAGTGGTGAACTGGGTAGCGGTCAAGACTCAAGAGTCTGGTACACATTTGCACACGGTCGGCGTCACAAAAAAAAAGAAACCGTCTAAACGCACGATATTCACAAAAATGCTGATTGCTCGGCGAACGGACGACACGTATGTTAGCCAAACACACTCGAGTCTCTATGTAATTATTTTGCACGTAATTACCGAAATGCACGACAACGCGACCGCTGAAAACTATTTGCTAAATGGCTATATTTCCTTTTCCTACTAGCCGTTGCGCCAAGAGTGCACACGAATCCTGCCGTCACTCTGTACACTTTTACGATAAAAATTCAATTTACTTTTGCTAACACCGCGTGGAAAATTTAATTTTCCATGGAACTCCACAGACCTCCCGGGCTTGCACAACTGAACGCAACAACCATCGTCGTCGAACTGAACTCGAAAAAGAATCTTGCGAGTAGTATTTCGCGAACTGAGATTTTCTGTTGTGTCCAGTACAGAGAAAATCTGCTTTCTGTAGAGCGCTTGTCCGTATTGTTTACAAGATTTTCCCTTTGGATTACTACCAGCTACCACCCTACCACGCACCACGTTTTGAAATTCAACGATGTTGACGTTGATACTTGCACCTTCGACTCTTGGGAGACTTGTCGAGTAGGACTTTTTTTAAGTACTATACCATTATACGCGAACACAAAGATTAACGAATAAATCCAACCTACACGAGATACTTGCACTGTTGCGTGTGGTGGATTCTTACCGGTGAATTGGTTTTCATGAATTGCAGCCGCAGGGAAGCATCATCCTCAGTAAATTTTGCTGCAAATAAAGCGTGGCAAACTTTATACCATTTAGGAACATTCACCACAGCTGAGAACAGTTTTGTGCGTTCGTATCCACTCGGGTTAATTTACGATTCGTAACAAGTCTGCAAAGAGGGTTTCGTCTGCATTGTTTACAATCCTAATTGCCTAGATATTACCTCTATAAATATTGATGGTTTTGTAGATTTAAAAAAGCTTTTGATAGCGTGGGCCGAAACATGATGATGTGGCACATTTTGGCTAGCTATTGTGTTCCGTAAAAACTCACTAACATCAATAAGAAGCTGTACCGCGACTCAACATGCCGCGTCATTCATAACGGTCATCTTGGGTCACCTTTCAACATATACTCGGGAGTCAAGCAAGGTTGTACCCTCTCACCATTGCTTTTCACATATTTTCATCGGCTGGTTGATGAAAATAGTAACCCGTTCTCCATCGGGTTAGCCATGGAATGTTTTTCACCGCCTAGAAGACCTGGACTATGCCGATGATATCTGTCTCCTATCACAATCGCTAGGTGACATGGAGCCAAAATAAAACTCACTTAAAATTAACGTCTCAAAAACAAAACTACTTCGCGTTAACGCTAGTGGATCATGTGATCTTTCGATTGACGGACATCAGATAAAGGAAGTCGATAAGTTTTGTTATTTGGGCAGCTGGATAAAAAAAATTGGTGGTGTTGACTTGGAAGTGTGGTCTCGTGTAAACAAGGCGCTACACTCCTATAGTAAATAATATCTGGAACTCCTCGCAAATCTCCCGGAATCTGAAGCTAACGATCATCAGATCTAACGTTCTCTCAGTACTCTTGTATGGCTGCGAAACGTGTCATCAATTGTCATTGTGGAGAGTAACGTAGCACGAAGCAATCGTTCACCATCAGACGACGAAAATGGAGCTGGTTTGACCACACTTTGAGAAAACCAGCGGAAGATATTACGAAACTAGCACTAGACTAGAAGGAAGTTGCCGAGTTGTCTGTTCAAGCAAGACATGGAAAAGGACAATAGAAGAGGAAGCAAGTCCCTAGGGATCCTAGTGGCGTCTCTTAAAACCTCAGGCGATAAATCGAGTTCGTTGACGGGCGTCTGTAGAAGCCCTTGTTAGGAAGCCAACGCACTTCTCATCATTTTTGACAACTGTATAGTCATTTCATCGAATCTTGTCGTTGGCGCATATAGAAGGAATTGCTAGTTTTTCAGTTTCCTCGCTTAATAAACGCTGTTGTTCTAGGGCCACATCCGAAGAGAAGGAACGTGAACCTGGAAATATATAAGAGAAGCTAAGAGTAGTGTCGTCAGCCAAGGAATGTATTGGATAATAAGTAGAAGACAGAAGATCTTTAACGAAAATAAGAAAGAGTTTCGGAGACAAAACATAGCTCTAAATGTAACCCGTATTTATGCGGTGAATATCAGACTTAAATTAGTCCAGCACAGCTTGGATTAAACTGTGTGAAATATGGCTTCTCATCCATTAGAGCAAGCAGAGTTATATTGATTTGATAAGGACGCATTTTGGATAGAAGAGCTTGCTTCCAAACTCTGTCAAATGCCTTTGAAGTATCACGTGCTACAACTTTACTTTCACCAAATTTCCACTTTTCGGTGAAATATGTCTTCAGATCACCAGTATAACGTTGTTTGCGGAAATAATATGTACTCATTGAGTAGCTCTCGTGATTCAAGATATTTCATAAGCTAACGGTAAGTCAGTGCTTTTAAGACCTTAAAAAGAAGTAAAGTAAAAGGTGCTATGCGTCGGTACAAAGGGAGACATGATGAAATGTTTTGCTATAGGTTGGACAAATGCTGTTTTTTTACTACTCGGAAAGAGTCCAGAAGAATAGGATTAAAAGAAAAGCTTACGCAATGATGAAGAACACCTCTTCAGAATTAATGGGGGAATACCATCTGGACCAGCGCATTTGTGTATACTGAGGTTATTTCACGCGTAGGAATGTAAGTTTTTCTCATGGAGTGTTTGATACTCGGAAGTACAGGTAACTGCAACGCACAATCTGGAAGCCTGAAGCTATCTGTCAAATGTGCAGCAAGTAGATTGGTCTTGTCCAGGCCATGACATCCTGTAAATGATGAAATTTGAAAAGAATTCGATGTACTCGTTTCCAAGGCAATTGCCAGAGTTTGACATCAAGCTCTTTTGCCTATGGAATTGATAATGACCTGCTAGATTGGACCTGGACAGTTTCAAATTTAGTGTTCACCGCATAAACACCATTGTTCCACAAGGCTCTGTTTTGTCTCCGACAATTTTTCTCATTTTCATTAATTATCTCCTATCCGCTACTTTTAATCCAATTCATTCATTCGCTGACGATAGTTTCAAATCCAATAAACACCGGTATTCCACAAGGCTCTGTTTTGTCCCCGACACCCTTTCTCATTTTCACTAATGATCTCCTATCCGCTTCTTTTATTCCAATTCGTAACAACGTATGTTTACCACGTTAAATTCTCAACAGCATAACAAAGTGGGGACTGCTTCCAAAGGCCAATGCTTTCTTCTCTCCTCTAAGCGTAATTTAAACCAACAACCTTTATACATGAATGTATCCTGCATCTGGGCAGATGCTCCCAAGACTACATTGCATCTGATATTTCAATAGAAATATCCAAATTCATCCGGCCCATCCGTCAACCTGTGACTCAACTCGACCTCACGGGTCTACCATTAAAACTATCTTCGGACCAAACAATCAATTCAAGGATTCCTTTCTTAGCCGTTCAATAGTTTTGTGGAATGAATTGCCCTACTTTCCGCGTATGCATGATATTCAGTCATTTAATACACATGTGCATAGACATCTCATCTTTTCATCTCCTTAATTTCTTAACGTCCATTCTGTGCTAAGTATTATACATAATGATGTAAGCCCCTTGAGCGTGTGTTCATTATAAAAAAAGAGAACTGAAGCAAATAACATAGATCTTAAATAATGTACTGTGTATCATTTAACACTAAGAGACTAGACTATGACTTTTAGATTGCTCTCTATCTCTCTTTGTATATAAGAATCGAAAGTTTTTTTTATCTAAACATAAAACAAAACCAAAAAAGATGTTTAACTCTGCCACGTGCAATGCAATTTGGTATAAGCGTGCCTTTTTTTAAATAGTCCTTAACTTATTTAACACTGGCATGTATTAAATTTTATTTAAGTCCATAAACTAATAGGTTCCATTCCAAATAGAGGCTCTTTATAATAAAAAAGACTTATATAACGGGTTAACAGTGGGGTTTAACGACCATACCATTAAATGTCCTCTATATTACGAGTGTTCAACATATTGTAACCTCATCGAACAATTAAATCTCTTCCCTTGGCCAACTTTTTATCGAACCAAAAAAGAAAATCCTTCACAAATTACCGCATTGCATGTCTGCTAATTTGGTGGGAGAAGATTTTTCTGCAAAAACGGAAGAACTGAAGTAGCTTGATGAAGTTTCCTGTAATAGTTTTATCGTACGTATATGTACATATAACGTGGCCAGCGGTGTAATGTTTTTCTAATAATAGCGCTGCAGTGTTTACGGTTTGTTTTTTAGTCTGATGCAGATTCAACCAAACATGATAAGCATGTCGGCGACGACGCAATCCATATTCTCGTCGTCAGCAGCAATCGACAGGAATATATCAGGAAAAAAAAATAAAATCACAAAAAAAAATCCCTACGCAGTCAAAGTCCTAATACCTAATCCATAACCCACGCTGATATACCGCAAGCTGCTGTTTTGTATGGCGATTATTTTCCCATTTGTTCTGTTGAATTTTATTTAAGAATTTATATATTGTTGTGTGTTTGTATGGGAACTACGACTATAAGCAACTTACTGCATGTTGACTGACTTCCGTTTTGATTGCCTTCCGGCGGATTTTGATGTCTGTTTTGACGTTTATGATGAAACAGCGAAAGCGAAAATGCTGCATTTCTTATTAATGCTTACCCGATAGTGATTTTCAATTTTACAAAGCTGCATAAATATTTTGTTTTCACTTTTGTATGACCATAACATTAAGCCTACTCCATAAGCCTGTCTATAACTTTCAAAGCTATATTAGTATTGGCATTGCTAGCTAATACAAAATTAATTGCTTCTGTCTATAGAGTGAAAATTGTATTTTGTATAAAGCAATCATGTAGTGAAGCAAGAGAATAATTCTAAAAATCTTGAAAGAATCGAAGATTATTGATGTACGTAAACAAACAAAGATCTTGAGAATTTCCGCACAATAATCGTAAGGTTATATTGGCTAATTCGACAACAATTAAAATAATAAAAAATTAAGTCCAAAATTTGATATTAAGAGTTTCACTTTAAAAATACACAATTCATTAAAAAAAAAACGAAAAATACGTGCTTACAAATAATTGTCAGCAACACTTCTGACAACTAAGGGCTTCCATCTCACTATGAAAGCGTTTAACACTTGCACAAAACTTCTGCGCGGGTCTTGACCAATAGAGTCTCTAGAAGCTTTGTACATTTTTCCTGGTTGTTTGACCCTTTTTCATTTTCAACGTAGAAGAATACTATATCTTATGCGAGTATATAGTTTAAATGTGCACCAAAAGTCGCGCAACAATGTAACCTCAAAAATAGGTGGCGTAAGAGGAACCTTCTCGTCTGTCTCCGTATAATACACATGCACATATATTTATGTATCTCAACATGTAGGCATCGAATGGATTGCAAAAAGGATTTCCGTTGCGTGCCAGCGCATGCTTTCCACAAATCATTTTTAACCTTTTATAATTGCAAGTACCACCGCAGCAACAGAGCCGTCACCGGGAATTTTCTTGCGCTTCATCTCGAAAGTTATCCTCATATATACTCGTAGTGTAAATCACGAACCTATGGCTCCTCGCAATGCGATAGTTCAAAAGTTTTCACGATTATATGAATTTTGACACCTCCTAATAATTGCTTTCGCTTCACTACAGCAAACAACAAACAACAACAACCATTGCCTCACGGCTCAGTCTATCTGTGTACGGCTATAGATGTAAGCGTTGTTATTGAAATAACGTTCGATATGGTTGTGCTGTGTTGCCGATGGAAAAGTGACTAGTTCCATAACTCTGCTGTAGTGTTGTCATGTAGTCGCTTGTTGAAATATTCAAAGTTTTTACGTTTTGATCTTTAAGATTATCAATATCCTTCGAATAGAAAAGACACCTCGTCGATGTAGTTGATGGACAGTAAGAATTGACTAATTATTTTTGTGATTAATGTACTCAAGGGTACAAATACGAGTGAGAACGAACTAATTATAACTAATGTTAAGTATTTTCAAACCCGAACGGATACGGATTTTCAAACGATAAACTGAATGACAGTAGCGAACAAATTAGCTACTGTCAGTGTCATCACAACCACGCGAACTTCCTGTGCTCGTTCCCTTTTTCAACATCATAAGTTTTATTTGGTTAAATCTAAGTATTTACATAGTTACATTATTACAATATATATTTACATATAATATTTAAATATTTAAAAGATAAGAATTTTTCTATTTTTTGCTGTTATAAAATATAAATGATTTAATTGTGTTTATTTAATTTTTATTTAATATACCTTTTTATGAAAAATTTACCATAAGACCTTAACCCTTTCGTGTGGTTTTTCGCAATTTGTAAATAAAAAATTATTTCAGATGTTTTTTAAGTTAAATATAGTATTTTTATTAATTTTTAATTAAAAAATTTTAAAATTAATATAAAGTTATTATCGGCAAACAAATATTGTACGATATATCGTACAAAAACTATGAAATGTATATATATAAATATTTTTTTTAGTTAAATATAGTATTATAATTAATTGTGTTGATTAATTATTAACATGAAAATTTAAAAAACTATTTTTTTTCTCGCGAAATGCACAGATGAACTTTGCATTTTTGGCACATAAAAAAGGCTACATTCCCTGTTCTTGCATCTTGTCTGAGTTGCACCGTTATCATGAACTGGAAAATGGCCTATTTCATCAGATCGTTGCTTAGCTTAAGGTCTTTGTTTGTACTTTTTTTGAGGTACATGAGAATATTCTTCAGTACATGTTGCTGAATAAAGTGGGAAAATAGTCTAAGGGTCCATTTTGTAGACTTGACGTGTATTCTGTAGTAGTTGATCAGCTGATCGAGCAAATCTACACCACGAATCGTACAGCTTTACAATATCTGACTGTGTAAATTTAAAGAATGACTTAGTTTTCTTGTCGTATCTCTCTACATGATCTAAATTTCCCAAGCCAATGTAATTCGACGCTAAATGTATCGGACGATTATCATTCCACTTGACAAACACGATTTTTCCATCCCGGCTGACAACACCACCAACACATCAGTCGAGCCTCTTCCTTTCTTTTGAAGAACATATAATCTGAATGCTTTCTCGAGCTGCCCGGCATATCTTTTGTGGAAGGAGTCCTCGAGTGCCTGAGGCTGAGTGTTGATCCCTACAACATCGACCGGTTTTCGCGCCGATGTGACCAGCAGCCCTAGGTGTATAAGTTGGCGAAGACCTAGGTCAACACCACCCTCTCGCTCGACCCCTGAGGTTTTGCCATAGAGTCTCCGAGGTTCGATAAGGTCCCCCGCTGGATCACCGATGGAATTAATCCCCGAGCAACATGGCAGACCGTTGTATCGACACCCGAAACTCCAAATTAGAGAAAGTAAATTAAAAATTAATAGTACTACTGCATCGACCATTTTTCGCGTCGATACAGGCGGCAGCCACCGGTGATGAGTCGGTAGAGACCCCCAAGATGGTACCCTCTCCCCGACCACGAAGGTTTTGCCATGGAGTGTCCAGACATCGTAAGAGTCTCCTCCAGGATAACCGGCAAAACCGAGTATCCTAGCAGACCTGCGTCGATCTCCGGAACTCCAAACTAATAAATAATAAAAATAATAAAATAAATATAAATATAAAAATAAAAATCCACCCAAGAAACCTATCAATCAGGATGGAACCCGTGTAGGGTTGAAAATGGTAACATAGAGCGCTTTCGGCCCCCACCACAGGGCCTCTTCAGTAGGCTTTCTGAAGTCTTTTATGCATCGTAAGACCTCTATTGCTCAAATTTGTTCTATAGATCGTACAAATATTTATGTACTAAAAATCGTACACTTGAAGATGATGCGATTTGTACGATATATCGTACATAAATTTTATTTTGAAATATAAAATACTTACGAGTAATATTTTGCAAAAATAATAACTTGTTTTTGTTAATGATTCTTATATTTTATATAAAAACTCTAAAAACTTTTTTAATTTTTAAGATTTTATTCGGAAAATAAGTAGGAAAACTATAAATATGTCTTAAGACTTTATTTTGGGACGTTTCTTCTTATGGCATTGCGAACAATCAAACCAAACGGGAGCACCATACAACATTATTGCTTGGATTATAGTTTTAAACAATTTTAGCTTATTATGGGAACTTAGTCTGGATTAACGGTTAATAAACGGGTACAAAACTTTAATTGTTAGTTTTATTTTATTAATCGTATTGTCAATATGGTTTTGAAATGTAAGTTTCTTTCTTGTAGTATAAAGCCAAAATATCGGATCTATTACATCAAAAAATATCTAATTTGTTAATTGTTAAATAGCAACACTGCAAAAAATATGCTTGAAATCATTTAAACAATTTGTTTTCGAGCAGTTTATTCTAATTTTCCATTTTCAAAAATATAGTGTTAATTCATATTGCAATCTAGCAGCAATGACTTCAGATTGTTGGTGGAATGAAAAAATCGCAGTGTCATCAGCAAGTAGCACATAGACACATATTAGAAGTGTCGGAAAATCTGCCAAGTATATATTATATATGATTTTGGTTGGTTGGTTGGTTGGTTGGTTGGTTGGTTGGTTGGTTGGTTGGTTGGTTGGTTGGTTGGTTGGTTGGTTGGTCGGTTGGTTGGTTGGTTGGTTGGTTGGTTGGTTGGTTGGTTGGTTGGTTGGTTGGTTGGTTGGTTGGTTGGTTGGTTGGTTTGTTTGTTTGTTGGTTGGTTTGTTTGTTTGTTTGTTTGTTTGTTTGTTGGTTGGTTTGTTTGTTTGTTTGTTTGTTTGTTTGTTTGTTTGTTAGTTTGTTTGTTTGTTTGTTTGTTTGTTTGTTTGTTTGTTTGTTTGTTTGTTTGTTTGTTTGTTTGTTTGTTTGTTTGTTTGTTTGTTTGTTTGTTTGTTTGTTTGTTTGTTTGTTTGTTTGTTTGTTTGTTTGTTTGTTTGTTTGTTTGTTTGTTTGTTTGTTTGTTTGTTTGTTTGTTTGTTTGTTTGTTTGTTTGTTTGTTTGTTTGTTTGTTTGTTTGTTTGTTTGTTTGTTTGTTTGTTTGTTTGTTTGTTTGTTTGTTTGTTTGTTTGTTTGTTTGTTTGTTTGTTTGTTTGTTTGTTTGTTTGTTTGTTTGTTTGTTTGTTTGTTTGTTTGTTTGTTTGTTTGTTTGTTTGTTTGTTTGTTTGTTTGTTTGTTTGTTTGTTTGTTTGTTTGTTTGTTTGTTTGTTTGTTTGTTTGTTTGTTTGTTTGTTTGTTTGTTTGTTTGTTTGTTTGTTTGTTTGTTTGTTTGTTTGTTTGTTTGTTTGTTTGTTTGTTTGTTTGTTTGTTTGTTTGTTTGTTTGTTTGTTTGTTTGTTTGTTTGTTTGTTTGTTTGTTTGTTTGTTTGTTTGTTTGTTTGTTTGTTTGTTTGTTTGTTTGTTTGTTTGTTTGTTTGTTTGTTTGTTTGTTTGTTTGTTTGTTTGTTTGTTTGTTTGTTTGTTTGTTTGTTTGTTTGTTTGAGAGATGCCCATACAAATTATTTAAAAATAAGGGCGATTTTTTTTTAAATTTTAAACACAAGTGTATCTCCAATGAACAAAACTTTTTGTAAAATTTTTGGTGTGAATGTGGGCTCTGAGGCTCGATGGGGCCCACTTAATTTTTTAAAAATTACCTCGATTTTCTTCAAATTTTAAACACATAGTATGTGTCTTAGATAATCTTGAAAAAATTTATGGGTTATTTTTTTTAAACCCTAACATAGGATTTAACATCGTTTAAATGAAGTATACTACCAAACAATTCTTGGGCAATTATATATTGGACAAACTTAATTTAGTAAAATATCTTAAGTAAGCTATTTTAGAAATTGTATTGGTAAGCATCGATTTGTTATGTCGATATAAGCTAAAATTTAAAAAAATGGACTTGGCTTTTTTTAAAAAAAAGCTCGAGTAGCTAATATCGAAATAAGCTACTTCTTGAAGTACTTAATAAAAATGTTTATCAAAAACGTTTGAAATGTAAAAAGGCAGTTTAGTTTATATCCTGTCGTCGATTTTTATAAAGCTAGCTCTAATACTTTTTTTTTAAACACTACGTTTAGACTGTGCTGAAAAATCACGGAAATAGACATATGCTATTTTAACTAATTGGTTATGTTATATGTGTATGTATAGATATGTTATTCCCCCTATTTTGCTGATGGCTTACCACCACGAAAATGCGGGGGAAACATATAAGCAATAAAGTCCAAATATCATTTGTTCGTTAACACTTTCAAAGAAGAGATTAAAATTAAAACTTTTACCCACTGATTATGAACTTTAGTAGTTATACATTTTCAGGACACTTATTAATTGCCATGTCAACGACACCACGCCAAGAGTTATACAACTTTATGGTGCTACTCGTATTTACCACTAATATGGCTGACAATGCTAATGGACACCCATATCGAAAATTAAGCACATACCTATACTTATACGTGAATGCTTTGTTCTATAGAGCAAATCCCAAATTGCATATCAGAGGAAAGCACTGATTAACTGCAAAATTTGTTTATTCGGCTCACATTATATCATTGCGGGTACTTGAGTGAGTGTAGCAGACTTATGTGCTTCGTCCAGAACGAACACGAGTATAACGTATGGAGTAGGACCCATACTAGAAATTCAGTTTATGCATGATGGTGTTTAAACCAAATTCACCGCAAACTTAATGACAAGCTGATATAGTAATTATTATCCTGCAGCATTGGAATAACGTGTAAACGCTTCCAATTAGATTGCGATATGAATAAACAAAATATCGAGGGAGAAATAATCGATGGTAGAAGATGTTGATATACTTTGTCAAAATGACCATACAAGTGTGATTAGCTATGTGTGTCTGTATGTATACGAATATAGGGAATTTAGGTAGTTTTTTTAAAAAGACTCTTTTCATTTATATTAGTATAAGGTCTGAATGGTTTAGACTACTAGAATATAGAAAATTTGCTGAAACTTCCGTCATTGCCCGACTGCACCCACCACAACCAAAACTGACCACCCACCCTCCGTCCACCCTGTACAATGCTGAAAACCTGATCAAAATCGATCCAGTAGTTTTCAAGATTACTTAAATTAACAGGCGGTGCACGGCTGCCCCTCTCACCACTATGCCCAGCCAAACTGACCACCACATAGCTTACCCTCCACCCACTGAAACCACCCCACTGAACCCACAACAACTGGCCCCTCCCTTATACTGGCCTTTACCACTGAATCCCCCTATCCTCCCCCCCACTCACACAAAACTGTAGCCTATAACAACCGTGGCAAAGAACCCTCTACAATTGTGAAAACCTGACCAAAATCAGTACAGTAGTTTCCAAAACTAGCGAAGCAGATAGTTTCCTTAAAACCAAGGAAGAGAGTTGGTGTACATACGATTGTACACGAAAATATATTTTTAATCAAAATAGATAAGCTGAGATTGAACATCAACTAAATGAAAATAAAAAATTGCCATGTCAATTGCCGTTTCATTTTACACTCACAAAATTTAATTTCATTTATTTAAAAAACCCATAAAAAGCCTTTGATTTTTTCAAAAAAATCATTTAAAGAAGCCGGTAGAATGCACTCGTTCCGTATGAAGTTCAATTGTTAACAAATCTGTAATAGATTTTGGCCTTATTGGTATAAGATTATTTAGTTTTGAATATTTGCAAAAAGACTTTTTAAGCTGCCGTTTTGTTTAACATAACATATAAAATGCCGCTTATCTAAAGTAAATTATACATCTTTTTATTTAATATTTTAAGACAATTTTAGAAATACATTAAGTTTAAAAAAACATGTCAACATATGGTTTTGTTTACACTCAGGGGATATTCTAACCACTTCACGACCGATACTGACGATATATGCATGATATGAATGATATGCTTTGGAAGGCTTGTAAAAAACGTGATAGGTTAAGCCTTGGCAAATATAAGAAACCTGTCATCAGCTGTTTAGCAGCTTTAGCTTAATATTGGCAACACTTTGGTTTATTGGTTTGTCGGTGTGTCGGTGGTGTTATGGTTAAAACCATTTGCTCCCACTCGGATAACACCGGATTCGATTGCCGGCATGTCCAAAAATCGCACGAAACATGATACGATGCTGTATACTGCTACTGTATATCACATGTACTGTTGAGTTGATGTATGAAGATGGTAGAGCCATCAATGTGAGTTTATGGTAATAATATTCTAGTTTGTGAGGCTTGGGTTTGAACTCAACTCTATCCACCACAACACTTTCTTTGCTTCTTATATCCAAACATTTCCAAGCCAAGGCTGTGCCCAGACATTACAAAGGTGCAAACTTAAATTAACGGTCCCTATTTGTTAGCAAATATTTTGTGCTCACCTATTTAAACTTATTATTCTAGTTACTCGGTTATTATATTTAACTAGCTGAAATATCCAGCGCTGCCTGGCTGCCCCCACCACACTGTCCCCAGCACACTACCCCACCCAACTGACCACAAAACCCACCTTAAGATACCCCAAACCCACACCCCACACATATATCACCACTTCAAGTCAACCTCCTCAACACGATCATCACACTAGCCCCTACAAATATCAACACCAACAGTCCCCACCGCATCCCAAAGTTTCAGCTATAATGGATGATAGGTCTGCCAGGTAATCGCGAACAGACATACAGACATGCAGACATACAGACATACAGACATACAGACATACAGACATACAGACATACAGACATACAGACATACAGACATACAGACATACAGACATACAGACATACAGACATACAGACATACAGACATACAGACATACAGACATACAGACATACAGACATACAGACATACAGACATACAGACATACAGACATACAGACATACAGACATACAGACATACAGACATACAGACAAACAGACATACAGACGGACGTTTGTGGTATTCTGTTACCTGAGTAGGCAAGAGCGAAATCTTGCTGAAATGGCTTCCAGGTTAATGCTACCAACGCCCCCCTCCCGTTAAAGCCCTGGCAGGCCTTAGAGTACGCTCAATTTTTCTTCGCTATTGAGTTATTGGTGTAGGTACAAATGTAGAATTCCTATTTAGCACCGATATGGCTCTGAACAGCCCCCATAAGGGCTCGTGTCTACCCTTTGCATGGCCTCACTGCTTGCATAGATAACCATGGGATCCTAGGTGACTACACACCCGAGCATTGATAACGGCTTTGAGTGGGGACCCAACAGAGATGATAACAAATTTGGAAGGAGGAGGAGAGGAAGGAGAGAAAGGAGTGATCCCCGATATGGCACACAAGGAGGCTAAACTAGATGATATAAGCAGTTTGGCAAGGAGGAATACAAAAACCAGAAAGACACCTCCTAAGAACTCGATGAGTGGAAGTCTGAAAAGACCGCCCGTCGATATCGCTAACAGAAAATAGGACCATAGAAAGCAGGGAAATTGTATTTCAAAGACTAGAAGAGAAGATTCAGGAACTATCCGAATTTTTCAAACCAAGAAGCAATATCCATGCGGAGATTAAAAAGTTGGTCAACATAATACGGATGACGCATGAGTCGGTGACAGTCTGCAAGGACACCTTGATTGATAACACGTGTCAAACTACGCCGACAATAGGAGCCATAATGGAGAATCCTAAAGGACCGGTTCCTTTACCTAGGAAGAACTCAGTCGGTAATCATGATACCCCAAAATCGATTGAAAACTCCAAAAGGAGACGCTCAACTCCTATAGGAAATGAGGATCGACCAAAGGGAAAAAAACCCAGGACAAAAATAACGGAAGAGACATGGTCAAAAGCAACTCCAAAGAAGGACAAGGCACCAAAGATTAATGTGGAAGTAAAGGAACCAAATCCAAAATGGCAGAAAGTAGGACAAAGGAAGGAAAGAAAACGTAAAAGACCTCCTCGTCCGGATGCGCTACTCATCAAAAAGAAGAGTACGGTCGAATATGCCGATTTGCTACGCAAATTGAAGGCAGATCCCAGCCACGCAAGTCTCGGTGCCGAAGTTAAGCACATAAGGAGGACTAAACAAGGGGAGCTTCTATTGGAGCTGCAAAACACTGCAGAAAAATCAAAAACTTTGGAGTACCAAGAGAAACTTGGAGAACTAATTGGTCAAGACGCTGATGTCAAAATCCTCACACAAGAGGTGCAAGTAGAAATCAGAGATATTGACGAAGTCACTACTGCAGAAGAAGTGCGTGAAGCACTTGAACGATAGTTTGTAGAAGCCAAGGGCTCGCTTAAAATTATAAGAATGAGAGCCGCTTACCGCGGAACACAAACAGCGATTGTGAGTGTGCCAGGCAATTTGGTTAATAAAGTGATCAATGAAGGAAGAGTTCGAATTGGATGTGTGTCCTGTAGTATTAGAGAGAAAATAGTCCCACTAAAATGCTATAAATGCCTTGATTATGGACATTATGCGCATAAGTGTCAAAGCGAAAAAGATCGCTACAAGCTATGTTTAAAATGCGGTAAAGGAGGGCATATAGCTAAGGCCTGTACTAATGAGCCTCAATGCATGCTCTGTCATCAGAAGGATAACACCGGTAATTCAAGACATGTGACAGGCAGCTTCAAGTGCACTACATATCAGAAGGCAGTACAGCTAGCGCGGAGTAAATGATTATTATCCAACTAAATCTTAATCATTGTGAAGCTGCACAGGATCTTTTGCATCAAACCGTACGCGAACTGGAGGTATCAGCGAACCATACAGAAACCTCGATGAAAGCATATTTGCAACCGACGCTACTGGTGGCGCTGCCATATGGGTCTGTGGTAAGCGTTGTTTCCAAGAGAGAGAAATGAATTTAGAATCAGGGTTCATTAGAGCGAAGGTCGATGGCATTCATATATGTAGCTGTTATGCAAAACCAGGTGCATCATTAAAAGAGTTTACAGCTTTTATGGAACCTCTATGATGCTCGCGGACGAAGTCCCGTAGTGATAGCTGGCGATTTTAATGCAAGGTCTGTGGAATGGGGCAGCCGGAAAACAGATGCTCGCGGGGAGGCACTTTCGGAAGCACTTGCTACGTTGCAGAAGTCACTTGGGAAGTTAGCGAATCATACACACATATTGACCACCAAGCCATACTATGTGAAATTGATAGAGTGGGACCAAATCAGAAACTTAGAAAGAAAGCGGTGGACTGAAAAGCGAAATCATTAGAATAAAAATTGTTCCTTTTCATGTTGGAGGATACCAGTATCTCAGGGACAGCGAAAAAGGTGTCTAAAGTCATGACCTCGCTAAGAACAGCTTGTGATGCAGCAATGCCGAGGAAAGTATTAATCGGCCAATGCAAATCTACCTACTGGTAGAATGAAGAAATAGCGGAACTGCGTCGAAAGTGCCTATGGGCCAGACGGCAATTCCAAAGAGAAAGGCGTAGGAACATTGATGATCTGCGCCAGCACTATTGTAATGTCCGATCACAGCTTAGGACGGCTATAAAGGCAAGTAAACGCAGATGCCTCAGGGAACTGTGTCAACAAGTTGAACAAGACACCTGGGGTAGACCGTACAGAACGGTAATGGCAAAAGTTAAGGGTAACTCGTTTACAGCCCCCTCGTGCCCAATAATGCTGAATAGTATTGTAAACGTATTGTTTCCGCAGCAAATAGAACACGACTTTAATGTAGGGATAGGTAATCTCGATGAAGAAATTGCGCCCGTGATGGCCGATGAAGTTCTCCAGGCTGCCAGAAAGCTAGGCTATTCATAACGTGGCATTAAAATCCGCAATTAGGAACTATCCAAATATGTTTGCAAACATGCTTGACTCATGCATAAAGGAAGGGGGCTCCCAGCGGAGTGGAAAAAACAGAGACTTGTCCTACTACCTAAAGGTAAAAAACCACCAGACGAACCATCCTCATACCGTCCTATATGTATGCTCGACACAACGGGAAAAATCTTAGAAAGAATTATCGGCGGTAGGCTACAGGAAGCCGTAGTACAATCAGGCGACCTTTCAGAACATCAATATGGATTCCGCAAAGCACGCTCAACAATTGATGCCATTGATTTTGTTAAAAATTTGGCACAAGAGCGATAGATGCTAGAAAAGGTGGAAGGGAGAAACAAAAAAGTATTGCACCAAAGTCACCCTCGATATCAAGAATGCTTCAGTAACAGAATTCTGCTATACAACACCGATTATGGTTTGAAGGAACATAAGGTTACCGGAGGAGTTCCCCAGGGGTCTGTACTAGGCCCATCCTAATGGAATATAATGTACGATGGCAAATACCTGAAGAGGCAGAAATTGTCGGTTTTGCAGATGACATCGCAGTCGTCGTTGTGGCAAACCACATGGAGGAGATAACCGAAATATGTAATGCAACAATTGGGACTATCCGGAATTGGCTGACGTCAATCGGATTACAGTTGGCAGAACATAAAACTGAAGCTCTACTAATATCCAGTAGGAAAATAAGAGAGATAAGATAAGCTTTGTAGTTGGTAATTGTTCAATTATTTGTTCAATTATATCTAAGCCATCAATTAGAAACCTGGGAATGGTAATTGATACGAAACTCTCGTTCAAAGATCATATAAAGGCTGCCAGCAACAAAGCAGAGACTGTATGTTCAGCACTGTCTCGAATTATGCCTAACACTGGAGGAGCAAGGCAAACAAGAAGAAAGCTATTGGCTAATATCGTCCATCCTCTTATACGGAGCGCCAATTTGGGCGGACGCAATGGATAAGTTTAGCTACTGGTGAAAGATGTCATCTATCCAGAGATTGAGTGCTCTAAGAGTGATCTGTGGTTTCAGAACCATTTCGAGCAATGCAGCGTTTGTTGTTGCGGGTATGATCTTACGAGTTACTGGCCAAGGAACGTCAGGTGATTTATAGGCGCCGGGGGTATCTTACAAGAGCCGAGAACTGCAAAACAGCACGCGCCGAAGCCGTTAGAAACTGGTAAAGAAGATGGGTCCAGTCAAGTAAGGGTAGATGGACCCATAGGTTAATACCATCTATAGAAATATGGGCAGGTAGAAGTCATGGAGAAGTAGACTTCTATCTAACCCAATTTTTAACTGGGCCCTCTTTAAATATAAACTCGAGAGTTCACCCGACTGTACTTTATGTGAGGTTATATCAGAAGATGTCGAACATGTTTTCTTCCATTGTCCGCGTTTTGCAGGAGTAAGACAGAGCAAATAGGGCACACTATTTCGCCAGAAAACATAGTTAATTCTATGCTACAAAATGAGGAGATATGGAACGCAATCAGTGGAATGTCTTCCAGAATAATGCAGCGCCTACGGTGTCTCGAGCGTGAGAGGAAGATGGGTAACATAGCAAAATAATGTAAATAAAGAAGAAGAATAAAATATGAAAAATAAAAATGAAAGTGCAGCCATCGCTGAGAGCCTTCCCGCGATGAAATGCCTAACGGTAGTCCCGCAGGACTGGCTATGAATTAATAACTGGGGGTTGGTTTTACTCAGTAACAATCTGATTCTCGCACATGTTAATGCTCAAGGTACACATGTGAAGTCTTTGAAGATTTCCAACCTCCAACATAATGACATACAGAAAAAATTATTGAAATTTTTGCTGGCGAATGAAAGAATTTTTTCTCAGTGTTACAACCCACACGTAAATCTCACAAATCCCAAGCATGACACATCAATTGAAAATTTGTTGCTAGTCAACGCGCATAAAATATGTAATTAAACCACGGATTTTAGTAAATATACACCATTTGCATACAATGTACACATGTAACATTATCGCAGCAGTTTCGTGTTGTTGCTCTTCGGAAATTCTAGATTGAATTTACAGGAATCCATGCACATAGAGAAACACGTTTTGCACTCAAGCGCTTGACCCTTCAGCATCGCACAGTGCTTTATACAAAGTTTTATCTTATGCACAAGTCCAGTGGAATCCTTGTACCAAGGGCAAACTAACAAACTGCTTGTGTGATAATTAGAAGGAAATATCAACTGCTGCGGTTAGACTCTGTATACAGGATATCGACGCGACGATGATGTGACTGAGATGATTTATTTACCGAATGAATAGGGTACTTCAGAAGTAGACTGAATTATATTGCTGCTGAGTTCAGGCATATTGAATAATAAATTTCTATTGATACCAGTGGTAATTAATTTACAAAACATTTTTGAAGGAGACATGTGTTAAATATACTTAGAACATATATCAAGTACGACGTACTAATATATAAATATATAAAACAAGCACTTTATTGTCAGTTTTTTTACGAGCATAAGTAGAAAATAATGACTACATATTATTTTTTAAGGATAAAAATCTGCTCAAAAGAGTTTTTTTTTCGCCGAATTAATTGCTTCTATAGTGGGGGCCGTGGCTCAGTGAAAATGCGCATGGCTACTGAGCAGAAGGTTCGTGGTTCGAATCCCAGTAACACCAAAAGTATTTTTCACGGTATCCCATAACAACTTGTCACGGAAAGCTTCTCAATTCGCCGTTCGGATCCGGCTATTGTAAGTCCTTTCCAAAAATATACATGCGCAACACAAATGGTCACGAGAAGCTAGGCATTGAACCGCAGGGTCTGTTGCGCCGAATATTATTATTATAGTAGCCACATAGTTACGATTCTTGTAAAATCAAAAGTTTTAAAGAAAACTTGTATTTTCTCAAAATATCCAACTGATAATGATGATGAAATTATCATTAGAGAGTTGAATGCTTGAAATATTCGAGATTTGAACTTTTGACTCGTTTCAGATTGAATGAGCCGATAAAGTTTGCCTGTCATTGAAGTCGAAGCCAAATGTCTTACAATTTTTTGAATTTTGCGTAATTCCGCACCTGTGAGTGTATATACTCCTTATTCAAACATTTTTTGGCTAACAAATTGAGCCAGGGGTACCTCCAACCCAATAGTTTTCCATATTTTTGTGTTGCGTATTGATTACTTTAAGAATTACCGGCATTTTCTTCACAAACAATAATGACATTCGTCGATTATTAAGTGTACATCTTAATATGACTAATGCTGCTTTGATTTTACTTTCTGTATGCCATCAGATCTCAAATGCTTCTGTTCTTCATTCTACACAAAGAATCGGTTCATGTCCACGATCCAACACTGAAAAGATAACGCTGAAATCAGACTCTCAAAAAAAACTTTTTCTTTTATAAGAAACAAAATTCTGCGCCTTCATAATCTCATAGCGACTTTCCATTCCACGTTCACATTAAATTGCCATCTCAAGTGTTTGATTGTATATTTCAAGTAACTTTTCCATCCGCTTGGCTTATTATAATCACATTATGATTTTTACGGAGCTATCTAATTCTTTCTTTTTTCACATTTAAATAAAATCAAAGTTGAAATATATACTGAACTGTGGAAATACAATATATTTCTATCCATGTAGGTGTCTTAAATGTACACGACACGAACTACTTTATATGTATATGTACGTACTTATTGTATGAGGCCCTTCACTGCAATTAAACTGCAACTCACGCTAGTTACGCTGCTTTTTAATTACTGTTTTGTACTTCAGTAAAATAAACAAATTCTTATTTACATGATGTCGTTTTAATGATAATAATAATAATGCAGGCACACATAATGCCACCCATACAAAGAGATTCAATTCTTTACTTAACTGATAAGATTAATAGTTTGATTAAGTTATATTGTTTTATATAAATCAAAGGAAGATTTTCATAGTACATATACCACTTATAAGTTAGATTGGAACTGATCAGAAGTCTACAGTATCTGTATAAAGTTCTTCCAACTTTACAGTTTTCAGTCGGTTTCATGGTTTCGTTGCTAACACCGTTTCTTCGCGATGACCAGTATTTTATTTGTAGTTTCGGCGTTTTTTGCATTCGTTTTTGTTTATTTGATACAAAAGTTTACATATTGGAGGAACAGAAGAGTTCCCCATTTAAAAGTAAATTTCCTTTTGGGACATATAATGAAACTTCAAAGTCTCCACATGTCGGAATACATACAAGAAATTTACTCAAACTTCAAAGGAAAAACCTCTCTCGCTGGAGCGTACATTTTCACGAAACCAGTTTTGGTAGTGCTGAACTTGGATCTAGTCAAGACGATTCTCATCAGAGACTTTTCCAAATTCACAGATCGTACAACATTAAGAAATGAAAAAAATGAACCCTTGTTGGGGCATCTATTCTCAATGCACGGCGAAAAATGGAAGCCAATGCGTGCCAAGCTGACTCCGACATTTACTTCAGGCAAAATGAAATTCATGTTTGCAACCATATTACAAGTTGGATCGGAGTTCAAAAAGGCAATGGAGAGTATAATCGATGCATCTGTCGATGGTGAGTTGGAAATTCATGACATTATGGCACGATTTACGACGGATGTCATTGGAACGTGTGCTTTTGGCATCGAGTGTAACAGTCTGAAGGATCCAAATGCAGAGTTTCGTCGCCACGGTAGAGTTTTATTTAATCAGCCGGATATACCGGTGCTGTGGCGACTTTTCCGTTCGAATTTCAGTAAATACTTGCCAATTTTCCGTGTGAGATTAATTCCTATAGAAATTACAAACTTCATAATGAGGATTGTAAGGGAGACGGTTACGATGCGCGAGAAAAATGATATCAAACGAAATGACTTTATAAATTTGTTAATTGAAATGAAGAACGAGAAAGACGCTAATGGTCAAGATGGACTGACAATTGATCAAATCGCCGCACAGGTGTTCATCTTCTTTGGTGCAGGATTCGAGACATCGTCTAGTAATTTGTCTTATGGACTTTTCGAGTTGGCGCGTAATCAGGAAATACAAGACAAACTGCGACGAGAGATATGTTCGGTTTTGGAGAAACACGATGGAAAATTGACGTACGAGGCTATGCTGGACATGCCCTATCTCGAACAGGTTATATCAGGTTAGTGCTCATATTTATGACTATAATGAATTGAAATTATTTTTATGGTTGACAGTATTTGTGTCCACATTATTTTTATCATCAAGTGACGTCTAAATTTTCTGCTCTTCTAGAAACTCTTCGCAAGTATCCAGCGCTATCTATCCTGACACGAGTCGCCAATGAGAATTATACGTTTCCCGGAACCGACATAACAATTGAAAAGGGCAATAGTGTATTTATACCGGTCAAGGAAATTCACTACGATCCAGAGTATTATCCTGATCCAAAAGTATTTAATCCGGATCGCTTCAGCCCAAAACAGACTGAATTACGACATCCACAGGCCTTCCTTGGTTTTGGCGATGGTCCAAGGAACTGCATTGGACTGAGATTTGGCAAAATGCAAGTGCGCATTGGACTGATAACTTTGCTAAAATCCTTTCGTTTTAGCATAGGTTCAAAGACCCTAAAAGAACTTAAAATATCACCGCATAGTTTTGTTCTTGTTCCCAAAGATGGCGTTTACTTAAAAGTTGAGAAAATTTAAGTTCGTTTTTATGCTATAAAAATAATAAAATGCTTTTAAAGTTTAATTTACCCAAAAAACACTTAAAGTGTTAAAAAAATCCATTTTCTTCTTTGAATAAACTGTGGAGTAGAACACGTTAAGTAAAAATGCCCCAAAAAATTCTTAGTCTACGAATAAAGTTCCTTGCAAAATAAGATTTCACTTTGTGAATAAATTTCTCTGCTCACCGATAACTTATAATGTTTATAACTCCGGGATTTTAGATATAGAGAACGAGATCTGTGCGCTTCTGATAGGACATGTAGAAAACCATTGCTTGAAGCAAAAATAAGTTTTATGATTATCCGGTTTTCACAAGCACTGAATTTGATATAAAAAGAAACCATATTCAATAAAAGTACAAGGATTCAACTAACGATTGCCTATAGAGCGAAATTTTTTTAGAAACTTTATAGTTGCAAAGATTATGAAAAAAATATTTTCGTGTGTGGTATTTTAATGCTAAAAGCAAGAATTTCTGCAAACATATGTATTCTGTGTGTTTAAGTAATTTTATTGATTCTAAAATAAGTAAACAAGTAAATTAAAAAAAACTTGGTTTTTCGGGAAAATCTTTTATCTCTACATCGACATAAGCATATAATTTTTCATTTTGAGATGCTGGAAATAATATCCACTTTCATACGCGTCTCACGCGACAAAGGCGACTTGAGTCACGCGTCACTAGCTGTATCTCAGAAATGGCCCATGACACAAAGCTGCTCTTAAAATTTCAGCTCTCTAGGTTGTCTGAAAGGTAAGTCGATTGGGTTAGTTCCAAAGATTATCCCAAATTCTATTTACACTTAAAAATAGAAAATCTTATTCAGCTCTTTACGTCGTGTTGACAAAAATTTGAAAAAACCACTATAACACATTTCACACTCTAGACACGTGGGCTCTCAGAAACGCCCTGCGACATACAGCTCCTCACAAAATTGTTCCTCTCTAGGTCGTGTAAAATTTGGTGAAAAAGTACCTCAAAGAAGTCGGACAGTGCCACATTTACACGCATAATACGAGGAATCGCAGAAACGGCCCATGAAACTGAGATGCTCACAAAATTTCGTGTAAAAAAGGGTTTAAAAATGCTACACATGCGCCACATGTGACGTTACATACCTCTCATATTCGGGATCTCATAAATGGTCCACGACGCTAAGCTACTTACAAAATTTCAGCTCTATAGCTCGGGTAAAAGTTGGTTAATAAGAACCTTAAAGGAGAAGAAAAACCACTTTTACATGCATCATACACACACGTGCCACACGCGACTTGAAGCACGCGTCACATGCGGGATCTCTTAAATGACCCACAATGCTAAGCTGCTCACAAAGTTTCAACTCTCTAGATCGTGTGAAAGTTAGTTTAAAAGGTCGTCAAGTAAGTAAGTAAGTAAGTAAAAGTTTTTAAAAAATAATATGTATGTTCATGTTTTTAAATACAATTAACAATGTAAATAACGACAAGAAAGCTTATGTCATCTCATCATTTATTTTTTTTATTTGTACCTGTGCAAACTTATAGAGTTGACCGGGCTAACAAAAATAAACTCTTAGCACCACCAATCGTACATATGTAGTGAATTTGGCTTCGATAAGTCTAGTAGTTTGGACGTGATGCTCTTACAATCCTATACACGAATATCGCCACTGCAGCACATCTACCGGATCAAAAAACCCCATGAGCTTATCGGAGCAGCAAGCGAACATATGTTGTGAATGTGGCTTCGATATGTCCATTAGTTTAGTCGTGATGAGACCTTGACTTCAGTGTCACTAACCGGGCTCAACAGAAATAACAGAGATAAATTTATCGGAGCACCACACAAACATATAGTGTGAATATGTCATCAATACGTCCAGTGAGTTAGGCGTGGTTCATTGAGATATACATATTTTTATTTATAAAGATATAACCGTTGTTGTCCAGAGACTATATCCTTGGGACCATCCGTGTAAATGAAATATAGATCTGTATATAGCGCTTTGCAAATGGGTAAAATAATTTTGGATACAGTCTACAATAATTTATTAAACTTGGTACCTAATTAACATTTCTAACCTTTCAAAATCCGTTGTGGGGTTATGTGTTTCGATTTTTACCTTTTTGGCTTTTCTTTCCATGATCTTTTAAATTTATGTTTTTTTTTCACCGTTGATTTACAAGTTGAAGGCTTGCCTAAGTTAACACAACCTAGCCTGCAAGGCTGAATAATCTTTTGACTATGTCTATGTCATGCATTTTTGTCATTGCCTGTTTAAGCGATTCCTTGGGGTTTTTATTAAGAGAGCTTTAGATTGCAATATCTAAAATATTTATTTCGGAAAAAAGCACCATTGTTGTTAATTATTGAGCAAAACATCGTTTAAATTTAAATCATCAACGGAAACGCCTTCACCCAATTTTGTATGACTTTTTCGTAAAAACAGCGCGATATGCCGGTAATTTCGCATTCGATGTTGGTCATGAGTCGTCTAAAGTTAATAGCTAATCGGCTTAGCACGTGGTGATAATATGGTCAGCGAATATCGACTTAAATAAGTAGATTGTTTGGCTAGTTGTGGCTTGTCGTGGCGTATTATTTTTTTGATTGCGTTGCCATCATTGAAGATGAAGTATGGACAAATAAACACCCAGTAATTAATGGGATTTTATGAAGGGCTTTGGGTGGCTGACTGCTCAAATGCATAAATGTAGCTTAATAACGAAGTGGTTGAGCCAGAGAAATGGGCTTAATCGCTGGGATAGATTTCGCGATGAAAATCAGGATCATTTTCACACATTTTTAAGGCCCAGTTACTGGAGTAACGTCGCAGCTGATGGTACTTCTACTTCAGTTCTTGTGTCAAAGATATCTTATAGGAATGCAGGTCGAAGTCCTTGCTATAAATTCCCCATAAGTTGGTCACAAAGATGCTCAATATCAGAATTTAACGCGGTATCAGCAAATTTGTGACCTAACATTCAAGGTTGTAGCCCAATATTTTCGGCCCTCCTCATTTCTTTATATTGCTGGCACTAATATATAATTTTTATATATTTATATATTTAATTTTTTATAATTAAATGGAGTATTGGTGTAAAGTCGAATTCAAAGGTCAAAATAACTTCACCTAACTTCATTCAGAGCCGAGAAACTTAAGTATTGATTGTACCCAAATCATTTCAATTTCATATTTTACCATTTCCATCAGTGGTTCTGCGTTTAAAGACTAAGTAATGCTGCGCTGACTTTAAGAAAATTACTGCCGATATAAATGGATCATCAGCAAATGCGCACTCTATTATGGTTTTCTTACAGATAAATGGTACGATTGAATTCTAAAGGCCCTACTATTTAATCAAGAAGTCAGACGAATTCTTCTGCCTGTTCAGTTTTATTCGAACATAAAATGCAGCCATTCTGGCATATAAGAATTCTACTCGTGCTGTTGAAAGTTAGTGCTTTACATATCCGAAACTTTGTGTTCTTGTTTTTTGCTTCTCTATAGATTCAGCGTATTGTGAATATAAGGTCAATGCTATACTTTCAAACCAATAGTTTCCGTTTTTCACAAAAGACGTTTATAGAATCTTAGAGTTAGTTAATCTCTTACTGATTCGCACCAACCAACTTTTACTTATTACTGAGAAGCTTATATAGTCTGATTTATTAAATCCTGCGTGTGACGCGTGTATAAAATGATATTATTTGAAAATGAAAATTTATGCTTATGCCATTGTATACATAAAAGTTTGTAGGCGAAACACTGAGCTTTTTTTACAGATTTACTTGTTTCATCTCTTTTTTGTATCTAATTATTTGTGTATTTTTTATTCCACGTGATAACTCTTTTGTGATTGACAAAAAGCTTGTTTCAGTGCATTCTTGTTTTGTTATTGTTTACATAAACATATTTATTTTGAGATGATAAGAAGAATTGCTTGTGTTTTGTTATCTTTAGAGAAAAGAAACTAAATGGTCTTATCAGTGCGATAAGAGCAAATGTGTGCTTTATAGCTGCATAAGATGTGTGGTGAGGTAGGTTCTACATTTGATTTGATTCTTTTTTATTATTTTATACTAGAGTATAATTTACTTTATTAAATTAATAAGATCGTTGACATAATCTATTTTACAAAAATTAATTTATTTATTAAAGGCACACTTAACGATGTTTGTGTGACTTTGGTAGTCTAGAAACTTTACGTATTTGGTTCTGTTAAAAAACATATCTTTTAAAATAGGAAATATTATTATTATTATTATATCCTTTTAGACCTTTGTTTTTTTCATATTTATTACATATTTTGCGATTAAAATTTGCTTAATCTGTACTTGAGTCTCTCTTGTGCAAACGTTTGACGGATAAACTGTGTACACTTGTGTCCTTTAATGTAAACATATGAATAACTAGAATTAAAGGATCTTTTTATATACAAGGTACGACTTACATTTGTCAGCTTTGTTTTAACTAAACCTTGTGACTATTATAACATCCTTGAATGAGTAATATTTTCTGCTTTGCATCCTTTTTCATATAAAATGTCATAAAACGCTGGATGTAAATTCAAAATATTCTTTTAGAATGAATAAGTATTATTTTAATTCATAGAGCCTTTCCTTGAACTGGGCTATAATGCTTAATACACGTAAAGATTTCGGTTGCGACAATCCTACGTGCGCTAACTCCAAATTTCTGTCTACGTAAACGTCCAGATAAACCCACAATTGAAGGTCAGGTCGAAAAACTAGAATAGTACAGAGAGCAAGGACAGCACCAGCCGCGTAAATTCTACCAGAGAGTCTGCGGAATGATTCAACATACACCGAGTTGCATATACCTAAAAGACAAAGAGGGAATTCTGATCGCTGATCTCAAAGGCTTCTTAAAGCGATGGGAGGAGCAATTTAATGAGTTGCTAAATGACCAGCTAACTGTGGAATTCACCAATGACTTCGTGATGAGATGCGGAACTGATTAAATCAGGTGGACCCGCAATACACCAAGCAATTCATGAACTAATAATGCAAGTATGGGAGGAAGAAGCGATGCCAGCGAGACTGGCGTCATCCTGTGCCCCATATATAAGAAAGGAGTTATCATAACATTCAGCAATTGTCGTGGTATAAGGTTTTTGAGTACCGCGTATAAGATTTTCTACTCTATCCTTCAAGACAGGATGGCCCCATATGCTAAACTCATCATTGGTCCATACCAGTGTGGCTTCATTCCAGTCAACAACTGATCAGATTTACACCTTAGGCACGTGATAGAAAAACTTTTGGTTTGTATTTTCGACTAATTTGAGGTCCTTTTTAACCACCTTTCACACGACCTAGAGAGATGAATTTTGTGATTGTCTAAGTTCCAAAAAGCATTTTTTATATACCAACGCTTGTTACGTCTGTCCCATTTTGCATGTGGCGCGTGTGATGGTTTGAATTACCGCCATTTTCTCGTTTTTGAGGACATTTCGCACGACTTAGAGGGCTGAAATTTTGTGAGCAGCTCTATGTCAGGGGCAAATCTTGATATCCGTGATGCGTGTAGTGCATGTGATGCGTGGAAAAAAGGAACTACTTTGAAATAGGCCCGACCTCAAAAACAGATATTTTGGCGATTATTACCATTTTGTATATTTGGCGTATGTCGATAAATAAAAGTTTGTACCCGAAAAACGAAGTTTTTTTTATATTTACCTGTTACATATTTACTTGTTTCATCTCTTTTTTGAATCTAATTATTTGTGCATTTATTATTTCATTTGATAACTGTTTTACGATTGACAAAAAGCTTATTTAGTGATTTCTTATTTTGTTATTGTTTACATATACATATGTGATGGTGAGAAGAATTTCTTATGCAATATTATCTTTCGAGAAAAGCAGTTAAATTTTCTTATTAGTGCGATAAAAGCAGATATGCACTTTATCTAAATAACTGCATAAGAAGTGAAATTCATGGTTAAATTCCTAGATTTAGAGAGCTTGGACACACTGAATTGGGTTTTAAGCAGCCATGCGTATATTTGTGGTTCCATAATGTTATCAGATACAACAAAACTCGTTTTCCAAAATTGCATTAATAGCGAGTCACAATAATGATAATATATGTTTGTGGCAATACGATATTAATAGTTCTGTACGTTTTTTTTTTTTCGAAATGCTTGATGACGTAAGGCTCTTTAGCTATAATATCAACTTTTAATTTCCTATTTTCCATAATATGATATGGATAAATAAAAATATCTACATGAGTGACAATTATAGCTTCTTAATCAGAGGCTAATTGATTATCAATACAGCAGCCATTATAGTCCAACCAGAACCTTTTGCGTAGTCAAGTTCATTTGGATTTATTCTGAACTTATGTACGTGTAGTCCAGTTCTTGGTTTAAATAAAATGACTCATATTTAATAAATTTAGATACTTCTAGATTTTTTTTTTGTTAAAAATGATGACTACACAAGTTTATTTGAATTTTTTTGTTTCCACCTGCTCTTAAGCCTTCTCCTTCCAAATACACTGCAACGTTAAAATTTCGCATTATCTGTGATGCCACTTACAAACTTACTGTAGAGTACAATAAATAATCAGACATGGAATTGCTGATCGTTTCACACTTCGATGACATATACGCCGGATAAAACTGTTGGCAACAAAGGGCAAACGAAATCGTTAACAGTTTAAAATTGCCTCACACTCATATGTCGAATCATACTGTGCGATACCCATGAGAGTAAGTTAACGATCTGCGGTCAGGACAACAGGATAAACATCAAGGGGGTATTTTCGATTGGCATAATTGAATTTCGTGAATCGGCGGGGAAATCGCTTTTGTCCGATGATGTTGAGCAATATTTGCTGGTGTCGTATTGTTGGAAAAACAATGCCAATATGCAAATAATTCATGATGTATCAGATGATTGCCCTTGTCCATCTGTACTGTGTATTGTGTCACGTAGCTCGAACACCTGACCTGGCCTGATGGAATGTTTTCTCATTATTTGACAAATGTTAATTATACGTCTGTGATTGTTTGCAGCCGAGCCAATCCGTTTTTAATTATCTGATTTTAATGACAATGGATGTTGAATTTGTTGAAACTTTTTCAGAAAATCTACCGATTTAGTAGAAGTTGATAAAAAAATTTTATTCATTAAGAATTTGATACTTTTCTGGTTGATTAGTTCTGTCAATCAGTTAATTTTTTTGCGATTTTAATTGAAATACAAACAACAATTGTGTGAAATTCTTTATGTGGGCATGGAATTTAATGGTTAATTTATTGCTTTAAACTGAACGGATTTTAGCTCTTTTCTCTGCGACACATCAGTCGTAAGCACGCTTCAAAAGATTTTTCAGGAATTTTCAGGGAATTGTAGGTATTTTGATGGTAAAAGACGGAATTGTGGTGGATTGAGTTGAAAGATTCATTCGAGCACTCACAAACTATAATATTGTGTTATACACCCACACATTAGTAGCTAAACATTTAACATCCAGATGATAAGATCCGTAATTTTTTTAACACGACGGTAATCGAACTCGGTGTCCTCCAAGTGATAGCCAACTGTGCAGACCGCAGCTCCACCGATACTGAAAATATGGATATCCTAAGCCTAGAACTAGAACGATAATTTGGAAAGGCCCTATTGATCCTTAATTGCTGCAAACCGTTGCATGAGATTTAATTTATTTAGAATAACTTTTTGAAATGAAATTTCTTTGCGCGTGTTGGGAGTAAAATTTCAAGGTTGCAGCGTTTAATGACGTCATATTCGAAACCAGTTTTAAGGGCTGGAGAGAGAAAAAGAGTGAAATATGCTATACTAGTTGTTTTTTGGACTACGAGGGGTGCCGTAAATGGTTTTAGGCAACGGTAATACTAGTGTTTTCCGACGCAAATCTCTATGTCAGTCAAAAAGTTTAATATTTTTGGAGGTCATAGTCATGTGCATCGAAACATTGTTCTTTATTTACTTGAAAAATTGAATTTAGTGAAAAAATGGAATTATCGCGTGAAAATTTTCGTGTGATGTTTTTTTACGATTTTCGAAAGGGGCTAACTCAATAACAGTGCTTCGAATCACCTCATGAATTTAAACGCGAACGACATTCAATCAAAGACGAGCCACGTGAAGGTCTTCCAAAAACAGCTGTTGTTCCAGAAAACATCGATGATTTGAGAAACTGATTGAAGATGATCGTCATGTGACTTATCGGGAAATGGAGGCATTAGTAACACCAGCGTATATACGATCTTACATAAAGATTTAAAGGTGTGGAAGCTATGTGCACGTTGGATTCCACATTTTTTGATAGACGCACAAAAAAAGATTCATGTCGATTGTTTGAATTCGTTGAAGGTACTTCCAAAAACGTATACTAGATCTTTACAGGTGACGAGTCATGGATATTTTTCTGCTAAACTGCTCATGCGCAATCCAAACTACTGTGGGAATATGTGTTCGCCGAGACTGCAGTAAATAACGAAAGTATTTTCTACTAGTGTGGATAATGCCTACTTTCAAGGGTAGGTTTTTATCGTAGGGTATAGTCACTTTCGTCTATGGTCGTGTGAAATTGTATATTACATAACGACCGAGGAAAGTGGAGTTACGATGAGAACTTCTTGCAAGTAATGTACGCTATTTTTCACACGAGCAAAACCGGTTTTTCTGCTAAACGCGCAATGCAAAATTACTCTGGGAATGTGTGCTTGCTGTGACTGCAGTAAATTACAAAAGTATTTTATGTGTTAACTCACTGGTGTGTATAACGGCTACTAACGAAGCTAGGTTGAAGTGTATGACACATTCACTTTCGTCTATGGGCATGTGAAAAATATATATTTCATATTTCAACAGCTTGGGTTATACTCGATTTGGATCAATTTGGTTATTTTCTGAGTTTTTTTGGGGTCTCTAAAATATCTTTTGATCGTCTTGAGGAGGTCTTCTGAGAGTCTTTTGGGGGTTAATTTGGGGTCTTTTTGGGGTTCCTTTCGGCGCTCATTTGGGGTCTTCGAGGGTCTTTTGTGTTTTTTGTTGGGTCTCTAAAGTATCTTTTGATGGTCTTCTGAGGGTACTTTGGGGTATTTTAGGGGTTCTTTTTGGGATTTCTTTGGAGTCTTTTGAGGATATTTTTGGATCATTGTTGGTGGTCTCTCGGGCGTCTTTGGAAGGTCTTTTGGGGATCTTTTTAGAGTTATTTGCGTTTTTCAAAAAAATTAACCCGATTTCCTTCAAATTTTATATACGTGAGTACCTATCTTCGATGGACAAAAATTTTTGTAAAGTTTTTGGAGTGACCGGGCCCTGAGGCCCGAGGGGTGCTTATATACATTTTTTAAAAATTAACTCGATTTTCTTAAAATTTTAAACACATCACTGATGTACAAAACTTTTTGTAAGTTTGTTGGATTGATCGGGCCCTGAGACCCGTTGAGATTTTCTTCGAATTTTAACACATACCCATCTTCTATTAGAGAATTTACATGAAAATTTTTAATTTTTATGGGTTGTTTTTTTCGATAATAAGCTCACTGTAATTTAGTCTTAGTTTGTTTCTCTTTAAATAAAGACCAAGTGGTCAAGAAAAGATATTTTTTTTTTAATCTTTTACAACTAAAAGATTTAACTTATATACGCTCCTATTAAAAGGGTAAACACAAGTTTTGCCACTGAGAAATACTTGGTCTTATGTCTCAGAATATATGACGCTTTCTCAAAGCGACGTAAAGCCAAATACTAAATTTGGCCTTATGTCACTTAGCGTTATGTCACGGTTATGCTTTTGCTTAGGCATATTTTATCTAGCTACAAACTTTAGAAAAATTGGATAAATTAAAAAAAAAATACGACTCTGTATTTGTTCTAACAAACTAAAACATGAAATGTTCTTTTAACTAAATGCGTTAATTGCTTTTTTTGAGGACAACCTACATAGCTTAACTTCAAGACGTAATATCTGTACTAACAATATAATAAGTTAATCATGCAGTCTTCAGATTAAAAAATAAATTAAATGTTCTAACTTTTAGAGGTTTAGTAATATAACGTTTGACATATCTATTTGTTTGAACAGGGATATATTTTTTGAATCTTTAATTTTAATTAAAACTTTATGTAACAGCGTCTCACTCTGCAGCGATGTTAGTGCGAAAAGTTTTGTCACGATTTCACGTCATGATTTTATATTACGATTTCATGTCTCGAAAAAGTCGATTCATGAGAGTTTCTATTGTTATGTATATTAAATAAATATACATGCATTGCGAATCACTTGATTAAGGCAATTTTTTTATTGGCAAAACTTTTTCGAGAAATCTCGTTCCAGGCAACGCAGACAATTTCGATTAAGGCGTCCTTATCTTCGAATTGCCTACCGGCATCATAAACTTTTCCAGATAGGTACGCGCAAACGTTTTCTATGATATTTAATAATAATAATATTCGGCGCGACAGACCGTTGCGGTCCAAGGCCTAGCTTCTCGCGACCATTTGTCTTGGCATGTATATTTTTGGATACAAATGGAAATGCCCTACAATTTAAGGCCGGTTCCAAACGGCAAATTAAGAAGCTTTCCGTGACAAGTTATTACTCTCGGAACGTTTGTCACCCATTTTCAAGAGGTGGGACACCATGAAAATACATTTTGGTGTTGCTGAGATTCGAACCACGAACCTCCTGCTCAGTAGCCATGCTCCTTACCACTTAGCCACGGCGCCCACTTCTAAGATATTTAACTCTGGTAAATTGTTTTACGACTGAAACCAGCTTCTAGGTACCCTGAAGTGTGGATGCAGGCGTTGTCTTATTGGATAATCAAGATTAGAAGTCTAATAAAAACCAACCCATAAAAATTACAATTTTTCTAATCGGGGATATACACACATACACACACACTGCGTGCTCGTTTTGTGGCAAAATCATCCACAAAATGAAACGCAGCGGCAGCGAACAGCGCAGCACACAAAGCACAGAGCTCAGATTTTGCCGTGATCTGATGCGATATAGCGATATTTAAAAAATGTATATGGGGGTCCCCAGGGGGCCGATCACTCCAAATTACAAAAAGTGTTTTCCATCGACGACACACATGTGTACAAAATTTAAAGAAAATCGTGTAAATTTTGTAAAATATTTGTATGGGAGCCCCCCCCCCCCGATCACGCAACCCGATCTCTCTGAAATTTTAACAGAAAGTATTGTCACCTATACATGTCACAATATACATGTGTGCAAAATTTCAATAAAATCGGGCTTTGGGAAGTGGGTTAAAAATTGATCAGAGAATCTGACCAGCCAGCCACCCAGCCAGCCACGTGCACGCGAAGTTAATATAGAGAATTTAAAAATAGTCTTTAGCCTTGGAAGTGTCTGTTCCACCAAACATTTGTAGCAATTTCCGTTTATTTTAGTAGTTACAAACTCCAATTCTGGTTAGATTGTTTTGAATGCTCTTTCGCCTAGGTATGTTATTGCGGTATCTCCAGTTGGCCTACCGGTTATTTAAAGTCATTGCTCTATGTCGAATTCGTTGGTCAGTTGCTTTTCTAGCATCATGTTAGAACTAGGGCTTGTTGCGCTAGTACGACAAATAGCCAAGTCCGTCCAGATGCAAAAAAGCCTCAGCCATTTTTCCATTAAAGGCTTGGCCGCCATCGTTGTCGTGTCCCATAAATTCTATCGGAGGATCCTCTTCGCTCATGCGAGCTAGGTGTCCTTCCCACCGGAACCTACCAAGCTTAATTCTCTTTACAATGTCGACATTGCGATAACGCTCGTAGATCTTATCATTATCATCTCATATTTTGGTAGTCTTTTGGGGTCGCTGTTCAGTTGCTATGAAAACCATGCGACAAAAAGTTCGTGACTCCTTGACAATTGCATTTAAACATATTGGAAATTATATCAAAATACTGCATAGCAAATGGAGTCTGAGGAGTACATTATTAATCAGTCAATAGAAACCTATCTCGCTTTTTTCATTTGAGATTATACCCACATCCTTACTATTTCCAGCTGTTATTTAAAAAAAATTCCAATATTATAATAATAATAATATTTGGCGCGCAGACCATTGCAGTCCAATGCCTAACCTTCTCGCGACCATTTGTGCTGCACATGTTAATTTTTGGACACAAATGGAAGGGACCTACAATTTAAGGCCGGATCCGAACGGCGAATTGAGAAGCTTTCCGTGACAAGGTATTTTACTCTCGGAACGTTTGTCACCCATTCGCGAGAGGTGGGACACCGTGAAAAATACTTTTGGTGTTGCTGGGATTCGAACCTGAACCTCCTGCGCAGCAGCCATGTGCATTACCACTGAGCCACGGCGCCCACTCCAATATTATATCTCTATCTAATATGCAAGAAGTTTCACTTCTATCGTACACACTTTTTTTTACAATTTAATTTTATTGCTAACTTTTTGAGATGGAAAATATTATGCAAATGTACATTTAATCAGGAAATTTTATTTTATTTATTTATTATTAATAATTTTATATTTACAAAATGTTGGTAATTTTATAAAATGAGCTGCCAATGTAAAGACAAGTATTATGGGAATTTTAAGTAGAGCGGTCGAATCGAGTCTACATGCCAGACACAGCACCACATCAGCAACTCTGAAAAGTCCACTCACAGCCCCCATGCAAGTGCTCTTCTATTTCGGTGAAAACCATTCGCCTCAGTGGTAAATACGTCAAGCCGTCCTCAGGTGTGCACAGAAATTCATTAAAATGTAAATTTTTTATTAAAAAGTTTCCGTTATATGCGCTAATTTGCCATTCAGATTTTTCCTCTAAACTTCCTCCAGGTATAAAAGTCATCACGTAACGAAATTGATCACTATACCGATCTAAATCTGGTACATACAAATACTCATTCGTTTTGAATGGATTGGCAAATTCGAAGACACGCTCCTGTTCGCGTTTTTTTGGTGTCCATTTATTTTTTTTAAGATAATGTTTGAGCGAAGTAAAAACATAACGATTTTTATGATCCCCTTTTGCCCAATAAGACGAAGAAAGGTATTCGGAATGGCGCACATTTCGAATGCACACTCGATCGGAGAAGTACAGGTTTCTTATGGCTGCTGGTAATTTACTGACCAGGTCGGATGTCTTATCTCGTCTCTGTATTGGTAGATCGGCATAGCCAGGCATCCGTTGCAAAGTCCTTAAGTAGTCGGCCATAAGCAGTGGGTCAACCCCTTCTCCGTCTGTGTAGAAAGATTTAAAGTAAATCCACCACAGTACCATGACACTTTGTGACATTCTCTCTTTGCTGAATAATGTGCGAACCGCGTTATCGCTTGTCATGTTGAGGCAGACTTCATCTGTCACCTTGAAGATGATACGATCGGAGATTTCTTCGTTGAAAATTAGCAATGTGCTGGCCAACTCCTCAATGTTGTAACTATGATAGTTGCCTTCCAAAGCAGCTTTGCTTAGAATATTTGCGGCGGTCGTGACGATTAAATTCTGAACACGATCAACGGTCGATATTACTTTAGACGATATATCGTCCGTTGTGTTTTGCTTATTTCTTCTAATATTTCCCAAAAGAGCAACATCGAGAGCTATCAACTCGTACACAACCAGTCTGCCTGTCGACTCCATGTGGTTGCACAACGCATCTGCAAAAGCGGTACTGATCGAAATTTTAGTTGTTGCCCTAATGAAATCGATCGCAAAATTAACATCTGTAAAGGCATTCACAATAATTGCGATCTGTGCCGGCAAGACACCGATTTCAAGGATTCTATTATCGGCCACAGAAAACTGACGTTTCTGGATGTTGATGATAATATTATCAAGCTTTAAATTATTTTCTGAGTTTGTCGTTTGCGTTATTTCCTGGGCGCTACTCAATGTCTTTTGTTGGCCAAAAAGAAGTCCCAGAGACAGCAGTAAGATGCTCCGGGCCACCAGTTTTCGAATTGTTAGAAGCATCGTAGGTTTTACACTATTTTCACTTGTTTTTGTTAAATACACAATCTGACATTAGCGGTTAACAAAGATATATAATTTTTATGGAAATCTTCTTATTGTCAAGGGGTTTATATACCGTTTTATCCTTCAATTTTATTAAATAAACCTTTGAATTTTTATCTAATCAAAAGTGAATACCGTCAAATGCGCTCGCATTGATCGAAAACTCGGAAATGTTTAAAACAAAATAGCCAACGATATAGGATAGAATATTGATATCACTTATGTGTCTCCTATTCGTAAGAGAATATTTCGAAAGAAATTTTAGATAAAAAACACAGACAGAAAACTGAGACGATAGGACAATGCCATTCTTTTTCTCTTAACGCTGATATTTAATAGACTAGGAATTACCCTAAAAACCTAAAAAGTGTTTACAATAAAATAAATTGTTTATTGCTATATTTAAAAAAATATTTAACCCTTAAAGTATACAATGAAATTATAGGTTGTTGCAATATTTAAAACATTAAAAGTACACAAATTTAACCCTAAAACTAAACAATGAAATTAATGATTGTTTCAATATTAACTAAAGAGATTCAACCTTAAAAGTATGCAATGATTGTTGGAATATTAAATACAATTTTTGCCTTGTATGCATGCAATGAAATGAAATGGTTTATGCAATACTTTTAAATAAAAATGTAACCCTAAAATTATGATGAGAATGTTGATGGCAAAGTATAATGGTATGAATGCAAATGTCTGCTCAAAATTCAAAAAACTAACATTGACCTCTTTAAAAAAACCGATGAATTGACTTACCTGCTATTCCCAAATAACTGTTTGTAACATTATTAGTTTTTTTTAAACGTTGCCTGTTTGACCAGATGCGCACCACTCCCTCCCATTAGCATGATTAACGTTAAGCCGCTTGACGGTAGGTTTAGGCCGTAAACCATACAGATATGAGCGTTTATCTCAGTGCTAACTGCTTTTGCTAAGGAATATTTTGTCTCATATAGGTTTAGATAGATTAAAAAAATTTACGACCCTTTATTTGTTCTACCAAACTAAAAGGCGAAATGGTGTTTTGACTTTTTTGAACGATAACTTACATAGCTTAGCTTCAAGACGTACTATCTGTACTAATATAATAAAGTTTCCTTGCAGACATCGGATTAGGCAATAAATTACAATCTCATTAAAAGCTAATGTTCCTACTTTTAAAGGTATGGTTAGAAACCGGCAAAAATATTAATTTGTTTGAACAGGCATATCAGGTTTAATTTTAATTAAATTTTCACGTGACAACGTGTCCCTCTGCAGGGATGTGCGTCTTTTTTAAATGCTCTGCGCTGCTTGCTTTGCAATTGTGGTTGTTTTGTTGTTGGGTTGCAGTGGTTCGCATTTGTTTTTGATTTTCAGCATTTATAGTGGAATTCAGTATACTTTTGTTTATTGCTGAATTTACATGAAAATTTTTAATTTTTGAATTCTCTATATTAGCTTTGCGTACCCGTGGCTGGCTGGCTGGTGGGTAGATTCTTGTGATTAATGTAATGTGAGGTGTGATAACTCACCCTACAAAAAAAGTGGGAATTTTCGTTCAAATTAATGGTCGGCTGAGCACGTCACCTAATAGAGAGAAAGCCCTAAAATCACCCAATTATGATACAGTCACAATGCTGTACATAGACAATATTTCCCTTTCAAAGAGTACCGCAAAGTCGGACATTCTGGTCGTCGCTTCTCCCTCAGTATGTATTGCCCAAAGTGGCTATACTTCAGACACCGTAGGATCACGCATTAGCCACATATCTTTACAGTAAAAGAAAAAAATTTATCCCACGGTCAAAACCAGATACGGAATGTTCGTTCACGTACTTGTCTTCTGCATAGATTTGCTACTTCAGCAAATCTCATCCGTTGAATCGTACAGCTGAGCATTCGCCCAACGGATGTAGTGTAATACGATCAACAAATAATGCTACCTTTAGTTCTAAGATATTTGTAAGTTGTTTTGTACTTTTTATTATCTTATTAAAATTATAAATAGATCTTTTTAGTTTCAAGCTAACCAAAGTACGTAACTTTAATAGATGGCAGTTGACGGGAGCAGTGTTGCTTTAAAAGTTGCTACGCGGGAAATTCAAAAAGTCACTGACTTATCAAACTAACCTCTTACTTTAAATATTTTAAAATATGTAGTTTTCTTATTTATCTCCTTCTCTCTCTCTCTTCATCTCTCCCTCCCATCGTACCTCTTACTATATACTTACAAATCGTTATTTATATTTTTTTTATATTGCCAAATAAGTTTCACTTCTGACTAATGTAGGTACTCTGTACACACGAAATTTTTTTTAAATTGATGGTAATGGTGCAGATTTTTGATTTAATTCTAATTTTTGCTTCTTACATTTTGGCCGTAACTATATTGGATTCTTTACAAAGCAAAAAAATGGAGGTGTGGCCACAATATGACTTTTTTTGCGGACGGGCCGGAATCTTCAGTAAATGTATATTAAATTTTTTTAATTTTTTTTATTGTTTTTTTTTTAATTTCTTTTGCGCCTAACAGATTTCTCATAAGTGCTATACTCTTTGATATATATGCAAAAACTTGGGACACTGTCCTAGTAAACAGTCACTTCCGGTTGGCCGATATCCACCAAAATCTACTGAGGTCCCAGTTTATGTAAAAAGCTTAAATATGAATTTTTATTCCCATCAGTTCAGCCGTCTGCGCTGTACAGTGAACAAAGACAAACAGATAGACAGAGACAGGTAAATCTGCAAAAATCCAGAGTTCATGATTACTATGCGTAAAAGATGCCCTGTAGTTTACTTCTTTAACACAGTTAGTGTTCAAGTACTGAATATTTTTCCGCTTTGATTATTGCCATCGTCATCTGCTTATTTAAGGAAATAATTAAATGCGTTCTTTATCGATCATTGCAATAAGTTTTTTTAAATGTTAAAGGGATAATATTGGTGTTTATAATAATAAAAAAAATTTAACAATAACTTCGTTATTGTTATTACAGTTATTACAGTTATTGTGCACAATTAGAAGTACCATGAGAAGCTAGACCCAAAGAGCACAACGGTCTGTAGCGCCAAATATGAGTAATTATGTTTGCAATATAATTAAGAACGCGACAATTCCTTAGACATAAGATTTACATTGAACTTTTTATAATTTCTTATTCGACTGAAACTAAAGTTGTTATTTATTGAAACCACACTTTATGCGAGTTAATAAATTTGTGTGTAAGCAGTAGTGAATGCAGTTAAAATATCAAGGTAAAAAAAAATCGCTTAGCACAGAGAGTATGTCATAGTTTAGTATGAACATTAGCATATAAATGCTTTACATTTCCTCCGCCGAAGCTTGATTAATGCAACGACTATTATCGCATTGTTTTCGAGATGTTTTCGCACTAATTTTCACTTTGGAAAGGTTTTATAATGCCTGAACGTCAATTTAAATATAGTTGCACAACTATATTTAATATACAAAATCTTTCGGATATCACATCATATTTGCATTCACATAACATTTATATATTTTGAAAAAGTTCAGCTAAATTCTAAGCAATACAATTCGGTTATTTTATCTCGTATATTAAAATAATCTTAACAACTTGAGAATCGTTGTTCTTGGTGATTGCAATTCATAAAATGCATAAAATTTGCTCATAAATAATCGTAGCAGCGTAACAGTGGTGCTAATTAATTTAAAGCTTTTGGCAATTCAATTATTTTTAAGATTAAGTGGTTCAAATTAGAATTGCTGTAATTGAATGCTATGGACGAAGGCAATAATTAATTACGTTGAATTTCATAACAAGAATTATTATAACCAATATACCTGTTGGCTATTTTGGTACATCATACGAAGGCGGCAAGAAAATGGATACTGGTCCGAACGAAAAAGTAATTATACGTTTATAATTATTTAATTATATTTATCAAATGAGAAATAGCGAATAAAAAGTTTTAACCTATATTTAAATTAAATCTATAAAATTAAACAAACAAATGTAAAAAAAACTTTGTTTTTCGTGTACAAACTTTTATGTATACATCAAAACATGCCACTCAGTCCTTTATTATTTGGTAATAATCGCCAAAATATCTGTGTTTGAGGTCGGGGCTATTTCCAAGTATTTTCTTTTTTATACGCTCCGGACGTACCACACGCGATTCGCGACATGCGTCAAATGCGGGATATTAAGATTGGCACTCACATTGAGCCGCTCAAAAAATTACAGCCCTCTAGGTCATGCGGAAGGTGGTTAAAAAAGACCTCAAAAAACGAGAAAATGGCGCGATTCCAAATCTTCATACGCGCCACACACGAAACGTGACACGCGTTATGCGCGGACTATAAAAAATGCTATTTTAGACTTAGACATTCACAATGGTAGGTGCTTAAAAAGGACATAAAAAAAGTCGAAAAAAAATTCAATCCATCACACGCGACACACATGACACGCGACACGCGTCACACGCAGATTATGTAAAGTGCTATTTTGGACTCAAACAAGTCGAGCGTCATACGTGGAATATAAAAAATACACTCACAAAATTTCAGCTCTCTAGGTAGTGTGGAATGTGGCTAAAATGACCTCAAAGAAGTCGAAAAAAAATTTCAACCCATCACATGCGTCACACGCGACATGCAACACGCGTCATACGCGGAATAAAAAAAATGGCATTTTGGACTTCGACACTCAAAAAATGTTAGCTCTCTAAGTCGTGCGGAAGGTGGTTAAAGGGACATCAAAGAAGTCGAAAAAAAAAATTTCAACCCAACAGACGCGACACGCGTCACACGCGGATTACGAAAAGTGCTTTTTCGGACTTAGACGTTCACAAAAGTGCTTTTCTCGTGCACTCCTGTTGAAGGTGGCTAAAAAGGTCAAAAAGGACGTTCACAAATGTGCAGTTCTCTTAATCGTGTTAAAGGTGGCTCAAAGAAGTCGAAAGAAAAAAATTCAACCCATCACACGCGCTACACCCGACACGCGACAAGCGTCATAAGTGTAATATAAAAAATCTTAGACACTCACAAAATTTTAGCTCTCTAGGTTTAAGAACAAGACACAAAGCAAAGCACTTTGCTCAGTATTTTCTATGCTATTTTTGTTTTTTCTTCGCAGGCGTGGAGATCTTTTCTTCTAAAAGAGATTTTATTTTAAAAACTTGTATTTGCCTCTTTCTATAGTTGGTAATAAGAAGTAAATCCCGTATACAACAGAATTCAGGATTCTAATCTTTCAAAATACTATGAGAGCTGTTTTTTGAATGGTATGCATCATATGACGGGACAAAGGAAAAACTGAATGATAGGCCAAGTCCCTTCAAAGTAATGGTTGTGTCAGGCCAATATCGTGGCGTCAATATCAATTATGGAACCAAAAAATTAAATTGATCAACGACGACGACAACCACGGCAATACAAACGGCTAAACGATTTCAAAATTTGCGTATTGAATGTACCCTCACTGTATAGAACTCGAAGTAGCTAGCCAGGGTAACAACTAGCTTAATTGTTATACTTGAACAGCAGATATAATAGCAATCCTAAGGATGTGCTGGAGGAGAATGGTGCCTTTTAAAAATGAGAATATGACATACATATTGCAGGGGTCATGCAAGACATGCAAGCTCGGTTTGGCTTTCTAGTCAGCAAAAGAATTAAATCCAATGTTATTAGCTAACCTAACCAATATGGTGAAAATAAAAATTATTTCAATTAGTCGAACGATAGCCATATACTACCATTATGTAAAAACCATTCTGGGTGATATGAATGCAAAAATGGTCTGTAGCCAGTATTTAATCAATACATTGGCAGACATAGTTTATGGGAGTACACGAACGACAATGGACAATGAGTCAGAGAGATGACAGATAGTAAGATCTTGGTCTTCGCGAATATGGTACCGTTGGAGAGACAAGAACCGGACCCTGGTTGTTGAGCTTAATGTAATGTTGAAAGTTTTACGGGGTTTTGTATATAATGGAAAAAACTGGATAACGTAATGGTTGGACAAGACTAGACAATGCTAAGAACATTTAAGCACTCGTGTGAAGATAAAAACTGAACAGACATTAGGAAGAGCAACCAGTGCAGCGACGTAAAGCCAGAAGTATTTTTTGTGTAGCTGGCCGTACTTTCTAATCCAACACTTGTAATGATGCCAGTTGGTGTCTTTTATTTAAAGTTGTTAAAGTACAAATAAGTTCTTGTCTTTAGATTACTAATTAAAAGATTAAAGGCAAAAGTTTTCTATTTATATTAATTATCCCATAATCGGACCTTTCCATATAGTTCCCCTTTAAAAATAGTAGAATATAAAAAAGTGTTCCATTTTCTTTATCTTCTTTTATGTATTAAAGAGGAATATTTGAAATAAATTTAAGGTAAATATTGAAAAGTAGCTGAAAAGATTTCTGATAAATAGCCTACGACTTAAACTGAAAATTTGTCTTAAAGTGTCAAGTACCATTGGTTTTAGTTGAGACTTTCTGCTTGCATATCGTATTATGGTACACTGTATAAGCTATAAGCTATTCTAATTTTACAATGACATTAATAAACACATTGTTCAACACTATACTTTGATATATGGATATTTCACGTACCGCAGATTTGTAAAAAGAAGCTACTTTACTGCGTTGACTTTTTTATTTTCAAGTGGCTGACCACATATAAACACACTCCATACACATTTGTTGCAGCTAAGTGTATGCACCACGAAATTTTTCTGAAAGGATTTATTTTATTTGTTATTGCAAAAAGTCACGACACATAATAGGTCACTCTGGATACCACTTTCGCTTACCTTATTTTGTATAAGAGTATGTGTGTCAAACGGAACAATATTATTTATATGCGCATACGTATATAAAATAGCCTGCCCAGACAAACGATAAGTATACCAATGCTAGAGTCCCTTGCACATTGCTAAATTCACATTTAGTTTAGCATATAATTTATGGAGCTTTAGATTTTCAACATCAACATATATAATATAAGTTTTATAGCATACACAGATCGTAATGAAGTAGTGTTCTATATTTGTATTTAAATTGGTGTGTGTAATACTGGTGTTGATTCGTGTTGACCCAACTTATGCAAATAAACTTTCAAAAGTAACGTTTCTAATTTTACGAGTATTATAGAATTTCGAAAATAGTTAACCTACACAAACGAGAAAATGGGAAGAATAAGCACGAAAAAAATGTCTGTGATGAGGTAACCCCTTTATTTAAAATCAATCCTTAGTTAAGTTTATTTGAACTAAACTTGCATGTATGATATTATAGAATTGAAATTTTATCTTTTGAAGGGCAAAAAACTTCTGTAATACGTGCATAGCTGAAATATCCAGGTCAATTGTGAATTTTGCTTCTATCATTATATAAATTTTAAGTGGTGATACAAATACAAATTAAGGTTTTCTAGAGAGTTCGTAATAGATTTTGCAATTAAAAACACAACATAAGATCGTTTGTTTTATACAAATTACAGCTTTAAATAACAAATAGCAACAGTTCACAAATTTATTTATTATTCACATATAACATGTAAAAAAAACTTTATAACGGAGCTCAGAATCAGCCTCGGATACACTGATGAACGACGACTGCTATGGCAACGAAAACGGCTAAGCCATTGAAGAATATTCTCATGGAATGTACGTTCACTCTTTAGAGCTCGAGCTGCATGGCAGCTTGTCCAAATAATGCTGACATAAGAGCAACCAAGAAGACGCGGTGGACGGGGACGGGGGACTGTCTTACAAAAATCAGAATATGACATATATTACAGTTGTTATGCAAGACATCATGTGCTCGGGGTGTGGTTTCTGGTCAGCAAAAGAAAAAACCCATCGTTATTGGTTTTAAAGCAGTAAATGATGGCTTATACCCTTCGCGTGCGGGGCAGATTTAAAAACATAAGCCTCTTAAAGATTCACGCACTTACAGAGTATTACCTATGTAATGAAAACGAAGATTTCTTTGAAATAGTCGAACGGGAACTCCATGACTGCCCGCAGTATAATGTAAAAGCCATTCTGTGGGATATGAACGCAAAAATAGTAGGGAGCCATTCACTTCAGGCCGTACGTTGGCACCCATAGCTTACACAAGAGCAATAATGGCAATAGAGAACAAGTCATAAAGATGGCAGCAAGCAATAATTTGGTCGTTTGCGGGTACAAGGTTTGCGCATAAAAATATCCGCGAAGACACCTGGGTATCTCCTGATGGAGCCACTCGAAACCAGATATACCACTTGTTGATAGACCGCCGCCACAACCCAAACCTGATGATGGTACGAACGTACCGAGGTGACAACGTCTGCTCGGACTAATGTCTTGTTAGTATGGTGCTCCGAGCGCAGGCATCATAACGAAAGACGGCATCAGCGAATCAGGTTCGAGTTAACACGGCTACGCTTCGCAAGGAAGAGAATAGAAATAACTATGGTCAAGCGATAAGAAGGGAGCAGGGAGAGTAACTCCTGGGGCTGAGATGTCGGGAGAAGAATAGATATGGACACGCCTCAAAAATACTGTCATTAGTACTGCTGACTCCATCTTTGGCAGTAGTCTTAGAAATCGGAACGACTGGTTCGATGACGAATGTAAGCTAGCGACTGAACGTAAGAATACTGCATGCCGAGCAATGCAACAATCTCATAGAACGCGGGCACAGATGAATATAAAGAGCTCAGAAGATATGAAAAACAGTTCACCGTCGAAAGAAAGCGGCCTGGGAGAAGAATCCCATCTGTGAACTAGAACAGTACAGATAGCAAGGACCGCATCAGGCGCGGAAGTTCTACCAAAAAGTCAGCGGTATCATGTAATATACACCGCGTTACACATACTGTAAAATCAAAGAGGGTAATCTGATCGCCGGTCTCAAGACATCTTAGAGCGATGAGAAAAGCTCTTCAATGAGTGGCTAAATGGTCAGCAAACTTATGAATTGGAGGCTTCACCAATGACTGAAGACCACACTATGCTGCCACCACCAAGTATAGACGAAGTTACCAGAACGATGAATCGGCTCAAAAACAATAAGACCTCAGGATCAGATGGTATCCCAGCGGAGCTGATTAAATCAGAATGTCCCACAATAATAATACCAAGCAATTTATGAACTAATAGTGCAAGTATGCGAGGAAGAGGCGAAGAGGCATCCTGTGCCCCATACATAAGAAAGGAGATATCACAACAATTAACAATTAAAGCCGACAAAGCCTTCTTTAGTCTATCAAGGCCCTACAAATCCAGGAATTTAAACATAACATCCAAGCTGCTGGTGTACAAGACAATGGTCATACCAGTACTTAAATATGGATCCGAGACTTGGGTGCTTAGCAAAAAGCATTCTGACATCTTAGACGCGTTAGAGAGAAAAGTCTTACGGAGAGTTGTTGGCCCCGTATGTGAGGAAGGACTATTCCAGAGATCCTACAAATATGAGGTTTACGAGCGTTGTCGCGATCTCGACATCGTAAAGAGAATTAAGGTCGATAGGCTGCGGTGGGCAGGACACCTAGCTCGCATGATCCTGCTCGAAAAGCCCGTTGCGGTAAGATTTATCAAACACGACAGCGAGGCCGGCCAAGCATACGATGGAAGAATAGCATAGACCACGACGCCAAGAGTTTAGGGATGCCAAACTGGATGACATCGGCTCGAAATCGGGACCGGTGGAAAGCCAAAGGGAAGCCAGGACCGGAGTCCGGTTGTAGAGCCAAATATGATGATCAATCTATATGTGCATAATACATTTCGATTTTTAATACCATAATCAACCGCTGCTTTACTATGTCAGAAGGAATTTTATTTAATTTAACTTCAAATTGTACGATAAGCAATGTCTTTTGAAAGAATCGGGTTTGAGCAACCAGCCAAGTATTTTTGGATTGATGCTGTTACCAGATAATACAAAGATTGCACTACGCATTCCACATCCACAACTTATTTTTCTAATTACTTTATTACACAAATCATGATAGACCTAAATAGTTTTCTCAGTTCATTTAAGATGCCGATTTATATATGGCCTTAAAGACCTATGGCTATAGCTTCATAGATGGCCTGAAAGTCTCTAAAAATATTGTTTATGGTTTAAATGCAGGCATTTTTCTATTGACTACATAACGGTAAAAATATAAAGTATGAAACACTCTACATTTTAACAATCAAAAGTTCGTTCTGTTTAAAGCTTTTTATTAAAATTACATTCACATCTATTCATGTTATCTGAATATGTGCGAGTTCACTTCTCGTGTTTATCTAAACATTCATTTATACGCCGTCCGTGCTCAATAATAATCTCACGAGTCCAATCGTTTACTTAATGAAGACGCTTAGAAAAAATATGAAATTAATATTAATTAATTAAATCATAATACAATATGAATGAAGTGGACAATTTCACAAAATTTATTTTAAATGTTATACCTAAAGTAATTCTGAGTTACAGTACTACTCGTATTTTGCACTCTTAAGGGAATGAAACCGCTTTTAATACTACTCAGTTTCAAACAAAATTTAGTTTTGGATTTTACTCACGTTTGGAATACACTTGCGAGGCTTGTCAGACTTTCACGAGAGGTGAGACACCGTGAAAAATACTTTTGGTGTTACTGTGATTCGAACCACGAAGCTCCTGCTCAGAAGTCCATGCTCTTATGCACTGAACCACGGCGCCCACACAAGCTACTAGTACTTTATTAAAATTGTTGGTTTTAAGATTGAGAAACTACCCGTAGGACTGTGTAGTCAAGTGAAGTTTAAGGATTTCTTTCTCGCAACGCTCCAACTCCAAGCTAGTACTCTTCAAAAATGGACAGTAACTGGTTTGATATCAATCGAAAGACATAAAGATATGACAATGTAAAAGAGTGAGAAGAGCATTGAGCATTGAAGAGCTGCGGTACCCATGTTAAGTTGTTAATCGAACACTACACTTTGGTTCATATTAAATCGATTGAATCTATTTGGTTTGGTTACACAATTTTTCAAATTTAAAATTAAATAATCAATGAGAAAAATGTTTTCTGCAATTTTTGTCTGATTTGTCTGAGCCGCACAAGAGAAATTAAATATTTAACGCGACACATACAAAAGTGATCAGGAAGAATCATACTTAACCACAAATATATGCCTACACATATCTATACATACATTATATGAAAAGAAAATTAGGAAAACTGATTCGTTATCTGTTCATTGTATAAGTTTTAAGTTGTGTATTTTAGCGGAAACATATAGCAAGAATCCGAGGACCCATGCCAATGAATGAAAATATTTACAATTTTATTTCTAAAAAGGCAAAATACCAAATATACAAATTTTGCTGAGTTTTAGGAATAATCACTCCTATCAAATTCTTATTTGCATAGTAGTACATCCGCTGAAATACACCGGTCTAATCAGAATCCTCTAACAGTTTTGTTTTGCCTTCGGGGTCAAATTATATTCCACATTCATTCAGAGTTATTTCAGTATAATACATTAAGCCAACATGAGTTCAACATGAATACAAAGCTAAGTGTCCTTATGTCCTTCTAATTTCATCATGTATATTTGAACACATATGACATAAAAATATTAGAAGGAGGACACTAGCAATACGTACAATGCTAACTCTGAATACGCATATTACCCATGTCTCCTCTGTGAAATTCGAACAAATTTTTCTACATTTATTTCTACATTTATAATGCAAATTCGATGACGCTTTTTTTTTTTAAATTCTCTATATTAACTACATGTGTTCGTGTGTGTGTTTGTGGCTGGCCAACTCTTATGATCAATATTTAATCCACTTCCTAAAGCCCGATTTTATTCACATATATATCTCCGCTGTCAACACTTTCTATGAAAATTTGGAAGGTATTTGGAAGGCTGCGATATTATTATTATTACTAGTCCGGAATTATTATAACGGAATTAACTTTTTTTCACTTGTCCCCAATATATAATAACTACTCAAAAAAATTTGAAGTAATATGCCTTCGTTACTTCAAATGGTTTAGGCGGGATGAGGCGACATAAAAGCGTTATATCCATACAGACAAACAGACAAAGGTAATTATGTTATTAGGCGATTAATATTATAGGTGGGGCTATAGAGCCTTGTGCACTGCGACCTTAAGGTCTATTGTGCGTCCCTGATGTTTTACCACATTATGTGATTGCTCAGTTCCTTCGTGGACGCCACCACATCTGACAATGCGAGGCTTCGTATGTGAACATTCCAGTTATTGCTTTTTGCAATACTGACAGTCCATTACGTTACATTGATATCGCTATTCCTTGCAACATCACAGAATTGCAGAATCGGCAGCGGTCCGATTGGGATATACCTATTTTTAAAAGATGGCCATGGAATGGACCATGACCTTTCAAATTCCTCGATTCTTCTGTACTTTTTTTAGTACATTCCAGAACGCAGGCTTCTATTGCTATAGTTTCTGACTGGAATACTCTTTGAGATCTACCTAGGGGTATTCCTAGTGAGATTCTGGGTCCGAATACTCCTGCTCTGGTTCCTGTGTTTGTTTTTGTTCTGTCTGTATACCAGATAGATGCATGTTTTGGGAGGGTACTTAAAATACTTTCAACTTGATTCCGTTTAGGTATTCTTAACGGAAAATTTCTTTTGGAATTAGTTGTTTTTATCATTAGGTCTGATTGGTCGATTTGCCAGTCTGGTATGCGTGTTGACTGGTGTTTAAGGGCATTCGTTAGAGCACGTTAAACCTTATGTAATGTCCTATTATTTTCTCCATTGACATTGGAATGAAAGATATGAGGATGATAGGATTATACGACCTAGTATCCTCGTGGGATTTCTTTCCTCCTTTTGGAAAGAAGAAAACTCACAAATCTCTCCAGCAGCTTGAAACGTATTCTAGGCTGTTGCTGGCCTTGTAGAATTTTACGAGTAATGGTTCAATTAGTTCTATACCTTTCTGCAGTAGGATTGGGTACAGACCATCACCACCTGGAGACTTGTATGGGCCGAATGAGTTTACGGTATGGATGCATATTTATATCCTCGTATGAGTCTTGATTGTCTAGTATGATGCAGTTTGAAAAATGACTTTAAACCAGACATTCAAGAGTTTCTTGTCTAGAGGATGTTGGTTTCTTTACAAAGCCAAGTGGATTGTTGTAGTCAAGGGAAAGAGCTTTGCCTAGTCGACAAGCTGTTAGTAGTTTGTTGATGCTTTCGTAAAACTCTCTACAGCTTTCTTTTTGCTCTTCCTTAAGCCCAGGTGCTTGTACGTTTGGCTTTTTTATACAGTTTACGAACTTCCCTTCGCTTAGCTTCGTGATTCCATTATGGAACGTCCCTGGTACACCTGATCTCAATTACAGTGGAACTTGTCTGGTAAGCGTTTATGACTGCCTCGATAAGGTCGTTTGCTGAGCTCTTAATATCAGCAATTGAATAATGGGGTACATATACCAGTTAGGTAACATTTGAGTTGGTCTAAGAAGATGTGATATAAATTTTTTAAAAATTAACTCGACTTTAATCAAACTTTGCACATATGTGTATCTCCAATTAGAGAATTTACATTAAATATTTTAATTTTTATGGATTGTTTTTTAAGAACTAAGCTGGACTTGGACATTTTATTTCCATTTATATATCATCAAAACTGTGATAAATATATAAATCACACTTTTAATATTTATTGTTCTTAAACTGATTCAGGTAACGAAAAGGTTTTTGACCTTTTTAATGTAAGAAGATGTATTTAATAAAATAATAATATTCGGCGCGACAGGCCGTTGCGGTCCAAGGCCTAGGTTCTCGCGACCATTTGTGTTGTGAATGTATATTTTTGGACACAAATGGAAAGGACCTACACTTTAAGGCCGGTTCCGAACGGCGAATTGAGAAGCTTTCCGTGACAAGTTATTACTCTCCGAACGTTTGTCACCCATTCGCGAGACGTGGGACACCGTGAAAAATACTTTTGGTGTTACTGGGATTTGAACCAGGAACTCCCTGCTCAGTAGCCACGCGCTTTTCCACTGAGCCACGGCGCTCATTTATTTTTTAATTGTAATTCACCTCAACACTTCGTTAGTCGGCTTATACGTCAGCAAATTTTCCTCACACCAAGTACATTTTTATCAATTTATGGGCGAACCGGATTGAATTCTCTCATTATTTGAACTGTTGCGTACGACGTTATAACCACTTTTTTAAATCAGCATATTGTTCTTGGAAACCTTTATATGGCCTAGTACTTTTATTTTTATTTTTTGTTTTTCTTTGTTTTTAAAAACTTTTATTTAAATTGACTTAACCACAAATTGTCTGTATTTTTTAACTTATTCGATGTCGTTTTTAACCAACTTTTACACGTCCTAGAGAGCTGAAATTTTGCAAGCAGCTTAGAACATATTGGTTATTTCTGAGATTCCGTGTGTGACGCGTGTGAAATTTGGTTTTTAAAAACTTTTATTTAACTTGACTTGACCCTTTTTTGTCTGTATTTTCGACTTTTTGAGGTCCTTTTTAACCAACTTCGACTTCGGGTGTCTAAGTCCATAATACAATTTCTTATATTCCGAGTATAACAATAGTTGCGTGCCGCGTGTAGCACGTGTAATGGGTTGAAAAAGCAATTTTTTAGGTCCTATTTAACCAACTTCCGCACGATCTAGAGAGCTGAAATTACTTTCTATTAAATTTGGGGCCCCTCAAACCTCAGGGTCGGGGGACTCCCATACAAATATTTTACAAAATTTACCCGATTTTCTTATTATTTTATACAAACGAGTAACTCCGATGAAAAACTTTTTTTGCAAAAATTTTGGAGACCCCGGACCCCAGGGTCGTATGGGGCCATAATTTTTTTTGTTTAAAAATTAACGCGATTTTCTTCAATTTTTATAAAGTATGTATCTCCGATGGACAACACTTTTTGTAAAAATTTTGGAGACCCCTGGCCCAGGGTGGGGCCCCATAAAATGTTTTTAAAAAAATTTGCCCGATTTTCTTAAAATTTTATACACATGTGTGTCTCCGATGGACAACCCTTTTTGTAGAAACTTTGGAGACTCCGCGCTCCAGGGTAGTTGGCCCCAACAAATTTTTTAAAAACTTAACCCGATTTTCTTCAAATTTTAATTACGTGTGTATCTCCGATGGACAACACTTTTTGTAAAAATTTTGGAGACCCCGGGGTCGTGTGGCACCATAAAAATTTTTAAAAAAATTAACCAGACACATGTGTATCTCCGGTGAGAATAGTTTTTGGAAAAATTTTAAAGTGAAGGTTGCTATTATAGTAAATTTTTCCAAATTTCAAACTTTGCACACACCCCTATTAGAGAATTTACATGAAAAATTTAAATTTTTATTGTTTTTTTTTTTTTAATTTAATTTTATTTAATTTTTATGTGTGGACATTTAACTTAGATTAAAGTGTAGAGATTAAGTGGCCATATCCCAGAATTTCTATAGTAACAAGTCTTATAGTCATCGTAGTCCTTCATACAGAATTTCTAACAAATCGCTTAAGAAATGGCTTAGTTTCCAATTTTCCAGTCCCTAATGGCTATATCCCAGAATTATCATAAGAATACGTGTTAGATTCGGATCTTAGTAACACTAATAGCTTAGTTTCCAAAATTCCAGTTCCTAATGGCCATATCCCAAAATTTTCATAGGAACAAGTTTTATGTTAGGATCTTAGTCCTACATATCGAATTTCCCACAAATTGCTTGAGAACTGGCTTATTCCCCAATATTCCAGTTTAGCCATTATTATACATATATACTTATATATAAAACGTATAAAATAAAAGTATAGAAAACGAGGAATATAATCAAGGCACAAGTGTGAAATTTAACACGGTACGTAACAGTGTGAAATTTAAGAATTTACTTTTTTGAACATGTCTACCTTAAACAACCTTGTAGTGAGACGTTGTCACTTTAAAACAATCCATAAAAATTACCGATTACTTTCAAGTTATCGGATATACACATAAGAATATGCAAAGTTTGAATAAAATCCGATTAATTTTGAAAAAAATTATATGGGAGCACTTCGACTTTGGACACCTGTCACTTCCAAATTTTAATAGCAAGTGAAACACACGTGTGCGTAGTTTGAATAAAATCGGATTGTAAGATTGTGGGCTGAACATTGATTGCAAGTATTGGCCAGCCACAAACAAACAAACAAACACATCTGGATGCGAAGTTAACATACAAATTTTAAAAATTTATTTATTATGTGTTATGTCGTCAGGCTTCCAAGTTTTTACACACTCACTAATTACTATTCGTAAAAAACTGTGAGTTTTTTAAGTTTGATTGAGTTGCAAAGGAATGAAATGCAAATAGAACTTCAAATAGTATGGAACTTCAGCCGACAAATGGTTCAATAGTATTTTTTATCGTTGTTGCTGAAAGTTTCGGAATAAACTTTTACTTTAACCGTCGTCTAGCGGCATTTATTCCCGTTGCTCTCAAAAGCTCTTTCAAAAGCTTTTCGTTGAAAAAATGTTTCAAGCGCCTTAGATAGAAATTGAGTTGTTTTTGTCGGTGGGGAAATTATTGCAGAGGTTTGTGGCTACAATAAATAATCTTCATGTGTGTGAGCTAAAAATTTAGCAAAATCCACATTTAACCCTTTTCATAACAACAAAAAAAATTATTCCTTATTTTATATACCAGATTCACGGCAATTCAAGCTAAGTGTGTCGTTGAGATCTGAGCTAAAATTTACCTCCAAAAGGTACTATAGGTAATTTATTCAGACAGTAAAGAGCATAGTCACGGACAACATTAACTTTCTACTCGCTCGAGTCAAGTCTATTGTAAGGTGTTGCTTTGAACAAGGTATTGGCATCAACTGCAACGGCAAGAATTTTCTTTTGTGGAATTTAAATTTGCTATCCGACAAGGAGAGAGATACAGGAAATCATTACAGACCAATGGCACCTTCATACATAACATACATAACATTCACAGCTTTCCGGTGAATGACAAAGAAACACTTTGGCGATTGTAGAGGGATTTTCAATTGAAACGCCCCATTTTAATAAAAGGGTTGCTCGATTATGCATCAAGTTTGTTTGACAATCCGCTCGTATATGTCTACTTGCCATTTAATCAAGGAAAATGAGATTCTTCAACATTGTTTGCAAATAATCAAACGTTGTTATCAAATTTCGCGTTTAGTTGCGACAGCTTTTCATGGGATAAGTCTAATTTTCGCTAGTCTTGAAATTATTTTAGTCAATATGCTGTGCTAACAAGACAAAGAACCCAAGAAGTCCTGAGAAAATTGTGGATGCATCTGCAAGTTAAAGTCAGGTCCCAAGTTGTTCAACCCCATGTCGATCTCAGCAATTTGTTATCTCTGTGATCAATTTTGCGCAAGAACATAGGCCTAGATACCTACAAGTTGGATTTGGCTAAAAAAGATAGCAGAATAATTCTAAGGCATGAAGGTCGTGCTTGGCTCGACGGCTTCGCTAATAGTAAAAATTGTCGCATATCACATGATTTATGCAAAAAAAGTTATGAAAAATCGTGTTCAGCGCATTCCCTTTTGTAGGCGTTTCCGCGAGAACTTTTGAATGATATGTTCCATAATTAATAGCACCCATGATGAATTAGTAAGTGTCCAAAGTAAGTCCCAAAAAGCAAATGGCGTGTGTAATGGGTGGAATTTTTTTTCGACTTCTTTGAGGTTCTTTTTAACCACAATCTAGTCATAAGTGCCATTTTTTATAATAAGCTTTTGACGTGTGTCGAGTTTCGTATGTGGTGCGTGTGATGGTTGGAAATACCGCCATTTTTTCGTTTTTGGAGTTCCTATTGAGCCACTTTTCGTACAACACAGAGACTTTTTGTGAGTGTCTAAGTCTCAAGAAGCGTTTTTTATATTCCGCTTGTGACGTGTGTCGCGTTTTGTATATGGCGCGTGTGAGGTAGGAAATAATTTCATTGTCACGTTTGAAGTCCATTTTAACCACCTTTTGTATGACCTAGAGGGCTGAAATTTCGTGCGAAGCTCAATGTCATGAGCCAAATTTGATATTCTGTGTGTCGCGAGTAGCGTGTGGCGCGTGCAATGCGTGGGAAAAATGAAATACTTTAAAAAACTGTGAAATGTCCTCTAAAACAGAAAAATTTGGCGAATATTACGAAACAATAAAGGTAACGGACTGTATCGCATGTGTCGATGTATACATAAAAGTTTGTACCCGAAAAACGAAGTTTTTTTTAAATTTTATTCTGTGATATCTCTATTCAATTAATTAAATGCGGGACTAAATGCAAAGATTCAACCAAAGTTTTTTACACTACAGTCCTACAAAGCCAAAAGAGCACATACATTTGGTGGCTAATCTGGTTATTGGCAAACTATTTTTGTCATTTGATTTATTTTGACGCCAGCAACTAAACATTGCAGGGCATACCTACAACGCAAGGTGCCCTGCAGTTACATCTTTCCTGCTAATTCTTATTACCCAGAATTGTTATGGTTGTTAAATAACAAGAAATCTCCATACAACTTTTGTTCACCTGATGGTGTTATAACGTCTATCAAGAAAATTGGACTTTGCGAAATATTTCAATTTCTTGAATAGGGTTTTTATAAAATTGTACTTCGGTAAACTAACATAATTTAATAATGACTGCATTAAGTAGTTAAATTCCATCCATCCATCCATTCCATCAATTCATTGTGGATTCTGCAAAGTTTATATCAAAATTTAATTTGCAAACTGGATTAAAAGGCAACCACTTGACAACAAAGTACTTAATTACCATTGTGGCGTTATGGGCGTCAACCGAGCATAATCACATCACAAGATCAACATAAACAGAACTTGCATATACAGAGAAAAACGACCCCAAGAATGGTAACTAACCAGTTTGCAGGAAGAATCCAACAAAGACTTCTGTTTGTTTTTCCGATTTAGATTCAGACTTGCAGATATGGGAAAATGTGCACCTCACCGCACAAAACTTAAACTCATGCACATTCTCTATTATCCGTCCAGTTGACAAATACAAGAAAATGCGGAAAAATAAAATAGGTGCTTGCTTAGGTTCAATTCTCTTTCTTCATATTTGTTCAAAAAATGTTGAACTCTACTGATATCAAGAGATAGAAAATGACTGAATGTGTGTGTGTGTGTTTACTTGGGAAGACTAAACCAATTCATAAATTGCATTACACTCACCTCTTGACTACACTTTTGCCCAAGGATTAAGAAGAGTCCTTTTTTGTGTCGTATGTTGATTTTTCTCTCATATCATAATTTTAAAGTTTTTAATTTTTATTGCTACTTCTGCCACACTGATTCGTTTTTGCCCGCCCCAAGCCTTTTTATACCCGATATACAATGGCGTAATTTGTGTTCATCCTTTGCAACCATTATTTATGTGCGTTGCAAAAATCTGAAACTCGGTCACAACAGTGCGGTATTAAGAAGCACATATTCTAAAGGTACCTAAGAAAAAGTATAAACTAAAAACTGATTTTTTGTAACGAAATTCTCTACGCCAATACCTATACGAAAATACATTGCTCTTGCATAAAAATTTTCTTTTTGAATTTCGTTTTCGTTGTTTGCGAGATTGTGATGCTCTGGTCTATTATTTTAAAAAAAGTTAGTATTGGTGCCCGAAAGTCATTTATTATTATTTTTTTAATTAACAAAATAAAAATAATATTATTGATCGAAACTAAGACCGTCGAGCACGTACCTTCGTACGTACCTCAAATAAGAGGCCAATCATTTTCCGTAAGACTCTCGAACACGGCTAAGAAGTCAGAGTAATTTTTGTTAAACACCCAAGTCTTTGATATCTCGGCCTCGGTAAATAACGTTTGCGTAAGTTAGTATTTACATGAGAGTATTGGATCAATTTTTCCAACGCTGGAAGAAGTCTAGTCCATCCCCTTTAAGTAGCCCACTATAGATGTTGAATGGGGTTGATACTGATCCGGATATATTTACTTGTAAACCATTGGTGAATTTGAGGTTTCTAGGGATGAAAATCTCATCAGTTTTTGATTTTGCTGCCAAGAAGCTTCACTATGGACCAATAATGACTTAAGGGTGATCTATATTGTCTTGAAAGGTAGAGGAGAACATTTTTATGTATGGGGAACAGAGCGCTTTTTCTTCATGTCATGTGTTGCCATTGTTTCTTCTTCCTATACTTTCAAAGTTATTTCATAAATTTCTTTGAGAAATGCGATTTAGTCACATCCACTTGTATGTCATCTGGCCGCAAGGCCTTTTTATTTATAATCTGATGTATTGCTCTGCTAATTTCATATATGGTTGTGGAGTGTGGAGCAGTCGTCGAGCCTAAAAAATCCTTATTTACCTGGCTTGACTCATGAAAATGTTATTACCATTGCGAATGTGGAATGCGATTGCATCTATATAATACACAAAAGCAACAATGTGTAAGTATGTGCCGTCGCTCACTAGTTAGAGCGCTGGGCGAAAGAACGAAGAAGGTGTAGTATGTCTCGGGTTCGAATCAGCCATTGCTTTTTTAGTTTTTTTTTTGCAAGAGGTTCAAATCACACAGTTTTTTCCCCCAATAGGTTTACATCGGGCAATGTCATATATTTCGTGAGTATCTGTAAGTAGCTTTATGCAGTTACGCAGGGGCCCAATAGTCAAGTAAATTGCTGTCTAAAATAGGCAACTAACTGCATAAAATCTCGTCTATATTGTTCAGAATTCAGACACTTGCTAAGCTCAGTTAAGAATATCTTTTTTTGTGAAGTATATTTTATGTGTATATTTCTAAATCATGAACCATTATCTTTTATGTATAATTTTGTGAACTTAATTAACATTTTCAATGACAAATTTGCACATTTTGTGAGCAAAACAAATGGTGGTGATAAATTTTCCATCCTAAATATTTTAAAAATGGCTTGCTTCTATTAAATATTTTATTTTTCAGAAAGTTTTGGTTTTCGTTGGAATTTTGTTCAAGGTTTTATATTTTATTCATTTGAAATGCTGTGGTATGTACATATATAAAAAAGGGCCAACTTTGCGGTAAGTCAAAGCTTCTGGTTAGAAGCCTTTTTAAATTTTAGCGGGAGTTTAAAAAAGTCCCTTTTGTGCGATGCCTATGCAGATATATATATATACATATTTACGTATCGACAAATTACCTAACGAGCCAACATATATTATGTGGGAAAAATAAATAAACAAAAAGAAATCTCCCTCGTCGCCTGTTTCTCTCTCACTGAAACAGGAAGCAACCAGGAAATTTTGGTTAGAATTTTCACAAGTGTTAACGGAAACTGCCGAGCAATGCAGGAAAGGCTAAATGTTGAATGCGAGAGTATGCGGAAAAAAACTGAAGTACAAAAACCATGACCAACAGGCATATTAGCCATCCTTTTACATCCGAATATATTCCACTTGAGTTCTGACAAAAAGAACGAAAACAAACACAAAACGTAGAATTCATGTAGAAATAAACGCCAACAACCGACAAGTATGTGTCCGACGGAATCGTTCTGAAACTAAAGATGACGAGAATGCAGGCGAAAACAACAACAGGTCCTTGATCACCAACACTAGTAACGACCAACGCCGAGCTCTGGGTCTCCAACAATGCTGGCAATGACATACCTTCGAACAACTTTGTTTGGCAAAGTTGGCTTTGAAAAAAAAAAAACACACAAAACAAACCGCCGACCTTTTTGATATGACAACCTGCCTCCTTGCATTGGCGTTAAAAGCGCTTTGGTCTACTTGCTGGCTATCCATTGATATACCCCCGTGCGTTTACTTGTGTACCCTCCTCTGACCTGTCATTAACTGACGTTTACAAACAAATTATGTATTAAAAAATATAATTAACCGAGCAGCTAGATGATTTTTTTCTAGAAAACGAACTTGCTCAAAGTTGGGTAGCGTTTTTATACCAAACGTCGAGGTCGAGGCTGTCACAAAAAACGGAAATCCTGCGGACGGTTGCTCTTGAGCTTCGAAATTGAGTGCTGTAAACACGTTGGTTATCCGGACATCCGCCTCTTTAAAGAGTGGAAATCAGCAAAATAAGCGGGCAGTGTTTAAAATTTATTTTTAAAGTAGAAAATGTAATGGATTTTTTCTTTGGCACTTACAGTTTATGGTTCAAAATTTATTACGTATGCCTTAGGTTCTCTTTTATCTTTCAAGTTATTCAAACTAGTTATTGGAACACATGCCGTGTTTCCATTCCTCATTCATTTTCCAGATTTAACCTTCTGACAATTGCACAGCCATAAAGTCATTCTGCGCTGCTAATAATCTAAGAACAAACGCAGAATGTCCTTGTTCAGATTATATTTTCTGGTTGAATCCATTTCCAGCTTTTATTTCTGCTTGAATCATTTTTATTCAACGGGACTTCCCGAGGGGTTATCAGCAGAGGTTTTCATATGACAATAGCTTATTCAAAAGATGAACACTTGTTGGGCGGTATTTGTGCACTGACTTGAACTTTCTATCAAATAAATGCAATGCTATTTTTACAAGAGTGCTTTTACTGATTAGCTGTATGTAGTGTAGTCCCCGGATTCACAGTCAAAATTCAGAACAGATTTTGTCGTTGGTGCAGCCAAAAATTTTAGCAAATAAGGATATTTAGGTATTTTACTTTTGGAACCAAAGGGATTTGTAGATTTCGATTTTAGAAATATGTATAAGTGTGGAGCATGATTTACATTGTACAATGTAACAAAATCTATGTCATTCTATAAAATACTCCAATAGTTATATCGGCAATATACTGGTTGTGCGATTTTGTTTAATTAAAATAAGTGCCTATTATGTAAAAAATGTTCTATCATGTTAAACATGTTAATGTTAATACATTAAGATAGATTTTCTGATAAAAATCATTGACAGTTGCACAGATAACATTTCATTAATACATTGTTATGCATTATCTTCGCTTGAATAAATTATTGTGGTGTTTTACATGTTTATTTTACATATTTGTTTCACACATTTTGGAAAGTCGCAACTGAAGTTTAACGCTTCGAAGTTTCTTATACTTTCCAATGGACGAACATTTTATTTTTAAATTCTCCCGAAGGGCGTGGCTTACATTGAAAAATCACCAGATTTTTTCAAATTTTATACACATGTGTATCTCCGATAGACAACACTTTTTGTAAAAATTTGGAAGTAATCGAGCCCCGAGTTCGGAGGGCTCCCATACAATTTTATTTAAAAAATTTACCCGATTTTCTTTAAATTTTACACGCATCTCCGATGAACTACACTTTTTCTGAAAATTTAGAATTGATCGAGTTCCAGGACCAAATGGCTCCCACAAATTTTTTTAAAAACTAAACCAATTTTATTCAAACCTTGTGCACAAGAAAAATTTTAATTTTTGTGGGCTGTTTCTTATAAATAATTACCTGGAAAAGTTTATAAAAACAACTATATTTTTATGTTAATACGGCTAAACGATTTAAGAATTTTCTCATGGAAAGTACGCTCACTGTATAGAGCTCGAGCTGCACAGCAGCTGGCCGATCCCTGTCTAAATATAAGGGTAACAGCAATTTAGAAGATGCGGTGGACAGGGAATGGTGTCTTACAAAAATAAGAATATGACGTATATTACAGCTGTCATGCAAGACATCATGTGCTCGGGGTCGAGTTTCTAGTCAGCAAAAGAATGAAACTCACCGTTATCGGCTTTAAAGCTATAAATGAACGGCTATGCACCCTTCGCGTGTGGGGCAGATTTTAAAAAAAAAGCCTCATAATCGTTCACGCACCTACAGACGATTCCCCAGATGATGAAAAAGAAGAATTCTTTAAATAAGTCGCACGGGAACACCATGCCTTCCCTCAGTATGATGTAAAAATCATTCTGGGCGATATGAATGCTAAAATAGGTAGCGAGACAGCGAATTTGAAGTAGTGGAATCCTTTAACTTACTCGGGTCAACTGTAGCCGTCGATAGCAGCATCATCATTATCATATTTGGCTCTACAACCAGGGTCCGGTCCTGGCCTCCCGCAAAAAGTCTCACCACCGGTCCCGATTTCGAGCCGATGTCATCCAGTTTGGCATACCTAAACTCTGGGCGTCCTGGTCTACGCCATCCTTCCGAGCTTAATTTTCTTCACGATGTCGACATCGCGGTAACGCTCGTAGATCTCATCATTATAGAGTCTCCGGAATCGACCTTCCTCACATACGGGGCCAACAATTCTCCGTAAGACTTTTCTCTCGAACGCGGCTAAGAGGTCAGAATGCTTTTTGCTAAGCACCCAAGTCACGGATCCATATGTAAGTACTGGTATGACCATTGTCTTATATATCAGTAGCTTGGATGTTATGGTTAAGTTCCTGTATTTAAAGAGTCTTGACAGGCTATAGTAGGCTTTGTTGGCTTTAAGCAACCGTGCGCGTATTTCTGGTTCCATGCTGTTATCGGCTGCTATAGTTGCACTACTTCTAATTCGCGCTCCACTATCTGAATTGAGGGACCAAGGTTGGATCTTCTACTCGCAGACGTGGCCACCACAGCCAATGATTATATCTGGAGACTATACAATGATGAGATTTACGAGCGTTATCGCGATGTCGAGATCGTGAAGAGAATTAAGTTCGTTAGGCTCCGGTGGGCAGGACACCTAGCTCGGAAAGCCCTTTGGGGTAGGATTTATCGAACACGACAGTGTGGCCGGCCAAGCATACGCTGGAAGAATGGCTTAGACCAAGATGACCAGAGTTTAGGGATGCCAAACTGGATGACATTGGCTCGAAATCGGGAGTGGTGGAGAGACTTTTTGCGGGAGGCCAGTACCGGATGCTTTAAATTTGTTACGAATTTTTAGTTTTATGGCTCTTGATCCAGCAGCCTCTCTTTGGATATGTATGTGCAGGGGTGAGATCACAGGCGTTTTTCCATAGCTACCGTTGTGCAGGTCTTTACTGCGCCCGTTGTCGTTAGACAAATTAGTTTCTGTATTTTATTCAATTTTGAGCGTGTTGTTGCTTGCTCTGTTTTTGGCCACCATATCAGGGCTGCGTACGTGATCCTGAGTCTAATGATACTTTGGTACAGCCATAAGGTGATTGGCGGGTTTATTCCCCACGTTTTGTTAAACATGCGTTGGCAGGTAAAGTAAGCTCTGTAAGTTTTGTTCGTAATATATGATGTATGGGGTGCCATATCGGTTTACTGTCAAACACGACTCCTAGGTATTTGGCTTCTAGCATCAATTTAAGGGTTTTCCTTGGAATTGAAGCATTATTTGGTTTTTTTTTTGAGAAAAGTGTAAAAATTATCTTTTCTGGATTGACGCTTAGGCCAACCTCTTTGCACCAGTCTTTTACTAGTTTGAGCGCATACTGCATTTGTTCTGTTAGTGTGCTCTCGAATTTACCTCAAACCATTAGAACAAGATCATCTGCATAGCTAATGTTTGTTAAGCTGTTATTCATTAGCCTGTCCAATAACTGGTCTATCACTAATAGCCACAGAAGAGGCGATAGGATAGGATAGGAGGCTGCTATTGTGATGTTTTCGTCACCAAACGAGGCCTGAAATTTGCTGCTTTTTAACATGCTTAAGACCTATCCTAGGATAGAGAAGTCAATCACTCTTGATCTAGCCAGTGTTTGAATAATTTCTAAGCTGGTTTTGTCAAAAGCTCCTTGTATTTCAATGAAGGCCCATAGTAACATTTCCTTGCTACGAAGTGTGTCTTCAGTTTCGGTTGTCAGCTGTTTCAGTTGATTTGCCAGTCAGATATGTATCTTGACTAAAATTTAGGGGGTTTTGTTAGAGTATGTTTGACCTTATGTAATGGCCTATTATTTTCTCCATGGACTTTAGAATAAATGATGCGAGGCTGATAGGTCGATAGGACCTGGTATCCTCGGGTTTTTTTTTACCTCATTGAGGTAATAATAACACTCGCACATCTCTCCGGCACCTTGATAAATATTCTAGGCTGTAGCTAGCTCTGTATAGATTTAGGAGTAGTGGTTCTATTAATTTAATTCCTCGTTAAATGATATTGGGTATATCCTGTCTCCACCTGAAGACTGCTAGGATCCGAATGAGTCTACCGTCCAGCGAATTCCTTCTGATCAGAAGATACTGGCTGATCGTCTGTAAGACTCGGTTGAGATGAGGTTTACGTCTTGGTTGTCTAGTATTATACAGTCAGGGAAGTGATTTTTACCAGACATCAAGCGTTTCTTTTCTGGAGGATGTTTGTTTTCCGTTTGGTTTCTTTACTGAAACTAGTGGGGTGTTGTGATTGAGTGGGAGAGCTTTGTATAGTTGGCAAGCTGTTGGAAGTTTTTCGAGGCTTTCACAAAGTTGTCTCCATAATAATAAAGAATTTAAATAGAAGACCAATGATGGAGGATAAATTCCTATCTGAGCCAACCGGATGACCAAGAACGCGATGGATAAATGCTCTGAAGAAAGAAAGTAGACGCTTATCGTGACAGATAAAGTGACGTAAACATAACAAATATTTATGTTTTTCGCGTTAAAACATTTTAGTGCTTTCTTGCTCTTTCGAAATAAAAGTAAAGCTTTCAATTTGTTTTAAATTTTGCTGATATTTAGAATATCTCATCCTCAACAACTAGTCATAATGAGCCTTTAATTAACAACAATTGCGTGAACAACAATAATTTGGTATATATTGGATGCATTTTAATTACCCATGTCATGAATCAATATTTACAAATAAAGAGAATACAATTTCAAAACCTAATTGAATGCAAAGCAAATAATTTTGCAATAACAACTTTTTTCTGCAACGGAATATTGTTTTTCTGCCCTCCATTGTTTTACTCTATAAAGCATAAATTAATTATACATAAATATAATATTTATACTTTACCCTGGCAAATTTTATGAATTTATTACGTTTGATTCCTAATAATGTCGGAATGGTCAGGTAAAAACGTAATAATCGTAAGCAAAAAATGTATTTGTTCATAAAATTGTTATTGAATGACAAAGCAATTGCACTGCACTGCAATTAATTTCAATTTAAACTCACGCAAAATCGCACATTCGCAACACTTCCGGCGACAAAATGATTTTTCATCCCTCTTTCAGCCATGTCATTTATCCATTTATTCAGCGCAATCAACAAAGGGAAAAAAACGAAATGCAAAATATAAAAACAACAAAAAAGGAAAATACAATTTCACCTCAACGCATTCGGTTCATTAACCAGCAATAATGTTTGACTTGAAAATTTATTTTTATTATTTTGCTCTTTGGCATTGGCCGCCTGGCCTGGTTGGCTTAATTAACGTTCTTTGTAGAATAGCATTGCACACCGCAAAGCGTGAAAGCAATGACGCTTGTTGTTGATCATTGTATTTTTTTCTGATGAACTATTTGTAAAGTTTGGGAGATGTTACGATAACCATCTACATCAAACAGTCTTTAAAATGTACACATAAATTTCAAAGTTATAGACTCGAGAGAAAATAAGGCGCATGTTTCTTTAGATTGTAGACCAACATCGGCCCTATAGCTTAAAGCGTTCAATATTTAAAGGGTTTGAAGTGATCTAAGACCAAAACTACGTTTCTTTCAACTACGGAAACTGCAGTTGGCTAAAATAGACCCCCAATTACTACATTGTTTTATGTTACTAACCATATTAAATCACCATCCCATATGTCACCAATTCAGAAAAAAAAGGTGTTTTCTTAGGTATGTCTCATAAGATCGTCAAATCACATCGGCATTTCCCTTTAATTTTCAAATTGTGAAGAAGTTTAACTTAAATTTATATACTGTTGTCAATAATGCGACTGTTTCTAGAAAATAAAACCCCGAAAGGACCTTCTGGACTGCTGCAGAAAATATATTGACAATGGCTAAAGTTGGCATAATTGCGTGGTTACAGAGTCTTTTACTCAGTCTATTCTGATTAAAAAGTCTATTCTGATTAAACAATCGGGCTTATTAAATTCTCTATAATAACTTCGCGTGTGTTTGTGGCTGGCCAAATCTTATGATCAGTTTTTAATCCACTTCCTAAAACTTTATCAAAACTTTGCACACATGAGCATATCCGATGGCAAAACTTTATGGAAAATTTGAAAAAGGGTCTCCTGTATACATTTTTTCTAAGTTACCCCGAATTTATTCAAGCTTTCAACTTTACATATGTATATCTCCGGTGACAACACTTTCAGTAAAATTTTTAAAGTGATCGGGCCTCAGAGCCGAGGGGAACTCATATAAATTTATTCAAAAATTTACCAGATTTTATTAAAATTGTGCACACATGTGTATCTCTGATGACACTAATTTCTTTAAAAATTTGGAAGTAATAAGCGTAGTTTAAACCAACCTCTATCCATGAATGAAACTTTCATCGAAGAAACTGAAAAACTCGCAATTCTCGTTATGAGCGTCAAGCTTTTTTTGGAACGACCACATTTTTGCCATAGCCAAGAATGCTGCGAAATATTAAAGTTTCATAAAACTGTGAATGATGTACTTCACTCCTTCAGATTTGGTTAGAATTTACCAGGCATATATTCGGCCAAAAATTAAATACAACTGTATTGTCTGGACAGGTGCCCCCAAAACCACATTGCATCTACTAGACAGAATTCAGAACCGCGCGATAAACCTTATTGATGACATAAATATCGCGAAAACAATCGAATCGTTTGAACATCGTAGTAATGTTTCCTGCTTGTCACTGTTTTATCGCTTTTTCACAAGCGGTGTTAAAAAGAAATATCCTGATGCATCCAGGCCATTCTTGAATCCATCCGTAATATCCATGCCTCAACTCGAGCCCACGGGTCTACCATTAGGACTATTTTGAGACGTACTAAGCAATTCACAGATTCCTTCCTTAGCCGTACTATAGTTATGTGAAATGAATTTCCCGATTCTGTGTTATCCGTGTTATCCACATTTGTGTGATCTGCAGTCATTTAAGATAGACGTTGTTTTTTTTATATACATTCTTCAACGTGACTACCACCGATTGGAGATTTTTCTCTAATTTCGTAAGACTCAGTGTGACCAGGGTTCAATGTTTTGGAACGTTACAAAATTTATACTTTTGGTACTCTTCTTTTTCTCTTGTTAGTTTTGCGTGCGTTATTAGGATTTGCAACTGTTATTTGTCTAGACATATTTCAAGGTTTTAAATGCAGCTGCAGTCCAGAGAGTGTGTCCTGCCATTTGTGTAGGCACATTTTACATTGTTATGCTTTTTGTTATGATCAGTTTGTGTAATGGCGCCTAAATAAAAAGGTGTAAAATTTTAAGCGATCTGAATGCTGGACATTCTGGATTTGCATAAGATGAATATGCTAGGGTGTGTCGAGGTCAACAATTACTGGAATAAAATTAAATTCGAAAAAACAGTTGGACCGTTTCCAAAATATCTAATCTAGACCAGGGGAGAGGAAGACGCTAAGGAAATCCCAAATGCCTAAAATTGAAAATGCATTCTTCGAGTGGCTAAAAACGAAAAGAGAGAACCACGTTCTACCACCAGTTCAATCTGCAATTCAATTTTCAGAGCTAGTAAAAGTTGGGTATAGATACAAATTTAAGAAAAGGCTAGGTGTAAGAATATTAAAAATATGCGGCTTAAAAATTTGTCATGTAATAAAAGTGCAGTTAATCCATTTTTAAAAAAACTTCATGAAGCAATCCGATAAATGTCTCTTACAACAAATCTATGATGCTGACGAAACAACCGGTCTTTTTTAGAAGCTTCTTCCTATTAAAAAGCTTTTTTTGTTTACTGAACATACAGCAACGGGAAGGAAACCCAGCAAGGAAAGGATAACGTTTTTAGCCTGCACGAATACAATTGGAACGCATAAGCTAACTCCATTAGTTATCGGCACGTCTAATTGCCCTAGAGCTTTTTCGGGTTTCGAAGTTCCACTGATTTATAGATCCAGCAAAAATGCTTGGATGTCGCGTGAAACCTTTCTAAAATGGTTTAACGAAATAAAGAAAAGCTAGCTTCCTCTGATTGGGACATTACAGTTTTGTTTTTTCCCATTAACGTCAACGCTTTGATTCAACCCATGGACCAAAATGTCATTAATTTAGTCAAGGCATACTACAGTGGATAGCCGTAGCTCAGTGGATAAAAGCATGATTTCTGATCAGGAGGTTCGTGGTTCGAATCTCAGTAACACCAAAAGTATTTTTCATGGTGTCCCACCTCTCGCAAAAGACTGACAAACGACCGAGAGTAATAACTTGTCGCGGAAAGCTTCTCAATTCGCCGTTCGGATGCGGTATTAAATTGTAGGTTCCTTCCATATCTGTGTGCAAAAAAATACATGCTCAGACCATTGCGAGAAGCTTTGCCTTGGACTGCAATGGTCTTTCGCGCCGAATATTATTATTATACTACAAAAAAAGACTGCTTACTGAAATTATTGCAACGGAAAGTGAAGACATTGCTGCTGGGATAAAATAATAACCTTGAGACATGCTGTAATGAACTTAAAATTATCTTGGGAGCAGAACCCCGCTTCCTCTATTGCTAAGTCCTTTAAATGTATACTGCCAAAAGAAGATAACTCGGAAGGTAAAAATTTAATTCAACTTATTCTATTAAAGAGGACACTTCCCGAAACTCAGCTTCAAAGAAAGTTGCAAGAAATTAATGATCTACTTGGAATTATTAATACAGAATGCAACATTTCAATACAAGAAGTTAAAGACTGGGTCATCGTGGATAGCACTGTACCTGAACTGACGGAGGACATTTCGGAGAATGAAAGCTTCAGGTGCTCCTCAAATAACGAGCTTCCAAGGAATGCAATGTACAAATACGCTTCTTGAGTATGCAGATCAAAACGAATTGGATGCAGAAACAATCTCCATTTTACTAAAGTTAAGGGCAGTAGCAATAGAAAGATCAAGTCAAGCTATTTGACAGTCAAAAATAACAAATTATTTTATCAAGAATTGGTACTAAGCCAATACAAATGTTTTTTTTTTAACTTTTTGCAATGAAGTTTATTTGTAATTAATATGTACTATTTATTTTTTATTTTTCCTGATCTTAATAAATGTTGAAACAGTGCTTAATGAAATTATTTTGTGTTGTTATTAATGGATTTGAAAGTTGTTTCAACCAGTTTAAGGGGTGCCGTAAAAGTTTTTAGTAAAAGTAATAAAAAATTAAAATTGTTCATCAAAAATTGCATTATTGCTTTTCAAAATATTCGCCTTTAAGATTATACACTTTTGCATACGCTCAAACCACTTATCGAAACACTTTTTCCAGTCCGAAGATGATAGCTCCAAAACATGGTTTTTGAACGCTTCAACCGGTACTTCAGGCGATAAAAATCGTTGTCCACGCATCTTATCTTTGATTGTTGGGATTAGGAAGAAGTCATTGGATGCCAAGTCGGGGCTGTAAGGTAAATACTCGCTTGTTTGATGTGATGTGTGTGAGCCCGCATTATCGTGATGCAAAATGATTCGCCGTTTTGGGTGGTTTTCTCTCAATTTGTTGAAAACCTCAGGCAAAAAAATGGTCGTATACCACGCTAAATTGACTGTCTTTTGATTTTCAAGAGCTACAGTAGCCTCATGATCGGTTTTCGAGAAGAAGCACGCCCAACACTCAGAGCTCGCACAACTTTTGTTGGATTTTCTTCGAATTTTAAGACCCAAACAGTCGATTGCCCTTTGCTTTCGGGCTCATACGCAAATATTCATAAATCACCTGTCACAATCTTGTATACGTTTTTGGAAGTACCTTCAACGAATTTTCAAGCATTTGGCTGGAACCAATCGACACGGACCTTTTTTTTGCGTCTGTCAGAAAATGTGGAATCTAACGTGTACATAGCTTCCGCACCTTTAAATGTTCAGGTAAGATCGTATATATGCTGGTGTGACTAATGCCTAGGGATGCCTCGATTTCTCCGATAAGTCACATGACGATCCTCTTCAATCAGTTTTCTCAGAGCATCGATGTTTTCTTGCACAACAGCTGTTTTTGGACGACCTTCACGAGGCTAGTCTTTGAGTATGCGTTCGTTCGCTTTTAAATTCATTGTACCAATTATAAACACCAGCCAAGGATGGTGCGTCGTCACCATAAGTCGAATGAAGGGATTCGAAGGACTGTTGTTGAGTAAGCCCCTTTCGAAAATCGTAAAATAACATCACAAGAAAATGTTCACGCGATAATTCCGTTTTTTCACTGAATTCAATTTTTCAAGTAAATAAAAAACAATGTTGCGATGCGAACTGAAAGATTACATAACCTCCAAAAATGTTAAACTTTTTGTCTGACATAGAGATTGCATAGGAAAACTCTTTCATTTACGGCACCATATGTATAAGAACTGAAAAAAAGAAGTTCCAGTAATGTGAATCCCTCTTAAATCCGAAAACTCCTTATTTTAATTAGTTCACATTATCTTGGGACTACTGTATAACAATAATTTATCTTAAGTCGAGCGTACCGCGGGTGATGCGAAGATCGGGGCGTTACATGAAAGCAAGATGCGTTGAATGATGCGGTTGCGCAAGTCGCGTTCGAGTAGATTGCAACTCGGGTAATTCCAAGATATAGATGTCGTGCAGTCCTAAACGAATATTGGGCAAAGTTATGGCACTAACGTCCTGGAACAAAAGTTTTAGCAGCGACGTCCTGGCAGCGAAGTCCTGGCAGCGAATTTGAGGCAGTATGTGTTATGCTGCTAAAGGCCAACTCAGTAGTATGATGTGTGATCTTGTTTACTGCCGTGTGTGGTTTTTTTTTGCAGTTTGCCGATGTTTTAGTACAAGGTGCATCGTCGAGTTTGTAACAATAAAAAAAATAAATTTTCGTAATTGTGATTTACAAAAAATTAGGAATTTTGGAGATTGCATTGCTTATGTGTGGACAAAGTTCAAACCCACGAACTTTGTTTCTCACAAGTGGAATCGAATGAGTTGGTTGAGTACTTCGCCTACACGCAACAGGCAACAGTTAAAATCGAAAAAACTGCAGACATGAGCTATATATTGCAATGATTAGGGATTGATAATTTGCCAGTATTTTATCATCGCACAAGCTGGACCAAGTAGTATTTTATATTCCAAGCTGGATAACTGGATCGATTCAATTTTTGGAGCGGTAGAGAATTTCTTGCAGGAGATCAGGCCAGGTAGACCTGTACGCAGTTGTTGAGCCAGAAAATTAAAAAATATAAAATAAAACATCGATCTTCATATAACTTTAAATAATATATTTATTTTAATATTGTTGTTTTCAGCATTCTTTTTTTATCACTCAAATAACTTAACCTTTTTCAACAATTGCATTCTTTTTTTTTCTACTTTGTTTTCAGGTGAGAAACTAAACATTTTGCAATTGTCCACTGTTACCCGTCGTTGTTACGAAATAATAATTACATTTTTAAACATAAAATATCCTCTTTTTATTTATTTATATTTTGCTTGTTATCCTTACAGACTAGTATCTTAAATTCGCTAACCAGAATATACGCTATTTAAGCTCAAATTTCTTTCTCCTCTTGTTTGCTATATTACGTATTTAAGATTAAACAAAATTAAATAGCATAAAATTGTAATTACAATTGCAAATCGAAAAATAAAATGTAATTTGAATATTTGGCCTAAAGGCGTTTTTCTTATGTTAGTTTACTTACAATATATATATTTTTATTGGTGCAAATAATTAATAATAATTCAATGCATTTTCAAATACCTGCTCGCATTTTTGTTTCTTTTTGTTTATTGTATAAAATACTGTTTAAATTTTTGGGTCAGTGGTTATCGTACACATTTCGTGGAGTGAAACACTTATACTTATAATTATAGTGAAAATAATTCTTGACGATAAAGAATTTATTATCTTATACATATACCAATTATATTTAATTAATTTTATTTAAATTCAAGCTGATGATATTATTTGCAGTCTTATTTTTGTCAAATAAAAAAAACGCCTACTTTAATTCGTTTCTTGCTTTCTTATTTAATAACCTATTTTAAAATGTTTTTCTAATCACTATACAAAAACGAATTTTAATTTGAGTGTAAGTGAAAGTGTGTGTATGTGTTTTTATGCTTTTGCTTGAAGTTTTTACACAAATGTATTTATATTTTTGTATGTGTGTGATTGTGTTACCATTTATGCATTGTGCTGCCTAATAACACATTGTTCTTATTATTCCATTTTTAATTTTACATTTACATTATATACGAATAAGGTATACGTATTTTGTTTTTGTGGTTCGTTTGTGTCTGTTGTGGTTTTTGCATAAAATTCTGCATAATATACTTAATTATCATACGGAAATCAACTTATTTTTTTACAAGAAATAGCTACACAGTACATTGTACTGCTAGTGCTATTGTACGAGCACTTACTACAATTGTAAGAATTGATGAGGCTAAATTCAGTGTTAGGTACCAATGTTGTTTTTGTGGTCGTATTGTTGACCATAATGCTGATCTCGTTGACGATGATGTCAACGATGGATCACTATCATCTGTTAGCGAGTCTGCGTCATGTTTAATGGAAGATTTTGAACCATCCGTGCGGTAGTTGCTGTGATCGGGATCTGTAAATGGAAAAGAAAGTTGTAATGATAATGTATATTTAACTTAAAAGCAAGTAATTTAAGAGAAGATGTATTTACATTGAACTAATGAGTTTTTTAAATCTAGATATAAGTATCGAAAACGGTTTCCGTTCATCTATTTTTATTTATATTTTATCTATTATTACTATCGCGTCGCTTTTGAAACTCACGGTTATTACCACTGTAGGTGATGCACTTGGCGTCAAGAATATAAAAAGCTCAGTTTCAATATTCAATATAAGATTTTGTTGTTACTTATTTATTTTTTTTCCTATTTTAACAAAAAATATGCACAAAAATATAATATAAAACTAATATTAATATATATTTAATAATAACAATATATAATACAAAACACCCAACGCAATAATAAAATTTAATTTTATATAAATAAATAAAAATAAATTCTTGTTATTAATTTATTTCGTTACTTTTCTTATTAATAAACATATAATTTGTATATGTCAGTTATCCGCTAATTATCAATTAGAGCACGGCAACACTTCACCGAATTGTACAAATATTCGAGTATCGCTCTCATATTTCAGCAGCTGACACTGAAATTAACTCAATATTTTTGTTATATTTTAATATAATTTATAATATTTGTTAAAAGTTTTCAATTAAATATAAAATTATTTGAGAAAAAGTTAGTAACTGTTTTGATTTAAAATGCCGATTTAAATGTCACTTCTAAGTATGTGATTAATCGAAAAATGGATACGATGGTGTAGAGTCTATTAAAATGTGTACGAATTGGCCAAGATGGGCGTCGCTATGGATACTGGCTCTATGGAGAAGGTTAGCTGTCCAATGAGCTTAGTCAAGGAACAAATTCTCTCCTTCTTTAATACTTAGTCACAGCTCAGATTGAGCAGTCTGTCGAACTGCGCCATATCGAGATCAATGTGGCCATCAATCAGCAAAAAGAAAACCTCTGAGTTGTTATCCAGAACTCGGAAGGATATTGCCAGAATTGTGGCTTTCAGCACTGGCCACTGGCCTGTGGGCAGTCATGCTGCTAAGTTGGTTATACCGCACAACAACTTTTGCAGAAGTTGCAAAGATGAAAATGAGAAAGAAACTCATATACACTTCCTCTGCAGTTGTCCGGCCCTAGCAGGGTCAAGACAACGTATTTTGGGTAAACAATTTTTTTACGACCTGAAAGAGCTCTCGGATTACAGGATCATCGACTTGATCTCATACCTGAATGCTACAGGCTGGATTTAAAACCATGTCCTTATCCATGCTAGAACCCTCGAGTTTTATGGCATAACAATGGCGCATACTAGCGCTAATTGAGGACCTCGCAAGCACAGCGTGGACCACCACTCTACCTACCTATTAAAATGTGTTGTATGAAAAGAAGGAACATCTAATACAAAGCCAGAGTTGCTGCGTTAGTTTAAACATACATTTGGATACTATAAAAACCACAAACAACAACAAAGTAGAACAACAAAGTAGTGTAAGTGCCTCATTGAACTCATTGAACTTTCTATATGTTTTGTCTCCGACACTATCTTTCTCCTATCCGCTACTTCCAATCCAATTCATTCTTACGCTGACGACAGCATAGCTTAACGTATGTTAAGTAGGTTTAATTCTGCGCTTGAAAGCATAACAAGGTGAGGACTACACACCAGACTTGAATTTAATGCTTCCAAAACCCAATGCTTTAATCTGTCGTCTAACCTTAATTTAAACCCCCAACCTTAATCCATTAATGGATCTTGCCTCGAAGAAAGTGAAAAACTTGCAATACTCGGTATGTACATCAACAAGCTTCGTTGGAACGACACATATTCACCATCGCTAAGTATGCTGCAAAATTTTTAGTTTTCCTAAAAAGGTGCAAGATTTACTTCACTCCTTTAGCTCTGCCTACTATTTACAAGGCATATATTAGCCCTAATCTTCAATACAACTGCGTTGTCTGGGCAGGGGCCACCAAGACCACATGACATCTACTAGGCAGAACTTAGATGCGCACGATAAAATTTATTGGTGACGAACACAAATGTGTTCCGCATTTGTATGATCTGCAGTCATTTAAGGCACTCCCTACTGTCCTCGCCGTCGCACGACCTTTTCAGGATCACGCATCGCTCAGGGTTCGCGTTCACGTCAAAGGCGCAAAAAGACTCTCGCTCGTCCCAGGCATATGCCCACGCTTCGCTCAGGATTCACGCTCGTCTCAGGCTTACGCACACATCACACCCAAAGGTTTACGTAAAGGTCACACGAAGGCTCACGCACTTAGCCATTTAGGAGATAACGAAGACTAAATTGAACTAAAAGTCTCACTAACGTCTTGAGCGTCTTTAAATTATAAAAAAAAAGACCCATAGAAATTAAAATTTTTTTTATAAATCGGGTAGATTTCAAAACATAATTGTATGGGAGCTCCTAACCTCGGGGCCCGAGGGACTACCTTTCTAAAGTCCGGTTATATTCACACTTTGCACACATGTGTAACCCATATGACTACACTTTCTATTAAAATTTGGAGCCACTCGGTCCTCATAAGCGTTGGGCACCGCATATACATTTTTTATAAATGAAAACTACATTAAATTGAAACAAGTAAATGTAAAAAAAACTTCGTTTTTCTTGTACACACTTTTATGTCTACATTGACACACACCACACAGTTTTTTTTTATTTGGTAATAATCGTCAAACTATCTGTTTTTGAGATCGGTTCTATTTCAAAGTATATATTTTCTTTTCAACGCATCACATGCGCAACAAGCGACTTGTGACACGCGGCACACAGACATAAAAACTGGCCCAGACATTGAGCTGCTTACAAAATTTCATCCCTCTACGTCGTGCCAAAGGTGGTTAAAAAGGACCTCAAAAACGAGAAAATTGCGGCATTTTCAACAATCAAATGCGCCATATGTGAAACGCGACAGACATTACAAGCGGAATATAAAAAATGTTTTAGACTTAGAGGCTCTGAAATTTTTAGCTCTCTAATATATATTTTCTATTTCTAATAGCAAATATTAAGCTTACATGTTTCTCAGAATGCCCGAAATTCATAGAATTTGCTTTGCTAATTTATTTGAATCTCTTCGATTCTTGCGCTGTGTACGTATAGCATAATGTCATCACCATAAGCGAGGGACGCATCCATATACTTCAGTACTTTGGGAATATACAATAAAGAGGAGTTGCACCGTTACTGTGCCGTGTGGAAGACTGTTAGGCATACTGAAATAAATCGAGTGATGCGTAGCGACTAGCGAAATACCGGACAGCAAACTGAAGTTTTGGCTGCTTCCCCATAAACTGACATGACGGCGACTACGCGACGGCAGAAAAATTCTGAACGGGAATGTTTGCCCTTTTTAAATTCTTCGGTGTTCTGTCTGTCGCATGTGTCTGTGGTGGCTGGTGGAATTTTATCCCACTTCCCAAAGCCCGATTTTCCTTAAATTTTGTATACGTGTGTATCACCGGTGACAACTGATCGGTTTCAGGGCCGAGCTGAAGCTCCCATAATTTTTTTTAAATTACGTCATATAGCGGCATCAGATCACGCAATACTAATGTGTATGTGCGCTGTGTGCAGCGCTGTTTTCCCTTTTTCGATTTGGTGGTGGGTTTTCTGTTCAGTGCCCGTATGTGTTTTGATTTTTCAGCGTTTTTAGTGGAAATGTCGTTTGGTGGCAACGGCAATCTACGCATTGAACAACAAGTTGTCACAACATTCTGTCATTTGGTTATTAGAGAATTTACATGAAAAATTTTAAAGGGTTGATTTATTTATTTGTTACGTTGCGAAATTCTGTTCTGTGTTAACGACATTCTTTGCAGCTATTGGCCAACTCAGTGGTCTGATATGTGTAATATTCCTTACCGTCGTGTTTGATTTTTATTTCTTGCAATCGACCATGCTATCTTAGCTCACGGTACATCATCGAGTTTATAAAAGTAAATCTAATAATAATGATGCACATAATTATGATTAACAATAATTATGAATTTTTTGTGAATTTGCTTTTGCTTGGACCGCATGAATTTGTTCCTCACAAGGTTTATTACAGTGTGCATGGAAACATACTTCGTAACGTTTCGAAAGAGCTACTTTTCTTTAAGATGTTATTTTATTGGTTGGTCTCCCTTTGTAAATGGTGATATTTTTGGAGTGTTTTTATGCGAATAATCTTTATGGTAAGGAAACTTTTTCATAAACGAAATAGAAAAATTAAGTGATATTCATTTTCGAAATGACCTGACTAACTCTCACGCCAATTGAAAGGATAGTATGCAAGTGAACGAGTATAAATATACCCACTCGTTCAATAATAAAAGTCGTAATAGTATATAATAAAAAATACACACACTTTCTGGATTCTTTTTAGTGCGTCATGACGTAACTTCTTTGGACGAAACGTACACAAAAACAAAGACTCTTAAGGAAGCGCTTTAATAAATGAATAAGTTAGGATTATTTCACCTTTCGTCCTCTTTACATTATTTTATGTCTTCTTTCGAGGTGATTGTTCTATGATACATTACGGAATGTATCTATGGGTGCAGTATCATGTTGTTCTTTGGAGAACTTATATCGAAATTTCAAGTTCAAAACCAAATTTGATAAAAAAAGGGAGTTATTAATTATTTTAATTCAGTTTTATTGCAACTCAAGCCCATTTATTCGATACAGAAATTAAGCTTTTTTCCAACTAACCCTTATTGGCATGAAAAGAAATTCCAACGGAATTACATCACTTGGAAATTTTTACCGGCGTAGAATTTTTTTGCATGGCGATAACTGGAAAGTTAAATAAGAAAAAGAAGAACTTAAAATATGTGCCGTTGGGGTATTTTACATAATCAAATGTATTGCTTAACATTTTCTAATTTTCTCATATGTTTTGTTTTTAATTTTCATACAAATTTCAAATGTTTGTCATTTCATTTTTAGTCCTACTGAAATACAATGTCTTTCTGACAAAGGGACCAAACAATACTCCCCATTTTTGACTACCGAATGTAGCGCAATCGTTTGCGTTTCACTCTTTCGAGTTAGATGGGGTGGACAAATTATATATCATAACATAACGACTTCCTTCTAGCTTTATAACTTAGTCTGCAGTTAACATTACACATCAAAAAAAATTACACCCTCACAGTTCTAACTTATAATGTGTTATGGATGGATGTGTGTGCGTACGCTCGAAGGTAAGAAAATGTGTCAGGAGTCAGGACGCTGCGAAATACTACAATGATTATGAAGATAGCGACAAACGAGCATAACGCCATGGGATCGAAATATATTTTATTACTCTCATTTTTATTTCAGCAAATTCCTTTATATTCTTTTTCCCGGATAAATAAACTGCAAATGCTTTGAATCGAACTTTTCACACACGGTCAAAAACGACTGAGTAACTTTTTTGTTGTTTTGTTTATAACTTCTTGTGACAGCCATTTGGCCATTTCGATTTGGTGCTCTTTAGTTTTTATTTTTCTTTTCCGATAAACCCTTTCATCGCACTGTCCTGACGACAATCATCTGTGGAAGTGTCGTCGTAAGCCTGCAGCTATTTTATTTGGAATACTATCCCCATTCGATATTGTTTGGTTTGAATTCCTTTCTGCTCTTACTTTGTAGCCCGAATATTTGCGGGTGGCGAAAATTTCCCAAGGGAGTACTTAGGTTTTATTCACTTTATCACTTTCTTCCAATTTTGCACACGCTGATAATTTGGAATATGTCTTTTGTAAAACAATAAATAAATGCCATAATATTCTACTTTGATATTGTGCAGTTACAATGGGGTTTTGTTTGTCTTAATTTTGAAGTAATAGTTAAGTTATATTTGCGTACATTTGAGAAGTAAAAGGAAGTGTCTTACTTTTTTTTCAAACTATATTAACCATAATAAACCATATTAAATGCACTTGGAACAAAATGTTTGCATACTTTATTGGCTTATCATATAATGGAAACACAATACAGGCACCTCTCTCTGTAGCCTTATTTAATAGAAAACAACTATGTCAATGTGATCTTGCTCTAGTTTAATTCTAACGCAAGAAAAATATTTTATTAGTATGACTATGAGCCACATTTCAATCATATGCTCAAAGAAAAAACTAGACCTTTGTCAGTTGCATCATATGATGATCTTTTATATACAAATTATTCTAGCTCTAAAGGTCACTAAAATTCGAATAATTAAAGTAGTCATCATCCAATATCACTAGTCATGTTGGTCGATGTTTTTAATGTAACAAATTTATCAATTGTTATCTATATAGTGACATGCATGACAACGTTGCTCCAGAAATTACTTACAATGTGAACAAAAAAATACGAACACCGAAATTAATTTCTTTGATGCAGTCAGATGATCGAAGTTATTTTCACAATATTCCTTAATGTAAATTGAAATAACTAAATCCGCTGCATTTTGTGCATTCTATTGTTTCTTTAAGAATTGAAAGCAGCCATAATATAAATGCTGAGTGTCAGGATGACACTGATAAAGGCAATAAATCCTTCAGTCGTGCAATGCATGCGATTCTATATAAAGTTTTTAAAGAGAAGCGAGCTTCCAAAAGAAGTTGGACAGTAAAAAAAATGCAAAGTAATTTTCCTTAGGGAAATCAACGAGAGGTCGCTTCCTACTTCAATACGCATATACGCGATTTCAGTTAGAATATCAATATGCTCGAGTTTACCCGTTGTGTCAGTCTGTCTGTATTAATGGTACGAGTATTGTTAACGAGTGGTATTATCTGTCGATTTTTGGAATGCGATAGAATTGCCTGTCTATCTATGAAATAAAATAAGATAATTTTTAAGGATTGCTTGAAGGATTCCTGAAAAAATCCTACATTTATTGCAAGTAAATTTGTCTCTTCTTCAACAATGCAAAGAACTTATGTTGTTATCTTTTGAAATTAGATTTGTTGTATGCGATTTGTGGCAAGAAACGTTTGAGATAGTGCAAAGCGGAAAAACTTATATTTCAAAGACATTTAAATAAAGAAGACATTTCGTGGCCAATCGGCATTTGGCACAGTGCCTTTTTTAACTCGTACTTGCATCAATTTTCTGCTGCCATAAGCCAGATACCAAGCATATCGTTTTTTAGGGATGTATTGTGCATATGCATACATAATTACTTGGGAAAATTTTGATCTTCTAGTCGGTTATACGTCGTTGAATAAGATTACCTTAAGTATTATCGTATTTCGTTGAGTCATGCTAGTAATTTTATGATTGGATTTTGTAAATATGTATGTATATATAAAAATGGATATATGTATTTAATGCCATCAGAATAACTCTGGAATGCCTCGACACATTGCAGCCAAACTTTGTATAAATATCTATATATATAAAAATGAAATGCTGTTTGTTGGTAACCGCATCACTTTAGAACTGCTGGACCGATTTGGCTCATTCTTATTTTTTAATGTTCGCCATAGTCCGAGTAAGATTTCTGTGAAGTTTTTAGAAATTTGCCCGGAAAATTGGAATGTTCGTAAATAAACTGAAAGTGCGTCTTTCATAGGATTTTTGTATGAACTCTCGACAATAACTCACGACTCGAACGATGGATTTGCGTAATTTTATTTATGTTTTGTTTGTTATGGTCTTGGGAAAGAAAGATACTGGAATGAAAAAGGGAAAAAACAAAGAAAAGTAGAAAAATTCGGACAGCAAAAATCATAATTTTGTATGCACATAACTTACGATAGGAACGACATATTTGGTTGATTCTCATTTTGTTTTATTCGTTACGCTCTCGGAGATATTTTTAGCAAAAGAAAACTCGAGAAAATTATAAAAGAGTGTAGAAAAAATTGGATAACGATTAATTGCATATTTTTTTAGGAAATAACTAAATTGAACTCAATTGAATGTTTTCGGTAAAATAAAAAATCCGAAAAAAACGCATTCCAGACTAAATTAAAATAAAATTAAATTTGTTTTTATTTTTGTGTTGATTCTTGAACTGGACAGCAAAATCCGTTATTTCATTTCTATTCCGAAATATTCCAATAGTTGGCGCTAAGTGTGCAAATGACGTTTGACAGCTAATCCATCAAAGAATCAAAAATGCCTCCGAAAGATCCTTAGAAGAACCTCAAAACACCCCCAAACGACCCCTAAAAATACCAGGCCACCAAAAGTCCATCAAAAGAATAAGGACCCCCAAACAAGGCATTAAAGACTCCCAAAAAGATCCTTAAAAGACCCCAAAATTACATTCAAAAGATACTCAAAACACATCCAAAAACACCCCCAAACTACCCCCAAAATACCCCAAGAAACGCTATAAAGGCTCCTCAAAAGACCCCAAAAAGACCATCAAAAGACGCTTAAAACCGTCAATAAACCCTTAAAACACCCCTTAAAAAACCATCAAAAGACCCCCAAAATGAACCCCAAAAGATCCCCAAAAGATCCCCAAAAGATCCTCAAAAGACCACCAAAGGACCATCAAAAGACCCTAAAAGAACCCCAGCGGACCATCATAAGACCATACCGAATTTCATGCAAATCGGTTGAGAAATGATTTACGAGGGTAGTCCCATTAAGTACCCGACCTGACGTATAGATAGCGGTTGTTGATTAAAAAGAAAAACTGTGGTAAAAACTACCAACCTTATAAATTTAATTTGACGTTTGACGAAGCTACGTTGTTCAGTATTTGTACGGCAGCTTTCAATAGTGAACGCTCTCAATGAAGTTTTAAAAATGGAAATAATTTGTCATCGTAATGTAATACAATACTTTCATTTGAAAGGCCTCAATCCAACCAACATTAAAACAGAGCTAGATTCTACTCTGGGGAGTCTGCTCCTTTGTATAAAACAATAAAATATTGGGTGCCAGAGTTTAAGCGAGGCCGTGCGAGCTGCCAAGACGAACATCGCAGTGGTTGACCAAATGAGGTGAGTACACCAGAAATGGTGAAAAAACTCCACAAAATGGTATTGGATGACCGTCAACTGAAAGTGTGTGACCTAGCAGATATGGCAGGCATTCCAAAAAGTGTTATACATGACATTTTGACTGATAATTTGGACAAGAGAAAGCTGTGCGCAAGATGGGTGCCGCTATTACTAACAATTGGATATAAAACAGCGTCGTGAGAATATTTCAATCGAGTTTTTGGCAAATTTTCGAAGCAATAAAGAAAGTTTTTACGTCGATTCATAACCGTGGATGAAACATGGGTTCATCACTTCACACCCGAGACGAAGGAGCAGTCAAAACAATGGACTGAAAGGGGAGAATCGGCTCCAAAGAAGGCGAAGACAGTTCAATCTGCAGGAAAGGTCATGGCGTCATTTTTCTGGGATGTGCGTGTGAAAATTTTCATTGACTATCTTCAGAAAGGAAAATCAATCAATGGCGTGAATTTTGCAAACTTAGTGCAGCGTTCGAAATGTACCCTATTCGCCAGATTTAACCCCCTCGGATTGTTCACTGTAAATCGAAGTTATTGGACATAACTGGAAAAAGTGTATCGAACTAAAAGGAAACTATGTAGAGAAATAAAGATATTTTTTCCTAAAATTTTATGTGTTTTCTTTGTTAGGTCGGGGACTACAATAATGTGACCAATAATGTGACTCAAAACAGCAACTCAAAATTATTTTTGATACCGTACTCATCCACACCGCCGATTAAGTAGATTCACTAACAAAATGTTGTGATCTTCAAGCAAAAAATCTAAACAACATTGATTTGCTATGAAATTGCAAACGAAATGTAAAAAACACCTTGAGATTCTTTGTAATTTCAAATTTAATTGAAGAAAATAAATCATTTGGTTGACGTTTTTTTCTCATTTTTACAATGATTTAACATTTCAAATAGCTCTTTACAAATGCACAAAAGGATCACAAACAAATGTATTGAAAGTGCGACAGGACAACGTCTGTCGGGTCAACTAGTAACTTTATAATAATAATTATAATTACAATAGTAATATTATATCCCAATTTCTGTACTTTGGCTGGAACAAAGACTTACTAGACGCATGGGGAATATTCAACATAGATAATGAGATCATTAGGCAGATAACGAATCACTTCGCGATTTGAATTCTTTGTAATTTCAAATTTAATTGAAGAAAATAAATCATTTGGTTGAAGTTTTTTTCTCATTTTTACAATGATTTAACATTTCAAATAGCTCTTTACAAATGCACAAAAGGATCACAAACAAATGTATTGAAAGTGCGACAGGACAACGTCTGTCGGGTCAACTAGTAACTTTATAATAATAATTATAATTACAATAGTAATATTATATCCCAATTTCTGTACTTTGGCTGGAACAAAGACTTACTAGACGCATGGGGAATATCCAACATAGATAATGAGATCATTAGGCAGATAACGAATCACTTCGCGATGTCAGAAAACGCTATAGAAAATGAGTTAATATCGGGGTTATTCTACCCTAATCCTTAGTACTTCAGAAGAACTTTGAAGACTGGCCACATACCGCCTTAGCATTCCTGTACTTCGACATCATATAAATCAATAACGCATTATCCGCACCTAGATTTCAGTGACCCAAATCCTGTCTGGCGATATTGCATGGCAATTCTTGAACGGGATAAATAAGATGACAGCAGAGCGAACAAAGTGGCTAAACGGCGGTTATTAACGACGCACACAGACTGACAAAAGATTTACTAGCTGTAAGTTTGTAACTATTTAATGTTGTTATTTAATTTTTTGATAATTTTCTTGGTACATACGCTTGGAGATACTCAAAATATTTTATGTACTTCGTATGTATTTTTATTAAAAATTATTCATATTATTTATTTATTTATATTAATTATAAAACTTCTCGGCGCGCATTGGGGGTAAAATTTCAAGGTTGCAGCGTTTAATGACGTCATAATGCAAATAGATTTTGAAAATGAAGAACCCAAAAAGGTACTTGGCCAGAGAGATAAAAAGAGGGAACAATGATTATTGCGAGCCCGAAGGGCGATTTTTTTTTAAAACTCGGCTTGCGATGACGTGACACATGCCGCGCGTCGCGTTTTGCGCGTGTACAATTTTTTATTTTTTTTTGTAAGGTACATACATACTTGTTTTAAAACTTGGCTTGCGATGACTTGACGCGCGTCACGTGTCGCGTGTGGCGCGTGTCAATTTTTTTTTTAAATAAGTTATTGTTTTAAAACTTGGCTTGCGATGACGTGACGCGTATCACGCACGAACACATCTACAAGTCAGAAATTTTATGGGACTCGTTTTAAAACAATTGTTAAGCGCTCAGTTTGTGATGGTGTAATTTTGATTATTTTTTTATTCATAGAGGTTAGGAGAAAAAAAATGTTTTTTTTAAGTAAAATCCTTTCAAGATAATTCAGTCTTTAGGCTGAATTACAACTATCCATATGGCGAGCTGAGAAGCTCGCTTTACTATCTTATTCGTTGTTGGGCAAGTTAGTAGTACCAAAAGCATCGATCAACCGCGCGTTTTTCTGATTTACTTCAGTCTCAGCGAACACACATTCACACACTAGTTTATAATTTGCATGCTATGAAAAACTTTTATTTAACTTTAACTCAGCTCAGTGTTAAGGGCCAACTCTGAGATCTCGCGTATGACGGGTGTGGCGCGTATGTTGCGTAGAAAATGGGTTAACCTTTAGAGTCGACCACACCTCAAAAATAAAATGTCTGTGTATATAAAAATTTGTACCCGAAAAACGAAGTTTTTTAACACTTACTTGTTTTCAAATTGATATTCGTTGTTTTACTGTGCAGGAGCTAGAATTCTCTTTTGAACCACGATAGTTCAGTGGACGCACATTCACATTTGCCAGGAAAATATGTATTTCAACAGCTTCGTTGATATTTGATTTCGATCATAAAGGACCGAAAATGGTACTTGGCTAGAGAGAGAAAAATAGGGAACTAAGATATATTCGTTGCTGCGATAGTGGGGCTCTTTTAGCGGTCCTGTGATGGTCTTTTGGGGAGTCTTTTGGAAGTCTTTTGGGAACTTTTGAAGGTGTATTGGTTGACTTTTGGGGGCCTTTTTTAGAATCTCTTGGGAATATTTAAAGGTTCATTAAGGATCTTTTGAGCGTCCTGTGGGGTCTATTGGAGGTCTTCCGAGAGTCTTTTAAGGGGTTCCTTTGCGGTTTTTTGAGTATTTTTGGTGGTCTCTTGGGCGTCTTTTGAGGGTCTTTTAGGGGTCTTTATGCTTGCTCGCATTAACGCACATAACACTATAAGAATATTTTATCAATAAAATATTAAATAAAAAAATTTTTTTCGTAGCTATTTATTTATCTGTTAATCAAACATTATTATGTTTTTACATCACCAGCTACTTGCATATGTTCACGAAGGTCCTGTTCTTCTTGGTTCAGAATATCATAAAATACCACTTATTATGGCTGGTGATTTGAATATAAATTTTGCATCAAAATATTCGATATAATTCATTAACTTTCTCCGTAAAAAATGCAATCTGCATATAAATAATGATCTTAAGATAATAATATTCGGCGCGACAGACAATTGATGTCCAAGGCCTAGCTTCTCGCGACCACTTGTGTTGCGCATTTATATTTTTGGACACAAATGGAAGGGATCTACAGTTTAAGGCCGGCTCCGAACGGCAAATTGAGAAGCTTTCCGTGACAAGTTATTATCTTGCAACGTTTGTCACCCATTCGCGAGAGGTGGGACATCGTGAAAAATACTTTTGGTTTTACTGGGATTCGAACCCCGAACCTCCTGCTCAGTAGCCACGCGCATTTCCACTTAGCCACGGCACGCACCCACTTAAGATAGCAACAACAAAATCTGGAACTACAATAGATGTTGTTTTTACACGATATCCAGAGAATGTTGAGTCAAAATAGTACGATTCATAGCTAAGTTATCATAACGCTATGGTGTCAACTATACCAATGCAATCATCATCAAATAACACTGTAAATATCGAAGAAATAAATTAAAAGTAAGAAATGGGTTGTGGACTTGTATACGCACGTTAGAAATTATACTTCTTTGGTATGATTTAATGGTTAATTGTAGGCACGCTAAAAATCCATATGAATAAAGTGTTAAGACGAGTAAAGGGTGATATAGCAGAATGGTTGAGTTCACTGCGCAACAAAATATCACAACTAGATAAATCAGAATGCTCTGTAATATATATGCTCTAAAATATAGAAATATATATTAGAATTTTTTTTTAAAATGTATAAAATTATCCTCAAAAGGACCCCCAAAATACCAAAAGATACCCAAAAGACTCCCCAAAAACCGCACAAAAACTCCCAAAAGAACACCTAAACATTTCCAAAAGTAGGAAAGAAGAAATACTCCCAAAAGACCTACCAGAAGACTTCGCAAAATACTATTAAAAACACCTCCTAAAATCCGCAAATAGTCCTCCACTCCAAAAGTCCACCGAAAGATCCTCTAAGGACCCCTCAAAATACGTACTTCAAAAATCACAAAACATTCGCAAAAGACCTTTAAAAGACCCCAAAAGCACTCGAAAAGACACACCAAATACCACTAAAAGAGTATCAATACACTCCCAAAATACCTCCCAAAAGATCTTGCAATACCACCAAAAGACCCGAAAATACCCCAAAAAAACGCTAAAAAATTCAAAACACCAGATCACCAGGATCCAAAAACCTTCCAAAAGATCCCTAAAGGACCCTTTAAAGAGTCCCAAAGAACCACCAAAATGTCCTCAAAAGCACCCCCAAAATACCTCGAAAAACACCCCCAACAGATAAACAAAAGAGTCCCAAAAACACCAAAATATCCCAAAAAGACCACTAAAACAATCTCAAAAGTACAACCAAGATTTTGAGAATTTTTACTGGATATTTGGTTTATCAGCAATGCGTTGTAGACAGTGAAAAATTAAGTCATAATTTAGTAACTTTCGTATCGCTTGCACTTTCGTAACGCTTTCAATTTTACCATCTTCTAAAAGCGCCCAAAGAAATATAATTTCAACAAAACTAATATTTTTCTCAATTTAATCCTTTAAAAAAAAACCTTAAATCCTGTAAATACTTTAAGTATTTTAAAATAGTTTGCTCTTTTATCCCTCTCCCTCTCCCTCTCTTTCTCTCTCTCTCTCTATCTCTCTCTCTCTCTGCCATCGTACCTCTTACTATATACTTACAAATTGTTAACATTTGAAGTTTATATTGGCAAAGAAGTTTCACTTCTGACACGTGTACTCTGCACACACCCATTTTTTTGTTTTTATTTATTGGTATTATTGGTTAATTACATAATTGATTTATTTATATATTTTATTTATTAATAATTCTTATGAATTTATATTTTTTACTTTTTACATATTAAATTACTTATTTATTTTTTTCATTAATCTAAATTTTCTCTTTTTGACTTATTTATTAATTTATTATCAAGCTTTTCCCGGGCACTCCGCCACCCGCACACATGAATCCCCGCCTTTCCATTACTACCACGGGAGGGGTGTACTATTGCCTAAACCTTAACAAAGCGCCACCTCGTTTATTTTCGCACTATGTGAATTACCGAGATTTTGTTAAGACGCATATTCTGTGAAAGTTTCGGCTCAATCGTCTGTCTAGTTTTTTAGTTTCAGTGTATTACAAACCAACAGAAATAATTTTTTATGTATATAGATTATAGTACGTACAAAGCAGTGCAGCATGGGAAATATCCCAGACAGTCATAGAATAATTTTTGAAATCGGACTAGTAGTTTCAAAGATTACCTCCTACACACAAACCAACTCAACTCTTTGTAATATTCGTATAGATATTGCATTATTTCGTAAGATAAAATCTGTAATAATAACTTTAGTATAAAGAAGTTTAATATGCTAGAATTATTTTTAAACTTATTTTGACTTCAATGAAGAACTAATGTGAAATTTGTTAAAAATTTAGCCCTTAATATCGTCCAATCGTTGTAAAAATTAAATGTAAATATGTAAATTTATGTATTGAGTGCTTTAAAATGTCATTTTAATTAGAACACAATAAAAAAAATATATTGTCCTGTATTGATTTATTGTAGAAATTATATATAATTATCGGATTGAATAGATAAACAATTTAAAACCAAAAAATTATAATAATTTTTGTTCCAAGGTATAGCTTATCTCGACCTTTTGTGTTGTGTTATATTATTTTTGCACGTAAATGTTAGGGGCATACAATTTAAAGCCGTATCCGAAAGGGAATTTTAGAGGGTTTTTTTTAAAGTATTTGCTCGCGGATGTGTGTCACAAATTCGCGAGAGATGGGATGGGAACATTAAAAATATTGTTTGTGTTTTTGTGGTATTCTTAGTTAGAACCTTCCGCTCTGAATCTCAGCTCTCTGACCACAAACATCTAGAAAAGATAATACGTGGTAAGATACCCCAATCATCTCTAGAGGTTGGTGTGGGAAGTGCATGACACATAAAAATAATCTAAAATGAACGATGCTCTTTTTATAGAGAACCCATTGTTTTCTGGGTCGTTTACAGGTGAAAAGTAACGGCACCATGTACAAATAATCTTAAACGACCGATATTAGTGTAGAATGCAAAATTTTCTGGACGAAAAACACAGGTTAATCAGGTAGTAATAAAAAATTTAAGAATTTTTCTACAATTTACAATTATTATAATTTGTAAGAATTTTACACCACATATATCAATTCTATATGGACTCTTATAATTCTATCAGCACCAAATATATTTTCTTACGTTTAAGAGAATTTAAAACAACTTTAAACGCCTGTTTGCAACAAATCAATTTCCGTCCGACCTCCGGACTATCGTGATAACATACAAAGTCTAGTATTTCAAAATTTGATTCTATTTAGCTTTAATTTGGCTTTAGAAAAAACCACTCAGCCACAGATCAAGTTCACAGAATGACTGGCGAAGGACGATTTTCTACGATTTCATTCTCACCATAGAACAAGTAATGATGCTTTCTCTGATTAAATGAAAATAAAAGTTGGAGTTTTGCAGGGCATAAGTCTGTATCCAAATATATACGCTACTTACATCTACTTCCAACTCCAAGCAATATAATTGCCACAATTGCCAACAACGTTGCCTATCGTGATAACACACAAAGTCTAGTATTTCAAAATTTGTTTGTATTTAGCTTTAGTTTGGCTTTAGAAAAAACCACTCAGCCACAGATCAAGTTCACAGAATGGATGACGAAGGACGATTTTCTACGATTCCATTCTCACCATAAAACAAAAAATGATGCTTTCTCTGATCAAATGAAAATAAAAGTTGGAGTTTCGCGGAATACTTGTTCAAACTCTGTTTTCCACATGGCTACGATCTACATGCATTCAAAACACAAGCTCGTAGATAGCTCCTCGTTTTCTAATCCTAAATATTAACGCCCACGCTGTGCCAACCCTAGCATTATAAGGGCGCAAGCGTGCGCAAATTATAAAAAAGTCCTGCAGAATTCAAGTACGATATCATTTCATGATCATTTCATTAATCATGTGATCATGTGCTCTTTAATGTATCTTTGGTGAAGAAAAGTATTTTTTTGTAAAGCATACAAAATGTATAATTACTTCACATCTTTTTTGTAAACATAGCATACTTTTTTGAAAACCGAGTTGGTTAGAATTTTATTTTAAAGAACAAAGAATAAAAAAATTTGCTTGTACCATTCGTTGAATGACAATACGATGTTGACAAATAGTTTTATCAACAAAAGTAATGCACCTTTCCTCCCGTAGAGCGAGGTGTCAAATTGTTCGGTTAATCCTGGTAATTTCCAAATTAAACTTTTTTTTGTCAGAAGTGTATATCCAACTCGTCAGATTCATGTAAAAGCATTAAATATTCTGATTGCACTCACTTTGATGATGATGTTCCCGACCATTTTGATGGTCCGGTGAATTCCATAAGCTCGATGTGGCTCCAACAAACACATTGTTCAAGGATGACGGAGATATTTCCGTTTTTGATTTTGTTCTATGAACTTTATTGTACCGTTGATCTGCAAAAGAAAAGGACAATAACAGGAAACAATAATTTTATAATCAACATTTATTCTGCGCGTTCATCAATATAACCTAGTTACCTTTATTATATTTCAGAATCACCATTGGCATTGTGTTGAGTGGGACTGTGGGAGCTACTGTCGTCACAGTTGTCGTCTGTGGAATATCTGTGTTAAGAATGGAAAAGTAAACGTGTTGTATCTTATGCTAACAAAAAATTATAAGTAAGAATGAATTTTGTATACAGAAAAATTCATAAAGATGTGATAGCTTTACGATATAAAATATCAAATTGTTATCGTTATTGACAGAAAAATAACTCTCTTAGAGAATGCTTATGGGACAGATATGGTGTATGTTTTTTATTGTTTATCCACGGACAACTCGAAGTTATATGAGTAAACCAATAAAAATACAAGGAATACATTACGAAGATATTTAATCAATGACAGTGACAGAAAAAAAAAATTCAACGCGATTTTGCAATTTGTTTCAGATCAAAGCCAACTACTACGCCCAAAACTCGTTTAAACGTTTTAAATTAAAAATGTATTTTTATTAGCTAACATGTTTTTCTCCATTTTACAAACAAGATTACAAACGTTCGTAAATAGGTGCCTACGGAGCATCTTAAGGGTTTTCTGGCCTAACCGTATCTCTAACGAACATCTTTACAATAGAACGGGTCAGATCCCAATAGGCGCAACCATCCAACGACAGAATTGGCAGTGGAGCTGAAGCTCATTGCCAGGATCAGCACGCGATGGCGCGTAGGCGTAGTAGAGGCCCTAGGACCCACAAGGGGATATAGGACAGAAGTAAGTAAGTAACATGTTTTTCTGGTGATTTTTAATTTCACATCTTTAAGTGGAAATATTTCTGTTTGAAAAGCAAATTTTAGCAGCCGATAATAGTATGGAACCATATTTACGCGTATGGTTGTTTAAAGACAATAAAGCCCTCTTTAGTTTGTAAAGACTCTTCCAGGTATTCAATCATAATATCACGCCAGCAATAGTCATACTTCTAACTTATTTAAATATGATGATATGTAAAGAAGAACGCTCAGAATTTATGGATGTTAAACTGGTGGAAATCGGGACCACTGAAGAGATTTTTTAACCTATTTTGCTAATAATAATTAAATATAACAAATTTTGCAACTGTAGAAAGTTGTATCCTGGTGCCCCAGTTCTTATTTTCTCTATGTTAAAGCCAACTCTGTGGGCACCGTGGCTCAAGCGGTTGGACAACTTAGCGAGAGGTTCTAAAATTTGCCTTTCGGATATGCCTTTAAATTGTAAATTCCTACAATTTGTGTGCAAAAAATAACACGAACATAACGGATGGTCACGACTCATTCATTTAATTAGATCACATTCTATTTATACATAATTCTGTTCCAACTAATGTTGCGACTATCTACAAATAGCATTATAAATAAGTAAAAAGTTATTTGGGAATTGCAAATGCTAGAAACAATTAATTTTCGACTACAATGACGATACACCCTACCAGGATAACCTATATCATCATGTGACTTTCTTCAGTTACACGATCACAATGAAAACAAATACGTCCATTCGTCCAGTCGTTGAAATCGATTGTATATAATACCTACATAATATGTCATTGTACTATATCTACGAAATAACTTACGATACAATTTAATCGCTCCATCGGTATCCCCTAATGAATTCTTGGCAACACAACGATACGATCCAAAGTCCACAATATCAACATCGTTTATAGTCAATCGCATTGAAATCTTGTATCCATTCTCAAACGTCTCCGGGACAAAGTGTTCACCTGGAATTTAGATCGGAGAAATGCTGTATGTAATTTCATTTAAATAGAATACTCAGTGCTCTAATTAAATAAAAATGTCAAATTGTTGTGTTCGTAACGTTCTGTCGAAAGGATAAAAGATGATATAAAATGAACAAACACAAAACCAACGTGGTAGCCGATGCCATCGACCAATCCTTGCAAAATCAACCAGTTGTACTCGCAACTTTACAAATGCAGATACACACACCTCTTGGGAACGGACGACACAAAGTACACAATGAAGTCAAAGTTAACGAACTGAGCAAACTGTATGCGGTTTAGATGTGCATTAGTCATTATTTACACAACTAAACGGATAAATGGATCCCATAATATAACTCGATAGCATTGTTGTTATGGCTCTAATTGAAAATGCAACTTAGACGTATTCCAATTAGTTTTGATTCCGCTGAGAATGGGTTCAGGTTAGTTTTGATATTTTAAGGAAAATCGGACTTATAGTCAAAGTCAGGATAATTCATTAAGAATGAAAAATCTAAAGAAATGGATTGGTTTTGCTTGTGCTTGCTTGGTTGACTGTAGCTGGATATATTTTCTCTATGACTATTTGTTATTAGAGTAAACGTGAATGTATTTTCATAATGTGACAAGTCCAACAGATGCCTCAATACAAAGAAATCAGAAGTAGAATAAAAAATTACTGAAGCCATGTATATGCTACACTGCGAGAATTGCATGCAGAAAATATAATACAAGAAAGGATAATTATTTTAAAGGAACAACCAAATATATTTATACTCAGTTATTTCGCGTTTTAACCTTAACTACTTGGACTGGATTATTTTGTGAACCACTTAAACTAAAAATACCGCTATTTCAAAACGCATGCCTCTACGACTCTGCCGCAATCAGCTAACTTGTAATTGTAGTCTTAGCTACAGCCACTGTTAGCTTCGCTGCAGCAAAGGGTCGTACTGAATAGTTATTTAATAGCGAGTCGGTGTCTGAGTTAACGTTGTCTCCAGACCAGTACTTCCCAATATGTCCAAAGTGACGGCTTCGGGGCAAGGAAAGCACAAAATCCATCCAATTGGCTCAACTTGGTTTAACACCGAAAGACCCATGATCAGTCTTAACGCGAAACGATGTAAACTTGTTCAACTACTTCTCAGCACTCTGCTCATAATGTCCCTCGTTAACACAGGCCACTGCGGGTTTGAAATAAGACAATTTGAATCCGGATTATAAATCGAGGAAATGGGAACAGTACACTTAAAACGAGGAGTTTTTCGAACGCAAATTGGCTTACATAATAGCAGCGTGCAACACAAGCCGAAGAATTTTGCGAAACATATGCTAAGTTGCACCCAACTACGAACTGCAAGGTTCTCATTCAGCATCTACAAGTAAGAAGAAATTATTTGGTGGCTGTTACAGGAAAATCAACAAAAGCTAATTCAGTTCTTCAAACATCAAACGGCAATTCTCGTGTCTGGTACAACGCAAATGAGCATTGCAGATCCCAAAATCCAGTCACAGATAGGTAGACTTAGTTCAAAATTTTACAAGGGAATGAAAGTTATCAAAAATATGCAGCTATCATTTAAGGCACTGGACAAAAAATATGAAAACATAAATAGAGCCGCTTTTAAGGGAGGAGATCTCAGAGAACTACTATCTACGACACAAATAAATGACATCATCGGCAACAGCAACCGAAAAATGCCCACCCATCTATATATAAGTCAAACTATACCACCGAAGGAATTTGGAACTCAACCGTACTAATAATCCGGAGCTATTTCGACATACTAGAGTCAGAAAGTTACGAGCCAGTCAAGGCTATATCTGTGCCTAAATGGATGGGCACCAACACATACCAAATCACAGAGATTGCAAACAACACATTAGCTGTCGATTACATAAGACATCTATATTTTGAATTGGCTGAAAAAGAATTGAGCTCGTGCAGTCACAATAAAAACGAAACAAGCTGGGTGTGCCTACTTTCAACGCTCCCAAAAATCGCTGACGGCTCAAGTTGTATAATAAACAAACTATTTCATAGATACAACAAAACTCAGTGTTCTACTAGAGATATAGGGATGAAAAGTCTATTATGGAAACAACTTTTCATATGACTTTTAATGGAACTGGAATATTAAAATTCACCGAAGACTGTCACATCGAGACGCAGCCATATATAATCAAGCCCGAAGTCTCTAGGGAATATAACGTTATGCAATCACACTTCTATGATGTAAACATTTCGCTGCTTTATTCTACCATGAAGGATTCCACCACTGAAAGACCTAAACCTCAGACAATAGTTGGTGAAGCAATTATACAAAAATCTAAAGACATCTTTAGAAAGGCAATTAGCGATCTAAGGGACGAAAAAGAATTTACGATGTGGAAAAGATTCAAGGGACATCCAGCTACGCATTTTAGCACAGCTCTGGTAGTACTCATAATTGCAGCCTTGGCATTCAAATATGCGATTTCTTACGCCAAAAAACTAAGCCTACGTCGCTTTCAGACATCGATCTTCGATAATTGCCGGCAAAAAAGGTGGAAACAACGACAAGAATGAATTTCAACACAGCTGAAATCGGAAGGGTAAACTGTGCAGTCTGCACATACCTAACATAAATCTACACATGCCTAAGATACCTAACAATTCTACAATCTGGTTTTGTCGTATGTACATTGCTGACTTGCACTTTCTTGCACATTTTGCCCTAAGCTTAAATGTGTACAAGAGATATCCGATATATAATTACACAAAATACACCAAACACAAAATATATTTCCGACTTGATCTTCCCTGCAATGCAATGCATTGTAATGAAGGGTGCGCGCATGGTCAGCATACGCTAGGTGCTGTCCTGCCGTGCAATGTGATTCCTAGGAATTCGTTGACTGTCAATGCTAGGATTTGCATTGCACGGCACAAAGCACCTCACCGAAACAACTTGACACCATATATAAGAATATCGCCCGTAGAGACTACTCCTACGTGATTTTTTGTATATGATCTGGAACATTATTATCTCTTTGGTATGATATTAATGTTAGATTAGTTTAGATTTATATAAAGAGCTTGACAAAATAAAATTTACTTCACTTTACAAAAAACAGTCTTTCACTCCGTTTAAGCAACTAATGATTCCCCCCACCCTCGGTAAGGGTCAGTAGTCAAACCAACCCAAACAGCGTTAATATACCTGGCACAATGATGGTGTCATTCTTCATCCAGTAGTTAATCGATTTGGGATATGCTTCTGACTGGCATTCCAATGTTATATTCTGACCAAGTGCAGCTCCAACTAATTGATTCTGTATCCATATCATCGGCGGGACTGTGGAATAAAAAGTAAAAAGCAACGTAATTCAGTATAATATAATTATTTAATAATAATACAATGAAACGTTTCGAACTCATAAGACATAGATTTGCACATTACCACAAGGCTTTTGAAATTTTTTGTAAATCACTAGATCATGATTGCTGTACACTCGCAATAGTGAATATTCGTCAGTTGTATGGCGAAGCACAATAATACCAAAAAAAAAAGTTTTGACTTAAGGATTTGAAGTGTTTTTTTTAGGTAAATTTAATCCAAATTCAACGTTTTTGTTGTCTTTCAATTTTATTTTAAACTCTCTGAAGGGGGATTATGGAAATGGTCACACGGCACTTCGTTGTGCCTTACATACACAGACTAACAAGATAAACGTATGCATAACACATACGAGAGGGTACATGTACGGATATAGACATTCAATGAAAACTTACAGTGAACAATTAGCATTACCCTCTTGCTGACCGTAGGCGGTATACCATTGGATGCGATACACAGATAAGCACCCATATTGAGGCGGTTAACTTTTGCAATTGTTAGATACGATCCATTAAAGCTGACAACTGTGGGAGAGTATAAAAACAAAAGTATATATTTGATGGTAAATAATGCATAGGGTAATGTGAAAAATATGTGAATTTGATTTAAGGAATATGGGCCAAAAAATTTTAAAATATGCGTTTTTAAATATTATTAGGAAAGTATGTTTTTTCGTCTTTAATGTAATGTATGCGGTATGTAATGCTCATAAGCTAATCTCAAAAATTTTATTGCTTCCAATGGCGATTTTATTTCCATAATTTTAGGATATTATAGTATATTACGTATAACAATTATGGACGTTATCGAGCGAGCTAGAAGCTTGAAGCACGAGGCGGTAGCCGAGTGCGACAATCTAACAAGCACGACAAGCATTACTTTTCAGCAAGTAATGTGCTCTATACGACCAAAACAAGTTTTCTGCTAAACTGCTCATGCGCAATGCAAAACTACTGTGGGAATGTGTGTTCGCTGAGACTGCAGTAAATAACAATAGTATTCTATATTTTAACACACTAGTGTGGATCAGTGTGGATCATGCATACTTTCGGGGGTAGATTATAGCGTAGGAAATAGCCACTTTCATCAATGGTCGTGTGAAAAGCAATAAATCGTGTTTTTCATTGCATTATTTGTTCAAAATCCAAAATCTTGTGGGAAATATCACCACTTAATATTTTGATATACGAGTACGAGTGCTCCTTTCTCTTATTTGATGAGACCCTAAGTCTTGGAACCTTATATAACGGGTACGACCATAGCCTTATGGAAAGGTTTTTTGATGGATAGATATCAAGTTTTGTAGTGACTAGTAGATGTGCGACCAATTATAACTGATCCATGACGACTATATGCAAAGAAAACAGCTGAGGTTTGAACAGTTCTCATGTAAACTCACTGTAAAGAGCTCAAGCTGCACTGCAGATTGTCGAAAATATGTTCTAATTTTATGCTGATGGCAGCAATCTAGGAAAAATGGTGGACAGGGAATAGTTTTTTTTACAAAGATCAGAGTACGAAACAGTTACAGTTGTCATCAAGGTAAGATTTCTAGAATTCTACCAAAAGTAGAATTATCAAGAAACTAGAATTCGTTGAATCAGTCGAATAGAAACGTCAGTATGAGGTGAGATATGATCGCAAAAGTATGTGTAGATTCAGTATTCAAACAGTACATTGGTACCACTTGTTTACACGAAAACACTAATGACAATGGAAAATAAGCCATATAGAGGTGGCATCGATTAATAATTTGGTCGTAATATAATTTACAATAATATCCACAAAGTCACTAGGGTATCTCCTGATGGAGCCACTCGCAACCACATAGACAACAGACCGCCTAAACAAACCGTATATGATGTACGAAAGTTCCGAGGTGAATTGATAATAATAGTATTTAGCGCAAAAGATACTTGGTGTTGTGGGCATAGCTTTTCGCGACCATTTGTGTTATATATTTTGCACAAATGGAAGAGACTCACAATTGAAAAGTATATCTGAAAGCCGAATTAAGAAAGTTATTAGTCTCGGATGATGGTAAGTCGCGATGGTGTCAGTGGCGAAAGGCGAAAGTCTAGTTCGATGGTGAATGTAAGCTAGAGACTGAACATAACATTCTTGCGTGTCGAGCAATGGAAATGGAGAACGCGGGCACGTAAAGAATAATACAAAGAGTCCAGAAGATACGAAAAAAGTTCACCGGTGATTGAAAATAGTTTGGGAGAAGAATCTCGTAAGGGCACTGGAAGAGCACAGAGAGAGATAGAGAGAGAGAAGAACGCATAAGGTGGTGAAGTTTTACAAAACCGCGTTATGAAGCAATATAGTTATAAGTGCATTCACTGCAAAGATAAAGAGGGTAAACTGATAGCCGAACTCAAAGGAATCTAAGAGCGATTGGAAGAGCACTTCGATGAGTTGCTAAATGGGTGGCTAACTGATGAATTTGATCCCCCACCACTGACTGACGACCACACTTTGCTGCAGCGATAAATCGCCTTAAATTAGTAGGTTCCGTACAAGCAAATCATTAACTAAAAGTGCAAGCATGGGACAAAGAAGTGATGCCAGAAGTGTGGCGAACAGGCCTCCTGTGACCCATTAATAGGAATGGAGATATCAAAACTTGTAGCAATTACCGTGGTTGTTGATTATAAAATTTTTTTCTCTATTTTTCAAGACAGAATAGCCCCATATGCTAAGGTCATCTTTGGTACATTGGTAGAGTTTCATCTTTTTATAGACTTTAAAGCTTCTTATTATAGCATATAGAGAGGAGAACTTTATAAAGCCATTACAGAATTTAGAATCGAAAAAAAACTAACACAACTAGTTAGCTTTACCGTGACCAATGTTATAAGCCAAGTAAAAAAAGGATTTGGTAGACTCTATAATGATGAGATGTACGAACGTTAACGCAATGTCGTCTTAAGCCTACTTTAATTTAATGGAACCAATTCATAAAAAACCGACAATTTCGTAAATTTTAATGAACATTTTAAGTCTGTGTAACATTTACTTAGTATACAACTTTTTTAAACATCCAATTAGATGGAGCAAAAATCGTTATCATTACTTCTTCAAATGCTCGTGTAAAATTCCTAACAATGGGTGAACTTCTGAAAATAGTTATTATTCATTCACGTTTACTTACCGTCTGGACCGTTAGGCACCGGAATCGGATCGCCACTTTCACGCCTCCATGTTATTGTTGGCGTCGGAGAACCAGTTGCTGCACATTTGAGTGTTACATTGCTACCCTCACGAATTACCATATCGGTGCTCGTTGGGTAGTCGAGAATATCAGGTGGTACTGGAACATGTACGAGTGTGTATTTGTGCATTGGACGGTAGTAGATAGATGGTAGATGGTATATTGTGACATGCACATGCACCGAACAGCAACGAGCAAGAACCAACCACAGCGAAAACCATCGTCGCAACAGATGATGACATTGACGACAGCATCAACATTGTTCAACAGCAGCAGCAGATGCAGCAACAGAAGGACCACAATTCCGGTAAAATGGAAACATCATGAAAGGCATCATCCGCAGCATCACAGCATAGGTTAAAATTTTGTTGTAGAAAGAAATATGGGGGAAGGTTTTTAATTTTAATTTTTATTTTAAGCGAGTATTTAAGTTATTATAAGTGTAAACATAATTTATTATTTGCCGTTAAGCTATGCTCTGCAGTTAATTAAAATGTACGTCAATCATTGGTTCGTCGGTAATGTAATCTTTGCCAAAAACTGATGTCATTATAATTATTAAAAATTGTTTTGGAATAAGAAAACTATACAGCGAGGAACTGGAACTAGAGAACGGGTTTCTGAATAACATCTAACGTAGTAAAATGTGTAGAAAATGGTTAAAGCTCCTACATTTCGTCTATCTTCCAAAGAAGAGATTACATCGTTTATCAAACGGATAGCTTATGATTTCTAACAAGAAGATAAATAGATATGTTTTATTCATTTACAATAATTCATTTACAAAATACAAGTTTATAATTCTTAAATTTAAGATATGGCTAAAAAGCCGTCTGTCTGCTCACCCCATTTAAATGAGTTAAATTCTAAAATTGGTCTAACATAATTTTTATATAATCTGAATACTTTAGAATCGGTAAAGTAGAAGTTACAATAGCTTATGAAGCCCAAACAATGACTCGCTCGAATTTCAGAAGAACGACAGAGAGTTCAATTGAAATTTTTAAACCTAACATCTTAAGAAAATCAGGTCTAACAATAGGGGCACCATTAATTACTGGTGGCACGTAAGTTTGAACAGCCTTCTTAGAAAAAGACATGCCTGATATTTATTTGGATGGTAGGTCCGCCCTAATCAAGAATGACCTCAATGTTCGACAGAGTAGCCGGATTCATTAAATCCTACGAAACAATCAAGCGAGAATTACATTCTTTTTAAATTCTCTATATTAACTTCACTTGCCCGTGGCTGGCTGGCTGGCTGGCTGGCTGGCTGGCTGGCCAAATTTTGTGATCAATTTTTAACCCACTTCCTACAGCCCGATTTTATTGAAATTTTGTACACATGTATATCTCCTAAGACAACACTTTCTATTAAAATTTGAGGGCCCTCGGGCCGCGGGGTCGGGGGGCTCTCATACAAATATTTTACAAAATTTACCCGATTTTCTTTAAATTTTGTACACATGTGTGTCTTCGATGGAAAACACTTTTTGTAAAAATTTGGAGCGATCGGCCCCTTGGGGACCCCAATATACAATTTTTAAATATCGCTATATCGCATCAGATCACGGCAAAGTCTGAGCTCGGTGCTTTGTGAGTAGCGCTGTTCGCTGCCGCTGCGTCATTTGTCAATGATTTTGCCACAAAACGAGCACGCAGTGTGTGTGTGTGTGTGTGTGTGTGTGTATGTATCCCCGATTAGAGAATTTACAAGAAAAATTTTAATTTTTATGGGTTGTTTTTATTGACTAACAAAGTTAATGAAAGCCGCTAGCGCGGTATCATCAGCAAATGAATGGATATCGCAGGTTGTAGAACACAACAGGTCATTGGTATATATTAAGATGAGTGTAGGCGACAAGGATGAACCTTGAGGCACGCCAACATTGATTCCATGTGAAGCTGAATAGATACCGTTTAATACAACTTTTATTTTACGGTTATATAAATAATCATCAATCCACGCAATGAGAGAGGTGTGTAACTTGAGCGCAAGAATCTCGTTAATAAGACAATTATGCCATACTTAGAAATATCCAAGGATATAACGCTTGATTTATCTAGATTTTAAATGCTTCGCTCCCAACTATGAGTCGTTAAAGAGCGATTTTTACGAAATCCAGACTGCACATCGGATAAAAGAGCATTTGATAGCTTATTAGTTTGAAATTAACGATAGATACCATTACCTTCGACAGAACCACAACAAAGCAATAGGGCGGTAGTTAGTGGGTAGTTTTTTCGGAACAGGTTGAATGTTAGCCATTTTCCAAATTAATGGAAAAACACCTGTCTTCATTGAGAGATGAAGAAATTTTCTAAAAGGTTACGCCAGAGTATCATGGCCTTTTTTAAAATTAATGGCGGAATACCGTCGGGTCCAGTCGCTTTGTTGGGATCAAGTTCGTAAGAATCTTTGAAACAACCCTTGGTCGGAAATAGATTTTAGACATACCTGAGCCTACATTCGGAGTTATTGGTGGACTTTGGTTAGAAAATGGAAGGGAAGGTATATAAGCACAATGAGAAGCAAAGAGATCAGCTTTCTGAATACCAGTTTTTTAAAGAATACCATTATGGAACAACGAAGAATAGAAGAAGTCTTCTGGGCAATGTTTCTTTTAACCAGGGCAGCAAACGACCAAAAGCTTCGACTGTTTGAATATGAATCTGAAATTTATCGCATGCTGTCGCGAATCTTAAGGTCATTTATTATTTTGATCCTGTTTATTACAGCGTTCGGTATGTTTCTGGATATTCTAACATTCGGAACATTCCTCGGAAGTGCAATTAACGTTTGGCAATTAACTAGAGACTGCTGACCTGCATTTTTAATTAAACTACTTATTCTTACGATTATGGTTGCTTTTCTTAAAGGAGGAAGGAATAAAATTTTCCATTCCGGGCAAAATGGTTAACGTGACCAGTTGTGAAGCTTCTTCAGCATTATTGTTGGAAAAGCAGGTTGACCTATCATGTGAGACGTAAAATTGGTTCAGTGATTCCCAGTTAGCCCTTTTGAAGTACTAGAGAAATCTTCTACGAATAGGATCAAAAAGCGATGGGGTAATTGAAAATTTGGCTATTACTAGAACGTGGTCGAAAAGTCCTAATGGAGCAGATAATATAATTGAATATTTCTCTGACATAGTAATTAAAAATCAATCCAAAAAGTGATGTGATTAATCAGTAGCACCGGGATACCTAGTTGGCTTATCGACGAATTAGATGGGAAAATTAATATTTGTAAATAGATCTGCGGTTTCACCTGATCGATCTCTACCATCCGAAAAGGTCAACCAAGCATCATTGTGGACATTGAAATCGACCAAAACTATCAATAACGATGTTGGTGAGGACTGGGAAATCTTTTCAATATAGTTTCCGATATATTGTCAAACTCACTACCATTGTAATCAGGTGACAAATTAGGACTACGAGTTAGGGAACAAATTAATATGGAACGGTTTGAAATTTTAATTTCAATCCATAACTATTGAAAAAGGGATTACTCGGTACAGTTCAGAAAAATAAATTTGGGCACACTAAAACAGATACCTTCCCGAATGAAGAGAATAATCCCGCTATGCGGTACCAAATTTTCGACACGGGAATACCCTGGAAATTGAAAATCATTTTGGGCATCCATAAAAGAAACCTGAGTTTTACATAAACTAAGAACGGCTGGTTTATTCGCGTCCAGATGGGATACGGCCGAGTTGAAATTTAATTTAAAGCCACGAATACTTGGGAAATTCATTTCAAATAGAGAATTCAATTCTCCGAGATGGAGAAAATAAATACGTAAAATTAGATTACATAACTAAATAAATTAAAAATTGTACCCGGCATTGTACGGTTGTAAAAACTGACACTAATATCGTCCTCATCCCGTCGCCCTTCCCCTTCCAAAGACCCACTCCTCATAGCTATTTTTGTCAGTGACTCCGAAAACTATGGGACTAATACCGACACCCTCTCGCAACCACTCGCACCATCCAACAGAGATGTCCTACCATCGCCATTCACCTCAGCGAGCAGGAAAACTATGCAATCTGAACTAATCTCCACTACCCGCACCTATCGCCCCCACCACAGTGAGGTGTCTTACCATCACTATTCACCTCAGCGACCCCGAAAACTATAGAACCGACACTAATATCGGTCACACCACCCGGACCAATTGACTCGTTCCCAATCACTACTCTCCTCAGCGACACCGAAACCCATGGAATCGACACTAATTTTGGTGTTAGTTAGGCACAAACACACATATAAATCTTCTATTTTCTATACTAATATTTATATAGGTACACTATTTGAGTGCCAGGCGTTGCGAGGTCGGAAAAATTTTGATAACTAGCTGATCCTGAGCTCTATGCGACCCGTACAGATAAACCTCCGCTTTCCTGTTAATACCGCGGGGTGGGCGTGTACTAGATTACTATTGCCTAAGACTTTTCTCGACCTGCCAATAATATACATTGCAAATTTCACAAAAATCTTTTGGTAAATGTGTCTGATTTTACATTTCCAACCACCCTGGGAGGGGAAGGGGGTGTACTATAGCCTGCCAGTAATATATATTGAAAATTTCATAAAATCGGTTGGTAAACGTGAGTTTCCATAAATAACCAGCAAACTAATTTTCATTTTTTTATATAGTATGATAGATATCGACCCTCCTTCGAACAATCCCTTCCAACAATGCTTAAATCCTGATTGTGTGCGATATACAAAGTTTGGTTGAAATTTCTTCAGGCGATCCAGAGTTAGTGCGCCACACATATATACAAATAAATTCTCTGTTTTACGAGTATATACATATTGATTGATTTATTGTTTCCATTCTAGCCACATGCAAAGAATGTATGATATGTATGGACTGTGCGGATGTTTCTCAGCTTTATTTAGGAAAGGTTCACGTAATCCAGAAAAGTTTTATCGATTGAATTTCAGCTTACAATACGATTTAGCAAAAATATTGTGGTTTTATTGGATTATATTAAAAATGAAAATATTAATGAACCGCTACAGTAGTCTGGTAACCTTGCATTTCTGGGTCTGTATATTATGGGTAGACATATCGCGCATTGAAATAAAAGGAGATTTAAAAAATGATGAAAATCCAATGTTTGGAAAATTATCGGTCCTTTTACATGTTTTTGCAACCTTGCAAGTTGATAAAATGATTGTTTAAAAGTAAAATATAAAAGGACAGCGGCAAGGATTGTTGTAACAAATTGCAGACCAACTTATTAAGCACTTCAATGACGTGTTAATTTCTATTCCATTAATAGACATTTCAGAGTGGTTAACATCATTGGCTCGAAATCGGAGGACACCTGGTGCGATTACTGGCGTGTCAAAGAAACGCACGAATCATCATCACAACATTCTAGCTTATGAGAGCTGAGAAAAAAAGGTGAATAGAAAAACGCAGTTTCGAAACCAAAACTTATACAGCTTATTAAATAACAGCGCTCTACACTGTGAGCCACATAAACACCCAAGGCAATTGGCTGCTTTTTATATACAGGAAGTTCTTTTGCAATAAAAAAGAGCGCCTTTACCTTTTTTAAAAACTTTTATTTAACTTGACTTGTCTGTGTTTTCGACTACTTTCAGGTTCTTTTTAACCACCTTCAACATGACCTAGAGAGCTGAAATTTTGTAAGTGTCTGAGTCCAAACTAACATTTTTTATATTCGCTTTTCGCGTGTGGCGCGTGTGATGGTTTGAAATCGCGCCATTTTCTCGTTTTTTGAGGTTTTTGCTAACCACATTTCGCATAACTTAGAGGGCTGAAATTTTGTGAGCGGCTTGATATCAGGGACACGCGTGTGGCGCGTGTGAAGCGTGAAAAAAAAGAAAATACTTTTAAATAGACACGAACCCAAAAACAGATATTTTTGCGATTATTACCAAATAATAAAGGACTGTGTGGCGTGTTTCGATGTATACATAAACGTTTGTAACCGAAAAACGAAATTTTTTTTATATTTACTTGGTTTAGACTATATTAAGAGACGCTTATAATAATAATATCATTTTTACGATTTTTTATTTTCAGTTGTCAATGAATACATGATATTAAGTCGATAAGTGCATGGACTATTGAGCAGGAGATTCGTTGTTCGAAACACCAAAAGTATTTTGTACTTTCCTACCTCTCGCGAATGTCTGACAAACATCCGAGAGTAATAACTTGCCACGGAAAATTCTCAATTCGCCATTTCGATACGGCATTAATTTGTAAGTCCCTTCCATTTGTGTGAAAAATATGCATGTACGGTCGCGAATAGCTGGGCCCTGGACCGCAATGAGCTGTCGCGCCAAAATATTATTATTAACATTCTGTATATTTCGAAAATTATTGCTATTAGGAGGAGCCTGATAGTTGCGTTGTAGGCAAGCAGAGTGCATTTGGCCAAAACAATGGAAGGATACAGTCATACCTGAAATAATATTATGCTCTTATCTTGCTTATCCAATATTAATTAACACGAACAATCGCTCCCACCAATCATCTGCATGAGCAATTTGCCAACAATAACAATTAAAAATATATTTCATGAATTCATGGGATATTTACAGAAAAATACGGTTGGGTAAAGTACACACACTTTACCATCATATTTTCTTTTTGGAAAAGTTTATTTTATGTTAATTTGTAAATTCGTTTTTAATAAATAGTTGACCGATGAAGTTTCTGAAATTGCATAAAGCGAATTTATTTGTGTACTTTTCATTTCATGAAGTTGTAAAGATATTGATTGATAAAAGCTTAAAATTTTCAGCTTGATGTTATGACGATTGGTAAAAAGTTTAATGTGATGGAATAAAATCAGAAAGCATGCGCATAGGATTCATAGAGATCGGAATGGCTGGTTCGAAGACAAATGTAAGCTAGCGACTGAACGTAAGAATGTTGCATACCGAGCAATGCAACAATCTCATAGAACGCTGGCACGCGAAGAAAGCAGCCTGGAAGAAGAATCTCGTCCGTGAACCAGAATAGTAAAGAGAGCGAGAACCGCACCAGGCGCGGAGGTTCTACCAAAGAGTCCGTGGTATGACGCAATATACACCGCGTTGTACATAATGCAAGGACAAAGAGGGTAATCTGATTGCCGATCATAAAGGCATCTTAGAGTGATGGGAAGAGCACTTTCATGAGTTGCTAAATGGCCAGTTAACTGATGAATTGGGGCTACACCAATGACCGAAGATCACACTATGCTGCCGCCACGAAGCATTGACGAAGTTATCAGATTGATAAATCGGCTCAAAAATAAGAAGGCCCCGGGGTCTGATGGGATACCAGCGGAACTGATAAAATGAGGAGGCCCACAATACTCCAAGCAATTCAAGAAATAATAGTGCAAGTATGGGATGAAGAAGCTATGCCAGAAGACTGGCGGAGATGCATCCTGTGCCCCATACATAAGAAGGGAGATGTCACAAAATGCAGCAATTATCGTGGTATAACGTTGTTGAGTACCGCGTTTAAGATTTTCTCCTCTATCCTGCAAGACAGGATAGCCCCATACGCTTAAGTCATCACTAGTCCATATCAGTGTGGCTTCATCCAAGGCTAATCAAAACCTGATCAGATTTACACCCTAATGAAGGTGATGGAAAAATATCTAGAGTTTCAAAACTCACTACACCATCTTTTTATAGACTTTAAAGCCGCCAAAAGAGAATTCGGCATCCCAAATAAACTGACATGACTATGTAGGTTGACCATGACCATTGTTATAAGCCAAGTTAAAATATCCGGATCACTATCAAGACCATTCGACAGCTATAACGGGCTTCGACAAGGGGATAGACTGGCCAGCGTCCTCTTCAACCTGACGTTGGAGAAAGTGATCCGAGACTCTGACGTAACGGCGAGAGCAACAACCCTCTATAAGTCCATTCAGATGCTGGCTTACGCAGACGATGTTGACATCGTTGGTAGAAACCGAAGAACTGTACAGGAAGCTTTCATCCAGATCATGCAGGCGGCACGAAATCTGGGGCTGCACATAACTGAGAGCATGATGTTTTCTTGGTCAACCAACCTGATCTTGTCAATTTTTATAGACAACTTGATGTACCCGGTTTTTCCAAGCACGATTTAATTGTCGTTTTTTATAACATTCGAATAAGTGCGATTGTAGCAACGGAAAATATTTCGTTTAGAAATTTTAACTCCATAGATATGCAATCACTAATAGCAAGTAATTATAGCTCCAATCTTGAAAAGATATATCATCTCTCTGACGTTGATGAGCAACTGCAATTTTTTACAAATACAATTAATTATCTGTTTGAAACTTTTGTACCTATTAAAACAATAAGAATTAAAAACCCTGATTTAGAATGGTACACTAGCGAAATTGATAACCTTATCATAAGAAGAAATACAGCTTATAGACGCTGGAAAAGATTCAGACTACCACAAATGTCACACCAGTATAAACATTTAAGAAATGCAGTAAATGTTGAAATAAGAAATTCCAAACGGAGATTTTTGGTTCAAAATTTAATAATCTGTCTTCCAAAAAACTGTGGAAAAATATCAAATCTGTTGGTATTGCAAGGCAAAAAGAGAATGCTGAAGATAATTGTGATGTAAATGAGCTAAACAATAAGTTTGCTGGTGCAGAGCTTGACAGAAATTTAAGCGGAAATGATGAGTGTCTTTCAAGTTTCAACTTTAAAAGAGTTTTTGAAGTAGAGGTATACAAAGTTCTAAAAGTCATAAAATCGGAAGCTATTGGATAAGACAATATGCATCCTAAGTTTGTTAAAATTATTTTCATTTTTAAATTCTCTATATTAACTTCACTTGCCCGTGGCTGGCCGGCCGGCTGGCTGGCACACCAAATGTTGTGATCAATTTTTAACCCACTTCCTAAAGCCCGATTTTATTGAAATTTTGCACATATGTGTGATGACAACACTTTTTTATTAAAATTGTGGGACCCTCCGGCCGCGCGGTCGAGGGGCTCACATACAAATATTTTACAAAAAGTACCGGATTTTCTTCAAATTTTATGCACATGTGTATCTCCAATGAAAAACACTTTTTGTAAAAATTTGGGAGTGATCGGGCGGGTCGGGGGGCATCCATTTTCTTCAAATTTTATACACATATGTATCTTCAATGAGAAACACTTTTTGTAAACATTTGGTAGTGATCGGGCCCAGGGGTCGGGGGGCACCCATACAAATCTTATAAAAAAAGTACCCGATTTTCTTCAAATTTTATGCGCATGTGTATCTCCGTTGGGCAACACTTTTTATAAATATTTGGTAGTGATCGGGGGCACCCATACAATTTTATAAAAAAAATACCCGATTTCTTCAAATTTTATATGAATTTCTCTCCGATGGACAACGCTTTTTGTAAAAATTTTGAAGTGGCCCCTATGCCGAGGGGCTTCCATTATATATATAAAAAATTAGACCGATTTTCTTAAATTTTAAATTTTGTAGACATGTGTATCTCCGATGGAAACACTTTTTGTAAAAATTTTGGAGTGATCAAGAAACGGGGGCTCCCTTTGCACTTTGTGTATTAATTAGAGAATTTACACGAAAAATTTTAGTTTTTATGGATTGTTTTTTTATATCTCCTTTCCATTTTTAATACCATCTTAACAAAGTCTTGTTATCCAAAAATATGGAAAGCTTTAAAAATAAATTCAATTCTGAAGAAGTCAAGCACGCAACAAATAGAATACCGACCAATTTCCATCCTACCTTTCATCTCCAAAGCATTTGAAAAAATTATGAGTCGACAAATTATGACGTTTTTTGGAAACCCATAGCCTGATAACACCAACGCAATCTGGTTGCAGACCAAAATACAGCTGCCCAACTGCGCTTCTTATAATAACAAATGACATACGGCAGCAAATTGACAATAATTTAGTAACAAGTCTGGTTTTACTGGATTTCTCCAAAGCGTTTAACACTGTTTCGCATAATATACTTTTGAAAAAGCTTAAGAATTTTTTCTTTTTCGAAAACTCAGCTTTAACGCTACTTGGACAGTACCTTAGCCACAGAACTCAAGCATTTATGCGAACTGCATCAAGCATTTATGCGAACTATAACTTCTATAAATATAATTTCAGTAAATATTTTTTTTTTCTCTTTGAAATTTCAATTAAATTTTAATTTAAATCCATACATTATAAGTATTATAAATAAGACACTTTGTTTTAAAATGCTTCAATGCTTAAAATTTCAATAAATACAAATACAAATACAAAACAAAGTACATGGTGGCCACGTCTCCGACAATAATATCCAACACTGGTCCCTCAATTAAAATAGTGGAGTGCGAATTTGAAGTAGTGCAATCCTTTAACTATTTCGGGTCAACTGTCGCAACCGATAACAGCATGGAACCAGGAATACGCACACGGTTACTTAAAGCCAAAAAAGCCTACTATAGTATGTCGAGACTCTTCAAATCCAGGAACTTAACCATAACATCCAAACTGCTGGTATATAAGGCAATGGTCATACCATTACTTACATATGGATCAGAGACTTGGGTGCTTAGCAAAAAACATTCTGACCTCTTAGCCACGTTCGAGAGAAAAGTCTTACGGAGATTTAATTGTTGGCCCAGTATGTGAGGAAGGACGACTGCGGAAACTCTATAATGATGAGATCTACGAGCGTTACCGCGATGTCGATATTGTGAAGAGAATAAAGCTCGGTAGGCTCCGGTGGGCAGGACACCTAACTCGCATGAGTGAAGAGGATCCTGATCGGAAAGTCCATTGCGGTAGGATTTATGGAACACGACAGCGATGCCGGCCAAGCCTATGCTGGAAGGATGGCGTAGACCAGGACGCCCAGAGTTTAGGGACGCATAATCGGGACCGGTGGAGAGGCTTTTTACGGGAGCCCAGGGCCGGACCCCGGTTGTAGAGCCAAATATGATGACGATGTGCATGGGGCTAACATGCCATATAATAAATATATTAAATTATTTTTTATTCTCTTTTAATTTGCTTAATCTTTGACGAAATAACACTCATATAATGCCTACAGCCTGGGCGTAACATTTAGGATAGAAGAAGGAAACAAAGTTGTGATTGGTGTAGTTGAAAGATCATACTTCAGCACACACACTAGAACATTGTGCTCATAGACATACGTTGTGAGCTCTACATCAAAATAGCTTTATTCAGCAAACAAAACGTTCATCAATTCAGCAGCTATACGGCAATTTTACTTCAAATAAACAGCATTGTATCACATGTATTTGTTATCTAGATGATCAGTGCGGTAAAATAACTTGATTTGTTTACGCGCCGGGAATCGAGCTGTGGTCCTCCTAGTGGGAGCCAATTGTGCAACCCTACAGAGCGCAGACATTGATAATAAGTATATATAATAAATATATTCTATCTTGAAAGTTCCATCTAATTTATGTAACGCTTGACAACTAAATTGATAACAGCAACTAACTATAAGCGAGATAAGCAACCCAAGTGAAAAAGTGCAAATTAGAAAAGAAAAAACGCATATATCGATTCCCAAAAAGAAGGAAAACAACTGAAATGTCACAATTTACAGGCCCAATACGACTTGTTAATTATTTGCCAGAATGTTCATGCAATTTCCGATACAAGATACATCACATTAGAACATACGTGCTCACCTGTTAGTTTACGTTTTGTTCTAAATTTGTTTTGGACTTATTTTCGACGATGAACTGACAGCGAGAGCTACCACACAAACACAGTTAATTGACGGTATGTGATAGCATACTTTGGACGAATTTTTTTATTTCTGGTACGTGCCTAGTAAGCTTTCAATGGGTAAAAGTCCCAAAAACATACATTCTTTAAACACTATCGACATTGTACATCTGGTATGAAAAAAACACAACAAAGTGGATCAATATACAACTATCAAAAACTAACCAGTATAGTCTATTTCCAATTAACTTTTTACATTTTATTTTTAACATTGTTAAGTGCCGTATCCTCCTCATATATTGGTCAACTACTGAGAGCTTAGTTAGGTAAATGATAAATGTAACATGTCATGGCACAGTGTTCAAATTAGTGTGTTAAGCTATTCGATGCGTAGCCCGCAGATAAAGTAGGCTGATTGAAGTATGTGCTTCTCGCGTCTGATGAGAATTGTTCCTTTTTTCTTCGATCGATCAGTATTTATAATAGATCGGTATTTTAAATTATTACTTACATACCTCATAAATAACCTCTTCCGTGTATTAGGTGCACTCACAGCCTGAATTTTAACAAGCGCAACTTTGTTATTAAAAGCGGCACAATATGTATGGCCAGTGGTTATTTAATATTTATAAGCATGTTGACGGTCATTCATACTGTACTTTATTATGTTTGCTCATTCATTGCACCAGTGTGTGGTACAAGGTATATCGGCTTAGTGAACTTGGCCCTCTTGGACTTACTAAAAGATGCATTTTCCCATTTATTAAATTTTGAAAATTACAAATTCAAGGAAAAAGTAAATTTAAAAAGCGGTATCTGATGCTTGAGAAAAAAGTAAAATGGCAGTGTAATATTTTTTCAAATTTACTCTAAGCGCATTTTGGGTATTGGATCCCAACGTTTCCCAACATTCCCCTAAGGTTTTGCTGTATTTATACAGATATGTTTTAAACTAAACTGTAAGCTGTACTAAAACTTTTGCGCATGGAAGTGACTCCAACGGTGGCGATTATTCCTCTCACATTCGATGTATCATATCACCAAAAGGACTAAATTTGTTTGCCGGAATTATCCTGATAGAAACTTTTGATTGTAGGCTCTCGGTAACACAGGTAAACATTAGAAATACGTGTCATTTGGTAAATTTATGACTTTATGTAAAGCAACTGCTTATACATATATATAGTCTGCTATAATATGATAAAATGTTAGAATAACTAACTTCATTGCTTTGTGGTGGCGACGAGAAGAATAATGATCATCATGACAACGAATATACACAATATACATATAAAGATTTGTGTTTATGTAAGATATATATTTGTGCTATATATACCATCCATTATTATATCGGTTAGAAAACCCACTAGCATTCTTCTTTGTTCTTTCTTCAAAGAAAGGAGATTCCTTATATTAATATGGCTTGATATACTCTTGGATTGTTTAATCCAATCGTTTCTCTAAAATTTTGATAGACGAAGCTGTACCTTTCAGGAACTTATTCTAGCAGTGGCCCAATTGACGCTACAAAGCTGAACAAACTCTAGCATAATCGACTTCAGACTCGATGGAAGAGATACACTGAGCAAAAAAGCTAAGCCTTAGCGTCAACACAGCATTTGGCAAGTTGAATCAATTGAATAGGAAGGAACTCAGTGATTTCATAGATGCAAAAAATGTATATATAATACCTCGTAACTAAAATTACAACAAGAACTTAGTGAAATCGTAAAGGACAAACAATATGATCGCCTATTTGTGAGGTTTGGTTATCAATTTTAAAAGTGTTGCTTCCATTACGATTTATATCTTTGTTAAAACTTGTGAACCACTCGATTGGCATGCTGATGATATTTCATCACATTTTAGAACCACTTTCTGCGTGAGTGACATATCCAATAGTACCTATATAGATTTTGTGGTGTATTTAATAAAAATATTTCCAATTATTAGCCAAGTTTAAAAGAATCCTTCACCATTCATTTATCCATTAATTTTGAAATAAATTTAATTTCTTTATAACTTTTTCACATTTTTCAACAACTAGGTATACTCTTAAACTTTAATTTTTACAGTAAACTTCCTTTTCGTTAATTTCTAGATATACGTGTAGTATATACTAAAAATAGCAAGAAGTCTGACTAAAGTTTCGGTAGAATCAACGAGTCGAAAATTTGAAGACTTTTCCACAATTTCTCTCGACTACATAGAACATTAATCACCAACATAAATTAAAACTAATTTGAACCTAATCAAACTCGCAAACAGGACACATAAAGCATCTTCAGATACAAACTAATCGCCAACAAAAACTATCCAAGTTGAAAACAACTTGGAAATAACACGAAAATTACTCCCACTCGTATATCTGGATTTCCTGCTGAATTCAGCAAAACAAAACAAAAAAACTTCGCCGTTGCATTAACATTTACAACAAACTATCAATTTCGGAAGAACAACAGCACCGCCAAACGACAAACAACTAAACGGGGAGATGGACAAATTCAAAGATATTATATTGTATACTTACCGACAACATCCAAGTATCCAACCTGACTCTTCATTGGATCCGTATTTATCTGACACATATACCATCCTTTGTCCGCTTCCTTAACGTCACGAATTTTCAAGACCCAAGCACGTTTCTCAACATGAGTTATGCTCATTCGATGATTTTTGGTTATTACGTGATTTTGTATCGTTAGGATAGTTTGCGTATCGACACGTAGCCACGCGATCTGTAAATGAAAAATGGAAGACAACAGGGTGGAAGGGTGAAACAATTTAAACAGAAAATTTATACTGCAATAAATAGACAAGTCGCAGCAGGGAAAGGAAATATCGATAAATAAACGAATTTGTTGAGGGTTGTTTGTAAAATATCTTTATAGAATACTGCGTAACATGCGCGAATTTGGTTTTTGATAATAGCGAATTCATGAGTTGACTTCTTAGCAGATTTTTAATTTGATACCTTCTTAAAACTAGGTACCTAGTTTAAATTGCATGTTATGATGCACGCAAACACATAAATGTGAACATTTAGATTGGTTTGCTAGTCATGTGAACAAAATATATTTATTTCACTTAATTTTTTGCTTAAAATAAATGAAATTTTTTAAAACTTTGTAGTTCACAATGTCAAATCGTCGTTGGAAAGCTCGATCTACAACTAAATATAAACCTTTACAGGAAAATAATTTTTAACTTTAAACGATTTCGTAATTCTATTTTTAACAGAAATAACTAGCGTACATTTGAATTCATTATTCAATTGCTTTTTGCATTATCGAAAAATATAATCTAAATTCTTATTTTTACTTATTATATTACACTTCCAAAGTTGTACAAAATTTTGTAAAATCCCCACAACCCCGAGGCCCGAGGTGCCCCAAATTATCAGAAAGTGTTGTCATCGGAGATAACTATGTGCGCAAAGTTTCAATAAAATCGGGCTGTAGCAAGTAGGTTAAAAATTTATCGTAAAATTTGGTCCGCCAGCCAGCCACAAATACACGGGTACGCGAAGTTAATATAGACAGTTTAAAAAAATAAAGTATAAAATAAAATTTTTAAAAAAATAATAATATAAATTTATTGAAGATTTCGGCCCCGTCTGTAAAGAAAGTCGTAATGTGTCCACACCTCCATATTTTACAATCTTTTATTTAATTTGACGTTACCCTTTTTGTCCGTATTTTCGACTACTGTCCTTTTTAACCACCATCCATACGATCTAGAGAGCTGATGTGATTGTCTAAATCCATAATAGCATTTTTAAAATTCCACGTGTGGCGCGTGTGATAGGTAAAAATTTTTTTTCGACTTCTTTAAGTTCCTTTTTAACCACCATTCAAAATAGCATTTTTTATATATCGCCTGTGATGCGAGTCACGTATGGCGCGTGTGATGGGTTAAAATTTTTGTGTTTTCGACTTCTTCGAGGTATTTTTTAACTACCTTTCACACGATTTAGAGCTGAAATTTTGTGAGTATCTAAGTCCAAAATAGTTTTTTATATTCCGCGTCTGACGCGCCTCGTGTGTCGCCTATGGCGCGTGTGATAGGTTGAAATTTTGCTTTTTCATCCTATTTGACCCAAATGACCCGTATGTTTAACTGTTCACTCATCCCGTTAAGTGTGCAATCGCAATCCCAGCAAATCCATTAGGGACTTTATAAAAAATTTAAGTTTACATTTCACGGCTGTTCTGTCGAACATTCAAGTCATTCTTAGCAGATCCAATAGGGTGGAATTTAACCCATCCAGGCTTATCTTTTTTCTTAAAAGGCAGTTCAGCATTACGTGCCACCAGCAATTAATGATGCCCCTATTGCACAATCTGATTCACTTAAAATTTTAAGTTTGAAAGTTTCATGTGAACTTTCTTGGATTGAACATATTTATGAAATTTCAAAAATAGCGAGCCAATGCTTAAATTTTATAAAACGTTGTAGCTTCTACTTCACCCCCTCTGAAGTATTAAGATTATATAAAAGTTATGTTGGACCAATTTTGGAATTTAATTCATATGTATGGGGTGGGGCTCCAAAATCGCATTTGCATTATCTTTATAGAATTGAGAATAGAGTTGTCCGTATGATAAACGATGTAAACATTACTTGATCTTTTGATACTTTGGAGCATAGACGAAATGTATGTGTTTTTTATACTAATTTAGCTACGGTAGATGCTCTTCATAAACCCGTTCTCTAGTTCAACGCCCTTTTGGCGGCAACGTAAACACTCGTTTCAGTTCTAGTCAACATAGATTTGCATTAACACATTTTTTTATGTAGAACCCAACCATTTTAAATCTTCCCTATTTCCGAGAGTGACATCGATTTCGAATCAATTAGTCGACTCCGTGTTTCCCGAAATGTTTAATATACAGGCCTTCAAAATAGATGTCAACAAGTTCCTGAAGGTCTGAATTGATCAATAGAGGATTGAAGAATTTTTGAAGGCTGACTTTCGTTTTGTATTATATGTAATATTTTATTGGTCAGTAATTTTTTTTATAATTTTTCCTGACCATCATCCATTAATAAAAGCATTTGGACTCGCGTCGTTTTAGTTTCGTGTCCGCTTTTCATAGAAAATAAATTTAAACCGGCTACAAATATGAGAAATGTGAAATATTCGATTTTTATTTTAATTTTAGGTACATCCCACCGTATTGGCATTGAGCAAGTCATTCAGGGAGTTCTCCATTGGCAATTAGTTATGTATAAAAAACATATAAATTAAAAATAAAAACTTAAATGTTAACAAATTAAGGTCATAAAATGAAACATCTTCGTTCGCCGATTTCATCTACATGCAAGATCAGACTAACGAATTACTTCATCCCTTTAAAGAGAAATAGAACAACTGGGCTTTCCGCCGACAATATAATGTCCCAAAACATATTGCGATTAGAGTCATTTATGGTAGCTCCGAAAAGGAAGCACTGTAATAGATTCGATAGCTTATCATTAGTTTTATGCGTGTTGCAATTTCCTCTAGAGGAAGTGGAAGAGTTTTCAGTATAAATACGAGACGATTTAGCTGAAAATGTTTCAATCGAACTCAGGAAGGAAGGATATCATTTGGTGGCCGAAATGTTACTAATTCCTGTTACTTTTCCACATATACCTTTCGGACATAAATTTCATTTAGAAAAAACAATTCAGGGTGCAAATTGGTTGTTGAAAAGTGTTTTTCTTTAAGTTTAATTTCAACACGAACCCTAAATAATAATTACTACCTCTCGAACGTGGGATCAGGTTCGGAGTGATTGTGGTTGTGTATTTTTTGTAATAGTTTTCTTACCTTGTATGTCTGTAGATTATCGACAACGCATTGCAAAATTGCTTCTCGTCCCACTGGTATGGTAACATTCTGTAACGGCTCTCCAAACTTTGGAAGATCTATGGAAATATGATGAATTTGAAACGTTAGTGGATCTTATTTATCAGAAAACAAAGCATAAATGATATAATTGAGCAACAATATTTATTTACGATATTATATTCGGGTTTTTAAAAAAGTTTCTATTTTGGTTTGAAAAACCTTAATATCACATTTTAGCAGTTAAGTAAAAGTTATACAAAATGCGGTATCTATGTCATAAAACATAGCTCAAACTCCTTGCTTGCTGAAACTTTACTTTTCTTTAAGTAAAAGCAGCAGTTCAGCATTGGATATAACTTCTTGATGGCCCAGGATAAAGAAGGAATTTTGAAACCACTTTTAAAAGAATTATTTTTACTGTTTTACGAAAATAAAATAAAAACAAATTTTATTAATCAGTATCTTTTTATTTATAATTACTGAAGCTGAGGAACGAACGTTTTTAATGTGATCGAATATAAACCTCAGTATTCCAGAAAGTAATTTGGCACGATGGGTAGCACTTCGAACTAGCACACCGAAACTATATGCAAAGCAATTATAAAATTAGGAAAAATATCAGAAAATTGCGGTCTTAAAAATGTAAAACTTTTAAAAGATTTTTGCTGTCGACTTCTGTTGGAATAATGATTTTTACCAAAGAAATTTCTGATATTAAATGTGTGTGTGGACACAAATTCTTTACAAGATTGTAATTGCGCATCTGATAAATTTTTTAAGTTTTCGTTTTCTGTTTTGAGGTCCTTTTTAACCACTTTCCACACAACCTAAAGAGCTGAAATGTTGTGAGTGTATTAGTCCCAAATAGCATGTTTTACAATCCGCGCATGACGTGTGTTGCGTTTCGCGTTTGGCATGTGTTTTTAACCAGCTTTCAAACGACCCAGAGAGCTGAAATTTTGTGAGTGTCCAAAAGACCTAAATAGCTTTTTTTTATATTCCGTGTGTAACGTGTGTCGCGTTTCGCATATAGCACGTGTGATGGTTGATATTGCCACCAATTTATCGTTTTTTGAGGCCCAACTACCTTTCACGACCTAGAGGACTAAAATTAAGCGAGCTCATGACAAGGGAAAATTTTGATACACCACGAGTGACGCTGTCGCGAGGCTCGTGTGTCGCGTGTGATGCGTGAAAAAAAGAAAATACTTTTAAATAGGCCGGACTTCAAAAACTGCCATTTTGGTTATTATTACTAAATAATAAAGGACTGTGTGGCATGTGTCGATGCACACATTAACATTTTGTACCCAAAAAACTAAGTTTTTTTACATTTACTTGTTTATAATTTAGCGTTGATATATATTTATGTGTAAGTGTTAGTTAAAATGGACAAAAAGTTCATTTTTATATTTTGATGTATGTACATCAAAACAAATTGAAATTAAAAACACGAAAAAACTATGTCCATCTTTGATGGCACCAAAAAAGGCAAGAGCTTATTTCGGTATTACGTAATGAATGACAGTGAAGGAAATCATTTTGTTTAATTTGGAATGTAGCGTGGATAGATTGCGTAAAGTTCATCATATATTTTGCATGTAAAGTTAGGTTAAGGTGGCTTTTAGTGAAACCGACACACTTTGACCATTAATGGTCTATTGTGATTGCATGTAGGGCTAATCAGTTCAAAATTAAACGCTGTTAAATTTTAACTGCCGCAACGATTTATTAGTGAGGTTTATAAGAAGTGCATCGAACTGCTTGTAACCCTCATAGATCCGGCCCTAAATGATAAACATGTAGACAAAAACCAAAAGTGTGTGATACATAAAATGCATAATATCATAAAATAAATTGACTGGAAGTCCCGATATTCAAAAAATCGTTTCCATCAACGAGCAATGTCATTACAACCATTAAAAGGCACAAGAGGACCAAGTGGAAATGATTCGCTATAATCAAAAAAATATGCTTATAGACAACGACGCTATTTTATTTTGTCTGTCTTAATAGTAAAAATAAATTCAATGTCAGATTGTAAAGAATGCCAGTTAAAAGTGGCGAAAAATGATCGTAGATAAGGATGTTAAATCTGCTTTGGATTTTATTGATGTATTTTTCAGAGCGGATGATTTTTAGCCAAGTATTTTTCAAGGGATTTTTTCTGATGACAGAGTATTAGTTGAAGCGAAAACGACTGATTGTGAGCAACTCGCCGATTAGCTAGTGGCTGTACCTTGGATGCCTGTCTTTCTACATTTATATTGTTTGTAATAATTTGCATATCGCGTTTTTGAATTTGCTTTGCGCTAGAAAATATATGTAACTTTTTGGCAATCTTGATAACGTATATATATAAATTATAATTAATACCAAAATAGTTCAGAAAATATATGGTAAATACATATTTAGTTTCTTAAGTTTTTAGCTTTTGTTTCAGTGCAAATATATCATGTTAAGAAGTAACTACATTTATATCGAGATATAAAAGCAAGATCAGACATTTACAAAAAGTAGTATAATTCAAATTTTCCGGTCAGTCGTTTATCGTTTTTGTAGATAGAGGTATCTATTAAATTTTTTTGGAAAATCTACGAAAACAAAAGGTGGCCGGCCATCAGCAGAATAACACTTAGTATTTATGGACGTGCCGTATCTATTCTGAGTGGTGGAAGCGATGAAAACCTCCATTTGGTAGTTGCCGGTAATTTTCCCCCAAAAATAAAAATCGGAATGCTTGGGATTATGTTTTCAGTATAATGTTGACGCGAGACTAACAACATCGTCCGTAAAAACATTCTTACGAAACACCTTATCACAATATATTTTCTTTGCCCTAGCAAGTGCGAGATATTTCTATCTTGAGAAGAAGATGAAGCACTCACATCAGCTTATAGAACGCAAGTATCTCGCATTTGAAATTTAACCAATATCAGAGAACGAAAGATCTACGTAGAAATCACGGCGATTAACTCAATGTAATAGTGGTAACAGATATAGTGGTAAAAATCTGAATGGAATTTTTGAAAAAAGAAAAGGCAATAGGCAAATAAAAAAAAAGAAACATACGTAAAGCGCCCAAGACACGTTACTGCATCCCTTACATCATCGTAAAGTTGTATTAGTGAAACAGGTATGTATGCGCCTCACTTACAATGGCTGAAGCATGCATGCATGGGTTTTTCAGTCAATACGTCACGTGTATTGTAGTGACTGAAGTGACTGAAACTGCATTCATTCGAAACTAAATTTTATAAAGTGCAGTCGTCATGGCGGAAAACACAGAAAGAAATTTTGTTATTGAGTTCATCGAATTTTATCGCACTTTACCTGCGTTATGGGATATTAGGAGCAACGAATATAGCAACAGAGTATTAAGGGAGGAGCAGAATCAGCAATTAGTGGGGAAATATCGGGAAAGATCCCAAATGCTGATAGAAAAGAAGTTGCTAAAAAAATAAACCGTTACGCAGCAACTACAAGCGCGAGATAAAACGCTTAAAACGCCAAAATTATTTTATCCGCTTCGGACATTGTGGTCTGCTCGTCAAGACATTAACGAAAAATGAATGACTGAAAAGTATGCAGTACCGTGTCGGTGCAAACACACTGCACACGTACATGAGGATGATGTAAGCAATGCAGTAACGTGTCTTTGGCGCTTAAGAGGCAACATGAAAAATACTAGTTTGGATACGCAGGCACAGCATTGCTACACAAAATCTCCAGAATGTTATGAACAACACCTCACAACACTTAGCTATTTTGGTCCATCTACCGACATTGCAGCATTTGAAGGTGACTTCATTCATCCATAAGAAAGAGGCCGCACAGAAATTGCAATACCTCTAACAAACGAAAAAGCATCATCACTTATTCGACATCTTACCGCAACTGATACGAACAAAACTTTTCAAAATTGAATGCAGCGATATGATCGAAAGCGTCATGCGATCAATATAATGCAATGAAAAAAAAAACATTATGCTTTGGCCGCATGAATATTTGAACAAAATTAACCCAAACAAATAATAAAAAAAAATCAATTAAAAATATTAATATTTTCTTAATATTTAATAAAAATAAGTTTATTACTAAATCTATATTTTAAAATTAATTATTAAATCATTGCTTGCATAACTAGCACGTACACCAATTTCGCGTGCATTATGGTCTTGGACCATCTTTCGAAAACCCACGTAAACAAAATTAGTGTTAGTTATACCAATGCGACAATTACTAGCGCATGACATAAGCCGATAAGAAAATACAGATGCACAGATTGCAAGCATGCAGGCCAAGAGCCATAAAACAGCACTACCATAGAACTCATTATACGCCATTTAAAAAAAAAATTATACGCCTGGGCAAAAACTTTAGCCTATAACCTCCAGAGCACATGCACAAAAGTGAAAACCTGATCAAAATCGGTGCAGTAGTTTCGAAGATTACCTCCTATATATATACAAACAAACTTTACCTCTTTGTAATATTAGTATAGATGGATTATAAAAAAAACTACTGTAGAAATTTTTATGACGATAGTGTCATTTTAATGAAAAAACTATAGGTTTAAAAAGTGAAGTCAAACTAAGCACCAAGTCGGAATTCAGGTCCGAAACAGACTACAAGATACACCCAGGAACTATAAAATGGTATACGGATGGATCAAAGAAGGCGGAGGGCACAGGTGCGGAAGTAATAGGGCCACGAACCAAGTACTCTGAAGCAATGGGCCATTATCCGAGTATCTTCCAAGCAGAGGTTCACGCCATCGAAAGATGCGCTCAATTCAATCTGAATAGGAAATACATGAGGCAGGAAGTAGCCATCATGTCAGACAGCCAAGCCGCGCTAAAAGCTTTAGATGTAGTCCACACCACGTCTAGACTGGTGGAAGAATTCAAAACAAGGCTAAACAAACTTGGTGAAAACAACAAAGTAAAGTTGTACTGGGTGCCGGGACACATCGGTATAGAAGGTAACGAACAAGCGGACAAGCTCGCAAACAAAGGGGCAGAGACTCCGCTTGTAGGGCCGGAACCCTTTTGTGGAATTGGGTTGGAACCGTATTATGCGTGAAGAATTACGCAATATAAGTAAAGAAACCACTTCATTAAGATGGGAGGAACTCCCAGGTCTACGGCAAGCGACAGAAATGTTGGGTGGCTATAACCCAAAGAGGTCCCGATCAATAATGGGACTAAGTAGGAGTAATGTTAGATCATTACGGGATCCCTAACAGGGCACTGCAGGCTGAAGGGACACCTAAAGAAAATTAAAGTAGAAGAGGATGATAGGTGCAGGCTATGTGGAGAAGCGGAGGAAACCCCGTGGCATCTTCTCAACGACTGCGGAGCTCACGCATTCTCCGAGCCTGTACGTCATTCATTAGAACCTCTCCATATCATTAGGTTCCTAAAGGCCATTGGTATGGAGGGAGTGCTCTAGGGTTGGGCAGGCACCGTCCCTACAGCGCTAGTCGAGGGGGGGCGCAATAGATCCACAAGGGTCGCAGTGCCATTGATTTACCCCCTTAACATCATCATCATCATCATCATCGTAGGCTTAAAAAAAAATGTTTTGTGAAAGTCGGTTACGCCATTTTAAAAATACGCATTTTTGTGCACACTGGAGTGGTGGGTCGATTTAGTTGGACACTTCTGTTTCAACATACACTGATTTATTGATACAACTGCATCATACTTTTGAGTTTCATTTAAAGAACATTGTTGCTTCACCTTATTAACCATAATAGAGCATACAAATATCCATTTTGACATTATTTAACTCTTATTGGATTTATTTCTTATTTATTTTTCATTTTTCTTATTTCGCATGAAATCTTATTGATAACTAAATAAGATAAATTTTCGTCGGACACAAAGAATGTTAGGGCAATGCACGCATTTTCGTATAACATTGCGGTTATAAACATAAACTTAGGTATTAAATATTAAAGGAAATATTTCACTGGAACCAACAACAACATAGAAAATACACAAAATTTTACAAAAAAATATCCGTTGCTTACCTTTCTCAGGTATTGTGTTCACTGATGTGTCTTCTCGAATATCTTCTAGTAGCTCCTCATGATTTTGCATTTCTGAGAGTTTGGCGCAGTAGCAATTTGCGAGAATTACACCATTTTTTTAGTCATGAAAAAATAAGAAAGAGGAAATATGTTTAGTATTAAGTTTGTATGTAAGATATTTTTGTTTTTAATACATTTAATAGAGTATCTATTCTATTGAGTAATAGGTAAAAGGTTTTCGCATACGTTTTCAGAGAGACAAATCGATATTTACCAAACTGAGAATTTAACACTGGTTCTAATATGGCTTTTATGTATTTAATAAATGCAATAGTTTACTTATAAAATATTATATCAAAATACCATTCAGTGCTGCATATCTACATTTTACTACCAGACCTCGTGTCCTTTTTGCCCTGTATGCCATGAGAAAAATTTTTCTTTTAGTTTTCTTGCAAGATTTTGAGCGAAAAATCCGGTTTTTTCTTGTTGACCTCAAAGACCTATTAAGACCAGGCTTAGGCGTGAATGATGGACCAAGAAAGCCTATAGTTTAGGGATGCCAAACTTGATGGCTCGAAATGCGTAAAATGGAGAGATTATTTGCTTATTGCCAGGACCAGGCTCCGGATATAGAGCCAAATAATATGATAATGATGATGGCCTTGTTAGTAGTTATGCTAACAATTTTTCAACAATTATTCAAGAACTAAAGAGTGGATATGGAATGTAGATATTTTGAATGACGGTTAAGATAAAGTAGATGCCAGAAGACAGGAGAAGAGACATCATGTAAATATATATAAAAAGATTTCACAACGTACCGTAATTATCGTGGTATAACGTTGTTGAGTACTGCGCATAAGAATATATGATTCCTCTTTGCCTCACGACAGGATAGCTCCATATACGATATGGTTATTATAAGCCCATACCAGTGTAGTTTCTTCAAGGCAAATCAAAAATGGAGCAGATTTTCACGCCAATGCAGGAAACCGCTTATGTTAGAATAGGCAAAGTGGAATCTTATACAGTTATGATAGAATTCGGCAATTCATAAAACTGACACAACTATGTGGGTTGATTGTGACCAATTTTATAAGCCAAGTAAATATATCCTAGGATACTATTAAGCCCATTCAACATGTATAATGGGCACCAATAAGTTGATTGGCTTGATCCAAGATTTCGATTGAACGGCTAGAGGAAGAATCCCTTGTAAATCTATCCAGATTCTGGCTTACGTAGACGACGTTGACATCATTGGTGTTCATTGATAGTTACGATAATTTTTCATTAGCAGATTTTTTCAATTATAACTCCACAGTGTGTAACGAAATGTCGCTTGGGCACTGCAGGTATTTGCCATCTTATCACTATTTTATCGCTTCTACCACAAGCGGTGCTCAAGAGAAAAAGCCAGCTGCATGCCACCTCTATATTAATTCAACCTTGGTGCTCTAAGAACTCATCAGTTTACCTTCAAACCTCTCATTAAATCTACTGTAAAGTTTAGAGATTATTTCTTTAGCCGTACAACACGTACGTGTTATGCTCCGCCAAGCTCTGTATTTCAGCATCATTAGGATACGATACAAGCACAAGCTCAAAGACATCTCCTTTTTTCCGCTCCTTAAACTTAACGCCCACATTGTACTAAGCAAATTATTAAAAAAGTTGAAAAAAGGGCAACTTATTTCAGTGCATTTTAAAAAAATTAAATCTGCGAATGCAGTTATACTTTGTACATCAACATCCAAAAGATCTCATTATCACGACCTATTTATTAACAAAACATTTCAAAACAGAAACTTTTCCATACATACATCAGACACACATTATACACATCAATGAACAAACTTCAACGCTTAATGACTTAATTAAGGGCAGTTAGAGAAATTCCTCGTAAAGGGTAACTCGATGTGGGGAGTATTTTTCTCCTAAGGGAGAAAGTGATGTTACACATTGTGCACTTCTATTACCGTTCGGAATTTAACATTATAAAAGAAAAATGATTTCTCCTCCTTTTATCTATTTCCGTCTTTTCATGCTTCTACGGTTTATGCTCCTAACAATCGTAAAAAATACCAAAAGAATTCTGGCTGCTGCACTTGCATTCGTAGAGAAAATCCATTTGATATAGCTCATGTTTTTCTTTTTATTTTGTTGGTGAATAAGTTATATAGAGCTATACAAATATCTTAGTGTGAAGTGAATGGTAAAATTGTCGGTTATACTTGAACTCTGCGCACAGCAAAAACGCGTAATAATACCATATAGAGCGAGCTATTCAAAGTCGGAAAAGTTGAACAGAAAAATATATATTTTTGTTCATTTGCGTTTACTTTTATTTAGTATGTAACGTATATGCATTTGTCGAGGGTAAAGGTTGAAGACGACAATATCATTGTGCACAATGCAGAAGCCGTAAAGGTGAAAGATGTTTACAGATATTTTAAAAGCACTGACGCTGTGGATAATATGTTCATTCCTTAGTTACCTATTTCTACTTGAATGCATCAAAATATTTAAGTTCACAAGCTTATATTAAAGTTACGTTTTAAATGGACTATGCATAAGGAACAATTTTTTGCATTATCATACTCCAAATACTTATTATAGTGGCTCGAGTTATATATTAGATTTGTTTTAAAGAGGATTGTATTGTAGAATAATTTCTCCTTTAATTTTCTCGATTATAAAATCGCAGAAATCCTTATCGTATACGAAAATTTATAGATTGTTAAATACTTCTGCATTATTCTTTTAACATTAACATTGATTTGTAAAGCAGAAGAACTTTTGGATTTAAGCCTTGTAATTTCTGGCAACAAAACCTTGAATCTTAAAAAAGTAATGTTGTAAGCTAATCGATATAAATTATGGTAAATTAGATCTAAGAAGAAAAAAGGTCTTTGTACGTTTGTCATAGTTTTCATTAACACTTCAGTCAATTTGTTCAATTTAATATTAAAAACGTAAAAGTAAAATATTACAATCTAATCTTAGGACTTATAAGCAATTTTGTTTTTGACTTAAATTAATAAAAGTAAATTAAGAGTTTAAAGTATTGGCGCTTACTTATACTTTATATTTTATTTTGGCTCTGGCAACTCTAATGTCATTCTTTCTTTGACAGAAACGCAGTATATTATTTATAGTTGACGAAATGAGTCGCTTAACGCTTCAGCAAAAGTGGGAAAATGTTTGAAATTTACTTCCACAACAAAGACTATTGGTTCGAAATCGCAAGAAAATGTCGTAAAAAATTTGGTGAAAACACGGGACTCACACCAAACGGTAGCAAGATTTTTTTGCATAAAGTGCGTAATACGGGCTAACTAGTCGACAATCCAACGCGTACCCATGCTTGTTGGGTTCAGTCAGCTGAAAATATCGCCGCGGTGGCCGAAAATGTGCGAAAACGGCCGAAAACATCAATTCGTCATCGTGCAGCGGAAATGAACATCAACCGGTGGGTTCGTAAACAAACAAAATTGTCGCATTTGGGGATCGGAAAATCCACAAGGATATGTGGAGAAGCCAACGCCTGGCGCGACCGTTTCGGTCAACGGAATCAACTACCGCCAAATGTTAACATCTATTTTGTAGACATATCTTGAAGATATTGGTTTGGAAGACCTTTGGGTCCGGCAAGATGGTGCGCCATGCCACACATCGGGCGTTACCATAGCGGAAGTGCGTCAAAAATTCGATGGCCGCATTATCAGTCGAAATGGTTACGTGAATTGGCCGGAAAGGAGCTGTTATTTGACGCTTTTGGATTTTTATTTCTGGGGTGCTGTGAAGGACAAGTGTTATGCGGACAATGCACAAACAATTGAGCATTTGAAAGCCAATATTGAAGCAACCAGAAATTTGACCGACCGAATGGAGTACGCGAAGGCCAGCCGCGTCTTCCATTTGAATGAAATCATTTTCCATAAATAACCAGGCTTTCTTTCTTACTTTCTTTCAAATAAAAAAATTAATTTGGAATTATATTAAGCCGTTTTTGTTTTATTAAATTTTTTGGACACCCTATATATGCTGCACTAGTTCAAACGGTTTGTTCTTTTTAGTCTTCTCCCTAGATTTGCGTGGTTCAAGAACGGGGTAATCTCAGGATTCGTGTGGTGGTAAATCGATCTTCATGCTTTTTGGTGAATCTGTGTATTTCATTCTTTATGCATTTCATATCCAATTCTCTGTGAAGGTCATAGTTCCTAGCGTAGAAAGGTGCATTTACAATGTTTCTAAGCACCTTGTTTTGAATGATTTGAATGTTGCTTTTTTTGGTACAAGCCCAAAGTTGAATATCATAACTCGTTACAGGTTATAACGTGCTTATAAAGCAAAACTTTTAAATATGTTTTTAGGCAAGATTGTCTTCCAATGATCCAGTATTATTTTTCTGTAGCGAATACCAATCTCCTTTTTGTTTTCTTGACATGGAATTTCCAGCGAAGTTTCGCATCCAAATACATACCAAGATACTTTTTGCGCACTTTGCAATTTTTTAATAATATATTCTGCATATGCTCTACTTTTCTATGTAGAAAATGAGTAAATTAAGGACAAGCAATAAGATAATATGCAATAATTTATAAATTGCGATTTGTTTCAACTATTACAAATCGTTAAGATCGTTGTAAGAGAAGGGTTTCAGATGGAGCTTACGCTTTAGAGAACGAGATGTGCATGTGCAGAGAAGGTGAAGAATGGTATCTTCCTCCTATTCGTCCATGCAGCTTCTGCAGAAGTCATTGGAAAATACACTAAGCCTTGCTGCATGCTTACCTATAAGACAGTGCCCAGTAGTGACACTTATCGTAGCGCTTGTGTGCAATCTGTTAAAAGAGATCAGACACTTGGAACGTTTCGGATACAGCTTTGGCCAGATCTGTTTTGTCGCTTCACAAGTTATACCATTTGTCCATCTAAGGTTGGTTTTATAGGTAGCAGTAAAGCAGGACTTTAACATGAGTTTGCATGTATCAATCGGTATGCCTAAGGAACCAATTTCAGGTCGAAGTGGCAGCTTAGTACCATTTTTGGTGAGTTCATCGAACCATGCGGATATCTTTAGTGGGTATAGCGTTTCTCTTCAGCCAAGACGGGACTTCTTTAATCGCCATGATTTCTGCTGGAAAAACACTGCAGTGATTTGGATGATGGAAAGTGAGACTAATATTTAGCCTCTTTGAGAAAACACCACCGCCTACCCCATCATCAGTTTTTGACCCGTAAGTATAAAACTGATTGAATCATCTTCCGAGATAGCAACTTTTCCCGGGATGATATGGAGGTAGATGGAAGTTATTGTTAAAACGTATTTGCGGAATCGTGTAGTCTGTACCTCCTGGTGGTTAGGTTAAGATGGCTATCAGTGAAACCGACACACTTGAACCAGTAATGGTCCATTGTGATAACACACGGATAAGGAAAAAAAACCCTCCACCTACTCGATGAACCAATTAGAGCTTCGTATGAAGCGTAGGAGACTACCAATGTCAATGTTGATTAGGTCACTAGTGTCGCTGTAGAAGAAAGCTCCCATATGGAGTTCACGTTTTTGAGAGAGGGCTGGACAAGTACAGAGTAGATGGACGATAGTCTCCTCCTCCTCCTCATCCATGCAGCTTCTGCAGAAGTCATTCGAGAAGACTGCAAGTCTTGTACAAAGTACAAGCTAGCTTTCTGTCCTAAAAAAGACCAAAATACTTGGCTTTATCAAAGAATTTTAAGCTTATAACTTTCAAGAAGGAGGATTAATAAGTGTAACTTTAACGCCCAGCCTTGAATTAATAATTGTACTTGTGAGCAGAAAATTAATCAATTTATCCAATCGAGTCATCCACCCTCAAAGTCGACAGTGAATTCGTGATCGCAAATGTCTTGACGTTGTTGAAAGTGCCTTCAATGTCTAGGAATACCAACATTGTGTACTTCATGTGGTGAAGGGAATGTTCAATAGAACGTACCAGTGTGTGCAAAGCTGTTTCTACTTGCCTTTACAATACGCGTGGGGATTTCTAGGCAGGAGTCTTTTGTTAATGCGTGTGCGCATGTATATATCGATCAGTCTTTTTAGTGGAATGATGAAAGACTGATTAGTCTGAGATCCTTTGGACTAATATGCGAGCATTTGCCGGCTTTGGGTATGAAAACCACGTTGACTTCTCCCCATAAAACTGGAATATGGACCATATCGAGACAACTCATTGGAATTGTTTCTAGCAAAAGAAGCAGTTCGGCTGGAATTATGCCGTCAGGTCCTGCAGACTTGTATGGTTTAAAGTTTTGTAGCACCAAAAGCGGTTTGTTCTTATTTATCAGATAATTGGAGATAGATGTAGGAGTGTCTGCCCTATCAAGGCGGACATTACTTATCGCATGGGAGCTTCCCGTGAAGTGGGTATCTAAAAGTAGAGTGAGCGATTCTTCGCTTGAGATAGTCCACGAGCCATCTGATTTTTTCAGGCAGCTCAGCATTATTGGATTAGTTGCGAGGATTTTTCTCCTTTGGAGATTTTTCTATTTTACCACAGAAGAGTCTCCAAGAAAAGCGCTTGGCAGTCGTTAATTCTTTTTTTTTTAAAGTTTGAGGGATGCTTTGTAAGCATCCCAGTCAGTTTCTAATCCAAGGTTCCTGGCTACGTTAAATAGTTTCCTGCAGTTGCTCCTGAAATGTCCTAACTCCGAAGTCTACCAATGTGATCTATTCTGACCTCTTGGACAAATGAGAGGGAAGGAGGCAGAAAGCGCTTTATTAAAAGCAGATGTGAGTAACTTGACCTTGTTGTCAAGTTCATTAGTGCTAAGGGCGGAATTGTAAGATCAGAGTGTACGACTAAATAGTGTTTGAACGTTACTCGGTATTTGAGCCAGTCAGTCTATGATTTCTATAAGGAGATTGGCGTGGGGGCTTGTCATCTGAACTGAATTGTATGTACCGGTCATCGGAAAAAGAATGTTCAGCCGATACCTTCCAGTCTAGAATTATATAGAATAAATTCAGAATATAGGATAATGTCTGTATTAATTTCTTATCAACTGGGAGGTTGCATTTAGGCGAATAGCCGCACTAGCAGCAAACTGCCTGCTGAAGATTTCGGGTGGAGTAAGGTTGAACAGTATGTCTATTGCAGCGTAGGGGTGGTGCGGAGCGCAGACAAGCCGATCTTTGGACTTTTAGGAACTTACCTTTTTTAATTCAGTTATTGATTGTAATTAAACACACCGGAGTTTCCCTGCTAATAGTATGTTATTAAAAGGGTCTTACAGGTAGTGATTATGTTAGCTTTTTTATTCTCTGTAATTTGTTTTCATTAGTGGCCACTAATTTGTTAGCTCTTGAAAAAGACGATAAAATTAGACGTAAATGGGTAAGAAGCTCTATTGAAAAACTTTACAAAATAGACCAATTTAAGCGTAAACACGGAAGAGAAACGGCAGACGGTCTATATGTTACCGTTGTGTGCAAGTTATAGTGTTCTATGCACCAAACAGATAGGACGATTTCATTGCAATAAAATATATTACCTTCTGTTTAGTTGCAATAATTCTTTTACACACCAAAATCGAAAATTATGCTTTTTTCTTCGTACGTGTAGTTACGTCCGGATGTTTTTTTGTTTGTGTTTATACACCTTCTGTAATAATTTGTAAGTTATCGGGCCTAGGGCCGAGGGGCTTCCATACATTTATTTTTAAAATGAACCCAATTTTATGCAAACTTTGCTTACATGTGTATTTGCACTGACAAGAGTTTCTATAAACATTTGGAAGTAATCTGGCCCCAGGCAGAGCGGCTCCCATAAATTGACCTTTTTATATTCCGAGTCGAGGAGCTCCTATATATATTTTTTTTTAAATTTATCCGGCTTTTTAAAATTCACACAAAACGAAAAAAGTTTCTATAAAAATGTGGTAGTAATCAAGCCCAGGGCCGATTGACTCCCATATACATTTTTTCTTAAATCAAACCGACTTTATTCAAGGTCTGCAAATATGTGTATCTCCGATTATAGAATTTAGATGAACATTATTAATTTGTTGTTTTATGTATTTTTACGAAAATAGATTTAGTACAATCAACAGAAGAGAAAGAGTAGAAAAATCTCGGAACTGTTGATTAGGTATAAATACCCCATACTTTATCGCAGTGAGCCGCTCATTGACATTCAGCCATTAGGAAGCTGAACTCAATTAAGTCATAATTATAAGTTAAATTTCATACATGATCATTTGTTAATAGTTTTAATCATAAGTCATGTATGTGCTAGTCCCATTCGATGATCCGCACACATAAGAACATCCTTATACTTATATTTTAAGATCAAAACAATTGTATCTATAAATCCATAAATAAAAATTTAATTTAATTTAATTTCAGTGAGTCAGTTATCATTTAGATTTGCACCAGAGCACTTTCAAGTAGATAGAGCAGTGAATGAGTGTTATATGTGAATAAGTGTTATTTGTGTGAATAATAAGTAATCACCAGTATGAATTTGTGAACTCTTGTTAGTTGTGCATTAAAGTTGCAATTTGTAAATAAACGAACTTGTGTTGTGTTTTTATTTGCCAAATCCATTACGAACTCGTTAGCAGGCTTAAATTTCGTAACAGTATACAAAAAACATGGATTGCAAAATTCCAAAAATTGTTGCTTATGCTTACAATACTACAGTAACTATGCGACCAGTTGAAATAAAATTTACAAAAATATTTGAAATGAAATGGCTGCACATAATATCATTAAAATTATAAATTATTATTACATGCTTTTAATTGAATATTGTAGAGCGTATACAGTAAGTCTTGCCTACTAGAGGATTATAACTAGTTGTTGATCTACTGGCTGGTTTGCAATCATATTTTAACACCAAAAGAGAGTGATAAGACAGTGAAAAGGAGAAAGGAAAAAACTTGTTGCACAAAACTATTCAATGCTGTGATGTAGTAACCAGAGGCTTTTCTTTTTCAGTTGGTTTGTCCGTAGTTGCATCCTTACCCTTGTTGACAAAAAAAATCCAATAAACACACAACATACTCATATCCGCACACACATTACTCCACGATGTCAAGTACAATAGGCATACGAATGTTTTTCTAGGAAATACTGTTTTAGTGCCTACTTCTGACGAAGCCATCCGCACTGTTTGATTTTATTAAATAGGTTGATGTGTGGATGGGAGGAAAAAAGGATAAATACATGAATGCAAGCTTTGTTTGCACTTTGTTCTTTTGCAGTCATATTCCTAGTGGGTGTGTTAATGCAACCATGAACAAAAACAAATAAAATAACATTTTGCTCTCGTATCGTATCGTACATACGTTAAGTACATCCATATGTAAGAACGTGATGGGCTCACAGAAATGTGCATGTGCATTGTGTATGCCGTGAAGTACCATGAAGAAGTCTTTCGCCCGACTTCATACGTTCCGCTGTGCTGTACATTTGCAAACGAAACGGATGCTGTAGCGTAAATTTTCAACATTATCCTTATAATAAACATCATCGCTAAGTATGTTATGAATTTTATGATTTTTCTCTATTTTCTTTTATTTTCCTTCCTGTGCTTTCATCTTTTCCGTTGTACGTGGGGAAATGAATTTATTTATCCAATTTTTTAAAAATAATAAAAACAATTTTTTTTCGGATCCTGCTGCTTTTGCATTCAATATTTTGCTATTTTTCATAACAATTTTCAAAATAGTTATTAATAGCTCACATAATAACAATTTTTTGTTACAATATCCGTTAAAAACAAGATCAGAAAATCTATTATAAAACGCTCTATTATTATTTTTTGGAATCCTGGGATGCGGTGGACGGGGAATGGTGTCTTACAAAAATCAGAATATGACATATTACAGTTGTCATGCAAGACATCATGTGCATAGCTTATGACAATAGACAACGAGTCACAGAGATGACAGCAAGCAATAATTTAGTCGTTGCGAGTACAAGGTTTGCGCGTTAAAATATCCACAAAGCCACCTGGGTATCCTGATGATGGAGCCACTCGCAACCAGATAGACCACGTGTTGATAGGCCGCCGCCGCAACCCGAACCTGATGATGGTACGATCGTACCGAAGTGCTAACGTCGACTCATAAGAATATCTGGTATCTTAGAAATAAGAAAGGACAACATGCAGAAATTGTCGTGGTATAACTCAACAAGTACCGCGTATAAGATCTGCTCTTCCTTCAAGACAGGATAGCCCCATACGCTAAAGTCATCATTGGTCCATATCAGTGTGGCTTTATCCCAGGCAAATCAACAACTAATCAGATATACACCCTTAGGCAGGTAATGGAAAAATGTCTAGAGTTTCAAAAATCACTACACCATATTTTTATAGAATTTAAAGCCACCTATGATAGCCAGAGTAGAACTTTATAAAGCCATGAGAGAATTCGGCATCCCAAATAAACTAGCACGACTATGTAGGTTGACCATGATCAATGTTATAAGCCAAGTAAAACTATTCGGATCACTATCAAACCCATTCAAAATCTATAACAGCTCTGACAAGGGGATAGACGAGCCTGCGTCCTCTTCAACCTGACGCTGGAAAAAGTGATGAGAGACTCTGACGTAACGGCGAGAGGAACAATCCTCTATAGGTCCATTCAGTTACCGACTTACGCAGACGATTTTGACAGCATTGGTAGAAACCCAAACCAAATTTTGTTCTAGGTTTTGAGAACTTTTCGTGGGCTTTTTCCAATTTTTGACGAAGCCAATTTGTTGCTCAACGACTTCGTTAACAGCTGTAACATTTGTGCAAGTCAGCAACGTGAAGCTTAATAAAAAGCCAATAATAAGTGAAAAGTATAATTTTCCCATTTCCCATTTCTAGGTATTTAGAAATATTGGTTTAGTAAAGAATGGGTGTGTAAATGTCACACTTCTATGACAGTAAGTTTTTTGTTTTCCAACAAAACAAAATGGAACGTAGAATAAATATAACTATATGAAAACAATAACACCATATTTAGTAGTCATCAGCGTGAATTTTTAAGTCTTCTCCCGTATTTTTATTCAGATGTAACATTTAATGGCAACCCCAGTTAATGTAAAGGATGTTTTTTTGGGAGGTTTGTTTTTCCGATAGATGTCGTTTTATTTTATGACAGTTGTTTTGACAGCTCAAAGTGGCATTTCTACTCAGTATTGTTTGGCAAATCATTATGAAAAAAAAAAAAAAAAAAAAAAAAAAAAAAAAAAAAATGACATTTGTAAAAAATAGTCGTGGTAGCCATATGCCAGAAATTGTGTTTAAATGTTAAATGCCAAAAAATTATCTACCAAATAAAAAAATAATTTTGGTCATTTCATAATTTTATATGTGTTTTATTCAAAAAAAAAATCGGCAACCTCTTAAAAAAACACGTTATATCTAACGGGTGTTTTTTTAAGAGGTTGCCGATTTTTTTTTTGAATAAAACACATATAAAATTATGAAATGACCAAAATTATTTTTTTATTTGGTAGATAATTTTTTGGCATTTAACATTTAAACACAATTTCTGGCATATGGCTACCACGACTATTTTTCACAAATGTCATTTTTTTTTTTTTTTTTTTTTTTTTTTTTTTTTTTCATAATGATTTGCCAAACAATACTGAGTAGAAATGCCACTTTGAGCTGTCAAAACAACTGTCATAAAATAAAACGACATCTATCGGAAAAACAAACCTCCCAAAAAAACACCCGTTATAAACATCTATTTGGTTTTAGTACTTTTATTTTTGTTTAAAATAAATAGATATTTAAAATTTTCATTCAAGCTCATAATATGAATACACCAGAGGAGATGGTGTCATTGCAATGCATCAATACAAGTTTGCAGCATATTAATCTGTGCACTCATTCGTGTTAACATTCTGTGCGATTCTCACCCTGGTTCAGTATGAAGGCGAATACAGAGTAGATGGTAGGCAAATATGTACGTGGGAGGATAGCAGAGATGCTCGAGAGCATACAATAAAGTGGATTGTACAAATAAAAAATCTGTATCCACAGGGAATTATTGTAATCATAAAGCAACCTGTTGCCAATGTTGTCTGCGCTCTGGAGCATGTAATAATAGTCAAAAGAGGATATGTTTTATTCTGATATCTCGGATGATATGTTGCCCATTTGGTTTTTTTTTATGTTTAATATGGGGAGTGACTTCCAAGCAAATATTTACACATAAACCAGAATCGGATAAAAGTTGACTAGGTTATGGTTGTTTCACAGCATTTAAACAAGTATAAAAGATACGACTATTTTAATGGTTATTATACTTTCTGTCGTACCTATAGCTCCAATTTTTATTACAAAATTTCGATACTTCGATTATCTGAAATGGATTTTGTAGAAATAAGTTGAAGTTTTTCTGTGAATCTGCGTTTTGAATAGCTTTCTATTCAGGTGAAAAACTGTGACTGGTAACGTGAAAATATTGGAAAGAAAAACCATGAAACAAAGATTGGATGGTTGCTGGGTATAGTGCAGAGCTGACAGACTTAAAAAATAAAATCGGTAGAAATTTTAAATTTGTTTCTCTTTTGTTTTTGCCGCAAATATTATTGACATAAGAGCTCAACTCAGGAGCCGGCGAACAAAGTATTACTAAATCAAAAGGCTGCAATTTCGCCATTTATGAATATTTTTATTGAAGTTTTTTAGGGAATTTCAAATCGTATCAAAAACACATTTGGCGCGAATGATAGCGTCTATTCCCTTAAGGAAGAGATTGCATGCTGCACAAAGATGACATTTTGATATTTTGGTCTATTCTCTACGAAGAGCTGTCTTCAATGCGTCCACACTTTCATATATTTTGGTCAACAATTTGGCCTCCAAAGCGGACCACATGCAGAAGTCCATTGGATTGAAATCTGGCGAGTATGAAATGAAATTTAGAACGTGACTTTGTAAACATTGTTGTTTCAAACTTTGGGTGATAGTGCTGTGTCCTGTTGGAATGTCCAGCTGTTGTTACTGAATTTTTTTTATGTCCAAAAAAGCCCGGTACACTTCTTGATTCACCTTGATCGATAAGTCTAGCGAAGAACTACCATTTGCATTTACAGCCCAAACCGTCACAGAAGTAGGCACTTGTTTGCGAAGAGCAACTCGTTTGTCCAAACTGTCGTTGGACTTGCCCACTGCCTCTTTTGGGGCTTCAATTGATGTTAATTTTTCAGTATCCGTCGGATGCTTCTATTGTACGCGTGCAGACTTTTTGCGTTCTTCGCACTTTATCGGGGATTTCACTTAATTTGTGCTTTCAGTTTACGAACTAATTCTGACGATGTATCTATTTTTAAAATTCCACCTCCATAGCATTTTGCGATGCGGTAGACAAAAATCAGAATATGACAGCTATTATACAAGACAATATGTGCTCGGGGTGGGGTTTCTAGCCAGCAAAAGAATGAAACCCACCGTTATCGGCTTTAAAGCAACAAATGAACCATTCGCGTGTCGGTCAGATCTAAAAACATAAGCCTCAGAAACGTTCAGGCACCTACAGAGGATTACCCAAACGATGAAAAAGAAGAATTCTTTGAATCGGTCGAACGGATCTATATGCCTGTCCTCAGTGTGATGTAAAAATCAGTCTCGCAGCCACTCGCAACGAGATAGACCGGCGCCACAACCCGAACCTGATGACAGTATGAACGTACCGATGTACCAACGTCGACTCGGGCCACTATCTTGTTGGCATGGTGCTCCGAGTGCGGCTTTCATCATCACAAAAGACTGCGTCCGCGAATAAGATTCGAGTCAACACGGCTGCACTTTGCAACGAAGAGACCAGGAAAAACTACGGTCAAGCGGTAGGACTCGCCCTAAATGCAGAGAAAGTAAGTCCTGGGGCTAAGATACCGGGCGTAGAAGAGACATGGACACGCATTAAGAATACTGTCATTAGTACTGCTGACACCATCTTAGGCAGATCGAACGACTGGTTCGATGACGAATGTAAGCTAGCGACTGAACGTAAAATGTTGCTTACCAATGAGCAATGCAACAATCTCATAGAAAACGGGCACGCGAAGATCAACATAAAGAGTTCAGAAGATATGAAAAAAAAGTCACCGACGAAAGAAAGCAGCCTGGGAGAAGAATCTCGACCGTGGACTGGAACAGTACAGAGAGCAAGCACCACACCAGGCGCGGAAGTTCTACCAAAAAGTCCGCGGTATAATGCAATATACACCGCTTTGCACATACTGCAAGGACAAGGAGGGTAATCTGATCGACGATCACAAGGGCATCTTAGAGCGATGGGAAGAGCCCTTTCATGAGTTGCTAAATGGAAAGGTAACTGGAGAATTGGAGGCTCCACCAATGACTGAAGACCTTACTATGCTGCCGCCACTACTGCAGGAAACTTTTATCCAGATCAAGCGGGCGGTACGAAATCTGGGACAAATTACATGGTGGCCAAGTCAGCGAACAGGAGATCCAACATTAGTCCCACAATTTAAATAGTGGAGCGCGAGTTTGAAGGAGTACAATCCTTTAACTATCTAACTTTAACTGTAGCATCCGGAACCAGAAATACGCGAACGGTTGCTTACAGCCAACAAAGCCTACTATAGTCTGTCAAGACTCTTCAAATCCAGGAACTTAACCATAATATCCAAGCTGCTGGTATATAAGACAATGGATTTGATGGTACCAGTACTTACATATGGATCCAAAAATTAGGTGCATAGCAAAAAAGCATTCTGACCTCTAAGCCGTTTCGAGAGAATAGTCTTACGGAGAATTGTTGGCCCCGTGTGTGAGGAAGGACAATTGCGGGTACTATATAATAATGACATATACGAGCGTTACCGGATTAATTTCGGCAGGCTCTGTTGGGCAGGACACCTAACTCGCATAAGTGAAGAGGATCCTGTTCGGAATGTTCTCTGCGGTACGATTTATGGAACATGACATGAAGACCGGCCAAGACAGGACGCCCAGAGTTTAGTGATGCAAAGCTGAATGACATCGGCTCAAAATCAAAAAATAATAGAAGGTATGAACAAAGTGATAATAAGTGATTGACTTAATTTGATTTTTTTAGAGCAGGTATTCGTTTCGCTTGTTCATATTTCATCATCATTATATTTGGCTCTACAACTGGGGTCCTGGCCTCTCGCAAAAAGTCTCTACACCGGTCCCGATTTTGAGCCGATGTCATCCAGTGTTCATATTTACAAATTTATTTTATTAATTTCTTTAACTTGTTTTGTAGGTTATTGATTTGACTATAGTGATAACCTGTCAATGTTCAGCGCATTGTGTGAATGTAATTTTAATGCTTAATGTATTCCATAATTAATAGCATTAACGGAATTTTTATCCAAATATATTCTTTGATACCTAAAAGTTTTTTTAGTAAAAAAACAAATGTGTTGCTTTCAATGAAAAACCGAATAGTAAAACGTTTACAACAACACTCGAAAGTTTAAGCATAGAGTTCAGCTCCGTAACTAGTGGAAGGTAGTGCAATTGTGCATTATAACTTCTTAGTAAAATGATTGATTATAAATCGAACTCTTAAAACCAATAAAATTGAAACAAGAAACGGAAAATATTCAATTTCAAGAAGTACACGGAAAAGATTTTGTATTCTAACAGAACAAAACACAGGGCATTTCAGGACTTTTATATAAATATATATATATGTATAAATATATTAAAACTTTTATCAAACGGCTAGAAATATTCAAATATTCATATTAATTTCATTACTTGTGATAAATATAAAATTTTATTATAGTATGATTTCATATCATTATACTATTAGAAGTATCCAATTCCAATCAATATAAGAAAAAAATCGGAGTTCAATCAATAAATTTAAAATATTATATTTATTTCTGTCAACTAAGTCCCCTATAATTTAATTTAAAGTATTCTCATAATTATCTTATGTTGTTTCTCATTTTGCTTATTTACCTGTACATAGAAATATAAAAGACTTAAAAGTTCACTAGAGCAGGCTGACGCACCAGGTACTCGTACAACTCTGGAATTTTCTTTGTTTCTTTACTCAGAAAAGAAATTTATTTATTGTTTCGCGTGTATAAAAATAACGAAAAAATGAAAATATATGAAAGGAATTATTAGGAGTGATACTGCTCAGTTCAGTGCCTTACTGCTTCTCTCCAACATCAATATCCTTGCGCGCTCCACATTGTGTGAGCCACAACACCTGCTGCTTTTTCAGTGTTCCAAATGCAATGATTTATTGTTTAGTCGTGGAAAAATTATTGCACTGTTATTTTAAACGTTGAAATTGTCTGTTTGTTTCTAAACAATTTTAATTGCAGAGCATAGAGCAGACAAGAAAAAGGATCCACCCTTTTGCACAGCCATAAAAAACATTCTAACCCTAACGATTACGATTAAAGTACTCAGTGACTAAGTGTTTAAAGCCAATTTCCTAAAATAGATTTAATTGTTTATATAATTTTATAAATTTATTTAAATCAAACATATTCGGAATACATACAAATTGATTAAATTTTGTCCTCGAATAGGGAATAATTTAATAATCTTTAATGCTTGATAAGAGTAATACAGAAAAAGTGCACATCTCTACGTATGTTTGATTTATTCTGTTCTGCTTCATATGGAGCTTAATCGCAGTTTTCTTCGAACATCAGTAATTCCCCTAACATTTTCATTTGTTCTTAAACATTGCTTGCTTGTAACTGGACAACTGACAGCGGCACAAGTGTTGCTGAATTTGTTTGTAAAAAAATGCATTTAAAAAAGTTACTGCTGAGCTTACTTTTTATGCTCTTGGTTTTAAGTTGCTTGCATGAGTCAAAAGTTGCATACAAATTGAAAATTAAATTCAGGATTCATTTTCTTCTTATGCATGGCGATGATTGATGATAATAAAGACGAGTGTTGGAGACAAAACGGAATCTTGAAGTACATAGTCAATTAATTATGATTAATTAATTCATTAAGGTCCCGTCGGACATGCATACCTAATATATTCTCGTGGTATACATTAGTCCAAAGATCAGTTCAGTTATCAGTTCAGATCAGGGTCAGTTACATGGGCTAGCAGTCAATCAGATGTGATTTAAACGCCACGATATAAGATATGTATGCCATATATCTGATACAGAGCTCACTTATGAGAGATGCCAAGACTCTTTGAAATTTCTAAATATGGGATATGGGAGCCCCTCGATCCTGGGCCATTTTTTTTTATTGTAGGAGAAAATTATCGAAACAAACATTTGACATCAGATGTTAAAATTGAAAAAGCTCAGATCATTTTATTGAGCACTTAGAGCACGCTCATACTCTGAGCAAATAAGAAACACGAACATTTATCTTGAGAACTCTTTGACTGCTCTGAACTAATTTATAAAAACGCGAAATGACAGAATATTGCGAAAACTTGTTGTTCTATCTGTAAGTTGATATCGACAACAAAAAACGACATCAATAAAAATAAAATTCAGTATATAATAAAAATGTAAGTTGAAGTAAGCATAAAACATGTATGTCTCGTTTCATTTGCTGGGTTCATTTGTGCGTGCGCTAAGATTTCTCTCTCTCTCTCCACCACCTCCAAAACCATGCAGCGCAGCCGACTGCGCAGCACACACCGCACACAGTCCATAAAGGGCGACGAATATCTGATGCCAGTATAGATATTTAAAAATGTATAAGGGCCTTGCGGCCGATCCTGGGACCCGATCACTACCAAATTGTTTATTGGGTATACACATGTGTTTAAAATTTGAAGAAAATCGGGTAATTTTTTTAAAATTTTTGTTTGGGAGCCCCCCGACCCCGCAGCCCGAGGGGCCTCAAAATTTAATAGAAAGTGTTGTCTCCGGAAATGCACATGTTTGCAAAATTTCAATAAAATCGGGCCATGGGAAGTGGGTTAAAAATTGATCGCAAGAATCCACGACAGACGACAGACGACCGACGACCCACGGGCAAGTGAAGTTAATATAGAGAATTTAAAAAAAAAAAAATTTATCTTGAGAACTCTTTGACTGCTCTGAACTAATTTATAAAAACGCGAAATGACAGAATATTGCGAAAACTTGTTGTTCTATCTGTAAGTTGATATCGACAACAAAAAACGACATCAATAAAAATAAAATTCAGTATATAATAAAAATGTAAGTTGAAGTAAGCATAAAACATGTATGTCTCGTTTCATTTGCTGGGTTCATTTGTGCGTGCGCTAAGATTTCTCTCTCTCTCTCCACCACCTCCAAAACCATGCAGCGCAGCCGACTGCGCAGCACACACCGCACACAGTCCATAAAGGGCGACGAATATCTGATGCCAGTATAGATATTTAAAAATGTATAAGGGCCTTGCGGCCGATCCTGGGACCCGATCACTACCAAATTGTTTATTGGGTATACACATGTGTTTAAAATTTGAAGAAAATCGGGTAATTTTTTTAAAATTTTTGTTTGGGAGCCCCCCGACCCCGCAGCCCGAGGGGCCTCAAAATTTAATAGAAAGTGTTGTCTCCGGAAATGCACATGTTTGCAAAATTTCAATAAAATCGGGCCATGGGAAGTGGGTTAAAAATTGATCGCAAGAATCCACGACAGACGACAGACGACCGACGACCCACGGGCAAGTGAAGTTAATATAGAGAATTTAAAAAATGGGTCCATAAATTGTATTGCCCACAATATTCGGCTTTTATAGTCAGGCCCAGGTCAAGTCAGGGCAAGACCAAGCCAAATACGAAAAGTAGGAAAAGTTGTACTTTCCATTTGACTGGGGTCGGTCTATGTTCATGGTAGTGTTAAACGTAATTAAAAGATATAAAAGTTTCACCTAAACAGTCATATTTCATATTTTTTGAAACTCACAATATACTTAGAAGAGAAAATGATACTCTTAATCAAGAAATAAACAAGTAAATGTAAAAAAACTTCGTTTTTCGGGTTCAAACTTTTATATATACATCGAAACACGCCACAAAGTCGTTTATTATTTGGTAATAATCGCCAAAATATCCGTTTTGAGGTCGGGGCTATTTCAAAGAATTTTCTTTTTTCCACGCTTCACACGCGCCACACGCTACACGCGTCAAAAGTGGGATATCAAAATAGGCTCCTGATATTGAGCGGCTCACAAAATTTCAACCCTCATGCGAAAGGTGGTGAAAAATACCTCAAAAAACGAGAAAATGCCGCGTACTCAAACCACCACCCGGTTCACACGCGAAACGTAAGACGCGTCGTACGAGGAATATAGAAATTCCATTTTGGACTTAGATACTCACAAAATTTAAACTCTCTAGGTCGTGTGGAAGGTGGTTAAAAAGGACATAAAAAAAGTTCAACCCATCACACGCGTCATACTCGGAATATAAAAAATGCTAGACACTCCCAAAATTGCATCTCTCTAGGACGTGTGGAAGTTTGTTAAAAGGACCTCAAAGGAGTCTAAAAAAAATTGCAACCCATAACACTCATATAAAAAATTATATTTTGGACTAGACACTCACAAAATTTCTGCTAAATAAAAAGGACCTCAAAGTGGTCGAAAATACAGACAAAAAGGGGTCAAGTCAAGTTAAATAAAAGATTTTAAAAATGGTCTAACTCAGTTGACACCTTGTCGGAGTTCTCTCATTGAGACTTGTACTTAATAAGATTTGCTAAAAAGAAAAGATGAAAAATAAATCTAAATAAATTCGGTATTTCAAGCGCAAGTGAATCAGCAGTTACCCGAAATTCCAAAGGAAAACTTCTTAATTACATTTCTTTATGTTGTTTCCTTACCTTCCAACTAATTACTCAATAATACCACTATTGCCAAAATAAACGAATAAAAACACACATGAAACTCACCGAAATGATGTGCTATATGATCACGCTCCTCGGACTCTTCGCCAGGAACGTTATCTGTACAATATCCTTTCTGAATGAATCCGCCGCCAAAAAAGCTATTTATCCAAATTGCTACAATCAACAATGAAATTTCCGGAATTTTCCGTTTTCTTTTCATATTTAGTAGTGGTCTCGTCATTCTGCTGTTTGCTGCCAAATGGTTACGATCCTAATATTAATGTGTTCGCTAACTGCCGGCATTTACGGACGAAAATCACTAATACGCTTTGTCTGAGAGACGTTCGGAGGGTTTTTTTAACGCTATTTTTTTAATTTCTATTTTAGTATTTTATTCTTAATTCAATATAACAACTGCGTTAATTTACACTACATATACCGGCATTTTATATATTTTTTATATAATTTACTCTTTTGCCCACTGAAAGGTTAAGCGTCACATGGGTGAGTAAGGGAAGTGAAACCAAGAAAATAAGGGCAAGAAAACACAAATGCATAAATAAGGATAAAATCAAATTAAATAAAAAACACTGTATTCATTATTTACATCTCAAAAATTTACACGAGAAAAATAATTCAAGTACTCGCAGTTTAGTTCACTTTATCTCTGCTCTTCCGTGGCTCTATTATTACACTTTTTCTCACTTTTTTTGTTCTTTATTATCGCTTAAATTTTTTCGGTTTTTATTGGTCAGCGAAAATCCGTTTTTTTATTTGGGTGTATATCGTTGAGGTGATGTGATGGCAAGGTGTTTTCGTATTCAGCTAACGAAGGGTGCGCCGTTGTCGTAGTCGTCGCGACATTTATTTAATTTGTTCATTTTATTGTTCGGTCTCTTCACATAATCTGATGTATAAAGTTATACAAAGAAAAGTTTTGACCCAAAAGCTTATCAAAAATGCTAAAGTATCCTCTATAAATTCGCGCACTAGGGAAATAAAAAACAAAAGATAATACCGATTCAAGTTATAATGGTGTCACTGGAGGTGGACACTGGTTATTAAAATATTAAATAACTGCTTTTATCTTTTAAGTGAAAACATATGCTTGCAATATTGACCAGAGGATGGTATTTAAAACAGGGTGATACATAAGGTATAATAACAGGGTTTCTTTTTTTACTTAGATGCAAGATTGGAAGTTTAGTTTAGTCTGACAAATTGTCATGAATAGACACAAATTTGCAGTTTGTAACCAAATTGTTTACTTTAAAAATATAGTGTCGATTACGTTTGTTTTATTGCAAAATGTTTTAATTTTTATATCAATTGGTTTGCTGATAATAATATTCCGCGCGACAGACTATTGCGGTCCAAGGCATAGCTTCTCGCGACCATTTGTGTTGCGCATGTATATTTTTGGACACAAATCGAAGGGACATATAATTTAAGGCCGGCTCCGAACGGCGAATTAAGAAGCTTTCCGTGACAAGTTATTACTGTCGGAACGTTTTTAACCCATTCGCAAGAGGTGGGACACCGTGAAAAATACTCTTGGTGTTACTTGTATTCGAACCACGAACCTCCTGCTCAGTAGCCACGCTCATTTTCACTGAGCCACACCGCCCACGGTTTGCTGATAAATAAATTAAATACTACAACGAGTCCGTAAAGACACTATTTAGTGCAGTTTACAAGCTGTCCGCATAATCGGAATTTATTTGTTTCAAAGAGTCCAGAAGCGTCCAATCTCACGGCCGAGGCACCATATTAACTGGTCTATTTCTTCAATAACTCAATAATTTGACCAGCCGTGTGGCAAGTAGTGCCGTGTTGTTGAAACCACATGTGGTCCAACCTCTTCCAATTTATGCCAAAGATCGCTACCGAGGCATGCTGGTATGGTAGCGATCTCGATTGACTGAGACGTTGCGTTGCCAGCAACATTGAAAAAGAAGTATAGGCCAAAAAACCCGTATTAAGTGGTATTTTGTCAACGGCTTTTGATGACTGCTTCAAATGCGACATTTGTGCTTGTTAACGAAGATGTTGAGACAAAAATAGGCTTTATCTCTGCGATGATTTTGATTTTACGATGAAAAACTCTATTTAGTTTTTTGTACAATTTAAGGGCCCAATCTCTGAAGTTACGCCAAAGCTGATGGTCGTTATAGGCTTTAGTTCTTGCACCAAAGCAGTCTTATAGTGGTACCAAAGTACCAAAGACCAAAGTCCCCCCGCAAAATTCACGACAAACTATTCACAGAGATACTCAATTGCACTCGTGAATCTTACTTTGTATAAAACAAAATTTATATAGGAGTAGTTTTTTACAAGGAGTATTTGAAGATAGAATTTATTATTCTTTGTAAGACCTGAAGTTTGGTTTCATCGGTTTAATACGCATCTACCCCGTTTTAATCAACTTCTACATGACCTAGAACTGAAATTTTTTGAACAGCTTATTCTCATATGCCATTTCTGACATCCCGTGTGTCGCAAGTCGCGTGTGGCGCGTGATAATCCTACAAAAGTGTTTTTTTTTTCGACTTATTTGAGATATATACTTCTTAACCAACTTTTAATGACCCAGAGAGCTGAATTTTTGTGAGCCCCGTAGGACATTTCTGAGATCATGCGTGTGACTTGTTTTTTGAGACGCGTATGGTGTGTCATAATGGCTATTATTTACCTAAAATTTGTACCCGAACAACGAATTATTTTTTACATACACCTACTTAATCAATCTTAATTTTCCGATTTTGATATTTTGCGCACATTTCTTGCTAATATAGAAAAGGATTGTCCTCTTTTGAACACATTTTTGTGATGGCGGAAGCATATAAAACGCACATGATAAAAAAACAAACACAAAAAGGTGTTTTTTCACGCGATTTTAGTGAAGCTTTAAACATAGACATTTCGTAGCCATTTCACTGCCGATCTAACCAAACTGACACGCCGAGACATTTTCACCACCTACGCCACTTTTAGGCTCTACCTCACTCCTTCTGCATACTATATAATTCTAGCGCCTGTTTTATTTGAATTTTTCTTTCCTTTTGTTTCGCGTTCTAAACATAAATTAACCTATATACCAGGCGGTGGCACTCGTGTGCAAATAATATAAAAGTGTATCCTTCTTGCACTTTTATGCAAATCAATGTAGGTGCATCCTGGTGTGCGCGTCTGCACAATTGTAGACTTGATGATGTCTGGGATATCATGTTTGACATCCAACACTTTCTAACGCTGTTAAAACTATCGGGATAATGAATGACAACGTTATGTGCGACGATACTAATAATAATTGATATCATAGTTGGCTGAATTTATATTACAATTATGTTTTTTTTCTTGTATTAGCAACGTTGTGCGAGTTTTAGTTTGCCAATTATTTTGCAGGCATATGTGATGTTAACAATACCATACTACACAATATCTTTAATGCTATGAGGTACATATTTTTATAATTTGTGTTCAATTCGCATTAAATATCTTTGTCTCTTCTTTAACAGAAATATTTACCTAAACAATCGTCTTCTAACAGTAGATCGAATTTTCATTTTAAATATTTTACTTTGAATTTACGGAACTACTGTTTAATAATAGAGCTATATTAAGGAGTTAGTCCTGCAACTATTTTTGAGCTTCGATAACTTTTACAGGATACAGTAAGCTAATTTTTTTTAGTAATATCGTTGTGTGCACTTAACTGATGTGAATTTAATGAGTTTTAAATAAGTTTCTTAGAGTATTTACAAGAGTATTAAGTTATTTTTAGGATTAAAACCGGCTTATCAGTACTGGTACACGGATATATTTACTAAAAGTGCAAAACGTAGTAATCAACTATCAGCATTCACTTCCCTTATATAATGAGAAGTGTATTCTGGTTAGTATATGCATTAGCATTAGAAACTTCAAAAAGTTAAACATTTGCGTTTAAAGCTGGGTTCTAAAAGTTCAATGGTCTTGAGTGAAGGCGTTTTAAATGTTTGGGGAATTCTATTTTATAACTTTTTCTTGCTGCCAACATAATTACTTCTAAGTGTTGGAAACCATTTTCAACTGACAAAAATATATATGTAAGCTGTTTTTTTTAAAGACAATTCTTTGCCGTTATGGTTGCTAGCTAGTGGCTTATGCAAACTAGTGGAGGGGTATCACTTCTTTCTTAAACAAGATTCGAAAAGTGCACTAGTGGCCGAGAATCCACGAACTTCCATTCGGCATCGTGGTCAACAATTAAAAATTCTAGTAGCACTATGCAACGAATTTTGGTATAGAGCATTTGCACGCGTACAAGGTTCAATTGATGCAAGAAATCAAGCCAAGGGACCATGCGCAGCGCCGTGAATTTGCTGGTTAGGTGTTGGAACATCATCAAATTAATGCGGATTTTTCGAAGAAAATAATTTTTTCAGATGAGGTACATTTTCAACTCGACGGATACGTAAGTAAGCAAAACTGTCGGATTTGATATTCAAACTCAAACAACCAATGGATCCACTGCGAGTAACTGTTTGGTGTGCATTTAGGGCCGGCTGGTTAACGGAGGCTTTGTGGCCCGAATTGGATGTAATTGATGTGGAGGACATGTTTTTCCAACAAGACGGTACGACCTGCCCACAGCACGTGAAACACTGGTGTTACTGCAGACTAAGTTTCCAGGCCGTTTCATATCTCGATTTGGCGATCAACATTGGCCACCAAGATCGTGCGATCTAACACCGATTGACTTCTTTCTTTGGGGCTGTGTGAAGGTAAAGGTATAAAATGAGTATTTGATTAACACCGACTTAGTAATTGAGGTTTAAATATCTAAGAGAAAACTCGTAATATACAGTTTCATGTGAAATAAGATTAAAAAGAGTTTGAACTTAAATATCTTCTACAAAAATGCTTCACAATTGACGAATTCTATTCGCAGTTTTCGTTTTTTTCTTAATCTTATATTGCAAAGTTTTGCTCAAACAAAATTAATATACTAATTTCAATACCAAAGTTAAAACATTACTTTAAAGGCATTAAATGTGACCTAGATAAGAGTAACGTCCTAAGAGTATAATTACATTTAACATCAAAATAATGATGTTATTTGTAGTACGTACAGAAGAAAAAGTTTTGCTGTTAAATGTATACGGAACGTAAACTTTTGGCAGCATGCAAGTTCGTAAGGTAAAAAAATTGGAAATGTTCGAATTTATTCAAAAAACAAAGGCAATATTTTCTACCGCTTCGCCTTCAATTTCTCCTTTTTTCACAAGCTCAGGGGGTTTAAAACCTTATGATGCTAGGAGCGCCACGCTGTGCTATCAAGAAAGGAAGGAAAAGATGTCTATGTGCAAGCATTTTAAATGCCCGTTGATCATAGTGATGGGGGAATACAGAACTTAATAAAGCATTGCATATTCGTTCCTCATGCGCGACTTAGGAATGAGTCTCTAAACTGAACAGTACTTCTGGACTTAAGGGTAAAATGAAGAGCATTCAAAGCGCTACAAATATTGAGGTTGAATTCATAGAGGGAACGACTGTATCAGGCTATTTATCTATATATCTATCTATAATAAATGCTGTGTCTTCGCGTTTTAATCATTAAAATAATATTCTGTTTTTGTTTTTTTGTAACGAATCTTACATGCGTTATATTCATAACATGCTCGTATAGAGTATGTTTTCAGCTATCTCTAGATCCTTATTTTCTTCTTAGTAAAATTCTAAAAAATCAGAAGAAGGAATTCCTGATAGGTGGATCATTGCTTCGTACTAACGTAACAACACTTGTTGGCTAAATAAGGCAAATAGGAAAAAATCTAAGCCGAGCATAGGAATTATAACTTGATCAATGGTGCAATGTTGACAGTTTCCAATTGAAAACTACTGTTACTTAAACCACACTAAACTAAATTAGGTTTACAGAATGCAACCAAACCTTTTGTACGATTGATTCCTAGGCGTAAATGAACTATCGAACTAAAAGCATAAATTGGAGCTCCAATTGAGTTTATCAAAAAAAAAATTACATTTCTGTATAATTTCGGAAGAAGTGACAGTTAGCAAATATCCAAATCGTCTCGCCAAACAGCAAATGTGTTTTCCTTTGTTTGTGTTTTTTTTTGCAATTCACTGATTTTTTCACTTTTTATCTTAATTCTGTGCTTAATTTTTAATTGTGGTTTGCAGTTGTAACAACCGAATCACTCAAAACACTTCACTAAGATTTTGGCTAATAATATTTTAAAAAAGGACGACGCGTCTACAAGACGGCAATACACACTACCGAAATCGGCAAAAGTTAAAACCCAACTAAACTAATTTGCTTAAGGCACGCACTGATTATACAAGGATCACGACAATGCAAGTAGAGCTGTTTTGTTTTGCCTTCCATCACTATCCCAGTGAGTGCGAGATGTGCTCTAGCTGTGACTAGTGCAGAACTTGATTGTTAGATTGTTGTAAAAGGATGCTTCTCTCAGAAATGTTCAGAAATATTTATTAGAAGAGCTCGTGATGTTTGCAGAAATATGCGATAATTTTCTGCTGTTATTTTGCAAAAAGAGTTTAAGTTGCCGTAAAGGGATGCTTCTTTTGGAAAGGTTCAGATATATTTTTATTAAGAGTTTGTGAGATTTGAGAAACATGCTGTTTTTCTGTCGCGTGTCTGTTCTCTGTTCTCCAAGAGAGTCTAAGTGGTTTTTAGTATTAAGGGTAGTTGAAAGAGGAATATTTTATGGTTTGCAGTTTTATGTTATGATTTTTACAGTACCTCTTATGTCCTTAAGAGTTTCTCCTGCAGAAACTGCGATACATATACTCTTGTCAGTATTTTCCAACTCTGCGTATTTCATTTCGCTCTTCTTTTATTAAACATTTATTAAGTAATTTATTAAAATGTTAACTCCTAATTTTTAGTTGCCATTTAAGTTAAGTTAAATGCTGCCTTACTTTTATAATTAAAATAAAACAAACAGAGATTAATTATTCTTTAAAACTCTAGTCTTTACAGAAAAAGATTGAGGTTTCAAAAACGGGCGGAATTAATTTTTTCTATTGAATTTTTTTTCCAAAACATTTAAGTGGAAAATATTGGTGAAAGTTTTCTCCGTTTTTTGCATACTCCAATGATTGCTGTTCATTGAAAGGATTGATATAGCTAATTCAAAAAGAGGAACTCTGTATATTTTGCTATTTATAATAAAAGTCCCTCCTCCAACCAATCATCCCATCACGTGTTTCTCAACAACACTCACGGGTCGCTTGGCAGCCTGTGAGGTCACCGCCAAAAATACCGGCGACCACGCACAGAATCTACTACACTCATAAACTCCTCTCCTTTGCCATGCCTTTTAAAAGGAACAACTCCCATCTAACAACGCCTTTTAAAAGGAAAAACTCCTATCCAACCTAAATTAATCCGAGCTCCCTGTATCCTACAGTAGTAGGTTCTGTGCGTGGTCGCCGATATTTTGGCCGGTGACCGCACAGGTAACCAAGAGACCCGTGAGTTCGTGGGAAAACACGTGATGGGATGAGTAGTTCGAAGAGGAGTTTTTTATTCGCCACCTTGCCTACGTAGAAGATTCTGTGCTTGGTCGCCGGTATTTTGGCCGGATCTTGTGGGAAAACACGTGATGGGGTGAGTAGTTGGAAGAGGGGGTGGTCTTGTTTTGGGGTCATAGGGGAGACATTTAGGAGTGTTTTTATTCGTCACCTTGGCCTACGTAGTAGATTCTGTGCGTGGTCGCCGGTATTTTTGGCGGTGACCACACAGGCTGCCAAGTGACACGTGAGTCTTGTGGGAAAACACGTGAAGGGATGAGTAGTTGGAGGAGGAGTGTTTTTATTTGCCACCTTGGCCTTCGTAGTAGATTCTGTGCGTGATCGCCGGTATTTTGGCCGATGACCGCACAGGCTACAAAGTGATCGGTGAGTCTTGTGGGAAAACACGTAATGGGGTGAGTAGTTGGAGTAGGAGTGTTTTTATGAAATAATAAAAACAATAAAAAATAATAAAAACCCGAGTAAAGAAACATATATATTGAGAGTTATCTATTGATCATCTATCTTGTGTAAGCTCATCTATATTTTATTAATCAAATATTAAAATATTAAAATGACTCATCTAGCTAATCTAACTCATCTAACTAACTAACTAGGTTAAAGCTAAAGAATGTTTTACGAACATATAAAATTAAGTGCTTCTCGAGCTGCCCGGCATATCTTTTTGCGGAAAGATTCCTCGAGTGCCTGACAGCTCCCTACACAATCGACCGGTTTTCACGCCGGTGTAACCAGCAACCCCAGGTGTACAAGTTGGCGAAAACCTAGGTCAACACCCTCTAGACCCCCGAGGCTTTGCTATAGAGCTTTCGGGGTTCGATAAGGTGGAATTTTTCCCCGAGCAACCTGGCAGACCGTCGTATCGACACCCGGAACTCCGAAAATTAAATTTATTAATTAAAATATAATAAAATATATTTAAATAATTAAATAGAAATAAGATTAATGGACTCTAGTGAGAAATCCTATTCGATAAATATAACTCCAGAACAATTCATGGTAGCTGTAGGTGTTTCGTGAATATATGGAAATTTTGAAGTGTATTTGATATTCAAAGACAACACAAATTGGCATATTTTTAAGATATATACTTTAAAAAACACTAAGTGTAATATTTTTAAAGGTATCCGGAATTCGAGTTGATTGTTTAAAGAAATGTTTTAATGAAAATGTTAGCAAGTTAGCGTTTATTTATAAAATTTTAATAAACTAGCTTTTCCCGGGCGCTCCGCCACCCGCACACAGGAATCCCTGCCTTGCCCTCACTACCACTGGATGGGTGTACTATGGCATAAACCTAAACAAACCACCTCAATCTAATTCGCACTGTGTGGTTTACCGAAAATTTGTTAAGATGCATTTTCTGTGAAAGTTTCAGCTTAATCGGCTATCTAGTTTTTGAGTTTAGTCTCGTATTACAAACCAACAAAATATTCATTTTTATATATATAGATTACAGTACGCACAAAGTAGCACAGCACACAGCACACAGTAATTATTATGCCCGAGCGTTTTTTCGTAAACTTAGTTATTTAGATACAAAATGGGTCGCCACAATTGGCGCTTTTATTTAAACAGGATAATGTATAGTCTATGTTCATCCCGAAAGTCCCTTACAATATTACCTCTTTATAATATCAGTAAAGATAACTTCTTACAAAACGATATTACGATATCTTCAGTATATATATAATGCATATAATTATAACATCAAGTGGAGCATTTAAATGAATCATCTCACTTCTAAAATTCAGAGACGATTATAAATAAATATTTCTATCCTCCATATATTTATATATTTTTTTTTAATTGAAATATAAGGAAATAATTGAACTACAACTGGTTTTAGAAAACTAACGGGCTGTTTACATTTGACTTATTATTATCTTGTACATTGACTTATTATTATATTGTACATTAATGGATATAAATATAAAATTCAAAGATTATGTTTAGCTAAACATGCATCCTAATGATTGGTAATGAATAGTAATTCATGGGGCTTAGTGCGCTGAAGTCTTCGATTTATTCCAGACTGGATGATAAGCCTTGATGCCTCCTCGTTGGTGTGCTGCATCAGTCTTTTCTCATGAGCCACTGCATACTTTCCGATTATGTTGGATACGGATACGGATACAGGGTGCATCCGCAATACATCTTTGTTCTGGAATTTTTGGATTATGCTGACGGTGGTATGCTTATCAGAACCCTTTTATGGATTCCATATGCCATAAATAAATAAGAGTCTTGTTTTGGATCGATAGTGTTGATTTCCTACCGATAAGCCAATTCATATCTTTGACCCTAATGTTAAGTTCAAGTCTTTTTTTCTTGACGTGTTCATTCCATCGAATTTTCGCGTCTAAGGTCATGTCTAAATATTTTGCAGAATTTGAGTACATGATTTGTAAGCCGGAAATTTTGAGAGGAATGTGTTTTATTTTTTTATTGGTAAAATAAAAAAAAATAAATTTTTCTGTTCAGTTGACTATGATATCTATTGCATCTTGCAATTTTCCCATGTGCAAGTATCGCTGTGTCGTCAGCAAAAGTTGCTAACATGCAATGATATGGGAGTGGTAAGTCATACGTGAAGAGTAAATATAAAACCGGACCCAGAATACTTCCCTGTGGAACACCCGCCTTGATTTCTTTTAATTGTGAGTAAGCGTCTTCTTGTTTTATACGAAAATATCGGTCTGAAAGGAATGATTCTAATACTTCCGCGTAAGGTTTAGGGAGAAGTATGTTTAGTTTATGGACAAGTCCTTTATGCCAGACTTTGTCAAACGCCTGTGTAACATATAAGAATACTGCAGAGCAAACCATTTTGTCCTCCAATGTTTTTTTCTATTTATTATCCGATGTACTTGGTCAAGTGTTGAATGTTTCTCCCTAAAACCAAATTGGTGAGATGGTTTCTTTATATTTTAATAAGTAATTTTTCTAATAGTTTTGATACAACAGGAAGCAAAGATATTGATCTGTACGATGACACCTCGTTAGGGTTTTTACTTGGTTTTTGAATCATAATTACTTCTGCCGCTTTCCAGTAGCAGGGAACATGTTTAAGACGAATGCAATAGTCAAACAATCAACTCAATTTTTCCAACGCTTTTAATGGCAGTTGTTTTAAAACTTCAGCAGAAATAAGGAAATAACCGGGTGCTTTTTTAGTTTTAAGATTTTTATGAATTTCTTTTTTTAACTCACTAAGTGTAACAATCGGAATAGTGACGTTATCTTCTTTAACTTCTTGCCAGGTTTCCTCATGATATATTTTGCAAATACTCGGCAAAGATAGCTGCCTTCTCTCTGTTACTTTTGGCCCATGTATTATTGCTTCTTTCGATGGGTGGAATATGTTTTAATGTTTACTTTAGGTACTTTGTGGCTTTCCACAGCGAAAATTTATCTTATTTGTTAGTACCGATCAAAGGATTGGTTTTTCAGTTCTTATAATTTCGTTCTTAATATTTCTGAGATATCAAACAAAACATACTCAAGTTTTGTGGACTGGATACCGTGATTCTTGCCTTTGAATCTTTCTTTTCTCAACAATCAATTTTTTTATCTCGTTGGGGCACATAAATCTAGGAGTTTTTCTTTCATTTACAGGTATGCTTTTCAATGCAGCTTTAGAAAATGGGTGGTGGGGTTATACATATTTGAGAGGCTTTGGATATTTATGGGGGTGATGGGCTTTTTGTATATGTTGGGTGAAAGATAAAATCTCTCCATCAAGCTGGGTTTTAGGTCGCGGATGAGTGTAAAGACTTATCTCTTGCTCTAATACTTCCTTAAAATAAATCCCGTCTCTAGGTTTATTAAATAAGGACAAACTCGGATTTTTTCAAGTTATTTGGTCGTAGAGGCTCAAGTTGACCGAGGAGTGATCGGAATAGAGATCTGTACCGTCTTCTATTATCAGATAATTTCTTGAGATTTTTTTTTATGAAAAAGTCCATTAGATCAGGAGTTTCATACTGATCAGTTGGCCAGTAAGTAGGTTTTCCAGTGGAAATGAAATCACATCCAGTTTCTTGAATAGATTTAAGTAAATTTCTTCCTTTAGTTGTATAGTTAATCTTGATCCCCAATAGATGTGCTTTGCGTTGAAGTCACCGCCCCTAATGAATCTCTTTTTATGTCTAACTATCAGTTCTTATATAGTACTTATACAGTTCTTAATTGATTCTTGAAACTAATACAAGCCTCGGATACATATCGAATTTATCAACAATGACCTTTGACCCACGGAAAAGGACAAGTTTTGGAACTTGGAACATACGCACGCTCATCAAGACAACAACGCTTGCACAATTAACAAACCACAATTAATCTTGAAACCTCAGGCGATAAATTGGGTTTCTAGGCGGGCGTTTGTAGAAGCCCTTTGCTCCCCCGTGAAGTAAAGGAAAGAAAGAAGGAAGGAAGATAAACTGCTGTGATTGATAAAGGATGTTCCTTGGTCCTCAAGGTAATTGTAGTTGCTTGAAACTCCACTGAACATAGTTTCTCTTCCTCGTAGTGTTCTATACACTGCACAATAATAATTGCACTGCCTCGTCTGGCATTATTGCTTGGATGGTTTGTTCAATATGTCTCGTAGTTGTTGAATTTAACAAATGATTGATGTGCTAAATGTGTCTCTGGCATACATCAATGTTTTTTAGCTCAAGAATAGCTTGGAGCTCATTTTTATGTTTTAACAGGCCATTAGCATTACTTAAAAGTATACGAAGGGGCTTAATCATGTATATTTATTTTTAAGGATTTCTTGAGCAATCTGCTCCACTTTATCTGTGTATTTTTGCAACAGGAAAAAACTCGATTTCGAAAATTTTGAGTGACAGAAAAGTAAAATAATTTTTTTTTTTAGTTTTTATTTTAATAAAATTGTTATTATTTTTTAATTTCTTTTGCGTTTAACACATTTCCCATATTGCCAAATTTTTTGAGATATTTGCAAAAACTAGAAAAACTAGTTGACTGCCAGTTCCGGTTGGCCGATTTCTGCCAAAATTAACTGGGACCTTCCAATTTATATAAGAAGTTTTAAGTTTTATATAAGAGTTTTCACCCGCATCAATTCAGCTGTCTGGGCTGTAGGGTAGACACAGGCAGACAGAATCACAGACAGACAGATAGAGTTTTCTTTCGCTTTTTCTGAGTCAAGAGATACGGAAATGGGTAAATCTCCAAAAATCCCGAGTTCCAAAAGATTAATGATTACTATGCAAGAGAAAGTAAAATGTTGTTAAGATCTACTCAAGACAAACAAAAATGACGAAATGAGCACGTGGTCATAATACTTCTTGTCGAAAGAACAATATTATGCGCACATGGAGATTCATTCTTTATCGACAAAAACAGTAACTTTGGATTATCTTTTTATAGGCGACTTTTTTTATTATTATTTCTCTTTTTTGTTAATTTTATAAAAATTGCTGTAGGAAGGGAATCAATTTAAGAGATTATGTTGAAGTTCATAAACCTTACATGCGCAGTAGTGCTTACATTATTTGAAAGTTACGCTCTTTGCTTGATAAGCTAAAAAAAATATTCTGCTCTGAGAAGGTCATCATGTACATGTATCTCTGCAGTAAAAACACAGACGGAAAAATCGACCATCTTTTCAGTATTCTCCTTATGCCCTATAAAACAGTTTTCGTCCGTTTGAGTAAATTACGTTAGTTTGATCCCGACTTTCGCCTATAATTGTGGTCTGTGGTGTGCTGCCATAATTTTTTTTGTTAATTTTCTGTGTTGATTATTCGTAGATTATCGATAGAGCAGCTTACACAAAATTGGAATATTTTTGGGTTCAATTATAAATCTTTTAATGAACAGAACAGAACATTGACAAACAAACGTTAATTTTTATGAAATTAAAAAGTAAATTTTTATATACAATAAAAAATCTTTAACGATCGATTTAATCGAATCGAATCATTTACTAAATTTTATAAACCTTTTAGTTAAGTGAGGAAACAAGGTACACTTAAGTCTTTAACTTTCAACTACGTACTTTAAATATGTAACCAACATATTGATATAATTTGTTCTTGTGTTGAACTAAAAAAAGTTAAAAATAGCATATCTGTCGAAACTTAATTTACCTTCAATTGGACAAGAAGTAATATCAAATCACTTCTTCATTTTATTACTTTTACACTATTAGCATTATATCCTTGCACAACATCTACATAATTAAAATCGCTGGTGTCGATATGTTTAACCTCACAAAGACGTAGTACTCCGGGTCTAGCGGTACTGCCGCGGTATTGCGGTATTGCCGCGTCGCTAACTGCATGAAAGTGCAACGGTTAAGTTGTTTTATTAGGTGCGCACTAATAGTACCTCCGCGTTGTTATAGGTTAATTAGCGTAGAAATGGCGCAGTAAAAACCCATTACTCGTAAAATGAGCATAGAGAAGGCTGAAGAAAACGATAATTACAGTGGTTGTCGGTGGACTAATTGCAAGCTCCAGAAGGTCTTGTGTCGGTTTGGTAAGACCAGCTAAAATAGTCAATCAAAATAGACTTTAGATTTAATGCGAGAAAGGGAATCGCGTGACAAACGCTATTTTTTGCTTCACTGAACACGCGGTTATATTAAAATAATTTTCGTCGATAAGAAACAGAAAATAACAAAAAAATCGAAAATGTAATGAAAATTGTTGAGTGTTAGCAGGAAAGTGCCTGGCTAAAACAATGCGGGATTAATTTTAGAGGAAATACTGAAATAAGGACGTAATTTATGAGACTTTAGCACTATAATTGAGAAATAAAGAAAACTTTTATGACATTGTGGAATACAAAAAGTAGTACGAAATAGTTTGCGTTCGGCCGCGAAAACTTTATGTGTTCTAAACTTTAATTTTTCATTCGCAGCGATGAAGCCAATTTCTGGACTGGACTGGACCCACAAAAATTGACTATATGGTGGTCTAGAATGGTCATTGCCACACTTCTTCTTCAATGAACATTTATGCAAAGCAGTCACAGTTAATGGAAATCGAAACAGATTATATTAATTGACTATGTTTGGGTGTAATTGGAGGAAGTTGACTTGGAATATATGAGATTGTAACAAGACGAAGCCACATGCTACACAGATTCAATTCCTTCAACCTTTAAATTGTGTTCTTGACCGTACCATAAGTAAAATGTCGTGAGTTAGTTAAACATCGTGTGTGTGAGCGAAACGTCATGTGTAATTGAAATTTTGGATAAAGTAGTAACGCGTTTTATTTTAAAAAAGCGACTTCAAAAAAGAGACTTCATAAAAGGCGACCATCAAAAATGCGTACGATGCGCGATAAAAAATAAAAAAATATCGAGTTGATTATGTTATCAATATGTGATGGAAAATTAATTTCAAAAGTCCTTTTGTTGGTCGCCTCTTTTGTCGCGCATCATTTTAATCGTGCTTGTTGAACTCGCCTTTTCAATAGTTAACCGTGACGCGTATTATTCTCAATTTTCGCAAAAGTGAAATATCTAAAAATCTAGTTTTTGTGGGTATTTTGAAATTATCATAGGAAAAAGTTTTTATTTTTATGAAAAACTTATTTAACCTATTAACCGCGGTTGGGTATAATTATGTGTGGCTGGTCAATCAATGCCATCTTACGCTGTTTGCGATCAAATCCTGTTATGATATCCGCGTATATTCAATACACGGAAGGGGTATAAAAATACCCAAAGATAGAGTACTTTTCAAAAAATTCTACCAGGTACCAGGTAATAGGTAGAGCGCATTGGTTTGGTGTATTACATAGAGGAAGGATGAGACTACATTAGAGAAAATTGGGAGTGGTGTGGGGGGTTCAAAGTTGAACAAAATTTCAAAACCAGAAAATTGACATTTGAGAGCCCCTGGAAAATTGGGGAAATGAAAAATCAGGAAAACCTCCGAGTGCCTATTAGCCTGATAGGTCCTCTATCTAATAAAAATATAAAGGTCCGGGTTAAATAACTCACCTGGCGCGCAGGTGTGATTTTATCGCTTGGGTATTTTTCTACCCATTACGCGCATTGATTCTAGAAATACATGATTTTGGGATTTTTTTTCAATAAAAAACCCAGTTTTAATCAACATTATGAAAAATAATATATAAAGGTATATATAAAGGTATATAAAGGTCCGGGTTAAATAACTCACCTGGCGCGCAGGTGTGATTTTATCGCTTGGGTATTTTTCTACCCATTACGCGCATTGATTCTAGAAATACATGATTTTGGGATTTTTTTTCAATAAAAAACCCAGTTTTAATCAACATTATGAAAAATAGTATCCAATGTCATGGTTTAGTGAGTTTGTGTGACATTAGTCACGTCTTTTGCGGTGCCAACATGAAACTCTACAAAGCATCTTTTTGGGTGAAGGGTCATATCACATTTGACGCATCCGTACTCAGTTTTAACGCCACATTGAGCACATCGGGCTCGGATCAGTTCGATCCATTCGCTTTGCCATCTGTTAAGCGTTGGAAACGGATTTACCTTTACCCGAAATCCTACAATTTTCCGGAATTGTGACCAAACGCTGACACGGAAATCAAACTGGCCCATTGTTGGTTCTCCAGCAGTTTTCCGACAGATGCAATCTAGCTTCCACGCGTTTACCATAGCAGCATTTGTAAGTAGCGGCCAATTCTATTTTTGCCAGGGACTCGAATACGATAATTATTCATCGCATTATCAAATAATCCACGCCACCTATGCGCTGATTATATTGATGAATGATATGTGGCTGGTCAATCAATGCCATCTTACGCTGTTTGCGATCAAATCGTTTTGCTCATGTATCCGACTATATGGTGGGCAATGTATGATATACGCGCATATTCAATACGCGGAATGGGTATAAAAATACCCATACCGTATCTCAGGTAATAAGACAGATAAAAAAAAACCTAACCTCTAATTGGACCAATAGTAGGGTCTGTATGAAGTTTCATCAAAATCGCTTTACGAAATCAAGGGTCAGCAGTAAATGGGTTAAAGGATAAGGTCAATAAGAACGAAATTAATATGAAGCAATGGTAAAAAGAACGGACAGTAGCAACGTTTTTAACTTTTTAGTTTTTTATCAATTGATTTGTAAATATAGTTATCATAGATTTTAAAAACATACTTAAAAATTTCGTTCATCAATCCGTTTGACAGAGAATGACGGCAAACTCTTTTGTATTTTGTGTATACACTTTTGCTTGATAGGACTAGTAATAAATCAAATGATTGATAAATCAAATCTAATATTCACTGCATTAACGCAGGTGTATCTCAATCTTTTGTTTTGTTTCCAAAACTCTTTCTCATTTCCATCAATGATTTCCTGTCCACTACTTCTAACCCAATGCCTTCTTTAGCTAAAGATGGATTGTCAGCTTTTCAAAACGGAGTTTTCATTATCTGCAAGTTTCTTATCTACAACAAGATTCGTTGGAACCACCATATACATTTGCCATTGCTAAAAATGCTTAAGTTAACTAAAACGGCGAAAGAAATACTTGATTTACTCGGTACCAAGACTACAGTTCATCTACTGGAAATAATACAGAAACGCGCGATAAACCTTATTGGTGACGGAAATATTGCAAAAATAATCAACTCGCTTGAATATTTTCTTGCTTGTCACTGCTTTATCGCTTTTAATACGAGCTACTCGTATATTCAAGAGAATTATTCACGTGCATCCTGCCAATTATTCAACCCATCCGCAATACTCGTAACTCCACTTTAGCTCACGGGTCTACCATTGATCCCATCTTCATATCTACCGACCAATACAGAGATTCTTCCTTTAGTCGTACATTAATTATGTGTAACAATTAGCCGAATTTTGTGTTTCCTTGATCGGCAGGCATTTAATATGCAATGGAAAATATATGTCAACTATTCCACTCCTTAATTACCAAATATCTACGTTAAGTTTTCTTAATTGTCGTGTTCTGTGAATAGATGGAAATATCGAAAAATATATACTCGTTGTACTTAAGTTATTGATTTTAACAAAGAATTCACTAATGCTGTCTTCAGGTAGAGAAGCTGAACAAATTTATAATCTCTTTATCAAAATTTGCAATTCGCAGGAATATTTCAAAAATTAAAAACCAGTCTGAATAATATTACTTCTCAACTAAGAAAAAAAATTAAACAAATAAAAACTGATTCCATCAGTGATTATCTGAAAGAACATATGAACTGAACGAATACTGATTATTATTTGTGAAAAATAACTGAAGGCAGTCCTCATAGATTACCGTGACCTAATGCCGCTATATGGCATGTTTTTTAAAAAAACGACCCGTCCACTACCAAATTTTAATAGAAAATGTTTCCATCGGAGATACACATATGTACAAAATTTTAAATCTAAAATCGAAAATCGGGCTTTGGGAAGTAGGTTAAAAATTTGTCGCAAGATCCCATCACCGACAGAACGAACGAACGAAAGACAGCACGACAGGACCATGCCGACGCGAAGTTAATATAGAAAATTTAAAAATAGCATAAGTCGAAATAAAGCTCATGGATTTGACTTATTAACTGCTCCAATTTTAAAAGAACTACATAGACAAGCAAATGTCTAATTAACCCATTTTGTTAACGCTTAATTTCTTCAAGTATAGGTCCCTAAGGAGGAAATCCACCCAACGACAATGCCATATCGATCAATATCTTTACTACCGGTAATATTCAAACTATTTAAGAGAATAAGAGATAAGAGCTAAAAATTGGGATAAATACCCAATCACCAATTTGGATTCAGGAATAAACTCTCTACAATAAATCAAATCTATATGATAATCAGAGTTATAGAAAACAAAACAATTAAGTTCTACTATCTTCATAAACATGACAAAATTTTTCCACGACATCTGGCATAATAGACTGATATATAAACTCAAATAACTTCTTCTGGATCAATACACATTCATTCTTTAATCATATTTAACAAAAAGTTAATTTAGAAAAAAGCAAGAAGTTGAATACTCTGATCTGAAAGAAATTAAGGCAGGTGTCCCACAAGGAAGCATTCCTGGTCCAGTACTTTACCTTCTATAAACCAGTGATCTACCAACTCTAAAAAATAACACTGTCGTGACATTTAATGATGACAAGGCAATTATGGAAATAGTTTGGAGCATTGCTAAATACACCCGAAAACTGCAATTAGCAATCTCCGAAACATAAAGCTGGACCATAAAGTACCGAATCAAACCTAATGAAACACAGTCTGTGCATGCAGACTTTACTAATAACAGAGATGAACACAAAACGATTTACTTCCTTCAAAAATTTAAAAAAATGTATATTGGAGTCCCTCGATCGATCACTTTCAAATTTTAATAGAAAGTGTTGTCATCAGAGATACAAATGTGCAGCATTTAGAAATACCATTGCCAAGGGTGAACATGCAGGGGAATAAGGTGAGCTATGCCCGTTTTTAAAATTAAAAAATCGGAGGAATGTAATTTACAATATATCACATTCCTCACGTTTGTAGCCAGTTTCGATTTATTTTCTCAGAATTTCCCAGATTTATTTAAAAAAGCTATACGAAAAACGATAACTACACTTAAACGACGCATGTCCAAATGCGTTATTCAATAGATCATGGTCATGGAAAACAACAAAAAAGCTTGAACAAGAAAATATTACAAATAATGAGCTTCCAAAATCTTGGATCCTCTATTGTACAATTTGGTCTATTAGGAACTACTGACGTCTTTCTTGAAGACCAACAACTTGACAGTGAATCGTACCGGATTCGTTCGTAGTACCAGGCCTAGCAAACAAAACAGGCACGGTCAACTACTCAGCTTCTAAAACTGAAAAGAGATTTAATTTTAATGAAGAGTATTTCCAAAATAAATCAATATTGACAGATCTCCCATTTAGTTTTGCTGTGTGAGACAACTTTACCTAGATGTCTGCGCCAAAGAAATTACAGACGTAAACTTTAATTTAAATAACATCTTAAACTTTGTTTTATTAGTTATTTTTATGCTCTCAAAATTAGAATTAAAATAATGAAAGAAATCAAAATTATTTTTTACGTCATCAGAAGAAGAAGAAGATAGTTCAGAATTACATTTAAGAAACATAGCAAAATACTAAATTCACAATTTGGATATATATATCTCAAGCTGTCAGAACAAATAAAAAATCTACACCGACAATTACGGCAATCTTACAAGCAACAGATGGTTTTTTGGTTTTATTCTCAGTGAATGAATTTTTTTCCTCCACGGAGTTCTCGTGAATGTAGATTCTCCACTCCTGTTGCAAACACTAATACTTCGGAGACGAAAAATTTTCAAATTTATAGCCTGAATGTACCGTGACATCAGAACGACGCTGTACACTTGTATTCACTACGAGTACGAGTACTTTTTTCTTTGCAAACTTTCAATCGCCATTAAAGGACAACGACGATGTAATGTTTACTGTTATAAGATGCGAAATGTTGCCAGCCGGATATGAATGCATTGTTTTCTTGTACATAAGTATTTATGAATACAATCATATTTCAGTACATATTCTGTAAAAAGTTTCTTTAACTTTCAATTTAATTGGAGAAATGCATGTTTAAATATTTCTCACAAAAATTAAAACTTCAGTAAAGTTTATAACATACTTGTTGTAAATGACGCTTCGCTGTTTGCTCGTACCCGAACAGAAAGTGAAAACGTGTAAGGAATATAGTGATGGACATAATTTCGACATAGCCACTTTGAAAATCGTTTGACTTTTAGATAGCAAATAAATGCAAAAATTAATTTGAAATTTTCCCAATGCACAAAATTGGGAACTGAATGACTTACAAAAATTTACTGTGGAATTATTTGTAAATTCTACTAAAGAAGGTAAATCTGCTAACTTCGATTCTTATGTGCCATGTCATGTGCCCTCTTTCGGCACCACATGTCTAAATGTAGGTAAATTCACATAAATTCATATTCAAATACACGTCCTTGCTTTACATTAATTATAGGCGAGTCATCTTCTATAAAGTCACTTTAATAAGATGTTACATCACGTTTAAAGTCACTCAAAGCTTTAACCTTGGAATTGGATTTGGGTAAGCCTTCAGATGTTTTAAATATTCAAAAGTACATAATTGCAAAATAAAGTCATCACTTGTACGAGTAAAAATGTTGTCTCCTAACCAGATTCGGTAGGGTTATTTGAATGTTTTTGCTTAAATTTTACATTCTTTTACATAGTATTAAAGGAATAAACAAGTAAATGTAAAAAACCTTCGTTTTCCGGGTACAAACTTTTATATACACATCGAAACATGCCACACAGTTGTTTATTATTTGGTAATAATCGCCAAAATATCTGTTTTTCTTCAAATAATTTTCTTTTTTCCACGCCTCACGCGCGCCGCACGCGACTTGCGACACGCGGCTAAAGCGGGATATCAAAATTGGCCCCTGACGTTGAGCCGCTCACAAAATTTCAGCCCTCTGGGTCGTGCGAAATGTGGTTAGAAAAGACCTCAAAAAATGAGAAAATGGCACGATTTCAAACCATCACACGTGACGCGCGTCATACGTGGAATATAAAAAATGCTATTTTGGAATTAGATACTCATTTCAACTCTCTTGCTGGTATCGAAGGTGGTTAAAAAGGATCTCAAAGTATTCGAAAATACAGAAAAAAAGTCAAGTTAAGTCAAGTTAGATGCTGAGGATTCTTTAAAACCTACAAGGCTTTTATCTGGCATAAGTCGGTAGAACAAACCGATTCATCTGCGTATTTCATTAGGAGACAAAGCGAGTTCTTTGACTTTGTTCCTAAATTTGGCCAAAAATTATCCACCAACTGCGGTTTGTTAGAAAGTTTTTCGCCACAAATTTTCAACAAGCGAATGTCATGCCTTTTTTAAAATTAATCACCCAACAGTTGTTCGCGTTAAAAGGTCCTTGTCTCTCTTTAATTTTTTCATGCAATTGACATGCCTTTGATTTAGGAACCTCACTCGAATTCAGCACATTTTGATTTCAAGAACCATTTGTATATAGCTTGTTCCATCTTGGGATATTCACATACTCTTTTAAGGTTATTCTTTTTCCCGGTCCACAGTCAGTATTGGCAACAAATTTTCTTACCGAGTTCTCGTTTACCTTTAATTGACAGTTTCACAATTTTTTTTAGTAACACCCATTCTTCAAGAAATTAAGCGTGACGGATCACCAAAAACAATTTTAAAACTAACCAAGAACACAGTTGCACTTAACATATACATTCATGGTATTCTCAAGTAGCAAATAGAAAAATAGAAGCTCAGACAAAATGGAGAATCTCAAAGGACAAGAAAATAAAAAGAGGATATGATGAAATAATAGTTGCACTTATTGCGGTGGAATTTTGGAAATGTTGCGTCAGCAATGATGAACATTTAGGCGTTGCGATAACCGAGTAACCGAGTTAATCGAGAATGTACTGTATATGATTTTGCTCAGAAAAGATCCTTCATAAAAGATGACAACAAGTTATGAAAATTGAAATTGCACTTAAAAATCCAATTTCCACGCCATAATTCACGACGTGACAACCATAAAATATTTTTTTAAATTGTATAGCGGCGTGATAGCATGAACTCAGCGAACATGTTGGTCGAACTTGCAAACAGCTCCTCACACGGGCAAATTATTGAAGAGCACAACATTCTGCGCAAACATGTCCATCGTCAGAGACCCGATAGAGAATTCATCAAAAAATATAGCATATATGATAGCAAACCCCTAGCAATATTCCAATATAATTTTTTTTAATTTAGAAAAATCTGAAATCAAAACTCTCAAAACAAAAGCATTTGTACACTTATCACACACTGTTGTATGCACTACACACAGATAAACTTTATCGTATTTGTGCACTTAACACACAGATAAAAGTATCGCGTTAGTTTTAATATTATAAAATATTTCCATCTTCGTTTCCATAGTTATTCCCATAAATGTACCTCAAGCAATGCCAGTTTATTTGTACAAAATACACGCAATTCCATATCAAACAAAAAAACTTATCATTGTCCAGGACATCAATCATTAAAGCTAGCGCATCTATTATAGGTAGCTGAACATTTGTATATTGTGTGAATGTATTTATTAATGTTGTTAATTCTGTTGATGGATTAAAAAAAGTCAAAGCAACAATTATATCACGAGTGTTAGAGCGAATCGAAATGGAAACACTCGTATCTAAATGAGTCCTGTGTACTAAGCTCTCGGCGCTCAACAGTCGTATTTTCATGCAACCGCATGAACATCAATTTGATTACATTTTACGCCTTTTTGAAAGGGCACAAATGCAAGTGAGTTTCGTGTAGCGCCAAGATGTCCAATCAATGCACAAAATGCTGTATGTATTTGCAAGAGAAGAGGATTTACTTGCCTAAATTTGCAACTTTATGCTCGTAATAAATACTAAAAAGAATAGTTTATGTTAATTTTATGTTTCAGCATTCTTCAAGCACTGCAATTATTTTTTTTAAAAAAGGTAATGAATAAATTGAATATATTTCACATCTTTTTCTAGAACATTTTATTAACCACAGCTCCCGTGCCATCTAACATTTTTTAACTCTTATTTACTGGGAACAAATCTGGGTCGTATTAATTAATTACGATGCATTCACACGTAAAATAGGTCGACAACCAGTTATCAGAAACTACATACGCACATATTATGCTTTAAATACTATTTTACAAGTATGGTGGCTGAATCCGCACAGCAATATCTACTCAACAAACACATCTGCTCCGGTGCAAATTAAAAACCAGAAACACTCGTCCGTCTTTAGAGCTCCTTGGCTATTAATGACGCAATGCAACCAAAGGCTATTGGTGCAGAATTAATGAATAATTTGGACATAACAAAATGACTCAAAAAGTTTTAGCCCCGAAAAACCACATGGATTCAGAAATTAATATACCTCATTAGCAACACCACAAAAATATAAAATAATCGAAAACTTTAAATCATAGGTGAATCACAAAACAGTTTTCTAGTTTTTCCGTCGACCTAAGATCAAATCACTATTTTAAAGTTAAGTTCCAAAGGTAAAAAATATTAGAAATATTTCCTTTAAATGTACGAATTTCAAAGAATTGACAACTATCAGCTGGGAGTAAAAATATAAAATTTTCTTCACATACCCAATGCGAAACCTTTAAAGAGCAGCTGTGAACTTATACTAAAGTTTCAAAAATGTTTCCAAGACATGCGAAATTGATATAATCGAAATATAAATGATTGGAAGGATGAACGGAGCAGGAATAACTAAATTGTACAACTCCAATCCAATCCAATCCAATCCAATTAAAATCAGCAGCATCATTTATGTGAATATATTATTCGTTCGCATCATGATACTTTAAAATTTGAATTGAGAAAGCTGGTATCCTATATGGATGTAATGTAATAAAACAGCTCAAATGACAGGAGAACAAGTATGTTGTTCTATTCCAACAAAGCACCACTATTTCGTACCAATCATATAATTCTAAGTACATAAAGCAAAAAAAAACCAACCATAAAAATTGTTCATGTAAATTCTCAAATAACCAAAAGTATGCTGAATTCCATTATAAATTTAGAAAAATAAAAACACATATGAAACACAACAACCTAACAACAAAACAACCCCAATAGTAAAACAAGCAACGCTCCTCATAGCACCCCACAACACCCACAGAACACAGTCATCATAGTATGGCATGATCTGATGCCGCTATGTAGGGAAAATTTTTATGGGAGGCCCCCGGACCACTCTCAAATTTTAATAAAAAATATTGTCACCGGAAACATACATGTGTGCAAAATTTCAATAAAATCGGGTCATGGGAAGTGGGTTAAAATTGATCACAAGATCTGACCAGTCAGCCAGCCAGCCAGCCAGCCACGGGCACGCAAAGTTAATATAGAGAATTTAAAAAAAGTACTTCTTAGTGCTATAAAATATTTAAAAGAGAGATATATTTTTTATTTAATAAAAAAGTTTAACCCCAATTTATTGCAGGATAAAAAGGCACATACTTAAATAAACCATTTTATTAAATAAACCATTTTTTCAATTCTCAAATATTTTAATAATACTAATTCCTTTTGTTCTGCATTTTGTAAATTTATTTGTTTTAGTAATAATAATAAACAACTAATAAATATGTATAAAAATTAACTGTTTCAAATAGGTTTACTTCATTTAAATTCTCTCCCTTAAAACGTAAGAATTTTTTCTCAAAACTACGAGTACTTTTATCAAATATGGCCACGGTGTCTATTTGTAAAAATTCGATAATCCACTACACCTAAATAGTTTCTCTTCTTGTATTTTAATATGTCCGTGGCAACTATGCTAAATGGTATTTTTGGGATATCATGAAACAGCATTGGACTTCGTTATTGAGGATTCCTTAATTGTTGACTAACTTCACATCTGCTTATTTTATTTTTTATGTCTTTACTTATTTCACTCCATTAAAAAAAATTTTTTTACTCTCTGCTTTATTTTTTCTATCCCCAAATTAGACAAACGCTAAATGTGCATGCAAAGAACTTTTTTTGTAAACTCTCATAATTTTAAAAATAATTAAGAGATACTATAAAATGATTTACAGTTGAAGATATAATAATAAGATTCGGCGCAACAGACCATTGCGGTCCAAGGCCTAGCTTCTCGCGACCATTTGTGTTGTGCATGTATATTTTTGGACACAACGCATTGGACGCATTTACTGAAGATTCCAGCCCCGATCGTAAAATAAAGTCGTATTGTGGTTACACCTCCATTTTTTTTAATTTGCGTACGACGGGAGTGGCACAGCGTGGGCGTTAAGTAAAAGGAGGAAATAAGAGGAGATTTCTATAAACTTGTGTTTTGAATGCCCGTGGATCATAGTGATGTGTAATGACAGAGTTTCTCAAAGCAATTCACATACGTGTTGTGCGGCTGAAGAACAAATCCCTGAACTCAACTGTACGTCAGAAGATGGACTTGAGGGTAAGCTGACGGGCATTTAGAGTGCCACGATATTGCGGTTTGAATTCAAGGAGAGGTGGAATGTAACTGGTTGTTCCTCTTGAGCACCGCTGGTGGAACAAGCGATAGAACCGTGATAAGCAAGAAACGTTTCTGCGGTATTCAAGCGAATTTGGTAATGTTTTCGTAACCGATAAGTTTTATAACACGGTTATATATTCTATCTAGATGATTCAAGGTAGTTTTAGGTGCACCAGCCCATATATGACAATTGTACTCAAGTTTAGGGCGAAGCGAAGCCTTGTAGAGAGAAGCAGGATCAAAGGGAGTGAAATATATCTTGCACTGGGTAACTGGGTTAGAAAACCTAAATATTTCGCAACATTTTTGGCGTCGGTCAATATGTGGTCATTCAAACGAAGCTTGTCGTTAACGCACTTACCCAGAATTGCGAGATTTTCAGTTTCCTGATGCAAGTGCCATTCATGGATAATGACACGAGATTTAGGATTTGCTTAGACGACAGGAGACAGCATTAGATTTTGGAAGCGTTAAATTCTACTCGATTATTTTCTCCCAATTTTATTATGCTGTCCAGTTCAGAATTTACCGTGCTTAACATATGTACCACAGGAGAAGGAAAAGAACGTTACTTAAACTTATATGCGAAGCTGAGAGTGCTGTCGTCAGCGAAAGAATGAATTGGGTTAGAAGCATTGGATAAGAGGTCATTATTAAAAATAAAAAAGGACGTCTGAGAAAATATAGACCTGGGGAACGTCAGCAAATATGCGACGAATTTTAGATTTGAAACCGTACAGACTTGTAATGAGCGGTCCAAAATAAGGCTTTGAATCCAATAAAGCTATTTTTCATCGAATCCGCAAGCACGCATTTTAGACGAAAGATCTTGATGCCAAACTCTATCATATACTTTGGAAATACCAAGTGCAATGACTTTGCTTTCTCCAAATTCATGCAAAGACTGGTTCAACTGTTCGATGAGATATGCCATCAGATCGCCTGTGGAACGTTGCCCACGAAATCCGTGCTGCAGGTCACTAATGATTTCGTTAGTTTGTGGTTGCATTAACATTCATTTTATTTATATTATCTAAACACACAACTCGATGGGTGCATGGATGTGTGTATGTATGCATATTCACACCATATAATATATAAATGAAAAAAAGTCTTTGGTAAAATTTGGACCCGATAGGTGGCGCTGGGGTGGAAAATGTAGGTTTCGTCTTCTTTTTCTTGCTATGTTTATTTGGCTTCGTAATGTTAGTCTTTTCACGACCGTTCATTTTGCGCTTTTTTGCTTGCTCCCGAGTTGGTACACCGAATAATTTGTACGTTTTTACTTCAAATAAAAAAACAAAAAATATTGTCTATCCACTGGCGTTAAGATAAATTATTAAAATTAATAATTTCCCATTTGTCTTAAACACATGTGTTTTATTTTCTTGGGCGTCCAATGGGGTCGATAGGTAGGTCACGAGGCCACGGGCAACGCCGTGCTTTATAGTACTCGTACTTTTGTTTCTCTAAGTGTGTGCATGCATATTGTGTAAATGACTTCGCTGGTCCAACGCGTATAGCAATGATTTCTCCAGTTTATACCGAAAGTGGGCACCGTAGCTCAGTGGAAAAGAGCATGGACTTCTGAGCAGGGGGTTCGAATCCCAGTAACACCAAAAGTATTTTTCTCGCGAATGGGTGACAAACGTTCCGAGAGTAATAACTTGTCACGGAAATCTTCGCAATTCGCCGTTCCGATCCGGCATTAAATTGTAGGTCCCCTCCATTTGTGTGCAAAAATATACATGCTCAACACGAATGGTTGCGAGAAGCAAGGCCTTGGACCGCAATGGTCTATCGCGCCGAATATTATACCGAAATATTAGTAAATAGATTTAGGATATAATTAATATGTAATATATGTATGTAAGTATATAAGTCAAAAAATTATAAGAGGAGGTCGAGTCGAGATCTTGAAGTAGCAGTTTGTGAATAAATTTTAAAAAAGCAAAAATATTAAAAATTTAATATTAGTGAGTTGGCGACATTTATTTATGGTTATTGGCAAGTTGGCCAAAATAAAAACCAAATGCTTCAAGATATTTCCCGAGCTGGTAATCGATCAGCGTTTCCGTAACCTTCTGAAGAATGGATTAAAGTGCTAAGGGCTTGTACGAAGAAGGAGACTGAGTATTGAGATCCTTTGAAACTATAGAAATTGCACCAGTACGAATATAAATCTTTCCTATAGAGTGTTATTCAACGTCATTCGCCTCTATTCCACTAATAAATATTATTATTTGACCTGACGCTTCATCACGTGTTTTAGTTGAACAAAAATATAAAACAAGTAAATGTAAAAAAAACTTCGTTTTTCGGGTACAACTCTTATGTATAGATCGAAACACGCCACACAGTCGTTTGTTATTTTGTAATAATCGCCAAAATATCTGTTTTTAGGTCAGTACTTTTTCAAAGTATTTTTGCAACGCTTCACACGCGCTACACGCGACTTGCGACATGTATCTAACGCGGGATGTCAAAATTGGTCCATGACATTGAGCCGCACACAAAATTTCAGCCCTCTAAGCCGTGTGGAAGGAAGTTAAAAATTACCTCAAATAAGACGAAAAATTGTTTTTCGACTCATCTCACGCGACTCGCGACACGCGTAATACACGGAATATAAAAAATGCTATTTAGGACTTAGACACTCACAAAATTTAAGCTCTCTAGGTCATGTGGACGGTGGTTAAAAATTACCTTAAATTAGTCGAAAATACAGACAAAAAGGGTTCAAGTCAATTTTTTAAAAAACAATGTCGAACTTTCTTCAGACATTTAATAACATCAATAAAATGCCACGGATTCTTTTAAGTACAGATACATATAATCGTACGTTCGCAACTCCATCACGAAGGATATCTTTTGCTGAATATGATGCTTAAAGTTTAAGTTGCTGGGAACTATAGAAATAATTCCTGTTATTTCTCTTTATTTCATAACGAGGCAATTCATCTTCGTTACCGTATGAAAGAGTAAATTTTCACAAATTGCATATTTCTGCAAATGTCCTATAGCTATGTCTAAACACTTCTCGAGTGTTTCTCAGAGAAATTATACCATTTATTCATTCTCGATATGAATATGAAGGGGATGACTTTAAAATAAAAAAGGATTTTTAAAAGTATGTATATATAATTACCACACTAAAGCAATAATAAGGAAGAGTGGAAGAGTAATAATAATAACTATAATTGGCGCAACAGATCATTGTTGTCTCAGGTCCAGGTTTTCGCGACCGTTCGTGTTGTGCGAGTTATATTTTTGCACACAAAAATAAGGGAGTTATAATTTAAAGCCATATTTGAAAAGTTTGCATAATAGTTATTACTCCCAGACTTTTTTCGGTTATTCGCAATAGGTGGAACCGCTTTTTCTGGAAGTATAGCTTCGACCTTCCAGCTCAGTAGTTCAATGTGCTAATAACTAGAGCCACTGCATCCACTTTAAAATAATACATAAATAAATTCATACCAGGTAAGGTCAGCACTGGACAGTTTTAGAGCAAAAGCAGCCCAAAATCACTTCAGTGTTGCTGTGAACAAATCCCAAAACAACATAACACAACAATCTCTAAATTTTTTTTTAATTTCCCAATATGGGAAGTATATTTCACTTTGGTTTCGCAAAATACTTAACCGAATTTACACTCAAGTTTTTTACTTTCGTTTTCTTTAAAGTGATCTACACGTGATCTTTAGTGAAAATACAAGCATAGTAGAAGTTGGAATTCTTCGGTTTGTTCCGTTGTTTGATAATGAAAATTAAATATAAAAATGCACACAAACAGTTAACACATTTCGTCCGGAAGTGGACTATAATCCGTGGGATTTTGTTGTTGTTCAACTGCACATGAATTCCTTAACATTGTCTTTTATTATCAATGTTTGTAACCGATATTAATGTCGATTCTAAAGTTTTCGGTTTAGTTGAGGTGAATAGCAATATTAGACAGCTCTATGTTTTTCTACAGCTTTTTTTAACTTCTTATTTTATTTATCCTTGATTGACGGCATGTCTATTGTTTTTATTTGTCTTTTAAATTATAATGTTTGCTTTTTGTAGTTGACAATGCACGACCACTGCAGCTGAACCTAACTAGTTTTTTACTAGTGTTATGGTGGCAGGACCTGAACGACAAAATAAATCTACATCCGACTTCGGCAACATCGAAGCTTTACAGCAATAGAGAATAGACCATAGACCATAGACCATAGAAAATAATGTGATAATTATGGTATTACAAAAAGTGGTTCGAAAGAAGGCTTTGTTACTTAGTTGCGTTCTTAGCACACAAAAAACACCAATCGGCAAGATTGTGACTTTGTTTGATTTTTAAAGTATTATTATTAGTATTATGGGATGTTATAGGATAGTCTGGGTAGGTGGTAGTTAGGGATTCCAACTACATCTATCTATTCTGACGTTCTGGCCAATACGTCGCTTTTACGTGTCCATTTTTGTTGGCAGCACATACTTTGTTTGGCTCTCGTTAACTACCAATTATTATTTTGAAGGAAAAGCGAGAGATTTCAATCATTATACTGGAAGGGATGCCGAAACTAAGCATGACTTTGGATATATCTTGTGTATATAAATGCTGTCATATTATATGGCTTTAAAATCGATAAAAAGGTGGTGGTCGATCACTACTTCTTGGATCTTCTCGGGGAACAGCCGCAGTCTGAATACTTATTTAATTGTTGCTTTTCGGGCCTAAAATTGCACTGCTTCAGGCGTTTGAGCATTGCTGAAGATTGTATATTTTAGAATATATATAAAGGAGACCTCTGGTCATCATTAAATTCACTGTATACCTGGGGCCTTTAATTGTCCTTGAAATTTCATTGACTACGATCTGGGTCTATTATCAGACAATGATTTATTTTTAACTGAACCGTCAGTATATTACTCAAGAGATGGTAAATTTAGTAAAGATATGCAAACATACCCATAGAAAAATAGAAAAAAAGCTTATAACCGACAAATTAAGTAACTCTGAAATTTTGGAAATATTTTAAAATTCATTTCTTGATATTCAATTTTGATGGTTTCTACAAATAAATGTAAATTTTAATTATATTCTCTCTCAATTCTTATGATAGAAATTTAATATCTATCAAAAAATTTAAATAACAGGACGTCCCATGAACATTTGTGTAACTGTCACTAAGCCACTAACTGATTTACCCCTAAATGGAGCTAAGCAAATAACATGCAAATTCTTTAGAAAAGCACGGTTTTTAATGACTTTCAGTCTTGCACATGCAGACAGGAAAAAGGTAGGTACTACTTTTACCTAACACTAAAACACTACTTCAAAGGCACTAAACAAAAAACGACCGAAAACCACGCGGGTAAAATGAGATTATGCTGAATGCGACGTTTTTTGTGTCAGCTGATGACACTAGCTGATGGAACTAGCATGGAGAAAAGTGAATGAGAATACCACTTTGAATAGCCATTGATGCACCGAATAATCTTATTGCTTCGTTCTGGTATCACTGGATGAAACTGTAAAACTTTGCCTTTGTAGCTTGTCGTTCTTCAACCTACTGACTTGAAAGGGTTTATTTTTTCTGAATTGCATGCTGTCTACATTCTGTCAAAATGCAATCAGCTTCACTGAGAATTGCATGGTTATGTAAATCTGTAATTTTATTGATTCTGCTTTTAGGTCCTTACATTCCATACATACTCCATACATCATCGTCTTTGTCATTATTGTCATTGTAGTCAACATACTATGATGCTGTGTTGAGTGTTTTTTAAGAGCTATACGTTATAGAGTGTTCTTAAAATAAATCTTGAATTTAAATCTGTGTTGTTATTGGTATCACTGAGATTTATACGTAACCAAATTTAAATGGTCTGAGGAGTTGATGTTGAATAGCCAAAGTATTTATTCCTGCAAGGTATATAACTAAGATAGGACTAACGGGGTAACGGGAGTTTTGGCTTCTCATACCTTCCTATTCCTATTTCACTAATCAATTCAAAACTTTGCAGACGCATCTCCGATGACAAACCTTAATAAGCCCTGTTTGATTATACCTAAGTTAGGCACATCTACTCGATTATTTAAATTTCACATTTTTCTATAGTGTTTATATCATTAATGTTGTAGTGATACGATTCATAGATAATAGCTATTTAAATCTTGAAAATATCTCAAAAATAAGATGCAAATTCTAGGAATATTTCCCGACTATAAACCAAACAAAAAAGCTGAATCCCATAAACAAAATCAAATATATCAATCCACATCAAAAACGTGTAAGCCAACAGACCAGTAATTTAAATGAAAACCCATCACAGATTTACATGGGCGCATAATAGGAAGTAGATATTTATTTGTAAAGTTACAATAAAAGCAATGATACTTGCAAAACACAAAATTCCATCAACAACTATAGTTTTTAAACACATCCTAAACTGCACTCTAATTGCACTTCTAGTCGTTCAATGATAGATGGATGGAAGTGAAGTGGATCGCACCTCTATGGGCCGCATTCAAACGCAAACTCAGCGATTCAACCGATGAGTGAACATGTACATGTTTAGGTTCCTCCTTTAAATGGGAAACTGTTGGAAAAGTTTAGCAATACAAACGACCATTGAACATGCAAAATTTGCACCAAATTGTTTCAACTTGATCGAATTTCTCACGAAATGTGAAAAGGATAATTGTTCCGCTCTCTACCGTATACGAGTATATGCATGTATGGTGTTTCAATTGCAATCATTAATCGTTGAATACAGTATTTATTGGTAGAACGACTCCACCTTTTTGAGAATAATGTTTCGTTCACTTACAAATATACAAGCAAAATTATTATTCCATTGCAGGTGGTTAGTGCGATGCGGTAGAGAGTTATCACATAAACATCGCGTTTGAAGAGCAAATGAAAATGAAATTGAAACCGAAAATAACTTTTTTATGCCTTATAGAAACAACGATTTAGGTCTACGTTTGAGAATTTGATACTCGATTATTCTGTATTAGATTTTGTTGGAATATAAATACATGTACATAGATATCAATAGGAAGCTTTTGGCGAGTCGGTTGTCAATCCTTCGCACCCTCTTTGCCTTGCGAACCATCGCAACAAACAAAACATCAGTACCTACACTTTACTTGAAATATGAGTAGGCAACATAAACAATTTTTTATATATCAGATTAACTAACTGATAATAACCGTACATACTTATTTAAAGCGATTTTTATCCTATCCTCTTTCGAATGGGTCCTTAAAACTTAAAATGCGTATTGGATACGGACGAAATTATTTGGAACGCGTAAGATTAGAATTTAACGCTGTATTCTGTTGTCAAAAGCCACTTATCCCTAACTATGAAGAGCAGAACGAAAAACTAGCAATTCTTTGTCAGTACAAAAAAAAAGCTTCGTTTAAGAGGCCCCATATTCAACGTCAATAGAGTTACAATACCAGCAGAAGATAATGTGTCCGCCACAGAAGCACTTTACAAAATGACTTACAGCAACAATTTTTGAATATTTACAAACTCACAAATTCACCGTCTCCTCAAAAAAAATTGCATTTTCGAAATTTGGGATCATAGCAAGCATAGACGGAGAGGCGGATGACGGATGAGCATATGGATATACAAACGATAAATTTAGTGGATACTATTTACTTTTCGTACTAACACACAGAAGCCAACTTAAAAAAATGTACATATTCTACAAATCAACCTTATTGAATTGATAAAGCGGAAAATCATAAATAGTGGTGGCCATCCAACAGAACGAGGGCCGGCTTGGCAGCAAAATGTATCTGACCCGCTCATCAAAATATATAAATACAAAATAAACTCTGGTTTTTTTCATAAGCACTGAGAAAATGAATGAACTTTAAATGATAACCGAAAGAAACTTTGGCGAACATAATTTTATATGTTGCAAGGAGTTTACGATGGTTAAACGGCTTCCCTGCTGATCTTTGACAAAAAACTTTTAAGTGTGTTATCACGGTGAAAAGGATGATTATCGTTATGCGGTGTCATGGAATTTGTTAAGTATGAATATTCGTTTCAAGAGGTTATCATGTTAAGTACAGATTTTCCAGTTGATAGTTTTTTTTGACAAAGAGGGAAAATTTTTGTGCTATAATGGCAATAGATTTTTATTTTTTTTTTGCTGTTGCTTTCGCTCGATTTCTGAATTATATTCGTAATATTGTTGCAAAAAACCGACTTTGCTTAACAGCGTACAGCGTCATCCGTAGACTACTAGAATAAGCATTATCCCAATTACCATGGCTCAGTAATATTGTTAATGGGTTGTATATGGCGGTTGTGAGTGTACACACACTATATATAAAAGTTGTTTTTAAAACGTTTACCATATATGACTCATTATGTACATGCTACATGGTGAGTTGTAAATAAGGAACTTACAAGAGTGATCTGGCGCACTGTAAGTTGTTCGAATAGAAAATAGTATAAAAGATTAGAACCTTCGTACAACTTTTGACTTACTATAAATAGCAGGAAATTAAATCAAATTGAATCAGTTGTTATTTGAAATTCAACAAAAGAAGTTGAAAAGTACTCGCAAGCAGATAAAGCTGCCACCTAAGTAAACAGAAGTGAAAAATAAATGTTATAATGAGAAATCACCAGTATAAAATTGTGCAATTTGCTTTTTTTTGCTATTCATTAATCAAAGTGTTAATTTGTGAATTAATAAACTTGTGTTGTGTTTTTATTTGCAAAATCCTTTACGAACTTAAAACCCGTAAATAGCCGTAATAATTTGTGTTAGATTTGGGATTTTTAAAATCGTGAAACAATAAATAATATAATTGGTAATTCTGCAAATCGATAAATAATAAATAATAACCTTGGAGGTGCAGTGAGCATTAAATCCTATAGTTTGTCGGAGTTTTAAGAATATCTTGGAAGACGAGGACTAAGCAGTGCAGAAAATAAGCAAGAATAATTTTTCCGATTGCAACAGGTCGATTGAGGCGGATCTTCGAAAATTCGAAAATTTCAAAGCCCAGTTTTGAGCCGCGGTGCAACAAAATGGATGGAGTGCTTAAAGACAACTACATTCTCTGATCCTAAGGGCAATACGTCAGTGCAGATGATTTCAGATGCAGATATGAGTTCCGAAAGGATCCTGAAAGAATTAGATTTGCGTTATGGACCGTTTCTCACACCCAGGAGCTATGTAAAATACAGCTCCAGATGAAGAAACAATAGCAAGGGGTGCGTCTAGAACAAGAAATAACAAAGCTGGCGCGACGAGCCTATTGCAGTGTTCCAGCTGATATAGTAGGCGAACTAGCAGTTGATGCCTTTATTAATGCTGTTCGAAACGATGACTAAAAGTTTAGTTTAAGGAAAACTGCCAGGGGAAAACGATGAATAAAGTTTTGCTTCGGCATTGTACTACGAAGCAGATATAACACAAATAGAAGCCTAGAAAGCCTGAGAAGGTCAGAAAATCAATAAACGGACGTTTTAAAAAAAGCCGAAACAACAGAAATAGCAGATTTAATGATTCATCAAAATGTTTTAGATGTCAAAACCCTGGGTATTTTATTCGAGATTGCACTGTGGAATATCAGAGGATCAAAATACGAAGTACAAATCTTGGAGAGAAGACCGTGTGATTTTATTCTAGACACAGGAGATTCCAGATCAATCGTGAGTCTTGAAATGGTGTCTGGAGAGCAAGTAAAAGGAGTGAATCACTGCAAGCTGAGGAGAACGTTTCCTTACAGTCGAGTTTGGCGGAATAAGTTTTCGACATCGGTTTATTGTTGCCCGTGTGGAAAATAAATGCATATTGTGTCTGGATTGCAGGATAACGCACCAGATATTACTTGATTTAATGAAATGAATAATAATATGGCGTAATATAGAAGTTCCACTAAGAATTATCCCCGTTTTCCCCAAAGAATCACAATGAAAAACTAGAAAACCAAAAATCTTCAGTTGGGTCACGAATAACAGTCCAGATAAAAGATTATTGGACAAAAGAGCAGCTCAGAGAAGAACAGGAGCGAGATGATTTAATTGCTCCAATATTTCAATGGAAGGAGCTTGCAACAGCAAGTCCTACAGTAAAAAATTACGAGGATCAATGGCAAATATTGAAATTGGAACATGGAGTGCTGTTAAGGCAATGTGAATCTGCTGATAGTCGGAGTTCCACATCAAAGGTAGTATTACTAACGAATTTGGTGAACAAGATTCTTCACAAAACACCAGGAGAACATTTGGGAATGAAGAGGAGACTAAAGCCAATATAGAAGTCGAATCTGTCGGGTCAATTGCCGCAGAGATGTTGAAAACTGATACCGAACTTGTGTGCCAGAAGATGAGCGCAATAAACAACTAGAGGGAAAATGCATCAATGCAAGGTTGTAGCACCATTAATTGAGAAAGTTGCAAAGCAATCTGATCGAACAAGTAGTATGATCAATGTTCATACAGCAGTAAGGAACAACATTGTGAATGCTCATGAAGATGTGAAAGCACGGAATCACCTGCGTGCGAAATATGGAAATTTTCAAGAAAGAGACTTCGTTTAGCTTTACAATTCCATACAAGAAAAGAGAAATCTCCAAAATTACAGGAAAAACTGGAAGGCCCCTACAAGATCCTCTTGATGATCAACGATGTAGTATATCGGATTCAATAAAGACCCAGATGTAGAATTAAAGTTGACCACATCGACAGATTATCAAGGTACAATGTCAGAGGGAGTGCTGAATTTGTGCTGAGCGAACAGAATTAAGTCGGGGGTAATGTTGCGAAAAACAGATTTAGTTTACTTAACAGCGCACATCCCAAGGCTACTATATACCAAATACCATGACTTAGTAATATGGTTTATGGGTTGTATATGGCGGTTGTACGTGTGAGGTTTGTACACACATTGTATAAAAAAGTTATTTTAGAACTTTTACCATATGTGACTAATATGTACTTGCTATATGGTGAGTTGTAATTAAGGAACAGATTGATCTGACACACTCTAGTTTGTACGAAAAGAAAACGATAGAAAGGTTATAACTTTCGCGAGGCATTTGACAGATAGCAGGAAATTTTATCGCAGTGAATCAGTTATTATTTAGAATTCAACCAGAGAAATTAAAAAGTACTCACAAGCAGAAGTACTCGCAAGCAGATAAAGCTCCACATAAGAGGGCAGTAGTTGTAAACGTTTTTTTTTTATGTTTTTTATTAGTTGTCATTTGATTATTAATAAACTTGTGTTGTTTTATTTGCAAAATCCTTTACGAACTCGAAAGCCTTAATTTCAAATAATATGTTGTATTAGGTAAAAAGACTTAGACAGAGCATAACAATATACTCGTAACATGAACATGAAGTGTAATAACATTTGCTTTCCTTTTCTTAACTTAACTTCTTAAGTATTTACCTATGAGCCTCTTAGTAAATGACTCACTGTGGCAGCACAGAAAGCCAAATGTCCATTACTAGGGGGATTTAGTTGTAGAGTCGTGTGCAAGTCGTTATGCGTTTATAAAAGTTTTCTCTGAGGAATACTCCTAGAGTCATTTTCATCGTCAATGCCTCCATGTCGCACAATAGAATGGAAAGCATGAATGACTTGTAGAGTATTCTTATGGTACGTCTAAGAATAGCCTTCTTCTTCATCATTCGATTATTGTCGCACCTAATAATGCAATAGTAATTATTGTCTGCTTCGTTTCTAGGCTTAACTTTATTGATGGAAGTACTGCTGATTTAGATACGATTTAAATTTCGAATTAGTAAGTTTTTTTTCGAAAATGCGCTAAATTTTTTAACAGAAAGACCTTTTTGGGTCGCGTTTTTTACTAGACCCACTCATTGCGCCTTCAAAACTAAACATTGCTGGCAGGTTTCTGCAGATGATAAGAATATGTAAGCGAACATATCAGAATCTACTAAAAGTGTAAAAATCAGTAATGTTTTTCATAACATTTCATTTTCCTTCAGTCTAGTAATAAAATGGTTCGTTTATAACGTGGTATGATAATTGCCTTTGGGTAATATCACATAATTATTTTCTTCCAATTTTCACCAAACACTTAACTTTTCAATAGCTAATGCCTGATTTAGGTATTTGTAAAATATTTTAACATTCTAAGTTGTTCGTAAGTTAACTATGGCAATAATCATAACAATAAATACGTACAACTTACACTCTATTCAACACTCGCATTGCTATTTGAACGTATTTTAACCTCGATTCCCAACAACTTCATACAACCGTTCGACGGTTAGGCGTAACGGATATTGTGCGAAATCAGGAAACTTATTGTTATGACGAGTTTATAATGATGCTAAGATTATAAGGATTACATTATTATTAGATGTTTATATTGAGAAAACGTAATTGGCAGAGAAAGAAGCATCCACAAGATGAACTTACGAGACAACATCCGACTATAGTTTATTAAGTTATAATAATGGTAATGGTTTTCATTTCTTTGGGAAGTTGAGAATTTATAAAATGTATAATATTCCTATAATCATAAATTTATAATATTCCTATAATATTCCATTTATTATCCAGAATGTTTTAATTATCATACTATAATTCATCATCTTATAATAATCTCTTGTCGTTCTATACATTAAAGAAACAATGGTGATTGTATTTAAGGCGGCTGTTCTTATTGTAAATAGGTAGGTAGATTGGTGGACCCCGCTTTACTTGCGATATTAATCAAGAAATCTTTAACGTTAGTTGATGTACGATTACAATCTCTCTCATTAATTCTTTCTTTCCTTAGCTATGCTCTTAAAGAATTTAAAGTACTTATTGGGTGATGGTAAAAAAGGTTAATTTTTGTGTTTCTGCACTGCACACCAAATCAAATATACGGCAACTATACATGGCGGTCAGCCATCAGCAGAAATAGGGAGAATAACACAGAATGCTCTAGAATTGCAGGTGGCCGTAACTATCTCTGACTGGTGGAAGTGCGATCAAATCTCTACGTGGTGGCCACCGGTAATTTTCCTTAAATGCAGGAAAAGCTGAATGACCGGGCTAGTCCCTTTAAAGTAAGGTTGGCGCGAGGCCAATAACCTCGACTTTAAAAAAGTATTATTACGGAACCCAAAAACAGCCTCGGATACACTGACGAACGACGACGACCACGGCGGCTCTACAACCGGGGTCCGGTCCTGGCCTCCCGTAAAAAGTCTCTCCACCGGTCCCGATTTCGAGCCGATGTCATCCAGTTTGGCATCCCTAAACTCTGGGCGTCCTGGTCTACGCCATCCTTCCAGCGTAAGATTGGCCGGCCTCGCTGTCGTGTTCCATAAATCCTACCTCTCTCCTCTCCTCTCCTCTTCGCTCATGCGAGCTAGGTGTCCTGCCCACCGGAGCCTACCGAGCTTAATTTTCTTCATGATGATGCTGTTATCGGCTGCTATAGTTAAATGATTGCACTACTTCAAATTCGTGCTCCACTATCTGAATTGAGGGATCAATGTTGGATCTTCTACTCGCAGACCTGGCCACCATGTACTTTGTTTTGCTCTCATTTATTTGGAGTCCCAGATTTCATGCCGCCTGCTCTATTTGGATGAAAGCTTCCTGTACAGCTCTTTGGTTTCTACCAAAGATGTCAATATCGTCTGCGTAAGCCAATATCTGAATGAACTTATAGCGGATTGTTTCTCTCGCCGTTACGTCAGAGTGTCGGATCACTTTCTCCAACGCCAGGTTGAAGACGCGCCCAGTCCATCCCTTTGTCGGAGCCCGTTATAGATGTTGAATGGGCTTGATAGTGATCCGGATATTATTACTTGGCTTATAACATTGGTCATGGTCAACCTGCATAGTCGTATAGTTTATTTGGGATGCCGAATTCTCTCATGGCTTTATAAAGTTCTACTCTGGCTATGCTATCATAGGCGGCTTTAAAGTCTATAAAAAGATGGTGTAGTGAATTTTCAAACTCTAGACATTTTTCCATCACCTGCCTTAGGGTGTAAATCTGATCAGTTGTTGATTTGCCTGGGATGAAGCCACACTGGTATGGACCAATGATGACTTTATCGTATGGGGCTATCCTGTCTTGAAGGATAGAGGAGAAAATCTTAAACGCGGTACTCAACAACGTTATACCGCGATAATTGCTGCATTTTGTGATATCTCCCTTCTTACGTATGGGGCACAGGATTATTATTACTAATATTTATATCAACTATTAAGAGATCCCACTGATATCTTAGTTTTGTAAGTTAATGGCTGGATGCCTTGTTCCAATATTTTACAATTAATAACTAATGAATTAAGATTGGTAAATTGATGTTCAATGGCAAAAAGTCAACATCAGAACAGCACTTAAAGCAATTAAATTTCTTGGTTTTCTACAACTTCAACGGATGAATCTTATGCAGATGAAAATGCCCTTATGTTTCATTCTTTACAAAAAGAGGGGCTCAACATGCACTTGTGCGCACTTACATTAAAACTCGCAGATTTTTTATGGCCACTTCTCATATAAAGATAATTTGCAGGATTCTTGTTATAGTACAGATTCTATCTGACGAAAACTTCAAGGATTTAAATCTCATCGTTTGCGCGCTTGATTGTGTGGAGTACCTTTCATGGAAAAGCTGCTGATGATACGGGACAGGTTCTCAATGTGTGTAAGTTTCGTTGTTGGTTAGGGTTACATTCTTCAAGGATTTAATGAGATAAGAAGAGCCATTAAGGGATATGTAAAGGCGAACGGCTAATGATATTTTTCAACCAGAAATACTCGTGATAACAGGACTCAGAATTTTTGTTATTTCTTTTGAATCGGTTAATGATTACATAATTTAATTTTAAAAGAGAAAATAACTTGAATTAAGGTTACTTAAAATTTAAGATAACTTAAACTGCTAATGTATACCAAAGGGACTTAATATATGAGTTAAATTTATGAGTTCAAATTATGTTACGAGCATTCTATTTTTAAGTAAAATTGGTTTTTTCTAACTTGATTGACTTGGACTTAGAAAGACTATGCGAAGTTAGGTAAACCTTGTTTTTAAAGGTGTTTGATTGAGTGGAAGTGAGTCTAATTCTATATCGATACTGATACAACTGTGTACAATTTATCTTGAATTTTTCGATATTGAATTGAAGTCAAATATCTAGGGAGTTAATCTGCATAATAAAAAAATGCATTACATTGTATAGTAAGCACACCAAATTAAATTAAAAAGTATTAAAAGATTAATACGGAAAGTGTTGCCGTTTTTAGGTCTTTACGAGTCATGAACCAAAGAAGTTCTCGCTACTTTTACCACAACAAGGTTCATCATATATGTTAAGTACTCATATGCATCTTGCTAAATAGAAATAAATAATTTTGGTAAACAATCAAAATGAAACAATTTACGGCCATGTGCCAGAGTACATTATATTAATAACGTTGTGATATTTCAACCGATGTACTTTTTCAAAAGACTTTCATTTGTATTCCCTCCACATAACTGACTTAACTCTACTCTAAAAAAGGCACTTTTTTGTTCCACTTTTCGAATACATGAATCGGTAGATAATGATGTCACTTGTCACTTGTGTCGGTTACTTCTAATTTTTTTTTCATGCAAACGTTGTCTGCATTCTCGTCAAGAGGAGTTCTGTGTATTTTTGTGGTGCAAACAATCACATCACACTGCACAACTCTTGGATACTTACTTTCATGGCATAGTTTAAAAAATAGAGAAAAATCTTGGTTTCAGTTGATGCAAAAACTGTCTAGACTTTCTCCAGGTGCTGAAGGTCGTGGTTTTTTTTACCCGAAGATAAGTTTTTTTATAAGCACAATTTGTGCTTTTTTTTCCATTTTTGATGGACATATTTAATAGTAAAAATTCAATGATCTATGACTTCTAATCAGATTTTCAAAATTTACTATTTTCGTTTTTGGATGATAATTTAAATAGCAGTTTCTCACTCCTAATATTTTTAAAAACATGGGGCTTTGTTGCAACAGGAACACTTTGGAATAGCAGAATTGCCAAAAGTTCTCTTAACGAGGGCTAAATGATCGGAGTATGTTTTATTTGAATAATATTAAAGATAAATATATGGTTCTTACCAAATGATAAGCCAGCTCTGTTGTTCAGATTGCTTCGGTGTCGTATGCTGTAGCGGACGCCAAAGAATTTTTTTTTGCAATACCTGGCAACCCTAGTTTGTTTGCCAATAAAATGTTTGCATGCATAATAATATGGTATTGCAGTACTATTATATATATTCGTTTGTGTTGGTGGCGTCACTCCCCATCCCATTTTTGCGCACTATCATCTATTTCTTCAAATTAGGCATAATTGTCTGTATACTTAATAATATTGTATTGCAGTATTATTGTGTATATACTCCTTTCCCTTTGGGTTGGCGGCGTCACTCCCCATCCCATTTTATCGCATCGTTATCTGTCTCGCGAAATGAGCGATATCAGTTGCATTATTACTTATATGCATCGTAGCGAAAATTTGGTGTATGCTTTTGGCGAAAAGTGCAACGAGGAGTCACGATTGAGACGCTGACCAAGACGGTCATGCTCTCGTCTACAGTCATATTTTTTTGCTTATTTTTTTTAGAGTGGGGTTTGAGATCTCGAATGGAACGGACCTGCTCGTTGATCCGTCGGCACAATCTTTTCGACCTTTTTTTTTGCGCCAGTAAACTGCCAAGTTTTTTTTTTATCATCTGCATCAGTTTGGCAGCGGTGAAGCAATTTCATCTTATTATAAAAGCTAAAAACTGAAAACCAATAATCTCGGGGTTTTTTTTTAATTGTTTAAAACCAAAATCGCCGTCGAAGCTAACTTAGTGTTAATCGAAAAGACAATAGTCAATTTCGTACAGATTGAATGATTGTAACCAGAAAAATTGTAGCTGTTTTTATAACTCTTTTAATTTAAACACATGTCATATAACCTACTGATTTTTTTGCTAATAAAAAGCTCGAAGCAGATGTATTAATTGTAACCACAATTTCGAAAATGTTTTATTGCTCGAACGAGTAAATCCTTTATTTTGAAGTTTTTCTTTTTGTTTAGAGTCGGAAGGGATCGTTGGCTACCCAGTCGGGAATGGATTTTTTAGTTTTCTCTATCTTCTCTGCTACTCCAAAGTAGCCCGTGCACGCAAATTTTTTTGTGTAATGGCGGTTGAGTGGCCGGAAGCAAGACCCCCCCCCTCAAACCGGCGAGCTGGCAAGCGCAACGCTAGGCGTGTACCCCACTGACGGCCCCGCTCCCCAATCCAGGTAGCAACCAACACTTGCTGCCTATAAACCGCACAGTTGCAACACAACACAAATTAACCACACATTGCAATGCATTTAATAAAAACTTTTATTTATTTCGAGTTTGTCTGTCGAAGTTTTTGAGCTTTTACCACCTCTCAAAAGATAATGATTCGAGTGCTGAATCTCTATGAGCAGCTTAGTGTCATGGGCCTTTTCTGAGACCCGCACGTGTGACACGTGTCACAGATAGCGTCTGGTGCATGTCGCGAGTGGCAGGTGACGCGTATGATACGTGAAAAATGGGTTAAACTTTGATAAAATCTCCATGTTTTTAAACTACATTCCATTCGTTCTAGAGAGTTGAAATTTTCTGAGTAGCCTAGCCTCATAGGAAGTTTCTTAGATTCCTCGTGTAAAACGTGTCACGAGTCGTGTGTTGCGGTATGTGATGCGTTGAAATTGGGTTAATGTTTTAAATAGGCTCCCATCGTGTTGACTTTCTTGAGGTCCTTTTTAAGCACCATTCGCAAGACATACAGATCTGAACTTTTATGAACAGGTCATTTCTGAGATCTCGCGTATGTCGCCAGATGTGTGTGGCGCGTGAGATGCGTCGAATTTAGGTTAATCTATGAAATTGGCCCAACTATTTGCAGTCCATTTTGACGATCATTCACTCGATCTAAAAAGGTAACGTTTTGTGATCAGCTCAGGGTCATAGAAAGCAAGCTCCCTAGATGACTGTGCCATATAGCTAACAAAAGTATAATCTCCCTGTGCACGCGTCGAGTCTCCGCACACGAACTGTTCCGCACCGCAAGACGAGAATACCGCACTGTCCAAATGCCCACATTAAACAAGGTAAATTATATGTAATGATCGTATCATTATATGACAATGACCTCACCATTATATGAAAACCGCACACACGGAACTTCTATAATCTCATAACTTTCTTACTGCAAACAAATCCGCCAAGCTATTCAGCAAACTTCTGAGAGCCAGCGATGAACCTTCGGATCATACTAGCAAAGAGACGCTAGTTTTTTATATTTAAACTTATTCCCAAGAGGAATCCGCTGATTGACTTGCCTTGCACTACGGCAATAAAGTGGGCTGAACCCTTTATTAAAATTAAATAATTGAAGAAATGTGATTTACAATATATTACATTCCTCACGTTTGTAACCGGTTTTAGTTTATTTTCTCAGAAATCTCCCTGATTCATTGAAAAAGGAATCCGGAAACGATCACTATACTAAAACGACGCGAATCCAAATGCTTTTATCAATGGATCTTTATCGGAGATTGGAACCATAAAAAAACCTTGACCAAGAAAATATTACAAAGAATAACGTACGTGAGCCTTCAAAATTCTTGGATCCTCTATTGAAAAATTCGGTCCTTCAAGAACTAGCTGTCGTTATTGAAGGCCAACAACTCGACAGCGTTCCTGATACGTTTGTAGTAGTATGCCTAACAAATGAAAAAAGTGCACACAACTATCGAGCTGATATTCAAAATGATTATGAAAACTCAAATGTTGCAAATTCCATAAAATCAATTTGTTTCTTGACGCCAACGAATAATTTGGATTCAAATGGAGTTCTTGACGATTCTCTGTGGTTCTTCTTAGTTTGGACAAGTTCTCTGGAGCAACTTCCAGTTCAGGCTTTTGATTAAGATTTGCCATTTTGGTTTTTTGTTTTTATTATTAATGATTTAAAAATTAAATTGAAAATAATTATTAGGAACTATAAGAGGCTATTATATTAAAACCTTCGCATTGACGCATAACCACAGCTAAACTATTTATCTAAGAATAGTTGTAACTTGCAAAAAAAAATGTACTGGTAAATTAGGTTAACAACTTCACCGGCTGTACGAGAATCACTTAATTGACGTGCTTCCAATTCAATTAAAATATCTATACTCTTTTTTTTTTGCAGTCCTTCCAGCAATCAAGAAAACAGTCACCATCCAAAACAGGATGGTTTCCATTAGTTATTGGTAAATATGTTCATCAATCATTGGCTTGTTATCATTTGACAGTAAACTGCGAATTGTTCGGTTGTCACCAATGTTCGTGACTTATTTTGGAAGAAGAAAGAACGAAGAAATTAAATGGTTCATTGAATTTTGCTTCTTTTCTTCTTTCTCTTACATACAAGCTCCAGAATATAAATAAATATATGCATATACATTTACTTGCATACGCTATGCAACTAACATGACCAATGTAAAATACGCCCACCACGTAAAGTACTGCCAATGATTGGTATTGCATTTTCGTACTGTAGTAATCTGGGCCCAGTATCACTTGCATGATCCCTGAATATCAGAGGGAAGACTCCTTCTGCTTTTTCTAGTATCGAATCATATTATGTATATCAATTTATTTTAGAAATAAATTTATAACCACTACACCGTTAAACAAAAAATAAAATTCTCGTAACTGGCATGACATTTATTGATTTTTGCACTAGCCGAAGAAGTATATATTATGTATGTAGGTATGTATTATTATAAATGCGTGAAGTACTGTGATTTATGAAGAAATAATGGGCGACCAATCAAATTTAGGTTGTTGCAGAGTTGTTGTTTTAACAACATTAAAAATGGTTATGTGTGTTTAATTAAGACCATCACGTATTTAATGTTTATCTGTTTATTTATCTGTTACAACAAGAAAAATTTGATAATTGTAAAAATAACAAGTAAATGTAAAAAAGTACAGTATAAATCTACACACGCCAGATAGTCCTTTATTATTTGGTAATAATCGCCAAGGTATCTGTTTTTGAGGTCAGGCCTATTTAACAGTATTTTCTTGTTTCCACGCATCACAAGCGTCACGCGCAGATATCTAAATTAGCCGTTGACATTGAGCTGGCCACAACATTTTAGATCTCTAGGTCGTGTGGAAGGCGGTTGAAAAGGGTAAGCAAAACGTTGAAAAATAATTGCACTAATCACACGCGTCACACGCGTCAAACGCGGAATAAAAAGCTAAGCCCCAAATACTTACACTTAAAAACTAAAAATTTAATGCCGAATAAAAACTAGAATCGAACGCTTTGGATGAGAATTGAACTTCAGGTCCTAGCGATAATATTTCTCGTTGTTATTTTATAGGAATTTCTTATATTTACTCATAGGCATATTCAACAAGACTTCCCGCCGTCAGTCTTAAATTCAATTATAGTATCATTTACAATCCAAACAATTAATTTAGTAATTATTATTATTAATTTTTAAGTCTTTAATAAATTTTTTTAATTAATCTTAGCTTAGCTTTTTTATAGACTTTCATCATCTTCATATTTGGGTCTACAAACGGGGTCCGGTCCTGGTCTCCCGCAAAAAGTCTCTCCATCGGTACCGATTACGAGCCGATATCATCCAGTTCTGCATCCCTTAACTCTGGGCGTCCTGGTCTACGCAATCTTGCAATCTTTCCAGCGTAGGCTGGCCTCGCTGTCGTGTTCCATAAATCCTACCACAAAGGACTTTTCGAACAGGATCCCCTTCGTTCATGCGAGCTAGGTGTCCAACCAACCGGACACTCATACGGGTCAAACACTCCGTAAGAATTTTCTCTCGAACGAGGCTAAGAGGTCACAATGCTTTTTGCTAAGCACTAAAGTATCTGAATGGACTTATAGAGGATTGTTCGTCTCGCTGTAACGTCAGAGTCTCGGATTACTTTCTCCAACGCCAGGCTGAAGAGGACGCAGGCCAGTCCATCCCATTGCTGGAGCCCGTTATAGATACTGAATGGGCTTGATAGTGATCCGGATATTTTTACTTAGCGTATAACATTGGTCATGGTCAATCAACAGAGTCTTGTCAGTTTATTTGGAATGACGAATTATCTCATGGCTTTATAAAGTTCTTCTCTGGCTATGCTATCATAGGCGGCTTAAAAGTCCATAACAAGACGGTGGAGTGAGTTTTTAAACTCTAGACATTTTAAAGCCGATTTATCGTCCTGCTTACTTCGTCTATGCTTGGTGGCGGCAGAATATTGTGGTATTCGGTCATTGGTGGAGCCTCCAATTCCTCAGTTAGCTGGCTATTGAGCTACTCATGAAACTTTGCAGTATGTGCAACGCGAACTCTTTGGTAGAACTTCCGCGCCTGATGCGGTCATCGCTCTCTATACTGACTCTCCATCCATCGCATCTTTTGAATTGCTGTTACGTCAGCTTTATATTTGGACAGGGTTTCGGCAAGTTGCTGTGCAGCTCGAGCTCTATACCGTGTGTACGTTCCATGAGAAAATTTATCAATCGTTTAGCCGTTTTCGTTGCTGGGGTCGTCTTTGTTCACCAGTGTATCCGAGGCTGATTTGTGGTACCGTAATATGGTTTTTCAAGGGCGAGGTTATTGACCTCGCGCCAACCTTACTTTGAAGGGACTAGCCCGATTATTTCGCTTTGAATGTATTTTTTGGCGTTCACTCGCTAGCATTTTGCCGCAAAAACTAAAAGAGATGTCTTCAATTTCATCTATTTCTTTTGATTATAGTTTTGTATTAAAAATTTTGCTTAAACACAAATATGAGCATGCCATTTATTAGGCAAAATATCTCAATTTATGAAACACTAAATGCACATAATAAAAGTGATACAGGCAACTCTTTTACATTTTACGATACTAACTTCTTTTTGAAGGAAGACACTGAAATTTCAGTCTGGAAATTTATCGAAACGCTCAATTTAACTTTTATCATCACTTTGGTACCAATTTTTCCCAAAAGACTACTAAAGCTTTTGTATTATCACTGACGTCTTTAGTCGAATACTCTAGGATAACTGAGCACTTAAGTTAAATTAAATTGAATCATTTAGGTTAGGTCGCCACCATTCAGTGTCAACTTTAATTGAACAAGTTTGTAGCATCATTAAATCTTTAAGTATATTGTTTTGTATGCATGTAAGTATGTATGTTTTGTCCCTGTAGTTAGATGGGTTTTGACTAAGTCATTTCAGCTTTATTACAATATTAAGGTGAAAATAAAAAATTGGACGATATATAGTTAAAATATTTTAATTTGATCAAAAGGGTAGAAACAAGGTGTAGGCTTACCAAATTATTTTTTTTCAGCAATATTGCTAGTACTGCGAGTCACAAAGAACATCCTTCAATCGACTTCATCAAAATACAACTGGCAATTTATATGTGATAAAAAATATAATTTGCAATGTATCATTTTTGGTTGGCGAACTATAAGTATGACGAGAATACTTTTTCGCATGACTCACAGAAAAAAATTTAGTGCGCTTCGAGCACGTTTCCTTGCAATTTACGCTTTCTTCTGGAATATTTCAGGCCAATTATGTAACAGCATACATGCTGACTAAAACTGTCTTTTGTTTTAATGAAATTTTTGTTGTTGCTTTTTGTGTGCTCTCGCCGTTTATAAGCTCCTTGCTAAGAACGTGAAGTGCCACTTAGGTACTATGGGAAATTACAAGGATGATCTTTGTACTAACGTGCCCTTAAGAGGTCTCGTACTTCTGAATAATGTTTTAAGAAATAAACATGCTTCTCTATAGAAGAAATGTAGGCAGCTTCAAATTCTACTACTTAAAGGTTGCACACATAAGCGAATTACGGCAATGTCTCTTTTTAAGTCCGTTTGTCTTAGTAATGAAAATCATACGAAAAGCTTTTTTATGTTCAGGGTAATTTCTGCCAAAAATATATTTACAATAGAGTAGATAAGTAGAAGATGTATAATATAAATGTATAAATATTTATCCAGACAGTCGAGGAATCCTTGTGTTCGGTTGCGAGATCTATACAAATATCAAAACTAAATGCTAACTTCGGTTTTTTGCTGTTTATAAAGATTTTTAAATTAACATTGACATAGAGTAGGCCAGCCCGGTTTTAGGGCTTGATAAAATAATACAGATAATAGTTAGCACTGGTAAGAGTTTTAGATTTTGATATTTTAATACAAATACGTTTGGTCTCAATCTAAGCATGTATCTGTGTACGATCGGAACAGTTGGGCTTTCTATAGAGAAGGTTTTGTCTTGAAGTAGCGTCTGTGATCAAAAACAATACATAGAGCATAGTCGCGGAGGTTTTACCAAAGTGTTCACACGGCATAACAAAATAACATCGAATTGCGCACAGTGCTGTAAAAAGGTTAATTTCTCCTTAGATCGAGCCGATGTGTTCTAATTATGTCCACCTGTCTATTCTGGTCTTTATCACTAGTGAAGATTTGGTCTTCTTAACTTCAATGTACCCGCTAAAAAAAGGTGAGATCAAAATAAGATAGGTAGTAGTAGAGTCATCATTAAGGTGCAAATTAAGCGGATTAAGCGGATTAACCGATTTGCGCAAGATAGACGGCGCTATAGCGAGTGCTTATTTTAGCCATATAGTCAAAATAGCAGCGATATTTATTTACAATTTAGTTTTAAATTATACATATGTTATTATAATGTTATATAATATTATTTTAAAAAAAATGAAAAAATTTTTCATGTAAATTCTCTAATAGGAAATACATATGTGTGCAAAGTTTGAAGCGGATTAATTGGGGAAAAATTAATATTAAAGCCCCTTCACTTGAATTTTTTTCAAAAACTGTTGTCACATGTGTAAACAAATATGTATGGGAGCCCCCGACCTCGAGGACCGAACACTTCCAACTTTCAATAGTAAGTGTTGTCATCGGGGGTACACATTTAAAATATGAAGAAAATCAGGTAAATTAAAAAAACAAAAATTATATGGGCACCTCTCGAAACGTAGGTCAAAATAACTCCAAAAATTTGTAAAAAAGGTTTTGTCTATTAGAGCTACACATATGTTTAAAATTTGAGGAAAATCGGGCTAATTTTTATTTTAAATTTGTATGAGACTCCCACGACCCCGGGGACCGGCATCTGTAAAATATTTACAAAAATTTTTGTCCATCAGATTTACACACGTGAGTTAAATTTGAAGAAAGTCGGGTTAATTTTTTAAAAAATTTTTTATGGGGCCCCACGACATCGGGGCCCGGGGTCTCAAAATTTTTTCACAAAAAGTGTTGTCCATCGGAGATACCCACGTATATAAAATTCGAAGAAACTCGAGTTAATTTCCGGGGTCTCCAAAATTTGTGCAATAAGTTTTGTATACATACGTATATAAAATTTGAAGAAAATCTAGTTAATTTTTTAAAAAATTTGTTGGGGCCCATGACCCTGGGACCCGGGGTCTCAAAATTTTTTACAAAAAGTGTTGTCCATCGGAAATACACACGTATATAAAATTTGAAGAAAATCGTGTTTTTTTTTTTTTTTTAAATTTGGTGCCCCACGACCCCGGTGCTGGGTGCTGTATACGTTTTTTAAATTAAGAAATTAAAAAAATCGTTATTATATTTAGATTGCTTTCGAGAGAGGTTTAGATGCGCTTTTGTATAAAACCCTGTATATCCAAATTAATAAGCGTGCAGCATATCGAGAATAGTGTGCTGATTAATTGCCCTTCATTTTCTTTCTATCGTGTGTTTCGCCCATAATTAATATGTCAAGTACTGCCTCCTAAAAGCAAAGTTGATTGCGTGTTTTGGTATTGTTAGTCAAATTAGTTAAAAGTTTGCACGACTTGCGATTTTGTCGCCTACAGAAAAAAGCAGGAAAGTAAATTGGTGTGAAAACATATATCTAAGTTAAAACTGCTTCTATTTTAAGTTAATTTATAACATTCAAAGCTGATGGAATGCTTTGATATGGCGCACAAAAAATATCGTCAGATACAAAAATAACAATAAGGTCAAAAGTTTCAGAAATAGTTATATTTTTTATAATACTATGGTTATTTTCTGAACTTTGCATTATTGCCAAATTCATCCATCTTCTTCTTTCTCGTAACTTTGAACTACAACGTTATTTGTTTAATGTTCCTTCCTAAAAAACCTTTTTATTTCAACTGAAAAACTGAAGGTACGTGACACAATCCCAGTAAATTTAACAAGATTTACGGAACCTTACAGGTGTGCTTTGTGAAAATATTTGGTAAATGTTATATGTTTGCTTAATTTTTAATATTAGTTAACACGCAGTTAAATTTTCTGGAGTTGGATTTCGGAGCGAGGGTTCGCAGTTTGAATCCCAGGATGTACCAAAAGTATTTTTCCACCTCTCGTGAATGTCTGACAAACGTCCGAGAGTAATAACTTGCCACGGAAAGCTTCTCAATTCGCCGTTTGGATACGGCATTAAATGGTAAATCCATTCCATTTGTGTGCAAAAATATACATGCACAACAACAACAAAATGGTCGCGAGAAGCTAGACCTTGGACCGCAACTGTCTGTCGCGCAGAATATTATTATTATATACTCGTAAAAAACAAAAGAATCAAATATACAAATCTCCATCAATGGCCTTGGAGGTTTGGAGGTTTCTCCGGTGAAATTGGTTAGGCTTCGAGGAACCGAAGAGAATCTTCAAGACCTCCATTTGAGTTCAGCTTTTTCGCTCATCCTTGGTGCAATGTTTGGCGTTGGAGCTTATCGGCTCGATAGTTGTGCGAGCCTTTTTCGTTTGTTAGGCCTGGTACTACAAACGAATCCGGTACAATTAACTGTCGAGTTGCTGGCCTTGAAGAAAGAAGTCAGCAAGTTCTAGCGAATTTTTCAATGGAGGTTCCAATAATGTTGAAGGCTCACGTATGTTATTTTTAGGTAATATTTTCTTGGTCAAGATTTTTTGTTGTTTTCCATTCCATTCCATTCTATTCATTAAAGCAGTTGGACTCGCGTCATTATAGTTTCTTGGTCGTTTTTCCGTATTGCTTTTTTCAATGAATCAGTGAGAATTCCGAGAAAATTATTTAAACCCAGCTACAAACGTGATGAATGTGATATATTGTAAATCACATTTCTCCGATTTAATTCATAATTTTAATAAAGGGCTTAGCCCACCTTATTGCCATGGCGCAAGTCATTCAGGGAGTATTCCCTTAGCCATAAGTTTAAATAAATAAAGAAAAAAAATAATAAATACATAATATTTCTTTTTCGATTATTGCTAGGTTAAGTTAGGTGGATGCTATTGCACACTTAGACTGTTTTCGGTCCATTGTGGTACCACAAGATCTAGTCTCTTTCCTCTTATACTACAAAGCCCATTTGGTGCTCTTTATGAATTTTAAGATGTCTCCCACCTTAAAGTCCTCGACATCCAATAAACTGTTCATTGTGTGGTATCCCAAGTGTTTCAGTCTCTGCAGTCTTGCTGGACATGAACAGAGGAAGTGGGATACTGTTTCTTCCCCACTCACGGCCAACCCACCTATCATGTACATAAAGGAGACAGTGCCCTGTTAAAATACCTATAGTTATTTTTATATCCCTTCCTTGCATAGATGTCAGTGCTCTAGAGCGATCCATGTCCAACTTAGGCCAAACCATTTTTGCTATAGTGCATGTGCGGGTGTGCGCACACCTCCCGTTAATTAATGCCTCTGCCTTTTTTTTGCCGAAGGAGGAGCTTAACCGCTGATAAAGGTATTCCTATGCCTGCCCTTTCCGGTAGCAGTTGAAGCTTTCTGCCATTTCTAGCCAGTTCGTCTGCCTTGCAGTTGCCAAAGATATCGGAGTGACCGGGGACCCAGACTAGGCGGATGTTGAAATACTCGCCCTTCTCCCTGAGAGATGTGTGGCAGCTTATCTCGACGTCATCGATAATGAATCCAGCGATTTGATTGCCACCTGAATGTCAACATAAATTACAATGTCGGTGTCACCGCCAACTTTACCGTCAAGCTTGGATCCGTCCGTGAAGAATTTCACTAAAACAGTTTTTTGTGGCGAGCCATCCCTCCATTGCTCTCTGGAGGGATAAATGGCCCTAAAACCCTTGTTGAAGCATAACACCAGCAATGTGTAGTCTATGTTCGCCAGTTCTGCCTTTAGCAAGTTATTGATCGTCGAGTGTCCCGTTTTAATATAAATACCCTGACGTGTTGCCGACAGCCGCGCGGTCGTATTGGCTGCTCTCTGCCTGCCATATTATATATCTACAGTAGTCAGGTGCAACATTACCTCTAGGGCACGTGTAGGTGTTGTTTGTAATACCCCTCTTATGTGCAAACTGGCTGCCATTTGTACCTTCTCCAAGAGTTTTCCGTATGTGGGTTTTCCTAGAGCCGGCCGGCCACCAGACAGAATGTATGGCAGGATGGGTGGGGTCCCGCGTTTTCCCTAAGGACTTTCAGAAACACACGGTTTAGTGCAATAGACACTGACTTCCATCTAACCGAAGAAATATTCCATTCTTCATGATTTCTGTCAATGACAGCAAGCCCCAACACATGTTTTTCGGTTTCTGTTTCGGTTTGTGTGCCTTTTGAGCTTCCAACTCATGCATTTTGGCTTTTTTACTTCTGGCTGCATCTACCTCATCTAGGGACCTCTGCCTTTTCGGCACGCAGTCACTTTCAGGGTTTCTGACGTAGTAAGTCGTTTTCTTCGCCCAAGCTAGAGAGTCATTTTTTATATCTGCAAATGACATACAGATACTAACAAGAATCTAAAGACAAAATTGTCAAAGCTGTCTTCTTTGTAATCTTCACTTTGATCGTAGGTAAATTTTCAAACGCAACACTTATCCAAATTGAACGCCGTTTATGCATAGTCTTTAAAAAATTAAATTTAATTTAATCGTAGGTATACAATTTTTGTTTAGAAATCTTTTTAAAATTATTAAATCAATTTTTAGCTCTTTTGCCAGAAAGTATGGCTTAAGCATTTTATAAATATAATGCAAATATACTTTTGTGTGTAAGCAAGTAAGCAAACTGATGAGAAGTGAAATTTTAATAAATTCATCTTGAATTCGATTTTCAACGTCAGGCTAGAAAAGTTATATAGTTACAGATATATAATATATAATACGGTTTTTGCTGCTTTCTCAATGTATGACAATATAGGTGGTAGTATTCTTTCTCGTCGAATGATTGCAAGAATTTGTAATCCTTCTTTCGTTTATCTCCTATATTCCCAAAAGACTTAAAAGTCAGATTTGTTGAAACTCTAAGCCATGTATTCAAAAATGTAAATTGTGCTTTAATTTCCTGCCGATTACATTCAATATGATATGGCAAATGCAATTATTAACGAATTTGGCTTTGTGATTTTTTTTCTGCAATGATATCTACAGACGGAAAGACGATTGACATAAGCAAAGCAACTGCAACGTATTAAATCATCTTAAATTCTGAATTGTGAATTGACCTTTAAGATTATATTTAGAGGATAAATAAAAAAACAACAAGAAAAGCATGAGAAGTTAAGATAGACAATTTAAAAATAGTACTTTTTTCCTTTTATTTAAAATTTTTGCGAAAATGTGAGCAAACAATCTTAATATAAAAAAATGTTTGTTCCGGGAACGTCAGTCTAAAACTCGAGAACCGCTGGATGGATTGACACCAAACTTGGACAATATGTTAGTTTAGTCTGCAGAAAGGTTTCTCTTAAGTTGGCTTGGCTTAAACTCACAAAATAAATTTCTTAAACAAAAATAAGTTTGCTGATAAAATTTTGACTCGAAAATCGAAATTGTTCGAAGGGGAGGGAATCGTTAGTGTGGCGGTTGCCTAGGAGTGGGTCAGTAGATAGAAAATGGGCATTGGGGTTATATGTGGGAGGCTATGGATATTTATGGGGGTGATGGAGTGATGGGATGGTGATTTTGGAGAAGGAGTGGAGAGGTGGTAATGGGGACCGATGTGTGCGATGGGAAGATGAGTGGGTAATGAAGCCACGAGCAGCGCCGGGCACTTTAGCAAGTTTTTTAATAATTTTTTGTAGAGTTTAATTTTTATAATCACTATTGTTTTGTTGCGCTTTTCACATTATATTGTAGAAAATGGAAAAAAAAATAAAACCGATAGATCCTTTTACAAACGTAATATACTTATTATATTTCAGATATGTACGAGCATACCGAAATATTTTTCCTACAGTTATCATCAAAAAAAAAAATAATAATAGAGAAGATAGTTTAATAATTAAAAGATATATATCGTACATATAAGTTCTCCATTGTGAAACTTCAAAAGCCTTGAATTAATTTAACGTTAAAGCGTTGAAACCAATCTCATTATAATTCGAACTTAAAACCCTCCTTAGAGCCGGAAAAAACTTAATGGGGGCTCCATTTATGATGACAGCATTAATGATGATGGCAGCAAAGAAAATCTAAAAAAAAAAGCGGAACGATAATATGTACAAAAGAAATTTCTTTATTTAACGTCGTACATTATAATCTGCTTTGATAATTTGAAGTGAACTACGTTCAACTATTTCTACGATGCGTGTCGAAGCAACGAGTTTATACAGCGGTCTCTAATAAATTTTCAAGTGTTATACTGGTATTGTTTTTTTAATTTTATTTTCAGATCACTCTACTCTCTCTCTCTCTCTCTCTCTCTCTCTCTCTCTCTTAGAATCCCTTCAAAACTGTAGGTTTATATTAAATCTTCTCAGAACTACACATACAATTATTTTGAGGGTTATTTAAAACTAGTTGGCAAAGAAATTTTTTTTGCAGTATATCTTTTGATATTGAACGGATGTTTAAATTATCAGTGTACAGTTTTTTGTTAACAAAACCCATTTTAAGTCAAAAAAAAATGACTAAGCCAAGCGTTCAGAAGAAATTAGTCCTTTCCCATAATTATAGCCGATCAGAAAAAAACCCACAAGCAAAACAATTAAGATTAAATTCGTTAACTGTGACATTCCTGCAGCATCTTTTTATCTTTATCTATAAACATAAAAATGAAATTGGGTTTGAATATTATTCATTAATGGAAATTCATATTTACCAACCGATTTTTATAAAGTTTTCAGTGTAACTTACTAGCAGGTAGGGGACGATTATAAGCTATAGTACACGCCCATCCCCCAAAGCTGGGTGGGAAATATAATTTGTTATTATCAGTCACATTTACACAACAATTTTTATGAACTTTTCAACGCATTTTATTGAGAAGTGAAGGAATATTATAGGAAATAGTAAATCCCCTACCTGGAGAGGTAAGAGTAGCGGTTTATGTGTGCAGTTAGCGAAGCGCCTGTGTAGCTGTTCCCTCTTATCGATAAAAGAAACAAGAACACCGTTAGCAAAATCCACGTCATACATTTACTACTCAGTCGATTTCATTTTCCATTCTATAAACTTTATGCTACGCAGAAAGTTATCAAAGAGTATTATTTTAATGACATATTTTGTTACTTGGGCTTTGTTTTCGTGACGTGCGGTTTTCCCGTTTTGTTAAAGTAAATTCACAGTGGTGTCGCTTTCAAAGAGAAAATAAATTTATAGAATCGGGAAAATATACTTCAGGATGGTGAAGTATTAATAACTTTGCTAGTGTGGTATGTCTGAGGTATTAGATTTGTTTTATACACTGTGTGTATATCAAGCATATGCTCTCTGTTTACATTCTACATTTACTGAGTTAATTTTAATTTTGCCCAGGGATAAGAAAAGTAAAATTTTATTACTCCGTTTCAAGATGCGAGTTTTATCTTTGATTATTGATGGAGCACAATTAAAATTCTAAAATAATGAAATAGAAAACTATAAATTTATTTATATATCTTGTATAGTCAATAATGTTCGCAGTTCATTTTCTATAAGATTTAAGTTTGCAAACTAAACCATCAGGCATACATTTAAACACAGAAGTTTTTTTCCAAAAGGACAAAAAAGTGTAGTAAGTAATTTTTATATGGATGTTCCTATTTTAAAATCTCTCTATTAACTTCCTGTCGGCATCTATCTGCCCGTCTGTCGGTGGCTGTCTGGCTGACTTGTGGGATATTGTGTTAAATTTTTAAACCAATTTTCAAACTTTGTATATACTTGTATCTCGAATAACAACACTTTTTATTAAAATTTGAAAGTGATCGGGAAAATATCCGATTTTATTCATATTTTTTACACATTTTTTGGAAAAATTGGAAAGTTTTGGGATCCAGCGCCGAAGGGCACCCATAAATTTTTTTAAAAAATTAATCCGATTTTCTTAAAGTTTTATACACAGAATAGAATCGGGAAAATTAACTTCAGTATGGTGAAATATTAATAACATTGCAATTGTGATATATCTTCGGCTTTAGATTTGTTTTTTACACGTACCTGTTATATAAAATGTTGCTAGAAGAACAACAGACAAATTATTCGGCATGCCATATTGCCATATTGTTGGATATAAGAGACCCGGATTACAAGAAATGATTGCAAATGTAGGTGGTGAAGTAGTTAGACCCATGTACTTCCACTTGTAGAACACCCGGTTAGATTGCCGGCTCGTCTAAACAAAGCACGCATTTTTAAATTATATTGAGCGTCTAGATTACAAGTACACAAAATACGATGCTATACATATGATATGCAGTTGCCGTATACTGCTGTATTCAATGTACGGTTGAGCTGATGTAGTTCTAGTGTATGAGTGCTTGGTGTTAGTCAATTCCACCCACCACAATTCTTTCTCTCCTTCTTCTATACAAATATTTCTAAGCCGACGCTGTGCCTAGGCATCCTAAGGGTCACAATCGATTGAAGCGTGAGCTAATTACAAAAAAGAATATAAAAATATACTGGTGGATAGACTGGAGTATGGCCGACAGTTACAACTAATAAGATCAATTTGCAAGGCATAGATTACTTCACGAGATGCATTGGTGGTTGCTTTATGGAGCTGCACAATCCACATACAAATATGACTGAATTAGTTTTTAATTTTTTATAGCATTTTGTTTAGTATTAGAGTGTACGTTTTTATTTATGAGATGAATTAGAAGATTTTATTCACCTTTTTCTTCTGTTTGAATAATATGTGTCATAGAACAATTGCTTAGCGGGTGTAATTTTGAGTTTTTTTTTATTCATAGGGTAGTTTTGGAGGAAAAGTATAAAAAGGAGTTTTTAACGAAACTAAAATACTTTATAGCTAATTCAGTCTATGGACTGAATTACAACTATCCATATGGCGAGCTGAGAAGCTCCGCTTTACTATCTTATAATAAGATAAACATACCTTGCCAAGTATAAGTGTGAATAAAACGCAAATGTAATCTTCCAAAAAGTGGTTTTTGTTTGGCGAAAATAGGGTTACGGATCCTTCCACACAAAAAGCAGCAGAAATCAGCCTGGGAGAAGAATCTCGTCCGTGAACAGTACAGAGACCGAAACCGCATCATACGTGGAAGAGTCAGCGGTATGCCGAAATATCCACCGCGTTGCACATACTGAAAAGACAAAGAAGGTAATCTGATCGCTGATCTCAAAGGCATCTTAGAGCGATGGGAAGAGGACTTTAATCAGGCCAGGTAACTGAGGTATTGTAGGCTCCACCAATGACCGAAGACTGCATTATTCCGCCGCCACCAAACATGGACAAAGTTAACAGAGCGATAAATCGGCTCGATAATAATAATACCTCGCGATCAGTAGGTATCCCATCGGAGCTGTTTAAATCAGGAGGCCCCGAAATACAACAAGCAATTCATGATCTAGTAGTGCAAGTATGGGAGGAAGTAGCGATGCAAGAAGACTGGCGAAGAGGTATGCTGTGCCCCATACAAAAGAAAGCAGCTATCAAAACATGCAGCAATTATGGTGGTATAACGTTGTTGAGTCCCGCGTATAAGATTTTCTCCTTTATCCTTAAAGGTAGGATAGCCATATACGCTAAAGTCATCATTCGTCCATACCAGATTTACACCATTAGGCATGTGATGAAAAAATTTCTAGAGTTTTAAAACTCACTACACCATCGACCATTATATATACTTTTAAGCCGCCTTTGATAGCATAGCCAGAGTAGAACTTTATAAAGCCGTGAGAGAATTCGTCATACCAAATAAACTGACACGACTATGTAGGTTGATCATCACCAATGTTATAAGCCAAGTAAAAATATCCGGATCACTATCAAGCACATTTAACATCTATAAAGGGCTCCGACATCATTGAGCTTGATTGAGCCCAAGAGCTGTACAAGGAAGCTTTCATACAGATCGTTCGGGCGTCACGAAATCTTTGAAGGACTCCTGCAAGTATATATTTCTCAGAATAAAATTTGTTTTTGATGTACACACGAAAAAAGCGATCACTCAAAAGCTAACAATAATTTTAATTAAGTATGAGGGGAAATTATAATTTATTAATTTGTGCAATAGCGCTATATGCTACACGATGTTGAAGGCTTTTTCAAGATCTAACAAGACCAGAGCAGTGGACTTTCCGTTTTGGAAATTCGTTCTGACATGTATACTAATTCTGAAAACCTGGTGAGCTGTGGAGTGAAACTATCTGAAACCAAATGGTTCCAATGGGAGAATATATTTTGAATCTAGAACATTTTTTTAAGCACTTTTTTATAAATTTTGCTTAAAATATAAAACAAACTTATGTAACTGTAACTGTTTGCGTTAGATGCCAGTTTACAAGGTTTTAATGGAACAATGTTGGCTTTCTTCCATATGTCAGGGAAGTGATTCAGCTTCAAGCTAGCGTTGAATAAATTTTATATGAATTCAAATCCGCATGAAGGCAAATTCTTCAAGTACATATATATTTTTAATATCATCAATACCTGCTGATTTTCTTGTGTTTTTGTTCTTAATAAGAAATTTACATATTTAGGACTAACGGTATCAATGTTTTGGATAATATTTTTGTTGTTGGAGAAATTTTCGATATTATTGCTTATGATTTTATCGTCCGAACTATTTCTAAAAACGTTGGTTAAAAAGTGTCAGCTAACAAATTGGCCTTTTCTTCACATGGTAAATTCATACGAATGCAGGAGTTGTAAAAAACTTAAGGATTGCAATTTGCGTTAATAAATACCAAATATATATACGAATAGACAAAATCTATTCTTTTTTTTTATCTTTAAGCTTTGCAATTGTATTAACAAAAATTGCCATAAGTTAGCTAGCGACTTTGATTTATTATGGACAAGTATATGTATATATATTTCCATGGTTTTAAATAAAATTGTGTCACAGTGGAGTGGCGTATTATGAATTTATCATTACTACAAGCACCACAACAATGTGTGAATAGTTGTTGGCGAGATGAAAAAAGTCTCTTGGTACCGGTTTCTTTTTAAAAAAGTGGATGCAAAACTCAAGTGGCAGGAAGAGCCCTAAGAAATCTATTCATTGTATTTGAAATTTGAATAAAAACAAAACCAACCACATTGGAAAAAATACATTCTATTGGCATCTGAAAATCTTGGCAGGATATTTTCTGTTGCTGTTTACAGCTTTGTGGGAACGAGCATCACAAACGATAAAGGGGCAACGTATAATGGGAATGTATGATATTTTTAGCACAAGTAAGTACATGGGAGCTTTAATTCAAAATTCATTTTTAAAAACTGAAAATATTACGCACAGTCGGTGGGCGCTGTTATATGACTGTTTTGTATCTTCATCTTACAACACGAATGTAGAATAATTCAAATCGTGTACATCGACATCACCTCTTTTCTTCCTTTTTCAATCCTTCTGGATTGGCATTGCATTTTCATGACTAAAATGTTAAAAACCAGTTGTCAATTTTGAACTCACAATCGCATCAGCAAATATCACCGATAATATAAACACTAGCCAAATGATATTTCAAGTCTTAAAAGTATCTGAAAAGTATGCTTTTGTATGAAGGTGGACGTTAGTGGAAGTTATTTTGTTTAACTGATTTTGTAAATGTGCCCCAAGCTTAAGTCAATAATCTCATTTATGTAAATCACATAGTCACAGTCCGATTATTCTTTCGTTAGTTCTTCTTCTTCTTCTTTTTATTGTTAGTCTGGAATTTTTTCTCAGTAACATTCAGTAACACATTGGCAGTAATATTGAATGAGAATGAGAACGGATGGACCACAAAAGACTAGCCGTACTAGTTTTTTCCAATATCCATGTAATCACATGTTAAATTTGTGGGACCGAAGGATTAAATTGCTCGCAACCGATCTCAATGTTCCGGTTCAAGCAATGATAATAAATCTGACAAAATATTCGGTTCATTAATTTTTGGATATCTAGTCGAAAGTTCATGAACGTAATCTTTAAATTAAATTTAATTTTTAAAATGCAAAACTTTAAATTTTCTTGAAAAGGTATACGTAGACGTATGATAGTCATTGATTATATGAGCATTCTATTATCTTTTAAGACATTTTTTGAATATTTCAAAATTTTTAACATTGTCTTATATCTTCAAACTTTAGTAGAGGACCTAATGAAGGCAAATCCGATTTCAAATCCCAATTAACGACATTATACAGGGCTAGTAGTGCTAAGTAAAAGTCGTCTGTGGTGCGTAAGTTTTTCGATTTCGTTATTACGTGTTACAAGCTGTATATAAAAGTGCAGAAATTAACATAATACCACTTGTGAAAGAAATAAACAGATGACGAAATTTTCTGTAATTCAAGTTTAAGTTTCTTTCATAACCTCTCATTTCCATTGGAAAATTAACTTTGCCACCTGTTTTTCTTATTTCGCTGCTAAATTTGCCAGTCGAGTAGCTGTGAGGTTTTAGACTACATATATTACATTTAAGACATTGTGCTAATTCTCCTCTCTGACAATTCTGTCAAAAATTATTCTAAACCAAAAAAGTTGATGTGAGGAAATATTAAATATATGATGAATCTTCCACATGAATGATACGTTACAAAATATATATCCGCATAAACTACTGAAAATCGAATAAATATTCCTTGCTAGAAAAAACTCGGTTGCTTTATTCAATCTGATTAAAATGTTGTATATTTTCGGTGGCACAGCCGCTTGTGTTTTGCTACCGTGCTCGCAGCCTACGTAAAGAATGAATCGGTGTAATGTCAAGTCAGCATAACGTCAGGCAGGCGCAGTCCCTTGTGCTTATCCATGCACTCGTCCGACGTAGAGTATGTACGAGAGTATGTAGTATCGTTGATTCAGCATAAGATCCATTGAGTCGCTGTCTGGGGTGTCCGATTGCCGTTTGCATAAATATCAACGATGATGATGATCAGTGTGAGAATGGAATGCTGCTGACATGCAATAATGTACACTACGATGATGATAATCGGTGTGAGAATGCAATGCTGCTGACATGCACTAATGTACACTACACTACATATGGCATAAATGTATTTATCTAACTGGCAATTACAGCTCAATTACAACAATTTCTTGAAGTCGACCCAAGAAAGGCGTTGGTAGGATTACAAAATATTTAAAATATTTCAAATTGCTTTCATTATCACCTAATATTTCTATGTCAAATAATTCTTTTTATTGCATTAAATAACTTAATGTAAAAAACTACATTTTTCGGATACAAACTTTTATGTGTAGATCGACACACGCCATACGCTACACAGTATTTTACATTGTATTTTTTGGTAATAACCGCCAAATTATCTGTTTTTAATGTCGGGCCTATTTCAAAGTTTTTTTTCACGCATCTTGCGACACGCATCATACGCGCCACATGCGACACACACGCGGGATATTAAAATTGACAATTGTCACTGAGCTGCTCACAAAATTTTAACCCTCTAGGACGTGTGAAATGTTGTTTAAAAGGACCTCTAAAAGTCGAAACAAAAAGTTCCACCCACGACACACGTCAAAACTGCTGTTTGGGATTAGACACTCACAAAATTTCAGCTCTTTAGGTCTTGAGCAATGACCCCAAAAAGTCGAAAAAAAATTGCACCCATCACACGCGAAACGCGACATGCGTTACACGCGGACTATAAAAAATGCTATTTGGAACTTAGGCACTCACAAGGACTTCAATGAAGTCGAAAAAAACCAATTCCATATGTCATACGCGCCACACACGTCACACAAGTAATATAAAAAAATGCTATTTGGGACTTATGCACCCACAAAATTTACAATTTCCAGGTGTGAAAGCTAGCTTAAAAGAACCTCAAAAAGTCGGAAAAAAATGTCCACACATCATACACGCAATTTTGTTTTTCCGTATAAACCTTACTTACGAATATTTTAAGATAAAAATAAGCCAACTCGACTCAGCTGCTTTCAAATGATGTGGCTACCAACGAACAGCATTTCAGTTTTATTTATATAGTGATATTGTTTTTGGTCTATATGCGATGGCGTTGTAATCGCGAAAATAAAAAATTGTGCAAATTGTGTGAAATGCATTTGAATTGAAAAATAAAGCCAGGCATGCTGAATTTTTTCAAGAAACAACATTCAGAGTTACCCATTAACAGAGTAGGACTCCCCTCAAACAAGCACCACGATGCTGTGAAGCGAGGGAACTTAACTAAAATAAGCCCCAATTTATATATACAAAGGGTGTATCCGTTAAGGTTGCATATACTTAAAGGTGTGATTGGTGCATTTGAGCAGCAAGAGCGATAAATCACTAACTATTGTGCCACGGATACGTATGAAATTGAATAGGCTTTAATAATGTATTTGTTAAAAAAATGTATCCGAGAGGATTTCTCGAAATAATCGTGTTGGAAAATACAATTTTAAAAAGGGTTTTTTAACGACCTTCGTATCGGTTTGGCTTTAATACTTTTAAAAATGTAAATTTTTTGATCTTAATTGATTTTAAATTTTCTTTCAAAAAAGACCAATAGTAACCTTATAGCTAGAAGCGTTCAAGAGTTATAGGGTGTCAAGTCATGTAAGGTCTAACGTACGTTTTCGTTCATTTTACAAACTTTGTTAGGGGGATTTGTAGAAAATTGAATAGGCTTTAATATTTCATTTTTTAAAAAAATTATCCGGGAGCAGTTTTCGAAATAATCGCGTTTGAAAATAAAATTAAAAAAAAAAATTTCATTTAAAGTTTAAAGAAAAATTTACATTGTTTGACCTAAAGCATTGAATTTTCTATCAAAAAAGACCAACAGTGATCATGTAGCTAGAGGCGTTCTAGAGCTACAGGGTGTACAGTTATGTAAGGTCAAAAGTACGTCTCTTCGTTTTAAAAAGCTACGTACACCGCAGAGGATGAAAATAGACCCCACCTCCCTCCCTTATTTCCCCGAAATTAAGCAAGGAATCACCACTTTTATTTGCAACCTTAACGGATACACCCTGTATACAGTAAAACTAAAGTTCCTTCGAAAATTGTAAGTATCCTTAACTATCATTTGTACAACAGTGAAACAAACAAATATGCAACTCGACGGGCTTACATGAAAATTGCATTTGCAATATTGTTGCAGGTACTTCAGGAAGGAGTGGTAAAGCTGCTTATGCTTAAGGACGAGTCGATTACAAGGTTACATAGCTATCGAACTTTTCGGGAGATAATAGCAAAAGAGAATATAATTTAATGTTTGCCTACCATATTGTATTCCAGCAGATAACTGTATTCATATTTAGTAACGAGGCGCGCTTAAATTTTCTGTGGCGGTTGAAGGCTTTTACAAGAGTGGTACGGTTTTACGGAAATAAAAGTATGTGTGTTCGCGGTTAACTGGAAGACCGTTAAAAATGAAACTATAAGTAGGGGGTTTATACCATATTGTCATAATTTTGAAGTGGTCTCCATAAATTTCTTCCACAAAATCATGTTTTAATGATTCGTACAGGATTTTTAAATAGTTAGTTAGTGATTTAGTCCTTAATTTTGCACACCTGTTTGGTTTAAAAAACTTGAAGCCCCATATTTTGAAAGGTTCTGTAAGTTGGGTCCATGCAAATGTTTTTTCAAAACTTATGTTTTTTGCAAACTTTAATTTTGCATACGAACAGGTGCATGTCATTCGTACTTTGTATACAACGTATTGTTGAAAATATGCCGAACCTAATAATATTAAACGCAAGTTCAAGCACGCTCTAGAAATTTGTTCCAACTCGATAGGAAGATTTCATGGGTAAAATGTTATAGTTGAGTTACGAAAAAGTTTTTTAAAAAAAGGAAAACTTTTCTCGCGTTCTATCCCATGAGAAAGTCTTTTTAAATTACTAATTCACGGCCCGTTTTAGTAGGTGTAAATAATTCCGAAGATTTTCTATATATGTACGAGTATTTCAACTTTATAATTTGTTTTGGGTAAACGAACAACGGTTTTGAGAAAATATCTTATGTATAAATTTTATTATTTGCTTACGGGTATATCCTCCTATCATCGTACTTACACTCTCGATGACGATGACAGCGCTTGCAGATGAAATATGCGTCAGCTGTGAGTTAATGGAATGAAAAAGGTAGAAAAAGAAAAGAAAAAAGAGATTTGTTTAAAAGTTATGATGACTTCAAAATGCAAAAAGTTCTTAGACGTTGGAATATCTTTTTTGCATTGAATTTTGTGTTATAAACTTTTGTAATCCTATCGTAAATGATAATAGAGTTTCGTTCGTAGCTGATTAAATATTAACTTGGTGAATATAATGTAAAATGTATAAATACGACAGAAAAACATTAATCAGTTTTAGAGTATAAAAGGTTTTTAAAAAATCTATATGTAAATGATGTTTGATAAAAATAACTTTAATGTGTTATACCGTGATATTTAGAAGAGGCTTTATGGATTAATGTGACTTTTTTATTCATTTAAAACAAGAAAAAATAGCTATAATAATCCAAAAATACAAGTTATAATTAAAATTAACAATTACTGGGCGATTTTGTATACATTTTTATAATTATATGCCTTTGTTTAAATTGTTTGCATGTACCAACAGTGTTCCAATTAAAAAAACCTATACTAGTCACTATTTTTGATAAAATAACATCAACTCAAATGAGTATTGAGTTGAATTGAATTGTGCCACAATACCTTTGAACATTAAGTTAATACAAATGTTGAATCTCTATGAAGACTAATTATTGATTAGGTAAGGTGGATGGAAAATACTTAGCGTCTCCTGAGTTCGACAAACTGGTCTGTTTTTCTTTCATGAAATAGAATATATATTATAGAACTAGCTGACCCGACAGGAGTTATGTTGTCCAGCTTTCAATAAATTTGTTTGTGATCGTTTTGTGAATTTATGAAGAACTATTTGAAAATAGGCTACTCTAGGTGGTATTTTTGCGGTATTTTGTATGTCTTTTGAGGGCCTTTTGACGGTATTTGGGTGGTATTTTTGCCAAAAACATCAAAGAAGTTGCACTTCAACCGCACGTAAAAGGTACGTGCACGGTTGTTTTTTATTTTATTTTATATAGAGACTTATTGCCAAGGGAGGACTCCCTGAATGACTTGCGTCACGGCAATAAGTTGGGCTAAGCCCTTTATTAAATTCAAAATAAAATAAAAATCGAAGGAATGTGATTTACAATATATCACATTCCTCACGTTTGTAGCCGGTTTCAATTTATTTTCTCAGAATTCTCCCTGATTCATTGAAAAAGCAATAAAAAAAACGAACACGAATTTAGAACGACGCGAGTCCAAATATTTTTATCAATGAATCATGGTCAGGGAAAACTACAAAAAACCTTGACCAAGAAAATATTACAAATTATAAAAATAATTTTAAAAATACTGATAACATTTTTTTTATATATATTAATAAAAAACTTATGAGTAATCCATCCTTTAAGAAGTTGTTAACGGCTAATTTGAACGCCTGCAGATTATAAGATTCGGGAAACACGTGCTCGACCAATTGATTCCACATCGAAGAGACTCACGGGAAAAAGGAGAATTTAAAGTGTTGGGCTCTACATGAAAAAAGGTTTAAGGCAAATCTATGTTGGTTGCACCTTAAACGAGTGTTTACGTTACTGAGAAAAGGCCCTGGAACTAGAGAACGGGTTTCTAAAGAACAATTACCGTTGTAAAATTTGTAGAAAACAGATAAAGCTCCTATATTTCATCTGTGCTCCAAAGTATCAAGAGACGAAGTGATGGTTACATCGTTTATCAGACGAGAACAAACAAAGCTGATGGTCGGAAAACTGGAACAGGCGAAATACAATTGACCATGAGAGAAGCATGGATTTTCAAGGTTAATGTCGCAAACACTCAATGATTGCCCTTGTGATTTGTTTATTGTAAAATTTGTTATTATGAATTTTATTAATATATATACTATATTGGCAGATAAAATATAGTAATAATATACATATATAGTAATTGCGAATGCAAACCGCAACCGAAACTCCAAGTGCGTAAAGTCTAATGGCATTTGGGTCGGAATCATTGGGATGCGTTCATCGTGGATCAGCTGTCAATTGAAATTTGCACACCTAGTGGGCCTCAGGCAAGGGGACTGCTCACCTATAACTCTCAGCAACACACTATTTCCTCAAAGAAAAGATGTGAAGTACCTTGGTATCCACCTTGACAGACGGCTTAGCTGGAGAAAACACATTGAGTCCAAACACAATCAAGACAAACTCAAATTTTACAATATGCACTGGATACTCAAAAAACACTCTACCATCAGTTTAGATAACAAAATCCATATCTATAAAGCAATCATCAAGCCCATATGGATATATGTCATACAGCTTTGGTGCTCAGCAAGCACTTCCAATCTAGAAATCTTACAATGGTAGCAGTCCAGAATCCTAAGAACAATCACGGGTGTTGATCTCATCTGGCTCTGTATCCAGAATCGTCCTTCCTCACATACGAAGGCTTTTTGCTAAGCCCCCAAGTCTATGATTCATATGCAAATTCGCGCTCCACTATTTTAATTGCAGGACCAATGTTGGATCTTCTGCTCGCAGACCTGGCCACCATTTACTTTGTTTTGCTCTCATTTATTTGCAGCCCCAGATTTTGTGCCGCCCGCTCGGTCTGGATAAAAGCTACTCTACTCAACCAATTTTATCGAGACGACAACGAGATCAGAAAATATAGATAGCAGTCGACGATTATATTGCGGGACAAACACAGTATCTATACTTAGGGATAATCTATAGGGATGTTGATTTTTGATCACCTTGCAAACGAAAAACTAAAACTCTAAGTAGGCTATAAAAGGATGGACTGTTGTTTTCTGTTCCATCTGTCACTGTTAACAAGATCGTCATATTATTGAGAATGCATTATTTTTCAATTGTAGTTCCTTGGCTATACGTAAAGTTGTCATTTAATCAACGGCTTTCTTCATAAGACAAATTGTGGCATTTGGAACTTTCAGTGTACCGAAGCTCTTCACGAAAAACCATTTTAAGTGTGTTTTGTGCTTAAGGGGTCATTGGCCTATAATTCTTCTTCAATGATGTGACTACCTAGTCACAGTCAATGGACATCGCTGCCGCACTTATTTGAATGACTAATTTTGGAATAATTAGAAAAGGGTGACTTTAAGAAAAATGTGGTATCAGCAGAACGGCGTCACATTCCACACAGTAGGCCGTACAATCGAGTAATTGAAGTCGAACTTCGGAACACAGCAGTGCGCCAGGTCTAGCATCCGTTTGTAGAATGATGTAGATCGGAATGCCGAGAATTTAAAGATTCCAAACTAGAAGACATCAGCGTAAAACGGGATCGGACTCCGGTTTTAGAGTTAAATATGGTGGCGATGACGACGATATATTTATCTTTACTTGTCATAAATCTTGCAGAGTTCCAATCTTATGTTGTCATGTTGTCAAGTGGACATCGGAATGGATTTAACTTCTGTTTGAAAGTTTTGCGGAATTTATTAAACTTATTAATAATTTAATTTTTAATATGTAACCGCGATATTTCGCATTTATGATGGTAAAAATGGTACAAATATAATTCTATAGAAATACAAGAGAACCATTGCCGATATAAACAACGCCTTCGGAGCAACTGCTGTTTTCTGACAATTAAATGGCAATTAAATAGGAATTTAATTTTAACTTACAAATTAAGATTTTGAAAGATATGGTTAGCTGTGGTTGGTTGTCGAAAGGCAGCATTCCCTCCATTGATAGTTATTATGCTATTATTTCGCATGTTTTCAAGTCGTCCTTTTTTATTTTGTTGGATATATAGGTTTTCAATTTAAAGATATCAGTTTAATTACAAGCATAAGGAAATATATGAACATTCAATAACGGCTTATTAGTAACAATCAATTTTATATGAATAAAAACAATCTTTAGACTCTAATAATTTAATTTCCGTTTTGAGTATTGACTGGCAATGGAATTTCTAAACAACTGATCTTCTTGTCGATAGATTAAGTCAGACAAATAATTAAACTGGGTTATAAAAATTTCGGGATGATGGTAAACTCAGCTGATAACAGCGTGCACCCAGTTAATAAAGCCAACTCAGTGCCTTCAAAATAATAAATAAATGGTAAACAAAAAAAAGCTCCTGAATGCTCAATTATTCAACATTAATAGCTTTGGAAAGCATACTTCGCTTTTTATTTTTTTTTTAAATAAGTATTGGAACCCAATGAATTCTGGCTACAAAAACCAAACTTAAGGCTCTGCATATGTTTGTTAGTCAATTATGAAAACGAGCTATTGCGCTAAAAATTCAAAAATAATTTTTTTTTTAATATTTGCATTTGAATTGAGAGGTGGTAACTTTTAAAACCTTCAATTATGACATAAAACAATCGTAGATACACACACACATACCAAATGACGCAGCGGCAGCGAACAGCGCTGCTCACAAAGCACAGAGCTCAGGCTTTGCCGTGATCTGATGCGATATAGCGATATTTAAAAATTGTGTATTGGGGTCCCCAAGGGGCCGATCGCTCCAAATTTTGTGTGTACAAATGAGTACAAAATTTAAAGAAAATCGGGTACATTTTGTAAAATATTTGTATGGGAGCCCCCCGAACCCGAGGTCCGAGGGGCCTCAAATTTTAATAGAAAGTATTGTCACCGGAAATATATATGTGTGCAAAATTTCAATAAAATCGGGCCATTGCAAGTGGGCTAAAAATTGATCAGAAAATCGGACCAGCCAGCCAGCCAGCCAGCCAACCAGCCAGCCACGTGCACGCGAAGTAAATATAGAGAATTTAAAAAGCACATCGTTGTCCTTTTTCAAATTAAATTGCCAAAGTCTTAGAGGACAGAACACCGATCTTACAGATAAAGTACGAAAAACTTAAAAGTATAGATTTCTTATTCTTTTAGAAAAACTACAAAAACACATTGCAATACAAAATACTGTTATATAGTAGGTGAACTACACATGATTGTTGATCATCGCCAAAGATTATATTTTATATTGATATCGACATCGGAGACATATCTGTAGTTAAATGTTTATTACCGAATGTGCAAAACTTAATCAAATCAAAAAGTCATTGAAATATTTAATTCGTCCGCCATGTTCTTTTACCTTATAATCCGGTTTGATTTAATGAGCTTGGCACAGAATATGATAAGATGGCAATGTTATTAGGGGACATCTTAAATACCAAATTTTCATCACATGACGAAGAACGTATGACGATTTCATAGACTCTATAATGATAAGTTATATGAGCGTTACTGCTATATTGACATCTTAAAGAGGCTCTGGTAGGCTCCAGTGGGCAGGACGATTAGTTCGCAATAGCGAAAAGATGCTCATAAAGTCCTTTGATTAAAAAATTAAGGGAAAAAAAGAGAAAATGCCTCTGCATATGTGTATTGAATATCCGTTGATCACACAGCCGTAAAAATATGGAGCCTGAAAACTTATCTCACAAACTTAATCTCCGGCTAAAAAAGGAAACTCTGAATATGTCGGTTGGTATGGTGATAATTTTTAGGAATGTCTGACAAGCGTTTGAGAGCAATAACAGTCTCTCGGAAAGCTTTTGAGTACGCATTAAATTATAGGCCACTTGTACGTGTGTGCAAAAATATGACACTTGGGTCAAGAGATCACCACAAGAAACTTCATTTTTGGGGTACAAGCATTTATGTTTACATTGAAAAGCTACACAGTCACAGTTATTTGGTAATAATCGCCATCTGTTTTTGAGGTCGGCCCTATTTCAAAGTATTTTTAATCACACGCGACAAACGCTTTCCGCGACACGTATTAAACGCGGATATCAAAATTGGGTACTGACATTAAGCCGCTCACAAAATTTCAGCCCTTTAGGTCGTTCGAAAGGTGGTTAAAAATGTCCTCAAAAAACCTAGCACACGCGCCACACGCGAAACGCGACAAGCAGCATAGGCGGAATATAAAAATAGCTATTTTGGCCTTAGACACTCATAAAATTTCAACTCTCTAGGTCGTGTAGGATTGTATTGGACCTCAAAATAGTCGAAAATACAGCCAAACAGTCAAGTTGTGCCGCCAAAGAGTTAGTATGTTATAAAGTGTCCTATTAGAGGTAAAACTATCAATGTAATCATATATTTGCGTTTTATTTGCATAAATTAACTTAAATTTTAGCTAATACTATAGTAAAGGTAAGAATATTGTCTAATCTTTAATTAAACTGCATAATTGACTGGTGATAAAAAAAATTAAATAAAGTTATAAATTAAACGGTTTTATGGTAGTATTGGCAGAACAATTTGGATTAGCTGGGACTGAGACTTTCGATTGAAAGAGTTACATAAGTTCATTGAACGGCCTTTGTTTCCTTAAGTTTAGATATTATTGACATGAAGTCCAAAGCTAATGGATCAAGTTTTTGCAGTGGCTCTGGATTATACTTCTTCTCATAGTTTAAAATTCATGCCCACTCAGTCCTTACTACGACAATTTTTCTTATAAATGAGTAGTTCGGATAATAATGCTATGTTCATGGATTAGAACCTTGCCAGAGTTGTGGGTTTTGGTATCAAGCAACTGTTCGTTGTACTTTTAAAGGCTGCATACCGTAGCTGTACATGGTGCAATAGAATAAGTTGCTAATTCTAACACCTTTTAAAAGAAAATAACGTATTTGGTTTACGACCAAATTTGATTTGGTTTACGTGTGTCAAATTAAAAAAAAAAATATTTTCCCTTTTGTCCAACTCTAAAGAATATACAAAGATAGTCGTATTACTTACAATACTACAGTTACATTTTAAATTAAGCAGTTTATTGAATGCAAATTCAACACATAAACCCATAAAACTTTAAAGTTGTGCAAATATAAATGTGTGTTTCTAAATTCTAATAATTAAGAGTTACTTTTATAAAATTTCATTTTTAATTTAGTATAAGACTAATATTTTAATAATCGAGAGTAAAACGATTTTCACTGTATGTAACTAAGTACTAAAACCAAACAAACTCAGGAAGCCAGGACCGGACCCCGGTTGTAGAGCCAAATATGATGATGATAGTACCAAGCTGAAAACACAAGAAAACAACTATATAAGTTACTCCTCGTGTACAAAGTTATAAATTAGTTATTGTTACGTGTACAATAGCACACTATTCATCATGGTACAGTCAAACTTTGCCTACTTCTTGACAAAGTTTTGCATATAAGTGAAGAAATTTATATGAAGTTTTTATAAATTTCTGTTGTGTTAAGACTTTGAAAAGTTAGTCTATGATCGCTGATAATAACTTTATCCAATAACAAAGACATTGGTTTAATTTTTCTGTTTCGAGTATGCAGTGACAATATAATTAATTTAGAACTATCCGTATACCTACCACATAATTATCACAAAAGTTGTTCTGCTACAAATGTTCATGTGACTAACCTTTCTTTTATACAAAACTTTTTTTTATTATTCTGCAAAACTGACAAGAGCATTAACATATCTATGGTAGCTTAACTTTCAATAACTTTTTATTGTGTAAGAAAATAAATTATGAAACACATTAATTTTTAAAAAGATTTATCATGACGCTATATACAAAGTTGTGGGGTTTATCATTTTTGATGAGCGTTAATAGACTAAGAAATTCTGTGAACTCTTATTGAAACATGCGAAATGTTTAAATTGTACTCAGCAAATATGGTCCCACACAAATGCAACTTTGGAGTTATTAGAGAGAAGAAAAAGAAAAGTTATGGTAGGTATGTTGAGAGAAGTGTTTATGATACGATTGGTCATGATGCGCTACAGTATTGCCATAAACGAATGTTAATGATTATATATAAATTCAAATGACGTTTTATTGAAATATATTGCAACTAGCTAATAACACCGGCGTTATGAGAGACCCACTGACCCCCCGCCACACCTTTATGACGTTACAAACATAAATACACATTTTCGTAAATATCCCGACTTCAACACCACCTATCGGGTCAACAAAGAAAACTTATCGGTTCACTAAAATATGGTGTGAATATGGCTTTGATAAATCTAAGTGCAAGTGATGACGTGACATAATCAGCGTTACAGACAGCCAGAATAGGCCTTTTCTTATATTTAACTAGCTGAAGTTCCCGGCATTGCTCGTGGTTCAATACCCACCCATTACGCTCTATCGTACCCATCGGTCCCCATCACTTCCTCTCCTCGCCTTCTCCTCAATCAACATCCCATCACTCCATCACCCCCATAAATATCCATAGCCTCCCACAAATAACCCGACCGCTAATTTTTTATCCACTGACCTCTTCCCCAGCGACCACCGCCCTAACAATTCCGTCCCCTTCGACCACCCAACACACCGATTACGATCCATTATTATTATTTTTATTTCCATTCAAGCCCACGGTTTAGCTTTATGCAACAATTCTACTCAAATGTAAACAACGAAATCGACCAATAAATTCAAAAGTAGGAATACAGCGCAACCTTTCAGATTTCATCTTAATTATAATCATTTCAATAATCATAGCCAACGTACATCCATTCTGATATGAACAAATATCAGTAAATGTAGTTTTTCGTAAATATCTCGACTCTATCGCCACTTCGGGTCCAAATTTTATCAACAAACTTTATTTTTATTTAAGAAATTTATTTTGTGAATTTGAGCCAAATAGTACTATAAATAAAAAAAAATTTAAATATCACGACTACAGCACCACCTGTCAGGATCAACATCATCTCCCTAGAGCTGTCGTTACCATCACTGTTCACCTTTGCGAACCCGAAAACTATAGAATCGACATGGGGTCACAACCAACCCACGACCAAATCCCTAACGATCCCGTCCACTTCGATCACCCACCACACCAACCTACCCCCATCGTCATAAAAAACGACCACCTCCCACCATCAACTCTCACTCCCACCTAAAACAAGCAGGTTTTTGTCATATTTGTATGCAGTCCCCAATTTATATTGTTTCGTGAAAGCGCTATTAAGACTCTTCTCGCTTGGTTGGTCGTAGTTAGTTGGTTGAGCGAACGCCCAGAGCAATATTAAAATCGATTGGAATATGAACCAACCAACAAACCATCACAACAGTTTTGACTTTGTAAGCAGTGATCGAAAAATACAGCGAAACAGAAAGCATGGCTTAAAATCAACAAGAAGCCTTCCGATGTTACGTAAACCAAATTTGTTTGAAAACAAACAAGACGTTTGTTTATATGTCTGTTCGTCTGTTTGTATGCTTGTTTGTGTGTCGTGGAATCTTGCGATCGGTTTTTAACCCAATTTCGAATGCCCGATTTCATTGAAACTTTTGCATATATATATTTTTCTGGTGACAACATTTTCTATTAAAAATTGGGGCACATACAATTTTTTTTAAAAATTAACACGATTTTCTTCAAATTTTATACATATGTTATCTCCGATGAGCAACACTTTTTGTAAAATTATGGAGTCCCCGGGCGCCGGGGTCTCATACAATTCTTTTTAAAAAAATTAACCCAATTTCCTTCAAATTTTATATGCATAAATATTTATATTATATTTAAAATTAATATAAATATTTTAAAAATATAGAATAGATTTCTAATAAATAATTAGGGGTTATTTATATAAAATTAAATAAAAAAAAATAATTTTATTTATTTATTTTGAAAAAAAATATCACCGATGGACAACTCATTTTGTAAAAAATATGGAGACCCCGTGCCCTGGGTTTTAATTATTATTAATAAATCTTAAATCAGCCTCACAAACGCTGATCTACGGCGAGGATTCCAGTAACGAAAACGGCTAAACGATTTATTAATTTTCTTCTGGATAGTAACCTCACTGTATAGGACGTGAACTGCACAGCAACTATGCGATTAGGTGAAAATGTAATGTTAACATAACAGCAATCCAGAAGATTCGGTGGATTAAATCGGCTTCATACAAAAATCATCATACGACATATATTGCAGTTTTCTAGTCTTCTAGCTATCGGCTTTAAATCGATAACTATACGGTTATGCACATACATATGATTCGCCAGATGAAAGAAAGAATTATGTAGCGTTTAGGCCATAGTACTGTATTTTATTCCACGAAGTACAGAAATATATCTCTGGAGTTAGATGCAGCCATACATACGCAATACGTTGTTTATATATAGATATATTTCTTCGACGCCTTTCACTTTTTAGTAATTATTTATCTCAGTTGAAGGGCTCTGTTATGAACCACATTTAAAGTCTTCAGGAATCTCTGCAAATGATTAATTAATGACATTTTCTGGATCTCTAGGTAAATCGTTTTTGTATAACTGAGCCAATTTAGTGAAAACGCTATCAGGCAATGCGCATTAAGACATTTGTCTTTATTTACGTTTTTTTAATGGAATCTTTTAATTCTGTCACCATCGGTTACAGCCCAGCTAGACCATACGCAAATACGCCCCTGATTCTACTTCACTTCACTACTGACCTGACTTAAGATAACTTGGCTGAAAGAAAAATCTTACATAAAGCTCCAGAAACAGTGCAAATCAATAAAAACCATTCACAAATTACAACTTCCTTTAGTTTAAAGGAGGTCATTCAATATAAAAAAGGAGAATTTATGAAGTTTTACCTTTCTTGAAATATTTTTCTACCATCATCAACTAATATAATTCTAAATTAGTTCTTAAAGTAATGGTTTACCTAAGTGTTACTTTCATAAAACGATGCACAATTATTTATGCCGCAAATTATCTGCCTTGAAGGAAAAATATTCACCATTTAAATTATAATCCAAATATAATCTAAATTAAATTTATATTTTTTTGATGTGGCTATATTTTTGATTAAATTTAAAAGCTTTATTGATATAAGTTATTATCTTACAGCATCAAAACTTAACCACCACTAATGTCCCCTATTGCTAACAAGCATGCATAGGCAAAGGAGCTCCGAGACATACAAAACGCTGAACAAAAGGAACTATAAAAAAACTACAGAACCTGACAAACATTTTTGTAACTATCCTCTAGTACACACGCAAGCGATTAAGGTTTTTCGCTATGAAATTCAATGCAAGTTTCAAAAAGTTCAGCCAACCGACAAAATATTCTACTGCTGACATGGAAGATATTCTTTACAAGCACAAACCCCAGTGCAGTTTTATATAACGCGTTTTGCACTTTGACAACGGTATGTGCAGTGTTATTTTCAGTTTTTTTTTTAAATACGAGCACAAATTCATTGGTGGTTTTATCAAAAGTTTTCTTTACTTTTAATTTTTAACGTTTCCAGAACGCAGCAACGTGAACCAGTTTAAAAAAGCGTGTAAATTATTGACTTCTCCCTTACCATTAACATCAAAAGAAGAAGGTTAAGGTCACAAAAATGTTGTGTTAACATTATTTTTGTCACGAGAGAAGACTATGAGTAAAAAAACAACCCATAAAAATTAAAAATTTTCATCTAAATTCTCTAATCGCAGAAATTGATATGGGAGCCCCTCGATCCTGGGCCATTTTTTTTTATTGTAGGAGAAAATCATCGAAACAAACATTTGACATTAGATGTTAAAATTGAAAAAGCTCAGATCATTTTATTCTGAGCACTTAGAGCACGCTCATACTCTGAGCAAATAAGAAACACGAACATTTATCTTGAGAACTCTTTGACTGCTCTGAACTAATTTATGAAAACGCCAAATGACAGAATATTGCGAAAACTTGTTGTTCTATCTGTAAGTTGATATCGACAACAAAAAAAACGACATCAATAAAAATACAATTCAGTATATAATAAAAATGTAAGTTGAAGTAAGCATAAAACATGTATGTCTCGTTTCATTTGCTGGGTTCATTTGTGCGTGCGCTAAGATTTCTCTCTCTCTCTCCACCACCACCAAAACCATGCAGCGCAGCCGACTGCGCAGCACACACCGCACACAGTCCATAAAGGGCGACGAATATCTGATGCCAGTACAGATATTTAAAAAATGTATAAGGGCCTTGCGGCCGAACCCGGGACCCGATCACTACCAAATTTTCGAAAAAGTATTGTTTATTGGGTATACACATGTGTTTAAAATTTGAAGAAAATCGGGTAAATTTTTTAAAATTTTTGTTTGGGAGCCCCCTGACCCCGCAGCCCGAGGGGCCTCAAAATTTAATACAAAGTGTTGTCTCCGGAAATACACATGTGTGCAAAATTTCAATAAAATCGGGCCATGGGAAGTGGGTTAAAAATTGATCGCAAGAATCCACGACAGACGACCGACGACCGACGACCCACGGGCAAGTGAAGTTAATATAGAGAATTTAAAAAGATAGAGAAATAATTATTCCCTTTCTACTTTTTCCTAACAAATTCAAAAAGGAACTTAAAAAGTTTTCTGAAAATTAAAAAATATAAAGGCTCAAAGTCCTGAGTTTACTTTTTTTTTAGAAAATATTTTTGCAATATATTTTTAGTTCTCAAATTTACTCCACACCGCTTGTTTTATTGATGAAATATTTGGTTACAACATTGATGACAAAATATAGAATGTTATGACAATTTTTTTGACAAGATACACTACAATGGTCTGAAATTTATAATTTTCATAGCTTTATTCTTAAACATTCCATTTAAGTCCAAAAATATACACGAGCAACACAAATGGTTGCGAGAAGCTAGTTCTTGAACCGCAATGGTCCAATGATTATTATTATTCTTAAATATTATAATATATAAAATTCATTGAGAATGATTGAAACTAAATAAAACCCAAATTGAAATTATTATGTTCTACTACTAACTACTGTTCATATCAAAATCAAAATTAATGAAACTTATTGAAAAACCATATCTGTGTGGATGTAATGACTTTTGTGCAAATTAAAATTTAGTTTACAGCCCGGTAAGCTTTGCTCCCGTAAATATCAGATAATGTCACAAAAACAATTTTTATGAGTGCGTTCCTATCATAATAAATAAAAATTGTAGTGTTGACTAGTTTTATCAATAATAGTTAATCCTAGTTCAATGTTGGTATAGGAAAACTACATCTTTTAAATTTATTTTTTAACTAGCTGGTTTCCCGGCATTACCGGTAGGGGTATCTATAAGGTGAAATCGCAGTAGTTTTATTAAAAAAATAAGTATTTTGAAGTGTAGCTACAGTATTGAAATTATAAAACAAGATTAAAAAAAACATAACATTAATTTAAAACTAAACTTGACTATATACAATGTTTTTAATTTCACCTTCAGGAGCAAGAATAAATAAAAAACTAAGGTGAACCCATCCTAAAGCGAGCAAAATTAAGTAACCCGTGGCGATCTCAAATCTATACTCCGCAGTATATCTAATAGACTGCCGCTGTGACGAATCAAGTTAGCTTAGGAACTCATCAGCATCAACTACGGTATCGATAGACTTAGATTCAGTGAATACGCCTATTATCATGGCAATATTATGTAATTATGGCAATATATTCATTTTAACAGCAAGAGTGGCCCTTTCTCGCAACTAGCACGAAATGTGATAGTTTTGAGAAGCAGCCGGATAAATGGAATTTATTAGCTCTGCGACAGATTTCAAATATCAGATGTAAATTTTATGTTGAATTAAGACACTGCTACTAGTTTACTTTCTTCAATTTGAAGTAGAAGTGGCAATGTCGTCACCCCCAAACCTAGCCAGCCGCCGAATACCATTTTAAGCACCACAAAGCTATCGTTCACATACTTCTAGAGCTGCCTCACCATCATTATTAGGAACACACACCACCACGACATCATCAAGTGAGAAATTGAATTCCAAAATTCCAAAACCAAGGAAATTGTTATCCTTTCATAATAAGAACCCTGGTCACACTGAGGATTATCCCGACTGTGAAAACCCTCGTTACAGTATTATAGACCTTAAGGGTTATCGACCCGAACCCGAAGTTGATAAATCCCTTAGTCGTGGCAAAATGGGCTTGGGATGATTTGTTGATCATCATGCTTGAAATCTAAAGTTACCCTTAGCCGCATTTTGCTTCACAATCTTCCAATTTGTTGTCGGATAATTGGGATGGCTGGCTTGAATAATTACCATTATTTCCTTAGCAGGTCTAACAGGTTTAGTTTATTTTAGTTTTGTCCGTCTTAAAAACTACTGTTGGACTCTCCGTTTGCACCTTAGCCCATTTACCTCTCAGAGATCAATGTACGCGGGAACATATAGAGGTCGCTAGGTATCTAAACTTCTCCGATTGTGACTTTGCTATTAATGGTCCCCCAGCTTGGACGATATTGCTTTGCTTTTATGCTTTTTTTTATAATATACACACGCTCCAGTGTTTTGCATACGTATAATGCATAGCACAGCGTGGGCGTTAGAAAATTAGAAAAACACAGAGTCGGGCAATTCTTTCACATAACTATTGTGCGGCTAAAGAAGTAGCCCCTGAAGTGGTAAGTACGTCCGAAGATAGGCGCTATGGAAGTCTTGTGGGTTCGAGTTGTGGCACGGGTATTGCGGATGGATTGGAGGATGTTCGGGATGCATCTGATGCTCGGGAATATTTGCTGTCATTTACCGTAAACGTATTAAACGGATTAAAATCACAGCTTCTGACTACATTCAAAGGTGAGCCCAGGGACAACGCACTCTAATTTATATGGGGCCTCTCAACCATAATCACTTTCAAATTTTTACAAAAAGTCTCATCGGAGATACACATGTGTGCTTAATTTGAATAAAATCTGGTTTTATGAAGTGGATTAAATTAATTAATAATTAATTATTATTAGATTTGACCAGCCGCACACAAACACATCGGACGCGAGGTCCGATTTATAAATTAAAAAAGAAAACTAAAGCACCAAGCCCTCAGTCGTGTGCTGTCCGTGCAATATATCAAGTGAATTTAAAATTGTTAATCGCTTATGTAGCTACCATTTTGGTTCTCATATTGTAATCTCATTTCGTCGCTTCCGGCTTTTCAATTTACACAATGTGAAATAAGATTATAATTAAATTTCAGAAAGTCGTTCAGATCCCTTCAGAGACTCTACTCATGCTTCTCGTACCGTATCTTAATTGAGTGATATTTTCTCGAGATAACTGTATAGGTTTCAATGTAAGACGTAGCAGCAGAAGGACATGAACCCTTGCACTTGCACAATTTCCTATCTTGACAACCTTCAGAGGAAAAGGATAAATGGAACTTAAAATAAGATTCACGTGCGAAGTTGAAAGTTTTTCTTTAAAATTGCTAAATTTTTGGAAAGACGTTGATAAGAAAGTAGGTCACGCTATAGTGTTGCATTTAGGCAGTAATTTTAATGGCAATCAGTTTGTCTAGATTTAGGAGAGCAGTGATTTTCTTAATAACTTTAAATCTTCAGTGTGATTTGTATAGAGTAGATTGATGATGATATATATATATATAAACGTGTTCGAATCGTGCGTTATGTTCAAGTTCATACATAAATCCCATGGAAAAAGACATTTTTTCAGTTTTTCCAAAATTTTCTAATTTTTTCTCGAATTTTCCAATATTCCAGGTTCCTATTATCCCCCGGTTTTAACGATTTTTTTTAAAAAATGAGTCAAATTGGTCACGCCGTTAAGCCGTGAAAATGTAACAGACAGACAGACAGACTTACTTTCCCAGTTATAATCTTAGTAAGGATATATGTATGATAAATACAGATGGCTACTTCTTCATAGAATATAAAATGATGTTATTACATTTCAATTTTAGCCTTTTTTATCCTTTATACATTATAATGTAAATGAAAATAGTATACTACAAGAAACTCACAAGGAGTTGAGATAGGAGCACCATCAAGATAATAATACATTAATCTATCTAATCTAATCTAAGGGTGCAAAGAATGGTTTCGATATGTTATATAAAAAGTGCAATAATAATTATAATACTACAAAAATAATACTAGAAAATTATTAGAAAAAAAAATATTACGAAGCAAAACAGTATATAAAAAACTAGAATTATTTAAAATGACATTAAAATCCAAATATAGAAACATGATGAACCTAACTTAAAATTAGTTCCCCATTAATGGATGATATACTTCCTTACGACTAATGCAATAACTGGTTGAATGTTTTGTAGTTAAGTTATGACTTTTAACAAGTTCTCTGCGTTATGTTGACTAACAAGCCATTTTCTTAATTCATATAGAAATATTCTTTTATTGTTGATTTATTTAATTTCATTGGGCAGACGATTAAATAGAGTAGGCGCAATAAAGTGATACGATCGGCGACATATTTCTTTTGTTTATCTTAAAGATTTTTAATTCTCAGATTATATCTGTCGTTACTACGAACATTTAAATTACCATTACTCGCAAAATATATTTTTACTTAAAGGCAAATAGATTTCGTAATGTTAGAATATTTTCCTTTTCAAACTTCAAACTTTCCATTCTACTTTTAGAACACATTGTTCTAACAGCATCAGGCTTTTGGGTCAGAATAACCGGCTTGACGTTAGATAAATAAATGCCACCCCAACATGAGAAACCACATTGTATATCCGATACGAATAAAGGCGTGGAAAAATGTTTTCATTATAGTTGGAGGGCATAGGGGTCTTAGTAATTATATTATCCTGAGGGCTACTAATAAATTATTAGAAATCCTTTCAGCTTGTTTTTTTCAATTTAATTGACGTTCTCAATCTCAAAACATGAGGCATCGTCACAAGAAGAAGTGCATTCGGATGGATCTGGATCGTGCACAAGATTGAAGAACATAACCTTTGTTTTTTTACTCAAAGTCATAAAATGTATGTAAAAACACTTTCTTATAATTTTCAAATCATGATCCACTTTATTAATGATTTCGGCACGACTATATCCCGAGTATACTAGAGCCATATCATCGGCAAATGTTACTACCTTTTAAAAGTCAAAAGGGAGTTTATATAAATTAAGAAGAGGGTTGGACCAAGTACCGACACCTGAGGAACGCCTACATTTGTAGTTAGCTTAGTACTACTTGTTCCATCCTATTGTACATATACGATTGAAACCATTTCTTACCAATACCTCTAATACCAATATGCTCCAGTTTACTTAGCGACAAAGCATGATTAACGGTATCAAATGGCTTTTTAATGGCAATGAATAAAGCTGCAGTCTTTCTGTTTTCATTAATCAATTTATAAACTCCTTGGAAAAAACTTAGCAGAGCAACTTCAGAGCTTCGACCATTCCGAAATCCATACTGTTCGTGACTCAAAAACGTTATACTTTCCAAAAAATTTACGAGACGATTTTTAGCAATCTTTTCCAGTACCTTAGAAAACACTGGAAGCAAAGAAATAGGCCGATACACATGCCTCTGATGATTTAGGTTTATAATTATTAGTCTATACTACGAGTATAAAATTCAATGGAGAATGAGCAAAGAGTTGCCTTTTTCTTCCTCGTGTCTTGTTGGTGTTTTTGTTTGATTTTTAGTTTTGATAAATTTACTCGAATGAGAGTTTTTGGTTTCTAACAGCCTTGACATCATTGTTGCAAGGCAAATGAAATATTCAAATAAATCAATATTTCTTTGAAAAGTCCTGGCTAAAATGCAAAAATAATTTAAACTGTTTTTTAAAACATCGAATAATAGAATAATAGTTTTATCAATTTTCTCAAAGCCAGAAAAATACTAAATGAAATTTTAACTTCCAAAATCAAAAGAAAATTTTCAAATCAAATAAAGAATTAAGGCTACGTGGTAATTTAAAATAATTAGTCAATCTGTTACAACTGCAAACTTTCCCAAACAAAAAAATAATGCATATAAGCAAAAGAAAATGTCAAACTAACAACCTTCGTAGTATAGTTTTTTTTCCTCTTTTTTTGTTTAGTTGAGTTAACTATCTCAATTTTCCTAAATAATTTCTAGTTGTAAACTTTATATATTTGTTTGTATCCATAGGCTTTTATTATCATATGTGCTATTAACCAGGTACAATTTGCTTCTTATAGCAGTTTATTTGTGAACTTTCTTCTTATATACAGTTACTTTATAATTTATATGTATAAGTGCTCCTCACGCACCCTATTACTGTTTGCCTGGTTCTATGTAGGGGTTTCCAAAATAAATATGCATAATATTTCAGGTAGCTCCTCTTATTTCATCCAATAAAACTAAATCTTATTTTTATACTTGTGTAGTCTATATCTTAGTAATTTTGTTGTATTTTAACTTTGTTCTTAATCTAACTTTTATATAATTGGATAAAAAAATAAAAAAATTAAATTGAATTGAAAAAAATAAGTTGTTGAAGACAACGAAACTGCCACAACCCGAGCTTTGTAGTGTTTCTTCTACTTAAATTTCAATTTCATTTCAATTACAAATTTTAAATTTTTATTACAATTTTTTTATTGTATTGCTTTTATGTCCTTTCCCTATCAGACTTACGAGTATTTGCTATCACTTCACTTTCAGAAAATATTACAACATTATCATGGTAGAACAAACTGTTTGTTGAAAAGAAAAAACAGATGACTAGCGAGAAAATGGATAAAAGGGACAGAGCTTGACATAGAAATTAATTAAATTTATTATTACTTGGAAAATAAAAATTGTGATTTCAGAATTCCATTTGCTGAAGGTGTCAAGCGACACAAGCTGTCGTTTGCAGCGCAAATTTTCTTTTTTAATTTATGTAGAAACTACTGGCAACGGCAATTTGAAAACAAAACTACACTCAAACCAAAGTAATATTAAATAGCCAAACAAATATATTTTTCTAACACGGTATCACTCCTTGAATTTGTAAACATTACCATATTTTCATGGTATAGTGCACTATTTCAGACCATGTTATCGCTCAAATTTTCTAAGAAATAATGGCGAAGAATTATTGTTTCTTCGCCATTTTTACAATGTTGCTATGTTCATTTTTATTATATTGCTGGTACTCCTGTTTTTGTGGATCTCGTAATATATTTGGCGCAACCTTGCGTATTATGTTATATTTGCACACAAAAGAAAGAGACTACCTATTACTCACAATTTAAAGCCATGTCCGGAAGGTGAATTGAGAAGCCATCTCATGACGGTTGTTACTCTCGGACGTTTGTCAGAACATAAATATTATTGTTATCAGAGGCTTTAGCCTTGTGCTTATATCATTAGGCATGATGAAGCCAAAAAATTGCCTTTAGGATTAGGACTTAGGAATACAATTGTCATATCTGATCATTGTTATATTTGGCTCTACAACCGGTGCCCGGTCCTGTCCTTCCGAAAAAAATCTCTGTACCAGTTTTTGTGCCAATGTCATCCAGTTTGCCATCCCAAACACTGGGCGTCCTGGTCTACGCCATTCTTCCAGCGTAGTCTTGGCCGGCATCGCTGTCATGTTCCATAAATCCCAAAGCAAATGACTTTCCGACCAGGATCCTCTCCGCTCATGAGATCTAGGTCTCCTGCCCATCGGAGCCTACCGAGCTTAATGCTCTTCACGATATCGACATCGCGATAACGCTCGTAGATCTCAACATAGAGTATCCGGAATCGTCCTTCCACACACACGGTGCCAACAATTCTCCGTAAGACTTTTCTCTCGAGCGCGGTTAAGAGGTCAGAACGGCTTTTGCTAAGCACTCAAGTCTCGGATTCATATGTAAGTACTGGGTTGACCATTGTCGTGTACACCAGCAGTTTGGATTTTATGATTAAATTCTTGAATTTGAAAAGTCTTGACAGACTGAAGTAGGGTTTGTTGGCTTTGAGCAACCGTGTGCGTATTTCTGGTTCCATGCTAGTATCGGCTGTTACAGTTGACCCGAGATAGTTAAAGGATTGCACTACTTCAAATCCACTATTTTAATTGAGGGACCAATTTTTGATCTTCTACTCGCAGACGTGGCCCATGTACCTCGTTTTAGTCTCATTTATGTGCAGCTCAAAATGTCATGCCGTCTGCTCGATCTGGATGAAAGCTACATGTACAGCTCTTTGACTTCTTCCAACGAAGTCGATGTCATCCGAATATACACATAGATGATTGTTCCTATCGCCGTTACGTCAGAGTCTCTGATTAATTTCTCCAACGCCAGGTTGAAGAGGCGAAGGCTAGTCCATCCCCTTATCGGAGACCGTTATATATGTTGAACGGGCTTTATAGAGACCCGGATAATTTTACTTGGCTTATAACATAGATCATGGTCAATCTAGATAGTCGTGTCAGTTTATTTGGGATACCGAATTCTCTCATGGCTTTATATATTTCTACTCTGACTATGCTATCACAGATGGCTTTAAACTCCATAAAAAGATGGTGTAGGGAGTTTTGAAACTCTAGACATTTTTTCATCACTTGCCTACGGGTGTAAATCTGATCGTTTATTGATTTGACTGGGATAAAGTCACACTGGTATGGACCATTGAAGACTTAATCGTCCTGACCTGTCTTGAAGGATGGATGAGAAAATATTATACGCTATACTCAATAACGTTATACCACGATAATTGCTGCATGTTGTGATATCTCCTTTCTTATGTATGGGGCACAGGATGCTTCCTCGCCAGTCTTCTTGCATCGCTTCTTATTCTCATACTTGCACTATTAGTTCATGAATTTCCTGGTGTGATCTTCCCATCGCTCTAAGATTCCTTTGAGATGAGCTTTCAGATTACACTCTTTGTCTTTGCAGTATGTGCAACTCGGTGTATATTGCATCATACCGGGGACTATTTGGTAGAACTTCCGCGCCTGGTAAGGTCCTCGCTCCCTGTACTGTTCTATTTTACGAACGAGATTCTTTTTCCAGGCTGCTTTCTTTCGCCGGTTAGCTGTTTTTTATATTTTCTGAGCTATTTATATTAATCTTCGCGTGCCCGCGTTCTATAAGTTTGTTGCATTGCTCGGTACGCAACATTCTTACGTTCAGTCGCTAGCTTACATTCGTCATCGAACCAGTCATGCTGATCTCTACGACTACTGCAAAAGATGGAGCCAGCAGTACAAATGACAGTATTTTTAAGCGTGTTTACTTCTCTTCTACGCCCGACATCTCAGACCCAGGATTTACTCTCCCTGCATTTCGAGCGATTATATTTTATACTCTGATTTTTGTAGGACACCATTCCCCGTCCACCCCATCTCCTGAATTGCTTTTATGTCAGTATTATATTTTGACAGGGTATCGGTAAGCTGCTGTGTAGCTCGAGCTCTATACAGTGAGCGTACGTTCCATGAGAAAGTCGTCGTCGCTCCTCAGTGTATATGAGGCTGATTTGGGGTTCCGTAAAAACGTTTTTTACGGGCGAGGTTATTGCCCTCGAGCCAACCTTACTTTGAAGTCTTTTCCTCTATTTGAGGAAAATTACCAGCCACCACATGGAGTTTTGACCAGTCAGAGATAGTTACGGCTACATGCATCTGGAGCATTCTGTGTTATTCGTCCTATTTTACTGATGGCTGACTGCTTATATCTGATCAGGTGCTCCTTAAACAACCTCGCGTCGGTACGTTATCAAATTTGTATTTTCGCATACGATACGATCAATTAGGTTTCAAAGTACTAGTCCACCGACATATCCTCTTTGTTAACATAACGCTAATCTGTGCATGGCATTATAAAATATGACTCGTGCACAAATTATAAAAAAGGAAGCGAATTATTTATTCTCACTCTCATCAAAGCTTTTTGGCCATCACTTTACCCAAAATTCATGACCTTTGAATCAGATAAAACTGTTTTCAATAAAAGTTTTAAGGTCTGCTTAAATAAGGTAGACCTGTGGTAAACCTGCGTTATCTTACAATATTTTTAGGAAATTATTTTTTTAAACGGTCAGCTCAGCGGTGCACTACATATTATCCATTATGTGCTATTCACGTTTACTATCGAACTGTGTTTTACTCGCCATAGGTCTAGGTGACCCAATATTAAACAATTCATGATCAACTGCTTATCAATATTTTGTTAAAATTGACATTTTTCGTCATTATCTTTTGTGTAATATTACCTAAGTAAACTCACTTGCATTTCACATCTATGCTCAAAATCCAACTCGTGTTCATGAAATGTTGTTAATAAAAGAAAATACTCTACGCAATTAAAAGTACTTACGTACTATAAAAATAACATAAAATATTGTAGTTAATAACGAATAATTTACAATGATAATGGTTCGCAAGACAGAAATATTGAAATAATTTAAATTATAATTTTTTGAAATAATAAAGAAGAAAACATAATTAATAATACAATAAGAGCTAACCTAAGATTAAATAAAAAGAGCATTATTTTGAGTACCTTACCGTTTTAAAAATAGTGTTTCTTATTTTAACGAAGGTCGATAGACTTATCAATTGGAGCAACACTTCAAGCAAAAATCAGAATAATGGTTCTAGAAAATTAAATCCAATGCATGCTATGAAACTTGATTAGTAGTTGGTCGTATATATATAATTAATAAAATATAATAATTATTTCATACTTTATTTAGTAGTATTTTTCATATACCATTAAAAAAAGCAAGTTCTGTAAAATCTTGTAATAATTACTTTTATTATTTTACGTAATCTCTTAAACAGTGCAGATGATTTAATCCAACCACATTTTTAAGCTGTGGAAAACTTGGTTATCATTTTCATTTGCAAAACTTCAAAAATTTTGATTTTCCTTGCTACTTACTTCTTTTTGCTCTTACTTTGTGTAAAATTAAAGAAAATCTCAAGGCTAAAACAGCTTGGGGTAATTCGTGCTGCATGTTGTTCATAACAACACAAAAGTCATATTATCTTTCCGAAAAATACGCCTCAATTCATATTTTGTGTCATTTATTTTCGACGAGCAGCCAGCTAACCTTTTTGTTCTAGCCTTGTACGTACGTGCGTGTGTGCGTTTTTGCGTTTGGCGCAAAAATCTGCATAATGCAATGCTTTCGTAAGTATACAAAGAACAACTATAATACTGCATCCGATGCATATGCGCACATCCAAAGGAAAAAACTTTTCCTACCCCTGTGGGAATAAATGTCACATAATATAAAATACGAGTTTGTAAGCATCTCTGGTGTTTCAAATGGTGCACCAGAATTTGTGTCACCGGCCACAAAATGTGCGCATAGTATTGGCATATGTTGTTATTTCCGGATAACCTTGGAACAAGACTCTATGGTAAAAGTACTTGAACCCCCTTTATATATCAAAATGCGAAAGTATTTTTTTTTAAGTAAAATAATTTCATGGGTAAAACACATCAGGAAGTTGGCCGAGTGATAATAGTAGTTATAAACTTGGGGTTTCTTCAATACTTCAGTTTACATTACATTACATTACATTACTGTGGTTTTCTGTTTGTTATTGCTAGAAACCACAAGTTACCTAAATGTGTACATATTTTATAATGAATTAATTAATGCTATTATTGAAAAGAAGAGAAAAACGGAAACAAGGAAATTAACACCGTAAATTTCATTTAAAATAAGTTTTGTTTAATATGAAATGCTATTATCGGCAATATGCTCGGTCTATCTATTGTAATAAAATTCTTATATATCCATTTTCCATTATAAGGAAATATATTGTTTCCCCAAAATTCTTACAAAGTGTTTATTATCTTTTTAAAACTGTTTTTTTATAATTTAGGTAGTTTGTTTATGTTTTGATGAAAATACCTTGGCCGTTGCGCTTGTCTTTTCAAATTAAGTATATACTTATATATTTTTTTAATTGGTATGTAAATAAATCTACATCAATAATAAAAAATATCATGATGATGATGATGGTGAAAATGGGGTATCTACAAATTGCACTGCGAACCATTTGGATCTCTTGCGCTTCCCCCTTACTAGTGCTATAGAGACAGTGCATGCACATTGTTATGAACTCTGTCTCATGAACTTAGTGATATGGTGTAGGTTCAGTGAATGCCGTGCAGACTCCGAGATCGCGTGAGTTCCCATTCCCATCCCTTCTCTGTCGGATCGTTGCTCCCCATTCATTGATAAGGTGCCACGGAGTTTTCTCCACTTCCCTACAAAGCCTGAAGCTGCCATCTCCTTTTAGTTTTGTTTTCTTTAGGTGCCCGTTCGGTCTACAGTCTTGGCAACCCGTAATGATTCTTACATTCTTTCTACTTAGTCCGAATATCGAGCGAGAACTCTTTGTGTCATAGTTCCCCATCATTTTCTTTGCTTGTCGTAGGCTTGGGAAATTTTCCCATCTTACGGAAGCAGCTGCCATACCTGTCCTGCTTATCTCCTCCCGCACTATGCGGTACCCTATGCCACAGAATGGCTCTGGCCCTACAAACGGAGTTTCTGTCCCTTTGTTAGCGAGCCTATACGCTGCTTCGTGTTTTTCTATGCCAGTGTGTCCCGGCACTCAGTACAAAAGGACATTCTTTTCTTCGCAAGACTGTTTAGCTTCACCCTACACTCCTCCACCAGTCTTGACGTGATGTGGAATGTATCTAGGGCTTTTAGCGCAGCTTAGTTGTCTGTCTTGATGGCTATTTTCTGCCTCACGTAGTTGCTTTATAGATTATAGTCTTTGGGTACTGCCCCATTGGTCCAGACTACTTGGTTCTTAACCCATGGACTCTTGCATTCTTCCATGGACTCTTGCATTCTTCCATGGACTCTTGCATTCTTCCATGGAATCTTGCCTTCTGCTTTTTTTACCTATCCGTATACCAATTTATGGACCCCGGATATATCAGGTATTCAGTTTCAGAAATCAATTCCTTCTTGGTGCTCAATTTGACTTAAAATTTTTTCTTGAATTCAAGCTTTTGCGCCATGTTATCACACGGCATGCTGGCTGGTCTGTTTGGCTAGTGATTCCACTAATGCCCTTGCCTTAACGTCCGTGAAGTAGCCTGCGTTGCTATATATGGGGAGTAAACCAAGAATTCTCCCCACACTTTTCGCATTTCCCTTCTCGTAGTGCTTACCTTGGTTATATTCGCCCATGCCACTACTCCATTAGTAATCATTGTAATAACAATCATGGTGTACATCCAGTGCACTATCCTGGAATTAACCCTCCAGGATTTTCCCGCCAACCATCTGCACACCATAAGTACTTTTTTGGTTTTTGCAGTACTGCCTGTTGGTGTTTGTTTCATTACAGTCTATTACAAATATCTCCCAGGTTTATAACCTCTTTGATGTTAGTATTCTCTTCTTAATTGAGGGTAACACCTTCTTTCTATTGGTGAAGGGAACCATTGTGGTTTTGTTTAAGTTTACTCTAAGTTCCATTTCTAGGCATCATCTGGTCGCGGTGGTTGATCCGTTTTGGATTAAATCGCAGAGCACTGCCACAAACTTCCCTTTTGCCACGATTACTATATCGTCCGCGTAGCCTTGGGCATACGGCCAGGTCATACTAATTGAACTTACTTAAAGATTGTTATCAACAAAATCTATAGAGGGTTGCTATCGACCTAACCTAAGTATAAAGTAGAGATTTTAATGAAATGGATGTTAGAAATGTTAGAAATAAAAAAAGTGCTTAAATCTCTCAAAGCGATATTTTTAATACACAATAATTTCAAGCAACTGTGCAAGATATAAGACCGGTAGGCTCCGGTGGGCCGTACACTTAGCTCGCATGAGCGTAGAGGATCCTACCCGGAAAGTCCTTTGCGGTAGAATTTATGGAACACGACAGCGAGGCCGGCCAAGTGGAGAGATTTTTTGCAACAGCCCAGAACCGGACACCGATTGTAGAGCCAAATATGATGATGACGAAAACAATCGAAATGTCTGCTCGGGTAAATTAATGTGAAAATTATTCTTGATTTTTTCTAAAACTTTTTGGGTGGTCTTTTATCGCATTCTATCACTTCATCAATCACGTTTCAGACAACAGCACAGTGCACCAGTCTTTTGAATCAATAATGGATGACATTCGCATAGAAATGAATTAAAATCATGTTACAACAGTGTTTCTGCTTAACTTCTTAATAAGAATTTTATAATTATAAAAATATATATATTGTTATAATATAATTAAATAAAAAAAAACATAGAAAATGCCTTTGTTGCAAAATTTCTATATAGTAAGTTCATATTTATAAACGGTGATACAGGCATTTCTTCAGGTTTATTAGCTTTTCATTACTTTTCAATCAGCATTTTCCTTTACCTTCCGGGATCTAAAAGTCTAGACAAGAATATCCTAATTATATACAGTTATCAAATAGTAAATGATATTAGAGAATTATAACCTAAATAATAGCGATACTGACTGTGGCTGAAGTTGGTATAGTCGCCTACTCACTACTAAATATCTGTTCACAGCGACATTTTCGTCCATTCGGCTCCAGCGAAACTAACTGTAGCTGTAGCTAAGACTACAAAGACATGATAGATAGGTGCAGTAGCATGCGGTTTAAAATAGCATACTTTTAATTTAAATTGTATACAAAATACACCAGGCTTAGTAAAAAAATACATTTTAAATAACATTGGAAATTGCAATTGTCAAAGAAAAATGTGTAAGTGTGAAAGGAAAGAAGCGCTTTTCTCCTGCTTTGACGTCCTTACTCTTTGATAGTCGTTGAGCGCGTTTAAATATCATGCTGTATTGCTTGTTGATTTAACAAATGCGTTTTTAATTTCTACCTCACAGCAATAATGGCTACCTCGTATTTAAGTTTATCACAATATCGAATGTTGTTATTTTTTAAACTTTTTGAAGATATATTAGAAATTCTCACATGTTTGTAAAACTTTACTTGGTGATGATTTTTTAAAAGAAACCTAAATATTAACGGATTTATTTTGTATTTACATGTTGACCTGGCTCTTTAATGTATGTTCAAAATTTGCACCCACATTTAAGTTTTTCAATATAAAATGTTTACTTCATAAAAATGATGGTTTAGGATTTATTTGGAAAAAAATCTCACTTTCTTACCATGTTACCATTAAAAGGATTCAGTTTCGATATATCCTGCAGATTCAAACTGTTGCGTATAGCCAGTATATACCGAGTAATTTTTTTTTTGCGTCAGTCTGAATCTTAATCTTTACCACATAGAAAAATTATATTTCATGATTAATGGTTGTTCCGCACTTAGAATTAAACTGCATGAACAAAAATAAACTTTAAAAAAAACTTACCAAAGATGGGCTCATTTTCAAAAAATAAAATATAATTTCTTCATTTTCTTTTTTATTTGGATATATTAATAATCCGAACCTGTCTTGCTCAGGAATTTTCCCTAAGGAGCAGAGAGTGTTCGTTGATTGATTAACTATACAGAGGTCGTTGCTATGCTCTTCAAGATGTTGATCACGTGATGAATTATTAAAGTAAAGTACAAAAAAACGTAAGTCAAAATGTCCATACTTAGATAACAAATTTGTTAAAAACATTATTTTTTAATTATAGCGCCCATTTTTTCAAATAAAACATCTTGTGCTTGAAATAATATTTTTTTTTTGCTTCAACCGACCAAATATAGGTAAAACAGATAAAAATGAAAAAACTTACATAAATTAAACGAACTGTAAAATAATTCAAAGGAAAAAAATCTGTAACCTGCATTTTTGTCAAAGTCAAATTTCTTTCAGATGAGTAAAAGTTAGATCAGTTTAATTTCCGATTACATAATTATTTTAAAATACTTATAATATAAAAAAAATAAAATATAATAGGGCTCCAAGACAACAACTAACAAACCACATTTATCACAACTGCACACAAAGCATTGTTCCATTGATTTAGGTTACCCTAAACATTTAAAATTCTTTACATACTGTTACAAAAATAAATTTAGTACAATTTACCTGTATCTGAGTATAAGTAATAGCGTTTATAAAATTATGTGGAACTTATATATGGTACTATTCCATTATGAAGTTTACTCGTATTTTTTTTAAATACATAAAATCGTTGCCAAGGGAGAACTCCCTGAATGACAATAAGGTGGGCTATGCCCTTTCTAAAAAAATAACAAAAATTAAAATCGATGGAATGTGGCTTATATCACATTCCTCACCTCACGTTTGTAGCCGGTTTCGATTTATTTTCTCAGAATTCTCTCTGATTCATTGAAAAAGCAATAGGAAAAATCGAACACGAAACTAAAACGAAAACGATTTGGACTAAAGCGAGTCCAAATGCTTTTATCAATTGATCATGGTCCGGGAAAACTACAAAAAACATTGACCAAGAAAATATTAAAAATTAAACAAAAAATATAACAAATAATACAAAAAATGCAATCAATAATAATTTTGTTTTTTTTTATATATAAAATAATCTTATCCTCTAATAAACACTACAGTCGTCCTTCAGGAAGTTGCTGACGGCTATTTTGAAGGCCTGTAGATTATAAGATTCGGGAAACACGGAGTCGACCAATTAGTTCCACATAGAAGTTACTCACAGATAAAAGGAGGACTTAAAATGTTGAGTTCTACAGTTTTGAGGCAAATCTATGTTGATTAGACCTAAAACAAGTGCTGAAAAAAAACAACCCATAAAAATTAAAATTTTTCATGTAAATTCTCTAATAGGGGATACATAATTATGTGTGCAAAGTTTGAGCCGGGTTAATTTGGAAAAAATTAATATTAGAGCCACCTTCACTTCAAAATTTTTTGAAAAACTGTACAAGTGTATGTAACACATGTGTATAAAAAAATTTGTATTGGAAAAAATTTTTTACAAAAAGTTCGATCTATCGGAGATACACTTAAATGTGTTTAAAATATAAAGTAAATCGGGCAAATTTTTAAAAAAAAGTTTATGGCCCCGCCCCCGGGTCTCAGGGCCCATTCGCTCCAAAAACTTTTGTCCATCGGGATAAACATATGTTTAAAATTTGAAGAAAACCGAAATTTTTTTTACAATAAGTGTTGTCTATCGGAGATACACGCGTATATTTTTTAAAAAAGTTCCTGGGGCCCCACTACCCTGGGGTCTCCAAAATTTTTACAAAAATTGTTTTCCATCGGAGATACACATTTGTATAAAAGTTTAAGAAATTCGGGTAAATTTTGTAAAATATTTGTATGGGAGCCCCCCGACGCCATGTCCCGATCACTCTCAATTTTTAATAGAAATATACATGTGTGCAAAATTTCAATAAAATCGGGCTTTGGGAAGTGGGTTAAAAATTTATCAGAAAATCTGACCAGCCAGCCAGCCAGCCAGTGATTTTCAAATGCCTTGGAAATATCGAGTGCAACAACTTTGCTTTTACCAATTTGATAAATAGACTGGTTCCGCTGTTCGATGAGCTATGTCATAAGATCACCTGTATGACGTTTCCTTAGAAAACCGTACTAAAGATTTCGTGTGTTTCAAGTTATTGCATAAGGTTACGATTAATCATTGTTTCCATGACCTTGGAAAGAATGGATTGCAAAATGTAAAATGCGCAGTAAACAGATTGGTTTTGATGCCCTCAGAGCTGAAAGTTAAAATGTCGTTACAAATGTGAGTAGGATTTGACGAAGAGAAAGTATTTTAATTTCACCAACATTTTTACTATCCTTGGGACATAGTAGTATCCTTTGCCTTAATTTTTGGTCAAATACGAATTTGACTCGACAAAGGTAGGCGTAGCGATTTCTGGCTCCCTTGTTATTTTTTCGGTTTTTCTCAATGGAATTTGATTTATGAAACTGAAAGCATACCACAATAATCCTGGAGTCCTCTTTGCAGCTCGATTCATAACATCCATCTTAGTTTGGTTTGACAGACCTATTTCTGGAAGGGATAAAGTCTCTCATGGAATATGGAATGCCGGATTAAGTGCAATTAACATCCTATGATGGTTGTAAGAACAATCCTTTCACATCCACTTTTCAAATAATTGGATAATAGATGCGTTCCCAACTTATATACTTTTCTACATGATTTGGGTATTTTTTTGGGTTTCCAGCTGAAAAATAGATATTTTGCATTTTTGGAGTTTATTTATTATTTATATCAATAGATAATTGATGCATGCAATAGATAATTAAAAAATGAACTGTGCAGAAAAGTGTGCAAAAAAATATACCTACGTGTGTGTATGTACATTTCACTCATCTTTCATCCCGTGAATTCAAAGACAAAATCTTAGATTTTTTTGGATTACCAAACATTTCAATTTAACTTTGCATCCCTCGGTTTCAGCTCTTCACGGAAGGATTTTTATGATTTTTAAAAATTCAGATAGTTGCCATTATTTATATTTTTTTTCAGTTTCCTATTTAAACCCTGTGAACTGATTAGACTTTTTTCTGTAGTATATATATATACTAGACGTGCACAATATTAATGGAAGCGAAAAATTTTCAATAAAAAATCTACTTTTCACAGGTAGTACTGAAATGGTTCAAGGGAAGGTTTTTACGGCTTTTTGTGGCATACATGCCTATGACTTTCGTAGATCTAATAACTATTTGTTTGGCAGTTTTCTTTCCTACTGTTTACCTTTTTTTTAGAGACGCCCACAACTGAATTCTCTTTCTCTTCAAGATGTCGACATTGTGGTAACGCTCGTAGGTCTCATCAATATAGAGCCTCCTGAATTATCCTTCCTCAATTGCGGAGCCAACAATTCTCCGTAAAGAGTTTCTCTCGAACGCGGCCAAGAGCTCAGAATGCTTTTTGCTAAGCACCCAGGTCTCAGATCCATATGTAAGTACTGGTATGACCATTGTCTTATACAACAGCAGGTTAGATGGTTTGGTTAAATTCCTGGATTTAAAGAGTCTTGATAGACTGAAGTAGGATTTGTTGGCTTTGAGCAACCGTGCGCGTATTTCCGGTTCCATGGTGATATCGGATGCTACAGTTGACCCGAGATAGTTAAAGGATTGTACTGCTTCAAATTCGCACTCCACTATTTTAACTGATTTTACATCCCCTACTCGCAGACTTTGCCACCATGTACTTTCTTTTGCACTCATTTATTTGCAGCCCCAGATTTCGTGCCGCCTGCTCGATCTGGATGAAAGCTTCCTGTACAGCTGTTCTGTTTCTGACCATGATGTCAATATCGTCTGCGTATGCCAGTATCTGAAGCGACTTATCTCGCCGTAACGTCAGATTCTGGGATCACTTGTTGGATGTTAAGGAGGACGCAGGCCAGTCCATACGCTTGTCGGAGCCTGTTATAGATGTTGAATGGGCTTGATAGTGATCTGGATATTGTTACTTGGCGTATAACATTGGTCATGGTCAACCTACATAGTTGTGTCAGTTTATTTAGTATGACGTATTCTCTCATGGCTATGCTATCATAGGCGGCTTAATAGTCTATAAAATGATGGTGTAGTGAGTTTTGAAACTCTTGACATTTTTTCATCACCTGCCTAAGTTTTTGATTTGCCTGGAGTGAAGCTACACTGGTATGGACCAATTATGAAATTAGCGTATGCGGCTACCCTGTCTTGAAGGATAGAGAGAGAAGAAAATCTTATACGCGGTACTCAACAACGTTTTACCACGATAATTGCTGCACGTTGTGATATCTCCTTTCTTATGTATGGGGCACAGGATGCCTCTTCGCCAGTCTTCTGGCATCGCTTCTTGATCTCATACTTGCACTATTATTTCATGAATTGCTTGATGTATTGTGGGGCCTCCTATTTTAATCAGTTCCGCTTGAATCCCATCTGAACCCAGGGTCTTTTTATTTTATCGCTCTGCTAACTTTTTCTATGATTGGTGGTGGCAACATAGTACGGTTTTCGGTCATTTGTGGAGCCTCCAATTGCTTAGTTAGCTGTCCATTTAGCAACTCTTGAAAGTTATCTTCCCATCGCTCTAAGATGCCTTTGAGATCGGCGATCAGATTAACATCTTTGTCTTTGCAGTATGTCCAACGCGGTGTATATTGCGTTATACCGCGGATTCTTTGGGAGAACTTCCTCGCTCTCTGTACTGTACTTTACTATTTCACTACCATATTATTGCTTGCTGCCATCTCTATGACTCGTTGTCCATTCTCATAAGTGTTCTCGTGTAAGCTTTTGGTGTCGAGGTACTGCCTGAATGCTGTCTCCCTACCTTTTTTGGCATTCATATCCCCCAGAATGATTTTTACGTCACACTGAGAACAGCCATGGAGTTGCCGTTCGAATGATTCAAAGAATTCTTCTTTTTCAACATTTGGGGAATCCTCTGTAAGTGCGTGAACGTTTATGAGGCTTATGTTTTTAATATTACCAGCACGCGAAGGGTGCATAGCCGTTCATTTACTGCTTTAAAACTGATAACGGTGAGTTTCATTATTTTGCTGACTAGAAACCCCACCCCGATGATGTCTGATGTCATGATGTCTTGTACGATAGCTTTAATATATGTCATATTCTGATTTTTATAATACACCATTTCACCGTCCACCGCATCTACTGAATTGCTGTTATGTCAGCATTATATTTGGATACTCTATCGGCTTGGTGCTGTGCAGCTCGAGATCTATACAGTGAGCGTACGTTCCATGAGAAACTTTACTTTGAAGGGACTATCCCGATCATTTAGCTATTCCTGTATTTAGAGAAATATTACCGGCAACCACGTGTAGGTTTGATCGCACTTCCACCAGTAATAGATAGTTACGGCCACCTACAATTCTAGAGCATTTTGTGTTATTTGCCCTATTCTGCTGATAGCTGACCGCCGATTTTTTTCTTAGCTCCTCAAATTTCCATAAAATCTCAAAACGATTCCAAATCAGTACGAAATTTTTTTCAATAAAAGAAAAATTTTAAGTTGTCGGTGAATTTGTTTTGAATACAAAAAAAAAGATATACAAATACTAAATATTTATTTGGGGATCTGCATTGCGATTGATCGGGAAACTACTGACTGCTCAAAACTTGGTTTGGGCCAGTAGCGTAACAATCAAGTTAGTGATGTAGTGCTTGCTCTACCTCCTCGTGGTGGTCCCCGGGCAACTATATGTATAAATCCTTATACATGTAGGCTAAAACTGCAAGTGCTAACGGTCTAGCGTTTCTAGTCTAGGTAACGTGGGCTGGCACCCTGCGGTACCGAAAAATACCCGCTACTGAAACTGACACAACGCCTCGAATAAGTAATGATCGAATAATGACGACTTTTGGCTATTGTACCCGGACTAAGATTGGTTTCTGGAATGTGAGGACGCTCCTTGACTCTGGGAGTGAAGGACCTCATAATGCCAGATTTCTTCAACTGGAACGTGAGTTTCTTCGATATAATTTGGACATACTGGGAGTGAGTGAAGTAAGATGGTTCGACGCGGGAGAGTACCAATCCCCAACGTGTAACACTGTGCTACTCTACTCTGGCAAACCCTCCAGCAGTACCCGTGAATCTGGAGTGGGTCTGCTGCTAACGCCAACAGCACGTAGAGGCCTAATTTCCTGGCACCCGCATAGTGATAGGATCATATCGGCCAGATTTCGGACTAGAGTACGGCGCGTCACGATCATACAGTGCTACGCCCAAACGAATCCCTCGACTGAGGATGAAAAGGACAACTTCTACAATCAACTAAACGCTGTATTCAACGCAACGCCGAACGGAGATATCGTCATCGTGATGGGGGATTTGAATGCCAAGGTTGGCAACGACAATGAAGGACTCAAGCATGTGATTGGGAAGCACGGCCTCGGCGAACGAAATGACAATGGTGAAAGATTTGTTGATTTCTGCAACACCAACAACCTTGTTATAGGAGGCACCATGTTTGAGCATAAGACTTGCCACAAGGTCAGCTGGGTGTCAACTGACAGGCAATCATCATCCAACCAAATCGACCATGTGGCGATCAGCAGACGTTTTAGGAGCTGTCTGTTAGACGTCCGAAACAGACGAGGAGCCGACATGGGTATGGTACGTGATCATCACCTTATGGTAGCTACTGTCCAGTTACGTACTTCATCAGTTCATAGAATCCGCAATATCATCCGAATGCCTAGGTATAACATCGACCGGCTAAAGATCCCGTCAGTACGCCAACAATTAAGGGATCATTTATCGCAAGGAGTGGAAGCAATCAGCACATCACTGCCGACAACCATCCAGGAACATTGGAAGACTGTGAAAAATGTTTTCACATCTGGAGCGGAAAGTATTGTTGGTAGAAGCCAGGCAAGGCACAGCACGTGGCTTACCGAAGATACCTGGAGGCGGATTGAAGAACGTCAACTACTTAAAGCTCGTATTGAAGATATCCCAGCAGCAGCGAGGAGCGAGATAGAGTCCATGTACCGAAGAAAAATGAGAGAAGTGCAGCGTAGTGTAAGACGTGACAAGCGTAACTATATTAAAAACCTGGCCTCAGAAGCAGAGGAAGCAGCGAGCCGGTGCGATAGCAGAACCGTTTACAGAATCACCAAAGAGCTGACAGGTGGTCACCGCTCTAGCCAACATCCGGTGAAAGGCCTAGATGGTACCGTACTCGTTTCAGATGAGGATCAGCTCAAACGATGGAAGGAGCATTTCTCTACGGTCCTTAACCGTGTATTTGCTAACGATATGCACCTAAATCAAACGGAAATGCCGGAAGTAACAATTTCCCGAATTCGCACCTCAACTCCCAGTAAAGACGAGATCGCTACCGCGATTAACGCACTAAAGAACAACAAGTCGGTAGGACTAGATGGTATACCCGCAGAGCTTCTGCGTGCAGCTCCAACGACATCAGCAGAGCTTTTATATACTCTTTTAGAGAGAGCTGGGGAGGTAGAAAGTTTCCCCGATGAGTGGAAGAAGGGAATGATTGTCAAATTAACTAAAAAAGGTAGTCTTATGGAGTGCGAAAACTGGAGAGGCATTTGCGTTAACCCTGCAGTTGCAAAAGTAATAGCCATAGTAGTACTTGAGCGTATTAAGGAACATCTGGAAGATACACTCGATGCGAACAGCAGGTTTCAGCACTGGATCCTCCTGTGTAGACCACATAAACACCCTGCGGATCATTATTGAACAGTGCGTTGAATTCCGGTCACCACTGCACCTGCTGTTCATCGATTATGAGAAGGCGTTTTACAGTGTCAACAGACACTTTATCTGGCTCGCCTTGCGCAGGAGAGGTTTACCCGATAAACTAATAGCTATTATTAAAGCAACCTATGATGACTCTAAATGTCATGTGCTACATTGAGGAAAGCTGTCAGAGGAATTCGAGATCCTAAGTGGGGTACGACAAGGTTGCATTCTATCGCCGATACTTTTTTTGTTGGTGATTAGAGATGTACTTCGCGCAGCTTTATCTACTGGAAACGGAGGAATTCGTTGGACTCTTACATCTAAACTCAAACATCTGGATTACGCTGACGACGTTTGTTTACTCTCGCATAGAATTATGGAGCTGCACCAAATGACAACAAATGTGGAGAGGGAGGCAAATGTTGCGGGTTTGAAGATTAATACTGCCAAAACCAAAATCATCAACCTCGGCACTAACTCAGTTACTCATGTTAACATTGCTGGACAGCCGGTAGAGAGAGTAGAGAGTTTCCAATATCTTGGGAGTATTGTCTCGACCGAAGGTGGAACCGAACAGGACATTGCCAACCGAATCGGCAAAGCAAAATCGGTGTTTGGAATGATGTCCATGATATGGCGAAGCAATGCGATCAGCTTAAACACCAAGCTGCGACTGTTCCGCTCAAATGTTGAATCTGTGCTGTTGTATGGGTGCAGCCCTTGGAAGGTGACCGCCACTATCACAAAAAGATTACGAACATTTGTAAATAGGTGCCTACGGAACATCTTAAGGGTTTTCTGGCCTAACCGTATCTCTAACGAACATCTTTATCAGAGAACGGGTCAGGAACCAATAGGCACAACCATCCAACGACGGAAGTGGCAGTGGATTGGTCATACACACCGAAAAGGCGACAGTTCCATAGCAAACTACGCAATGCAATGGAACCCGTTATCTCAGGATGGTAGAAGAACGGGTCGTCCGAGAAATACATGGCGCAGAACAGTTGAGGAGGAGGCACGGCAATTGGGGAAGAGTTGGGGAGAGCTGAAGCTCATTGCCAGGAACCGCACGCGATGGCGCGTAGGTGTAGTAGAGGCCCTAGGACCCATAAGGGGATACAGGACATAAATAAGAAGAAGAAATATTTATGTGATTTATTTAATGACTAGCTGTTCGGGGGCGCTTCGTTTTTCATACATCAAGTGGGCGCTATCGCGGATTTTATAGGATTCAGAACAGTAATGCGTAATTTTTGCCAAACAATTTAACACACACCTAGCCTACACTTTGATAAATTCATCAAAAAATTAAAACTCATTTTATACAGAGAATTTACTTTTCCCCATAATACAAATCAACCCTTTCATAAAAACGCATTGTAATCGAAGTCAATGGGCGTTTTTAAACATACATTTAGATAGACATTAGAAATTATAATATAGATTTTATCACAAAAATGTGTTCATAAGTAAGAACATGAAGGTAAATGTAAAATAATCAGTTTTTCGGGTAAAACTTTTTTTTTGGAGCACTTATATTTTCAAAACAAGTTCAAGCACATGGCGTTGTCGGCTAAATGATATTTTTTTGTTATTTGAACAAAATAATGAAATATATTTTTTTACTTTGGTTTTTGGGGGCGCTTCGCTATTCGAAGAGCCAGTGAGTGCTACGCTATCGTTTTTACTGCTCAAACGCTGCCCAAAATGAGACAACTTCATTCTAAATTAATCAAGATTCAAAACTGGTCGCCAAGCAGCCGAAGAAATTCTTGTCGCGGATTATCACAGTTTTCTCTGGATTATTCGAAGAGTAAAAAATTTAAGTTGCAAGAACTGCATTTTACGCAGAATATAAAAAAAGTTGTGAAAAAGTAATTCGTTTTTATGTTTCATCCATTGCCTCCTCGTTCGCTCGTCTTGATTCACTTTAGTATATTTTGTGTTTTGGTAAAATCTCGATTTCATTAAAACTTTGCACACATGTGATAAAACACTCTGTACGGTAGTGATGGGTCGGGGGAATCCCATACAATTTTTTTAAAGTTCATACCATATAGCGGCATAAGATAATGACTGTGTGCGCTGTGTCTAGCTCTGCTTTCCCCATACGATTTCGTGGTTGATTTTAACCAAAAAAGAGCATATGCAAGCACGTGGTGCTTTGCATGTGTTTTTATTTTTCAGCATTTTTAGTACAAATGTCGTTTGGTTTCGAGGGCAATTTATACGCATAAGAGAAATTACATAACAAATTTTAAGTTTTATGGGTTGTTTTTTTAACGCTAGTCTTTTGCATGGAACTAAAAAGTTTTGTTAGTTACACTTTACACTTATTGCGAATCAGCATGATAGCTTTTCATACATTGGCCATAGAACTGTACCGTGAGAGTGACGGAGCGCTATGATTGATGGGTATACCTATATCATTCTAATAACGGAAATATCTGAGTTTATCTCAACTAACAGTATTGGGCTCAGCTTCAGCTCACTATGCTAGGAATCGCATGTATTCGACGAAATGTCAAAATTGCCATATCACTTAGCTTTGCTGTTTCAATGGGTTTTAATTAATTTTCAAAAGCAATAAATAAAGCTCCTTGCAAATCGATGTGTATTCAGCATATTCGATACCGACACCATCCGCAGTGCTACATAACGTGAAGTAGAGAAGCATCGTCCAATGTTTACCATTCTCTGGTGAAATACATGATTATGTACTTCCTCAAATAGTGTCCTGTAAACATATGAGTACGCTCGGCGGATCTCCTGCACAGACAATGATAAATCGAACTTATGATATAAGCCTATACGTTATAATAAGTCCAATATGTTAGAATAGTGAATTGAGTAGTGGCGCTGGAGATTCCAGGTCTGATCAATAACCTATAGTTTTCAGTTCCACTGGACACGACAGCGTTGTGAATTTCAATTTCGTAATTCATTCAACTTCCAAAATAGCTTAATTTCCGTATTTCGCAACTTCGTGGAAATTAATGGTGGATAACAATCGATTTTTCTAATTTCGCCAGCCATAAATTTTACTCAAATTGTATGCTAAACTTATGGTTTGACACAAAGCGATTTTGTTGTATGCGATGATGTTGAGGTGGAAAGTTAAGCGCTTATTAAAGTGAATTATAAATAATAATATTCGGCGCAAGAGACTGTTGTCCAATGCCTAACTTCTCGCGACCAATTGTGTTTTTCATGTATATTTTTGGACACAAATTTATGGACGGATCCGAACGTCGAATTGAGAAGCTTTCCGTGACAAGTTATTACTCTCGGATTATTTGTCAGACATTCGTGAGAGGTGGGAGACACCGTAAAAAATACTTTTGGTGTTACTGGGATTCGAACCACAAACCTCCAGCTCAGTAGCCATGCGCATTTCCACTGAGCCACGGCGCCCAAAAAAAGTGAATTGTAGTTAGTTACAATTTAATGTTAAATGCTATCCTTACCATTAAGGAATTCAAAAGAGATTAAAGTCAAGTATGGTTCCACTTTTAAATGGTAAAACTTTAAACTTGAACTTTATTTACAAATAAAAAAATACTCATCAAAAAGAAAACTTTAAATTGAATCTTTAAAAAAGTGTATAATTACTTATTGAGGATTAGATATTTATTGGAAAATATTTTAAAAATGTATCAGAAAAGTTTTGAGCATATTTCAAATTTCGTCAAAAAAATTCAATCAGTCAATCAATCAAGTCAATCAGCGCACCGTCCGATATAAACATCGCTCAAGTAACGCTCGTTCGACTTTTTGAGTATCGCTTAAATAACGCACCGTTCAAGCAAACGTAAGGTTCCCTGGTGGAATGACCGACTGGCCTAACTTAAATAACGCACCGTTCAAGCAAACGTAAGGTTCCCTGGTAGAATGACCGACTGGCCAAACTTAAATAACGCACCGTTCAAGCAAACGTAAGGTTCCCTGGTGGAATGACCGACTGGCCAAACTTAGGAAAAAAGTTAGAAAGCTTTTTAACACTGCTAAACGCACGAAGAGATTGGACGAATATAGGCACTCGTAAAAGATCAGATAAATTGTGTGGGCTTAATGAAGAAGACGGATGGTAGCTACACGTCGGACCGAGAGGACACAATTAGAAAGTTACTCAAGTTCACTTCCCCGGTTCGTCTACTTATGTTTCTACTTTCACACACATACCCTAATGATCGTAGCCACAGGGCACGCATTGACAGCAGCTCCTTTAAACCATTCAAAGCAGGTGATGGCATTTTTTCAGCGCTCTTACACAGGGCAATAGAACTCATCCTGCCGGGCCTGATTTTGCATGACCGTTCTAGTGCCTTTCACGAAACGAAGAAAGTCCGAGTTTGGACTTATATTCGTAAAAGGCACTACATTAGTGTATTTCAGTGAGGTTAAATATCTCGGAGTTTTTCATGATAACCTCATATCAAGTCCGCCATCGAACGTGCCAGTAGGGCCCTGTTGGCCAGTAGACGCTTCTAAGCCAGAACTTGGGGTCTTGATCCAAAAATGATACATTGGATGTAAATATTTTATGACGGTGAAACTAATTATGACGTACGCGGTCATTATATGGTGGCGAAAGTTCTTGAACGGACAACAGTAATTAAGCTTCAGACGCTATAAAGAATTGCATGTGTAGGAATAACGGGTGGCATGCGCAACTACCCTACGACTGCATTAGAAGCTGTTGAATGGCTTTCACCTCTGCCAGTCTTCAATAGGAAGACGGGCGCTATATGCGCCATTAAGCTGCAACTAGAATATGGGTACAAACTAAGTGACTACGTAGGACACCTGCAAATATTATTGACTCAATTCCCAAAAGATACATGTTTTGCACTATCCCTGAGAACATGACCAGGGAGTACTGTTTCGTTATCGGTTATTTGAAGTTAAAACATTGGACTGAGGAATCTGGTATAATGGTGTTCCAGCAATGGACAATAAAAGTCTGGTCTGGTACATAGATGGATCGATGATGGAATCTGCAGTGGCAGCTGGGGTATTCGGACCCAATACCAAATTTTTGATACCCATGGGTATGAGTCCCACCGTTTTCCAAGGAAAGGAACCTTACTCTGGTTTCAACTGCGCTGCCACCACAGCAATGATTAATAAGTGAGAAGGTAGACTTCGTCCGGCCCATTGGGATAATATCCCAGGATTGCTCACGCAATCTAAAGGGTTAATCAGGCCCTTTTGCTATAACGAACTTCTTGATCTATACAGAAAGCTGTGAGTTTTCTCACAGTTCTTTGTGGCCTGCAATATCACTATAGCAAAATTAATCTTGACTTAAACACGGAATATAGGTTCTGCTCGCAGGACGATGAAAAATCCGGGCACATTCTCTGTGATTATCCAGCATTGATCTGGTTAAAGAGGCGTATTTTCTACAAGGCAATATGTTCGTCGGCAGATCGATTAGTTACACCCCACAATACAATAGATCTTTTTAGGTCGCAGTACCAGCCAATTGGGGTGGGGTTTTATCTTTAAAAAAGGACCGTTCGACTTACACATCGTCCTGATTTTGCATCGCACAGACAGAAAAATTTTTTGTCCAGTTTTTGAATCGCTTAGAAAGCACACAGCTCAGTAAGTGCATCACCTCAATCGTAAGATCTAACATCATTCAAAACATCGTCCAGTTCTCGCAAACTGCTCATCGTCCATGCTCACGCATTGTCTAAGCTCACGCACCGCTATAGATGACTCATCATCCAACATCACGTATCGCATTCCTCATTCATTCCGCATTCAAATATCGCTCTACCTCAATTATCGCTCCGGCTCACGAATCACCAAGACTTACGCCTCATCGTGGCTTGCGCCACTTCATCCAACGCGACTTGTATTAAGATCTCAAGTATAGAAATAATAAAAGATAATAAACTGAATTTTATTATAGAACACCTATATAGATTTTATTGTTACGACCCTATCAAATAGAATCGTGATCACACTGAGGTTTACCCCGGCTGGAAAACAGCGTTAAATAATATAAAATTATCTCATGTTAACTTATATTTTTATTCGAAAAAGTAATAAGTTTAGCCAGTAAACAAATATAAAGTTTTGGAATAAGGAAGGCGCTTTTACGTTTCGAAAGAAGAAAATGAATGGTTTTCTCTCGAACTTCGAAATAATGAAACAAAAATAAAATTATGTTTTAAAAATGAGTAAGGATTTATAAATAAAAATTAAATTACCTACTACCATATATATTTATTTTTTAACAAGGTACAAACAGAAGGCTTCTGCTTCCAAGCAAGTTTCTTTTTAAACAACACAAGAGTAGAGGGTCATGTTTTCCATACAATTTATTCTAGAGGTTTGGCTTTTATGGTATTATCATCCTTTACAGCCTGTAGATGCCCATTAGTATCCATTAATAATCATTTATATTAATAAGCATTTAATAAGTACTTCCTTCATTCGTTCCTAGCAGAAGCCATCATCATCTCCGAGGGCTAATGAGCTCGGAATAAATGCTCGTTAATTTAAAAGTATGAGGGATCATGAACTGATTGTACGCAACACCAAACGAAAGACAACAACAAGTTTGTTCATCTGAAAACACACATAAAATTACTAACAGGACATTCGGTCTTCCGCAGAGCGTAACTTTTATTAACAGCGTGTTCAGGCGATGACAACAAAGTTATCCGATGGCAAACCGCAGGAACTTTATTATTGGGTGGTAAATATATTTCTTTTTCATAGGCCTAGCATTTAAAGATCCACTCAAGGAATTCAATTTATCTCTCTGTGTGGGGAGCTTGAAAATTAGCAATATGTTTATACTTTTGTCCACAATTAACTTTATTAGAGAAAACGACAAAAGTTATTGATGCCTAAATTAGCGGAAGCGGCACGTAGAAAAATTTATTGAATTTAAACATGCTGACAGGAGGCCTCTCAATACCATTAATAGCACTTGGCACATTGTGATGAGTTCCTTTGAAAGTTTAATATTGTAAAATCCTGAGCAAAGGACAAAATACAATGGCAGAAGTTTGTTTTCTCCACGTTAAGTGGAGCTTGATATTTGATTTTGTGGGATTACGGTCATTTAAGATCTAGTTGTGACATTATAAGCACTTATTAAAGTGATAAAGAAAAGGCAGATAGAGAGGACGATGTTGGGTAGTAAGTTAAGTCTGCAACCAGAGTAATAATTAGGCATAAAATGTGAACATTTGTGGTAAATAATTAGAATGTTATTTTTTTTTTGTGTAAACAGAAATGTTGCTATAATTAATAAGGATAATATTTAGAGCTGCCAATGTATAGCCAATGTATAGAATTAAAATTCACTAATCCAACCAGGTGATCTTACTGACACATCAATCGGAATTAATATACTATACATAAAATAAAATATATTTTATAAAATGTTTTATTAAAATTTAAAAATATAGATTAAATGTCTACATAATTATTATTTGTGTTATGCGCTTTATATTGGTACACAAATGAAAGGGACATCTACTTTTAAGATTTATTGATAATTTGATGAATATTCGTAAAAAAATTACAAATTTTCGCTTTGCTAATATTTGCAGTAATACCCGATTTATTTGGATAAGACAAATATGGCATAGCCGTGTAGTAGTACTTGTCAATGCACTAAAACTAAAATAAAAACCTAATATTATATAAACATATTATGTGTTCAACTATCGAAATTTAGCACCTTTACTCGCTTAGATCTGCCTACTACTTTCAAGCCGTAAATTGTGAGGAACAAATTCGTCAAAGCTTGGGACGAATCGACCATAAGAAGTCAACAAAAAGTTATTCTTAAGCAAAACTCATGCAACTCTAGCTGTGCTGTGATCAATGACCTGTAAATCGGTTGGTGGAAGACAATAACACGATAGCGAGTATTAACAATGCCATGCGATGCAATACCAGATTCCATAATATGATAAGAATACAAAAATACAACAGGTTTTTGTTTTCAGGACAGGCATAAGCTACTGGAAACAAATAAACCACACTACAGGTTTTTGGACGCTGTCTATCAACAATTCCGAATAAAATTTATAACTAGACTATGGGTAGACCATGGGATTGGAACAAGCTTAACGCAATTAATAAGCCGATTGAGATGATATCAATATGGGCAAGAATCCCAACTTTCTTTCTTTTCCTGTCTTTAGCCAAGTCCAGTACTCGTTAACTTGTGTATCATAAGCGTTCTACCCTTACCACTTACTTTGCACACTGCGATGAGCATCGACAACACTAACTGTTCGTAAGCTAGTGGATTGTAAGCATTGTAACCTTATCACAGGTTGAACATTGCCTTGAGAATCGACAGCAATGACTGTTTTTAAGCTAGTGGGTCATATGCATTGTACACTTACCACAGTGTGAACACTGCCTTGGGCATAGATAGCACTAACCATTAGTAAGCTATTGGGTCGTAAGCGTTATATCCTTACCACAGTATGAACACTGCCTTGAGCATCGACAGCACTGATAATTCGTGAATTACTGGGTCATAAGCATTGTAACCTCCGCACTTTTCCCACTGCCTAGAGGATCGACGTCACATTCTATTCGTGAACTAGTTGGTTGTAAGTCTGGTACCCTAACTATGTTTACACACTTATTTGAGCATCGACAGCACCGATTATTCGTGAACTATTGAGTCGTGAGCGATGATTCGCGGACACTTAAGACACACATAAGCTTTAACCTTATAATGCTGGATGTACATTATACGCTTAGTACATGGTGCGTGTTAAGATTAAGTTTCTTAGACATCCCACTTTTCCCCTCCTTAATTTCTTAATGTCCACGCAATGCTTCGAATTGTAAGGGTACAAAACCTATGAGCTGTACATGTAAAAAATCCTGTGTTCTATATTCAACGACTGAATTAGATTCAACACAATATGAAAAAATACATAGTCGACGCTGAAAATAGCCCAATTCAAGCCAATTGCAGGCTTCATTAGATATAATATGTGGTGCTTATTGAATTAATTGAAGACTTGGCCGTTTTAGTTGATGTTCTTAGTTCTATAACTACATTTTAAAGCAGTATGAATTAGCAACTGTATTACATCGGCCAAAAATTGGACCGTTAGAGAAATTTGTTGCACCCGTTCAAAATATGTATGACGACCAAGGTGATAGCACCCACCAAACGTCAAAACTTTGAACACCACCATCTCCGGAGGATTGAGAAGGGATATTATCATCCTCAAACATTTTTCGTTTTCATATTGTTTGTGCGGGGAGTTACAACGTTGACCCATTAAGATCTACACGCTTGCATGACGTCTTTTCCGTAATTCCCAAATATCTCATACCGATTGGGATGGATTTTGATCGAACAATGCTTTGATATAAGTAGAATCGACATGTCTCCATCGTACTTGTGTTTGGTCAACCACTTATGTATAAGGCGTTCCATATCAGCTTTAATTTTGGTCAGCATTATTAAACACTTTTCTGTCATACAAACTTTTATGGCACACAATTTGAATTGGTGTAGTTATGTATCATTGAACTACCAGTGATCTCATTATCGCTATGTTGTTGAAAGCATCAGTTAAACAGTCATATTATTTCACAAGCATTTTTCTTTTATAACCTTTTCAATTTATAAAAACTTTAATTGGAAATCTTGCACTGAGATTAATGCAAATAATCAACCGCAAATTGTGTAAATTCGAAATCAGAATATGTGTGTAACATGTGATCGGCGGTTTATAATTTTGCAATTAAAAAAATAATGCGAAAGGATAATTATCAACGCGATATATATACTGACATCTACCATCATATACGAGAGTGGGCAAAGGCCTTAATCGATTTAAATGCAGCAGTAAACACATATGCTTAAGATACACACGCAAAATTTTTATTGAATTGTATAAATTTATCATTGAATTGAATTAAAAATTGTGCAACAGGCTTTATTGGATAATTTTTGGCTCTTACTATAGCCTAACTATGTATAATATATTACTACGTAAAGTATATACGTATGATATAAAATCCATTATTATAAAAGCGGATTGGTAAAATATTAATGGTATGTTTTATAGATTTTGGATTAAGCAGTAAGAAGTTGCAAATTAAATAATTTTAATTTTTTAATTTTTACCTCAAAACGATAAATTTATAATTACTAGCTTATAAGTTGCGTTACGTATTTGAATTCAGTTGTAGTACAGATTATAACTTTACTTTGTTTCAAAAATTGGTTTTATGCGAATACAGACATCATTCCTAAAGGAAAGCACTTACTTTTTGCAAATGTTATCAATCAAACAAATAAGTATAAATATTCTATAGTAATGGGTAGTTGTAAATATTGTGAGCGGTAAGCTGCTCGGTTCATTGTATGGTTACTCATATCGACCCCAACGATTAATTAATGTTGTTGTTAATTGCGTAAGTTATCAGAATTCTTTGCCTGGCAAACGGGTATAGAATAGAAAAATTTGGATTGTCTAAAAGTTTTTGGCGCCATGGCTCAGTCGAAAAGCACATGGTTATTGAGCAGGAGGTTCGTGGTTCGAGTCCCAGTAGGTCCCTTCCATTTGTGTCCAAAAATATACATGCACAACACAAATTGTCGCGAGAAGCTAGGGCTTGAACCCTATCGGTCTGTCACGCCGACTGGAAGGAATCAATTAACCTATCTCATCATCATATTTGGCTCTACAGCCGGGGTCCGGTCCTGGCCTCCCGCAAAAATTCTCTCTACCGGTCCCGATGTTGAACCGATGTCATCGAGTTTTGCATCCCTAAACTCTGGTGGTGTTCCATAAATCTTACCGCAATGTAATTTCCTGGCAGGATCCTCTTCACTTATGCGAGCGAGGTGTCCTGCCCACCCGAGCCAACCGAGCTTAGTTCTCTTCACGATGTCGACATCGCGGTAACGCTCGTACATCTCATCAACATAGACTCTCCGGAATCGTCTTTCCTCACATACGGGGCCAACCATTCTTCGTGAGAAAGGTTTTTAATAAGCCTAAGCCCAAGGACTCATATGTTAGTCTTATATACCAGCAGCTTGGATTTTGTGGTTAAGTTCCTGGATTTGAAGAGTCTTGAAAGCCTATATTAGGCTTTGTTGGCTTTAGGCAACCATGCTACAGTTGACCCGAGATAGTTAAAGTATTGCACTACTTCAAATTCGCGCACCACTATTGTAATAGCGGGACCAATGTTGGATCTACTTGTCGCAGATATCATGCCACCTGCTCGATCTGGATGAAAGCTTCGTGTATAGCTCTTGGGTTTTTACCAACGATGTCAATATCGTCGATGCGTATGTCATTATCTGAATGGCTTATAGAGGATGGTTCCTCTCGCCGTTACGTCAGAGTCTCGGATCAATTTCTCCAACGCCAGGTTTAAATTGACGCAGGTCTTGTCGGAGCCCGTTAAAGATGTTGAATGGGCATGATAGTGATCCGTATATTTTTACTTGGCTTATAGAATTGGTCATGGTCAACCTACATAATCGTGTCAGTTTATTTGGGATGCCGAGTTCTCTCATGGCTTTAAAAAGTCCTACTCTGGCTATACTATCATAGGCAGCTTTAAAGTCTATAAAAAGATGGTGTAGTGAGCTTTGAAACTCTAGACATTTTTCCATCATCTGCCTAAGTGTGTAAATCTGATCAGTTGTTGATTTGCCTGGGATGAAGCCACACTGGTATGGACCAATGATGACTTTAGCGTTTGGGGCTATGCTGTCCTGAAGGATAGAGAAAAAATCATATACGCGGTACTCAACAACCACGATAATTGTTGCATTTTGTAATATATCCCTTCTTATGTATGGGTAACAGTATGACTCTTCGCCAGTGTTCTGGAATCGCCTCTTTCTCGCATACTTGCACTATTATTTCATGAATTACTTGGTTTATTGTAGGGCCTCCTATTTTTATCAGTTCCGCTTGGGTCCCGGGGCCTTATTATATTTGAGCCGATTAATCGCTCTGCTAACTTCGTCTATGCTTGGTGGCGGCAGCAAAGTATGGTTTCAGTCATTGGTGGTGCCTCCAGGCCATTTAGCATTTAGCAACTTATGAAAGTGCTCTTTCCATCGCTCTAAAATGCTGGCTGAAATACCTCCAAGTAGTGGCGCTATTTAAATATTTAAGTGGGTCAGTGGCTTAATTGGTTATTGCGTTGGGTGCTTCGAAGTTCAATCATAAATCACCAAAAACACCAAAAAGTTTTTTTAGGGTTACGCCAAAATCTATATAAATAAAACTTAAATTTTGTGCGGTTGTTATTTATGGAAACGCACATTTACCAACCGATTTTTATAAAATTTTCAATATATATTATCAGCAGGTGGGGAATGTTTATAGTCTATAGGCACCCCCATCACGGGGGTTCATGTGTACGGTTAGCGAAGCGCTTGCATTATAATAAATTGAAGTTATATGTAGAGCCAATATAAGTAACAGTAATTTATACCAACTTACATTACAATTATCGTTAAGGTTCATATTGACTTCTACTTGGGATTGTAATGATTGTGTTGTAAAATGAAATAAGAAATTTCCAAATTTGTTTTTTAAAGTGATTCTGAACCCATATTCACTTAGAAGAACAAATAAAATTTTGTATCTAACTGAAAACCCTTATAGGTCCAATTACCTCACTATAGCTGACCCAAAACTTTATGAAAATTGTTACCTCTCGAAGATCTCTACACAGGAATGCAGTTACACCTCTCTGGTGCTAAAATGGGCAAATATTAATTTTCAAATTGGTTCACACGTTCCTACTGTGTTTTCCCCCTTTCTACCGTATAGTGTGAGTACAGGAACAAATCTATGCTTGGGATATTGCATCCTTTTTTATTTTCACACCAACTCACAACCGAACTCAATTTTCAAACGCTTGCCTTAATTATCATTTATTTTATTCGTATACGATAATATCCGTCGTTCTTGACCAAAAAAATTGAAAGTAGTTCCTGGAGACAATACACTAAATAAAGTTTACCAAATTCATATTATTATTCTCTGTTCCATTATCTTTATTTTGTTGTTTAATCAGTAATGCGAAATAGTAATATAGTGTTGTCTTCAGTCACCGGAATTGGGGAACTTAAATTTCATATCGCAAACAATGTCTAATATGTATTAATCGATTTTGATAATGAATATATTTTGTGCTCTTGTTCAAGATCCGTATAATGAAATTTTCATATTATTTAATTTCCATGCACGTGCACTACTTTTAAATACATTTTGTTTCTACTTGAAGTTTAATTTATTGCTTTTTTCGCCGATATCTTCGTAGCAATATCAATTTTCAGAAAAATGTGCGTAAAGCATTAAGTGTGAAATATATTTTTATATATAGAAACAATTTAAAAATGAACTCGCTGTACTTTGTTATTTAAAATTATGGTATTATAATAATCTGGCGATAAATTGAAACTCTTTTTATTTTTAAAGATAAATATAATTTGAACACGTTTCAAGGAACTTGATCCTTAAAAAGTGAAATATTGGGATAACAGAAGGAGATAAAGTTGTGGTGGGCAGAGTTATAAACAAGTATATTTTGCTCATAAGCTCATATTGTTACATCTAGATTACCTCATATATTAGCTCAACCGTTTGTGTGAAGAAAGAAGCTATACTATATAAATCACGTCTACAGAATCGTATCATGGTACTCTTAATGTAGATGGTCAGTACGTTTATAAAAACTCTTGTTTTTAACCTTGCCAGGATCAAAATATTATCCTCCGAGTGAGAGCCATCTGTTCTAACTGGTACTCTTAATATAGATGATCAGTACGTTTATAAAAACTCTTGTTTTTTACCTTGCCAGGAATCAAAATAGTATCCTCCGAGTGAGAGCCATCTGTTCTAACATTATTGCTGATTAATAAACATTGCTTGTTATTGATTTTCATTTCATGAATTTGCAAGGAGCAAAAAATGCTCATACACGAAACTATTGTTACTTACAGGATATGTAACAAGAATGTAAATCTCATAAAAAATCATGACAGCTAGGATTGTTGGAAAGTAAGAATTTGACTCTACATCGGGGGTCCTGTCCACCTCTTTCGACAGCTACCGTAATCGACGCAATCTCAAAAGTGTTAAAAACCTAAAATACCTCCAAGTATGCACTCTTTAACAAAACGAATCCTATAGAAACTTACGTTGGCTAGGTAAAAAGAGTTTTTTGATTAAATACCCAACAGCATGCAATCGCAAAGTTTGCCAAAAGTAATTACAGGCTGATGACGATGTATCGTGGGAGTTTTATGAATGTTCGTAAGAAATACGAGCACAGACATATGCTTCCTGTCAAAGAGTCATTTGTCAATACTGCAAAGGGAACAGTGTGTATTGTATACATCAGTTATACTTTCTTGAATTTAGGAAGTACGAAATTATTAATTAACCTCTGTTTCTAAGGAGTAATTTCGTACGTTAGCAGGGACAGCACTTACTAAAAGTTTGCCAACATTTGTCATCAATTTGACAGTTGTATGTTTAACTTTCAATTTAAAAAAAATTTTCAAAATAGTAATTACACAATTTTGAGCATACAATATCATTAAAACAAAAAAAGCTGAACTAAATTCTAGCCTAGATGTGCTGGACGTCTTAGGTTCATTTCAACAATTTATTATTATTATTATATAAAGCTTTATTCACCTATTCATTTATTTATTTATTTATTCCAAAAATATAGGTACATACAATAAATATCTAATTCTTAAATATATTCGAAATTTAAATTAATGCGTTTTTATTTCTGAATGCAAATTTTAATTCTGTACCTCCCTCATGTTTTCCATATTTCTTTACTTCTTGCAATGTGTTGCCATCGATTATTCACTCTCTGAAGATCATCTGTCCATCGAAAAAGTTGCCTTCCTGCGTTTCTCGTTCCATCTCTAGGATAACAATCTGTTAATCTTTTTGTCCATCGATTATCAGTTATCCTAGCAACGTGGCCTGCCCATTGCCACTTTTATGTTTTTGTTTTTAAATTCTCTATATTAACTTCGCGTGCACGTGGCTGGCTGGTTGGCTGGCTGGCTGGCTGGCTGTCCAGATTTTCTGATCAATTTTTAGCCCACTTCCCATGGCCCGATTTTAATGAAATAGCACACATGTATATTTCCGGTGACAATACTTTCTTTTAAAATTTGAGGCCCCTCGGACCTCGGGTTCGCAGTGTGTGTGTGTATCCCCGATTAGAGAATTTACAAGAAAAATTTTAATTTTTATGGGTTGTTTTTTTTAATCTTTAAATTTAGTAGTTTCTCTGATTCTACTATTTCTGACTCTTTGGTATCTGGATGTGTGCAAAAGTGTTTTTCTATAGCTCTCTGAGTAGTTTCAAATCTTTTTTGATTGTTCCAAGTTTGTGATCCAAACGTTAGAACTGGAAGGACGGCTACATAAAATACGTGTTTTCTCGATGTAACACTCATTTTTGAATTAAATATTGTCTTGAGATTCCAAACCTGTTTCCACCTGTTGGAAATTCTTCTATGCATTTCTTTGTCCATTCTGTTTAAAAAAAAAAATATTTGTCCTAAATAGATGTATTTCTGGACGAGCTCAAGCTTGTCTCTTCCTAATTTAATTTCAGTCTCTTCGCTGTTGGTCATCAGTTATGTTTTTATCTGGTTCATTTCAAGCTTTGTGATTATTTTTTCTAGTTCATTCAGTGTTTCCGCAAAAAAGCTATATGATCTGCAAAGCAAAGATTAGACAATTTTTATCCATCTATCTTTAGACCTAGGTTTTTGATATCTGCGTCTCTGCATATTTTCTCTAGTAATGCACAGAACCGTGCTGGAGAGAGAGGATTTCCCTGTCTCACTACTCTGCTTATTTTGAATGCTGGACCTCTGACATCAGTCATTATTTTCAATGTACTGTTCTCGTATAAAACTATAAGGATCCTTATAATTTTTTGTGGATGCCTTGCTTTTTTAAGGCTTGCCATATCTTGCTCTACAGAATCGAATGCCTTGTAAAAATCGATAAACGCTATATAGAAATCCTTGTTGTATTCTACTGATTTTTTCAAATAGCTGAGCTATCGATAGAAGATGGTCAGCTGTAAAATAACCCGATCGAAAGCCTGCCTGTTCTTTTGGTTGGTTTCGTTTGAATATATTTTTGCATCTTCTTAGAAGACTCTTAGCGTAAACTTTGCAAATTATAGATATAATGCTTATTGGTCGTTAGTTATTGATATTATTTTTATTGCCTTTCTTGTGAATAAGTATTTTATTCTATTCTTTACATTGACGTGGCAGTTCTTCTTTAATCAAAGTTTGGTTAAATATATGAGCCAGAGTATTTATGATCGAACTTTTTCCAATTTTGAGCATTTCCGCTTTGACTTCGTCGCTACCAAAGCTTTTTCCCGATTTAAGCTCGTTAATAGATTCTTCGCTTTCCGTTTCCAGGAACATTTGAAATTCTTCATCATATTCTTAATATGGCATTAAAGCCATTTTTTGATCATAGGTGATCTTTGATTTATACAGATCCTTCAAAAACTTGGTGGCACATTTGTTTATCTCACGTCTGTCTTTTATTTTTCTTTTCTTTTCATCAAGAGAGATCATTCATCCATTTGCCTTGGGAGAAGTGTTCCTTTGCTTCCGTAATTGGCCTATTTTCTTCCAGATGATGTTTTAACATTTTTTCATCGTATTCCTTAATGTAATTTTCTATTCGTTTCATTTCTTAACTTTTTTGGATTGGAATGGTTTACGGCGGAGTTCTTCCCTTTCTTCGATAAGTGTTTTAAGTAAACTAGAGATTTTATTTGGTTTTTTAGGAATTGATTTGATGAGATTTTCCTTTGGAGCTACAAGTAAAGAATTTTCAAATGCATCATATTTGGATTGAACAGAGTTTGAGGATCTAATAAGATCTAGATTACATAACATTTTAATTATCTCAAGATAGTAAGTTTTTTCTTCATTTAAAATTCGTTTTGGTATGTCTCTTTTATCGTTGTTTTTGTGGTACTCTTTTGTCTTGTGATTGATTTTTACTTTCGCCCTCACTAATCGGTGGTCACTTTCAAAATTCAATCTGCTTACTATGGAAACATCTTGTATTGTTTTTCTCTTGTTTGTACCTATAAAGTCAATCTCGTTTTTGAAACGGTTGGATATATCCATGTTCATTTATTTTTTTGCTTAAAGAGACTATTGAAAACCGTGCGATTATTTTGCCACAACCAAGTGACCATTTTTTCTCCGCGCTGGTTTCTCATCCCATATCCGTATTCTCCCATTAGATTTTCTTCGCCATCTCTCCTGAATCCCAATTTAGCATTAAAATCTCCTATTTTTAATCTTAATTTTTGATCTAGCTTCATTTATAATCTTATTGAGATGTCCATTAAAAGATTCAATTTGGTATTCACTTGAAGCATCAGTGGAGCGTAAGCTTGTGTGCTTATAACATTTGCTTTATAGATCTCTAGCTCGCATGACACTAACCGTTCATTGTGTAGAGTAATATTTTTAATGTTATTCTTCACCTTTTTGTTAATAAACATGCCAATACCGTAAAGGCCTTTAGTCTTTCCAATGTAGAAGAAAATATCCCGTTCTCTTTTTCAAAAAGTTTGTCTCCGTATATCCTCGTTTTTGCCAGACCAATAACATCCCATTTTATATTTTTGCGGGAAGAACCTGCTTTCCCCAATTAGACTTTTAAGATTGCTTACCAAACTTTAAATAAACTCTGAGTTATTAAATATATTATACAGTTGTCTGCGTATAATAAGTAATATTCGTCTTTGCAAAATATACCTGAAGTTACTCCTACAAAGGAGTATGGCCGTCGACTTAAGTTGCGTCTCATAACAATTTTAAGAATGTTTTTCTTTAACTACTTTTATAATCGTACCGATAACCATACAGCTCATAATTATTTACCTAATGCCCCGAAAAAGATATTTGAAATTTAACGTTTAAGTTTAAACGAAGACATGTCCACTCTAAATTAAACATTCGTAAAAACTGGTCACATATTTCGGGCTGCCTTCTTCGCAGCACGTACGGAAAATTTTAAGTGTCAAAGATGTCTTAAAGGGTAAAAAAGTTCATTCGTTTTTCCTCCTGCACATGACACGCTTAACACTAAAGAACCAAATAACTAGAGAATTTATTGGCAAACTCACTTAACATTTTTTATTCGAAACGTACGTGATTATCATTGCGCAATTTTCTATGCTATGGCTAGGAAAGAAAATGAAAATAAACCGTTCTCTTGCTTTTTCCCTAATAGGGCCATTTTTGACTCCTTTTTAACATTACACGTTTTCGTTACTTTGGAAAAGAAGTAAGATATTTTTTCTTTGAACAGATATAAGTTACCTGAAACGTGATAATTCGACTGAGATGTGGACATTCAACCATCACCCACCCATCACACTCCGTCATACCACTTCTTTCTAACGACATTATACATCTAAGTGGCTGCGTAGACTATGGATTTGACACTAATCTCAATACCGACCCCAATCTCCACCACAACATTGCACCACCCCTGTAGAGCTCGATTGGTTATAAGAAATATGTGTGGCATGTTTTGTTTAAATTGGTTCAGGCTTTTTTGCATTTTCTGCGGCTACACCATGCAAGGCTAAAACATGTGTACAATTTAAGCTCTTTAGGTCGACGGGAACATACCTCAAAAAAGCTCAAAGATGTCAAACCATTGTAAAAATGTACGCAACCGCAAACAAAGTTAGTGTACAAAAAATCGTTGTCAATTCATTCGCTTATTTATAATGATTATAAAATTGCAGCTGTCGGCTTTAAGGACAAGATTTATAGCAAACAGGAAACGACTCATTGCACTATTTATTCCAAAATCATAGCTCAATCAGTCAAACCTTACAGGCATCTCCTCTTCCCACTTATGCTTTTTTTTCACCTTAACGCCCACACTGCGTCGTGGAGATCGGAACGACTGTTTTGATGACGAATGGAAGCTAGCGACTGAACGTTAGAATGTTGCGTACCGAGCAATGCAAAATCTCATAGAACGTGTGCACGTGAAGATGAATATAAAGAACTCCGAAAATAGGAAAAATAACTTTTCACCGGGAGAAAAAAGCAGCCTGGTAGAAGATCTCGTTCGCGAAGTAGAACAGTACAGAGAGCGAGGACGGCACCAGGCGCAGAAGTTCTAACAAAAAGTCCGATGTATGACAAAGAGGGTAATCTAATCGCCGATCTCAAAATTATTTTAGAGCGATGGGAAGAGCACTTTTATGAGTTGCTAAATGCCCAGCTTATTGAAAAATGGGTTGCTCCACCAATGACCGAAGATCTATGCTGCCGCCACCAAGCATAGACTAATTTAGCAAAGTGATAAATCGCCTTAAAAACAATAAAGATTAAATTAGGAGGTTCCGCACTACACCAAGCAATTCATAAAATAATAGGAGGAGGAAGCGAGGCCAGAACACTGTCGAAGAGGCATTCTGTGCCTCATACATAAGAAGGGAGATTTCACAACGTCCAGCAGTTTTCATGGTATAACGTTGTTGAGTACCGTAAAAGATTTTCTCCTCTATCCTTAAAGACAGGATAGCCCCATACGTCAAGTCATCATTCGTCCCTACCAGTATGGCTTCATTCCAGTCAAATCAACAACTGATCAGATTTACACCCTTAATCAGGTGATGGAAAAATGTAAAGTGTTTCAAAACTACACTACACTACAAATCCATTAATGATAGCATATCCAGAGTAGAAATTTATAAAGCCTTGAGAGGATTCGGCATCCCAAATAAACTGATATGACTATGTAGGTTGACCATGAGCAATAAGGCAAGTAAAAATATCACTATCAAGACCATTCAGCATCTATAACGTGCTCCGATAAGGGGATGGACTGGCCTGTGTCCTCTTCCTGTCGTTTGAGAAAATGATCCGAGACTCTGTCGTAATGGCGAAAGGAACAATCCCCTATAAGTCCATTCAGATACTGCCTTACGCAGACGATATTGACATCGTTTGTAGAAACCCAAGGCTAAGGCGGAAGGCTAGGACCGGACCCTTGTTGTGGAGGCAAATATGATGATGATGAACAGATTGATGGATAAAAACTTCTAATAGCAATAGGAAAATTGTATTAAGTAACACTCTTCTCAAAATGACAATTAATTTTGATTTTTCCGAGTTTAGAATAAATTTTTTAGCAACTAGAAATATAATATACATAATTATAACAAAAAGAAATAACAACAAATAAGCCAACATTTCTTTATCCTACCATGAACTTATGGTTTCGTTAAAAAGAACTACTTTGCATTTGGAATAATTCCAATTAGCTGCAAAGCTTTGATGCAACTCTCATTAATATTTATAATGACCGAATACAATTCTTGTGTCCTTGTAAAAACTGAATATTGAATAAATTCAAAAATTCTCAATGCAATTCATATATTATAAAGAACTGCTTCAGTGACATTTCCATTTGACTGCAGTCATCGCCTTGCAAACTAATTTAACTGCTTAACGCTAGAGCGAATTCAAAGTGAGGGACATTTTAATGGAATACAAATATTTTTGGCAGTCCGGTTGGTCTTCGGGCAACACCAAATATCTTTTGCCGGAATTTATGATGACTTGAAATGAGAAATAATTTCAATAAATTTCTGTGACTTGTAGAACGATGCGATATGCTACTTTGTGTAGTCTCAATTTATGTTTTAATTGCTGCAGGACATGAGAAAATAAATTCCTTTTGTATTGCCCCAATAAATTTTAACAGAAAGAGCATTACTTATGGCCTGCAATGCAGACTAAAGAAGAGATGTTGGCTCTTCACGAAAACTTAATGCGCCGCTAAAAGCGATACTAAAGTTCGTTAAATTAGATTTCAAAGCAAAGTGTTATAGGACAAATTTGAAATGAGTGAAATATGAAATATATTATGTCTTTTATAATAATGACTTTTATAATAATGTAAAAACTATGAACTTTTATGTTAATGTTGCTGATAAGTTATAGAGAGACTTCAAGAGTTAAAAACTGATTCTGCTTTTGCCACAAATTTCTTATTATGTGCAGACCTCAAAATATGGTTCAATAAGGGTTCCTCAGTTATGCGTGGGGTAACCTGCTTTTTATTTGACGTTCCAACTTATCTATTTTTACCGTGTAAACATGGAAAATTATATTTTATCCCAGCAGCACAAAGTAAACAAATAAATGTAAAAAAACTTCGTTTGGGTACACACTTTTATGAATACATCGATAGAAGAATACATTTTCTTTTGAAATAATATCTACGTTTACTTGTCGCAGTACAGGGGTTACATGTAATGTAGCAGAAATATTCCATAAGACTGAGCAGCTCACAAAATTTAAGCTGTCTTTGTCGTGGTTTGGTTAAAAAGAACCTACAAAAGTCAGAAACCCGCATTTAACATGCATCACAGGCGTCATACACGATTCGCGAAACGCTTCAGACGCTGGATCTCAGAAATGCCCGATAATACTAAGGTGCTCAAAAAATTGTCGTTCTTAAATATTTAAACTATTGCCAAAGGAGAAATTCCTGAACGACTTGCGCTACGTCAATAAGGTGGGCTCAGCCATTTAATAAATTTAAAAAAACGAAGGAAGGTAAATTACAATGTATGTATTACATTCCTCACGTTTGTAGCCGGATTTATTTTTTTTCTCAGAATTCTCCCTGATTTATTGAAAAAAGCAATATGAATTACGATCACGAAACTAAAACGACGCAGAGATTTTTAAGAATTGCTTGAGTTGCTTTTTAACCAACTTTCACACGACCTAGATTTATGAAATTGTGGGAGCAGCAAGTCTTGCACTTCCAAATGATTATTTGTGCAACTAGCAATATAAATTAGAAGATTAGAAGATTGCAGTTCTGTTGTTGACTCTTGGATATTTTTACTCAAACACAACCGTTTTTTTGATGGTACTTTCTTAAATTTAAAAATTTCAAATACTCGTAAATATAACTAAAAAAGGGATGGACTATCTATCTAAATTTTTTGTGCTTTCTTCGTCCTCTAATTCCCCTTCGATTACGCTAGCCTCATAAGTCGGTTCTGCCCTTTTTAAATTCTCTATACGGTCGGCAGACGGTCGGTTGTCGTGGAATCTTGCGATCAATTTTTAACCCACTTCCCAAAGCTCGATTTTATTGAAATTTTGAACACATGTGTATTTTCGGAAACAACACTTTCTATTAAAATTTGGGACCCCTTGCCCATATAAAATCTTTAAAAATTAACCCGATTTTCTTCAAATTTATTACACATGTGTATCTCCGATGGACAACATTTTTTGTAAAATTTTTTGAATTTTTGATTGGGCTCGGGGCCCGAGGGGTGCCCATGTAATTTTTAAATATTAGCTAAATTTTCTTCAAATTTTAAAGACATGTTTACCTCCGATGGAGAAACCTTTTTGTAAATAAAATTTTTCTTCCTAGGTCGTGGGGCCCCATAAACATTTTTCAAAGAATTAACCCGATTTTCTTCAAATTTATTACACATGTGTATCTCCGATGGACAACATTTTTTGTAAAATTTTTTGAATTTTTGATTGGGCTCGGGGCCCGAGGGGTGCCCATGTAATTTTTAAATATTAGCTAAATTTTCTTCAAATTTTAAAGACATGTTTACCTCCGATGGAGAAACCTTTTTGTAAATAAAATTTTTCTTCCTAGGTCGTGGGGCCCCATAAACATTTTTCAAAGAATTAACCCGATTTTCTTCAAATTTATTACACATGTGTATCTCCGATGGACAACATTTTTTGTAAAATTTTTTGAATTTTTGATTGGGCTCGGGGCCCGAGGGGTGCCCATGTAATTTTTAAATATTAGCTAAATTTTCTTCAAATTTTAAAGACATGTTTACCTCCGATGGAGAAACCTTTTTGTAAATAAAATTTTTCTTCCTAGGTCGTGGGGCCCCATAAACATTTTTCAAAGAATTAACCCGATTTTCTTCAAATTTATTACACATGTGTATCTCCGATGGACAACATTTTTTGTAAAATTTTTTGAATTTTTGATTGGGCTCGGGGCCCGAGGGGTGCCCATGTAATTTTTAAATATTAGCTAAATTTTCTTCAAATTTTAAAGACATGTTTACCTCCGATGGAGAAACCTTTTTGTAAATAAAATTTTTCTTCCTAGGTCGTGGGGCCCCATAAACATTTTTCAAAGAATTAACCCGATTTTCTTCAAATTTTATACACATGTGTAACTCCGATGGACAACATTTTTGGTAAAGTTTTTGGAGTGAAATTTTTTAAAAATGAGCTCGATTTTCTTCAAATTTTAAACACATACCTACTTCCTATTAGAGAATTTACATGAACAATTTTTATTTTTATGGGTTGTTTTTATTTTTATCAGATAAATCACCTGTCGTGTGTCATGCCATCATTTAGAAGTTGTTGCTCTCTTGAGAGGCATAGCCCTTTTTAAAAATTTCTAGGAAAACAAATTTTAGCAGTAGTCATAATAATGTCAATTGTTCACACAAATTTCAATTGAATGACAAAATCGCTTGATTTTAAATACAAAATGTACGAGTACATCTCTTAAAGAGATCAGAATATGACACTTGCACCAGTTACTCAATAAAAATCCAAACATGACAAAAACAATTTTCTTGAAATTGGTAGATGGCATCAAATTAGTTAAAAAAAAAGAATTGATTAAAGAATATAAATCCATCACAACCAAAACTGTGTTATATTTGAAAAGTGTCGACAGGTGTCAAAAAAGTGTTAGAAGGGTGATGCTTTGCAAATTTCAAAACAAATTTCAATCACGTAACCACATATTCCTACAAAATCTGACACTTGTCACATACTTATTTTTGTCATATTGACGTCAGCAAAATAAATATAAATGTTTAAAACAAAAAACTCCGAAACTTGGGGATGATTTTGCTGAGCACAGATATTTTGGCAAAGCAAAAATAGTCACAAACGGAACTTGAGTGATGTCATTTTATAAGATTTTGTTGATATTTCGTTATCGTCAGGTGTGACAAAGCGAATTGACAAAAATGCACAAAGTACACAACAACGACTTAGCTCAATTTTGAGAATTTGCCAATAAAGTAAAATGTATGAAACTACTAGCTGACCCGACAGACGTTTTCCTGTCCAACTTTTCATCATCATCATATTTGGCTCTACAACCGGGGTCCGGTCCTGGCCTCCCGCAAAAAGTCTCTCCACCGGTCCCGATTTCGAGCCGATGTCATCTAGTTTGGCATCCCTAAACTCTGGGCGTCCTGGTCTACGCCATCCTTGAAGCGTAGTCTTGGCCGGCCTCGCTGTCGTGTTCCATAAATCCTACCACAAAGGATTTTCCGAGCAGGATCCTCTTCGCTCATGCGAGCTAGGTGTCCTGCCCACCGGAGCCTACCGAGCTTAATTTTCTTCACGATGTCGACATCGCGGTAACGCTCGTAGATCTCATCATTATAGAGTCTCCGGAATCGTCCTTCCTCACATACGGGGCCAACAATTCTCCGTAAGACTTTTCTCTCGAACGCGGCTAAGAGGTCAGAATGCGTTTTGCTAGGAACCTAAGTCTCGGATCCATATGTAAGTACTGGTATGACCATTGTCTTATACAACAGCAGCTTAGATGTTATGGTTAAATTCCTGCATTTAAAGAGTCTTGACAGACTGAAGTAGGATTTGGTGGCTTTGAGCAACCGTGGGCGTATTTCTGGTTCCATGGTGATATCGGCTGCTACAGTTGACCCGAGATAGTTAAAGGATTGTACTGCTTCAAATTCGCGCTCCACTATTTTAACTGATTTTACATCCCCTACTCGCAGACATTGCCACCATGTACTTTGTTTTGCACTCATTTATTTGCAGCCCCAGATTTCGTGCTGCCTGCTCGATCTGGATGAAAGCTTCCTGTACAGCTGTTGGGTTTCTAACCATGATGTCAATATCGTCTGCGTAAGCCAGTATCTGAATGAACTTATCTCGCCGTTACGTCAGATTCTGGGATCACTTGTTGGATGTTAAAGAGGACGCAGGCCAGTCCATACCCTTGTTGGAGCCCGTTATAGATATTGAATGGACTTGATAGTGATCGGATATTTTTACTTGGCTTATAACATTAGTCATGGTCAACCTACATAGTTGTGTCAGTTTATTTAGTATGACGTATTCTCTCATGGCTATGCTATCATAGGCAGCTTAATAGTCTATAAAAAGATGATGTAGTGAGTTTTGAAACTCTTGACTCTTGAGTGAAGCTACACTGGTATGGACCAATTATGACATTTGCGTATGCGGCTACCCTGTCTTGAAGGATAGAGAAGAAAATCTTATCTGCGGTACTCAACAACGTTATACCACGATAATTGCTGCATGTCGTGATATTTCCTTTCTTATGTATGGGGCACAGGATGCCTCTTCGCCAGTCTTCTGACATCGCTTCTTGATCCCACACTTGCACTATTATTTCATGAATTGCTTGATGTATTATGGGGCCTCCTATTTTAATCAGTTCCGCTTGGATCCCATCTGAACCCAGGGTCTTTTTATTTTATCGCTCTGCTAACTTCGTCTATGTTTGGTGGTGGCAGCATACTACGGTTTTCGGTCATTTGTGGAGCCTCCAATTGCTTAGTTAGCTGGCTATTTAGCAACTCTTGAAAGTTATCTTCCCATCGCTCTAAGATGCCTTTGAGATCGGCGATCAGATTAACATCTTTGTCTTTGCAGTATGTCCAACGCGGTGTATATTGCGTTATACCGCGGATTCTTTGGGAGAACTTCCTCGCTCTCTGTACTGTACTTTACTATTTCACTACCATATTATTGCTTGCTGCCATCTCTATGACTCGTTGTCCATTCTCATAAGTGTTCTCGTGTAAGCTTTTCGTGTCAATGTACTGCCTGAATGCTGTCTCCCTACCTATTTTGGCATTCATATCCCCCAGAATGATTTTTACGTCACACTGAGAACAGCTATGGAGTTGCCGTTCGACTGATTCAAAGAATTCTTCTTTTTCAACATCTGGAGAATCCTCTGTAAGTGCGTGAACGTTTATGAGGCTTATGTTTTTAATATTACCAGCACGCGAAGGGTGCATAGCCGTTCATTTAATACTTTAAACCCGATAACGGTGGGTTTCATTATTTTGCTGGCTAGAAACCCCACCCCGAGCACATGATGTCTTGTATGATAGCTTTAATATATGACATATTCTGATTTTTATAAGACACCATTTCACCGTCCACCGCATCTCCTGAAGTGCTGTTATGTCAGCAATATATTTGGACACGCTATCGGCTTGGTGCTGTGCAGCTCGAGATCTATACAGTGAGCGCACGTTCCATGAGCCGTTTTCGTTGCCGTGGTCATCGTCGTTTATCAGTGTATCCGAGGCTGATTTTGGGTTCCGTAATAATAATTTTTTACAGGCGAGGTTATTGGCCTCGCGCCAACCTTACTTTGAAGGGACTAGCCCGATCATTCAGCTTTTCCTGCATTGAAGGAAAATTACCGGCGGCCACCACGTGGAGGTTTGATCGCACTTCCACCAGTCAGAGATAGTTACGGCCACATGCAATTCTAGAGCATTCTGTGTTATGCCCCCTATTTCTGCTGACGGCTGACCGCCAACTTTTACCAAATTTATTTGTGATGGTTTTGTGAATTTGTGAAGTGCTATTTGAAATTTTAAATCAAGAGATGAGAAAAAAACATCAACAAAATTATTTATTTTCTTTCATTAAATTTGAAATCTCAAGGTGTTTTATTTACATTTAGCAAATATTTTATTTAACTGGTATCTTTATCATGCCTAGAAAATTAGTTCTCCCGCTGTGCAAAATAGCAAGACGGAAACACTGTCAAACAACCACTCACTTTGTCTGCTTCTACAGTGTTTCTCTACCGCACTTCTCTTCGGAAAACCTCAGAACATCTAAAGACAAGTTCGGCATTGTTAGAAGTAGCACATTGCCGAGAGTTCAAATAAGAAGCGATGAATATCCCGTTGTGGTTGCAGTAAATGTTTGGCTAACCATCGGACGGAAGCCGCCACCACCATTCGGGATACCACAGGCCTACAGAAACACTCCCTTACAACTTTTATCGCCTTACATATTATATCTCCCAAAATAAATGAAAGTTTTGTAGGAAAACCATAATACACCCGCTTAGGAGGGAATGATTTTCCTGATCTTCAGATAAGCCCAAGATGATAAATTGAATTTAATACATTCTGTGCCGGTTGGTGCCTTACGGATGTTCAAAAAGAGAAAGAGATTTGATAGGCAATCAAAACAAAAAAATGTGATAATTGCCAAATTGGTTACGGAGAGTGGCAGGATGTGCCGATAGAATTAACATATCCACACATATTCAAAGTGTTCATAAGATGAAGTGTTGTTTTTGCAGACGATGAATTCTCATTTGTTTTCTTGAGGGATTTCGTTGTCGTTTCGTGTATTTTTGTGTTTTTTCCTTCTAATTTCCTTATTACAGTCTTCATGTGCTTTTTATTTGGCGTAAAATGATAGAACTGTCTATGATTTTCAAAAACATTAGGATAATAATTTGGTCGACGTGCGACGACAAACTGTGATGCAAGCGTATTGACAGTATATCTTTGTCATCCAACTCTCTACAATATCGGTTAATTCGATGATACATAGTTAAAGAGCAAAAATTGCAAAAGTTCACAAATAACATTGGTGATTGCTTTTTGTACACATAAAAACACTAATAAAACTTGTATTTTACTAGCGGCAGCTCTATTTGCTTACGAACACCTTTCAACTTGTCTGGTTGAAATCAAAAAAATAACTGATTCACTGCCATACAATTTCGTGGTATTTATAGTAAATCAAAAGTTTCGCGAAGGTTCTAAATGTTTCTACTGTTTTCTATTCGAACAACCTAGAGTGCTATAGATCATGCTGTTGAATTCCTTATTTACAACTCACCACATAGCAAGTACATATGAGTCGAACATGGTTCAACTACAAGAACGTACTCACTTCACTCATATAACTGTTATATACAATTGGTAAACAATATTACTGAAACAGTGTTTTGGTTATTCTTAGTAGTCTACGGATGGCGCTGTGCGCAGTCCTGCCAACCCAAAGTGGGGCCCTCTGCCAGTAGGCAGCATAAGCTGTCTGAGGTAAAGGGAAAACCTTGGTGGAAATGTCAGGCCATCCCCCATAGGATTAGATATCCCTGTCCTCGCAGGTAGCCGAATACCGCTCCAAAGGCTAACAAACTAAACAACAAGAATAGGAGGGTTCGCCTCCTGCTAAAAAGGGACAGTCGGGTTGTATCAACGATCCAATACGAAAAGGACTCATCTGAGGTAAGATTCTACCTCCGCCTCCTTGAACGGCAAAGAGCCCGCTCAGGCAAGAAGAGAGGTGGATGACAAAAACAAGGCAGCAGGAGGGCATAGACTTTCAGTTGCCAAGACCCAAGGGGCTATGTGCGGACATTCAGTCTTCACACAGCCTCATTGGGAGGCTAAAAAAAGGGATCCCACTGGGCAGTCGATCAGTGCTCACCAAAGAAGGTCAAGGTAGCCCTCTTCTCGGAGCATGATCAAGCTTTTTGCAAGGGCCCGGCCGAACTAGTAGACCACTGCCAAAGGCACAGCAAACCACTGCTGATGTGATGCCAACGCGCACAACGAAGAGTGGGAGAGGACCGATAGAAAAAGGAAGGGCGAGTACTTTTTAAAGTTTTTTGTTGAAGGAAAACCTTGATGTGCATAATGTAGACTGGGTATCCACTTTTGCAACTAGGTAAGGAAAAAAGTACCCGACGTCAACTTCGAAACTCCGACAGTGAGTCGAGTACTCAATAGGTGAGAGCGGAGGTTACAGTTGGTGGCAAAACGAATTGGTCAACACTACAGGAACGTGCCCACAAGAAGGAGTTATGTCTCCCCTTTTGTGGAGCATAATTTTAGATGAACTACTCCAGCGACTAGCTGAAGCAGGGACTTTTGATCGACACTACGCAGACGATATAGTCAAAGACAAACTTCCGTCTTGCCACGTCTTCGAGGAAGCGCTCTTTATATTGTCCAAAATGAATTAAACACTACGAGCAGATGATGCCAAGAGGTGGAACTTAGAGTAAACCCAAACAATACCACTTTGGTTCCTTCACCAATAGAAGGAAGCTGCGATTTATTCACTCTCAATGGAGAAAAGATAATTCTCAGCAAAGAGGTCAAGTACCTTGGACTGATATTTGATGGAAGCTGTGGAACAAACACCAACAAGCAATACTACAAAAATCAAAAAGTGCACCTAGGGTGCGCAGAATGGTGACAAAAAAATCCTGGGGAGTTAGTTACAGAATCATGCGCTAGATGTATACCATTATTGATATTCCAATGATTACCTATGGAACTGTGGTATGGGCGAATAGGATTTAGATTTCTTCAGCAAGCATGTTGTGTGATAACATGTTGCAAATCTTGAATTAAAAAAGAAGGTTGAAATCAAAATAAGCACCAAGAAGGAATTTATATCTGAATCCAAATACCAGATACATTCGGTAGCTATAAAGTCGTATAGGGATGGATCAAAGTAAGCAAAATATACAGGCACAAGAGTCCATGGGCCACGAACTTGGTACTCTGAAGCAATGAAGTAGTATCCGAACATGTTCAAGGTGTGCTTACTTTAATCTGGATAGGAACTACAGGAGGCAGATAATAGCTATCATTACAGACAACCAGACTATGCTAAGGGCACTGAATACATTCCACATCACGTCGAAACTGGTGAAGGACTGCAAGGCGAAACTAAACAGACTGGCCATAGAAGCCAATGAAGCAGCGGATAGGCTAAAAACTATTTCTGCAAAAAAATCCAACAGTCCGTAAATAATGTACCTTTTGGGAATGCTGGAGAAAATCTTCGATAAGTTTCAACAGGATAATAACTTCATTTTGAGGCTTGATATAGAGTTATACGTAAGGCTTAAAAACGAATGCACAGGATATACCTACATATATTCATAGTTTACATTTATATTATGCATATTTAATAAACAAGAATCGAAGTCAAAAGTTTATATTTTACAATAATGAAAATCAAAATTCTCTCGCAACCAGGCAGAAATGATAATTTTAGTAAACACAAGAAAATGTTTATAATTCACGACACAACGAAAACCAAAATAAAAATTAATTGATTATTTTTTTTCACATCATCACATTTATAATCCTTCATCTCTAAAACCAATATGCAGTGGAAATTTCACATTTTCTGTATCCTGATTACAACGCTTTTAATATCGTAGAAAAACATGGAAAATAAACAAAAGCAGATATTAGTGCTTCGAAGCACTATGCGTTTTTAAGCGATTTGCACCCTTATAATGCTAATGACAATTAGGTCGTTGGAATGTAAAGAAAAGGAAAATATGATTTGTCGATTCATATATGTCTTAAATGCCTGCAGATATTACCGATGCGGAAACACATTACTTGGCATTTCATCACACATAATTATTGTGCGGCTAAAGAGGAATCTCTGTATTGGTGTATACGTCCAAAGATGGGTTTAATGGTGGACGGCTTGAGTTGAGGCACGAACACATTACTTGGCATTTCATCACACATAATTATTGTGCGGCTAAAGAGGAATCTCTGTATTGGTGTATACGTCCAAAGATGGGTTTAATGGTGGACGGCTTGAGTTGAGGCATGAATATTGCAAATAAATTGAATAATAGGCGGGATGCACCTGAATGAACATTTCTTTTGAACAACGCTTGTGGGAATCATGATAAAATAATGGCAAGCAGGAAATAATCCTACGATGTTCAAACAAGTCGATTGTTTTCACGATGTTCGTTATCAATAAGTTTTACTTACAAAAGTATAGAAATTATTCTTTTTAGTAGGTGATTACAACTTACTTACATATTAAAAGTATTAGCTTACTAAATTACTCTCTTGTTTGATTCAATGAAATTATCTTTCAACTGATTTAAATAAAATTGCTCACATTGCTCACATGGTTGTATAAGATTCGGCCGAGATTACATAAGGAGCAAATGACGAAAGTTTTCCTGTAACAAAATTGCTCAAATAACGTAACTACTGCGTTCGAGCATTTATGGGATTTCACAGAATTAATATATAAAATAGTTTTTTGTCCCTTCACTACTAGCCTTTCAAGAAATTAATATTAACCTTTCTCTATTCGAGTCTATACAACATTCTAAAATCGAAATTTTATTAAGTAAGATAAGAATGATTTCATACTGATCACAGGCATTGAGTTCCCATTCGACGGATTCAAAGAATTCTTCTTTTTCATCATCTGGAGAATCCTCTGTAGGTGCTTGAATCTTTACGAGTCTTATGTTTTTAATTCTGCCCCGCAAGCGAAGGGTACATCGCCGTTCATTTACAGCTTTAAAGCCGAAAACGGTGGGTTTCATTCTTTTGCCAACTAGAAACCCCACCCACTAGAAACGGCCACCTGCAATTCTAGAGCATTCTGTCTTTTTCGCCCTGTTCGGCTGATGGCTGATGGCGTCTATTCGATTACGCTTACTTAATAAAATTTCGATTTTAGAAATTTGTAAAGTATATTTTATATATAAAAGTAAAACTATGTATGTATGTATGCATGTATGTATGTCCGGTATGGACTGCCAAACCTTTCAACCGATCGCGTTCTTACTTTGCATAGGGCTTTTATACCATAATGAACACATATTAGGCACATTTTGAAAGTGGTCAGACTCCTGAGTCAAAGGGTCTCCATAAGAATTTTTTTTATTGTTTCTACAAATTGCATGTTTTTATGAACCAATCGCGTTAAAACTTTGCATAGGGGTTTTATACCATAATGGGCATTAAATAAGTATATTTTGAAAGTGGTCACCATTTCACAAATTGCATACAGGTGTGATTTTCTTCAAATTTTATACACATGAGTCACTGCATTTGTTTGATTAGTAGTTATATTATTTTACACACAGGGAATGTAAAATGTTAATATCAGCCACATTTTGAACTGAATTATATGACATTTTTAAGATATATTATTGGCAGGGGGGGGGGAAGTTATAGGTATAGATGGAAAGGGAGAAAGGTAAAATTTTAACATGAGATTTACAAACGTATTTTAAAAAAATGTCAACGTAAATTATTCATTTATTATTGTTCATGTGTGCGGGTAGCAAAGCGCCCGGGAACAGCTAGTATTTTTTAAATATACAATTTAATCCAAATTTTTGTTTAGCTGAAATAGCATTGTTTGGAAATCGGGTTTTAGCTTAAATCAAAACAATTATTGTAATAATTTCAATATGATTTGCAACGTTCCCGATCATATAGCAACTTATAGCGACTACAGAGTCTATTCTGTTGCTGAAGTAAAATAAGCTCATGTATCTACATCCTAAAACCTAATAAACAAAAAATAAAATATTTAACTGATTCAATTTTGTTGATTTATTTCTAAGAAAAATTTGAAAATTTGCATTTGATTTTTGTCACACAAAGAACGATATTGCACAGGCGAATTTATCTAAAAGTAAAATTCAAAATGATTACATTCATTCGATGTGACTTTTGTCCTAAATAATATTCATTAATCACATTGAACGACTCAATCACGATTGCAGAAAAATTATGGTTAAATAGCTTGCTGATTTACATTGAAAATAGTTTCATGGTACCACTTACTGCATAAAACGCCTAGCCGGTGCTTTTGAACGATTTTAAGTGAGAAAAATGTTAAATTAAAAATATTATTTTTGTGGGCGCCGTGGCTCAATGGAAAAGCGCATGGCTACTAAGCAGGGGTTCGTGGTTCGAATACCAGTAACACCAAAAGTATTTTTCACCGTGTCTAACCTCTCGCGAATGGGCGACAAGAGTAATAACTCGTCACGGACAGCTTCTTAATTCGCCGTTTGGGTCCGGCCTTAAATTGTAGGTCCTCTGCATTTGTGTCCAAAAATATACATTCTATTATAATTATTATTATTATTATTATTATTTAAAAATATTTTAAATTTGAATTATTCTCTGGTGAAAGTAACTTTTTGTGTATGATATTTTAATTGTTTTTAGTTCATTCCGGTATCGAATTTAACAGATAAGTTTTATCTAATAATAAGGCCATTCTTCCAGGGCTTAACTTTTTTGCTTACCTATATTAGCAACGATTAAGTTACCTATTCCTTGTTAAAAGGTCTCATCAATTGCAAACTAAAATTTTTTTTAAATATATATAATGTTAAGTAAAAATATCCAACGCATAGCATAATCGCATGCTAAATAGCAAAACAAAAACAATAACATTCACCTTGCAAAGAGATCAGCTAATTACAATGGCTTTACTGGGAAAATAGAAACAAGAGTTTCAAATTACAGGAAAATGTACTATCTTAAGTTTACAGCTGCAGGGAATTCCACCTTCTCCATTTCATTGTTATACTATTAACTGTAATGAACGGATGATGGAGACAGTGTTTTCCCTTTTTATTTAACAGAAATAATTATATATTATTTAATGCTCATTTAATTAAATATCAAATTATTAGGAAACTCATAGGAGATGGAAAGGACTGCCGATACAATTTACGGGAACTGAAGTAGAAAATTACCCCATTATGGTTCTTAATCTTTTCATTACATTTTATCTCTTGTAATAAGAAGATGTTTTATAAAGCAGGAGGTGAAGTCTTGAATGGATACTTATTTTAAGCTGCTTATCGATTATTGAACGATTTTCCCAGGAGGTAAGACATTTTAGGGCCAATAAGATTTGATTAAACTTTCTGTTTTGCTTTATTTATCACCCATTAAAAAGTTAAAGGATGGGTCAATAAAATACTATTTTAGTGGTAATTCGAATTTGAATTCCATAACACCCTGCTTTCAGCTTACTTTAAGCGTTTGTCATTAGACACCTTTGCTGTTTTGTTTGTTTTTTTTTTTTCAAATAATGAAAAACATTGTCTAAAATCTGCTCTGGAAACTAATTTTTCAAACATACTCATATTTATTTATAGTCATATATGTATCTACAAACAAGAAGCAGGCCATAAAAAGTCTCCCCACCCGATTTCGAGTCGATGTCATCCACTATGGCATTCCGGGCTCCATATAAAAATTACTGGTATAACCATTGTTTAGTACATCAGCAGCTTGGAATTTATGGTTAAATTTCTATGATTTGAAGAAATATTTTATGAAGAATATAGTGGAAAACTTAATCATACCATAAAACATCATCACCAATTGTAAGTTCACGTACAACAACAAAGCAATTATCTTGATGGAAAGGGCAAAATGATTTTGTATAAAGTAATAAGAATAACGGACTAGAAAACAACCAGTCAGCTATTTGTCTTTTGTAGTAGTTAGAATTATTGAACGCATAATAAAGGTGACCTAAATGATTACTTGGATAATTCCTCCAGTAATTGTATTCCCCTTTTTCATTTCCATCAGCAAATGTTGTACATCTTATTTTCACAATATGCACAATATGCACGATTGCAACCATTAAGCCGACAAACGTAATGAAATTCGTCTAAAAAAGTTCGTCTCATTCAGAGATAGTGAAACTTGTACTATACGGCTCCGTAAATCCAAAGTCACAAAATTTAAATTCAAATCTAATCGATGTCACTCGTGAAACCGAATGTAGTGGAATACCGAACAATACGTTGGATCTACCCTTCTTGATTCACAGAGAGACATAGTTCAGGGTCTGACACAAATGATGGATAGATGATTGAATTGATTTCGAGCTACGAGTATACTATATATTTGTTGCTTTATGTGCCTCAATGATTTTTCAAAATGCTTACGTGAGATCCTGTAAGCAGTTAAAGCGAAGCTACTCTATGGAATGTTTTCAGAAAGAGCGACAATTTTAAATTGCAAGAGATTTTTGCGGTGAATTTGTGACTAAAAAATTACGTTAAACTTTTAAAATTATCCCTTGCAATAACAAGGTAAGAAAAGATTTTAAAATTTTTTGTTTGATAGATAGATATTTATAATTGCTTTATACTTCAAAATAGAAAAATTTCAGTAATTGAACCGGAACATTAATTCTTAAGTACTCGGTTCTTTTATTACATCATTGATTGAAATCTTGAAATCTTTATTTGTAAATTTTAATTTAATGCTAAATGTTATTAAATTCTCTATATTAACTTCGCGTGCACGTGGTTGGGTGGCTGGCTGGCTGGTCAGATTTTCTGATCAATTTTTAACCCACTTCCCATTTTATTGAAATTTTGACAATACTTTATATTAAAATTTGGAAGTGTTCGGGCCCCGAGTTCGTGGGGCTCCCATACAAATTTAAAATAAAAATTACCCGATTTGTTTCAAATTTTACACACATTTGTATACACAATAAACAATACTTTTTCTAAAATTTGGTAGTGATCGGGCACCGTGTTCGGCCGCAAGGCCCTTATACATTTTTTTAAATTTCTTATAGTGGCATCAGATACCGTCGTACTTTAATGACTGTATGCGGTGTGTGCTGCGCAATGTATTGGCCAAGGGATAGAAAGAAAATTGCAGACCGGATCGAATTTTTTTATTACAAAACAAGTATCCAGAAATGTACTTCATATTAAAGAAGGAAAAGATTTAAATTTTGATCATTCACCAATATATTTGGTCTATAATGACAGGGTAAACATGAAAAATTCAAATCCTTACCTTATAAAGGACTTTTTTAAGCAATCTATGATCAGAATTTAAATTTTAACAAAGTGCTGTATAATAAAAACCAACTAGAAGAGGAAGTATACAAAATAGAAAAAATACAAAAAGCAGCTTGGGAAATAACTCCTTAAAAGAGAGAAAGAAATCGGATATAGTTACCCGAAACAAATGCTAAACTTAATATCCGAGAAGAGAAATTTAAGGAAAAAATGGCAACAATCCAGATACACGTTGTACAATTCACAATTAAACAAGCTTGCGGAAATGATTGGCTCGAGCTTATAAAAAAGCACTTAATATAAACTTACGTCAACTACAGCCAATAAATCCACCGAATACTCATTGTGGAAAATAACTAAAAACTTTAAACGTCCCATTCAAGACAACCCACCAATTAAATTAAATAACTCATGGGCCAAAAGCAACTCTGAGAAAGCAGAAATATTCGCCGAGTATCTGACGAATGTATTTGAATCTAATTTAAGGCAAATTTAACTAATATGGCCGGAAATCTCAACTTGAAAATTCTTCCAGTTACACCCTTCGAAATAGAAACTACTATACAAAAAGATCTCGAGAGGAAAAAATCACCTGGCTATGATCTTATTACTGCTAAGCTAGTACTACACCTACCGCCAAGAGCTAAGACTTAATTAATAGTACTTCTAAATACTTGTTTGCGCCTGAAGCATGTCGCCTGAAGCATGTCGCCTGCTACTGGAAAGTTTCAGAGGTTATAATGATCTCTAAGCCAGGTTAGGATTCACACGAAATGTCATCCTACAGCCCAATCTCCTTCTTCCCATCTTGTAAAAAAAATTCGAAAAGATACTACTAAAGAGACTTAAGCCATTTATAAATAATGAGAATATGATTCCGTCTCATCAAATTGGCTTTAGAGACCATCATTCTACTTTCGAGCAAGTACATACTCCAAAAGCTGCAAAACAAGTGTTAATTGCATTATCAAGTGCATTCGAAAATAGCGGATTATGTAGACGTGTAACATTGCTGAAAGAACTAGTTCAATTAAAGTTATTTGAATGCGATTCGATGGAATCATATTTAAACGGTATGGTTATAATTTCTAGATCATTCTAGATTCTACAACAAAATTCACAACGGACTCAGTAAAAATATTACTGTTGCAAGAAGTGAAATATAACTCCAAAAATAGTGATAGTGCCACTATTAGCAAGAGAATACAATCGGTCAAACAAAAAAGTGTCAAATTTCAAGTATAAATGTCACTCGTCTGGTGATACGGGGCATTTTGAAAACAATTACCCAAAGAAAAAATACAAAAATTGTTGTGAATACTCCAAATTCTTCCGATGGGATCATTGATCCTGGTGCCTCGGTACAAATGACAAAATCTAAATCGATTGTAATGGAAATAAGATCCCGATAAACAAAGAAGTTGCGGCTTTAACTTTCATTTGAAAATTGAAAATTAATTGTGTTGGGAAAGTTAACGCTGTTAAATGGAACTTCAAAAACATGTGCAAATTGACGAAGTGCAATATGTTCCGGGTTTATGTGCCAACTTATTCTCTGTAAGCAAACTGGTCAAGAAAGGCAAGAGTGTTGTGTTTAATAAAAAAGATTGGAAAATTTTTAACGTAAAAACAACTTAATAGCAATAGCAACATTAATCGACGGTATGTATCGGGTGTGTATTGTCAACCTGTAAAGATAAAAATGAAAATTCAATGAAATTGGCAAAATTGGCAATAATTAATGGCACCAGCGTTTGAGCCACATTTGTGACGCAAATTAAAGAAGAGTGTGCGACGCAGTGGCAGGAGTAAAATGGAGTGAGAGAACAATAGCATTGTGTGCATTGAAGGGAAGCAACCGCGCTGAACATTAGCTCAACCTAGTTCATTCCGACATCTCTAGTCTGCTGCAAGAACGATCAATTGGTGGTGCGAAATATTTCGTTACGTTTGTCGATGACTACAGCAGAAATGTATTTGTTTATCCGTTGAAAGAAAAAAACCAAGTTTTCCAAGGCTTTTGGGACTTTAAAGCAATCGTCGAAAACCAATGCCCAAGAACAATCAAAGTCATGCGCACTGACAACGGCACGGAAAATTGTAATAGACAGTTTGATACTTTTTTGGCAAAAAGTGGAATTTTACATAAAAAACAGCATCATATACACTCAAGCAAAATGGTGTTTTTGAGCGCATCAACAGGACACTAATCGAACGAGTTAGGTGTATGTTAACCGATTCTGGTTTTTAGCAAGGAGTTTTGGGCCGAAGTCATACCAACGGCGGGGATAAATCGAATCCAATGTAGAAGTGAACAATCGACCACACCAGAAGAATTTTGGTCAAAAACGAAACCAGTTTTCACCATGCTACGTTGTTTGGATGCAAAGCGATTGTACACGTACCGAAGAAAAAACGTCGGAAATTAGACACAAAGTCAACTGAATGCATATGGTTTGGGCATAGCAATGAATCGAAGGCATATCGGTTGTACATAATGGCACTTCAGAAAGTTGTAATCAGCAGAGGTGTTAGAGAGTCAGACCCTCATGCAAATTCACATCTTAAGGTAACTAAAAATTCAGATATAAATACTAATTCTTCTTTTTCGCCGGCAATAAAATTGACCAATGATAAACTTTAGGTTGACGACAATATCAATTCAGGTGGCGTTCGTGGAGCTGAATTTTCCATTGTCGATGGGAACAGAATCTATAAGACATCTGATATCCATGTTGAAACATCTTTCAACGCCGAAAAAATGAAGATGTCAACGAAACCGAATCTGAGAACCTAACTGTTAAAAATAGTGCAGTTCTATAATGACACATCTTATGGCAACGATATTTTCATCGGTAACTAAAGTAGCAGATTTGTGGAGAAAATCAAAATCAATGTCGATTTACCTATTGATAAAATAGATATCAATTGAAGTGGGTTTTTAATAGCGGCAAACGGCAATCTGAAAAAAAAAACATTTATATGTATCAAGCTCAAGAATTTATCGACGATTCGAACAAAATCTGTAAGCTGTCTAAATCGTTATACTTCTTAAAGAAGGCAAGTCGTATATGGAACGAGAAACTGAATGCTGTGCTGGTAAAATTTGGTCTGAAACGTTCGGATGCTGACCAATGTATTTACTTTATGGTGAATTGTAACAATATGTTATTTGTTGCTATTTACATGGATGACGTATTAATCTTATCGAACTATGAAACACGCGAACAACTGCTTAAGGACGACTTGTGCAAACACTTCGAAATGGAATATTTAGGTGATACATCATTCGTATTGGGAGTTCGAATGACTCTTGACAGCACAACTGGTACAATTTCAATCGACAAATCGCAATACATATCTGAAATTCTTCAACGAATCCATCTCCACACCTTTGGACTTAAATCAGAAAATTTCGTCTAGTATGTTGCCAACGTCAAATTATGAATAACAAGATATGTTAAACGTACCGTACTTGCAATCTATTGGTAGTTTGTTATTCATATCGCAGATAACACGACCGGTTATTTGTTATGAAGTAAATTTGTTAAGTTGATATAACAAAAATTCTGGAAAGGCTCATTGGATCGCTGTCATGCGTGTGCTGAGATATTTGAAGGCAACGATCGAAAATAAGTTAGTGTACCATAAGTCATCGGATAAAATTAATGGATATTGTGATATAGGCTAGTCATCTAGAAAATAAGCAACTGGTTCTATTTTTGTCATGCAAGATTCAGCTGTTTCTTGGGGATCAAAAAGTCAACCAACCATTGCACTTTCCACAATCGAAGCAGAATTTATTACTATGGTATGTGCAGTTCAATAATCAATCTGGCTTAAACGACATGAACTTGAATTTATGCCTTCCCCATCGATCGGTGTTGTGTTGTGATAACAAAAGCACAATACAATTGGCAATTAACAATTCATCATCTGTGCGTACAAAACATATTGAAATAAAATCGTGACTAGCTCGAAAATGGTTTCATCAGAATTCAATATAAACTAACTGATAAAATGCTAGACGACACACTACGAAAGCAATTGTAAGCAAAAAGCAAAATTTGATACTAATGTGAATGAAATTATTTAATTTATATAATATATATTTGAAAGTAAACATTTATTCAGGGAGAGTGTTGATGTGAATAGATGAATAAAAAAGGTAAAGTATAGATAGACCCTTATCTGCCAACTATGATATATGTCATATAATGTAAAATAAACTTAACTATGGCTACCTTCATTTTTGCCTAGATCATCAAACCCAACAGACTTGTTTTTCCTTTTATAAATTAATAATCTAATAACATTTTCTGTTACGATACGATTGAATACTAAGCCTAAAGTAAGACTAAACTACATATTAATAAAAATAAGAAAAAATTCCGCTATACTACAGGGAATGCGCTGTTAAGTAGAACAATGGACCAGTTATTAACGCAGCCCTATCGGTATCGCCAGCTCTTACCGAATGGAGCTTGCGTAGTTGGTAGTAGCATATATGATGTCTATCCACCTATTAAGCCAAGAAAAAAAAGTTATAAGCAAAGGTCAGAAAAAACTATATTCGCTACGAGTAACTTTTTTGGGAAATTTTTATATCTACAGCAAGGCCCATTTGAATACAAATTCCTCCCTTAACTAAATTAAATAAAAGCATAACCAAAATATAACCAGTTTGAAAGCATTGTGAGTAACAAATTCGTCAAAGTGTGGGACGAATTTCTCCCACACAAATTTAAAATTTTTTTTTTCATTTTGGTACAAACTGTACCAACTATTGTGACCGCTAGTGTGATTACATAAGTAATCAAGTTTTCTCTAAATGGCAAAAATTAGAAGATTAAAAAAAAAACACAAGCACCACCGAAAACCCTACTACGACGAGCAACACAACAAAACACTGACAAACAACACAACGTTTCGACTCGGGCATATCAACAAGGGGCCCTCGAAATAACCGTGGGAATCGAACATAATCGATCATCCCACGGTTCATGACTAACATGACTTTCTCAACCGATTGGGAAAGTATAAAATGGCATGAATTCCATTTCAGCCTCTTTCCTTGTGATTCCTACTGCTAGAAACACGTCTATTATTTCTTTGTATTCAATGGTTTAAGTGAGATATCCTTGCTATAACGTCCGCACGCTAAACGCTACTAATTCCTCACATTAATGGTCTAAGAGAGATATCGTGCCATTACGTCCACACGCTAAACGCTAGTAACTTCTCGAATTAATCGTGTAAGGGAGATTTCCTTGCCATTACATCCACACGCTTAACGCTACTATATCCTCGCAATTAATGGTTTAGAGAGATATCCTTGCCATTACTTCCTCACGTTTAACGCTGGTATTTCACGCAATTAATGGTTTAAGAGAGATATCCTTGCCATTACGTCCGCACGCTTAATGCTAGTAGTGCCTCGCAGTTAATGGTTTAAGGGAGATATCCTTGCCGTTACATCCACACGCTTAATGCTAATTTTTCTTCGCAATTAATGGTTTAAAAGAGATATCCTTGCCATTACTTCCTCACGCTTACCATTCTCGCAATTATTGGTTTAAGAGAGATATCCTTGTCGTTACGTTCGCACGCTGAACGCTAGTATTTCCTCACATTTAATGGTTTAAGAGAGATATCATTGCCATTATGTCCACACGCTTAATGCTAGCACTTAATCACATTTTGTAGCCCAATGCTACTTTGACAAAAAACCTTAGCAACCACTAATACCTAACTTTGTCTTACAGCCGATTGGTCTAAGGGCGAAAGACTTACCGATACCAGAACGACACTACGCTTTACTACCCGCTCAGTTATTTGGATACGCTAACAAGAATACAACAAGACGACACCCTAAGAATTATAGTTTAAGTTTCACTGGTATATATTTTTAAACAAAAGAAAAGAGAATATAAGATTGAATTCCATTCCCTAAACAAATAAATTCTTTTTATTGCAACGACCTAACAGTTCGTCTGATCACACTGAGAAGTACCCCGGCTGGGAAAACCTCGTTACAGCATTAACAAATTAAATGGCATAATCCGAACTTGATGGGGTTGCTTGTAAGCCACGGTTTTTTGATTTCCCTTCTAAAACATACATCCGTGAGGGAAGAAGAAAAACCACTCACCTTGAGGTTTCTCCTTGAACTTTTTTGATAGTTTTGGCACGTCAGTGTAACTGAAATCTGGACTCGTTTGAAGCTGAATGGTAGGTAGATTGGTATGAACTGTATCTGTATGCGAGTGTGACATCCTTTTGTCTCGTGGCAGTGGCTTCGTCCATTACCTTTGACAAACGATTTTTGACACAAAGCCATCTTCCGTACATAACATTTTTTCAATTGCAAGACATGAGAAGATATTTAGGGTGGCTGCAGGGTGTTGAGAAATTCCAGTGGTATTTAAAGGCAACAACGGTGTCAACTACAGAGTCAAATGTCTTGTATATGGTGCTGGTACCTGGTATTTGGTTCTCTGTTAATTTGAATCACGCTGTAATTTTTGGTGCCAAAACAATATTCCTCCCATCAGTTCACTTGGTCTTGGTTTTGTAGTTTGCGATTAAGACCACTCGTCCCATTCGATGAATTGGCAGAATTTTAACACTTTGAAAATAACTCTTGCCCAGGTACCAACATACCTTGGAATTTACGTTCATCACCGTCCTCGCAAATTGATTTTGTTGACCGATTTGGATAAGCCCCGTTAACGTTTTGTTCGGTGATGTAGCGGCAACTCGTTGGACTGTCTTGTCAGCGAAATTGACTCGCTGCACTTAGGTGGACAACAGTTGGGTCAATGTGGCCGCAAACCCTACATTGTCTGATTCTGAACTGAAATTCTTCTAACTAGAAATATAAAAAAATTATATCGCGACATTCCAATGAAAGTAGAGAAATATAAATACAAAATACATGTTTACATGTTTCGCTTCACCCTATCTTGTCGCTCTTCATCTCAGCAACCCTTAAAACAAAGGATTCGACACTATTATCGGCCATGTCATAAGCCACCTCTTGCCAACCCTAACCATTTGGATGGCAGGACTATCTTAATTTCGGTTGATAAAAATTACTCCTGAATCCAATTATTTTGTGAAATTCCATGGTCAAAAAACGTCATCAGCTGAACTAAACTTTCAAAACTAAACACAAAAAACAAAACTGAATTGAAAATCTTAGGAAAAAGGAATTGTTAACCAGTTTGTAGCAATATATTTGTGTTAAATTTATTGTGTACATATGTATGTTGTTTGTTCTTATTCTGTTCACGTGTAACCTGAGTTCAACTTCACCCTATATACATCTAGCTATTATATTGCTTTGCAGTATACGCTGGTCAGTAGATGAAGTTCTGTAATCTAGGTACATCTTTCTTTATATTAATTTATGTTTTTTTCGTAGTTTGTTCAAAAACGAATGATGCTGAAAATAGGAAAGGATCCTTGTTTACTGAGTCCGTAATTAAGTTAAGAACTGCAAATTATACAATTGAGAATACGTTTAATTGCACGTAATTAAAAAAAACACTTGCAGAGCCAAAAGTGTTGGCTTCGTCGATTTTGAATGCAAGTTTACTTGTGCTCTGAAAATAAAAAATTAGAGCTAAAGTGTTAATAGAAAAAGGAATAAAAAAAGGAATATGGAAATATAAATTAATATGCAGTGTTCTTTTAATAATATTTTTCTTTTGATTTTTTAAGAAATATTTTGTTTTGTTTTTACTCTGAATAAGAACACATTAATTCTACAAAAAATTTCGGCTAGGAAAACCCTTTCAGTGATATTTACTTTCTTTCTTCATAAATATAATCGTATCACTCATTCTTCGTACGTACTTTAAAAGTAAATTGTTCACACTCTTTGCATATTGACGGGACAACTTTCAATATTTCCCTATTGAAAGCCGAACAACGAAACAAAATATCCTGCCAAAACTTTCAAACGCCAATAAAATTGGAGTACTTTTTGAAGCAGAAATTTATATTGAGATTTATATATACGCATACAGCGTTTGTGGATATAGTGTATCTATATCCACATCGATGTGGATATAGAAAAGACTACTGTTTGGCTTTTTTATGTAGTACAAACTATTGCATCCTGTTTTTAGGAATAAATCACAAACTGCACGCTGTGAGAAATATCCTTTCTGGCAAACAAAAAGAAAACTTAAATCAATGTAAATTACGAATATTCTCATACTTATTTAATATTTTTAAATTATTGTGAATTTAAAAAGCGTCAAATAATATAGATAAAGATGAAGATAGAGTCAAAATAATAACTATCTATATCTTCATGTTTCTTAATAGATTGGTAAGATGGTAGTTGGCTGATGGAGTTTGGTGTAGCGTTAGTAGGGGTTGGGTAGTAGATATTGATATTACAGTCGAATCTACAGTTTTTATGGTCGCTGAGATGAATAGTGTTTATAAGGCAGAGATGGGTAGACAGGATATGGTGTTTATGTTGGGGTTTTATTTTTATTATCTCAAGTTTAAAGGAATTTCTAAAGTAATTGACAAAAAAGTAAATAATGCAATCTAGGGTCCCGTTAATTTGTAAAATTGGCTGTTAAATATCGTGTTATTTTTACCTATCATTCACCAGGAAATATAAAGTTCCACTTATTAACCTTCCTTTTATAAAAGGTATAAGCTTAAAATTCTCTGATAGAGACAAGTATTTGGGTTTATTGGGACAAAAAGCTGAGATGGAAACCTAACATACAAGAAAGAGTTCGTAAAGCCACAGTGGCACTCTTCTCATGCAAAAAAGCCATTGGTAGCAGATGGGGTACTATATGTTTGAGCGGAGCACTTCGTACAACCCCCTTCGCCGCATTGGAAATTCTGTTCGACTTTACACCACTCATCATTTACAGGAGGCAAGTAGCTGCTAGTTCGGATATTCGCCCTAATGCTATCTCCCAGTGGACTAGAAATGAAATCGTTTACTCCTCTATCCTGAATTTAGTCAGGATACCAGACAACATAGATTACACCATTGCGCAACCCAATTTCAACAAAAACTTCCAGTTCACCTTCCCCTCCAGATCATTTCGGGACGTAGACGCTTACCTGGAAAATGAACACATTCACAGACGGGTCAAAGACTGATGACGGAGTCGGCGGAGGTGTTTTCTCAAAAAAGCTAAATCTTAAAAATCACTGGAGTGTATTCCAGGCTGAACTTATGGCGATCAGAGAAGCGTTGTCTTGGCTGAAGAGAAACGTCATATCCACTAAGGATATCCGTACATTCTCCGATAGCCAAGCTGCACTGGAAACCCTGAAATCAATCTCTACCAATTCAATTCTAGCCTTTAACTGCAGATCATCTCTTGTGGAGATGGCGGAGCAGTTCAGTATCCACCTGTGTTGGGTGCCGGGGCATAGAGACATTCCGGGTAACTGTATGGCTGACGAACTCGCCAAGAACGGAACTACACTACCCTTCTTACCTTAATATGGTTCCATAGGCATACCAATCGCTACATGTAAATTATTTTTAAAGTTGGATGCTAGTGTAAAAACTAACTGTAGGTGGTCAAACGGTACAAGTTGCATAGAAATAAAGCAGATTTAGCTCAAGCTGGATCCGAAAAGCTTTGAATGTTTGGTCTCTCAAAAAAGATCCCACATCGGTGCTATTGTAGTTGTTATCACTGGACACTGTCTCATATGCAGGCATGCAGCAAGACTGAAGTCTCCTCGAATGACTTCTGCAGAAGCTCTTTAGATGAGGAGGAGGAGGAGACCATCATCCATTTTCTCTGTACTTGTCCAGCCCTCTCCCAAAAGCGTAAGCTCCATATAGCTCCATATGGGAGCTTTCTTCTACAACGACACTAATGATCTCATCAACATTGACATTGTCAGTCTCCTACGCTTCATTCGAAGCTCTAATTAGTTCATCGAGTAGGTGGAAGAAAACTTTTTTCTGATCCGTGAATCGACCATTACTTGTCTAAGTGGGTCGGTTTTACTAACAGCCACCTTAAGCTAATCTAACTTATCATTAGACATATATTTTATGTTTAAATATTAAAACCCATGTGGAAGCCATACCCTCATGACTTGAATAAATAGAGTATAATTCTAAATTTGCATTTAATAATTTCCTTTCACCTTTTATTGAAAACTATTATCTCTACAATATTTAAGTTTAAACAACATGTATGATTATAGAGTTCAATCTAAATTTTTGTTCGTTTTGGTTCCTTCATTGTAAAGGATATGTAAATTCTATATTATCATATTAGCTTCCCACACACTAACCCCGAAGGAAAACAATATACGTCGGGTGTACAGAACATAAATGCACTGTGTACAATGTACACAAGCTCATGAAGGAGAGAAGCTCCCTGTCTTTATAGGATATGTAAAGTGCATTCTCATCGTGTATTCATATATTAAGTGGCTAGATAAATAGTTAGCTGGAAGCCTTTTAAATTTAGCTGGGTATGATTATAATAGTAACAATAGATATAACATTTTACAATACTTAATTTTTAAAGTACTAAGTATACATGGTTTCAAAGTAATTGGCCATTTTGTAATAAAGTCAGCTACTTATTATGCATTTAAATTTGTAAGAATGAAACGCAATGGAGGTAGTTGTTGTGCTTTAAAATACTTACAGTAAAGGACATTCTAATCAGGATTATCGCCGCTCGTGCTATGGTTCGTGGATTTAAAGAGTCATGACAGAATAAAGTAGGCTTTGTTAGATTTAAACAATCGAGCGCGTATTTCTGCTCTCGTGATCTTATCGGCTGCTACAATTAACCCGGGATAACACTTATTCAATTTCGCGCTTCGTTTTGTTAATTTGTGGACCAATTTTGAATCTTATACTCGCAGACGTGACTAGCATATTCTTTGCTTTGCTCTTATTATTGTGCCTGCTAGATCTGGATAAAAGCTTCTTGTGTAGCTGCTTAGTTTCTATCAATAATGTCAATATCACTTGCGTAAGTCGGTATTATCTGATCAAACTTATAGAAAATTGTTTCTCCAGCCAGTGTTGTGTAATTTTCTCCAGCGCGAGGTAGAACAGTAATCAGGGTACCTAATCCCATTGGAAAAGCCCTTTATAAATGCTGAATTGGCTTTATAGTGATCCGGATATCATTACTTGGCTTTCATTGGTAATGTTTAACCTACATAGTCGTATCAGTTAATTGGGGACGCTGAATTCTCTAATGGTTTTATAAATGTGTACTCTGGGTATACTATAATAGACGGCTATAAAGTCTATAGCAGATGGTGTAGTGAGTTTTGGAATTCTAGACAAATCCCCATCCACAGCCTAAAAGTGAAAATCTAATCAAATGTTGATTTTCGTAGGATGAACTCATAATAGTATGGGACAATAATGACGTTAGCATTTGAGGCTATCTTGGAGGATAGAGCAGAAAATCTTACACGACAGATTTTATTATCATGGTGAGGGCTGTAGTTAAAAACTTTTCAAAGTTTGGGAGCTTCCTTCCCCACACATAAAAAAGATAATTAATAAATAAACACGTACTTTAAAGGAATCTAAATTTTAAGATATTTCAATATTGATATATTTAACTCATGCTCTGCTAGCCAGCAGACGTAATAGATAATAAAGTGAAAATATGTCATAAAAGAAAATATGGCTCAATTTTGTAGTAAGTCGTTCCTTGTTTCTTTTGTTCAGATAAGTAGTAAATTCTAATATCTATAGCAATAATTTCACACACCATCGTTTGTGACAAACTAAAAGATGTCTCGAAAGGAAAAGAAATGCATCACCAGCGTCTTTGTGATGTGTGATACTGTTTTATCTCTTATCTAAAATCGGAGAAAAGAAGTGAGCTCCTTGGGTGTATTTGTCAATGTTGCTGAATGCAAAGAACAGCTGACAGTTGAATAGGATTGCCGAGTTTCCTTAAGTTAGTTCTGGCAATGCAGAGTTGCCGCAACTATGTTGTAATGTGGGAGGTGATGAGCAATGAGCTGTATAAAATGATATGCACAAAACAATCATAAACGTTAGTTTCGATTCTCAGTTATATTCGTTTAATTTTATGTTTCTAAGCTGCTCACATAATATACCTATTGTTAAAATTCTTATAAATTTATAACTTCATTTCAAAAGGTTTTTTCGAATGCCAGACATCTGCAGTTTGTCTCGGATCATATATAGATGTTTGATATAAAATTATACAAGGCTTCTCAGCAAATAGGTTTCGTTTGGTATCTATAATATACATTTTTATATATAAAATTTAAATCTATTTAGAGAAATCTGCAAAATCAACGAACATTATAATACTTACAAAAGGTCAATCAAAGATACTTTATCAGATTTTAATGTCGCACCGGAAATATGCCTCTCCGTATACAATTCATAGGATATTCCGTCCAAAATTTATGTAAAACTAATTATCCGAGACCGGTCCGGTCTGTGGAATATACTCCGGCAATTACCAGTTACCATGTAACCCTATAGGACGCATTTGTGATCAGTTTGGGTTGTTATGCGGTTGCTTTATCGTGTAGCCGGCACAGCTAGCTGAGTGCGTTTAATTTGTATCTACAAGTATTGGGTGCTTTCATACACCCATCATATGTATAGTCCTTTAGGAGTATCAAATTGCTAAGGGCACATGTAATTGGGGAAAATTAATTTAATATGGCAACATTTTATTTCGCATGCATTTTGCACGTTAATTTTGAATAAAAAGTGCCCAACCCATGTCCATGATAGTACCTACAAAAGTGACTCTAAGTGAATTTAATTTTTATATTTAAAGCTATTGATGACGGATACATTTGTATATGAAAAATATAGTAGGAATGAGCTATAATAGGCACGTTAATTTTGTAAATACATATTTAGGGTCCCTATGAGGAAATTAAAGTTGTTTTAGTTTGATGGTGTTCAAACGGTTCTACAATATTATGTATAGTGTACTACAAACTTTGAATTACAAGTTATTAACACCTTGAATTTATAGGCAAATATGATGAAATGTATAAAAGACAATATTCAAGTAAATAATTGTAACTACTCTTATCAAAACAGCTCTACTCATTCTCTTTAAGGAAAACTAACAGCTGATATGGGAACCTAAATCACTAATCCTTAGAAGTCTCCAATATTTTACTATTTTTTCCTTTTTTTTTCAATAACTACATTGCGTTTTAAATATCCTTACAAATAGAATTTATTTGTCAAATTTGTCATCGTTTTACATTTTTACACAAAACCATATAAACTGGTTACATATGCAGAAAATTCTACATGCACCAATGTGTATATAAAATGCACAATTGAGTATCAAAAACGGAAATAACATAGTAATCCAGAACATTAAGTAGGTAATGGAAAGCCTTTTGTATTTATGAGGTGACAGTTGTTGGAAAGAGGTTGGATGGTTGGATTATGATTGTTTTGGAACATGAAACTGCTTGGTGCAATGTGTACACTTGAAATCGTACACTCGGTGAATTAATGTGACCTTAGGCAACAGCAGATAAAAACTTTACTTTTTGTGATTATGTGAATGCAACCAAACTCGTGATGTATAACCTAGATATGAACAACGAATGCATAACTGGCTAAGTACCATTGAGCTTTGTTGTTTCCCATGAGATCAGTTGCTCAACATCTAAATGCCACATGAGGGAAAACGTAATGCGAGTGTGGTACATAAATGAGCTGGCTTAAATTTTCAACATTTTTGTTCATTGCAGTAACATAAATGACTGAATGTAACCTGAATGTAAGTGTATTGTGAATTTTTGCTCGTTCGGATTTGTCCTTAGTTTGTTAATAGCTGCGTATTTTAAAATAACTTTTTCCGCTCTGTAAAGAATTTGATTTTGTTGACAACTTAACAAATATACACATTAACATGTTATGGTAGTATATATTGCTTTTTTCTTAGTTAATACTTACTTTAATTTTTTTCCTTTAAATCCACAATCCACAGATATAAAAAGATAGCTGTAGCGTGATCCATTTATAAGAAAAGTTAGGTACTTTTATAGTAAGACTGCATTCTATTAATACTAACTTAAATCTATGAACTTACATAGAAGCCAAGTCAATTCTGGATAACCTATTAACAATTTTTCTCTTATTACTCTCAAACTGTCGCTCACTATGCACACCAAAAAAAGTCCAAAATACGCTTCATCCATACAAGTCAGTTATATATATAAATAAATAATAATAAAGATAGTCAACAGCCATATAATTCCCCATTAAACTTATGTTGTAGCCTGAGGGATTCGAACTAACACAATTGAGTCTATTCGTTTTGATTAAACTCTTATCACCCTTATCAAGTAAATACTCCCCTGTATACATAAAACTAAACATAAATCCGAGTAAGCATAAATCATAACACCATTACCGATAAGGCCATTATGGAAACTTCAGGATATTTTTGTCAATACATTGTGCAGGTTTAAATGGATATTATTGCACAGAGAATGGACATAATGTATAGGACTAGGCGAACATGTGTGTGTGTTACTACAATAACAGTATATTTTGTTTGAAACGCCTACAATATGGATTTCAGGGTTGGTAGCGAACTGGCAATGTCTTAAATACGTATTTAAGACTATTATTTATAATTACTGCTAATGTCTCTTTTGGGGAAAAGACTTACCAGATTGAAAGGTATAAGGAGACTAAACATTGTTAAAAAAATAAAATTAAAACAAGGAAAAGCTTTGCAAAATAAGTTATCTGAACATCTCAACACAAAGTTATAGCTTCGAGAAATTGAGTTCTTATTTCCGTAATTGCTTGTAAAGGGTTATCCATTTCGCGGTTTCAAAAGTATAGGGCTGGAATTCGACATCTGTCAAACTAAGTTGTTAAAACAATTTTTTTTTCAGTTGAAAGTCTGACATTTACGAAAATGGATCGCTTAACTATCGCACAACGCTTGCAAATTGTAAAAACCTACTACAAAAATGGTGATTCTGCCACAGCCACATATCGTGCTTTAAGAGGAGATTATGGTTTACATAATCGTCCAACTACGCAAGCAATTGGCAAAATTGTGAAGAAATTAGAAGAGACTGGATCGGTTACAGATATTGTAAGGCCTGTGCATCATCGTTTCGCTCGTACCACTGAAAATATCGCTGCTGTAAGTGAAAGTGTTACCGAAGACCCGAATGTGTCGATTCCTCGTTTATGGTCATATGCTAACCGACTTTTTTTTGCCTGCTATTGAAGAATACGACTTAGAAAATATGTGGTTTCAACAAGACGGTGCCATATGCCACACAACTCGAGCGAATATGGCTTTATTGCAAGAGACATTTCCTGGCCGCGTTATTTCTCGTCGTCGATTTGACACCGCTTGACTTTTTTTTGTGGGGCTACGCGAAAGACCGTGTTTATGCAGATAAACCTTTAACTCTTGAGCACTTAAAAACCAATATTCGTCAAGTTATGGCTGAGATACCGCCCAATATGTGTCAAAAAGTGGTCAAAAATTACCTCAAAAGAATTTATGCTTGCAACAATTCGCGTGGTGGTCATTTAAATGATATAGTATTTCACACATAATGTCAACGTTCAAACTTTATAATAAAAAAGAAATATCATGATAAAAAATATTTTATATGTGTTTTATTTACGTTTACTTTTGAAACCGCAAAATGGATAACCCTATATTTTACAGTCAGCTATACAGCAGGGGAGAAAATTTAGTCCGTGAACTATAACAGTAAAGAGTGCAAGGACCACACCAGGCACGGATGTTCTATCAAAGAGTACGCGCTATGTTGCAATATACACCGCGTTAAATAAACTGCAAAGACAGAAATGGTAAACTGATCGCCGATCTAAAAGTGATCATGGAGCGATGAGAAGAGCTGCTGCTGGTAACAAGCATAGACGAAGTTAGCGATGATGATGATACTTTTATCTCATCTCTACTTTATCAGATCTACAATTCTTCAATTTCAGTTAAAACTGTCAAATTTACTATATACCTATTCAACAAAAATTCAATTTCGTGGCACATCCCATCATTGTCCTGCGGATTGCAATTTCATTTCGGTCTTAGTTCCTATGCAAAATAATAATAATTCCAATATTGTTGCAGGCGTTAAATCTTACTCTTATTAGAAGCAATCGGAAATGAAGAAAATAACGTGGAGGGCGACAACAAATTGCAGCAGTTGACAAATGCACGTTTTCTGTCTGTGTACAATTTCTTGTGAAATTGGAATGCGCACACTATGTACGATGTATCTACGTGAATTATGCAGCTGTTGCCGCTATGAGACTCGTATACGAATAATACTGAAATTTCAATGGATTTACCTTTGAGCAGTAAGAAAAGTACAATTTTTTTTATTTAAAGCAAATTGCTGTGTTTTAGAACCTTGCGCCACAAGGAATTCATCATCTTCAAGCATTTCCCAAAATCCGCATAGCAGATCATTGAGATGAAGTGCATAGCACAGCTGGAAAACAAAAGAAACTCGTCGCAGGAAGCAGGAACGTGCAACGTTTGATGTATTGTTTAACCTAACTCCTGATAAGGCGGCCAAGTATTGATGCCGATTTAGTTTTTTCAAATTTACAAGTTTAAGTTATGTAAATCAGAGCGCATACTTTTTGGGAAAGAAAAAACCAAACCAAAATGCACTCATCTGATTGTATCCCAGCACCATAAATTATTCATTTGACATTGGCTGTTAACCTATATTAGTGTTAATATTTAAAAGTTTTAAATTTTTTATTATTCTATTAATAAAATTATTATTAATTATTATTATTAGCTGAAATACCAGGTATTTACCGGCTTCTCCATCCCATTGACCACTTCCCAATTGACCCGCTGCACACACTGACTTCGCTCCAGCAATCCACAAACTTAGCCACATGGTAAACTATAGAATCACTAATATCGATAAAAAAAAGAGCAAAAGTACCTACTTTCAAATTTATAAAATCAGATAAATATACACTGCCAAGTAAAATTAAATATTTGCTTGTAGATTATAAATGCTGTTTTAAACCTCCAAAAAAAACGTTTTTTTTTGGGCGAAAATATACCTACGGTTCCTTCCAAACATCAATGAAACATGCAAAAAAAAATTGAATTGACACGATCAACGGTGTAGATTTGTGTTAGAACAAAAAAACATACTTTCAAATTTATATACCTATAAGTTACTTATAAAATATTTATAATTTCATTATACTTAAGATGAATTCAATTCTAGTCAGTAACAGTGGTCAAGCCATACAACGATAAATATGCGTGTACTTTGTTGGTATATTTGCATTTTATGCCAAAAGTATTAAATACTAACTGTGGGTTATATGGTATGGCATCATAAAAATATTCAAAATTATATCTCATAAGGAACGCAGAGCATAAGGTTAGATTATGGTATCTTCAAATCAAGGTCGATAAGGTGTCATGACTGCGAAAAGTAATGACGAAAATTTAGAAATTTTGCAGGTAATTTAAGGTGACGGTTGAATCAATGTTCAGGTGGGCTATGTATATGATTTCAAAAGTTAAATGTAGACTAGAAAGAGAAAATTAGATGTGAGATTACCGAAATTAAAGCACACAAATTAGAAGATGAATCCATTTTATGTTTCCAGTGCAGGAAAAGCTGAATGATCTGGTCAGTCCCACTAAAATAAGGTTGACACAAGGCCAGTAACCCAGAACCTAAAATCAGCCTCGGATACACTGATGAATGCCGACGACCACGGCAAACGATTTAAGAATTTTTTCATGGAACGTACGCTCACTATAAGAGCTCGAGCTGTACAGCAGCTAGCCGATACCATGTCCAAATATAATGCTGACATAATAGCAATTCAGGAGATACGGTGGACGGGGAATGGTGCCTTACAAAAATCAGAATATGACATATATTACAGCTGTCATGCAAGACATCATGTGCTAGGGGTGGGGTTTCTAGTTAGCAAAAGAATAAAAACCACCGTTATAGGCTTTACAGCTATAAATAAACGGCTATATAACTTTCGCGTGCGGAGCAGATTTAAAAAAAGCCTGATAAACGTTCACGCACCTACAGAGGATTCCCCAGATGATGAAAATTCTTTGAATCAGTCGAACGGGAACTCCATGCCTGCCCTCAGTATAATATAAAAATCATTCTGGGGGATATAAATGTTAAAATAGGTAGGGAGCCAGTATTCAGGCAGCACATTTGCACCCATAGCTTATACGAGAACACTAATGACAATGGACAACTAGTCATAGAGATGGCAGTAATTTGGTCGTTGCGAGTACAAGGTTTTGGCGTAAACATATCCACAAAACTTACTGGATATCTCTTGATGGAACCACAAGCAACCAGCTAGACGATGTGTTGATAAACCGCCGCGAAAACCGGAACGTGATGACGGTACGAACGTACCGAGTTCCCAACGACGACTCGACCACTATCTTGTTGGTATGGTTCTCCAAGCACGGATTGCAACGTCGCTAAAGATTGCATCCGCGAATCAGATTCGAGCTGCCCTTCGCAACGCAGAGACCAGAAAAAACTACGGTCAAGCGATAGGACTCGTCCTAAATGCAGGGAGAGTAAGTCCTGGGCTGAGATGTTAGGCGTTGAAAAGAAATGGACTTACTCAAAACGGCGAATCATTTTGCATCACGATAATGCGAGCTCATACACATCACATCAAACAAGCGAGTATTTGAGCACACAAACGATCGAATTGTTGGGTAATCCGCCTTATAGCTCCGACTTGGCAACCAATGACCTCAAAAACGATAAAATGGCGTAATTTTCAACCATTGCACGCCCCACATGCGAAAAGCAACACGCATCAAACTCGGAATATAAAAAATGCTATTTGGAACTTGACGCTCACAAAATCTCAGCTCTCTCGTTCGTGAGGTGGTTAAAAGGGACCTCAAAAAGTTGAAAAAATAATTCCTCCCATCTCCACACGCCACACGCGAGACGCGGAATATAAAAAATTATATTTGCAAGTTAGACACTCAAAAATTTCAACTCTCGAGGTCGTGTGGATGGTGGTTAAAAGGACCTCAAATTAGTTGAAAATACAGACAAAAAGGGGTTAAGTCAAAGTTAAAAATAAGTTTTTAAGAAAGACTAAGTCTCCAGTCCTAAAATATGAACTAAAAAGATGTTCAAACGCTCTCCATAACGCTTTAAAGCTCAAAAAATAAATGACTCTGTAAAATTTCCTTACAAATCTAACACCAACCCATAAAACTGATGCACATATGGCGAGCCAAGAAACAGCTGAAACAACCCATTTCAGTTGAATCACAAATTTATTTACCTGATGGCAGCTGGGCAAGTGATACATCAGTGTAAGGAAAAGCGGTCGCCAACCACTTTAATAATGTCGTTACTTTATCAGTACGAAAATCCTAAACGTATCCCCGAAATCCCAGCAAGCTCCTTTTAAAATAAAGATTAAAAACTTGACAGGAGCCATCGAAAAGTTAAAGATAAAGAAAGCTCCTGGATGCGATGGTATTACTCTGAAAATGATGAAGGAACTACCAAAAGTATCCGTAACTCAATTACTACACGTATTAAATGCCTCACTAAAATATTTCCTGAACTGTTGAAAGCAATCCGATATCATCGTAATCGCTAAAACGGGGAAAAGATATCCTACTAAAGTAAACTCATATAGACCAAACAACATCCTACCCATTGCATCAAAGATGTACGAGAAGCTTTTTCTGAACCAACTTCTAGAAAGTTACCTTCCAAATCGTAAATTTCGCGTAAAATATAAGCACTTACGTCCCATCTATGCAACATAGAAGCCGTAGTCGCACAAGAGTTCCAACACACTTATTCACACACATTTCAACATTTGCGGATGATACAGCAACTATCAGCTATCATAGAAACCCGAAAATATCAACTCCTTTAAAATCATGTCTAAGACCTAGAAAAATGGCTAAGAATCTGGAGAATTGAAGTAATCGAAATAAAATGCGCTCACGATACATTTACCCTGAGGAAAGATAATTACGCCAGAGTTAAAATCAACGGACTCATGATTCCACAAAACTCGAATTTTAAATACAAAGGCATTCATCTCGATCGCCGTCTCACTTGGAGTAAATATATATAAAAAATCAGTCCATATCCAACTTAGATTCTAATTACTCTACTGGCTACTCAACAGAAATTCAAAACTAAGCATAGAAAATAAAGTGATGATATATAAAACTATCATCAAGCCTATTTGGTTTTACGAAATCAAACTTTGGGGCACAAAGACAGCCACCAATATTACAAAATTAGAAAGAAGACATACAAAGATACTACCAATCTGTACTTGAGAACCAGACCAGCCCTCTCGCTAGAACCTCTTAACCGCAAATAGGCATAAAAGACTAAAGAAGAGAAATGCTAGAGTAAAAAGAAACACTTAAATTGTAAATCAAATCTCTGTTTTAAAACTTGATAGTTCAATACACTGGTGGAGAATATTATTGTACAATTTTTTTCAGTTATTAAGTTTTGTAAACTTATTGTTAACATCTATGATTGTTTCAATAAACAACTATATATGTATAAACAAAAATTTAGATTAAATGTAATAGTTGCAGACTAAATATTTTATATAATAATAAAATAAATAAAAAAAACCCACTACAATTTCGAAGTTAAAGAAGAAACTACGGCATTTTTAAAAATTCGTTTGACATTGCAATACTCGTGAAAATGGTGTTGAACATTTCAGGGCATTATTATTTAAAAATACTGAAAAATTCATAAAAACATGAGATTTGTTAAAAGAATTCGAATTGACCCAGGAATTTGACCACTTGAATGGGAAGAAAATTTGCTTATTATGGTATTTAAAATCCATTTGTTTATATAATGCGTGTGCCACATTCATTATTGTTTCTTCTTCTTTATGTCCTGTATCCCCTTGTGGGTCCTAGGGCCTCTACTACGCCTACGCGCCATCGCGTGCGGTTCCTGGCAATGAGCTTCAGCTCTCTCCAACTTTTCCCCATTGCCTCCTCCTCAACTGTTCTGCGCCATGTATTTCTCGGACGACCCGTTCTTCTACCATCCTCAGATAACGGGTTCCATTGCATTACGTAGTTTGCTATGGAACTGTCGCCTTTTCGGAGTGTATGACCAATCCACTGCCACTTCCGTCGTTGGATGGTTGTGCCTATTGGTTCCTGACCCGTTCTCTGGTAAAGATGTTCGTTAGATATACGGTTAGGCCAGAAAACCCTTAAGATGTTCCGTAGGCACCTATTTACGAATGTTTGTAATCTTTTTGTGATAGTAGCGGTCACCTTCCAAGTGCTGCACCCATACAACAGCACAGATGCAACATTTGAGCGGAAAAGTCGCAGCTTGGTGTTTAAGCTGATCGCATTGCTTCGCCATATCATGGACATCATTCCAAACACCGATTTTACTTTGCCGACAATGTCCTGTTCGGTTCCACCTTCGGTCGAGACAATACTCCCAAGATATTGGAAACTCTCTATTCTCTCTACCAGCTCTCCAGCAATGTTAACATGAGTAACTGAGTTAGTGCCGAGGTTGATGATTTTGGTTTTGGCAGTATTAATCTTCAAACCCGCAACATTTGCCTCCCTCTCCACATTTGTTGTCATTTGGTGCAGCTCCATAATTCTGTGTGAGAGTAAACAAACGTCGTCAGCGTAATCCTGATGTTTGAGTTGAGATGTAAGAGTCCAACGAATTCCTCCGTTTCCAGTAGATAAAGTTGCGCGAAGTGCATCGCTAATCACCAACAAAAAAAGTATCGGCGATAGAATGCAACCTTGTCGTACCCCACTTAGGATCACGAATTCCTCTGACAGCTTTCCTCAATGTAGCACATGACATTTAGAGTCATCATAGGTTGCTTTAATAATAGCTATTAGGTTATCGGGTAAACCTCTCCTGCGCAAGGCGAGCCAGATAAAGTGTCTGTTGACACTGTAAAACGCCTTCTCATAATCGATGAACAGCAGGTGCAGTGGTGACCGGAATTCAACGCACTGTTCAATAATGATCCGCAGGGTGTTTATGTGGTCTACACAGGAGGATCCAGTGCGGAAACCTGCTGTTCGGCATCGAGTGTATCTTCCAGATGTTCCTTAATACGCTCAAGTACTACTTTGGCTATTACTTTTGCAACTGCAGGGTTAACGCAAATGCCTCTCCAGTTTTCGCACTCCATAAGACTGCCTTTTTTAGTTAATTTGACAATCATTCCCTTCTTCCACTCATCGGGGAAACTTTCTACCTCCCCAGCTCTCTCTAAAAGAGGATATAAAAGCTCTGCTGATGTCGTTGGAGCTGCACGCAGAAGCTCTGCGGGTATACCATCTAGTCCTACCGACTTGTTGTTCTTTAGTGCGTTAATCGCGGTAGCGATCTCGTCTTTACTGGGAGTTGAGGTGCGAATTCGGGAAATTGTTACTTCCTGCAACTCCGTTTGATTTAGGTGCATATGGTTAGCAAATACACGGCTAAGGACTGCTGGGATATCTACAATACGAGCTTTAAGTAGCTTACGTTCTTCAATCCGCCTCCAGGTATCTTCGGTAAGCCACGTGCTGTGCCTTGCCTGGCTTCTACCAACAATACTTTCCGCTCCAAATGTGAAAACATTTTTTACAGCCTTCCAATGTTCCTGGATGATTGTCGGCAGTGAGCTGCTGATGGCTTCCACTCCTTGCGATAAATAATCCCTTAATTGTTGGCGTACTGAGGGGATCTTTAGCCGGTCGATGTTATACCTAGGCATTCTGATGATATTTCGGATTATATGATGCAGTACGTAGCTGGACAGTAGCTACCATAACAGACAGCTCCTTAAACATCGGCTGATCGCCACATGGTCGATTTGGTTGGATGATGATTGCCTGTCAGATGACACCCAGCTGACCTTGTGGCAAGTCTTTTGCTCAAACATGGTGCCTCCTATGACAAGGTTGTTGGTGTTGCAGAAATCAACAAATCTTTCGCCATTGTCATTTTGTTCGCCGAGGCCGTGCTTCCCAATCACATGCTTGAGTCCTTCATTGTCGTTGCCAACCTTGGCATTCAAGTCCCCCATCACGATGACGATATCTCCGTTCGGCGTTGCGTTGAATACAGCGTTTAGTTGATTGTAGAAGTTATCCTTTTCATCCTCAGTCGAGGGATTCGTTGGGGCGTAGCACTGTATGATCGTGACGCGCCGTACTATAGTCCGAAATCTGGCCGATAAGATCCTATCACTATTAGGCCTCTACGTGCGTTAGCAGCAGACCCACTCCAGATTCACGGGGACTGCCGGAGGGTTTGCCAGAGTAGAGTAGCACAGTGTTACACGTTGGGGATTGGTACTCTCCCGCGTCGAACCATCTTACTTCAATCACTCCCAGTATGTCCAAATTATATCGAAGAAATTCACGTTCCAGTTGAAGAAATCTGGCATTTTGAGGTCCGTCACTCCCAGAGTCAAGGAGCATCCTCACATTCCAGAAACCAATCTTAGTCCGGGTACAATAGCCAAAAGTCGTCATTATTCGAACATAACTTATCCGAGGCGTTGTGTCAGTTTCAGTAGCGGGTATTTTTCGGTACCGCAGGGTGCTTACCCACGTTACCTAGACTAGAAACGCTAGACCGTTCGCACTTGCAGTTTTAACCTACATGTATAAGGATTTATACACATAGTTGCCCGGGGACCACCACGAGGAGGTAGAGCAAGCACTACATCACGAACTTGATTGTTGCGCTACTGGCCCAAACCAAGTTTTGAGCAGTCAGTAGTTTACCGATCAATCGCAATGCAGATCCCCTGATTATTGTTTACCTTTTGGAAACTCCCGCTTATAGTTCTTGCTATCAACATAAACAAAGTGCTACCGATGACGGAAAACTGGAACAAGCCTCTGCACAAATTTTTTAGAAGCAAACTCGAAAATTCCAAGGCATTACAGGGTCAGGAATCAAGCTATTTTATCAAATTGCCTAGGAATTGATCAATCACTGCTTGATTGCACTAGTAGCTAACTCTCTGACCATTCCATCCAGGCTGTTTTGAACCAATCCAATGTTCGACATGTTAACGACGGTTTTCTAAAGGCTATGTTTTGTCTCCAAAAATCTGCCTCATTTTCTTTAATGATCACCTGTCTCCTATTTCTAATTCAAATCATTCTTTCGCTAACGACAATGAACATTAAGCTTTTTATATGTGCTCAAATGTTTCACCCCTCTTTGCAAAATTTTTACGCAAACAAATAGAGAAGTGTCTCACGCTCCATACGCGACGCGCTGCAAGCTTGTATTGTCATCGATGCAAAATTTGTAAAAATAGTAGGTGAAAACTGGATTGCAATATTTGACCCAAATAAAAGGAGATGTGAAGTTAAATAAAAGTGTTAAAGGAGCGAATGTTGTATATGTATTGTTACAATCTTTGAAAGCGGGTAGCGACACACAAAACTGTCATGGCCTAAGTTCATGAATGAAAATCCAGACAAGATATAAAACTATTTTTTCTTTAAATTCAAAGAAATTATGTAATAAATATAAAATAAAGGTTAAGTGCTATATCAATTGATTGCTGTTTTCTTTTGAATGCACGTAACTTTACTTCCGAAATTTCTCCAAAGTTAATGGAATAAAATTTTTAAGTGTTTTCCCATTAAACGGTTTTTTTATACGTCGTCTACAAGTCATGTCATGCCATGTTCTTTAGTGTTAATTTTCTTTATTTGACAGGTACCATTAATTTCGAAAATAATGACATATTGAAGCAAAGGAAACATAACCGTTTTGCGCTTTATATTATAACATATTATGTAATATTATCCGTTAACATTTCTCATTGGATTTAAAAGAGCAAATATATCGCGTGACGACTCCCATATTAGGAATTGACACTATCTGCGAGTGAAAAAGGAAAATAAATTTAAAGGAGTTATTTATATTTTTACTCGTAGTTAATTGCAATTTTACTTTTGTTGCTGCAGTCTATTTTTTTCACGTAAGTCGACTACCGAGTGGAGCTTATACCGATTGAACCAATTTATGCACACGTCTATTGTTCGATAAATTCAAAAGTTTTTGCGAAAAACGAAAACCAAAGATGATGTGTTTTCGATGCATTAGAACTCTTTTAAACGTTATTTGTGAAAAAACAGTTAAAGCCATGTAATTCAACATTAGTTTTTATCTAAAATATAGCTGCTGCAATTAATTCCCGGAATACATTTTAAAATAGAAGAGTTTATCTGAAGAGAGAGAAAATGTTTTTTTGATGAGAATAGAAACTGAAAAAATTAAACTTTTGATTAGTGTCTCTATTCTAACTAACAAATGTAAACCTTTACTGTAGAACATTTTACAAGAATACGATAAGAATAAGAATAAGAATAAGATAAAAAAGAACAAGCCTCTGCACAAATTTTTTAGAAGCAAACTCGAAAATTCCAAGGCATTACAGGGTCAGGAATCAAGCTATTTTATCAAATTGCCTAGGAATTGATCAATCACTGCTTGATTGCACTAGTAGCTAACTCTCTGACCATTCCATCCAGGCTGTTTTGAACCAATCCAATGTTCGACATGTTAACGACGGTTTTCTAAAGGCTATGTTTTGTCTCCAAAAATCTGCCTCATTTTCTTTAATGATCACCTGTCTCCTATTTCTAATTCAAATCATTCTTTCGCTAACGACAATGAACATTAAGCTTTTTATATGTGCTCAAATGTTTCACCCCTCTTTGCAAAATTTTTACGCAAACAAATAGAGAAGTGTCTCACGCTCCATACGCGACGCGCTGCAAGCTTGTATTGTCATCGATGCAAAATTTGTAAAAATAGTAGGTGAAAACTGGATTGCAATATTTGACCCAAATAAAAGGAGATGTGAAGTTAAATAAAAGTGTTAAAGGAGCGAATGTTGTATATGTATTGTTACAATCTTTGAAAGCGGGTAGCGACACACAAAACTGTCATGGCCTAAGTTCATGAATGAAAATCCAGACAAGATATAAAACTATTTTTTCTTTAAATTCAAAGAAATTATGTAATAAATATAAAATAAAGGTTAAGTGCTATATCAATTGATTGCTGTTTTCTTTTGAATGCACGTAACTTTACTTCCGAAATTTCTCCAAAGTTAATGGAATAAAATTTTTAAGTGTTTTCCCATTAAACGGTTTTTTTATACGTCGTCTACAAGTCATGTCATGCCATGTTCTTTAGTGTTAATTTTCTTTATTTGACAGGTACCATTAATTTCGAAAATAATGACATATTGAAGCAAAGGAAACATAACCGTTTTGCGCTTTATATTATAACATATTATGTAATATTATCCGTTAACATTTCTCATTGGATTTAAAAGAGCAAATATATCGCGTGACGACTCCCATATTAGGAATTGACACTATCTGCGAGTGAAAAAGGAAAATAAATTTAAAGGAGTTATTTATATTTTTACTCGTAGTTAATTGCAATTTTACTTTTGTTGCTGCAGTCTATTTTTTTCACGTAAGTCGACTACCGAGTGGAGCTTATACCGATTGAACCAATTTATGCACACGTCTATTGTTCGATAAATTCAAAAGTTTTTGCGAAAAACGAAAACCAAAGATGATGTGTTTTCGATGCATTAGAACTCTTTTAAACGTTATTTGTGAAAAAACAGTTAAAGCCATGTAATTCAACATTAGTTTTTATCTAAAATATAGCTGCTGCAATTAATTCCCGGAATACATTTTAAAATAGAAGAGTTTATCTGAAGAGAGAGAAAATGTTTTTTTGATGAGAATAGAAACTGAAAAAATTAAACTTTTGATTAGTGTCTCTATTCTAACTAACAAATGTAAACCTTTACTGTAGAACATTTTACAAGAATACGATAAGAATAGGTACGTATGTAAATTTAAAAAAAAGAAACTGTAGCAGTCAAGTGTGCATTATATTGTGGAACAATATGCAGTGTGGATTTTTATTCAGCAGTAAAAGAATTTTCAACTACTTTGTCTTAGTTGTTTATAGTGACATTAAAAAATTATCTCTGCAAAAGAATGGCGCAAGTTTTATGAAAATTATTTGGGTCATATTATAACTGCAAGAAAAACTATGAAAACCCATAACCCATAAAGGTGGATACAATATCGCATTGGCTGACGCTTAATATTAATATTTAATGTAGTATTGAAGCAATTAATAATTATAAAAAGCAACACTTAAAAAAGTCCAAAGGCATCTAGTCACACGAAAATTGACTGTTATTCAAGGCTTCATCGTTCAGAATAGAAAATAAGAGGTAGCGAACGCGAAGTTTAATAAATTTATATTTAGCAAACGTTGTTGATGTGGTTTCATGTTAAACTCTTACAAGTAAGTAAAGACGATTTTAAACATCAAACAAACCGCATCTAACTTTATCCATATTCGATGGGGCGAATGGAATTATAACCAATTTTAGCTTTCAAAGTTTATAAAAAAAACTCTTATGTATCCCTTCCCTTTATCATTTTGGATTCAAAGACTCTCTTATCCAAAGCATTTGTGTTTAATATCGTTCTACTTGTCACAGTCATCTCAATCGTCCAAAGAGCAGTATCTTGGCTCTTTCGACGTTGATGAAAGTAAAGAAAGAACGAATGGTATAATTTAGGTCTAAGAAGGATATGTTCTCTAGCCCGAGATAGATGGCTAAAGAAAGATGTTTAGTTTGGTTTAGTCACTCCTCACTCTGCTGTTAAAGTTGACAGTCACTGCTCTCACCCGATCGCACACAGACATTGTGATCTTTCCTACATGGGAATATGTAGCGTAAAAAGTTAAAAGCACAGACTTCATTAAGTTTGAAACGGCAAAACTCAGAATTAAACTCAAGTAATCCCAGTCTTGTGGGCGCCATGGCACAGTGTATAAGAGCATGGACTTCTGAGCAAGGGGTTCGTGGTTCGAATCCCAGTAACACCAAAAGTATTTTCACGGTGTCCCACCTCTCGCGAATGGGTGACAAACGTTCCGGGAGTATTAAGTTATCACGGAATGCTTCTCAATTCGCCGTTCGGATCCGGCATTAAAATATTAATTTCTGTTTAGTTGCTATGTGAATGTGAAGAGATTTCAGTGAATCCAATACAATAATTTCTCAGTTCGTCCACTTTCACTTTTCACTTTCCCTGTGCATCAAAGGGATCTTATCTGAGATCTACGAACGTACCAAGCACAAAAAATAAGCTTGTCAACACAATGAGTCCGATCAAACAACTGCTTAAAAATTCATTAGGAAAAATTTTGTTTTTCATAATTCATAGATACAAGGCATTCAAATTTTTTGCATAACTTGGATTGGTTGTGATTTTTAGTGTTTTTGTTTTCAAACGCCTCTAATTTTATTCAAACACAAATAAATTCCGATATTAAAACTGAAAATAATCAATAATATAACTAATCTTAGTTATTTCTACAAATGAGCTGTAAATGCCTTTTCATTTACGTCTTTATCTCAGACACCAACTGCGTCTTTTTATTAAATCTCCATGCCAAGTTAGTTATATCCTTCTCACCAGTCATAAGGTAATTAAATTATTTGCTTCGATAAGCACATCATAAGTTAAGTGATGAGTATAATTACCACTTTGAGGGTATATTTGATAGCCTTTTTCATACTAGAACACCTGCTTCAATTCCCAGAAATTCTTGACACGCTTTTTCTTCAGCAACGCACAGACAGAAAAATAATTTCTACTCGATGGAATTTGTCGTGTCGTTGCTGTTTAAAGCATTGCTTGGTATTTTGTTTCGATTCTAGTTGAAAATGTGGACAGTTAGTTATTTTATTTTATCAACTGAACTGCAATCAGATATTTTGGTGATATACTATGCTTAGTAAATTTCGTAATTTTGACCGTCTGTCTAACTACCATATAGTGAGGGTGGTAGCGCCAACCAACCAACTGCACCCATACTCTTCCTGTAAATTCTATAATCGGAGATACACATAACATACAATTTGAAGAAAAACGGGTAAATTAAAAAAAAAATGTATGGGAGCCCCCCATAACCGAGGCCCTATCACTTGTTTTACAAAACAGTGCTGTCCATCTGCGATACATGCGTATAAAATTCGAAGAAAATCGGGTACTTCTTTTATAAAATTTGCATGGATGCCCCCTGACCACGGCTCCGATCACTTCCAAATTTTTACGAAAAGTTTTGTCCATCTGAAATATATATGCGTTTAAAATTTGAAGAAAACCGGGTACTTTTGCATCTTGCATCAAAGAAACTGAAAAACTCTCAATTCTCGGTATTTGTGTCAACAACAAGCTTCGTTGGAATGATCACATATTTGCCATCGCCAAAAATGCTGCGAGATGCTTAGGTTTCCTAAAACGGTGCAAGTTGTACTTCACTCCTTCAGATCTGGCTACTATTTACAAGGCGTATATTCGCCCTAAACTTGAATACAACTGCATTGTCTGGGCAGGTGCTCCCAAGACCACATTGCATCTACTAGACAGAGTTCAGAACCGCGCGTTAAAACTTATTGGTGATGTACATATCGCGAAAACAATCGAATCGCTTGAACATCGTAGGAATGTTTCCTGCCTGTCACTGATTTATCGCTTTTTCCACAAGCGGTGTTCAAAAGAAATATCCGGATGCATCCCGCCCATTCTCCAACCCATCCGTAATACCCGTGCCTCAACTCGAGCTGATGGGTCCACCATTAAGCCTATCTTCGGACGTACTAACCAATTCAGAGATTCCTTCTTTAGCCGCACGATAGTTATGTGGAATGAATTGCCTGATTCTGTGTTTCCGTATTTATATGATCTGCAGTCGTTTAAGACACGTGTGCATAGACATCTCATCCTTTCCTCTCCCTCCCTAATTTCCTAATGCCCACGCTGTGCTAAGCATTATAAGGGTGCAAACCCCTTTAGCGTGTGTACATTATAAAAAAAAAATACACATGCGTGTAAAATTTTAAGAAAATCGGGTACTTATTTTTATAAAATTTGTATTGGTGCCCATCCCCCACCAAACACCGTAACACTTCCAAATATCTACAAAAGAGGTTGTCCATCTGAGATACACATGCGTGTAAAATTTGAAGAAGATCGGGTCATATTTTTATAAAATTTGTATGGGTGCCCCCGCCCCGAGGCCCAAGGGCAGCAAATTTAATTAGAAAGTATTGTGATGGGCGCCGTGGTTCAGTGGAAATGAGCATGGCTACTGAGCAGGGAGTTCGTGGTTCGAATCCCAGTAACACCAAAAGTATTTTTCACGGTGTCCCACCTCTTGCGAATGGATGACAAACATTCCGAGAGTAATAACTTTTCACTGAAAGCTTCTAAATTCGTTGTTTGGATCTGGTCTTAAATTGTAAGTCCCATCCATTTGTGTGCAAAAATATACATGCTCAACACGAATGGTTGCGAGAAGCTAGGCCTTGAAGCGCAATTGTCTGTCGCGCCGAATATTATTATTATTATTGTCATGGGAGATACACATGTGTGCAAAATTTGAATAAAATCGGGCTTTAGGAATTGTGTTAAATATTGATACAAAAATCTGATCAGCCAGCCAGCCACGGGCACCCGAAATTAATATAGAGAATTAAAAAAAAACGTTTGACGTCGCTCCCACAGATGGAGGGTTCTTCAAAGTTTGGACATTTTATCAAAAAAAAAATTTCTGATGGGTTTTAAGTAGGAGAGGGGCTTGTTTGGTATCAAATGAAAGGGAAACAGAATTTTCATAAAAATTCATTTTATGAGCGTGTACGCAGGAGGTGGTCATCAAATTGGATCACTCTTCCCTGTGCGGACAGAAAACTGATTTTTCGTATCTTCATTTCATGATGAAGACATAATACTCATTGATGAAGCTTACCGACGTGAGTCCTTAAAAAACGCAAACGCCCCCTTTGCATCCCGTCTTGACATTTGGCATCATACCTGAGAACAGTTAAGTTTGCAAAATCTATTTTGTAGTATACACGTTTACAAGTTGAGAGACAAAGAGAAAGGGACTGTGACGGAGCGTCAAGAAAACTATACGGAATCGAAATAGGAAAATATTAGGAGGTAACTGAGGTCTTCTAGTCATCCTGCATTCATGTAATCCATTGATGATCGGCTTTTACACAGTCTACCCACCGTTTCTACAATCTACAATCTCCCAAAGGTAGTAACAGTTTTTGGTCATTCGTGAAAAGAACAAAAAAAACCACCCATAAAAATTAATTTTTTTTAGGTAAATTGTCTTATCGAAGATACACATGTCTACACAAAGTTTAAATAAAATCGGGTTACTTTAAAAAAAAAATTTTGGCAGCCCGAGGCCCAATACTCCAACATTTTTACAAAAAATGGAGGTGTGGAGAACACGACTTTCTTTTATGTACGGGGCAGGAATTTTCAGTAAATATATTATAAATTTATTTTTTTATTTTTTTTTATTTAAATTCTTTTGCACTTAACAGGTTTTTTATAAGTTAGATTACTTTTGAGATATTTGGAAAAACTCGAAAAACTGTACAAGTAAACTAGCACTTCCAGTTGGTCGATTTCTTCTAAAATGAACTGGGACCTCACAATTTACGTAAAAAGCTTAAATATTTATTTTACCTTTTACTATGTAAAAGAAAGTAAAATGGTTGTATATATAAAAAATTTAAAGAAAATCAACTAAATTTTTTACAAAATTTGTATGGGCCCAGTGGCCGATCACTGCAAAAATTTAAAAAACGGTATTGTCCATCGGAGATACACGGGTGTTTAAAATTCTAATAAAATCGGTTTTATTTTTAAAAAATGTATATGGGCACAACTTCTTGTTCAAAAATCACTCCAAAAATTTTACAAAAAGTTTTGTACATCGGAGATACAAATGCTTTTATTTGAAGAAAATTTTGTAAATGATTTGTATGGGATCCCCCCGCTCCCGATGCCAAAGGCGCCCAAATTTTAATAGATAGTGTTCTCATGGAAATACACATGTGTACAAAGTTTGAATAAAATCGGGCTTTAGGAAGTTGGTTCAAAATTACAAGATATCACAAGATTTGGTGTGCCAGTCCGCCAGCCAGCCACGGGCACGCTAAGTTAATATAGAGAATTTAAAAAAAACAACCCATAAAAATTTTTCATGTAAATTCTCTAATAGAAGATACATATTATGTGTTTAAAATTTGAAGGAAATCGGGCTAATTTTTAAAAAATGTACATGGGCACTCGGGTCTCAGGGCCCGATCACTTCAAAAATTTTGCAAAAAGTTTTGTCCATCGCAGATACACTTGTGTTTAAAATTCGAAAAAAATCGGGCTAATGTTTAAAAAAATTATATGGGCACACCTCGGGCATACAGGCTACACATGTGTATAAAATTAGAAGAAAATAGGTTTTTTTTTAAATTCTCTATATTAACTTCACTTGCCCGTGTGTTTGTGGGTTTGTGGATTTGTCATGGATTCTTGTGATCAATTTTTAACCCACTTCCTACAGCCCGATTTTAATGAAATTTGGCACACATGTGTATTTCCGGAGATAACACTTTCTATTAAATTTTGAGGAATGCGGGGTCGGAGGGCTCCCATACAAAAATTTTAAAAATTTACCCGATTTTCTTCAAATTTTACACACATGTGTATACCAAATAAACAATACTTTTTCGAAAAATTGGTAGTGATCGGGTCCCGGGTTCGGCGCAAGGCCTTTATATATTTTTTAAATATCTAGCATATCTGGCATCAGATATTTGTCGCCCTTTATGGACTGTGTGCGGTGTGTGCTGCGCAGTCGGCTGCGCTGCATGGTTTTGGTGGTAGAGAGAGAGAGAAATCTTAGCTCACGCAGCAAATGAAACGAGACATAAATGTTTTATGCTTAATTCAACTTACATTTTTATTTACTGAATTTTATTTTTATTGATGTCGTTTTTTGTTGTCGATATCAACTTACAGATAGAACAACAAGTTTTCGCAATATTCTGTCATTTCGCGTTTTCATAAATTAGTTCAGAGCAGTCAAAGAGTTCTCAAGATAAATGTTTGTGTTTCTTATTTGCTCAGAGTATGAGCGTGCTCTAAGTGCTCAGAATAAAATGATCTGAGCATTTTCAATTTTAACATCTGATGTCAAATGTCTGTTTCGATGATTTTCTCCTACAATAAAAAAAATGGCCCAGGATCGAGGGGCTCCCATATTAATTTCTGCGATTAGAGAATTTAGTTAAAAATTTTAATTTTTATGGGTTGTTTTTTTTAAATGTATATAGAGCCTCACGACCCCGGGTCTCCAAAATTTCTATAAAAAGTGTTGTCCATCGGTGATACACATGTGTATAAAATTTGAAGAATATCGGGTTAATTTTTTTAAAAAATGTGTATGGGGCCTAACGAACCCGGGGCTCAGGGTCTCTAAAATTTTTACTAAGTTCTGTCTATCGGATATACTCACGTATACAAAATTTGAAGAAAATCGGGTTAATTTTTTTTTAAACACATTGAACACTCTATGGGACTTACATTCGTGCTCGTGCAGTTGTCAGAGTTTTAAACGATCTCAACATTCACAAATGCTGGCGTTCCCCAGGGCTCTGTTTTGTCCCCGACACTCTTTCACATTTTTATTAATTATCTCTTTTCCACCACTTCTAATCCAATTCGCTCACAGCACTCTTGGCTACTCATATTAGTTGGGACAGCATAATAAAATGGTGAGAAAACAAGGAAGAAAGATAGCTCACGGTGAGATATTATGGCTTGCTGATCTGATGGCTTGGTTTTAGAATTTCTCTAACCTTTGTTACTCACCATAACTAAGAATATTAAGAAAATGTATACCATAACCATAATGCATATTTTGAAAATAATTACAATAATTTGCTGCCTGTTAACGATTGTAATAATTTTTCATTGTCAAACAGGAGCGATATCAGTCAGATTGATATTTGTCTTTCAACTTCATCTATTTTTTACATTCGTGAGCGTTTCATGCAGTTCATTTTCTTCGTTTTGTTAGTTATTCAGTTATGTTTTATTTTTATTTTTTCTTACAAGTAATAGCGGTTTGTGTTTTGAGAGTTTCACGCCATCTTTAAAATTTGTGTTAAAAAATAAAGTGAAATATAAATATCGCAACAACAAGACAGTCCACTAACGATCGTATAACGTAATATCGCTGACATTTTAATGAATTATTTTCGGCAGCACTGACTGTTTGCTGAAAACATAATCTTAGGTATTTAACTTCATTTCTTACCTGTCGCAATTGGCTAGTGAACGAATACGACAAAAACTGAGTTTGTCTTCCTGGCAGACATTAAGTGCACAGTCGGAGTTTCCCTTGTTATCGCTTTTACCATTCAGTTGTTTTCTCTACGAGAACGTGACATCGATTAGATTCGAATTTAAATCTCATTTTAAAAATGATTTTATGTGGCGGCGACATGTCGGTGCTCCAGGTTTCGTCAAATGTACTTAACACACCAGACTGGAATGTTAAATATTATTTCACTCCCCTATATTTTCGTATGGCGCAATGCATCACGACCCTTAGACAAGAGCAAATAATACGAGTACGATTCGTAGATAAAATGCGACTGCTGAAAACTGAGTTACGACTTGTTTGGCAAACGCTACTTTACTTTTGAGAATTGCGATAAAATAATTTTAAATAAAACAAACAACAATTTTTACTTTCAGTTTTTGCCTCTGTTATTAAATTCTTAAAAAAAGTATGTGTTTGATATGTGTGACAGTAATGTTAAGTGATTTTAAGTAAAGTTTTAAACAGCTGAGTCTGAGTCAATATTTGGACAAATATATTGTAAAAAATAAAAAAATATTTTCAAAGATTAAAAAATTAAAAAAAAATGCTAATGCAGTTTACATGTCTTTATTTAATATTTATTTATAATTATGGTTAAATTGAGGTAGAGGATGGAATTGATACTCAATATCAACAAATCTTTTTGACGCCCAACCTCTCACGATGGTCTGACAAACGTCCGCGAGTAATAACTCTCACGGAATACTTTTCTTAATTCGCCTTTCGGATAAGGCTTTGAATTATAAGTCCTTTTCATTTGACTTCAAAAATATAAAGGCACAACAAGAATCGTCGAGAGAAGCCTTGTTCACAACATTCTCAATGATAACTTCTTAGTTAAAACAACGAATTTCATTTTTTACCTAAACGTACATTAGGTTTGCAAAAATCTGTACACAATATAAGGGTCATTTTGACAAGTTCCAAAAATACATTTTGAAATAATTTTTCGATATTTTAACAGCTGATGTTACATTATTCAGATTACCTTTGTGCTTGATAAATGTATAGCATCAGCCTCGTCGTAAATCCCGTCGTTTATTTATGTTGACATTCCAGCTGCTAGCTTTTAGTGCAAGGTCATTTTGCACCTATCATTCAAACGAAACTTAACCCTCCAGCAATTATCCAAGAATGGCACTTGTGTCGAGAAATGCGAAAAATTCGCTGTTCTCGGTATGTGCGTCAACGGCAAGCTATTTTGGAATAATATATGACCACAAGTTTAACGTTGCCAAAAAATTTTTGTACAAAAATATTTCTCTTTCTTGGTCTTTTATATTCACATTCAGGTGCTCCTAAAACTACTTTCTAGCATATGGTAGATAAAGTACAAAAACACTCGATAAAACACATATCATATTTTGTGATCCATTTCCAATACATAATGTGGAAACCTCTTCCAACTTTGGCCTGTCTCTTGCCACACAGGCCAAAGTTGGAAGAGGTCCAAAACCTTTCAAAAATATTGCAAAATGTTTTTTGCGTTGCGTTTGCGTTTGTGATGAATACATTGATGTCAACAGATTCGCTTGAACACCGCAGGAATGTTTCCTGCTTATTACTGTTCTACCAACACTGTGTTGAGTTGCATTCCGTCTCTTCATAAATTCAACAGCACTGGTGGCACTTTAAACGCTCATCAGTATACCCATAAGCCAATTTTCAGACGTATTGGTAAGTTTACAACTCGTATGTGGAATAATCTGGCAAACCAAATTAAAGTTTTTCTTGTAAATTCTCTAATCGGTGATACACCTGTGTATAAAATTTAAGAAAAAACCGGTACATTTTTAAAAAAATTTGTATGGAAGCACCCCGACCCCGGGCCCGATCACTACCAAATTTTTACAAAAAGTGTTGTCAATTGGAATCTGGCTTTAGAAGTGAGTAAACATTTATCACAAGATTTGGTGTGGTAGCCAGCCAGCCATGGCCACGGGAAGTTATTCTCTATATTAAAAAATACAGAGAACTAACAAACTATTTTTTAAATTTTGTTTTCTAGTTTCCTATCCAACTTTGAATTACTGCAAGTACCTCTTACAAATTATTATTTTTCTGCATCATAACGGAAAAATCTTTTTGCCAAAGTGCTGAAGTCTAGCACCACTTCTTCTTAATTCTGAGATAGGCCCTTGTTGTGTTTGGTTCTAAAGAACTTGGTCCATTTTTCCAACAGTAAATTTGGACGTGTTGTTGCATAGATACTGGACATAACCAATTCATGCACTCCATCTCTTTAACCTTTGTACGTACTACTTTGAGGAAAATTTTTTAATCCTACTTTGAGGTGAAGCTTCAATGTATATTTTTAGTGGATGCCATCAATAAAAAAAATCTCTACTATCGCAAAACGTATGTTTTATATTGGAAATTAAATATATAACTGTCCCTCTTTCTTGATCCATGTGGTATCGACTTCGTAAGCGCAGCCATATTATTACACTTTATTCTATCTTTTTTGTTGCAGTTTTTCCTTATTTACATCCTATAAATAATTACGTCGCCCTACCACTTCCTTTTACATTTTTTTTATATATCAGTCCCTTCAGTCCTATCAGTATCTTCCCACACCTACCGCTATTAGTTGCTCTTTACTAGGGCTGTCTTACACTCATTTTGCATCTCAGCGACAACGAAATCTATGGGCTAAAGTCTAATATCGGTCATTTTAGACTATTTTTGCATAACACCCTTTTCTGCTCCATCCAGGCGTGCTAGGGGTAATTTAGCTTTTGATCTCAGCTATCAGAAACTAATACCGGTCGTTTAAGATTATTTTTGTGTAACACCTCTTCATGCCACGACCCACACAGATAATAAGAGTGTCTCACCTTCACAGTCCTTTTTATAAATTTAAGGCATATGTTTACCAAGTTTGGTTGAAATTACTGCAGGCCTTCCAAAGTTATGCTGGAATAAATTTACATGCTTAAAAATATACACATATCTACTGTTAAATAAATCCTTTTATGTTATCTATTGATGCAAATTAAATGGAATATAATTTCACAAAATCTTAAGACGAATATTTCGGTTTCATGGTTACAGGATACTTGCATGCACATTCTTACTATTCTCTTTTTATATTATCTTGACGTACAACTTTGTTGGCGATAATTGCGTGATTAAGTGATTCTAATTGCAAATTTATCTATACGACCTCTACATCTAATAAAACTTGCCTCTCACGTGTCTCCAATTAATTCTCCTACGACTTATATCTATATTTATGCGTATACACTCAGGTCCTGCAATTAATGACGAACGCATAAAATAATTGTGTTCGCCAATATATCTTCATCGTCATATTTAGCTAATGAGATAATGAAAATTAATTAATTTCCGAGCAATTGAATGTTTAGACTGAAGCGTAATTATGTATCCTATATAATTTAATTTAGAAGATTGACTCTTATTTCGGCCATCTAAAGATTGATTTTTATGTGTGTTGAAGTATTTACATTTCGCTGTAGGATTTCTTGTACTTGAGTCAATTTTTATATTTGATGGGCTATGTAAAATTGTATTTCTATACTAATCTATATTAATGTTATTAAGAGGTTTGTGTGTAGGAGGTAATTTTTGAAATTATTGGACCGATTTACCATAAACTTCTGAAACGTCATGTTATATTGAACGACTTATCACGTTGTGCTAAATATTTCAAAAAATTTTGTGTTTAAATTTCATAACAAATTTGTTTTAAAGTTATTAAATAACTAAATTTCCTATTTTATTCATACAATAAAATATAGTAATTCAAAACTCAAATTAAAAAAAACAACCCATAAAAATTTAATTTTTCATGTAAAATCTCTAATAACCAAAAGTATACTGAATTCTACTATAAATGCTGAAATAAAAAACACATACGAAGCCCTGCTACCAAACAATAAAACAACCCCAATCGTAAAGCAAGCAACGCTGCCCACAGCTCACAGTGCACAACGCACACAGAACACAATCATTATAGTATCAAATGATCTGATGCCAGGGAAAATAATTTGTATGTGAGCCCCCAACCCCGCGGCGCGATTACAAATTTTAGTAGAAAATATTGTCCCCGGAAATATACATGTGTGCAAAATTTCAATAAAATTGGGCTTTAGGAAGTGTGTTCAAAATTGATCACTAGATTCTGCACACCAGCCAGCCAGCCAGCCGCGGGCACGCGAAGTTAATATAGAGAATTTAAAAAAAGCTATAGTAAATAGCTTTATACATCCCTTACCGCCGTTTTCAATCATCGTGATAAAATGTCAGAACAGTGTTAAAAACTGTTTGAAAAACATCTCTAGAGGACGCTATCCTGGCATTTAATGTGGAATTTGCGTTAGTATTTTAAATATTAAGTGCGCAGAAATTTCGGAAGAATTACTTAAAGACATTAAAAAAGGTTCTGCAAATTGGCTGGTGTCCAGATCGCCGAACCAAAGCTAACAATTCCATCATTGATGTAGCCACTGATGACAACTCTACAAAATTTGATCCACAAAGTGCGATAATCAACAATATTATAATCATTCTCAAAGGTATCCAAATCCAACTGAAAATATGATGAAAGCACAAAGAGATCGTCCAAATTAGAAGTTAAATGGAATTACTCTTGTGGTATTTGGTATTCTATCCAAATGCGAAGATATTGGTAGCTTGATGTTTGACTTAATCAATATAATGGGCATACAAATCACGAATGAAGACATAGTTGAAGTAAAACAAATGGTGCACAATAAAGAAAGTGTTTCACAATTAAAAAACTAATTTATTGTTAAACTTAAAACAATATAATTTAAAAATAACATCCTAACTACATTTCGGAAGAACAAAGTATTATTCCATCGGGAAGTGGCAGACAAATTATCATTGGGTGGTCCGAACCAGAAAATTCATTTACTGCAACACTTCACAAAGTTCCAATCAAAACTGTATAATGCAACTAAAATTATTAAAAACTAAAATTGCAAAAACCAAAATATGTATAAACTTACGGAAATCGGCTGAAACCAAATGAATCAGTTTAACTCTATTAATTATGTTTGTGCTTATCATCAATTGTTTTGCAACCACATTTATAGTCACTGGTAATTTTCAATTAATTTCTCTCTAACTATTTTTGGTTTTGACTTTTGGTCATTTCTATTAACTTATTGTTGCAATAATCTAGTGCACACATTATTCATTTATTTTTAATCTTACAAACTACTTATCTTAGCATATTTTTATTTCCCTATTGTTATCGAATATGTTACATTTTAAATTTTTTTATCGGGTGAATGGCGAATTCCTTTAGGTTAACTTTATCTTACAAAATATGAGAAGTATGAGAAAAAATTTAGACCTACTTTTTGCTAATATTGATGCTTTGAACACTGAGATAAATATAGTTTGTCTAACATGAACTAGGATAACAAGCTTAGAAATTAATGAATGCAGCACAGAATACATTTTGATTGTCACGCAAATCATAATGATTATTATAGGTCGCGGTGTGGCTTTGTTTATTATATCCTCTTTGAAGTACGAAGTTTCATCAATAAACTTACATCCGCCGATGTTAAAAAATTAATAGTTCAGTTTGGAAGCATTCAACTTTGCTTTATTCTAATTTAAAGTTTTTATTTTCACACGGCTGACATGTTCTTAGGAGAACTAAACGCTTACTTGGCTACTGATCAATCAACACCGACCTCATTAAAGAATCGCAAGAGAAAGATGACTATTTAATGTTATGTGTATCTTGAATCACATTTAAATGATGCAACTAGACTCTGCTCCAACACTTGTCTTATTCATGCATTCTTAGACAAACCCGTTTTATTCTAGCACTCGATAATTTAAATATAGGTGTTACAGATCACAATACAATCCTACTTACTGTAATCTGGCGAAGAATAAAGATATTTACAAATCAGTAGTTCATACAAAAATAAACTATAATGTACTAGTTGGTACAACAACTGCTTATGATTGGAGCTCAGTTTTTAAGTCTGTTGATAAAAATGAGGCGTTTAATAATATCTATAATATATATGTACAACTATTGCATATATCAAAGCAAATCGTCTAGATCGCTACATCGTATTAAAGTTATAATCAAACCTTGGATGACCAACTCATTATTAAATTTGATTACCTGTAAAAACAATATATCCAAAAAGTTATCAAAATATAAACAATGTCGGTTTAAAAAATAAGTTTGTGAAAATTTATTCCAAAATTAAATCCTTGGTTCCCAAGACAAAAGAGAAATAATACAAACGCAAGTTTCATAGTGCGACCGATCCGAAATCGGAATGGAAAGTGATTAACGTCCTTCTAGGTAACAATACCAGTAATAATGTTTTACCGTCAATTACAATTGGAAACAAGGTTCAATATGATCCACTACTATTGGCCAATACCTTCAATAATTATTTTGTTAATGTCCCATACGATATTCTCTTAGCAAATCAGGAAACATTTTTCCTTAGTAATGAAATTCGTGATAAATTATTTCATTCTAGTTATAGTACATTAAGCATGATTCTTTTACCTACTACTGACAACGATATTATTTTAATTGTAAAAAAACTAAAAATTAGTAGTTCTTGTGGAGAAGTCGGTATAATAATTAAAAATTCTATTTTTAGTACTTTTCTTTCATTTTTAATCTCTGTTTAACTACAGGCTAAGGCTAATTGAATCATACCTTCAAATTCTATGTATAAACGAGTACTTCAGTAGCGAACAAAGGGTAAATGTAGGAGTTCCAAGAGAGTTGTTTCTTGGATCTCTTCTTTTTCTAATTTGCTGTATATCTATTTTCAGTCTTTATTTGAGAGGACACTTGCGTTTGCAGACGTTTCAGACGATATGGCAAAAAATTTTTCAAGCTCAAATACAGATGGCATAAAAGAATTGATTTACCAATTCCTTGCGAGTCTTAAAAATGGTTTTACGTTCACAACATGATCTTGAGTCCCAAGTCGAAAGTTGTGTATTTCAAAGTGGGTTTTTCTGTTGCAGAATATATCATTCTGTGATAAGTTATAACTCAGTATTCGATCATTTTTGCATTTCAACTGATGTTGTGAACTCATTCAAGTACCTAGGTTTGAATTTGGATTTGCAACTTAACTTTAAAATTCAAAATTTATTTTATATAATTTGCATATAATTTGCATTCCAGAATTTTTGAGAGTTCTATATTTTATTAAGGTTGAATTTCACCTACAATATGGTTTATCATGCTTAGGTGGAATTTACATTTCAAAATTATCTTTAATTAGTCTACTAAAAAAACAATACTTAAAGTTATGAACTTTAAGCCGGGGATATGACCATCATTTCCATTATTTTTAGATTGCAATATCTTACCGTTACGATATTTTTATGTTTTTAAAGTTCTGAAAATGTACTATGTAATGAGTGGAAATCGGACTATCGGCAATCGCAATACTGAACCATATTTATTTCGCAATTCTAATAGAATCAAAATTCCATTTAAAAAGAAAGAACATTTTCGGAAATTCTTTGCTTGTACTGCTCCGAAATTATTTAGTGAATTACCATACAATATTGTTCAAGTTAATAATTTAAAAGAGTTTAGTCGTTTGGTTAAAGTTTTCGTTTAGCGATATCGAAATCTTATTTGATACCATAATATAAATAGCGTGCTAACTTGCCTAAAATTCTATAATACTTTTGTTTTTATAACATGTTCTTTTTAAAAATAAGTGTACAATATTAATTTATTATCACTTTAAGAATCGTAGCTCCAACATATTTTCTGTATTTTCCGTATCTTAATATTCCGTAATCTTAATATTCTGTCTTATAATTTAAATTATAAACTATGTGAAGGCGAAGAAATAAATTTAAAAAATTCAAAAATTCTTTCACCAATATTTAGAATGGATAAAAGTGTGAACATAGGATAGGGTATAATTGACTAAGACCCTTTATTAGTTACAAACTTATTAAAAGCTCTTATTTAACTTAACTTGACCCCTTTTTGTCTATATTTTCGACCACTTTGAGGTCCTTTTTAACCAACTTCCACACGAGAGGTTTTTTTATTCCGATACTGATGCGTGTCGCGTGTGTCGCGTGTGATGCGTTGAAATTCTTTTTTTCTACTATTTTGTGGTATTTTTAACCACCTTCCACACGTCGTAGAGAGTTGAAATATTGTGTGTATTAAAGTCCAAATTTTATTTTATATTTCACGTATCATACCCAAAATGGATCTGTATGACGAACAATTGGTTAGGAGTTACATAAAATTATTATCCAAACATTTTCAAAGTTATTGTATTTTTTTGGGGATAATGGTAAAGATCAAAGATAAAGCATCAACTTAACTAAAACTTAAGTGTATAAAAAACAAATAAGCAATAGCCTGAATATATTTAATATATTAAACAAATATGTTGACACTTATGATAGCTATAAATTGCGTTCAGGCTGCTTATATTATATCAAACATATTGTATTCGTCCAACCACAAAGTAAGAAAGGCCCACTTAAAATTTGTTTAACCGCAATATTAACAGCTTTTCAAATATATACATGTCCTGTTTTTGATTCGGCTCCCAATAGCTTTATAATGACATTTTTGTTTAGTGTTTGTTTTTGAACCATAAACACACACTGGAAAAGACATGATTATATTTATTATACAGTAATTCGTAAGCGTTAGAAATGAAATTATTTTAGATCTTCTTCACACTGCGTTTATATATTTAAAATAAAATAACCAGAAAATTATTAAAAATTTTGGAACGATTATATAGTTGTTGGTTAAATTTCCTGTTTTAAAATTAAAAAGAACAAAAACAAAATATACAAAATGAGTTTTGCAAAATGGAAAGGGAAACATTCACCACGAGTTCTACGATCTATGATTCAACGATGTAAAAATCATATCTGTGTAGCTACCACGGATTGTCTCTAATCCCAGGCAAAACAATAACTAATTAGATTTTTAACCTAAGTTATGCGAATTTTTCACTAGAAAGAGTAAAACCTATTGTAAGCTCCAATTCGGGGGAGAATTTGAAGCGTTTTAACTACCTAGTATAAGAAAGTATGCTCTTATTTGATTTGTTAATTTTGGAGTAGTTTGCTATTACATAACTTTGTTGGGTACATGATATTTTAAAAATAACCTCTATAGCGATGTATGTATGGTCCTGGCCCCCCAGCAAAAAATGTAAATGATGTCATGTCATGTTTGGCATGCTTTACATATATATTCATTGTAAGATTGGATGTTGTGTCCCATAAATCTTACCGCAAATAAAATTTCGAGAATAATCTGTTTCGCTTATTCGAGCTAGGTGTCCTTCCCCCTGGACTTTACCGAGCTCTCGACTCTCTCTTTAACTACTCTCTTCACTATTTCGGAATAGCGGGAATAGGCACCATGTCTACGCAAGCATGCTTGCATAAAAGCGTCTATGTTTGGTTGCTGCCTGCATGTTGGTACATTCTTCGTTTTCTTTCAGTTTTATAGTATATATGTATTTTTAATTTTATAATAACGAAAATAATTGCTATGCAAGCGGTTGCTCCTACTTGCTAAAAGGATCGATAAGATTCAGATTATTTGCGTAGTATGTAGGGAAAACATCATTAGTTTGCACAATCAAGTTTGTATAGGGCGCGACAGACCATTGCGGTCCAAGGCCTAGCTCCTCGCGACCATTTGTGTTGCGCATGTATATTTTTGGGCAAAAATGGAAGGAACCTACAATTTAAGGCCGGATCCGAACGGCGAATTAAGAAGCTTTCCGTGGGGAGGTGAGACACCATGCAAAATAATTTTGGTGTACTGGGATTCGAACCACGAACCTCCTGCTCAGTAGCAATGCGCATTTCCACTGAGCCACAGCGCCACGCATTTGTGCTTATAGGTCTCGTATATATCACTATTATAAAGCCTCCGTAATATCTGTTGCACACAGAGCACTGTTTAATTTTTGCTCTCATTATGTGCAGCCCCATTTTTACTGAAGCTAGCTCGATCTGGGTCTGTTGTAGTGAGTTTTGGAACTCCAGTCCTTTTTCCATCGTCGAACTTAGGATAAAATCTAGTTAGTTAATAAGAACATAAAACAGATTTTTAACTTAGTTGACTCGGAGTAATACCTTTGCTACACTTTGAATTATCTTTACAACTTAGTTGACAGAGAATGATGACCATGCCACTACATTTTGTGATATGCTGCTATACTTCCCAATTTTACAACTAAGCTAAATCGAGCTTAGTGCAGCGCTATACACGGATGATTTAGGCACAACAATGACCTATGTTTAAATACAATCCACGTATCGCTACGATCTATGCAACATCAACACATAGTTGCCATCTATATGCACCACTCAGTAATACTACGAACTACGAACTTAGATAAATCCCTTTGCATTTTCATTGTATACACAATACCTAAGAAAATATTTAATAAAAAGGTCTTAAAAACAAACTTAGGATGTAGAAACCTTGGAAGGACATGGAAATCTGCTCTTATTAGGCGAATTTAGATCATTTAGATAAGTTTCGGCAATAAATATTCAGTATTCAATAATATATAAAAATTATTTATTTATTTTTTCAATTAATTAAAAGACAATATGGATTTTTCGGTAGTAAAGCCATAATATTACACGATATGTGGGATATTTTATTATGTTCGCGCTCGTCGCCATCTACAAGTACATGATATGATTCATTGTTGGCGGAAAATCTCTAGATTACGTCTTTTATTGAATAAACTAGCATCAAAGTCAAACAGCAAGATAGAAACAGCTTTTGTTATGAATATTATTAAACAATAAACACAAGACAATGGGAAAGGATGAAAGTAAAAAAAAAATAAATGAAAAATCTTTTGGCAAGTGAATTTTTTGGCTTATGACTTCATTGTGCTGTTCTCTGTGGGAAATAACATTGCAAATGTTAGCACAAGTGGTAATACACAAGCTTTTCCTTTGCGTAATTTGAAATTCAATTTGATAAAATCATTCTAAGCAATAAAACAGTACAATTGGGCGTTTGGAAGTAGTCAATTTATCATTTGTTCGTGTGGGAGGGCATTTTGAACATGATTGAAAATACAATTATAATATTTTAGAAATAATGCCCACGAGCATTTGATAATAAAATTTTAACAGATGTATATATTATTTAACTGGCAATGGATATTAAATATTAAATAATTAAAATTAAGATTTTAATGTTAAACATTGTGGTTAATCGTTTATCGTAGACGTAAATATAAATTATATATTTTCAGCTGTTCTGCAAGATATCCTTTTAAGCTGAAACAAGTTAAACAAAATCGTTGGTTCATTATAATGTGGTTTCAGAACTAGTCATATTTTAACTATTATTTTGGCGATTGAAAAATATCTAGAGTTTTAAAGGCTAACACGTTCTTGTTTGCTGCTCGAAAAATTACGCCAGTGTTTTTGCACACTCTAAGGGCATAAGCTAGACTATAACATTATAAATCCATTGAAGAATATAGCAAATAATGAACAGTTATTAAAGAAAAGTACATTGTTTGTTTCTTGTTAATAAGCACACACGAACGGTGTTTGAACCCTTACAATGCAAGGCACCCCGTGTACGTTAAAGCATTAGAGGAAAGGACAGGATAATAAAAACATGTGCATGGAAAGTCTTTCCACTTTGCATTGTACGACAAGCGACTAAATAAATCACACATCAGAAAAATCGCAGTAGTCAAATTCTTTAACTGTTTCGGGTCAATTGTAAAGACAAAATGGAACCTTAAAAAAATTCTTACTCATAAGCCTAAAATATTTCTACATAATTTTGGCTTTCTAGAATTTTCTTTTTTCAAATAAAAACTCAACACAAGTTCATTTGTTCACAAATTATGACTTTAATTCAAAAACACCAAGAGTTCGCACATTCACACCTGTGATAACTTATTATACACACAAATAATGTTAACTTCTTTTTTCTTTTTGACATGCTCTCTCCACTTGAGCTTGGCATCGAGGGTCATGCCGAGATATTTAGCTTTGTTTGCATGTGGCACCGATCGTGAGTTAATTTCTATCGGTAGATGGGAACCATTTGATATGTTAAGTAATATGCGTGGATTTCGTCTCATTAAGCTTTATTCTCCAGCGCTTAGTCCAGTTACAAACCGCCATGGTAATCTTCTGGAGTTTGCTCGTTGCATCAGCGAAATTTTTAGTTCCAATCGCCATGATTGCTGTGTCATCTGCAAAAGTGGCTCCTTCATTTGTTGTTCGAATATCCCTTGTATCTAATAAACACAGGATTTGTCATAAGACACTCCTCTGCGGGACACCGGCAGAGATTGTCTTTAGTTCGGAGTATTCATCCTCATATTTCACTCGAAAATGTCTATTGGATAATTAAGATCTTAGTATGGCATAGAATTGCCTCGGCAGAACTCTATGCAGCTTGAATTCCAATCCACTATGCCAAACTTTATCGAATGGTTGGGCGACGTCCAGAAATATGCTGGAGCATACTTTTTTACGCTCTAGCGTTCTTTCAATAATGTTGGTGATTCTATGCACCTGGTCAATTGTGGAGTGCTTTTCTCCAAATTGATGTGGAGGAATTAGTTGTCGTTCCTCAATTATTGGTTTAAGTCTTTTTAATAATAATTTTTCAAAAGGTTAGGTGGTTTATCAGGTTTTACTATCATGAATTACTTCTGCTACTTTCCATTGCCACGGAACATATTTTAACCGAAAGCTTGCATTGATTATGTGTAATAGCTTACGAAATCCTTTATCTGGTAGGGCCTTAATTATTAGGCAAGTAATCAAGTCATACCCTGGGGCTTTTTTAACATTCATGTAGCTTTTTACTTCTTCTTTTAATTCTTTGATAGTTACTGGGCGTATATCAAAATCATCAAGCTTGTGGATTGGCATTATATTTTCATTGGCCGTTTGTCTTGGTAGTGGTTGGAAGGTATCCTCGAGATACTCCGCAAACAGATCAGCCTTCTCTTTACGACCTCTTGCTCAGGTTCCATCTTCCTTTTTAAGTGGAGGCACTTACATTTTGGGTCTTTTGAGTCCCTTCGTCGCCTTGCACAGCGAATAATCAGAATTTTTTTCATCGGTTAGGCTAACTAGATATCTGTTGATTGGTGCAATTTTAACTTCTTTAAGAAGAGGTTTGAGACTGTTACCTAAATTGTAAGAATTGTTTTGTTCTCCGGTGTTCTTGTTATTTATGTTGGGGAACCACCAGAGTAAAATTCACATTTTGATGTCTGCCTTGCTTGAAGAAACTCTTTACACTTTGACGTCGTAAGTCTAGATCCCCAATAAGTGTTTTTCGCATAAAAGTCACCTCCAATAATAAAATCACGTCCAAGCGATTTATGTAGTTTAAGGTAGTCCTCTCTTTTCAAGTTATGCCGGGAAGGGCAATATATGGTTGAACCCAAGATTTTCAGTACCTGGGCAAATGATCCTCTTTGCCTGAGTGGCGTGGTTGTGAGTTTTAATCCCTCTGATTTAATATTTGAACCCTTCGATTTTCGAGAATTTGCGGTTGATTTCTTGATTTATCTCTTAATTTTTGTAGTTTTTTAGCAACCTCACAGCCTAATTAGCCGGATGTTGGCCCTTGCAATTTGTACACTTGGCTGGAACATCTCTCCCTATTGTACATGCCTGAGTAATATGATTACCTGAGCATTTTACACATCTTGGATCCCGGCCGCAATATGTTTGGGTGTGATTAAATGCCTGACAATTCTTGCATTGGGGTATGCGTGTTGTGGTTCTCCTCATTGGTTCGATTTTCACTTACATGTGAAGGATTCCTTTTAATCCATAAATGTTTTGAACATTCTCTTTGTTGTCAAATACCAGCATAAAAAGAGGGAGTCCCCTTTTACTGATGGTTTGGCTTCCTTCCTAGTTTTCTGTTCTTTCTTTTTTAACAATATTCACAATATTCTAGTATTTTAAGACCATTATTTTGTAAGTCTTCCATTATTTCTTTGCCTGAACAAGTGTGATGCAAACTTCTTGCCATGACTTTTATAGGTCGGGCCTGTTTGTTCTCATAAGTAAACCACTGATACTTTTCAGTTTTCAATTTCATAGATTAGGTTTTATAAGCGAGAAAATGAAAACCTAAAAATGAATCGGGATTCAAAAGAAGATTGCGATATAGGAAGCATTGCTCTGGCTGCAAACTACAAGGATTTAATTCAGCACAAAATTTAGTACATTTATCATACCTGGTCAGGTATACCTAAATCTACCTTGCATCTGACATACTGAATTAAGAACCGAGCGATAAAAATTATCGGCGAGGAAAACATTGCGAAGCCAATAGATAGGCTTGAACACCACAGGAACTTTTCCTGCTTGTCATTGTTTTATCACTACTACCATCAGTGGTGCTCAAGATAAATAGCCAGTAGCATGCTACCTCACCACGAATTCAATCGCAATACTCATGGAGCTTTAAATGCTCATCAGTTTACCCTTAAGTCCATCTTCGGACGTTCAGAGATTCTTTCCTCAGCCGTAGAACACGTATGCGGAACGTTTTGCCAAGTTCTGTTTTTCCTCACGACTACGATCTGCAGGCATTTAAAACTTAAGCTCATATACATCTTCTCTGTGCCCTCTTCTATACCTTAACTCCCACGCTGTATCAAGCATATACCCCCTTTAAGGGTGCGCAAACTAAAAAAAAAATTAGAAGTCCTTTTGTGATCGCATAATTAATATAATTGCGCGCAGCCATTATGAATTATTTCCCTACAATTATGTTTTGTGCTTAGTTTCTTTGTTTAATCCTTTCGATTGCATTATTTTAGCCTTTGAAATTTTAGGCAAAATGAAGTAAAATTCCTTGATTATAATAAGTACATTTATTGCTTACATTCGTTTTTCCTCATACTATCGAAGCACCATTAATGGCCAACTGCTGCAGGTAAAACCAATTCAACTCATAGAAATGTAATTTTTGAATTGCATTTACGTAGACAGCCGAATAAAAAAGTCTAATTTGAATTCCTAATGAAAGCTATGAATTTATATTCTTCAACAGAAATAAAGCCAGTCTGTAGTATAAAAAGTAAATTAAAGTGGAAACACAAACACAAAGAAACACAAAAATCTTTCAATCAAGCTCTCAAGAATGTCTGACAAACGTCTGAAAGTACCACGTAAAGCTTCTCAATTCGGCTTTCGGATATTGTATTAAATTTTAGGTCTCTTACACATTTATTATTATTAACAAAAAAAATTAAAAAAAAAATTTACTAAACGCTCTGAATTACCGGAAGATTTACGAAGTTTTGTAAAAATATTATGCCGGTGCCTTTCACGAAAACATTATCTAATTTCAAAGATCAACAGTTCTTGTTTTAACTAAATAGTGGTAATAATGAGTTATTTTTCGGTTTTTATGAAGTACGGTGCTTGTCTTTTCAACAACGCTACGATTCACAGGCGTTTAAAACACACGCTCACGGAAATCTTCCCTTTTGCAATAAAGCTCTCGCTGTGCCAAGCTTAAAGCCTAGCATTAATATAAAGAAATTGCCAAGGAACTAAAGATTAAATATTTTATTTTGGAGTCATTAACAATTTTTTTATTATAATGATATTTCATCTTTTTTAAAAAAAATAATTGAAATTGAATTGAATAATTGATTGAAATATCATTAAATTAAAATAAAGATAAATGGAGGGGACCTACAACTTAATATTCTTTTGGTGTTACTGGGATCCGAACCACGAACCTTTTGCTCAGAAAGCCATGCTCTTATCCACTGAGCCACGGCGCCCGGCATTAAGTTGTAGGTCCCTTCCATTTGTGTTCAAAAAATATACATGCTCAATACAAATGGTTGCGAGAAGCCAGGCCTTTGCAATGGTCTGTCGAGGCGAATATTATATTAAAATAAAAACTTAATAAAAATATATTTTCATATTATTTAAATGTATGGGTCGTCAGACCAATTGTTAACAAAAACAATAACATGAATTGTAGTTAGCGCTGCAGGGTTAAGGTCAAAACATTGAAAGAAGTTCGCAGATGGTAGTTGATCGGCTTTAGTTCTGTTCATAGAGATGCATAATTCTTGGGATTGACAAAGTTACAAATTTTTCCACATGCAAAACTCGCAGCTAAAGAATGAGTTTGATTATTTCACTTGCTACGCCGTTAGAGTGAAAAGTTTGATCGTTGAGATATCATTCTGAAATACCAGAAAATCTTACCTACGCTTAGAACTATTTATGCATAGATGATAAACAATGAATCTGTAAATGCCACGGTTTATCAATTCACCAGAGATACTGACGATTCCTCCATCAAGAGAAAAAGTACACAGAAAAAATTGGTTATTGCGATTGGGATAAATTGATTTTCAAATCTTATTTGCATTTTTAAAGTTATATCATATATGCTGTCAGCCAACTTTAAAAATTTTTGAGCTTCCTAAAAATAAAACTCACGTTTCAATTATCTCAAGCAATTTACTCAATATCGAATAAAAAAATAAAAAATTTTATTATTTACAGTTTTTGATAATCATTTAATAACATTATTTCACGCGCAACAAGATGTAAATTCTGGTTATCGTTATATCGCCTCTGCCTTAGCAATTTACTCAAAGACACCCAGTAATAATCATGAAATTTAATTCTCAACCCTTTTATCCAATGTGTATATTTTAGGAAGTTCGTTAATTCTCCCATCCAACTCACGCAATTGTAAGAGATTGTCAATGTGAGAATTATCATCAACATAATCAGGGATTAGTAGGAAAACTCATGAACTTATAACACGGAACGCATTCCTAAACCAATAATTAACATTATCTCGGAGTAACACTCATATAATTTTACTTGATAATTTATGCAGCTAATCCGGCATCTTTTGTGGAAGTATATATGAAGTATGAACGAGTTAATTATTATTAAATTTTTGTTGTTAGGTCATACAAATTAATAATTGTCATTATCTCACCGAGTATGTGTCAGTAAAAAAGGATTAGACTCTGATTAAATCATTTGGTAAAATAATTTTATAATGTCCATATATTGACAATGTATGAAAAACGCCACTAAACTTTTGATTATAAAAAAATTAACTAGAAAAACTTTTCCAATCAAATTTGTCGTTCATTTTAATCGTATAAGTTTGATGCGAACTTATAACATTTAATTAAATAATTTTTGAAGTAATTTTTAAGTATTTTTATCGGTATTGCTGTGCTATTTTCGTAAAAATCTTAGCACTGTATGGTATGGTATAATATACTTTATTTTTGTGAATATGCCTAGGATTTCGTCTTTGTAATTATGGAAATTGGTGGTTTGTTTTAAAATAGATACATCACCTGGAGAATTCTCTATAGTTATCTGAAAGTCTTATGTTCTTTGCCTGCACGCACGAGTTGTGCATAACCTTCACTAGTTATGGGCTTCATTTTTAGCTTAAATAAAGAGGCAAAAATTCTGGCTGCTTACGGTTTAAAAATGGCCGACTAGTGGTCTAAGTTCTCGGCTGTGATTTACCTTTCACACAATCGCGTATGTAAACAACGAACCATTGCTACAAATATAGTTTACTTAGGCCTTTTCCTCAGATATTGTAAAAAATGGCATAAATGATAACTTTATAACATATTAAACCACTATCCTTTATTTTGCGCATTTTTTTTATACAAAATTGAAATTTATTTAGTAAGTCTAATTGCCTCGTTTTCTGAAATATTACTGAATCGCTATGCTATGATGAAATAAAATAAATAAATATACATCGAGTCGTAACTTATCCGAGGGATAAGTATGATATTTCCTATCATCCAAAATATACTAAGTAAATATTTCACCAGCGAAATAAAGGTGGAAGTTTGCCAAGAAAAAAATGCGAAGAAACTTGAATAGCTCCGTAATGAACCGTTACAAATGCTTATATTTCTATTAGTTCAAGCGGAAAAATTTCACTACTTCTGTCATCTTTAGAAGTTTTTTTTTGTAACCGACAATATGTATCGGTTTTGGTTGGATTTATTGTTCTTATCGCCATCGTTATTGAATAGGAAACATATTTCTATTTATTGTTAGCTGAGCATAAAAATCATGGAGTGTTTGGTAAAGTAGAGTAATTTTGATTGCATTATGCGCATTGAGACGTATGAATTAGCTTTATATAATACCAGTTATAAGGCGAAAGTCCCTGGAAAATAGAACTAATTTATTTTATTGCTTGGAATGCTTAGGGTGACTACTTGACTTATTTTTTACATTAGTCATAATTATCCTGAGTTTTAATCAAAATTCATTCATAGGATATCTAACAAACTTTTTAAATTTTCGCTAAAAAAATAATATTTAAAATAGTAAACCCTATGCATACATGTTAGAATGCATTACATTGGCAAAGAAGCTGTCTCATGTCCTTCTCATGCACTTACAAGTTTTGCTTTAAAAGTTTACTAAAAATTTTGAATCAACAGCTATAACCACGCCAAAGCTTGTTTAATGCGTAAAACGAGTAAAATTAAATTAAATGGAAAATATACAACAGTTCAAGAAGAGCCACAGTCATCATTGTTGCAGCTATCACGCTTCATAGTGATATAAAATATTCAGGACCAGAAAGGACCACCGGAGTAGCAACGTTCAGTGTAAAATAGCATTTAAATGCTAAATATAAATACGACAAAAATTAGAATGGTTCGTGTTTCCCGAAGCATAAGAGGGAGATAAACAAAATGGTTCTAGCATCTTTTCGTTATATACCACGTCCACTATAGCAAATTGTGCAATTACAATCACGTACGAAACGCGTAAAAAGGTGAGGTAAGTTTCCAAATAAATTATCCTGTTAGTTGATCCTTTCATGCATTTTCCTTCAAAAGGAAAAAAGGACAGAATGGGTACAAGTTTGAAATGCTTCTGATAAAGTTTGTGGTGTACAGAATGCTTTTTTTTATTGTTGTGGTAATACTACAATAACAATCGCAGCAAATTATATTGTACTATTGCTTACCTCCATTTTGTGTATTTTGTGAAAATTCAGAGATTGATGTATGAAATCAGAAAAATTGAGTGCTGAGTAGGGACTTCATTTTTCTCAAGATATATATATATATATATATATATTGTATTTGGTCTAAACAAAATGTCCAACCAAATCTTGTAACCCTTAACCACTACTGACAATTAACTTAATTGCAATAGAGTATCCTCCTGACCAAGCTTAAATATTTCGAGAGAACAAATGTTTTAATTCAATTTTTTTATTCATTAAGCATGTAGCTTTATTTCACATACGCGGCCCTGATTTGGTGGCCAAAAACAGAGCAAACAACGACACGCTCATGCTGAACAAAATACAAAGACTAATTTGTCTAAGTGCAACGGGTGCAGTAAAAACCTTCCAAACTGCAGCTATGGAAAAACTTCTGCACATAGCTATCAAAAGCGAGGTTGGATCAAGAGCCACCAAAAAATTATTAATCAAATTAAAGCAAAAGGAATCTTGGTCATAACTAATATAAAATTGGAAAATGAAACTGTCCAACCATCAGACTTAACGATAAAAACAACTAATTTTCAGTGGAACCCGAATGAATTCAAGTTGATAATATTATAAGTACCCTCCAACACCATGGATCCATCTGGTACAGATGGATCAAAATCAAACACAGGAACCGGAGAAGGGGTCTTCGGACCTTGTACCAAAATGCAAGTACCCCTAGGCAAATCCCCAACTTTATTCCAGGCGGAAACCATAGCAATAGAAGCCTGCGCACTAGAATGTATCAAAAGAATGTAAAGAAGAACCGAGATCTATGTGGTCTCAGATAGTTAAGCAGCACTGCTAGCGCTAAAAAGTCCAGTCTTTTATTCTAAAACAACGTGGAGATGCTTCTGCCACTTAAAATAGCTGGCCAAAATCAACAAAATCACTCTAATGTGATCTCCCGGACACTCAGACATATCAGGAAACGAGGCAGCAGATCTCTGTGCAAGAGAAGGAATAGAAGGAGCCTTCACTGTCCCAGATCACAGTATTTCCTGTTTCAAAAGCCATATCAAATACAGAGTTAAAGAATGGAAAAACACTGTCATCGAAGCGGAATAGGTGTCATCGACTGGAATGAGACAGGCCAAAAAGCTTCTCAAATACAAAATTAGTCATATGGAGAGGGCCCTAAAACTGGACCGCCATAAACTAAGAACACTAGTCTGGTAGTTGACAGGACACGGCCCATTCCATGGCCATCTCTTGAAAATGGGTAAATCCCAATTGTTGCCGATTTTGTAACGAGGTAAAGGAAACATTAGAGCACATACTTTTCATATGTGCAGCCTTCAAAAAATTTCAAGGCTCATACAGTTCTCTGGCCATATGCCAAACCAATCGAATTGACAAATGTGGTGGCGTTTACAAAGGAACTGAGCAATCACATTATGTGGTAAAATATCTATGATGCACAATAGACCTCAAGGTCAGTGCACAAGACTTTCCTAGCTTCAATAGCAACAACAATTTCCCAAATTATTGTACTTGAATTAGGGGATACCATGTATAAAAATAGAATGTAGTAATGTTTGTGTGTTTGTGCCAATCTAACTCTAGAACGCTTTAACTAATTTCAACCAAACTTGGAATGAAACATGGGTGGTGGGAGGCAACACGTTTTTGATCTTGGTGGCTGCCGATATTAGTGTCTAAGCTATAGTTGTCAGGATCACCAAGATGACTATTGGTGTACTTAAAGATGGTGTTGAGTAATAATCGAATATTCAATGACTATTGAAGATGACTCACAACAATTCTTAGCCTCAAGCCTGCCATCTAGGGTTCTTTGTTCGCCAATTGAAGGTTTACATCTCGCTTCAATTGTGTTTGATGGTTTCTCTTGAGACATATACTACAACTAATTGCTGTTCACTAATCAATCATTAATTTGTATAATTAAATAACCTTACACAAATAAACCATCGAGTTTTATTCTTCTTCGTTTTCTATGCATCGACGTGAGCAGACTTCTCGCGTGCATTCTTTTTTCGTCGGGCATTATTTTGAGTATTCGATTTTAATTCTATTTCAACTTCGGTAAAAATCGTAAATTGTTTGCAACTTGCAGCTAAATTCGAAAGTTTGTAGAATTATACAACCTTTCACAAAACAAAAGGAACATTTAATGTTTTCCTTTTTTTCTGATGGGTATTTTTAACCAAAATTCGTGTTCATATATATAAAATTATCCAGCATTCACAATTCACACACAAGCTCGATGTATGTGGTTTTCCAATATACATCGAGATCGCCGAGATGAATAGCGTTGGTGGAATGACCATATGAGTGAGTCGGGGTGACCGATATTAGTGTCGATTGTATAGTTTTTAAGTCGTTTTGGTGAATTGTGAATTGGTAAAATTCCTCTGCGATCGATGCAAGTGGGTAGGGTGACCGCAAGAAGTGTCGATTCCATAGTTTTCGTGGTTTCTGCGATAAATACAGACGGTAAGGGACTGTTATTTGGAGTTTGGGTCAGTGGAAGGGGATGATTGTTGTGGGCTTCGATGATGTAATGTGTTGGTGGGGTAATATTAGTTTCAAATTTTACAACCGTACAACGCCGGGCACTCAGCTAGTATATATAAAAATGAAATTTTATTTATATGACACTTATAGAAACTTTCATTTACCAACGGGATGCTGAGATTCATGTGTTCGGGTAGCGAACAGCTAGTATATTCTAAAAACCAAATGAGAACTGGTGCACAACAGAATAAAGTGTATTTGCCCACTTTCTTTGACGTTGCATAGTCTTTCGAAAGACTATCTGTCCACCTATTGGATTCTTACTTGAAATCTCGATATTTACGCATAAAGAAAGATACTATTACTCTATTATAGTACAGTTAAAACCCGAAGTTCCTCAACGAAGTATCATTATACTTTTCTTATTGTTATGTCTACACATCACGCCATGTGTAAATGGCAATGTGAGTGCACAACCAGTCTTCTTCGACTCGTTGCTCGTAGCAGTCGGCCGCTTACACACCTATAAGTCGATAAGCGTAGTTCCTATATTACTGAAATACAATAAATGATAAATACTGAAATACAACAATTTGGCGACGAGGATATAAACGCACGCGTTTTATATAAATTAATAACATTAAATTTCGCAAATAAAAGTAAGATACAAACATAAAGTTCAGAAATGCCGGCTGAAAACGAAAATGCAAGACAAATAGGTGAAAATGTACCGCAAGTGCCGTTCCAACAAACTGTGCAAATACCGTTTTCAATAGAATCATTCGATCAAAAAGTGATGAAATGGTCCCGCTGGGTTGATAGGTTTGATACAGCAATGTCTTTGTTCGAGAATAGCGAAGAAAAAAAGGCGAAATTAATTTTGCACTATATGGGTGCGGAGACATAAAATATGCTGTGCGATAAAATAGCGCCGGAGAAGCCTACAACAAAGACATTTCGGGAAATAACCAACACGCTAACCGCACTTTTTGATCCAGCGCCGAACGAAATACTGGCCAACTATCGATTCCATTCACGGAAACAAAGAGAGGGAGAGACATGCGAGGAATTTTTGATCGCATTGCGAAGATTGTCTACAGATTGTAATTTCGAGACCTTTCTAATGACAGCTTTGAGAAATCAGTTTGTCTAAGGTCTCAGAACTCAACGAATCCAGAGTCGACTTTAAGAAAAGAAGACTTTGACATTACCTTCAGCATTAGAACTTGCCCAATCAATAGAACTTTCGGAAAAAGGTGGCGCTGAAATTTATCATTCGAGCGAAACATCGATCAATTTTGTAAAGCAAATAGATAACAGCCAGAAACAACAAAAAAATCACAGCCCATCACCGAAATATGCAACGGCACAGGTCAGTTCGAGTACATATAACTGTTATCGCTGTGGTGGAAAATCACATTCCGCCAACAAATGCAACTATAGAAATTTAACGTGCTCTTACTGCAAAAAGAAGGGGCACATACAAAAAGCATGTTTCAAAGCAAGACAAAATCTACCATCATCGAACCAGCTGGAAGAGAACTGGGTGGAAAACTTAAGAGTTGAGGAACTACAACAGTTGCAGAGCGAACAAGGAGACGTCAATAAACATGACTTGAGAATAAAACTTCGTTCCAAAATGTGTTGTAAATTATGTATTAATAATGTCTTTCTTTCTTTCGAAATAGATACCGGTTCACCCGTTACTGTTGTTGGCTTGGCAGATGCAAAACGTAATTTTGGTAAAATTCAAATTCAGAAGACGGACACCGAATTAATAAGTTACTGCGGCAAGCTTCGTGCGTTGGTTTCATCAATGTAAACGTCAAATCTTCAATCGGTAATCAACACATTCGACTAAAGATGTACATTGTACGATCACAACGAAACCCATTGCTTGGACGGGAATGGCTGCGTCAACTTAAGCTCAATTGGAAGGTTGTCTTCGAAAAACAACTCAACGTAGTGCATCAATTAGAAGAAAGTGGACAAATTAATTCAGAGATACCAAAGTTGATAAAGAAATATGAACGAGTGTTTTCGGGAACTACAGGAAAAATCACAGACATTCAGGCCAGATTGTATCTTAAACAAAATGCAGCTCCAGTATTTATTAAAGCAAGACGAGTAGCTTTCTCACTCATAGTTGAAGCCGAATTAGAGAAACTCGTAAATGAGGACATTTTAGAAAAAGTGGATTCCAGCGAATGGGCTACAACGATCGTAGCAGTACGGAAAAAGATTAACCAAGTTCGCATATGTGGTGACTATAGAGCCACAATCAACCAATTTTTGCAGGTAGATGAATATCCCTTGCCTTCAATTGACGAAATTTTCGCTTCGTTGGCCGGTGGGAAAAAGTTTACAAAAATTGACTTGTCAAACGCCTATCTCCAACTAGAAATCCACCTGGATGACCGAAAATTACTTACCTTGAGTACGCACAAAGGATTGTACCGCCCAAAACGAATGATGTTCGGTATTGCCTGCGCACCAGCCAAGTGGCAACGTCATATGGAACAGATCCTTGGGGACATCCCGGGCGTTACCGTATTCCTAGATGATATTAAAATAACCGCGCCAGATTCAAGATTAGATGTAATGATGCCTTGTGACACACAAAGACGACATGACAATATGTCAGACAAACATACAAAATTTAAAATGCACGATCGAGTTGCCGTACGCGATTATTTGTCAGCAAACAAGTGGAGATTTGGGGAAGTGGTAGAAACTGAGGGCAAATTGCATTTTATAGTAAAATTGGATGATGGTCGAATCTGGAAACGTCATGTTGACCAAATGAGGAAAATAGGTCCGAACGTAAAATCCGATAAACCTTTAGAAGAAAATAAATGGAATGATGACGATAACGGAACCGAACAATTAAAATTTGATGCAATAGAAAAAACTCCAAGTAAAATCAACACCCCACTTACAAATAGTACAAGAACACCGGAAAACACAACAACCATAATTAATTCAGACTCAGAAAGAATCGTTCCCAACAGCAACAAATTACTAAATAATCATACCAGCCAACAGTCGTCTGCCGAGCTAAGTACGGAAGCGGTTGAATCAGGTATAGAAGTTTCTGAGCCGATGCCACAGTTACGGCGTTCAGAACGGAATCGTAAGGTTCCAGAGAGACTGGTTTATGAAAGCTAGTTATAAACGAAAAATTATGGTAGTTGAATCGATTTATATTACGTGAAAATATTTTAGTATTATAACAAAAAAATTGGAATCTGAAACTGAATCATAATTATAAATAATGGAACAAATGGTTTTTTAACAAATAGAAATTAATTTAAGATTCTAGATTTAATATAATCACATTATAACTGTGTAAAATTAATTTTCGTAATATATTAAACTTTTGTATAATAAAGAGGGGAAGAGCTGTTATGTCTACACATCACGCCATGTGTAAATGGCAATGTGAGTGCACAACCAGTCTTCTTCGACTCGTTGCTCGTAGCAGTCGGCCGCTTACACACCTATAAGTCGATAAGCGTAGTTCCTATATTACTGAAATACAATAAATGATAAATACTGAAATACAACAGTTATATTTTCTCTATAAGTGCGACATACCAAAAATAACTTACAGCAAAAATGCAATCTTGGCTGATAACAGAGCAATCCTAGCGGTGGGACAGTCAACAAAAGACTCGAAGAAAAAAAGTCCAAGAGCATGTCAAGTTACATACTACACCTAAATCTAAATCCAAGTTAGTTTATTTATGAAACACAACTTTTAGCTAAATTTGTTCCAAATATGGAACACAATAAATGGACTATTTTTACCAAAATTCAGGCACTAATTTATTTTGCATTGAAAACACAAAAAAATATTTGAACTTAAATTTCATATTTGTGCACAAAATTAACCATATAATATCAAACTTACAGCCATGGTTCCAACAAGCGATCCGCGTTGTTATTATAGTAAGTTGTTATGTTTAAAATTACTTCTTAATAATATCACCTAAAATTCAGCTTACATGAAACAAATATTTTTTATTTTATAATATATTCAATTAAACCCTTATGTGAGTGAAAAGGTACCTTGGTATCTTTACAATTTTCAATAACCAAAATCAATACTTTAATTATTTTCTAGAAGCAAGTGCATTTGTTACATCTTATAAATTTTAATTTTATGCACTTTGATTAGGTTAATTTAGTCAGCCAATAAAGGCCTCCCTTTGGTCATCATTTTACCTTTACACCACGGAACCGTGTGATAAGGTAAAAGAGTCCCTTGATGTTTTAAACGAGAGTGGAAAGTTTTTTTTAAATTTGGGACGTAAGAAAAAATTTTTGATTCTCTGTGATATGCAAAGTTGGTTGAAAAAACTATTCTGTGTTTGTGTGGCTGCATATTTGAAGGAAGGAAACTTTTATGTTTCCGAACTGTCCCAACAAGCGACAGATTTAAAGAATTCGATACGTGGTTTGGTCGCATAGATGTGAAGAAATTGTCTGTTGTTATATTTCTCCCAAAGTTGTTATACGACTGGGACCAACACAATTCGCTCTCCAATAATTGACTGTCGTTCCCCTCCAACTCGTTTTCCTGTATAAATTGGAGTGGATTGAGTTGAGTGGATAAGAATTTGAAGCATCACAAGCCCAAAATATTTGTATCTCATATTTTTCCGGCTTTGAAACATCTCAAATAGCAGCAGCTTTATCTGTTGGTAAGCGTGTTTGACGAAGAAACATTCGAAACCTGTCGTGCGACATTGACGCGCGAATCAAAGGAAAATGATCTGGCTTCCATAACTCACATAAATGTTCACAATTTGATTTGTACAAACCATAACAGATAAGAATTATAGGAAATGCGTCCAATTCCTGTTCTGTAAATTTTCTGAAAATTCTGACTTCTGGTTTTTTGGTAGTATTCCTATTTGTTTTGTTGCATGTTGTTGTATGCGTCAGTTACTTTTAAAACTTTTCTGTTTGATTCTCATAAAACAATAACACAAATATCGTTGGAAAAAACACTTTTGAAAATATCTCTTGCAGTATGAAGTTGGCTAAAGCTAGCTGCTCCACCTCGTTGACGGACAATGTTGCAACTAAATGTTTGAGCTACGGGAAATGGATCTATTTCTCAGCGAGTTCCATCTTAACAGATGAGCTAACCAAAATGTTCCTCTTCTCTTTTTAATTCAACGTCCGAATCTTTAACTTCATCTGCAGCTGGGATGAAATTGTTTTCACCATCTGATGACTCAAATCCGTGATCGTCGCTTGAATTTTCACGTAGCAATATCGAATTCCTTCTGAGTTACATCTTGCGCTCGTAATTCTTTCGCTAATATCCATCTCCAATTTTAGTTTTCGATACAGTAAATTGCTTAGTAATTATCAACTATAAGCAAGGGAAATCACTAAAATAATACAAAAACCAACGTTTCAACTTTATTTTCAGTACGCTCGAATCTCTGTTCTCGTTTGTCTTACGGATTGCAAACTAATGTTAATTTTTTTTCCTTAAAACTCTGCGCCAGAGTGACTGTCAAGTTGTTCCTTTTCCCTTAAAAACCACTCTACCGCAGAGCGAAAACTTCTGTATATTTTGGAAAAATTACCCCTCTTGATACTAACACAACAGCAACAACAAAAAATGTAAATAAATGATTTTCACCTTTCGTGTTCGTTTTCTCTTTTGAAAAAATCTGCGCACAAGCGTGATCTCGCACAGAGTTTTTATGAAATAAAAATTAAGAAAAACTGTTCTAAGCAATATGATTCAAATAATAATCTAACTCGAGAGACTAAACTAAACTAAACGGACATTGCAAACCAAACTCCTTTGTTTTCTGGGTTTATTTTTAGTTTGCAATGAATACTATGTTTTTTTCAATGGAATTTTTAATTTATGAATTTAAAAAATATGGGTAATGATCAAGAGTAAACAAAATCTTTCATTTGATGCTATTTTGAGCAAATTAACACACCGTTTTAGGTCTGTTTTCTTTACATACATAAGGGTTAATAGAGATCATTAGGACAAATCAAAGTTTTTAAAATGTTGCTATAAACATTTACAAATTTTACCTAAAAGTTTTCAATAAGCCGTCATAGCTTATTTTAATTTCACAAACAAAATAAACTAATTTGCTTAGCCTTGAGTAAGCCAATTAAATTGTTAGAAACCACTATTGTAGCTGAAGTTGTAATGCGGTTATGTGTTAGCACAATGCAAGTATGAAAATGTGCTTGGCATAAATATGACAAAATCTACATGAGTTGCATGCAGGTTGTGATTCATAGACTAAAACAAATTTGGCAATTTCATAAAACTTTTAAAAAACCCATGACAACCTCTGTTAGGAGCGTCACTAAAAATTTCCCTCTAATCTGTAATTTAACATATGAAGACGTCAACAACTACTGCTGTTTTTATATACATCTCGAATGTGTATTCACATGGTGAATGAACATTCAATTCTTTTTATTTTTCTGGTTTGATAAAATGTTGTGTAAACTTTTCATTTGGTTAACTAAATGATACGATTAAAATGTTATCAACAGTCTGTCATTTAGGAAACAGATTAAATTATTAAAATATAACATTACGGTAAGCCACGGGATCACAAATGTTTTAACTTTCTGCATGGACTTTGTGTTCAACACAGGAATAAAATAGGGGAACATCATATACCAAGTTGAAAGGAAGAATTTAGATATATTTTTGAAAGTACGTTACGTTGGTTTTTGAATTCTATTTCTTATGAATTAATTTACGAACGGTAAAGGTCAAACAATACAACGATGAATTATGAATTTGTTTTAACCCTAACAATCTAACTATTTTACTACTACTTGAAAAATAGTCATAATACATCCCCTAAATTCAGTTGAAAAATTAGAAACGCAAACCAAAGGCACGTACCAAAATATACATCACTAAATGCTTCAGAGTTGATATGATAAGATGTCAGTGCAATACATTCCATTACTACGGTTTGGTTTCTTGTCAAAACTTCAACTTGTCAATAAACTGTGTGCATAACAGGAACACATTGATTTGCTGATTTTGGCAGGAATTTCCGAGCAGCAAAGAATTTACACTTGCTTACACTGCTTCGTAGAAGTATTATTTATCCGCTGGCAACTAATATAGAAGTATGTTAATTCGATACTTAAATATGTAAAATTTAAATTTTGGAAAAATTGTTCTTATTTCTACTCTGCCCATTAGTAAAATAGCAAATGCCGCTCACAAGGTTCCACAAAGCAGCTAATGATGTATATGCTCTTATTGCTCTATTGTGCTTCCTTCTCAACTCACTTAACTGGTAATATTGCCGACATGCTCTCGGGTACATATGCACAAGATGTACAGCAGCAGCAGAAGGTTATAGAAACCATTACGGTAGCTGGGAAATGTTTACTTTCATTTTAAACTTTTCCGTATGTAAGCAAATATCTGCACATCAGATTGCTATTGAGTATATTTACACAGTTTTATTAAATTCTCTATATTAACTTCGCGTGCACGTGGCTGGCTGGGTGGCTGGCTGGCTGGGTGGCTGGCTGGCTGGTCAGATTTTCTGATCAATTTTTAACCCACTTCCCAAACCCCGATTTTATTGAAATTTTGCACACATGTATATTTCCGGTGACAATACTTTTTATCAATTTGAGGACCTCGGACCTCGGGTTCGAGGGGCTCCCATACAAAATTTTTAAAAAATGTTCCCGGTTTTCTTCAAATTTTATACGCATGTGTATCTTTGATTGACAACACTTTCTGTAAAAATATGGAAGTGATCGGGCCCCTGGGTCGGGGGGTCGGGGGGCTACCATACAATTTTTTTTTTAATTATCAATTTTTAACGCACTTCCTAAAGCTAGATTTTCCTGGAATTTGTACACATGTGTATTTCCGGTGACAATAATTTCTTTTAAAATTTGGAAGTGATCAGGCCCCGAGTTCGTGGGGCTCTCATACAAATTTAAAATAAAAATTACCCGATTTTTTTCAAATTTTACATACATGTGTACAATACTTTTTCTACAATTTGGTAGTGATCGGGCTCCGGGTTCGGCCGCAAGGCCCTTATACATTTTTTTAAATATGATATAGTAGCATCAGATACCTTCGTACTTTAATGACTGTGTGCGGTGTGTGCTGCGCAGTCGGCTGCGCTGCTTGGATTTGGGTGGTGGAGAGAGAGAAAGAAATCTTAGCGCACGCACAAATGAACCCAGCAAATGAAACGAGACATAAATGTTTTATGCTTAATTCAACATACTTACTTATTTACTGAATTATATTTTTATTGAAGTCGTCTTTTGTTGTCGATATAAACTTACAGATAGAACAACAAGTTTTCACAATATTCTGTCATTTGGCGTTTTCATAAATTAGTTCAGAGCAGTCAAAGAGTTCTCAAGTAAAATGCTCGTGTTTCTTATTTGCTCAGAGTATGAGCGTGCTCTAAGTGCTCAGAATAAAATGATCAGAGCATTTTCAAATTTGACACCTGATGTCAGATGTCTCTTTCGATGATTTTCCATCAATTTCCATTAAATTTTGTATAAAGTTATCATAGAAAAATTGCCTACAAAATTCTTAAATGAAATATACCTTATGTAACATAAATACTGTTTGCAAGCTGTCCGGAGACGATCCACTACCCGTAAATCCAGTGAGCGATTTCGCGCTGCCTTTTAGACAAATGAAGTTAAGCTAATTGTGATCGGATGATGGGATCTTTCCCCCCCCCCCCTTTGGTAAAAATACCAATACCATCCTTCTGCAGGAGGTTGATATGTATCTGAGCTTACGAATACTCTAATAAAGTTACTTCCACAACTTATAAGATTTTCTAGAGTATTCAGAGCTATGTTATCCAGATTGCATAACTGCCAGGATGACCCGGTCTATACGTGCCAATTTAAAGAGCTGAAAGCTTTTTAATACCCTTCAGATTCTATGCTTAGTGCATTCCTCTAGTCCTAATTTTTTGCTTTTTGACGTTTCCTGCCCATCTCTGGCTCGCTTACACATCACTGTGCTACTATATTTTAACTCAGTTTACCTACAAAGTAGAACACGTATATACTGAGTATTTCTACTGTTTTTTTTTTGAGTTCCAACAGTATCTCAGTTATTGTCCGATATATTTTCTAATAACCATAATTAATTTAGCTTAATTCAAATCTAGAACATATTCCTGATGATCACCTGCTAATTCACTTCTCGCAAGTTGTCAGTGGCTTGGTGCATTACACCCATATTACTAGGCATACCATTTTAAAAAGACCGAATTCCGTCCGTGAGGTCAAAAAGAAACCCAACTCTAGTGTTGCAAAAATAGAAATCCGGATGTCAACGCCAAGTACTAAAGCGAGTACTATCAACAGGTTTTAAGAATGAATGAGTATAAGTATAAGCCCTTTTTAAAGAAAATTTTTTCTGTACACTCTCCTGTTTATAATGCCAAAGTATGATTTATTCGATTACAGCCATATCAGCTTCCATCTTGATAACCTTTGTTGTTGACAGCAGTGTTCAAAAATCCAGCTTATCGTGCTTTTTATTCTCTGGAGACGTTCCATTGCATGCACCTAGTGTGGATATTATTAACTTCGTATTTTATTCCCGTAGAGTTTTCCAGTTTTATATCAACCTAGCGAAAATACCTGGCGTTTCCCGGCTGCCCCATCCCACTGACCCCCACCTGATTCTCTGTCCTATGACGTCTCGCCAGCTGACCACCCCCCTTGATGGAGCAGTCAGGTTGACCATTTAACTACTTAATAATGATGCTAATATTGACGCTAGGTGTCTCGACGTATAAGTGCGGTGTTTAATAGAAATATCTGGGTTCATTCCTTTCCTCCTCCAAACCAACCTTTAGTCGTGGCATAGCCAAACCCCGCAGCCCATCTTTGGACGTACTGATTAGTTCGCAGATTGCCTCCCTAACCATAAGCATTAATTTCAAGTTCTGAAGTTAAAGAAGTGCAGCAATTTTTTCTCAATAATGACAGTAAAATATCGAAATATCGATAAAAAAATGGATCTTCGTTCAATTGATTTAACGACCAATCACTGAATTCACGGCGCAAACGATGGTCGTGTGGCTTTAATTCTTGCACCAATTGAATTTTGTATGGCACCAAACCCAAATCTTTACGTAAAATTTTCCATAAAGTCGATGGACAAAGTCCAATTTGCTGAGCACGACGACGAATCGATAAATTGTCGTTTTCTTCGACACTGGCCTCAACGACAGCAATATTTTCTTCTGTACGAACTCTTCTCATTCTTGTCGGTGGCTTGGCATCCAAAAGAGTGAATGTAGACCGAAATTTGGTAATTACGTTCTTTATGGTGGTCTCTGACGGACGATTATGTGCACCATAAAATTCACGAAGTGCTCTATAAACATTTTTAATTGAACACTGATTTTGAAAATAAATTTCCACGATTTGAAAACGTTGTTCTGGAGTTAACCTATTCATAATGATTTGCCAAACAATACTGAGTAGAAATGCCACTTTGAGCTGTCAAAACAACTGTCATAAAATAAAACGATATCTATCGGAAAAACAAACCTCCTAAAAAAACACCCTTTATTTTAAGGTTGTTTCAAGTCCAAGGTCTATGCCATTGAGGATGATTTCGGGACTTACGTCAAATAAGAAATTGTCGGTTTCCATAGATGACATTTGAATGATGACATTTCCAAGCCTTTTTATTTAACCAAAATGAGAAGCACAGGGCTTGGCAATTTTTTTTCCCCACTTGTGTTAAAGAATGAATTTCTGAACTTAACAATTAGTCCTAAGATGGACTTTATGATATTGTTACGAAATTAAGGCTTTCGAGTTCCTAAAGGATTTTGCAAATAAGACACAACACAAGTTTATTAATTTACAAAAAAACAACTTTAATAAACAAACAGTAAAATTACCTAAAGCTCTCTAAATACAGTGGTGATAACTTTAAATGTACACAAAACACTAACTACAACAATGCTTGTACTTCAATACTATTTCTGCAAGAGCTTTTCAACTGCACTGGTTGAATTCCAAATAAGAACTAATTTACTACGGCCAACGCCTCTATTTATACTCAATCAAAACCTTCCAATCTTATAGACAGAAATATCGAGAAAAGACCAGAAAATTGTAGCCTTATTCCCTATTTACAACTAACGACACTTATATGTAATGAATCATCTTCTAAAAATAAACTACATGTACAATCATGTTCTTTCACAAAAACCAGCCAAACCACACAAATCGGCTTGACTACATTTTTACCAGTATATTATGGTTTAAACTTAAAATCCGTTATATATTAAATAATCTAATTCAGCCTAAAAGTATGCAATTTTTAGTTATAACTGCGATTTATCTTGGGATTCGTTTTCCGTTATCGTAACAATATGTTTCAAATGATATCCGAAAATAAATATGATTCCTTATTTGCGAAAGAGGATTTCTTAGAAAGGTGTCGAATGCCGCAATGTTTTCGATATCTGACTTTAATAAAACTTTTTTATTCAATAAATATCGGGTGTTTCAACAGGTGCGCTTCAACTTTTCTTCGATAGGAACGGTGAACGACGCCATATTTTTTATTGTTCTTTTGTCATTTGGAAACTTCATTAGTATACATTTCATCAGGGAATGCTACACATGTGAACAGCGATTGTAAATCGTGCAAATTTTTTATCAAAATAATCGTTCTGTTGCCGCTACTTTAAGATCTTCAGCGATGAGGCTCACTTTTGGCTAGAAGGATTTGTCAACAAGCAAAATATGCGTTACTGGGCAGAAAGCAACCCACACGTGATTCATGAGGCACCGTTGCATCCCGAAAAAGTCACTGTTTGGTGCGGATTACATGCCGGCGGCGTCATTGGGCCATATTTTTTCATCGACGATAACGATCGCCACGTTACTGTAAATGGAAATCGGTACCGCGATATGATAAACGATTTTTTTTGGCCGCAATTGAATGGAATGGACTTGGACGACATGTGGTTTCAGCAGGACGGGGCCACATGCCACACAGCACACGATACAATCGCGTTATTGAAGACTAAGTTCGATGAGCGTGTTATTTCGCGAAATGGGCCCGTCCAGTGGCCGCCGCGCTCGTGTGATTTGACACCTCTAGATTATTTTCTTTGTGGTTATGTGAAGTCATTGGTCTATGCCAATAAGCCGGCGACGTTGCAAGAGCTCAGAGCCAATATTGAACGTGAAATTGCTGGAATTTCGGCCGATTTATGCGAAAGAGTGGTCGAAAATTGGGTTCAAAGATTGGACTTCGTAAAACGTGCACGCGGTGGTCATGCAAAAGAAATCGAGTTTTATACTTAAATGTATTATATGTATATGTTCAAATTCATTAATAAAAAAAAAATTAGTTCAAAAGTCGAACAGTTTGTGTTTTATTCAAAAAAAAAGTTGAAGTGCTCTTATTGAAAAACCCTGTACTATCATTATTTATCGATTGTCATTTTAGGTTCTATTTTAAAATAAATACATACTAAAATAGCAACATGTCAAGAAAAAAACACCCCTTATAGTAATGCATTGAATAAAAAATCAAAAAATGTTGAAAGTTCATACGTTCGCAAATCAAAAATGGGTTCCAGATTATTTGCTATCGATTTGCAATTTGAAGTACAATCGTAAACTATAAGTAACAAAGCCCACATTAACACCTGCAACACAGGTACGATTTTGCTAAATCATATAAATGCGTCTTGGCATAGAAGTCTTGCAATAATACAGGTCTATAAAGTACACAAAAATGAATAACCAGTAAATTCACAGATGATGAAATAATCCAGGACCTCATGTACTCGTAACGAATTGTTATTCCTTCCGTTCGTCCAACACTTTATCCAGCGTCGTTAATATACTTGTGGCGGTTAAATTCAGCCAAACGTTAAAAAGTACCATTATATTTATTATAAGGCATGTGGAATCGACGGAAATACAAGAATAAGCAGAGTTGTATTGCACTCGTGTTTGTACACTTGGTGTGTTAATGCGACCGTGAACGACGTTAAATATATTAAGTAAGCGCAGTTGCATGACACTCGTGTGTGTACACTCTTTGGTGAACTAATGCTACTGTGAACAATAACAAATATATTAAGCAGGGCACTGTTTACAAACGAAAATGAGAATGTGGAAAATTACTTGCAATATGCCATATCCTATAGATGCAACCAGTTCCTTATACAACATTGCGAAGAATGTCGGAAAGTAAAATGGAGGCACTTACGTTAATATTCAATATCATTCTCATAATACACAATACACATCACAGGACCATAAGTACGTCATGAATTTTGTTCCTTGATTGTATTTTGTTTGGTTTCCTGTGCTTTTATGTGCTATTATTGCCAGTATGTGCGGGTTTAAGTAACTGGTATTACATTTGGAAATGTTCATAGATGATGAACTGGAATTCTAAACTAATAAAATAATTCTATTATTATCTGGTAATTTGTCATTAGTGTTTTCGTGTATCGTACTGCCAATATTCTGCCTAAATACTGGGTTCCGACCTATTTTTGCGGTCATGTCCCCTGAATTATTTTGATATCATACAGAGTGTAGGAATTGTTCGAGATATGATTCAAAGAAGAGCTTTTATGTGGTCTCTCAATTATTACTAGTTTGTGCGGGTATAAGTAACTTTATTTTGGTATTTCATTTGGAAATGTTCATAAATCAATAACATGGAATCTAAGCTAATAGAGTAATTCTATATATTATTATCTGGTAATTTGTCATAAGTGTTTTCGTGTATCGTACTGCCAATGTACTGCCTAAATACTTGTTCCCGACCTATTTTTGCGGTCATGTTCCCTGAATGATTATGACATCATACAGAGGGCAGAAATTGTTCGATTGATTCAAAGAATGCTTCTTTTTCATGATCTGGGGAATCCTCTGAAAGTACGTGAACGTTTATTAGAGTTCATTTCTTTAATTTTCTGTGGTCTATACCACAAAATGTTAAATTCACTATTACTCGAACGCCATAGCGTTAAACGTATGCTGAGCGCCAAAGGATAATTGAAGCTACATTGGGCCAGTACCGCCTTAACATAACAAATTTAATTGGCTTACTGCAAACTGTAGTTTGTGATTTTGATCATTGAACAGATATATTGTGGCTTATCCCAATATCGGAATTAGGTAATAAAAATGATTTGCTCGCTCTTACTGTGATCGAAACTATGCGTAGAATGAATATAACCTTAATTCCTTTATTTGAAATGCATTCGAAATAACAGGGTAATTTGACTGTGACCTGAAATTAAATGCTAAATAATCTAATGTAAGACTGTAGATGAATATATCAACGAATGTTCAGTTTAAGCTTAGATATAATACTATGACACGTAGAGTCTCAACTTCCAGTTGTTAACCTGTCAACTAATTTCTGTGTGATAAATTTTTTTAGCTCAACCAATTGCAACCAATCTAAGAGCTGACTACATTGTAAGCAATGTGAATTAAGATTAACTAAACCAAATTTGTGGAAACGACAGCGAGGGCAGCCAAGCATACGCTGGAAGGATTTCGTAGACCAGGACGCCCAGAGTTTAGGAATGCAAAACTGGATGACATTGGCTCAAAATCGGGACCGGTAGAGAGACTTTTTGCGGGAGTGTGTTGTGAAAATGCATATGAAAAAAATAAAGCTAATTTACTTAAAATATTGCAACACTAAACTAGAACAATTATTACAGTAAATCCGAGCATGTCCTTGCATGCTTTGTATTTAAAACTGAAACTATTTGTCATCTTTTAAAATTTCTTGCAATATTCTTAGCGTTTTGGTTGATAGAATTGACCTTGGCTCATATCAGAAACATAGATGTTTTTGGTGTTTGATTGGTCTAGGAAAGTGTTGGATATATTGAGGGTTTGTCAAATTCCCACTATTGGCTTCTAGTTAAAAATATTGAAGTAATGCATTATGTAATAATGGGGTAAACTAAAAGACGGTGTGTGACAGCCTCTAATTCTTTCTTTCTTTTTAAATACCATATTCTTGATTTCTTTTGAATTTGTAAAATATATAGGGCAGGGAAAGAATTTGAAGAAGAACCTGTTTGTAATAGAATTAATCATTTCTCAATTTTCTTCATTTTCTCTTATGAATTGAAATTTATATTCAAAAATCCTTTTTTTTTACTTTACATAGTAAAAGTAAGTATAGTACCTAATCATAAACATTTCCGAACTCGGGATTTTTGCCCATTACTGTATCTCCTGAGTCAGAAAAGGCGAAAATAAAAAAATCTCTGTCTGTCTGTCTGTCTGTACGTCTGGCTGCATGTGCCCACTCTACAGCCCAGACGGCTGAACTTATCGGGATGAAAATTCATATTTAAGCTTTTTACATAAATTGTGACGGGCCCGATGATTTTGACGGAAATCTGACAGCAGGAAGAGACAGTTAACTATATGGCTTGATGTTCGTACAGCACAAAAAGCAGCGCAGCACACAGCTCACAGTCATTATGATGCCCGACCGTTTTTTCGTCAACTTTAGTTACTTAGTTACAAAATTGGACACCACGAAAGGCCATTTTATTTAAACTGGATAATATATAGCCGATGGTGTTAGATTTTTTGAAAAAGGTCCAGTAGTTTCGAAGATTACCTCCTACACACAAACCAACATTACCTCTTTATAATATTAGTATAAAAGTATATATAAGTGCTTGACCGTAATAAGCCAAGTAAAGATCTGTAAATTAATATTAAATAATCATATACAAACTAATATGTATGTATTTTCCCTCCTATTATTTATCCTGGCGTTGGAAAGAGTGAGTCTGTACTCTTGCATCACGATTATCTCACAATCCTTATCTGGTGCTAAACTAAGATGAGAGTCAAGCAAATTACATCGAAATTAGTTCGTTCGTTTAAGACAGTGAAGATTGAACTCGACGTAGTGCGATTTTTTTTAGTTTGAGAAATTATTACAGCTGATAGACCATTAGCTACCAATAGGTACCCAATAATGTAAAATATGTGGGCTGATCGGGTAATCATATTTAGATTTAGTTGTTTTGCGGAACTATCATCAAGGTGCAGACTAGAGCCATCAAAATGCGGAGGCAGTCTTAGGAATACTTAGTTTCGCTTTCTCTCTCTCTCTCTCTCGCTCTCTAAACTATGCAGTTAAACGGGCTCAAAATATTGTTTATAAAATTAAACTTTTTTTTGGATAAAAATAACAGAATTAAAAATACAAGAAGACGCATGTTTCTGTGTTTCTACATTCCAACACTTATGATTAGTGAAGTGTACTAATTAGAGAGAAAGTCAAAGTTGCGAAAATCTGCCGGGTATCACTGTCTAACTATTTTGACATAGAAGTGTCTTCTGCGGTGAAAATTTTTTTCAAAGCCAAAACCTAAAAGAATTTCCTGTGTGTATATTTGTGACCAATTCAGGTGGCAGTTTGCCAAACACTATTGACCCGACTGCAATAAGACTGGAATGAACCGTGTTATTTTCGCACTTTGAGTGGTTCAAGCGGAAAACCTTTATGTTTTGCTTCCTTCTTTGGGGTTGCCTGTCTTTGTTGTTAGAGTTTCAAAAAGATTAAGTTTTAATGCAAATTGGGTTGACTTGTGGTTACTTTTATTTGGCATTTATCGCATTAGCTTTCCAATTGAAATTCATACTTTTTTCTCTTTGTCTGAATGATGTCAATGAAATTTTTATTATCATGAAGAATGAGTTTTATACAAAGAAGCGGTGTATGTATCTATGATTACGAATACATGCTCATAAATTGGCGGATTTTTTTACCGTTATTTGAGCAATGATAGTATGCAGAAGTTCGTGCCGTTAGTAAATTATTCTGCAAGTGAGAAAATGCCGTTTTTTAAGTAATCCCATGAATGGCAAATAACATTATTAGAATTTAAAATATATGTAGATAATCTAGTAATATCGTTGGTCAACGTAAATATATGAAATTTGCAGACTTTTTATTTTAATTTGAATTTATCTTTCCTGTGCGCATATACTTGAAATTTATTTACATGATTTAATTAAAAATAATTAAGTCATAAGGTATGCATTAATAAATTATTCTTCTAAGATTAAAGGTCCTGCCCTCCCGCAAAAAATCTCCGAACCGGTTCCGATTATACGCCGATATCATCCAGTTTGGAATCTTGAAACTCTGTGCGTCCTAGTCTGTGCCCATGATAAACAGAAATACAAGGTAATATATTGCGCATGTCTATCTCCATCTCTTTCTAACATTGATGACGTAAGCTTGATACCCTTTGATTTGTTTTGTTCGGTCATTATGAGGTATGATTTATTATACCTATCTGAACATTTTTTTAATAAAAGTTAAATAATAATTGGTTTTTCTTGTTAAGAATATTTTATTATTAAGATAATTTGAATACACATACACAGGTACACGTAGGTCATTATTATATATATTATATAGGTATATATTATAATACCTATCATAGTTTCAGTTAACTGTTTTGTTAATTTTTCTTTTTTTACAATGAAGCTTATTTTGCAACTCTTTATTTTTAATATTAATTCGAAAATACATCGAAAAAAAACTTTAACGATTTCAATGTTTAATTTGTTATCACAGTTATATTGAGAAATTAGAGAAGAAATATAATTTGAACATGATTTAAGTGAATTATTGTTTTCACCATTTTGTTCATTGAAAATCCTACCCAATTTTGCCAATTCCGAAAGAAATAATGCATTAGGATTATGCAAGCCCACTTCGCTAATAACATTTGTCCATGTAAGTCCTGATTCGTTGATTTCATCGCAATACATCTTTGTGATATTGGAGATCTTCCCTTTGAAACGTTTTATGAGATACCCAGCTAAATATTCTATGGCATCATACTTAATATCGCTCATGTCATCAAGAGTGAATATTTGCTCCTCATCATTTGCAATGGTTACACATTCTGTCGGCAAAAGATCCGATAATAAGTTGGATGATATCAAAATGCTTGGACTGTATCCTTACAATCCTTTTTGTCTTTCCTGGCTTTCCTGTCTAGCACAGATTGTTTCAAAATTGGAATTGAAGTACTCAGTGGCAAGAACAAAGTGGGAATAGCATCTAATTTTAAGTTTCTCGAAAGTGATTGGGAGTAATTTAGCAACTCATGCTTCAAATTGCGCACAAATTGGTCGGGAGCAAAATGTTTTGAGCAAACTCTGGCGTTTTTAGTGTTTATCTGACCTTTTCTTTGGCATTTTTTTACCCAAATTTTACAAAAAGAAGGATCTTTAAGAAATCCGAAATATTTGATTTTACCAGGCACTGCATTTAGGTTTCTTTTCAGTGATTTTTTATTACTGCTATTACAATTGAACATAGCACAAATTGTCATTTTTAATTTCTTTAGTTTTTCTTTAAGTTATTTTATTTAAATATTCACAAATTTCATTTTTCCTGTATTAAGAAAAAAACACACAAGTAAGAGAGGGAATTTAAGTGACTGCTGATCAAGAGGTATCAGAATGACGTACATGCGCAGAAAAAACCAAAATTGAAACGCGGAATATATTACCTTGTACTTCTGTTTATCATGGTCTGTGCCATTCTGTCAGCGTAGCACAGCCTTTCTCATTGTTGTGTCCCATAAACACTAAACATGATTCTATTCGCTCACTCGACCAATGTATGCTAAACACCGGACCGGTTCTCTTGACGATTTCAAAATTGCAAAAACGCTCGTAAAGATAACGTTATTATAGGGTCCATTCCACACATATATGGCCAATAATTCACAGAAAGACTTTTTTTCAGATTCGGCGAGTGTTCATATGAGTGCAGACTATTTTTAAACTGAAAATTAAACCACTTTTAATTTATTTACATTTACCACAAACTGGTCACAGAGATTCCCATTTTCTGAGATCGACTATTACACACGCGTTCGTTAGCTTATCGAGTTTGGACGCATATGATCGAAAATTCGAGTAAGCGCAATCAAACGCGAACTTCGATAAAAAATTTGGATAATTTACAAACATTGTTGAAGCTTGTGACTTTCCTTGAATTAAAACATCCATATGCGGGTTGACATTTCAAACAAAACACAAGGATTTCTTAGGGAAAAGTGGGGTGTCCCATTTGAAAGCCCTTTATAAATGGGTGTTTTTCTTTACTCAAATAATAAAACCTGCTGCGAGGAGTCAATAACTTTAGCCGAAGTTTTTAGTGTAACTGTTGGCTTATCAAAAAATTGTACTGTTTCCCAATGTACAAAGCTTCTTAAAATAGTAAATTATCCAAATCTTTCAATTTTAGAAATCTTTCGTAGTACTATATGATTTTATTGACGCTACGCTGAAATTTGTTGTTGCAATTATTTTCGATCAACAAATTCCGCCTGTTTTGTGTAAAACGCCGTCGGAGGAAACTTGCTTCTTCCCTTGATAACACTTTAAAATCATAAAAATACTTTTTATGATAAATAGCGCAAATGAAGTATTGCTTTTTTAAAAATGGCACCAATAGCCCTTCTCTGATTTTTTATGGTTCGCTGAAGATAAGGTTTTCTATTTAAGAATGTAGTTAAATATATATTTTCACTAGAGTGATTCGAAAAGTTTAAAAAATGTTATTAACCCATCGAAGGAAAAACGCTACAAACTCGAAATTACATGTAATGTTCCTTGCTCAATGTCTTCTATACAAAGAACAACATAACAATATTATTGAAAAATACCAAAGCGATGAAATAATTATTTTTTTTTATTTTTTTATTTTAAAAAAAAGTTAATGACATTAATTGCAACGAAATGGTTTCAAAAACACAATTGCACAATTTGCTCGTTATAGCCTCAATGCAGCATTCTTGTTTAGCTATAATAACACTGATGTAACGAAAATATCACCTAAGTGCGGCTATACCAAAACGGTTTAATCTCATAAATAAGAGACAAACTGTGTATAATAAAATGGCAAATGGTGCAATGACAATCACGTACATTTCGAATAAAAATTTTAAGGGACTTTTGTCAATAAATTGGGATAACCTAACATATCCTTTATTGCATAGAGCAATGACAAATGGAGTTAGTGTGCACGAGGATCAAAAAGTAAAATCATAATTTGAGCAATTTTTAGAAGAATTCCTTCCTAAGTGTAATTTCGATTGTAAGCTTAATTATTATATTATCTGTTCAAATCGTGATTGAACTAATACCCAAATGATAAATGTGAATAGTTATATTTTCTTTTGAAATCTAATTGTGTTATATCGTTTATTTTCCACAATTAAATATGCTTTAATTTTACTAATAAATCACAATTTAAATTTGTTGCACAAGTGCTTCAGATGTAACACCACTTTACAAAATGTGTTGTACAGCAGAAATGTTGACGTTTTTCTTCATTTTTACTACTGCCTAGGCTAGTACTTTCATAACTTCTCTGAGAAAACTCTACTTTCAGTTTGTTTTAAATAGTTCATGAGCAAGATAGATTTTACACGTTGTACAGAGCAATTGTGTATGAAATGCGTCATTCATGACTTTTATGAAGTAGACACCTTCTATAGTGAACTAATAGATACTGGTCAAGCTCCATATACTCTGCTGGATTATTCACTGGTTAGATGTCCAATGCAATGCTCGTCTACTGTAATTGCATTTTTTATCGTGAAAAAAGAGACTGGTGTCTGAAAGTACTTTGGAAACGTTTTCACAGATAGTTGACAACAGCACAAGGAAGGGATGTTGAGTTATTTGCTGAGATAAACAATCTTACTCAACTTGTGAATGAGCCCACTAGAATTCCCGTAGTTATAAGTTATTGACTTGTTTCCTATACCTCTTAAGTAAACAAATACAAATTCAGTTTATCTTCATCTCTAGAATTTTTAGACCATTTAGTATTATAAGGTAATTTCTTGTTGTCAAACCACACAGGTAAAGAGAAAAATCCTAAAAATTAAGTATGGATAGACGAGAAAGCCAACTGGGATGGCTTCAACAATTTCTTTAGTAGTATTAACAGGACACTTAATGCCAACAGTGGTTTGGATGCCATTTCTGATACGATCAAAAACATAATTAACGAGGGTATGTGTTTGATAGTTTTTAGCTTTTAGAAAATAATAGAATTTTTTTAAATTCTCTATATTAACTTTGCGTGCTCGTGGCTGGCTGGCTGGCTGGTGGGCAGAAACTTGTGATCAATTTTTAACACACTTCCTAAAGTCCGACTTTTTCAAACTTTGCACACATGTGTATTTCCCATGACAATACTTTCTATTAAAATTTTTGGTACTTTGGGCCTCGGTGTCCCATACAAATTTTTTAAAAAATTTCCCCGATTTTATTCAAATTTTATACGCATGTGTATCTCCGATGTACAACACTTCCTGTAAAAATTTGAAAGTAATCGGGCTTGAGGGTAAACTGATAGGCATTTAGAGCGCCACGAGTATTGTGGTTGAATTCGAAGAGAGGTGGCATGCAGCTGGCTATTTCTCTTGAGCACCGCTGGCTAAAGAAGCTATAAAATAGTGATAAGCAGGCAACGTTCCTGCGGTATTCAAGCGAATCTATTTTCATTTTCATCATTTTTTCGTTAGCGATAAGTTTTATCACACGATGTTGTATTATATCTAGCTGAAACAAGGTAGTTTTAGGCGCGCATCAGACCAGATATGACAATTGTACATAAGTTTAGGCCAGATCGGAGGGAGTGAAATATTTCTTGCATCGGGTTATAAGACCTAAATATTTCGCAGAATTTAGATGACGATAAATATGTGTCATTCCAATTAAGCTTGTCGTGAACGCACATACGAGAATTGCGAGTTTTTCAGTTTCCTCGTTGCAAGTGCCATTCATGGATAATGGCATTCGTGAAACGAATTAAAAATACTGCCTCGTCTTCAATGCCAACGCTCATTCACAATGACGTTCCAACTGTCAGTTCTATAGACAAGGCCAATCTGCTTGCTTCACATTTCGCAGCTAGCTCTACGCTACCAGATAGCGCGTTGTCACAACCTGTACTTGCAAGAGTCAAATCCTCTATGGGATAGATTTACTTTCGTAAATCAACAATCATAAATCTGCTGGGCCTGATGGCATTCCCGCTATTGTTTTGAAGAGGTGTTCTTCAACGTTGGCATTGCCACTGCACAGGCTTTTCCATTTCTTTTATTCTTCCGGAGTCGTCCGAAGGCATGTTCCTAAAAAAGGCGAACCACCATCTCTTTCATCGTACCGACCCATTGGGCTAACATCCATACTTTCCAAAGTCATGGAAACGCTGGTCATTCGTAAGCTCATGTAATTTCTTGAATCACGTGAAATGTTTAGAGACCAGCAGTACTGTTTTCGTAGGCATAAAGTTTCTAATATATACCACTTTTTAGATCTTGCACATTTCCACTGCTCCTACAAGAAATTTCGCGCAAAGAAATGCAGGATATACAGTTTTTTACTATTTATAAATGGTCCTTTATTTCCAAGAACCTATGATGATTGATAACACAACCAAGAATTTGCATTGCGATTGATCGCGAAACTCCTGACTGCTCAAAACTTGGTTTGAGCTAGTAGCGCAACAATCAAGTTCGTGATATAGTGCTTGCTTTACCTCCTAGTGGTGGTCCCCGGGCAACTATTTGTATAAATCCTTATGTATATAGGGTAAAATTGCAAGTGCGAACCGTCTAGCGTTTCTAGTCTAGGTAACATTGGTTAGCACCCTTCGGTAACGAACAATGCCCGCTACTGAAACCGACACAACACCTCGGATAAGTAATGTTCGAATAATGACGACTTTTGGCTATTGTACCTGGACAAAAATTGTTTTCTGAAATGTGAGGACGCTCCTTGACCAGGGAGTGAAGGACCTCAAAATTCCAGATTTCTTCAACTGGAACGTGAGTTTCTTCGATATAATTTGGACATACTGGGAGTGGGTGAAGTAGGAAGGCTCGGCGCAGGAGAGTACCAATCCCTAACGTGTAACACTGTGCTACAATACTCCAGCAAACCCTCCGGCAGTCTCCGTGAATCTGGAGTGGGTCTGCTGCAAACGCCAACAGCACACACAGGATTAATTTCCTGGCACCCACATGAAGATAGGATCTTATCGGCCAGATTTCAGACTAGGGTACGGCGCTTCAAGATCATACAGTGTTACGTCTCAAGGAATCTTTCGACTGATGATGAAAAGGACAACTTCTAGAATCAGCTAAGCGCTGTATTCAACGCAGCGCCGAATGGAGATATCGTCATCGACAATGAAGGACTCAAACATATGAAGGACGAAATGACAATGGTGAAAGATTTGTTGATTTCTGCAACACCAACCAGCTTGTCATAGGAGCTACCATGTTTGAGCATAAGACCTGTCACAAGGTCAGCTGGGTGTCAACTGACAGGCAATCATCATCTAACAAAATCGACCATGTGGCGATCAGCCAACGTTTAGGAGCTGTCTTTTAGACGTCCAAAACAGACGAGGAGCCGACATGGGTATGGTACGGGATCATCACCTTATGGTAGCTACTATCCAGTAACGTACTACATCAGTTCAAAGAATCCGCAATATCATCCGAATGCCTAGGTATAACATCGACCGGCTAAAGATCCCCTCAGTACGCCAACAATTAAGGGATAATTTATCGCAAGGAGTGGAAGCAATCAGCAGCTCACTGTAGACAACCATCCAAGAACATTGGAAGGCTGAGAAAACTGTTTTCACATCTGCAGCGGAAAGTATTGTTGGTAGAAGCCAGGCAAGGCGCAGCATGTGGCTTAAGATACCTGGAGGCGGATTGAAGAACGTAAGCTACTTAAGGCTCGTATTGTAGATACCCCAGCAGCAGCGAAGATCGAGCTAGAGTCCCTGTATCGAAGCTAAATGAGAGAAGTGCAGTGCAGTGTAAGACAGAGAAACGTAATTATATTAACAACCTGGCATCAAAACCAGAGGAAGCAGCGAGCAGGTGCGATAGCAGAACCGTTTACAGAATCAGCAAAGAGCTCTAGCCAACATCCGGTGAACGGCCTCGATGGTGCCGTACTCGTTTCAGATGAGGATCAGCTCAAGCGATGGAAGGATAATTTTTCTACGGTCCTTAACCGTGTATTCGCCAAAGATATGCACCAAAATCAAACGGAGCTGCCGGAAGTAACAATTTCCCATATTCGCACCTCAACACCCAGCAAAGACGTGATCGCTACCGCGATCAACGAATTAAAGAACAACAAGTCAGTAGGACTAGATGCAGAGCTTCTGCATTCCGCTCCATCGACATCAGCTGTAGTAGAGAGAGCTTGGAAGGCAGAATGTCTCCCCGACGAGTGGAAGAAGGAAATGATTGTCAAACTCCCTAAAAAAGGTAGTCTTATATAGTGCGAAAACTGGAAAGGCATTTGCGTTCTTCCTGCAGTTGCAAACATAATAGCCAAAGTAGTAATTGAGCGAATCTTGAAGATACACTCGATGCAGTACAAGCAGGTTTCCGCACTGGATCCTCCTGTGTAGACCACATAAACACCCTGCGGATCATTATTGAACAGTGCGTTGAATTCCGGTCACCACTGCCACAGTGTCAACAGACAGTTTATCTGGCTCGCCTTGCGCAGGAGAGGTATACATGATAAACTAATAGCTATTATTAAAGCAACCTATGATGCCTCTAAATGTCATGTGCTGCATAGAGGAAAGCTGTCAGAGGAATTCAAGATCCTAAGTGGGGTACGAAAAGGTTGCATTCTATCGCCGATACTCTTTTTGTTGGTGATTAGCGATGTGCTTCGCGCCGTTTTATCTACTGGAAACGGAGAAATTCGTTGGATTCTTACATCTCAACTCAAACATCTGCACTACGCTGACGACGTTTGTTTACTCTCACACAAGATTATGGAGCTGCACCAAATGGCAACAAATGTGGAATGGGAGGCAAATGTTGCGGGTTTGAAGATTGATACTGCCAAAACCAAAATCATAAACCTCGGCACTAGCTCAGTAGCTCAAGTTAACATTGCTGGACAACCAGTAGAGAGAGTAGAGAGTTTCCAATATCCTGGTAGTATTTTCTCGACCGAAGGTGGAACCGAACAGGATATTGGAGCCTACGGAACATCTTAAGGGTTTTCTGCTCAAACCATTTCTCTAACGAACATCTTTACCAGAGAACGGGTCAGGAACCAATAGGCACAACCATCCAACGACGGAAGTGGCAATGGAATGGTCATACACTCCGAAAAGGTGACATTTCCATAGCAAGCTACGCAATGCAATGAAATCCGTCATCTTAGGTTGGTAGAAGAACTAGTCTTCCGAGAAATACATAAATACAGTTTAGGAGGAGTCACGGTAATTGGGGAAGAGTTGGAGAGAGCTGAAGCTTATTGCCAGAAACCGCACCTGATCGCTAAGCTCCGGTGTCATGACATTTCACATAAGCGAGATAAAGGGAACCTTCCTGTGAGAGCAAGGTAGTTAGACAAATTAGGCCTAAGCATATACCAGTGACTAAAAGTGAAAAATAATAAAAGAATAATATGAAAACGAACTAAAAAAAAATCTTAAGAAGCTCTATATTTTTCCCCAATCAAATTTCACCTTTTCGGCACAATCAAGAACATATAAGTATTTTAAAAAAATTCTTTCCATTGTATCAATACAAAATTTAATTTTTCTATCCTAAAACAAAAATTAATTATTATGACTTTGACATAATTTTTGATGTGTCTTTTTTAATCGAATTTTTTTTGTGCACTTTATTTATTCATCGAATGAATGTATTGTCATATTACTTATAGCATTAAATGAGTATAAAAAGATCCCATTTCATTCTCCACCAACAAAAACTTTAAACGTAAGCTACAAAGAGTTCGAGTTTATCGGTACATTACAGAATTTGGGTCATCAACTTAACTTCAAGTCTATTGCCTCAGCGTAAAATGAACTGAAAATTGAAACGAAAATTTATTTAATCCTTGTAAAAGTTTTGCTCATCGCCATGAGTAAAAGTTTATCTGCTCGCGTTGGCGTTGCATTTCTTTTTTTTGAGCGCATCGAAAGGTGGATTATTCGAATGGATATTGACATGCAATATAAGTTACCTACAGCTTTTAAGTATTCGAAGGCTGTCTGTCTTAATTGTTGGTATCTGCATTTTTAAAAGGAAATTCGTTTTTGTTGCGCTTATATTTTATTTCTTTTTTTTAATATGCATATACATATAGGAATTCAGAAAACTATTTGTCTCTTCAATTACATTTTTTGGCAGAAAAATTCGCAGATTATATCACAACGAATTTTTTACCATACAGCAGCGTGATGTACATATTATACATCACATCACATCATCTGTAGTTTGTGGTTTTGCTTGCTCTGTGTTATATTGCCCCTCAACCGCTGATTAATTTTTTAACATCAGAAACTATAAATATTGACCTCTTCGAAATGGGATTCTTCGTAAAGATTAACATAATAAAGACGAATAGCCAAAATCTGTGGCTTAACGCACGAGAAGAATTAAAAATGCACAGGACATTCTGATAAAGACTTTCATCAACAACAAGAGAGATAAATTGAGTTAATTGTTAAACACCAACCCTGTTTACATGTAAACAAGAACAAGTGCACTGAGTGAACTGATTTTTTTTGTTTTTGTAATTTACCTTGTCAGTGTCGGTGGTGCAGTGGTGGGTTCGATTCCCGGCGCGTCCAAAAAACGCACGAATTTTTTTCACCGCACTGATTATCTACATAATACGACGCTGTACAGGTAATATGCAGTTGCCGTATACTGCTGTATTCATATATACGGTTGAGTTGATTTGTGAAGTAATGTGGGTTTATGAGCACAATATTCTTTGTAAGTTGTCGAGTGTCAACTCAACTCCACCCACCACAACAATTTCCTTCTTCTATCCAAATCTTTGCAATCCCACAGTGCCTAGACATTGGGTACTATAAGGGTGCAAATCCCTTTAAGCGTGCGCTAATTAAAAAAAAAGCATATGAAAAAGAAAGCTATTGAAAATTGTTGGTAACGGACAGGTGAAGTTAAATGAAAGATTTTAAAACTGTATGTTAATAGTAGACAACCCAATTTTTTTTTTATAAAAAATTTATTTTCGATATAGTTTTTGAAAAAAGTTTACACTTTTGGAAACCTATAAAGTTGTTCTTTTTTTATTTTTTGGAACAAGAAAAATTGTTCTAAGAACATAAATCTGCTTATCAGAAAAATTAAAAATAAATACGTATATATAACAATGCAATATTTATATAAGAGATCAGTATAGTTTATGGAATTTTTTATTTATTTTGGCTCAGACTGTAAATCATTTCACTCACATCTAGAAGAAATGACAATCTTTCAGCTGCCGAAATTTTTATAACAACACCTAAAAATAACGATAACAGTGATGAAGAATATACTTATATAGATAATTTACCAAGATATCAGCTTTTGGCAGAGGCGGAACTCCTCGCCACGGTCAAATCAATCAGAAATAGAGGTAACAAATTATATTTCGTATAACTCCTTTATAGACCAAACTGATGAGCCACTTTCTAGCACATCAGCAGAGAATCCTCCGCAATCTAAAATAGCGTGCAGTTTCAAAGAAGTGGAAGCCTCTAGATGTTCCCGAAAAACCAAATAAAGAGTCTAATCAACCTACTTTTTTAGATGATTTGGATAACCAACTGAAATTTCTGAACTCTTTTCCAATGAGGAAGTTTTTTACCTATTTCTTTCAGAAACGGAAAAACCGTGCAACCATATAAACGGCCAGAAACTGTTAAAGTCTTTGCAAGGTGAACTTAGTGGGCGAAGTGGCTCAGTGGATAACTGCATGGCTGCTGAGAAGGAGTTTCGTGGTTCAAATCCCAGTAACCCTAAAAGCATTTTTCACGGTGTCGCACCTCTCGCGAATGTCTGACAAACGTCCGAGAGTAATACATAATATTTCACGGAAAGCTTCTCAATTCGCCGCTCGGATTCGTCATTAAATTGTAGGCCCCTTCCATTTGTGTGAAAAAATATACATGCACAACACCTTGGACCGCAACGGTCCATTTAATAAGGATAACTTAACTAAAGTACCAAAAGCTACACTACTTATGTTTAATGTATTAAACAATCCTCTACGTTTCAAATATTACCGACGCCAACAAAATGTCGCCAAACCATAGTTGTTTTTGGTCTCTTCGGAGAAAAGTTTAAACTTGTTGACTCGAATCTGATTCGTGGATACGGTAGTGGTCTGAATCCAGAGCTTTTTTTGGTTTCCTGGATTAATAATTAATTTGTGTGCCTGTTTGCATAATATTTTTCCATTTTGCTTATGCTACGTACATTATATTAAGGAAAACCGCATAATAATCGTCTTTTTCATACTAGACGTGAGATATACTAATATTGGATTCTGTGAACCCGTAAGTCTTGTAACAAGTTCATTGTTGTGAATTTGTTTTAATTTGATTATTTGTTAGTTGTAAGTGATTTTTGTAAAAAAAAATGCAAATAATGGCAGAAGAAGCCGCCAGGGCACTGGCTTTGATTGCGGATGGACGAACTGTACGGTATGCCGATATTATGATAAGAAACCCGGAGACGATTTTAAGAAAAGCCATTAAAAGATAAAGGGAAACCAAGTCTTACACCCAGCATCAAGGCTCAGATCGCCAGAGCAACTTCTGAATCTGTGAGCCTTCGGAATCATCATCAAACAGCGGTTGAGCTGTCTAATAGACCAATATGTAGAAGGACAGCTGTGAATGCTCAAATGGTGAGGAGACGATAAGTGGAAACTCGTGTACCGAAACTTAAGGTAAAGCATAAACGACGTCGAATGGAATTTGCTCGCCTTCACCAGCATTGGACAGATGCCGACTGTGGTAAAGTCCCTTTCACTGATGAGTCAAGGTTTTGTCAGCGGTCACCAGATGGACGAGTGGAGATGATCAGGTGAGAGATACTCTTCGGCAACACTTACCCAGCGGAAAAATTTCTAGGGAGGTTCCGTCATAGTGTGGGCAGGAATTTCGAGGCACGGAAAAATCGAGCTGTGCATCGTGGAAGAATCGGTGAACTCCACAATTACATTAACAACATCCTGGAGAAATGTATGGGTCTATTCGCATTATTTATTTTCTTATTCAGGATAATGCTTAACCACAAGTCGTCAGGTCAAACCTTTGCAAAAAGTTGAAATTGACGTTATAGCTTATCCTGCGATGAGCCCGGAAATGAGGCCCATTGAACACTTTTGGGACCTGCTGGAGGTCTGATTACGATGCGATCTACCCTTCTAGAGACACTCAATGCCTTTATCGAGGAATGGAGCAATTTCCAAGGTAAGACCGGGGGAATTAGCTTAGCTTTGTTAGATGTTCGTGGCGGCAATCACCACTACTAAAGAAACGAAGATCCGTTAAACAAGAAATGATAACAAACATGTAAAATTTGGTTTTTTAAGTTTCTGTCCATTTTCCTTAATTTATGTTTTATATCAAAGTTCTTTTTGAATTACTTATTATTATTGTAATTTTGTAATTGATGTTAAACTAACTTCTCTTTGAGGTAGGACCTGAAACTTTAAATATAGCTCAGAACTGGATGAACACTGACAACTCCGAAAAAACTCAACGCGAAATTGCAATTTGTTTCAGATTAGAGCAGACTACAAAGCGTTTTAGATTAAAAATGTATTTTTATTAGGTAACATGTTTTTATTAATAAACAAATTTGTATTTAATAAAACGTTTTTTGCGAACTTACTTCAAATTATTGCAAACTTTCAAGGCTGATTTGAGGTTCCGTAATAAAAAGTTTTAATAATATTAACAATAGAACCTACAATTTAAGACCACAGTAAAAGTAACACTAACTTTTTGTTCGTATACGAGTAAATAACACAGTATTTTTTGATTTCTTAAGAAACTTATGCTGGAAAAGTAACAAGGAATGCAATTATAATAATTTTATCGTATTTAGATTGCTAAATTATAGACTTTTCTTTAAAGTAGAACAATTAATAAATTAATTATTATAAAGACTTTATTAAAATATATTTTCAAACTACAATAATGTCAAAAAAAAATAAGTTTGTTATGGTAGAATATGTAACGTTGCGTCTACTCCAGATTAATTGTAATTTTCAGTTGTGGTTCTTCAGCTGGTTTATCCAACCTTAATACAATTACAAGGGTGGTTAAACAACTATTCATGACAAGAAAAGCGGCTTCTTTGATATGGAATCTGTCGTGAGTGTTAGCAGATATTTTCGAATTGCTGGTTGATGGTTTGAATTATAAAACTGCTTCCTGAAACACTGAGCAAAAACGTTTATGAAAAACTTCAAAATAAAAAAACGCAAAACAGAAAAAAATTATTTATTCAAGCCATTAATTATGTACACGTTTTTTGTATATGATATGAGTTAAAAGAAATCTTATCCAATCTATTTAAAAAAAGTTTTTGGGGTTTGGCCGAAATAAATTTGTACAGTTCTGACTAAATTTAGTAATTTGCTCTACACAAACCGACTTCACACTTGCAGTTCTAATCTTTGTTCATACGTCTCTTTGCAGATGAAAAAAACCATCTATAACAACTACAATTTCATGTAAATTCTCTAATCGGTGATACACATATATGCAAAGTTTGAATAAAATCGTTCTTTTGGAAGTGGACCAAAAATTTATTACAAGATTCAAAATACCCTACGCCAAAATTCAACATTCACAAGTTATGTGGCGTTCTTTTGATAGAAAAAGTCCAGATATACCGCACTGAAATTCACAAAAGTGCACTTGATATGTTTGCTTATGCTACAATTTTAAAATAAAAACATTATCTTAGCGTCATCGTGGAATTTGTGCGACCATTTCGACACAAATTCAAATACAAAATGTACTATGCACATTTTTTTCGCTTGGCGCCAACAATTAGTGCTCTTGGTTAAGGAAGAGTTTAGGAATAAATGAATGCCACATAAGTTAGTTGTCAATAAATTCTTTTTTGACAGTTTGTTCACATTTTACTGATAGAAATTTTTGTAGTAAAAGTTGACAGAATTCGCATGGAGGGTAAATGAAATACTATGTATGGAAACGCTTTTGAGTAAAACTTCGCAACAATTCGTAACAATTGTTACTATTTTTCAGTACGGAAACAGACCTCATTACATTGTAATATATGCTGCGAAATTATCGAATAAAAGTTTTATTTTTTTTTCTAAAATAATAATCCGCAATGCTTTTACAATGTGTGCAAAAAGAAAACTATGTGATGAAAATCTAGTGTACCAACAAAATTGGGAATATGGTTATTTTTAAATTCTCTATATTAAATTCTCGTGCCCGGCTGGTCAGATCTTTTGATCAATTTTTAACCCACTTTCCAACCCTGATTTTATTGAAATGGTGAAACATGTGTATTTCCGGTAACAATACTTTCTATTAAAATTTGGGGCACATCGGGACTCGGGGCTCCCATACAATTTTTTTACAAAATTTAACCGAATTTCTTAAAATTTTATGCGCATGTCTATCTACGATGAACAACATTTCTTGTAAAAATTTGGTAGTGATCGGCCCCCGGGGTCGGCGCCGGGCACCCATACAAATTTTATTAAAAAGTACCCGATTTTCTTCAAGTTTTATACGCATGTGTAGTGCATGCATGGTAGTGATCACTACCAAATTTTTACAAGAAGTGTTGTTCATCGTAGATACACATGCGCATACAATTTTAGGAAAACCATACAAATTTTATAAAAAAAGTACCCGATTTTCTTCAAATATTATACCCATATGTATCTCCGATGGACTACACTTTTTGTAAAATTGTTTAAGAAGTGATAGGCACCGAAGGGGGGAGGGGGGGTACCTATATAATTTTTTATATATTAGCCCGATTTTCTTCAAATTTTACACACATCTGTGTGTTGTGTTTTACATCAAGAAAATTAAAGATGAACAATGTTATGGACATTGTAATTAAAATAGTAAATATCATTAGAAGTCGTGGGGCAATACATCGCAATTCCAGGATTATTTGGAGGAATTGAACTGTCCAAAGATTTTTGGATATAATTAATAAAATCGATATATTTATGACAATGAATGATAAAACGGTTGAGGGATTGTCGGATCCAGAATGGTTAATTGATCTATATTTCTTGGTTGAAAACAAATTAATCTGGTCTGGGAAAAGCAATTAATAAATGGCGATGTTACACATTTTCCGGAAGTTAAAAATACCTACCCTTTTAACAAACTTGTGCAGAAATATGCGAGTAATATACAGAATTTATCAGAAGCCCTTGAAAGAAGATTCCGTGAGTTGGATAAATATGACAAACATTTTAAAATATTTGTGGCACCATTTAAATTTGATACAAGTGCAGCTCCTTCGCTTCTTCAAATGGAAAAAATTAAGCTGAATTAAAAATTATTTTTGACGACTTGTGTAACATCGAAGGTATATTACTCAAAGAGCCTTTCCAAATTTAAGAAAAAAAGAAATCTACAGAAATTATCGATATACATATTTTTAGATTCGTTATTTCTAGCCCTATAATGATGTAAAATCCATATAAATAATACGAGATAAATATACAAAATATACGAGAATAAGAATGAGAATCTAAGCGACGCTAAACTTTAAAAGGATAAAAAAATAGGGATCTGTGAATGTTTTTTTTAATTTTTCTTCTTTTTCTCGTTTTTTTGCAGCTGCAGAGGTAATAAAGTCTAATTGGTTTCCAACTGTCCAATTAGACATAAATCAAAATCGACTTAAATGGTTGTAGTAAAGGGGCAAATGAAGTTCAAAAATGCATTTAATAAAGAAATCACATTGCTAGACTTGAAAATAAAATCAATCATAAATATACTTAAATACTTTTACCTAATTTAAACGAAAGTCTTTTCTTTCAGTGTACATTAATTTTACAAAGTACATATACTCTTTGATGGTCACAAAGTCTCCTCTTTGCAACAAAGAGCTTTTATTTTGCCAAAATCGTAGATAACACAAATGCACAAACCTCATAAGATTTACATTCTCAACTAATAGGAAATACATATTTGTTGTCAAACATTTAAAATGTTAACCTAAACAAAATACATGTTGCGGTCCTTTTGTCAGTTGACCAATGCAAGTTTCGGTTTTGTTAAAATGTCACAAAATGCATTCCATTTATTATTTGATGCAAACGTGAACGTGATGCAAATATTTTAAATCAAATAAATAATGCTAATGCGATAGATATGCTTACCGATATTTTATCTGCTATTTGTTTCCGAGTAAAATTTATTTTGTTTGCAATTTGCATAATATATTTTGTCCGAGTATGATCATTTTCGTAATGAATTTCAATGAACCCGAATGTTCAGCCTGAATTTCAGTGAAACCTTTCGATCCATTATTCCCTTTTTGCAGATAGATTTGAAACAACTTCATATTATATTTTCAAACGCTTATACCAAAATAATTAAAGTAAAATAATATTCAGTAAGCGTACAAATAATTAAGGAAATAAAATTGAAAAATTAAAATTAATATTTAATTTTAAATGAATAAATAATAATTCTTCCTTATAGTGAAATTTAATTTGATTTAATTTTAATTTTAACTTGATTTTCAAGAGAAAGGAAAGAGAAAATCGCAATGTTTAAACGTCGGTACCAATAACTGAAACATAAAAGTACTCGTAGCTAGAGATAACAAAAAATTTACAGCAATACCCGAGTTCAGTGTATGTTTTCTGCATGTGTATTGCATAATCGGCGAAGTTCTTTAAAAGCTTATACTATTTGCTATGCCAATATTACCAAAAATATTTTTATCTTACTTTTTAGTTTACTTTCAAATCACTTACGTCTTACCATTAAAGTCCATTTTATCAAACAAGGGTGGTTTGTTTATATAATATTGCAGCTCATGATATCTTTGTGTTCTGAAGGTATTCTGTTCGAAAGCGGAAATGTTTCTATTAAAAGTGTTATTGCCTAAAAAATGGAATTCAAGCAAACAAAAATAATAAAGGAAAAAAATATTCAAAAACCAGTTATTAATAGCAACTGAATGATTTTCTTGGAGTCGTTCAATACATGTCGTTATATAGGAAGGATACCACTCTACTGCAGAACATTTCTAGGGATAACATATTATATAACTTTGCAGGTATACAATTTACGATGACAATCATTACAGTAGGTGAACAATCATTATAAAAATGCACGGAGACCCTGGAAATCTAATGCAGTGTTTGGACAAAGCTACGATTATAATCGAGCACGTTTGAAGAAACGTTGAAAAAACATGCAGATTACCATGAACCAAACTCGAAACTCAAGTCATTCGTACCAAATGTAATTTCAATTTATGTTTCTTAAATAATACTAAAATCTATTTTTTGAAAATATCAAAAAAAAAAAAAAATTGCCTTCTTTGTCTTTATTTAATTCTTTTCCCACATAATTTAGTCTTCAGACTGCAGAGACACACCTAACCCAGTTGATTTAGCCGGAAATCGGCCAAACGGAAGTGTCAGTTTACTTGGAATTTTTATCGAATTTTTGCAAATACCTCAAAAAGTATAGCACTGATAAGAAATTTGTTAAGTGCAAAAGAAAATTAAAAAAAAAACTACCCATAAAAATTACAATTTTTCATGTAATTTCTCTAATAGGAGATACATGTTATGTGTTTAAAATTTGAAGAAAATCGAGCTAATTTTTAAAACAATTATATTCGGGTTCACTCCAAAAATTATACAAAATGTTTTGTCTTGTGTTTTGAATGCTTGTGGATCATAGCGATGTCTATAAAATTTGAAGAAAATCGGCTTAATTTTTTTAAAAATTTTGTATGGTGCCCCACGACCCCGGGGACCGGGGGACCCAAATAAAAATAGAATCTGTTGTCATCGGGGTATGCATGTACAAAATTTCAATGAAATCGGACTCTGGGAAGTGGGTAAATTAATTAATTGATCGCAATATTCAACGACAAAAAACAAACAAACACAAGGGCACGCGAAGTTAATATAGAGAATTTAAAAAAAAATCTACAAAACTGAACTACGTTTACTGAAGATTCCGGTCCCGCAAGGTTTGAATAAAATCGGGTTCATTTTGGAAAAATTTATACGGGAGCCCTCTACTTCAAAATTCAAAATTAATATAATTGTGGTAACATAGTAATCATCCTTGTTTACGTTTTATACTTCCATTTAGTGCGTGTTTGTGGTTGCCGTGATGAGGTTTTATTTTTTGCATCTATTTTAAGTTGTTACACAAAAAAAAAACATTATTAATAATATAGATAATGATAATATAACCATAGTAATTTGGTCATATATCATATATTATGAAATTTATATTTTACATACTATATGATTTTGCATGAGTTATGACATATTTTGGTGATGTATCAAAGAGTCGTCGTGGCTCAGTGGTTAGTGCATGGACTTCTGAGCAGGAGGTTTGAGGTTCAAATCACAGAAAACACCAAAGTAATTTTTTAGGATCCCACCCATCGCGAATGTCTGACAAATGTCTGTGAGTAAAAAGAAATCTTTTCTCAATTCGTCGCTTGGATATGGCATTGAATTGTAGACTTCTGGCCTCTTCCATTTGTGTGCACACGCGCACAACACAAAAGGTCGCAGATTGGACCGCAGCGGTCTGTGGCGCCAAATATTATTTTATCAAAGAGATTTACAAAAAAATTTCTCTTCAACGTTAAAAATTTATCACAAAATTCCACCAGCCAGTCAGCCACTGACAGACAGACACATGCCGACGAAATTAATATAGAGAACTTAAAAACAAATAAACCAATATTAATTAATATTAATTTTTAATTAATTTTTAACAAGATCTGCTGTTGATTGCAGATAAAAGACAAAAGCGCAAGGTTTTTAAAATTTAGTAACAAGTAAATAACTTTTATAATTTCGGTTTTTACTTTCCAAGTTAAAGAACTTTTATAAAAATAATTTTTTTTTACTTCTGCAATTAATATGATAAGGGCTAACAAAATTTGTTATGCTCAATTTTGCAACTAGACTACAGTTTTTGCCTGTTATTTGAGTTACTAATTAGTTGTGCATTACTCTTACCCAGTTTTTAAATTTGAATTCCTTACAGAGCTAATTGTAAATTTAGAGTGTTGGTGGCTTGATGTTCCTTTGTGAGTAAAAATAATACAAATATTGCAAATGGCATTTAGTTCGTTGGCAGCCTTGCTTGATTGATTTTAAAATACATGAGGTTTGCGTTTGTGTGGATTTAGATGGCGCTCAACACAATACAGTGCAAGCCAAATATAACTTGTGTAGCAAAAGCTTGCTCTAAAGTGCTGGAATACATTTGCTATTTTTTATTTTATTTAATTATTTGGAATACAGTAACTTAATAATTTTATTAATTTAAACTGCATATTTATGCTGAGCCTTATAGAAAAGAAAACAATATTAGGACAAGTAAGTTGGATTAAAAAAAGTAAAAGGGTATATATTGAGGTTTCTCGTACATACAAAATTTTACTTCAAACCAAAGTTTTATATTCGAACATCAATTTATTATACCTACTCAATTTACCAATTTATGGCTGGCTAGACGAAGTCGCATTTTCTATGTAACGGATCTACTACTGTACTTGTTCAGTTGATAGAATTTTAAATGATGATGCCGAAAATGAGCGCTAATAAAATAGATAAACCTCTGCTGGATTGAACTACCTACCTTTCTAAGCGTTCAATCCAGATCGCAACGTATGTTAACCCTCCGTCGGGCGCAACCCGAGATTTCCAAATTTGGGCGTAATGACAGGCACATATTAAAGATTTATCATTCAATTCCTATACTCTTAAGGTGATCTGTGACCTTTATTAGGATGCACAAAGATATAATTTATGAAATTGGAATAAAAAACTTCGTTTATTGAATTCAAAGAAAATAATTCTTTAACAAAATGAAAATAAGAAAGTAAATTCATTACCAAAAATTAAAAAACTTTAAATTCACAAAAATCAAAATTATTTCGATTAATATACTACACTTATTCACATACATAATAATTATAAATTTTTTAGCAGTTGGCTCGTTTAGGTGCAATCTTGGCAGAAGAGACCAAGGCGCGATGAGCCTAAATGGCCACTAAACTTAAAAATTGACACCACGTGGACGAGTGAGCAACTGCTATGGTGCATCACAAACAACACGTAAAATGACACGTGTATCTTGAGGGACGGAGCCCTGCGTGCTAAAGCGGCAAGAGGAGAACGAAAACATTTGTGCTGTGCCTGTCAGGCCTATTACGCCCGACGGACGGTTAAACACGTAAATTTCTGACCGGACATCAAAGTAAAATGTAGTGAACATAGAGTAGAATTTAACGCGTCCAAAACCAAGTCCTGTCTCCTGTAGTCTAAGCGAAACGTGACCCACCATCAATTATCAAGGAAATGCTTGCAATTCAAGATGCGTGTGCAGAGAAACTCCTTTTTTATCGCTTTAATTTTCTAACACCAACTAAGGACAATAAGGGTGCTAATTTCTTAAGCGTACAAACATTAATAAGAAAATGGCATTCTGGCATTATGGCACGGAATGCAATTCAGCTGAAATCACATAACAAACGTACTCTCATTTTCATTTCTTGCTTTTCATGAGTTTTTTTGGGGTAGATAACATGACAATACACATGCTGGTAAAATGAGTATTGTATCGAATTCTTTTATTATGTCATTATTTTCACTAAACTACTAATTTTTAATTAAATTTTATAATCTACTTTTAAGAATGACGCCAATTGGGTCGGTATCCTGTAATATCCAATCACGATTTGGTTGACTGGACGAAACCTTTTGTGCAATTGAATACTATTCAAATATTAAAGCTGAAATTTTGTGCGCAGCTCATGAAACTTTTCATAGTGCCCGAGTATGACCCGCATGACGTATCGGGTTTGCCGCTATGACGCGTGAGAATGTTATTTTATTAACTTCTTTGAAGTCTTTTTAACCAACTTTCACATGTCCTAGAGAGCACAGCTCAGTTTTACAGGCCATTTCTGAGAGTCCGTGTGTGACGTGTCGCGCGTGGTTTTTAACTTATTTTAGGTCCTTTTTAACCACCCTTCGCATGCATTAAAAAAAAGGTTTTACTCGAAAAACGAAGTTTGTTACATTTAATTATTTTATTGTTCGCTACACCAACCCGATTTTATTAAATCTTTGCCAACATGTTTGTGTTGGTTTTTTCATCCTTTATTTATCTGTCTCTTAACACTAAATAAAATTAGATCTTTTATCCAGCACTTTCGTTTATATTGCCAGTTTTACACAGCTTAATAAAATTCTTAGAAACTAATTATTAAATTTAAAGCGAATGTAATTGTATTAACGTTTAACCCTATCCGTACATGGCACGCAATTACTCGTTGAAATTAAATACAACTGCAGTCATTTTCTACACTCGGTCGAATAACGTGAAGCATAATATTTCAGACTTTCTTAAGAACCAAGGCCTTAATACCACTGTTCAACACAAGAAACGTTTCATTCATTCAAACTGCTTCAGGAATTTAAGTGGGTTAATTAAGTTTTAAACTCTGATCTTCATCAATTGATCTGCATCGCCGAAAATTAATTGTTGAACAACAGACGGGTAAACGCATAGACGTTGACATACGCTGGTTTAATTAATTTCAATTATCCTATTAACACGGCAGAGCAATCCAATACATTTCAGGTTTATTTGATGCGTCAAAGCACTAATCGCAGAATTATCGTTGTATTTGTCTATTAATATTATATCCATTCAAATTACTAGAAAATTGTTGCAGTTTGAGGTTCACAAAGTGGGTCATGAATATGTATAAGCTCTTAAAACACTTAATCATTAAATCGAACTCCTTTGGATTATGTTTTAGATATAATTCGAGTAACATGCATGACGTCGTTTTCAGTTGCATTTGGACGGAAACAAATTTCTTTTGCCAGATGAATCCTTAATCGTTGTTTAAATGTCCGTTAAATTAATCGTTAGTTAATTGCCGTATTTAAAAAATGTTTCTTCTATCCTTCTATCAATATTACTAGTTATGGAGAGTATTGATATATTCGAGTATTGGAGAAAATATCCGTTTTATAAAATATCACGACCGTTTTGTCTCAAATCAAACATTTTTTTTAGTTATTGCATTTGCTACAGCCGTAATTTCGAATATCTGCTTTTAACCAACTTTCAAACGACCTAGAAAGCTGAAATTTTGTGAACAGTTTAGTCTGAGATCCCGCGTATGACGTGTATCGCTAGTCATGTGTAATGAATGTTAATGTTTTTTTCGACTTCATTTTGACAAACTTGCACACGGCATAAATAGCTTAAATGTTGTGAGCAGCTCAGACTCTTATAACTAGTAGATATGCACATTGGCAAGTGTATTTCACTAGGTTGCATTAAGATACAACCTAAAAGAAATATTGTAAAGTACAAGTATTATAAGTGTTCTTGTGTACAATTAAAGTTAATACCAGTATAAATTATGAACTTGTGTTATTTTTACTGTTTGAATATTAAAGTTAATAAACTTGTATCGTGTTTTATTTGCAAAATCCTTTACGAACTCAAAAGCCTAAATTTCGTAATAATATCAACGATTTATTAACGATAATTATTTTTATTTTTAAAATCTTTCATTTGTGAGGTAGGTGACAAATAAAATTTGTATGGCTAACATTGTGAAACAATCAATGCCACTTAATTTGAACACAAAAATGTTCGCTATTAGATGAACAAGAATTATTTCGATTAAACCGATACCTTCACTAAAGTTCGACCACTAACTGAACAGCTAAATTGTTACTAGTTTGATATTTTCACTGCTTATTATATCAAGTGATAATTGGTATTGATTCTTTTTTAGAGAGAGACATAATTGTAAGATATTCATCCGGTTGTATTCCTGGTACAAGAAGTAAGTTGCTATGACGAATATGTTTTAAGTTATATATGAATTTGGTGGGTTATATGTAATTTTCTTCCAAGTTTGCTACAACGATTGATTAAATCAAAAACTGGAAGGAAAAGAGTTTCAATTCCACTACCAAACAGTATTAAATAATACAAAAAACAAATGGGTGGCGTTGTTTTGCATGGCAATATACTGGTGTTCAGTTGAAATTCATATTCGTTAAAGGAGTTATGGTGGCCACAATTGTCACACTAAACGGAGTTTTATAATTATTGTATAACATGTAAAATGTTAACATGTAGCTATGTTTTTTAAGTATTGTTCTTATTAAAACATTTTATTTCATTTTATATTGAACAATGTACAAAAAGTAACTAATTTTTATTGCAATAGTTTTTTAATTCGTATTCGAAATAATAACAAATTGAAATTTAAATAGAAATAATAAGTTAAATGCCTGGAGTTTCCACTGTCATTGTAGCACAACGGTTTGGTACTCGAAGAAAATATTAACTGTTATGTTTTGTATGGTGTTGGATAACTGTGTTGAAGTGCACAAATCGCTCTTATCGTACACATAGGTATATAACTCGTATAAGGCCTGTTGTAGCGAAGTAAACTGCTGGTTAAAATTATAAAAACTATTAAGTGATAATATAAAATTATAAATGGCCTCAGGGCCCGTTCACTCCAAAAAGATGCAAAAAGTTTTGTCCATCGGAGATACGGAATATTTTAAGAAGTTGGGCCAATTTTTAATATTTTTTTATTGGCACCCCTCGGTCCTCAGGGCCGTAATAAAGTGTTGACCATCGGAGATACACATGTGTAAAAAATTTAAAGAAAATCGGGTTAATTTCTTAAAAATATTTCTATAGGACTTCAGGACCCCGTGGCCCGGGGTCTCGAAATTTTTTACGAAAAGTTTTGTCCATCGGATATACACATGTATGTATATAAAATTTGAAGAAAATCGGGTTAACTTTTAAAAAAATGAGTATTGGGCCTCACGACCCCGGGGCCCGGGGTCTCCAAAATTTGTACAAAAAATGTTATACAACGTAGATACACATGTGTATAAAATTCGAAGGAAATCGAGTAATTTTTTTAAAAATTTTGTATAGGGCCTTACGACCCCGGGGCCCTGTGTCTCCAATATTTATACAAAAAATGTTGTCCGTTGTCCATCGGAGATACACATGTATATAAAATTTGAAGAGAATCGGGAATACTTTTAAAAAAAATTGTATGGGCCTCACTACCAAATATGGGTCTCCAAAATTTTTACAAAAAGTATTATCCATCGGAGATACACACATTTGTAAAATTTTAAGAAAATCGGCTTCATTTTTTAAGAAAATGCGTGTTGGGCCTCACCACTCTCCTACATTTTTACAAAAAGTTTTGTCCATCGGAGATACAAATGTATATAAAATTTGAAATTTGAAGAAAATCGGTTTATTTTTTTAAAAAAATTGCATGGGGCCTTACGAACCCGGGCCCCGGGATCTCCAAAATTTTTAAAAAAGTGTGCTCCATCGAAGTTACACATGCATACAAAATTTGAAGAAAATCGGCTAAAATTTTGTAAAATATATGTACGGGAGCCCCCCGACCCCGAGGCCCGAGGCGCCACATATTTTAATAAAAAGTGTTGTCATCGGAGATATGCATGTCTGCAAAAAAATAATAAGCCAACAAAATTCGGCAGCGAATGAATGAAAATTGACTGTGACTGAGTTACGCTAGCATCAACGAAGAAGCAGTATGCGTGATTTTCAATGAAATCAAACTTTGGGAAGTGGGTTAAAAGTTTATCTCAAGATTTCACGAAAAACAAACAAACACACGGGCACGCAAAGTTAGTATAGAGAATTTAAAAAAAAGAGTTCCAAAAACGTTTGCAAGTTATTCAAATTTTTATAAGAGTCTTTGGACCCCCCAATTTTACGTTCTCAGCGATAATGACCACGGCTTCGTTAATAAAAACATTTTTGCATTTGGTATAGTCAGCAACCTGAAGTAATTGACGAGGTGTCATTACACCCACAAAATCTTAAGCGTAATTTTGGCACATACTGCTTCTTCGTTGATGCTAGCGCAACTCAGTCACAGTCAATCTTCATTCATTCGCTGCCGAATTTTGTTGGCTTATTATTTTTTGGATCAATTGGAAGAGTTTGCATGGAGCATATGTGGTTTTAACAGACAGACCACATTCCACAAAGCTGGCCAGATAATCGAGTTCTTGAAGTTTAAAGTTAGGTGACGGAGTTATCTGTAGATCACGGTTTATGTCATTAATATAGAACTCAAGACCAAAATCGAAAGAAATTCCCGACACATCGCACGTTTTATGGAAAAAATCAAGAAAAATTGGGTTCAGCGCATTTCATCGGGCAGGCGTTTCCGTGGAGGCCATTTAAACAATGTTGTGTTCCGTAATTAATGAAAGCGTTCCGAATTTTTTTTATTTTACTTGATATCTCTAACACAATCTGTGTTTTTTAAAGATAATTAGAGATACACATGTGTGCAAAATTTCAATAAAATTGGGTTAGTTTGAAAAATATTTATATGGGAGCCACTCGACCCTGTGGCCGATCACTTCGAATTTTAATAGGAAGTGTTGAAATCGGAGAAAAACATATGTCTGCAAATTTAAATAAAATCGGGGCTTAGGAAGTGCACTAAAATATTATCACAATATATATATATATATTATAATTTAAAATTGGAAACAAAATTAGCAACATTTGCCTACGACAACCATTTCCAGCGGAACCAAGCATCATCGAAATCGTATATTGTGCAAATGTCTTTAAATTTTGAGAGTATTTTCTATACCTTCTTTTTCGTATACTATTGTTCCCCCCCCCCACATGTCTTAAATATAACGCTATTAATGTAATTCAAATAATACAGGTAATTCATTTAATTGCCTGCTTGTCAAACGCTTCTTGTAATTAACTAAATGCTGGGATAAATACAGCCGTAAATATTCTTCCTAATTATATGCCAAAACGAATCACCTTATTATGTAGACGCAAGTCAACATGCAGATAATTAAATATCCCAAATCTTACCTTAATAATTATTATGTAAGAAATATTTTCCGGCAAAGTGTAAAAACGCCATAAGTTGCAGATTAGAGCCAATTTGTCGCCCTATTTGTTATTTCACACCTTTTGCACTAATTAGTTTGTGTTGGGCAAAGTACATTTCTTGCTCTTTTCTCCTTCATTGCCTATTCAGAGTAATGCCAATGAAATGCGACGCCAGCAAATTAACAATGTGCAAAAAAGATGTTGCTTGTTTGCTGCTTGTTTAACGGCGCTAACGCTAATGTTTCGCCTTCTAACTCCTGTTGAATCCTAAGGCATTTTATTATTTGAAGAGGAAAAAAATGAGTGGAAAGACGCTACTTAAGTTGCCGTAAAATATACATACTTTGAATTCTTTGCTAGATGATATAACATTAACAGCATAATGAAGATGATGATGGGCACTGTACAAATTAGGGGAGAGAAGTGCTCAATTGGAACGTTCGTATAAACGGGAATTTTCTTTTCATTCTTTTTGGATTTTGCTTATGTATGACTCTGTTTTGACAAAAGTTAATAATAAATGGCATAAAATTAAAGAGCACAAATTAACAAAATATAGTTTTTTGCACCGTAAGAAAGTTAAGAGGCAGCCAGCTCTTCTTGGATTAATTCGTTGCTTGTTTACTTAAGCTCAAGTCCAAAATATTTGTTGTATTTCCTTGTTGTTTTACAATGTTTGTAATGAAGTTTTCCCAGACGCGATAAACCGCATAGTTACCTGGATTCAATTTATTTAGGTCGTTTGAAGTGACCTCAACATATACAAATCCGCTGGGCCATTTCGCTATTAGTTCTGAGTACGTGTTCTCTAAAACTCAGATTACAATTGCGTAATCTTTTATATATATCATACTCTTCTCGATTCTTCCTGTGAAGTTGAGAACAGCCTTTTTCGAGCCTGTTTTAAAAATGTGAGCCGTCCTCACCTTCTTCGTACCGACCCATAACACGTAAAATACAAAGATATATCATCGCAGATCAATCATCCGCTCAGGAAATAGCTTGATACTAACGAAATCCTTAGTGATTTTAGGTGATTATATGATAAAAACTTGGATTTTTCTAATGTCTGATAATAAGCTTTCTTTCTAATAAAATATTTATTCCATCACTGGGACTTCAGTTTTGAAATGTTAACTTTTGGTAATTGGTAATTTGTTTGGTTATTAACTAATTTGCAATGTATCTATTAACCAACACAGTTTCTTTAAAAACTGCCATTATTTTTGTCTCTACCATGGCGAGGTCACATATTGTTGTTTTTCCAAAGTCTGTGAAAGAAAGTTAACAAAAGAGCTATTCAATTTGTTTTTATGGTACAGCAATAAAATTTAAAATTTATTTGTTCAAAAATGGTTGTGGATTTTTGTTATAGGACCCGTTTTTGATTATTCTAGTCTGAGTAAACAATTAGGAACGCTACCTTAGTTGTTTTATCAACATAATGCATTTTCGAGTTAACAATTAGATTTGTAAATAATGTAAGTCAGTTTGAATAGCGTAACGTGAAATTACAAATGAATAACCCTGACCAATGACGACTATCCTCTTCTATTTGTGCTTTTTCAAATATTTGGAAAATTATTTTCAATTTTCTAACATGAACAGAATGCACTAATTCGTAGAATTCAAATAACCACCATAAAATCTGGAGTGTAGGTCATCAAACGATAAACTTATTTGGGGTTGAAACATTCATTAAATGATATGGGTATTCCATTACGCACTACTACCATGGGATCATTGAATATTGAATAATTGCAACTCGTTGAATTGCATTTAAATTACATTTTCGAGAATTTGTTATTCGAGGATTTATCGTTCACATTCTAATATGCTGCGGTGTAGTAAAATATATATTCATTTACGTATTTTGCTGCAAATAAATGCAGGAATATAGATGTGAAAGAAAAGTCAAAAATATATTATTCAAAAATGTTTATTGGGACTCATTACATAACACTGTATTTGGTGGCTCTTGGTATGGTTTTGCAAGGTCCATAGGAAAAACATAGGTAGAAGTAAATCGTTCCTTACATAATTTTTTTGTCTCAAATATATGACCTAAAGACATCGCATTAAAAAATCGTCATTTTAGACATTGCAGAGGTAGCTACTGGCCAAACTGGTTGAATACGATGGTGAGATGTAGTTATATCTTCAATATCTCTAAATGGATACACCAAAAAATCTCTGATTTCCTATTAGAAATCTATTACAGTATTTATAGTCCTACTAGAATAAATAAATCGGAAAACCCCCAAGCTTTAGTAATATTTGTATAGGTATTGTTTAAGTATTATGAAATTCAGTTCACATAAAGTTTGTTTATCTTTATCGTTTCAGTGGATTTCTTAATTAAGTTAATTGGCGTCCAAAAATTATTGTTGCCTGAGTTAGCAATTCGGTTTTTTTTGCATTCTTCACAAAGGAATAGTAACAAAGGTAAGCGAATAAGGTAGAAATTAAAAACAAACTAAAGACACTAAAGGAAAGGCAAATAGGTTTTTGAATATTGTTTATTGGCATTGCACAAAGTGTTGGCGTACTTAAAATTATTCTATGAAAAGTTTACAAAAAATGGAAGTTGGAAACTTTAACGTATTGCCAGTGGGAACAAAGTACACATAATTCTCTAACAATATATATATATATATATATATATATACTCCTAGAACTATTGAAATTAAACAAACAACAATATAAACAATCTGGTTTAAAAAATTTGGGTCACGTTTTGTATCCAAAGAGAGTTAAAAAACATATCAGGATTTCGATCTTTCTTACTCGTTGATTCTAAGTCCTTGCATCCTTGCAAAAGAATAATAAAATTTTCTATTTGGCTCTCTTTCGTAATTAGTTTTTAAACTGTTTTCTTAAAAACACTCGAACTAAACCATATTTGCAGGCAATGTAACAATTAAGGTGAAATGTTATATAAATCTGTCGTCTATACAATTACAGCCAATATTAAATAAATAACTGAATGCAGCCTACATAACCACTACGCCCAATATCCATCAATAAAACGGTAGATTTTACTTAGAAAATGCAAAAGCTAGAAATATTACTGCGCAAAAGTTATGCAGTATGCCTTATTATGGTGTATTTTCAAAAAAACTCAAGTCATGCACTACTCTATTATTGCATACGGAGGCATATCCGCAATGACTTCACTAAATGCATTTAGCGCAAACTTCATTAACTCAGGCGTCGTTCATTCATTTTCTCATTAAGTATTCCTTCATTCAGAACGACAGAAGAAATAACAAAAATGCCAATCATTCCCAACAGAGGAAACAATTTAAATAACCATTGCACCACTTTCTTAATTCTATCGCAAATTGCTCGATCAGATTACAATGGAGGTTGCAAAGTGACGCCCATTCCGGCCACCATACTCACGCTTACTACGGATAAATGCGAAGTACGATATGCAACAATGATAACACTTCGAGGAGGTAAAGAGCACATACAACACATCCACAGCCAAATGATTAATACAAAATTACAGGAAATTTAAGGGGAAATCGCGTGACCACACTGTACTCAATGGGATATTATTTGATCGGCTTAGTAAATATCTTGGACACTTCTATTGGTTCCAACTAGGGTCTTTTGATTTGCAAACTTTGGAGAATACTTGAACCGGAAATAATGTATTCTATCGTACTACTGTAACGTGGATACCGTAAACACTTAAAGTAGTATATTTGGGCGTTCATATTCAGAACTAAGAGTGTAAAACTTGGCCCATTCTTCTCTAATACCTGTCATTTATATAAAAAGATATATCAGTTACAGAACGAAGGATGATTCTTGGATTGTTAGTATTAAATTACTAATGTGGCCACTATAACGGAGATTGGTGGTACATAAATGTCAAACATTGGCAGTCGCCTCATGCCTAAGTGCATCTATTTCTAATTGGAAAGTTAAAATGCCGGTATATTCTTCTTAACTGCGGTACTGACTTCCATTCTTCCATTCGCTCAATAGGACTTAGACAGCGAATCTGTTGAGTCATAATGCCCTTGGCCATAGTTTCACTTAATATGCCATCTTTTTCTATTATTTAATAATAATTCTGTATTTCCGTGAGCCGAGAAAGAGAGTGAGAGCTCCTTGGAACTACCCAATTTCCTACTGAGTACCTACACTGGAGCTTACTCCTTAACGAACGACTGCCTTGGCATATATACAATAGGCAAGTTAGGTAAATAAACGCATCTCTTATAATACTGAAAACATCAATATACTTTAATTCATATTTATTTATATTTATTTATTTTTCTTTATTTTTGTCATATACCCTCCTTTGGGTCCTATTGCCTCTACTACGCCTACGCGCCATCGCGTGCTTCAGCTCTATCCAACTCATCCCCTATTGCCGTGACTCTGCCTCAACTGTTCTGCGCCATGTATTTCTCGGACGACACGTTCTTCTACCATTCTGAGATAACGGATTCCATTGAATTGCATAGTGTATGCCAGAGTGTATAACCTATCTACTGCCACTTATGTCGTCGTGCCTATTGATTCCTGGCCCATTCTCTGGTAAAGATGTTCGCTAGATATACGATTAGATGTAGATAGATAAAGATGCACGAAGCACATTGCTAATCATCAGCAAAAAAGTATCGGCTATAGAATGCAACCTTGTCGTACCCCACTTAGGATTTCGAATTCCTCTGATAGCTTCATACTGATTTGATAAAAATATATTACTTATATTGAATAAATACATTGGTAGGAATTAATTTCCGTTACTATTAACATCATATCATATCATACTGGTATATACCTACTATCGAGTGTATATACATATACAATCAGTTGAACATACATACAAAGGCACAAATGTTTGTACAAAAAAATCTATATCATACTCGTATATAAACATGAATTATATCACCTACCTTTTTTAAAATAAAGAATTTTTTTTTCTTAAAAATTTTCTTCTTAATTTTTGTTGATAAACGGTACAACTACCCGAAGCGAATTTTAATGCGTTACGTCTTTACCTTTCGACGAATTTATTCGACTGCGCAAGCACAACAGTGCATGCATTTTCTTCATTATTCCAATTCTTAAATTAGAATGGAGTGTGTGTGTGTGTGTGTGAAATACAAATTGTGTGTAGAATAAAGCACCCAACAACAGGGTGACTATAAAAAGTTTAAATTAACAAATGAATTATCAATCAATATTATAAGTAAGTATAAGTATTATAATATTATAAGTAATAAAATTGAATCGATATTATAAATAATAAGATTGAATCACGAATCAACATCCTGCCCGCCTTGGACGGATTAAGTCCAAAGAGTTAATTTTGTTCGTTGTCCTCGATTGGTAGCACTGCAACTCCACAAACTGCTCGATCATATTCCCCACGATGTGTGCGCACCTTGACAACCCTGACAATTCCTTGGTCGTCGGCAATTGTTTTAACGATGCGTCCGATTGACCAGCACAAAGGTGGTGCCAAATCATCGCGAAGAAGCACCATCATCCCTTCACGCAAGTTCTCTTGAGGTGTTTTCCAACGCGAGCGAATTTGCAGGGTAGACAAATACTCCTTTTGAAAACGTCGCCAGAATTGTTGTATTGTCCATGTGACGTGCTGGTGTAGTTTGATCCGACTGACCGGGATATCCAGAGGTAATTCTGGGAGCGAGACTGGTGGGCCACCATAAATGAAGTGTCCAGGAGTCAAAGGTTGGAGATCGTTCGAGTCTGCAGAAATAGGCGTTATTGGACGCGAGTTTATCACAGCTGCCACCTGTTTAATAATTGTCTGCAAGTCATCTACTGTGGTCTCTGTTTCACCGACGACATTGCGGATAAGACGCTTCATAATTTTGATGGAGGCCTCCCAAAGCCCCCCAAAATTCGGAGCTCGAGGGGGTATAAATGTCCAATCTACACAGGCGCTGGCGCAAGCTTCTTTTATGATGTTTGTGTCACTTGCCAGTATCTCCTGCACTTCCCTCAATTGATTGGCAGTCCCGAGAAAATTTTTTGCGTTGTCCGAATAGATCTTGGTAACCATACCCCGATCAGCGATGAAGCGTTTGAGCGCGCGTACAAATGCTTCCGTTGACAAATCGATTACCAATTCCAAATGAACTGCCTTGGTAATCATGCACACGAAGAGAGCCACGTAAACCTTTTTTTGTACCTTACAGCGTATATGGTGTCGGACGCTCAACGGGCCTGCGAAATCTACTCCGCATGTAACAAATGGTCTGACGTTTTTGAAATCGAGGCGGTCTTTCGGTAAATTGCCCATAAACTGCGCCAGTATTTTGGGACGGGGTCGAAAGCACCAAATACAATTTCGAATGATGCTGCGACATGCAACAAGTCCATTTAGAATCCAATATCGTGACCGGATGGCCGTAAGGACAGTCTGTGGGCCCGAATGCAAAGTCCTGTAACGATGAAAATATTGAATTAATGTTTTGGCATACCGATGGTTTTTGGGAAGAAGTATCTGGTGACGGGCATCAAATGGGATATCCGCTTTATTGATTCTTCCTCCGACTCGAATAAGACCCTGGTCGTCAATGAACGGAGCCAAACTTCTTAATTGCGAGCTGTTCGAAACAACCCGATTGTTTGATAGCTTCGAGTAATCATCTTTGAAGGCTGCACGTTGGATGTTGCGCACAAATCGATACTCAACTTCTTCTTCTTCTAAATAAGTTGGCGAAGGTATCACGGTATAAAGATGGGCCAATTCGTATTGTTGTGATAATAATTGTCGTTCTTTCTTTGTCTTCAGGGGAGTACGACACCCTTCGATGAACCGCATCACGAATGCAAAGCTTCGTCGAGTACCTCTGAAGTTGTTGGAGAAGTTCATTGAATCGGTGATGTCTTGAATGGGTGTCTCCAGTAAAGCAATTTTCGTACTGCGTCTCTCCTCCTCGACCTCGATTGGCTTGTGCGGAGGGGGCCAATATTCCTCGCCTTGGTACAGAAACTTAGGGCCGCCAAACCATATACTAGAACTGGAAAGCTCATTTGGCGTAGCACCACGGCTGACGATGTCTGCAGAGTTCATTTCACCTGGGACGTGACGCCAACACTCGATTTTTGTCATCTGTTGAATTTTGGACACACGATGAGCAATAAAAGTCGTCCACTTATGGGGCTCCTGATTCAACCAGCACAGACAGATTAAGGAATCTGTCCAATAATATTCTGCAGAAACCGAAATTTCGCCCAAAACTTCGCTTTTTAGTCGACGCACCAAATCGGCTAAGAGTTTCGCGGCTAATAGTTCCATCCTGGCAATCGTAACAGTTTTAGTGGGCGCCACCCGCGATTTGGCACAAAGCAAACGAATTACAGGAGGGCAGCTCTCGAAGGATGAACGGAGGTATACACAGGCACCATATGCCTTTTCGCTGGCGTCCGAAAAACCGTGTAGTTCGATTCTTGCGTCTTTCAACTCGCTGCACACAAATCTTGGAATCATAATGGTCCCTAGTGAACTTAATTGAGCCCGAAATCGGTTCCAACCAGCTGACAGCTCCGAATTTAGCTCCTTGTCCCAATCTAATTTTTGCTTCCAAAGATCTTGGTAGAAAATTTTCGCACGGGTTATCACGGGACATATCAACCCTAACGGGTCAAACAAACTCGCCATTTCGGAAAGGACGATTCGTTTCGTAATACGCTCTGAAGTGCTCTTTGGAGAATAGGAATACCGGAAAACATCACTCGTTGGTTGCCAAATTAGTCCTAGCGCCTTTACTACGTCATGATCGTCGATTTTGAGGTACTTCTCACGATGCTTGGTATCAATCGAACCAATGATAGCCTCTTCGTTGGAACAGAATTTGGACAATATGAAGCCTCCCGCAGCAAGCAAATTCGTAATTTGATTTCGAATCTCCAAGAGCTCCTCTATTGAATTTGCACCCACCATCATGTCATCGACATAAAAATTCTGACGGAGTACTCGAGCGCCGATTGGGAACCGTTGTTCTTCGTCCGTTGCTAATCGATGAAGCGTTCTTATTGCCAAATATGCACCAGGTGCGGTCCCATACGTTACGGTGCACAGGCGAAAAATTTGAATGGGATCATCTTGATTGAAGCGCCACAAGAAAAGCTGAAAGTTTAGATCGGCTTCAGCAACTTGGATTTGGCGATACATCTGTTTTATGTCGCCGGTTAAGACATACCGGAATAACCTGAACCGCAACAGAATCACGAGCAGATCTTCTTGAATTTTTGGCCCAGAATGCAGAATATCGTTCAAAGAAAAAGATGAAGACGTCTTGCAGGAGCCGTCGAAAACTACCCTCAATTTGGTACTGGAACTGGACATCTTTAATACGCAGTGATGCGGCAAGAAATAATGAGGGGATGCGGCATCAAAATCGTTGACGACCTCCAAATGTTTTAGTGTCTGATATTCACGAATGAACTCCGAATAGCTGGTTCTCATCTCGGGCAAGCGATAAAGCCTCTTCTCTAAGTTCAGAAGGCGACGCATTGCAACGTTATAAGATTCGCCCAAGTGCGACGGTTTTTTTGAAAACGGCAAACGAACCACATACGATCCATCATTAGTTCGGCGAGTGTGAAGAGCATAATGGTCCTCACATTCTTGATTTTTTGGACTCATTTCCAATTCTGCAATAGGGTATGATTCGATTTCCCAGAAAGACTGCACAAGCTTTTCTATATTGTTTAAATTATCAAGAGAAACAGAACGTGAATACCTGTCGCCTACACTTGTTAAGGCGGTTTTGGTAGATTGAGTCCATGAACGGAGTGGGCCGCTGATCGTCCATCCGAATTTAGTTTCTTGCAGCACTGGCAAGTTTTCTCCAAGAATTATTTTTCCAGGAAGCAGTAGATTCCAAAATAGTCCGGCTCCAATAAGCAGGTCGACATTCTGAGGCTTGAAATATAATGGATCGGCAAGTTTTATGTCGGTTGGAATTTGAAGCATTTTCGATGAAATTGGAATAGGCGGTTGTGAATCAGTGATCTTCGAAAGAATTACCGCACTAGTGGACAATTTCTCTGCTGTGCCAAATCGGGACACAATGGTAATTTGACAAAACCCTTTTGAAGAAATGCTTGATGATCCAATTCCTCCAATGGATGCCATTAGTCTGTGTCGTTCTAGGTTCAATGTTTGCGCGAACCTCTCGGAAAGAAAATTTGCTGAAGCACCACTGTCCAGTAATGCACGACATGGAATCGGTGAACCTTGGTTGTCAAGCACATAGATGATGGCGGTGGCTAATATAGCTGACTCATCTTGAAAATTGGCTGAGGCGACAAGAACTTTCTGCGAATTTGTGCCTTTCGAAAATTCTGCGTTAGATGATGAAACCGATCTTGTTGTCGGGACTGTTGTAGTAACTGTCTCGAAATGGAGCATGGTATGGTGTCGTTTGTGGCACCGTTGACATGATGAGACCCGACAACTTCTTGAAGAATGCCTTCCTCCAAGGCATAGCACGCAAATCCGATTTCTGTTTGCGTATTGATATCGCTCAACGGGAGAGAGCGCGGAAAAGTTGGGACAAGAGACTAGTCCGTGATCCTGTGAATTGCATTTCATACAGGAAGGTGTGGAAGACGGACTCGATGACAGCAATGCCGAGTGGCTACGACGACCTTGATTCAATGGACGGGCTGCTGTTGGCTGCGCGGGATTTCGACTGGATTGCCTTTTGTTGTAGTCGATTTTTTCCAGAGTAGAGGCGCGTTTCTCCAAAAACGTACAAAATCCATCCCACGTCGGTATGTCCTTGGTTGTGGACTCCTCCCACTTAATTGTTGTTGCTGAATCCAATTTCGACAGCATCAGGCAGATAAGCAAATTTTCCGCGAGCTCGTCCTTGCTTCCCAATGAATTCAGAGCTCTATAGTGGGCGGTGACCCGATCGTGCATCTCACGAATACCATTAACAGACTCTTTTCCGATAGCAGACATCAAAATAATCTCATTGATGTGAGACTGGAACATGAGAGCCTTGTTCTCGTAGCGGTCAACCAGAGCCGACCAAGCGCTTTTGAAATTCTCGCTTGAAATTTCCATTTGAGAGATGGTACGCCTAGCACCTTCCACAAGGCATGATTTTAGAAAGCGAAACCGATCCACATCTGTTAAGTCTGCATCATCAATTACCATGGAAACGAATTCGTTTTTAAAGTCCAACCATTCGCCGTATTTGCCCGAAAATTTTGGAAGTTGCAATTTCGGTAGCTGGACGGATTTTGTTGACATAACGACAGATTGATTTAGCTCCGTTGCAGGCTGCTTGGGCGAAGGTGTCTTCGACTTGATGAGAACTAGCAATTTTCCCTTGGTGGTGACGTAGACCTGGTCATAATCGAGCACGTCTTCATTGCTGGTCAGGTTTTCTTCATCTGCATCGACTAGCTCCGTGATCATCTCGTCATATTCGTAGCACCGCTTGTAATGAGAATTGGTCAGCTCCAACTGCACCTCAAGTGTTTCCAAATTTGCGGATTTTCCATGCGAGTCAATCCAACCTTTCAATTTCATCAATTGATCGCGTGACTTGCTTAACAGCTTAATCAGCCGCTTTCGTTCATCTTGCCCTTTTGACTTAGCATCATTTTTGGGAGGCATGATCTGTCCTTGCCAACGAAATTTGTTGAACCCAGCAGCAAAAAAACGCTCGTTGCGTTCAAAATCAGAAAAAATGTGCGAACAACTGGTCGCATCAACTGATTAATTTTTGATCAACGGTACTGCCTTAAAATAGCAGTCAGTTTTGATTAACGCCAACAGCAACAAAAATCCAACAAACTAGCAACAGGAAAATGTGCGAACGATTGGTCGGCTGAACTGATAAGTTTTTTAGCAAACGGTGCTGCCCAACGGTAACTGCTTAAAATAGCGGCTGCTCAAATCTGCACTTAGGAAGAACTATTTCCAAAAGGCGCGTATAGTAGCGATCGAACAAAACCACGTTTTCAATTCGCTGTAATGGCGAACGACGCGCAGCAGAAACAAAAACAACACTTTGGGTTATGGTTTCTCATCAACAACCAACGGCACTGCTTAAACTAGCGCTATGTTGCGTCGACATTGAAGTAGCACTCAAATGAAAATCAAATTTTCTGGTTCGCATTAATGGCGACAGACGCGGAGCAATAAAAAATGAAAATCTTTTATTTTGCGCAGCACCAATAAAGCCAAATTTTTCGATTCGCAATAATGGCGAACGACGCGCAGCAACAAAAAATTAAAATCTTTTTATTTTGCGCAGCACTAATAAAAACAAGTTTTTCGATTCGCAATAATGGCGAACGACGCGCAGCAACAAAAATTGAAAATCCTTTTATTTTGCGCAGCACTAATAAAAACAATTTTTTCGATTCGCAATAATGGCGAACGACGCGCAGCAACAAAAATTGAAAATACTTTTATTTTGCGCAGCACTAATAAAAAACAATTTTTTCGATTCGCAATAATGGCGAACGACGCGCAGCAACAAAAATTGAAAATACTTCTATTTTGCGCAGCACTAATAAAAAACAATTTTTTCGATTCGCAATAATGGCGAACGACGCGCAGCAACAAAAATTGAAAATACTTCTATTTTGCGCAGCACTAATAAAAAACAATTTTTTCGATTCGCAATAATGGCGAACGACGCGCAGCAACAAAAATTGAAAATACTTCTATTTTGCGCAGCACTAATAAAAAACAATTTTTTCGATTCGCATTAATGGCGAACGACGCGCAGCAACAAAAAATTAAAATCTTTTTATTTTGCGCAGCACTAATAAAAACAAGTTTTTCGATTCGCAATAATGGCGAACGACGCGCAGCAACAAAAATTGAAAATCCTTTTATTTTGCGCAGCACTAATAAAAACAATTTTTTCGATTCGCAATAATGGCGAACGACGCGCAGCAACAAAAATTGAAAATACTTTTATTTTGCGCAGCACTAATAAAAAACAATTTTTTCGATTCGCAATAATGGCGAACGACGCGCAGCAACAAAAATTGAAAATACTTCTATTTTGCGCAGCACTAATAAAAAACAATTTTTTCGATTCGCAATAATGGCGAACGACGCGCAGCAACAAAAATTGAAAATACTTCTATTTTGCGCAGCACTAATAAAAAACAATTTTTTCGATTCGCAATAATGGCGAACGACGCGCAGCAACAAAAATTAAATTCGCACTAATAATTCGCAATTCTTCTAAACCTTGCTCTGCTACCACTGTTGATAAACGGTACAACTACCCGAAGCGAATTTTAATGCGTTACGTCTTTACCTTTCGACGAATTTATTCGACTGCGCAAGCACAACAGTGCATGCATTTTCTTCATTATTCCAATTCTTAAATTAGAATGGAGTGTGTGTGTGTGTGTGTGAAATACAAATTGTGTGTAGAATAAAGCACCCAACAACAGGGTGACTATAAAAAGTTTAAATTAACAAATGAATTATCAATCAATATTATAAGTAAGTATAAGTATTATAATATTATAAGTAATAAAATTGAATCGATATTATAAATAATAAGATTGAATCACGAATCAACAATTTTATTTTACGCGTCACACGCGTCACAAATTACGCCATCGGAAACTGAGCGCTACCAATTGTTTTAAAAAAGTCTCATAAAATGTTGACTGGTAAAAGCCGATATATACCAATTCCACTATTCCATGCGTGACACTTCTTGAAGAATGCCTTCCTCCAAGGCATAGCACGCAAATCCGATTTCTGTTTGCGTATTGATATCGCTCAACGGGAGAGAGCGCGGAAAAGTTGGGACAAGAGACTAGTCCGTGATCCTGTGAATTGCATTTCATACAGGAAGGTGTGGAAGACGGACTCGATGACAGCAATGCCGAGTGGCTACGACGACCTTGATTCAATGGACGGGCTGCTGTTGGCTGCGCGGGATTTCGACTGGATTGCCTTTTGTTGTAGTCGATTTTTTCCAGAGTAGAGGCGCGTTTCTCCAAAAACGTACAAAATCCATCCCACGTCGGTATGTCCTTGGTTGTGGACTCCTCCCACTTAATTGTTGTTGCTGAATCCAATTTCAACAGCATCAGGCAGATAAGCAAATTTTCCGCGAGCTCGTCCTTGCTTCCCAATGAATTCAGAGCTCTATAGTGGGCGGTGACCCGATCGTGCATCTCACGAATACCATTAACAGACTCTTTTCCGATAGCAGACATCAAAATAATCTCATTGATGTGAGACTGGAACATGAGAGCCTTGTTCTCGTATCGGTCAACCAGAGCCGACCAAGCGCTTTTGAAATTCTCGCTTGAAATTTCCATTTGAGAGATGGTACGCCTAGCACCTTCCACAAGGCATGATTTTAGAAAGCGAAACCGATCCACATCTGTTAAGTCTGCATCATCAATTACCATGGAAACGAATTCGTTTTTAAAGTCCAACCATTCGCCGTATTTGCCCGAAAATTTTGGAAGTTGCAATTTCGGTAGCTGGACGGATTTTGTTGACATAACGACAGATTGATTTAGCTCCGTTGCAGGCTGCTTGGGCGAAGGTGTCTTCGACTTGATGAGAACTAGCAATTTTCCCTTGGTGGTGACGTAGACCTGGTCATAATCGAGCACGTCTTCATTGCTGGTCAGGTTTTCTTCATCTGCATCGACTAGCTCCGTGATCATCTCGTCATATTCGTAGCACCGCTTGTAATGAGAATTGGTCAGCTCCAACTGCACCTCAAGTGTTTCCAAATTTGCGGATTTTCCATGCGAGTCAATCCAACCTTTCAATTTCATCAATTGATCGCGTGACTTGCTTAACAGCTTAATCAGCCGCTTTCGTTCATCTTGCCCTTTTGACTTAGCATCATTTTTGGGAGGCATGATCTGTCCTTGCCAACGAAATTTGTTGAACCCAGCAGCAAAAAAACGCTCGTTGCGTTCAAAATCAGAAAAAATGTGCGAACAACTGGTCGCATCAACTGATTAATTTTTGATCAACGGTACTGCCTTAAAATAGCAGTCAGTTTTGATTAACGCCAACAGCAACAAAAATCCAACAAACTAGCAACAGGAAAATGTGCGAACGATTGGTCGGCTGAACTGATAAGTTTTTTAGCAAACGGTGCTGCCCAACGGTAACTGCTTAAAATAGCGGCTGCTCAAATCTGCACTTAGGAAGAACTATTTCCAAAAGGCGCGTATAGTAGCGATCGAACAAAACCACGTTTTCAATTCGCTGTAATGGCGAACGACGCGCAGCAGAAACAAAAACAACACTTTGGGTTATGGTTTCTCATCAACAACCAACGGCACTGCTTAAACTAGCGCTATGTTGCGTCGACATTGAAGTAGCACTCAAATGAAAATCAAATTTTCTGGTTCGCATTAATGGCGACAGACGCGGAGCAATAAAAAATGAAAATCTTTTATTTTGCGCAGCACCAATAAAGCCAAATTTTTCGCTTCGCATTAATGGCGAACGACGCGCAGCAACAAAAATTGAAAATACTTTTATTTTGCGCAGCACTAATAAAAAACAATTTTTTCGATTCGCAATAATGGCGAACGACGCGCAGCAACAAAAATTGAAAATACTTCTATTTTGCGCAGCACTAATAAAAAACAATTTTTTCGATTCGCAATAATGGAGAACGACGCGCAGCAACAAAAATTAAATTCGCACTAATAATTCGCAATTCTTCTAAACCTTGCTCTGCTACCACTGTTGATAAACGGTACAACTACCCGAAGCGAATTTTAATGCGTTACGTCTTTACCTTTCGACGAATTTATTCGACTGCGCAAGCACAACAGTGCATGCATTTTCTTCATTATTCCAATTCTTAAATTAGAATGGAGTGTGTGTGTGTGTGTGTGAAATACAAATTGTGTGTAGAATAAAGCACCCAACAACAGGGTGACTATAAAAAGTTTAAATTAACAAATGAATTATCAATCAATATTATAAGTAAGTATAAGTATTATAATATTATAAGTAATAAAATTGAATCGATATTATAAATAATAAGATTGAATCACGAATCAACAATTTTATTTTACGCGTCACACGCGTCACAAATTACGCCATCGGAAACTGAGCGCTACCAATTGTTTTAAAAAAGTCTCATAAAATGTTGACTGGTAAAAGCCGATATATACCAATTCCACTATTCCATGCGTGACACGCGCCACACATCAAATAAATAATATGTAAGAAGTAGCTGCTCACAAAATTTCAGCTCTCTTTTCGCCATTATTATGGATTGGACAGAGCAGTGGTTTTAGCCAATAGTTATCATTTCTTTTGATCGGGGTTTCGACGTCTAGTTTTTTTATATGGATAGACGCATTACTTAATATTGACAGGCATGTAAAAACATTGGCTGCCATAAGACGATGAATATTTAAGAACAAGAACATAGTGTGTATCTCCAAAAAAAATAAGTCAAAAATTAAAGAACCATATTATTATGTCTTCAAAATTCAATCTAAGTAATTTATTCCTCACCACTAAAGGAGAAAAGCAGGTGCTAAATGAAATGTTGGAATAAAAATATTACCGAATATCTATCGATTTACTGTTTACGGTCTCTTAAAATTTCCATCTTACTGAGTTCCTTAGCGTTGTCATTCATGTTTTCCTGCAAGTAAAAGTAAGTATATACCAACGAAAAGTCTGCAAGAATAACAATATCTAATCCAGATTACGTCTGGCAATCCAAAACATACGCACACACTGATATTCAACAAAAACTCAACACATAAAAAAATATAGTTTGGCATTAAATTCGTCTCGAATATACCCTCCAGACGTTTTTAACACCAGAACTGATTTGATTTCCATTTCTTCCTTCTGTGGCAGACTGTGCACTGCATTAAACTTCCATCGACATGTATCGAGATGGCAACGAAGACAGATGGATGACGAAAAATTGAAGTTAATGTTAACAGATTTTATTACATTAGATTTAGCAGAAAAAACATGTTGTGAAAGAGATTGTATTTTACAAATTATATTTTTGTGTTTTAAAGAAAATATGGAAATTTAGATATTTATAGATATTTAGGGAAGGAATTTAAAGCATTTGTTTAAGTGTGATGTGTTTATGTTTTAGTTGATAGTTTAACTTTACTACAATAAGTTTTTTTTATTAGTAAAAAAATTGTTCGTGTAAATTCTCTAATTGATACACAAAGTGCAAAGGGAGCCCCTGATCTCTCCAAATTTTTTACAAAAACTGTTCCCATCGGAGATACACATGTCTATAAAATTTGAAGAAAATCGGGTACTTCTTTTTATAAAATTTGTATCGGTGCCCCCCGACCCCGGGGCCCGATCATTTCCAAATTTTTACAAGAAGTGTTTTCCATTGGACATACATATGTGTATAAAATTTGAAGAAAATCGGGTACTTCTTTTTATAAAATTTGTATGGAGGCCCCCGACCCCGTGGCCCAAGGGAACCGAAATTTTAATAGAAAGTGTTGTCACTGGAGATACATATGTGTGCAAAATTTCAATAAAGTCGGTCTTTAGGAAGTGGGTTAAAAATTTATCACAAGATTTGGTGTACCAGCCAGCCAGCCAGCCAGCCAACCAGCCGGCCAGCCAAAAACAAGTGAAGTTAATATAGAGAATTTAAAAAGATAGTTATCGATTGAAGTAAGTTTAGCAAACGGATAGATGAACATACCAAAATACCTGCACATTATAATTTATGATATTACTATCGAAAATACTCGGCATTTCCCCGGTGCCCCATCCCACTGATGCCGCGCCGACTTTCTCCCGTCCACTGACCATCCGCCCACTGACCACCCACCCCATTGAGAAAACCAGAAACCTGTATCCTGTATTACACAGAGAATAAAATTTATAAAATAAGAGCCATGCTAAGTTTTTAAAACTTGGACACTTAAGTCTTAGTCTTGGACTACGCCATCAACGTAGTCTTCAGTCCCCGTAAATGTCCTTCCTCATAAATGGAGCCAACAAATCTCCTTGAAAAGTTCCTTTTGCTTTTGTCTCGAATCCATTTATGTATGTACTGATTTGACCATTGTCTTACACAACAACAGCTTGGATTTTATTGTTAAATTCTTGCATTTGAAGGTCTTTACAGTATTAAGTCTGCTTTGTTATCGTTAATACAATTTACCCAATTAGTTCAGCAATTGCGTTACTTCAGTTCGCTTTCCACTATCTTAATTGCGGGTCAAATGTTGGATCTTTTCCTGTTGGTCTGTCATGTAATTTGCGTTTCGCTCATTTATGCGTCGCCCAGATTTCATGCAGTTCACATTTTTATATAGCTCTTTGGTTTCTACGATTATTTCAATAACGTCTGGGTAAGCCAGTATCTGATTGGTCTTATAGAAGATTGTTCTTCTCGCCGTTACATCAAAGTCCTGGAACACATTCTCCAAGCACAATCGAGAGGAAGCAGGCCAGTCTCTCCATTTGTTCCAACCCGTTTATCTTTACCTGACTTATATAAAATTGGTCAGTATGAGGTCAACTGACAGTTGTATCAGTTTATTTGGTTTATTTGACTATATGCTATCATGGGCCGTCTATATAGAAGGTTTTAAAATCTGCACATTTTGCTATCGCCTTGCTAACGTTGAAAAGCTCATCAGTTGTTAATTTTCTTGAGATAAAGCCACACTGCGGTATGGGGCTATACAATTTCGAAAAAATGAGGAGAAAAAATTACACGCGGTATTCAACAAAGTTACACCACGATAATTACTGCATATTGTGATTCTTTTTTCTTATGTATGCACACGATCCATTTTTATTGGTCTCGTTTTTTCCATTCTTGCAATATTTGTGAATGAATTGCATTAAGTTTAAATGAGCTTTGCTGGAACGTCATCTGATTCCAAGACCTTATTTTTTAAGCCGTTTTATAGCTCTACTAAATTCATCTCACTAATGTCTGATAAACGCCAGAGGGTATTAATTATCATAAAAAATTTCTAAATTCGCCTTTTGGATACGGCTTTAAATTGTAGGTCTTCTCCATTAATGTGCGTCATACCGCAATAAGCACCACGTTGTTTGGTATAACTACCGCGCCTAGTGCGGTCCTGGCCTGCTATACTAGATTCTTCTCTCAAGCTGCTTTCTTTCACCTGTGAACTATTTCGCATGTCTTCTAAGCTCTTTTTATTCTTCTTCGCTTGCTCGCATTTTATGAGATTATTGCATGGCTCCGTTCACAAAATTCCTCGTTTAGTCGCTGGCTTACCGTTATTATCGAACCAATCGTTCCGACCTTTACCACTACTACCTAGGAGGAGTCAGTAGTACTAAAACAGTATTGTTAAAGTGTGCCCATTTTTCTTGTAATTCCGGCTTCCCAGCCACAGGATTTACTCACCCTTCATTTTGGACGAGTAATAATATATTGACCATACATATTTCTTGGAGTTTTGTTGCAAAGACTATCAGTGTTGCATCGAATCTGATCCGTGGTTGCAACCTTTCTTGCTGGCTTCGCGCTCTAAGCCCCATATCAACAAGCAATAGATAAAATACGAGCTTCAATACTAAATGTATCTGTGAAATATTTTCATCACTTAGAGTCAGGAAAGTACCCACCATGACTTTTATCGAACACATAAAAAATATGGCTACTTCATTAGTAAATACCTGTACAGATATTTAAAACTTTAATTCATATGTCCAATACGACGGAAATTGAACACAACTCAATAAACCTCTTTCAGAGTGTTTTTTCAGTTTTTATTCAAACTGCCCAAGAGCGATTAGCTGTCTTCAAGAAAGAAACTTGTTGAACGCTTCGATGAGACCTTTTTCAATGAAGCCTTTCTTAGTTCTTTGATATTTGCTTACCGAGATTTCGAAAAGGGCATTTTGATTATTTTTATGATAAAAATATATTATTTATATTTTAATACTACTAAGCATGTATAATACTTTCTTTATCTTGTGATTTGAACAGTAATTACGCAAGAACTTGTTAATATTCATTTAAATGTGCACGTATTTGGCCAAATGTATACAAGTATAAATCTGTATGTATTTAAATAAATAATAATAATATTTGGCGCGACAGACCATTGCGGTCCAAGGCCTAACTTCTCGCGACAATTTGTGCTGCACATGTTAATTTTTGGACACAAATGGAAGGGACCTACAATTTAAGGCCGGATCCGAACGGCGAATTGAGAAGCTTTCCGTGACAAGGTATTAATTACTCTCGGAACGTTTGTCACCCATACTCGCAATGGCGTTTGGTACTTTCTGCAAAATTTCTATGATCGAATGTAATTTATCGCAAAATCGGAATTTATCTCGGTGCAATGCAGTGAATTGTTGATTTCTTACTTTACCCAGCTTTGGGTTTAATTTTGAGAAAAAAATATATGGGAGCTCCATTAAGCTCGCACAAATACTTGGAGTTGGTTTAGTTGCAAGTAAAAGTAATTGCACCGATTGCCACTAGGTTATCAAGTATAACCTAACCACTAAGTTAGGTAGTACACTTTATTTCTAAGAGATTGTTTCAGCAGCTTATAAACCTCTGATCCTTTTTATTCCCACTTTTCCTTTTTTTATTTACTGAAAATTGTAAAAACGAAAATTTGATTTTCGATGGACCAGTAAGAATTACAATTAGAAGTTAAGTCCTCTCAGAGGTAAATGTAAACTTACTTTTACGATAGCGTCAAAAGTAATTCCTGCAAACTTGTTTGAGTGTGTCATGTCAGAACAATCCATTCCTAATTCTGATTATCATTTCATTTTGTTGACACAATAACTTCTACGATACGAATTAATTATTTGGGTGCTAAACACATAAAGCGTATGAATGTATCAATAGTACAAGGCGTGCGAGTACTGCGATGCTTCAACCATTTTAAAATTACTTACGCACCATCATACCCTTTGCTTCTCTGAAGGAATTCTCATAGAGTCCGTAACTGTGTATTACTTGACTTATGTGATTTCCCATCAGCTCTTGTTGGTACTGGGGTACCATGTAAGAATTTTTTTTTATGATAACCCGCAGAGAAAACAACTTATACGTGAGCTGCTAAGCAATAGAAAAAGTCTCAATTTAGCTAATTAAAAGTTATGTGTCAAGTTGCGGCAAACCTTAACTTTTAAATGAAACTGGAAATTGGTCTGGGCGACAGCGAATTTCGTTTGAAATAAACTTCAGTTTAGAAAATGTTCAAGTAAACAAATTGAATTGCGAGATTCGCAGTGAATGCAATGTTATTCCAATTAAGGTAGTCTTAAAATATGCACATTTTTCCGATTTTTAATAATTTTGTATACTATTTTTTTCCAAATTGTTAATTGAATTCATTAGAAAACCTTTCAATCGCTTTTATGACTTGATTATTAAATTATACAATGTTCAGTGATGCTATCGTGATTTCCACAATCAACGATAAAATATTTTAAATTTGGTTATCCATATTTAATCGACTGACAAATTTAATTGATTAAAACAATAATACAAATATTGACAAACGAGTACATTCACAAACGCATGTGTTAAACAATTTCGAGCAAAAACAGAGAAATTTGCACAACTTTCACCAACAGCACTTCGTCAATTCCTTTATAATTTAATTTATAGGTTTGCCTACCATCAAAAATTATTGCTAGCGAGATGTGAAATGACTCATCGGATACCACACCCAATTAAAAAATATTTAATAAACGTGATTGAAATTCTTATGACTTTCACATCAGAAAGAATATTCTGCAAGTCGAATCCATGGCAAAAAAATTACTTTATTTCCTCTCTATGGGAATAGTGGGTCCATTTCCACCCTCTGCGGTGTGAGTAGCGTTTTAATGCGACGAAACGTACTGCTGACCCTGTATCAATTCACACCCTGTAACTCTTACTTGCTTGCTATAGCTATACGGTCACTGTTTATTTTTTTTGAACGAAAATTAAATCTTTAATATGAAAAAATGTAAATTTTTTTTAAATTCTTAATACCATCACCAATTAGATCGTCAAATTAAAAAACATTTTTGATTTATATTTTTTTTTATTTTCAAAAGCTATTATCTCGAAAAATGATCTTAGGTAATTTTTTTTGACTAATGCAGTATTCAATTTCCTATAAATCCCCACTTTAAGTATTTGCCACCTAAACTGATACCCTGTATATAAATAAATTTTATACATTTTTATAATTTGAATATTAATATAAAAGGTATTTTTTAAATCTGCATTTATATTAATTTATTGATTGTGATTGGCTAGAGAATTAGTGAGAAATATTTATTATAATTTGAACTTATTCGATATAATAAATTGAGAGTACACAAATTTCAAGATGAGAAATATGTATTATCAGCAAAACCAGATTTCAGCTACAGCACACTTATTTGACAGCGTACGATAAAACAGTGTTTTTGTATAAAAGATCAGTGACCGACACTGATCTCTACCACGACCTCTCAAAATACACGATTTTAAGAATTTCCAAGGCCTAGTTCTCCCACACATCTCCTGTTGTTTAGTCCTGTTAATGACTTGGTCAACAGCATCGAAAAACTTTATCATATGTTCTTTGACGTCACCAGTATCATCCAATTTTTGCAGCATCAATTGTTTCAAGACCATCATCGGTCTAAGTGTGTTGAAGCAGACATAGAAACCAAAACTAACCTTACTTAAGACTTAAGGCTAAGATTTTCTGTGTGCGTTTCCTATAGAATAAATCTTAGGAACCAAGAGAAAAGGCGATGACGTAGGAAAATTGGTTTATTTAACACTCATGACCCAGGACGTAATTTGTGATTATGAAATGGCGAATGAACGAACAAGATTCTTAAAGAATATTCCTTACTGTGACGAATTCTGTGCTAACAAAAATAACATTGAACTTTCTGACTATGACTATGATTAGTCTACATACGAGTACCTTCAGAGAACTTTTAGTCAATAACTTGTATTTTTAAATACACATTTCAGTTCGGTTGAGGGATATAAGGACTGATGGAAAGAATTCACTAATTTTTACTATTCTTAATAATAATATTATTCGGTGCGACAGACCGTTACAGCCCAAGTCTTCTCACGACCATTTGTGTTGTGCAGGTATATTTTTGCACACAAACAAAAGGGACCTATTATTTAATGACGTATCCGAACGGCGAATTGAGAAGCTTTCCGTGACTAGTTATTACTCTCGGACGTTTGTCATACATTCTCGAGACGTGAAAAATACTTTTGGTATTAATGGGATTCGAACCACGAACCTCCTACTCAGAAGCCATGCAATTATCCACTGAGAAAACGCGCCAACACTATTCTTAGTTGCTCATATTATTCGAAGACTTACCAACTCGTAAAAGCGACCCACCTCTCGTGACTGTATTATGTTAAAAGAATTAACCAATTAATCAATCAACCAAGTTCGCAAGACATAGGACCGAAAAAAAACCTTTTCGGCGTTTTTCTGGGGATTGGAACTGTGAATGTAAGCATAATGCGGTTAAATTATGATAAAGTTAATACCCTGGTTGTTTGCATTCGTGATCTATTAGTCAGGACTTAAAGGATTATTTTTATCTGTTGCACGATTACATATAATGCTCCGCTTAATATTTTTATAGTAACGTTGCTTTCGTTGCTTATCACTTTCTTCTGGACGGTTCTTTGCATTTCGTAAGCATATTCTTTCTCGTGTTTGGGTTCGTTATTAAGATGTACCCCGCCTAACGTGTCCAAAACAAACATAAACTTAATGAAGTAACAAACGAAACATGTTGTAAATATGGGTTTGATACGTCCAGTGGTTTAGGCGTGATTTTAATATAATTAAATAATAAAAAGAAAACCTAAAATCAACTTAATAAAATCAAGACTCTTATTATTATGAAAGTTTCAACATTACAATTTAATTAAAAAAAACAGCTGCCGACATTGTATCTGCCAAAATTTAAGCTCGTAATCAAACTTAAAAATACAAACTTACCACTTGTCAGTAATTTATTATCCTATTTATCATCACAAAATATGTATTTGGTAAAGAAAGTGCATTAATAATATTTGCTTTTATTTTTCCTACCCAAGTGCATGTGTACGCAGGTGTACGTTTTGGGGGAGAGAAATTATTTCTTTTTTTGTTCCAGTAATGTGACATTTTTTTTAAGAAGAAACTATTGTCACAGGATGTTGATGCTACATCTCGCAATCTTGACGAACTTATTTACTTTTTATTTAAATTTCACATTCTGAAATTGAGGTACATTTGTTGCAAATGTATGTGTGTTTGCCAGTGTTTGTCAGAAGACATTATATGAATTATATTATTGTTACCTGTTCTTCAGTTTCATTTTCTATGTCTTCTTTAGTTTAACATTTTAAATAAAGGTTCCAAATTGTAATAAGTAAAAGTGTTATTTCGGAAATGGTAAATTATTTCAGTAAATAATATGCATACATTATCAACTATTACAGTTAACCTCAGAATATCACAGAAGATACCCGAATATACATTTCTGCATCTTCACGCAATACACGTGCCACATGCGATTCTCAACATACATCACACGCTGGATTTTAGAAATGGCCCATTACACTGAGCTGCTCAAATCTCTAAGTCACGTAAAAATTGGTTAAAAAGGACCTCAAAGAAATCGAAATAATTTCACAGACAGACAAAGTCAAGTTATATAAAGTTTTTAAAATTGACCAGTGGGAGAAAAAACTGACTTTTTATACAAATTATTTTTATGGGCAGTCTGTTGAGGGTGCTCTTCTCAAAGGTATCAAATAAAAGGTAAGGTAATAAGGTAAGCCGATTTGGATTTAGTGGCATAATATCAAAAATTAAATTGCCCGTGGGAGGAAGAGAAAACTCCATACTAATGCAGACATACTACAGTATAGCGACCAGGAGCTTTATCTGAAATATTATCTGAAATATCTGAAATATTTTGACCGCACAATCTCAAAAAGCCAAATTATAGCCATCACTCATGGTCTCAAAGCGTATATGGGGCTGAAAGGATTTTGGGTGGTATGGCTTCACCCTTCCTACATCTTCCTTCCTTTGGCGCTAATTTGCAGTTATTGTTTCCATAAATTAATTATTCTCAACTTGTGTGACGAGTAACCAATTTACCTACACATAGGTGTACACAACAGTCCTATATATACGTGTTAACACATAAAACAGATGCACGTTATTAGGTACCAAATTCACCAAGTAACCGAAAAATCCACGTTTTATGTACATATTTTAGAGTAGAGTAAACCAAGATAGATCTTGGTGTTTTGTTACGTAGGTACTAGGTACTATAATTTTATATTTTGTCTAAGTTCCCATCATCCAGGTAGTTGTGTACGTATGTAAAATTGACAATCGCATTGCCAACACAAAAAGCCGAACCATATAAATGTTTGTACGAGTCTTTACGCAAAAATAGACTTTATTCGCGTTCCAATGAAAATGTATTTCAGGTGAGCGTTCTGTTCCATTAGATTATTCAAAGTGTATCGCGGAATTGGGTAATTTGTGTCTATATGTGATTTTGTTTACTTTTCCGCTATTTTAATTAATTTGTTACTTCTATTCGATCTGATATTTCTCTGCAATTCAGCCTGACTCCTGACCGCCTCGTAATGAGAGCTGCGATTTGTCACTATCATCGTCATAGAAAACAAACAAACCACAACAAAGAGAACTCCTGCGACCATCAAAGTGTTTAACTGCCAACCGAGACAATCGATTGTTTAATCAGGATAAATATGTTTTGTGTCTATATAGTGCGCTTTTTTAATTAAGCCCCAATACGGAGAAACACCTTTAATTACTGTCATTTATTAGTATTGAGTAAATACAAAGTACATACGTATAAAATGCACGCAATTCACAATAATTCTAATGTGCGATTGATTTTTCTGTGGCAGGAATTTTTCCAATGTGTTTTTACCTTCCACAAAATTTTCTGTGCGCATAGAGGAACAATGAGTTAGATCTTTTTGAAGAAATAATGGTTATCATCTTCCACTTTTGCCGAAAATTATAGTTCGAAAGTCTTCGTTTGATTATCACTTAAAAGATATATAAATTAGCAAAATAATTAGTGACGTTGATTAACAAGTTCCTCATTTAGTTTTAGCACACATTACTCATTAATCGAAAAGCTCAACATCTGTTTTGGACACACTTGTGGTCATAACATGAAGTGCTGTTTTTTGGTGCTGTCCTCTTGATGTGTCACCGCAACTATTAAGTGTGGAGTAAGTTAAGTTAGCAGTCTTTGTGGTTGCGGTTGTTGTGGTAAACTCGTGTTGGCTTTGAACACATCAAATTGCAACTGCTAACTGTTTAACGAGCAAGTAAATGTAAAAAACCCCTGTTTTTCGGGAACACACTTTTATGAATACATTGATATAAGCATACATTTTTATTTAAGATGCTGAAAATAATATCGAATTTTACACGCATCACACGCGCCAAACACGAGTTGCGATATGCACCTGACACGGGATCTGGGAAACGGCTGATGGGACTGATGGGCTGATGGGAGAAGTTTAACAAATTTCAGTTCTCTAGGTATTGTGAAAGCTAGTTAAAAAGAACTTCAAAGAAGTTCGTGTCAGCTCCAACGCACGTGAAGTTTACTCCTTAAGAATCGATTTTCATATAAAACACGCGCTACACTCCACGCGTCAAGCTCGTCACAAATTACGTCATTGCAAGCCGGTAAAAAATGGAATTATCGCGTGAACATTTTCGTGTATTGATTTTTTACGATTTTCGAAAGGGGCTAATTCAACAACAGTGCTTCGAATCACTTAATTCGACTTTTGGCGAGGAAGCACCATCTTTTCCTAGTGTTTATAATTGGTACAATGAATTTCACTCAAAGACGAGACTCGTGAAGGTCGTCCAAAAACAGCTGTTGTGCCAGAAAACATCGATGCTGTGAGAAAACTGATTGAAGAGGATCGCCATGCGACTTATCGGGAAATCATGGCATGCCTTGGCATTATCTTTGCGTATATACGATCTTACATGAACATTTAAAGGTGTGGAAGCTATGTGCACGTTGGATTCCACATTTTTTGACAGACGCACAAAAAAAGGTTTGTGTCGATTGGTGCCGCCAAATGCTTAAAAAATTCGATGAAGGTACTTCCAAAAACGTATACAAGATCGCGACAGGCGACAATTCATAGATATTTGCGTATGAGCCAGAAATAAAATAGCAATCGATTGTTCGGTTCGGTCTTCCAATTTGAAGAAAATCCAAAAAAAGTTGTGCGATATCGGAGGTTGGGAAGCAAATTGGCGTATTTCTTCACGAAAACTGGTCATGTGGCACTGTGGCTCATGAAAATCAAAAGACAGTCATTTCAGCTTGGTATACGACCATCTGTTTGCCTAAGGTTTTCAACAAATTGAGAGAAAACAACCCAAAACGGTGAATAATTTTGCATCACGATAATGCGAGCTCACACACATCACATAAAACAAGCGAGTATTTGAGGACTCAAACGATCGAATTGATGGGTCATCCGCCTTACAGACCCGACTTGGAACCCAATGACTTCTTCCTGTTCCCAACAATCAGAGATAAGATGCGTGGGCAAAGATTTTTATCGCCTGAAGAAGCGGTTGAAGCGTTTAAAAACCATGTTTTGGAGCTACGAGTATCATCTTCGGACTGGAAAAAGTTTCGATAAATGGTTTGAGCGTATGCAAAAGTGTATAGATCTTAAAAGCGAATATTTTGAAAAGCATTAAAGCAAATTTTGATGAAAATTTTTAATTTTTTATTACTTTTACTAAAAACTTTTACGGCACCCCTCGTATTATGCCTTAATTCCTTTCAGAATTCAATGGATTGCTGTGAGAAACTGAGTCGATTCGGCGATGGACACTACAGTGTAATCTGAAAGTGTCGTGGTGGTGAAACTGGTGTACAATAGTTGTAAATTTGTTTCTTTCTGGGGGTCGACTTATCTTTCTACACACAAAATTTGAAACACATAAACCCCGTATAACTGCTGGCAGAATTCCGTAGAAAAGTACTAGTTAATATGGTTTTTGAAATCTGTGAACAGACCGTCATGCACGAATTCGATGTCCAGATAATCTAACCAAACAATTTTCCTACCAGACGCTACATGGTGTATCCTACTAGCACTCAAGGAGGAGCACTCAAGAGTGCAGGGTCGTGGGTCAAATTAAATTGTGTGATTTTGCACGTGCGGTCAATCTAAACTTTTTGTTACTTATGGAATACTAGTGCGAGCGAAGTCATTGCATAATCTTATGGCATGGTGAGTGTAGGTTTGTGTTTTTTATTTTGCATTGATTAAAGTAATGCTAAAACACCAATAGGAAAATATGGAATAAGTTCTGTAAAATGTCTAATATATTAATTAAAGGAAATTACGATTATGTCTGGTCAACTGGATGTTGAATGCATCGTCCTCTTCGATATAACTTTCTTCATAGTTTTAGAACTATTTCGTGCCTGAATGACAATGATTCATAAATGAATCCAAATTCAAAATTCCAAAAATTTCACTTTAATTACTATCTTAGTTTAATTTTGTTTTCAATTTACCAACTGAAATAATCTAGCTGAACTTAGTACATACGGGAACGTGACAAAACATTTTAAAACCAAAAGTTTCTAGTGCAAATTCGCAATTTAAGTAATTTATAAAAGCAAAGACAAATGTCGTCCGTCCACTATGACGTAAACTTACTGACTTAAAAATAAAAGCAAATCACTTGATAGAAAAAACTCACACACTCAAGTATCAATACTCTTTTCTTTATTATGAGCAAATTTATACACAAGATGCTGATAACAAAGTTAAAACAAACATTAAGCTCTTCGAAAAATGGCAACAGTTGGCGGGTTTGATGATATCTAAGTCAAAGCAAGCCTTTTGGATTTGAATCCGTTGGCAAAACGAAATCTTAATGCAATGCAATTCCAACATTGAGCTGGTGGCTTCGATGAATGGGAATAGTTGGAGAACTCAATTGCAGCATATCCTGATAAACATTGAAAAACGACATTCGACAGCTATAATGACGATGAGCTTAAGTTGTATAACAATTTGACGTCAAAAAAAGAGAAGCAGACAGCCAATGCAGTAAAGTGGTATAGAACAGTAATAAAACACAGTTCAAAGTTACCTATAAGCTTCTGGGAATAAAAAGAAAACAAAAGAAAATCAGAATCTAACGAAATGTTTTGCATCCTTATGTATGAAGAGAAATATTTTTTTTATAGCAAACATAACAAAAGTAATGGATTTGGTCAAGGCATTAAAAAGTGAAAACATTAAAATCTTATTGTTCCCTTTCTTCTTTCGTGGCAGCAGGATGGAGAAAAAATATCTTCACCGATAGGGATTCAACTCGATTTCATGTGAAATACTCGTACATTCTATTGCAAAGGTATATGTTAGCTGCATTTTTAAATAATTTATAGTCAACGCGGTAGCTTATTGAGACTTTTATGCAACTTGTATACTCGTGCATTCAATTTGACATTTCACAGTAGATGACTAGTAAGTATGTATGGCTATTACAGAGTTCTTAAACAACTAAACATTATTTTAGTCGATATTACTCCTGTTCAATAGTGTTTATACTTTGTTGGTTATCAACTTTTGCTGCTGGCGGGCAATTTCGCTTATCATTAATAGTTGAAGGTTTCCTCTGCTTCCCCACAAAGCCTGCAGCTGCCATCCTCTTCTAGTTTTAATTTTTTTAGGTGCCCCTTGCCATCTACTTTTTACATCGGTATACCACTTTATAGCTCCCGAATGTATCTGAATTTCTTCTTCGTGCCTATTTTGACTTCAAAGTTTTTCTTGAATTCAAGTTGCACCTTGTTGTCACAAGGCATGCTGGCTAAAGGAATCTGTTTGGTTAGAGGTTCCACTAATGCCCTTGCCCTAACGTCCGTGAAGCAGCCTACCTTGCTCAAACGTAACTTGGTTTCCTAAGATTTGTTCTCTACCACTATATATAGTGGGAGTAGCCCAAGAATTACCTCCATTCCTGCCGTGGGACAGGTTTTTGTTGTGCTACCATAATCGTATCACCACCGACTATGGTTTCCACTGATCTCGTAGTCATCATCTCGCGCACTACTTGGTTGTTGTGCTGTTTACCTTCTTTCTCTCCATAGCAATTCTAATCGCTTCATGAAATGCGTTGTTGAATGCTCCTTCGATATCTAGGAAAGCGCATAACGCGATTTCCTTACTGGAAAGGGACCCGCCTTTATACAATCCGTCGGATTCCACAGTGTGGTCTCCGTAGATCTAATCACTCTGTACGCATGTTGACTGGATTGTAGTGGTTCTTCTCTTAATAGTACTTTCGACCTTATATACTTGTCGATAACCTTTTCGATAGTCTTTAGTCAGTTGTTGTATTTCTTCCATGTCCCCGGCAAAGTAGGCCGATGCAATTATTATCTCCCGGTTTCTGCCGTCTATAGTAAACTGGCGCTGGACTGCTATCAAATCTCGGGTCATAAATTCTGAAAGAGATAGATGGTTAATACTATTTCTAAAGATAATGCAGTCTCGTGGGACCTGATGCCACACATCGTATATCACCTTTACGTATCTGCTAGACAGACCACGGATCTGCTCACTGTAGCACTAGGGTTCTTGGACCAGCACAAGCCCCAGATGTTGGTGGGTGAACATTCTAGCCGCAACAGCGAGTAGGAGTTCACCTTGGCTATTTTTGTAGTGGTCATGCTTCCTACTTAGCTGGGGGAAGGGAAGTCTCCATTCTCTATTACACGGTGCTGGATCTCCTTCAGCAACTCGTCCTCCTCCAGTAGTCTTCCTCCACCTTAATCCGCTTGGCCGCATCCGCTTAACTTTGACGCAGACCTTTGTTGCTCTTTGGGAGAGCTCCGGTCGACTGCCCGTGCCCTCCTTTAGCCTATTTTCCTCCCTGTGCGGCGGTGAGAGAAGAGAGAGAGAGAGAGGACTTTGCCCTACAGTCAATGACCCACATCCACTAGGGGCGTCTAAGCATCACTAGTCACCTCAGCGAGACAGAAAATTGAAAAATTGTCTAGTAAGGCTCTTTGTATGCATGTTTTCTTGAGTGTACCTTCCTAATACGACCTACCTTATGCAATTTGCACTTTCAATGCTTGGGAATCATATCTTTGTGAAAATACAGAAAAAGCTTGTTCTCCAATATTTGCCATAATAAATTCAAGAGCTGCTTGGTGTCAAATTAAGTTTCATGAAAAAGGACTATTATTTCTTTACATTGCTTTTCTGTGTAATGAGATATTTAAATTCAACAAAAAATAAATTATGTTATCGTCAGCGCATCTACCATCATTTCAATTATCTTTTAATCGACAAATTGGAGTAAAATGCCTCATATTTGGCAACTTATTTAATAAATTTATTTTTTATGCGAAATAACTACAAAGTCACATTTGTTGTAAATTCATTTGAAAATGAGCTCCTGTATTTTGAAAATTGAAACAAATACCTCGAAAATATTTTATTGGAAAAAGTTGTATTTATTTTTGACCATTTTCCAAGACGCTAACTTCACACTTTGCCCTCTATTCAAAACAGTATTCATAGACATAAGCTTTGCATCCAAAAATTAAACCGTTCGCTACTCTTTATTTTTATTTGGTAATATTCCTCCGTCCTTCCATTAGTTAATTCTCCTACTTCTTTTGCCAATTCACTTGTCGAAGATGAGATGGTAGTCCTTGATGGGAGAACATGTCTGAAGCATCGTACATCTCGGTTAATAAGCCACTTGGCATAAAAGGCTTTTTTGTGTGAGTTATAAATCCTGACTACGTGAAGAATTTTTCTTCCTGTAAGTAATATTCCTTGCGAAAAATGGATTATAATTCCATAATTCTACAAGCTGAAATTTCAGGAACTCGCCAAGGGATAATATGCGATGACGTGCAAGGTCTTATAATACTACGATTAATAATCTACACCTTGAAATTTATGACACCGCTGAGCGATCCGTGTAAAGGAATATAATACACATAATTACCTGAGAAATGGTATTAACGATTGAGACTGTTTGATTGCTCTCAGTCCCGAGGCAAATTAACACAAAACGAATGGTGTTAAAAGTTTCTGTTAAAATTTGAATACTTTAATTTGTGAAAACTATTGTCCCTGTTTAGCAAACGCTTATATTTTTTTGATAACAAAAATAATAATATTTAAAAAAGTGCAGTTGCAAAGAACTGTATTTATTTAAACGGTTTTTATAAGCCAATTAATACCCGCAAAATACTTTCCGATCAGGCTCGTGCGAGCGAGGTGTCCTGCCCACCGGAGCCTACCGAGCTTAATTCTCTTCATGATGTCGAATCGCGGTAACGCTCGTAGATCTCATCATTATGGAGTCACTAGAATGGTTTTTCCTCACATACGGGGCTCCGTAAGACTTTTCTCTTGAACGCGGCTAAGAGGTCAGAATGCTTTTTGCTAAACACCTAAGTCTCGGATTCATATTTAAGTATTGGTATGACCATTGTTATGGTTAAGTTCCTGGATTTGAAGAGTCTTGACAGACTAAAGTAAACTTTGTTGGCTTTAAGCAACCGTGCGCGTATTTCTGGTTCCATGCTATTAACGGCTGCTACAGTTGACCCGGAGTTGTTAAAGGATTGTACTACTGCAAATTGCCCTCGACTATTTTAATTGCGGCACCAATGTTTGATCTTCTGCTCGCAGAAGTGACCACCATGTACTGTATTTGCTTTCATTTATGTGCAGCCCTAGATTTTGTGCCGCCCGCTCGATCTGAATGAAAGCTTTCTGTACAGCTCTTGGGTTTCTGCCAACGATGTCAATGTCATCTGCGTAGCCCTGTATCTGAATGTTATAGAGGATTGTTCCTCTCGCCGTTGCGTCAGAGGCTCGAATCACTCGCCAACGCCAGGTTGAGAGGACCCCAGGCAGTCTATACCATTGTCGAAGCTCGTTATAGAAGTTGAAAGGGCTTGATAGTGATCCGGATATTTTTACTTGGCTTTCAACATTGATCATGGTCAATCTGAATAGTTGTGTCAGTTTATTAGGGATGCCGAATTTTCTCATGGTTTTATAAAGTTCTACTCTGGCTACGCTATAATAGGCGACCTTAACGTATATACAAATATGGTGAAGTGAGTTTTGAATTTTTTTTTATAACCTGCCTAAGGGTGTAAATCAGATAAGTTGTTTATTTGCCTGGGATGAAGCCACACTGCTGATATTATCCGGGCTAAAATGTTCTATGGTGGATTGACACTCAATACAGTTCCTACATGATACTGTATGTGTGCATGTTTGTTTTGCTAAGTGGTCAGCCATCAGCAGAATAGGGGCCCTAACTTACTGGTAGAAGTGCGATCAGTCCACGTAGTGAACGACGGTACTTTTCCCTCAATAAATATAAAGCTCAATTATCGGGCTAGTAGTAAGTTGGCGCGAGCCCAATAATCTCGTCCATAAAAAACTCTACTACGTAACCCCAAATCAGCCTCGAAAACACTAATTTACGATGACAGTAACAAAAACGGCTGAACGATTTAAGAATTTTTTGATGGAACGTTCGCTCACTTCCAGCAAAATAATGAAAACCACCGTTACCAGCTAAAAAGTAAACGAACTACTATGCACCATTGACGTGCGGGGCAGGATCTACAGAGGACTCCCCAGGTGATGAAAAATAAGAACTCTTGGAATTAGTCGAACGGGAACTCCATGCCTGCCCTCAGTATGATGTAAAAATAATTCTTGATAATATGAACGCCAAAATAGATAGGGTATTCAGGCAGTACATTGGCATCCTAGTTTACACGAGAACACTATTGACAATGGACATAGAATTGGCAACAAGCAATAATTTTGTCGTTGCGAGTACAAGATTTGCGCGTAAAAATATCCACAAAGCCATCAGGGTATTTCCTGATGGAGGCACTCGCAACAAGATAGACCAAGTGTTGATAAACCGCCGCCATAACCCGAACCTGTTGATGGTACGAACGTACCGAGGTTCCAACCTCGATATTGCTTATATAGTGCTCCGAGCGCGGCTTGCATCTTCACGAAAGTCTGCATCCCCTAATTAGATTCAAGTCAACATGGCTGCCCTTTGCAACGAAGATACCAGAAACAACTACTTACGGTCAAGTGATAGGACCAGCCTTAAATGCGAAGAGCTTTTAGCACTTTTATGTATTGCTAAATAGCAAGCATGGCTACTGAGCAGGGGGTTCGTGGTTCGAATCCCACTAACAACAAAAGTATTTTTCACGGTGTCCCACCTCTTGCGAATGGGTGACAAATGTTCCCTAATAACTTGTCACGGAAAGCTTCTCAATTCGCCGTTCGGATCCGGCCTTAAATTGTAGGTCCCTTCCATTTGTGTGCAAAAATATACATGCTCAACACGAATAATTGCAAGAAGCTAGGCCTTGGACCGCAATGGTCTGTCGCGCCGAATATTATTATTAAATAGCAAACTAACTGAAGAATTGAATGCCACCAACTACTGACGACCACATTATGCTATCGCCACCAAGAATAGACGAAATACGCAGGGCTATAAGTAATCTTGTAATTAATAAGGCCTCGGGATCAGATGGTAATTATATTAGTCCCGAACTACTCCAAGCAATTCATGAACTATTAGTGGGAGGAGAAGCAATGCCAGAAGATTGGTGAAGAGGCATCCAGTAACCCATATATAGGAAGGGAGATATCAGAACGTGCAGCAATTATCGTGGTATAAGGTGGTTGAGTACCGCGCATAATATTTTCTGTACTGCCCTGTCCTTTACGACAGCATAGCCCAATATTCTAATGTCATCATAAGTCCAACCAGTGTAGCTTTATCACAGGCAAATCAACTAATGATCAGATGGAAAAATTTCTAGTTGTTTCAGAACTCACTACACAATCTTTTTATATACCTTAAACCGCCTATGATAGCATAGCTATAGAACTTTATAAAGTCATGAGAGAATTAAGCATCCCAAATTAACGGACCCGAATATTGAGGTTGACTTTGACCAATGTTATAAGCCACGTAAAAATATCCAGATCTTGATACTGATCTTCATTCAACATCTATATTGACATCGTTTGTAGACATATTCTAAGAGCTTTACGAAAAGCTTTCTTCCAGATCGAGCTGGCCGCACTAAATCTGGGGCTTCATATAAGCACCCTCCCTCAACTAAAATAGTGGAGAACGTATTTGAAGTAGTATAAAATCCTTTTACTAGTTTGTGTCAGCTGTAGCAGCCGATAACAGCATGAAATCACTGGATGATTTTGCCTTGAAATTGAGATGGGTGGAGAGACTTTTTAATGGCGAACAGGGCCGCACCACGGTTTTAGAGGCAAACATGATGATGCTGACTTTAGTATAGAGGGAACTAGTGTTTATTTTTTCGTTGTGAAATAAATTAAATGCGATGCGATGCGATAAATGAAATTGCAACTCAAGTCAAACTCTCAATCCCACATATTAACATAGTATCTATCGTTTGCTACGTCGGAATTTTTTTTCAAACCTTGAATATATCCTTCTTGTCTACACACTTCAATCACTTAAAATGTGTGATCAAATTCTACCTTACTTATGTACATTCTGAAAGCCAGTTAAACCCAAAACATCAAGACTTCGTCACTTTCTTATATGACTTCTAATTCTAAAAACAAAAAAACCAATATTAATATACCTATATAGGTATATACCCCAAAAAAAAATCAGAACTTTGTCCGTTACATTATCTGAAGATATCTATTTGAGAATAATTCTAGCTCAAGCATAGTCACTGAAAGGCAAATAATTAAGTAAGTTGTCATCCAACATCGCCAGCCATGACTGCACAACAAAACTTCCGTCGAGGTTTTAAATGTAAAATCCATTTATCAACTGTCTCATCATCTAATTACTGACAACGATCACAAGGTTTCTTCAGTAATAATGTACTTCCGATGGAGATAAATAAAAAAATATGGGCGCACCTAAATAAATTGATCCTATGTAGTCAGACCAACAAAATTATTTTTTCAATATTCCTTAACTCAGATAACTAAATTCGCTCAATTCCCTGTATTCTGTCTATTATGTTGCTTCTCGAACAACCATTACATATATGCAGTTTTCACAGACAAGTTTCCTAAAAAAGTTGGACAATCACAAAAAATATCGAGTAAAATCAATGGGAGGTTATTTCAATATGCACCTTTCGCATATAAGAGTAAGCGATTATTTTTATTAATAAAACTTAATATGCTTGCAGTTCGTCCGTTGTGGCAGTCCGTCTGTTATAATGGTACGATACGAAAATGGAATAAATTGAAAATTTGTCTCTGAGAAAAAGACGTTAAATATGATTTCATTTCCTATCTTGTCTTTCATTCTGCCCTTCCATCTTTCTAAAGATCAATTAATTCGTTGTAAGAACGTATGAAAAAGGTAATGAAACTACATATTAATGAGGTGTGTTTACTTTGCTGCTATACGCTTTATGATTTATATTAAATTTTCTGTTATCTCCTTATACGTTATTTTGTGATTTGACGAGCGATACAGGGCTATCATTTAGCTGTATTTCAATATATAAAATAACATTTTGCAAAGATTATAGAATGCTTGAAAATTTTGTTGCACGTTAATTTGGCTTAACAAAATTTATCTCTTCGACACTTCAAAGGACGTCTGTTGTTATCTAATGAAATTTAATTTGTTATATGCGATTTGTGGTAAGGAACAATTAAGATATTGCTAAACGGAAAAACCTCTTTCAAACGGATAGAGAAGAAAGTCACATACAATACCATTTTTATTTTGTGGCCATTTGGAACATTGCCTATTGTAACTCATACTCGTATTAATTTTCTATTGCGATAAGTCAGACAAAAAGTATGTCTAATTTTTAAGGATATGTTTTGCATATAATCATTTGGGACAATTTAGATCTCCTAGAACCCCAAGTAACAATTTCAAGACAAAATATTCTTTCTTTTCTATTAGCTAGCAAATTGTAGATGGAACTGATAATTCCTTTAACGTAATTGAATCCGAAGTATATTTTTTCTTTTCTGGTTGAGTTATGCTGGTATAATTTTATCATTGGAACTTGTAAATAATAATTAAAATCAACGAATTTCCGATAATTATAATTTGTATAAATCCTTACTTCTTTTGAAAGACATAAATAATGAATCCTTATAGATAGATGTTACAACATTCACTTACACAATTCGTTGACAATACGAAATTATGCTGTATCTTCAGATTTTATCATAGAACCATCAATATTAAAAATTATACGAATTTTTTTATACAAGATGTGACAGCTTTACGATATTGAGTATTAAATTGTTATTTCTCTTGACAGGGAAAGTGAAGAGATTCACTTAATAATTTTTTATGGTGAAGAAATTGTTTTTATTTCATCTTATAGCCACGTAAAACAGTGTTCGATGGTTAGATCAATAAAAATGCAAAAAGTATTATTTTTATTACGAAGATATTTAATAGGTGACAGTGACAAATTTCTGCTGGTTATATACTGTGTATGCTTAACAATTCCCTAGCACTAAGAACAACGAAATTTTTAATTAGGCTGTATAAAATATGTTGAGCTACCCTCTATAAAGTGCAAAAGCTTATCCTTATCTGATAAAGCTAAATATCTGGTTCTCGTTCTAGATAAAAAGCTAAGTCGGAAACCTAATATACAAGAAAGAGTTCGTACAGTGGTACTTTTCTCCTATAAAAAAGGCATCCGTAACAACCCCACATCACTCATGGGCTTTATATTTCGGTAGTAAGACTTACAGTTCTGTACGGTGTGGCGGTCTGGTGGCCATAAATCGCGACAAACTAAGCTCCAATAATCGGCTTGTCTATGTATGAGTAGAGCAATTCGCACCACCTCCTCCGCTGCACTAGACATACTGTTCAACCTAACACTTCTCGACATCTTCTGCAGACAAGTTGTTGCTAGCGCGGCTATTCGCTGGGTGGCTGCTCCCAGTGGATAAGAAATGAATTCGGATACTTCTCTATTCTGAATTCATTCAGGTCTCCACCAGGTCTACACCATTTCGCAACTACATTTCAACAACAGTTTCCAGGTCACAATCTCCTCCAGATCACTCCGGGAAGAAGGTGCTATTTCGAAATATAATTCAATCAAATTTTATACTGACGGGTCAAAAACTGTTGACCCGTCCGATGCCCTTTTTTCTCAAAAAGGCTTCATATAAGTCTCTCTTCTAGTCTTCTTAATCACTGCAGTGTTTTTCAAGCAGAAATCATGGCGATTAAAGAAGTCCTGTCTTGGCTCAAGAGAAACGTCATATCCACTGTAGCCCTAGACTTCCAATCATCTCTCAGGGAGATGGGACAGTGGTTCAAAATTCACCTGTATTGGGTGCCGGGCCATAGGGATATTCTGTGGAACTACCTGGCCGATGAACTCGCCAAAAATGGTACTAAGATGCCCTGAAAATGGTTCCTTAGGCATACCGACTGCTACATGCGAACTCATGTTAAAGCAGGATGCTACTGACAAAAGCAACCTTAGATAGACAAATGGTTTAACTTGTGTAGCGATAAAATAGATCTGGCCAAAGCTGGATCCTAAACGGTCCAAGTGTTTGATCTCTCTAAACAGAGTACACATAAGCGCTACGATAGGTTTTATTACTGGGGACTGTCTTATAGGCAAGCATGCAGCAAGGCTTTATGTATTTTCCAATGACTTCTGCAGAAGCTGCATGGACGAGGAAAAAAAATACCATTCTTTACCTTCATTGAATATGCACAGCTCGTTCTATAAGGCCTAAGCTACTTAGCCTTATTTTACAACGAAGTTACCAATTTTTCAAGTGTCATTCATAAGAATGCTACAAAATCCTAACTGTCTGCAAATAGCATTATGAATAAGTTAATAGTTATTTGGTAATATCCAAATAAATTAATAAATAAAAAAAAAAATTTTTAATTGCAATAAAGCTGCTGTTTTATAGGATTGCATCTATACATAATTATTTATTATATCTGCGATACATTTAAATAGCTTCATCGATATCCCCTAATGAATTCTTTGCGACACAACGTACTTTAGATCATCCAAAGTCCACAATATCAACATCGTTTAAGAACAATCGCATTGTAGTTTTGTATTCATTTTAGAAAGTATCCTGTAATTAAGATCGGAGACGTGCTATGTTGTCATAAAAATAAAATACTCAATTAAATAAAAAATGTCAATATTTTTGTGTTCAGTAAAAAAGATTAAAGATGATATAAAATGAATTAAGACAAAACCAATCTTTGCCATTGACCATTCCTAAAAATATCAACTAGTTGCATTGGCAACTTTAAAAAAAGCAGACACACACGTTCAGATGGGATCAGACAACACAAAGTAAGCAATGAAATAAAAGTTAACGAACTGAGGAAACTTTATGTCGATAGGATGTGCATTAGTTATTATTTACACAGCTAAATAGATAAATGGATTTCATAATATAACTCGATTCATAGAATTTTTGTTACGGCTCTAATTGAAAATGCAACTTGGATTTATTCCAATTAGTTTTGATTCCGTAGAGAATGGGTTCAGGTTAGTTTTGATATTTTAATTAAGATCAACTTGAGTTAGAGTCAAAGTTTTTCGAGATATTTGAATTCGTTTTGCTTTGGAAATGCAAATTGGAAAGGAAAACGAATCAGTAAATGTAATTATTTACTAAATATGTAATGTAAAATATTATCCTTATTCGAGCTTTATTCCAGAAAATACGCCTCAGTTATAACGTAAAATCGGCAATTTCAATTTATCCAAAATTTAAAACTGTGTTGGGGATTTAAAGTAATGCTTTTATTGTCGGCATCCAGAATTTGAGCAGTACATTAGCACCCATAGTTAACACGATAACAATGACAATGAGTCCTATAGATTGCCGCATATATAAAAATCTCGTCATTGTAAGTACAATATCAACTACTGCGTAAGAATATTCACCTGGCTATCTCTTAATGGAGCTATGGAACCATATAGAACACTGTTGTTCTATCTACTAAGAAGATTTTAAATTTTATATATTTACTAAACAAAAATTAGACAAAAATGGCCGAAAGTTTCGTAAATTTTAGTGAACCTTAAAAATGTGTGTAACATTTAGTGCAAACAACTTTCTTTAAACCTTCACTGTAATGAAGCACAGAACGTTATCATTTCTTCGAATGTCTACACGAACAACAATGGGAGACCTTCCGAAATTATTTATTATTTATTATTGCTTACCGTTAGGCACCGAAATCGGATTGCCACTTTCACGCCTCCATTTTATTGTTGGCGTCGGCGAACCAGTTGCTGCACAGTTTAGTGTAACATTGCTACCATTACGAATTATTAGCATATCGGTGCTCGTTGGGTAGTCTAGTATATCAGGTGCTACTGGAACATGTGTGTGCTTATGGATATAATGGTAGTAGATAGATGGTAGGTACATGGTAGATTGCGGCATGCACATGCACCGACCACCGACGAATCGGAACCACAGCGAAAACAATCGTCGCACTAGATTAGGACATTGACTACAGCATCAACATTGTTGAACAGCAACAGCAGATGCATGAACAGAAGGACCACAATTCCAGTAAAATGGAAATATCACGATAGACATTATCCACAGCATTACCGCATCGGTTGAAAAATAGTTGCCGTTAAGATACAGTTGATTAAAATGCATTTCAATCATTGGTTTGTTGGTAATGCAATCTATGACGACTGCTGATTTAATTATTATAACAATATTTTGCAATAAGATTGCAATAATATTTACAAAAAAAATATTTAACTTAGTTATCTTGATAAAGGCTATGACAAGATGGTCAGTGTCCTTCAGCTATATAGAGTATGTGCTAAAAGGCTAAAAGGATCTGTCAGGGCCAGAGATTATAATGAATCAATGTTTTACTTCTTGACAGTTAATTTACTTCGGAAAACGTCTTTATATAGATTCTGCATCATTATAAATTACCCTTGCTCTTCAATTCTTTTTATAAAAATAAGTGAAGAAGTTTGATACTTGAATTTTTATATTTTATTAAAACATGCAACCGAACCTTGCTTTTAATTAAATTAATGGTATTAGTGTGTGTATAATGCCTAAACTCATCGCATTCCACCCATTACGAATTGTAGTGTGAGACAAGTGCATAAAAATGAAACGACAAAGGATTGTAGTAACAAATACCAGATAGACTTACCTAAGCAGTTACATAACATGTTTCCTTCATATATATGTATTTGATAGATATTTAATAGTAATATATAAATCAACGTTTTCGGAACATTATTCATCGTCTAATACGAATACTAGAGATCTAACAATACTATATAAGGAACTATGACTAAGTTTGAAGATTATAAGGTACTCATTGGCATTTGAAATAATGTCGTTAATGCAATAACGAACTGGTAAGCGTATCTATTGAGTTTTGTAAATGGACTCAAAACATACTATTGGGCCTTTTTGCCATTGTATAAAACCGATAATTTAGGAGATACCTATTGGCAAAAAAAATACCAAAGTAGATTCGAATCTGTACCCATATGCAGTTGCATAACACTGCCACACCTGAACCAATATACTCTTGTCTTGTTTATCCAATAATAATTAACGCGCACAGTAGATCCTGCCAATCGTCAGCGTGAAATTTTTTTTCAACAATAGCCATTAAAATGTACACCATATTTATTCGTGCAATTGTCATGAATCTATTAGCGGATTATGCTACGATTCATTGGATGTCGTGTTCATTACAGGTATGCATTTTTTTGAGAATATACATTTTTTGTTGGGGAAAGTTAATTTATGTTAATTTGTTAACTCGTTCTTAATAAATAGTTGAAGCGTGAAACTCTTGAAATTGCATAAAGCCAATTTACTTGTGTATATTTTATTCCATATATTTGTAAAAATATTAATCGATAAAAGCTGAAAATTTATCTAGTGATGACATCATAATTGATTTTGTAATTGCTTTGAATCAGAAAACATGGACGGGGTTCACATGTTATATATAAAAAATATACCGAATATGTTTTTTGCACACGTTTCCTTATCCCGCTAGGCACAGCGTGGGCGTTGCATATAATGGGATAAAATAAGGAAAGCAAGTTGTGGTTGGTGCAGTTAAAAGATCACACCCCAGTACTCACATACTAGAATATTGTCCTCATAGACCCACATTGTTAGCCCCACATCAAAATTATTTCGTACATATACTCAACCATGCATGGGAATAAAGCAGCTATAAGACAAATTTATTCAAAATGATCAGTACGGCAACGGGCCGGGAATCGAGCAAGGGTCCCTCAAGTGACAGCCAAAAGTTCTAACTACTACAACATCGACACTGTTAATTGGGCACACATTTCTTCTATCATGGAAATTTCATCTTAAAAATTCTTTTATTATTGCCAACAAAACTTATGACAGCAACTAACTATCTAGCTAGTAGATAAGCAACCAAAGCGAAAAAGTGCGAATGGGAAAAGAAAAAATACGCATACAAATTTGTCGGAGTCCCATGAAGGTCAAAATCAACTGAAATGTCGCAATTTATAAGCCCACTATACGATTTGTTAATTATTCATTAGAATTTTCGTGAATTTTGCTGTTTTCCAAACAATTTACAACATCAAAATATACGTGCTCCCCTGTTAGTTAACCTTTTGCACAAGGCAATCCTGTTATTCTGAATTTACGCCAAAGAACTGATAGCGAGAACTGCCAAATATACACTGTTCAAAGCTGGTATGGGTATGGTAGCTTTCAGAAACATACATTTCAACATTATAAAACATATGGTATGAAAAAAAAACCCAGGTGAATTGGAGCTTTACTCGTATACAAATATCAAAAACTAACCAGTATAGTTTTTTCTAATTAGCTTTATTTTTCTTTTTCCCGTGTGTAGTACAACTACTGATAGCTTAGTTTGGTAAATGATAAATGTAACGTAGATCAAGGACGTTGCAATGCCATGGCACAGTGGAAAAATTAGTGTGTTTTGCTATAATATGCATAGCATTAAAAATAAGGCTTAAGCACTGCTTTTATAAACTTCTAGTCAACACTAGGGTCATCCTTCAGGAAGTTGTTGAGGGCTATTTTGAAAGCCTGTAGATTAAAAGATTCGGAAAAAACGGACTCGACCAATTGATTCCACATCGAAAACACTCTCGGAAAAAAGGAGGATTTGAAGTGTTGGGTTCTACATGAAAAAGGTTTTAAGGCAAATCTATGTTGATTAATAAATAAATAATCCAGATCGCTCATTAGTCTGAAACTAACGATAGATTCCATTATCTTCGATAGAAACGACAACAAAGCAATAGGGCGGTAGATAGTAGGTGCCTATTTATGACTTTTTTCGGAACGAGTTGAATATTTTCCATTTTCCAAATTGACGGAAAAACACCTGTCTTCATTGAGGTATGAAACAATTTGCTTAGCGGTTTCGATAAATTATGATGACATCTTTGCAATACTAATGGCGGAATACCGTCGGGTCCAGTCACTTTATTGGGGTTCAAGTTCAAGTTCTGTAAGAATCTTTGAAACAACCCGTTGTCGGATTTTAGACACTTGGGCCTACATTTGGGAGAATTGGTGGGCTTTGATTATATAAAGAAAGGGTAGACGCATAAGCAAAATAAGAATCTAAGAGGTTAGCTTTCTCAATACCTGTTTGTCACCCATTCGCTAGAGGTGGGACACCGTGAAAAATACTTTTTGGTGTTGCTGGAATTCGAACCACGAACCTCGTGCTCAGTAGCCATGCTCTTTTTCACTGAGCCGTGGTGCCCACAAATCTTATATATAGATCCGATAAATAATTGAACTAATTACTAGTGTCATCAGGTCCAAAATTAGGGCTATGATAAAGCGAACAAATAAACATTGAAAAAGAGATTACAGTTTGGAACAATAAATTTAGGATCACTTAAACAAATATCATCTCGAATAAAGAGAATTCCACCTCGATGTGGATCCAGTTGACACATTGAAAATCGTTTAGGGTTATATGGGAAAAGCCTGCGTTTAACATAAAATAAGAACCGCAGATTTTTCGTGTCAAGATTTGCTACGATTAAGTTGAAATTACCTTTAGAGCCGCGAATATTTGTGAATTTTATTTCACAATGACAAAATACTGAACATGGCAAGATGGTGAAAATAAATGTAAAATTAGAACAAAATAAAAAATTAAAAATATTAAAAATAACAACAAAAAGAAAAATAAGAAAAATTTCCAAAAACCAACCACTCAACAGTAAAACGTGACGGCTTCGTATGTAGTACCAGACCTATAAAACGAACAAGGCACGCTGATAATTTGTGCCTTTTTTTTTGGCGTAGCTTGTTTCTATTGTTTGCCTCTGCCATACAAACTGATTGAAAAAATGTCCTCTTTTGCTCTGACTCCTCACAATTTTTTTATTGGTTGTGTAGTGCGCTTGTTACCGCCGATAGGCTGACGTCTGCACTTCAATGATGTCATTTTGAATTTCACCAACTTCACTTTTTTAATTTTTCTTTTAGAACTAAACTTTTAAATTTACATAAATATAACTATCTGTATATATAACTATAAACGTTGGTGCGTCTAAAAGTTACTCAATAACATTTTAATGGCTCAACCAATCTTCTTGATATTCTTAGAACATATTTTTATCGTCAATACGCATAAAAGAGGCTATCAAAACTTTTCATCGGTGGCGCTGAAGTCGGTATACCAAAAATGCTCGTATTTGTACATAATATTCGCGTGATAGAGAAAATGATTTAAGTATATGCTAAATTAAGATATATTTAAAAAATAACAAAAAAGCGCTTCTAAGCAGTTCCTTTATTTAATCAATTCCAACAATTTTATACGAAGCTGTCATATTTTGGAACGGGATCTTTGGGTCAAACGATCACATACACATTTTTTCATGTTGCTTTGAATCCTCTAAATCTAGAGTCTTGATGCCCATGTGAACATGTGATACGCATGGAATTCCACAGTACAGCGTATTAGTATTAAAAGTATTTTAGTAAGTATTAAATTTATTTAGTTATTTAATACTTTATATTTTACTAGCGGAAATTCCCAACTTCCCATCCCACTGACCCCTTCCCTAATTACCAACCGCCCACTGACCATCCGCCAACTGAACATTAAAATTTTTTTCCCTATAAACCTTGTGCTGACAATTGCGAACACAACAAATAAAATCAGCCAAATCTTTCGAGCCATTCTTAAGTGATGATCTTTCATACATGCGTCAATTGATTTTTAAATTCTCCTTATTAACTTCGCATGCCTGTGTCTTTGTTTTCTGGTTTGTTTGTCGTGGAATCTTTCGATCAATTTTTAATACACTTCCTAATGCCCGATTTCATTGAAACGTTGTGCACATGTGTATCTTTGATGGCAACACATTCTATTAAATACAAATTTATTAAAAATTAGTCAAATTTTTTAAAATGTTAAACACATGTGTATCTTCAATGGAAAAAACTTTTTGTAAAATTTTTGGAGTGACCAGGCCCTGAAGGCCCTGAGGCCCAATACATTTTTTTAAAATTTGCCGGATTTTCTTCAAATTTTCCTTATGTGTTTTATGTGTATTCCGATGACAACACCTATTATTGTAAAAGTTTTGTAGTAAAGAGGCTCTATCTAATATTAATTTTTCCAAATTAACCCGTTTCATATTTGAACACAAATGTATCTCCTTTTAGAGAATTTACATGAAAAATTTTAATTTTTATGGGTTGTTTTTTTATTTATATCGATTATATATATTTTAATTAAACAAATTTACAAAAAAATATTGTACACATGAATTACCAGACAAAAACGAAAGTCGGCCTTTTGCCGGATCAATGCGATGAAGGGCTAAGCTAATGTGCAGGTATTCCATTGCGTGTTGCACTTTTCCGTCCAATAACACATCGTGTAATAGATTGCAAAAGATCAATTGTTTGACAGTTGATGTGGCACGTTGAGTCATATTCACTATGGGCTATTTTGGATGACCATCCAAGTACTAATAGAATAATATTTTCGTTATATTTTTTTTATGTGGGCGCCGTGGCTCAGTGAAAAGGCGAATGGCTACTGATCAGTAGCACCAAAAGTATTTTTCACGGTGTCCCACCTCTCGCTAATGGGTGACAAACGTTCCGAGAGTAATAACTTGTCACGGAAAGCTTCTCAATTCGCCTGTCGGATCCGGCCTTAAATTGTAGGTCCCTTCCATTTGTGTCCAAAAAAACAATAAATGCATAACACAAATGATCGCGAGAAGCTAGGCCTTGGACCGCAACGGTCTGTAGCGCCGAATATTATTATTATTATATTTTTTTTATAGAAAAGAGAAAATTGCGTCAACAATTTTTCGTTTTTCAATTTTTCCAATTTAAATGAGTCAAACGGCCAAAAAATGCATTCGCTTCTCTACAAACTTCTGAAGCCTCAAACTCTAAAGTTTTGGTTGTTTACACAGCCACCGATATGGGAGTAACGTTTCAATAGAATAGCCGGGTAGAAAATTTGATGGCTTTTCCACAATTTAACTCTGCAACTGCAACATTTATCACCAACATCAATTAAAAGTAATTCGAACTTAATCAAGCTAACAAACAAGAAACATAAAGCATCTTCAGATATAACTAATCGCCAACAACTAATATCCAAGTTGAAAACAACTTGAAAACAACTTGAAAATACCTTCCACTCGTATATCTGGGTTTCCTGTTGAAATCAACACAGCACAATTCAAAACAACAAAAAACTTCGCCGTTGCAATTACATTTACAAAATACTATAAATTTATGTCGAACCACAGTGCCGCCGAATGGCAGGGATAGAACAATTCATACGTATATAGCATACTAACCGACATCATCCACGAATTCACACTGACTCTTCATTGGATCCCTAATTACGCTTGCTCGCTTCCTTAACATGAGTTATGCTCATTCGATGATTTTTAGTTATTAGGTGATTTTGTATCGTAAGATAAGTTTGCATATCGACACGTAGCCACTCAATCTCTAAATGAAAATTTTGTAGGTTACAGGGTGGAAGGTTGAAAAGAATTAAACGGCCGCAGCAGAAAAGTAAATCAAGAAAATTAACGAATTTGTTTAGGGATTTAAATTAGCTCTATGAGATGTCCGCAGGTTCCGTATTCGGTAAAAACTTGTTCACCTGTGGCTCGATTCCCGATATGTGAATTTCTGAACTGATAAATAAAATACCATTTTAGTTTTTATATAAATTTTTCATTTTATCAGCTCAGTTGATGCAGGTAGTCCAAAAGGATGTAAAAATTCTTGGTCATTCTTGAAAAGAATCAAAAGCACAGCCCCGTCGACGATTCCAACGCTCATTTAAAATGACATTCCAGTTATCAGCTCTATAGACAATCTGTTTACTGAGCAATTTGCAGCTAGAGCCACGCTTTCAGGGTGTGCATTGCTGCCGCCTGCACCTCAGAGTATTGTACACTCTATGGGGCAGATATTCTTTCGTACGAGTGCAGTTGCTAGAGTTTTAAATAATCTCAACACTCACAAATCCGCTGTGCCAGATGGTATTTCCCAATTAGTTCTGAAGAGGTATTCTCCCAAGCTGGCATTACCACTGCGTAAGATTTTCCATCTATCCTATTCTTCTGGACACTTCCTGAGAAGTTGGCAAACAGCATTTATACAGCCCATACGCAAAAAGGGAGCCATCATCTCCTTCTTCGTTCCTACCCATAGCACAGCTTACATATAATCTTTTCAAAGTCATGGAAACGCTGATCAATTTTCAGCTCATGAAATATTTTGAAACCAACGAAATCTTTAGTGACCGGCAGTATGGATTTCGTTGGCAAAGTTGGTGATGGTATATCTTTCCGAATAGTGGAACCAGTCCTTGTATCAATTTGGTGAACGCAAATTTGTTGCACTCTATATTTCCAAAGCAATTGACAGAGTGTGGCATTAAATTGTTTTGTCCAAAATGCGTGCTTATGGAGTCGATATAAAACTGCTTCACTGGATTAGAAGCTATATTTTGGACAGCTCAATTCAGTTGTTTTGGATGGGCTCAAGTCTAAAATACATCAGATAAATGCTGGCGTTCCACAGTGCTCTGTTTTGTATCAGACGCTCTTTCTCATTTTTCTTAATGACCTCTTGTCCAATACTTTTAATCCAATTCACTCTTTCGCTGATGACAGCACGCTCAGCTTCTCATATCGTCCATCCACTTTTCATGTGGAACTCAAACAACTACGTATGTTGTTTTGGACGGGTTCAAGTCTGAATTATGTACATCAGAAAAATGCACCGTCGCCAAAAATGCTGTGAAATGTTTAGGTTTTCTAATTCGGCGCAATAAATATTTCTCTCCCTCTGATCTGGCTACTATTTACAAGGCTTTTGTTCGCCCTAAACTTGAGTACAATTGTCTTACTGGTCTGGTGCATCTAAAACTACTTTGCATTAGCTAGGTACTCGTAGAATAAAAAACCGTTCGATAAAACTTATCGGTAACGAAAAAATTGCGAAATCAATAGATTCGCTTGAACACCGCAGGAACGTTTGCTGCTTGCGACTGTTTTATCACTTCTTCCACCAACGGTGCTCAAGAGAAGTAGCTAGTTGCATGCCACCGCTCCTTGAATTCAACAGCAATATTCGTGGCGTTCCAAATGCTTACCAGTTTACCCTTAAGCCCATCTTCGGACGTACAGTTAAGATCAGAGATTTGTTCTTCAGCCGTAGAGCACGTATGTGGAATGCTTTGCCACGCTCTATCTTTCCATATCACTATGATCCACAGGCATTTAAGGAAGGCACAAGCTTAAGCTATTATAGAATATAGCTAATGCATCTCACTAGTACAAGCATTACGAAAGAAAGTGGTTTATTTTAAATAAATCAACTGTTCATTGATGATAATATACATTCAGATGTGAGGGTTACTTAAAAAGGATAAAATCATAAAATAAATTGACTGGGAATCCCGATATTCAAATATTCATTTGCACCATCGAACAATGTCATTACAACCATTAATGCCAGAATACACCAGACGACCAAGTGAAAGTGATTTGCTATAATCAAATAAAGTCTGCTTGTAGGCAACAGTGCTATTTTAATTTTTCTGGAACTAAAATTGAAAATAAATTCACTCAACTTTGGAACATGATATGGTGATGAAATGCCAATAAAAAGGGTCGTAAAATTATCGTAGATAAGAATGTTAAATTGGCTATGGTGTTTATTGATGTGTTTTTTGGGTCTAGTACGAGTATTCTCCAAAGGAGTTTCTCCGGTTGGTTCCAAGGCTTGATGAAGCAAAAGCGACTGATTGTAAGTAATTCGTCGATTAGCATGTGAATATATCCTAGTAGTGTGTATTTTTACCATTGTTGTTGGTTGTTATATTTGCATATTGTGTTTTTCGATTTGCTTTGCACTCGAAAATATATGTTAATTTTATGGAAGTCTTGATAACGTAAATCGAGATAAACACCAAAAATCTTACGTTTCACAACCGAATAACCACTGACGGCATTTATAAGTCCTAGTATATTTCTAGGAAAGCAGAAACCTGAAATTACTAATAATAATATTTAGCGCGACAGAACGATGTCTTCCAGGGTCTAGCTTCTCGCGACCATTCATGTTGTACGTGTTATATTATTGCACATAAATTGAAAGGACCTATAATTGAATGCCGCATCGGAAAGTCGAATTGAGTATTGACAATTATTATTCTCAGGACGTTTGTTAGTTATTCCCGAGAGGTGGGATTGTGAAAAAGATTTTTGGTGTTGGTGGAATTCGAAACACGAACCTAAAGCTCAAAAGTCCAACGCACTTATCAAGAAAATCATGGCGATCAACGCTGAAATTACTAAATAAAAATAATTTAAGACCGGCCTTACCCGGTCGCCCCGCTCACTTTAAACCCATCCTGTAACAAACTCTTTCCCACCCACGACCACATCGACTTACGGTACAAAAGCCTAATGGCCTTACCGCGATATCGACACCGTAAAGGGAATTAAGCTCGGTAGACTCCTGTGAGAAGGCGACCTAGAAACTAGCTGGGACAAGAAACTCGTCCGTGAACTAGACTTAAACATAGAGCGAGGACGTCGTCATGCGTGGAACAAAAAACGGTAAGAATTAGTATATACCGCGATGCACATACTGCAAAGACATCTTACCGTCGATCTCAAAGGCATCATAGAGCGATGAGCGATGGAATCACACGAATTGCTATATGACCAGCTAACTGATGACTTGGAGGCTCCACCAATAAACGACGGCACTATGCTGCCGCCATCAAGCATAGAATTTAGCATAGAATATTTATATAACCTGGCTATAAATCGGCTTGCAAATTAATCTGGATGATCCGAATTACACCAAATATGTCATGAACTAATAGTGCAAGTATGGAATGAAGAAATTATGCCAGAAAACTAGAGAATAGGCATCATATGCCCTATACATAAAAATGGTATGATGTGTCGTCTAACCAGTGGTCTACAGAATGTCGCAATATATTTTATTTGGGAAATTGCCTTTGAGTTCACAGTGATGGAGCGGCTGCAATGACTAGACATTTAAATGAACTTCTGTCCAAAACTTCAAATATTAAATTCACACATAATATGATTCATAGAAATGCGTTAGTCGCAAAAAAAATTCCTCAGATCTAGATAAAGTGTTAAAGAGGTTGTAACTGTGAGAAACTTTACGAAAAGGGGCGCTTCTTCTGCATGCAGTGGTAAGATGGCTTTCAAGGGGCGGAACGCTTAGAATATTAATTCTTCTGAAAGAAAAATTAAAGTATTTTTTCTCAAAAAAAAAAAAACAAAGCAAAGATAACTGGACGTTGAAATGGCTGATATATTCGACAAACTCAATGAACTTAATTTATCACTTTGGTTGACAAATTTAGAGACGAAATATAATTAAAAACAAAATTTCTTTCTGAGTGTGCAATTTTAACTCTATTATGCATTAAATTAAAATATTTCCCACAAATTCAAAATATAGAAGAGATAAATTGACCATCGCTTTAAAAATTGAGCTACGTCTTAGGTTATTTTCTCAAAGCTTATTAATGACTCATTTTATTTAAACAAAAAAAAAACATATGTTATTATAATTTGTTGAATTCTTATTATGAAAATATTCTATATATTGTATTGTTTGTTAATATACTAATTTTTGTGTTGTTAAGTGTTCTGTTTTATTTGCTTTTATACAACTATTCAACCAAAAATGGGGTCGCCAAAATGCTTCAAATGAAAATAAAAACAGTTTTAGAACCCCTGGTCTACACGACCACTATCGTTTTGTAATTTATAAAGTTTACAAAGTCTGTATTTCGACTAATTTGAGATCATAATACTTCCTAATACATAAGAAGCGAGATATCACAAAATGCTATCGTGGTATAACGTTGTTAAGTAACGCGTATAACATTTTCTCCTCTATCATTCGAGACAGGATAGCCCCATACGCTAAAGTCATCATTGGTCCATACCAGTGTAGCTTCATCCCAGGCAAATCAACAACTGATCAGATTTACCCCCTTAGGCGGTTCATGGAAAAATGTCTGGAGTTTCGAAACTTACTACACCATCTTTTTATATACTTTAAAGCCGCCTATGATAGCATAGCCAGAGTAGAACTTTATAAAGCCATGAGAGAATTCGGCATCCCAAATAAACTGACACACAAGTAAAAATATCCGGATCCCTCTAAAGCCCAATCAACATCTATAACGGGCTCCAAACATGGGATGGACTGGCTTGCGTCCTCTTCAACCTGGCGTTGGAGAAAGTTATCCTAGACTCTGACGTAACCTAAATGAGAGCAAAACAAAGTAAATGGTGGACACGTCTGCGACTAGAAGATCAAACATTGGTCCCGCAATTAAAATAGTGGAGCGCGAATTTAAAGTAGTGCAATCCTATAACTATCTTGGGTCAACAGTTTCAGTCGAAAAGAGCATGGAACCAGAAATACGCGCACGGTTGCTTAAAGCCAACAAAGCGTAATATAGTCTGTCGAGACCCTTCAAATCCAGGAACTTAACCATAGCAACCAAGCTGGTATATACGACAATGGTCATACCAGTACTTACATATAGATCCGAGACTTGGGTGCTTAAAAAAAAGTATAATGAACTCTTAGGCGCGTTCGAGAGAAAAGTCTTACGGAGTATTGTTGGCCCCGTATGTGGGAAAGGACGATTCCGGAGACTCTATAATGATGAGAACTATGAGCGTTACCGCGATGTCGACATTGTGAAGAGAATTAAACTCAGTAGGCTGGGTAGGTAGGGAGGATCCTGCTCGAAAAGTCCTTTGCGATTGGATTTATGGAATACGACCGCGAGGCCGGCCATGCCTATGCTGGAAGAATGGCGTATACCAGGACTCCAAGAGTTGAGGCATGCAAAACTAGATGATCGGGACCGGTGGAGAGACTTTTTGCGGGAGGCCAGGACCGGACCCCGGTTGTAGAGCCAAAATGATGATGATGTTAGGACAGCAAAGTTTGCTGTTCAGGTAGGAATAATAAACGTGAGTGGCAAAGCGTCATTGCTACACTAGTACAGCAACCAGCTGACAGTAGACAATACAGCGCAATAAACCAACTCACTCGTAAGCTTGGCTATAAGAAAGAACACATAAACTATCCCGTTAAAGGCAATAGACGATTCTTTGCCCTTACTAATGCTGTAAAAGAACGCTAAATATTTATGTATTTGTGGCATGTGAATACAGTATAGAAAAGATAAGTAGAGGCATTTTAAGAAACGCGTTAACTGTTGGTAGTGAAAATAGAGAGAAACGTAAGAGTTTGTAATGAAAAACAGATAAATTTCGTATGGTTTTTGCTTGGGTTTTGCTCTTAAATTAATCATCAATACATAAATAGTTCGTTAGTATCTGTGCTTCAAGAAAACTGTTGGGCTTTAGAGAGGATTTTGGATATTACAACTTGCAGCAATTATAGTGGATGTAGTAGAATTATATACTAAAAGTTTTCGATAATTTCCATAGCTATAAATTTTTGAGACCAACGAATATTTCAGAAATATTTCTTTGAAATAAAAATAGCTTCCTAATGAAATAATTAATGTCACGAAGTTGATCCGTTTTCAGACAATATCATTGGAAGATATTTTCAATGAAAATGGTGTCAGATTTGACACCAATATTAATTAGGTTTAAATGAGCCCTCTTATTAATTATTTTTCAAAGTACTATGCAAGTATGTATATCATTTTGTCGTATAAAGTTTCAGAACACACGGTCATTAACGCTTGCTTCCTAAGCTACTTTTGAGTCCCTGAGTTTTGAGTTTTACTTTTTACTTTGTACACCAACTTCCACAAGATCTCATTATCGTGACCTATTTGTATACAAAACATCAACCCACACTTAAACTATACTTAAGGCACACAAAATGCACATCAATGAACAAGAGCAATGGAATGATGACTTAATTAAGTGCAGTGAGAAATTCCTCGTAAAGGATGAAAAGATGTGGAAGTATTTTTCTCCTCTTGGAGAAAGTGATGTTACACATCCTGCACTTTTATTATCATTCGGCTTTTAACAGAAGAAGTGAAAAAACTACTTTACCGCCTTTCAATATGCTTCTACGATCTACGGTGTTCGCCCCTAATAAACGTTAAAAAATACCAAAAGAAAAGATATAGCTTGTGGTTTTGTTATTATTTTGTTGGTGAAACAGTTATATAGAGCTATACAATTAGTGGAAGGTGAATGGGTAGATATTCTGTTGATAAAATTTTTGGTGCTACTTGAACAGCGTGCACAGCAACTATGGTTACGTGTAATAATACCATATAGAGCGAGCTACTCAATTTCTTGAACGTTGAGAAGCAAAAAATATTTTTTTGCTCATCCGTGTTTACAGTTATTTATATATTACCTATATATACTGTATGTATGTATACTCGTATGCATTTGTTAAAGATCATGATTGACGCAGCATTGTGAACAATACAGAAGAAGCAGCAAAGATGATCGATATTTCCAGCTACATTCAAAACACAGACGCTGTTTTTACATACGGGAATGCTTCATAATATTTTAGTTCATAAACTTATTTTCAATTTAAAGTTTTTAAAGTTTGTATATTATATATATGTGGCTTCATTACAGTAGCTTTGACTACCAAGGATCTTTCGTTTGAGCTAGAATTTTATGCAGTATCCGAAAGGCGAATTGAGAAGCTTTTGTGTAAAGTTTTCCCTGTAATTTGAACCTCTAACTTTCTACAAAAAAAACACTACGCACTAACCACTAGAATCACGGCACCCACATTCCTTTTGATTTTTTAAATAAATCAGATATCAATTTCGAGGATAGATGCCATTAAGTATGGAACACGCCATTATTCAAACGTCCTCAACTGAAACCCCTGTACTCTATTTGAGCTTGTAACGGATTCATAAATTGGGGGAATTAATAAGACCAGTTTTTATGCTTTTAAGGTCAATTAAATTTTTTTTCTTTATTAAAAAGAACTTATTTATGCAAAAAATTCTCACTTCTCCTTTTGGGCCGATTTGTCATAAACAAATTTCTATGTCATACTAGTAAATATGTATTGTGTACTAAATTTGACCTCATTAATTGATTACTTTAATTAATTGAGTAATTTTAACAATCAATCTTTTTTTTAAAATGGAGTGCTCTAGTTTTATGCAATACTCAGCTATGCATCTGTACGAAAAGCATTGCAATTGTATATATTATGACTTGCTAGTAAAACAATTGCTTCTGAATTATACTCTCAAGGACTTATAATTTTAAAGCAAGCAATTGAAAAAAAATGTATCTGCTATTAGTATTCAAAAAGGGTTTGGTATACCAACAGACATACCACAGACCATATATATTTTTTAGCATTTCACATGAAATATAGGTATATTTTTACTAAATATAATAAATGATAACTTATTAAAAAAACTATTTTTAAATAAAAATTTATTGTATTTGAATTATTATATAAATAAAAAATCCCAATTAATATTGGTAAGGACACTAATCTTTATATATATAATTCTACTGTACGTGTGTATGTCACTGAACTCCTCCTAAACGGCTGGACCGATTTGAATGAATTTTTGTATGCGTTTGGGTGACGCCCTGGATGGTTTAGATTCACAAATCAGCCCGGAAGATGGCGCTGGTATAGTTTTTTTTCCGAAAATTCTTATTTATGGAACGATTTTGCTCAAATTCACACCATATAATATTTAAATAAAAAGAAACTCGTTGACAAAATTTGGACCCGATAGGTGGCGCTGGGGTGGAAAATGTAGTTTTCCCTGTATATGATCTTCATATAAGGAATATTCGAACCAGTGTACATTTTTGCCTGTAGAAGTGTCGATTCTATAGTTTTCTGGATTGGTGAGTTGGTTAGTTAGTGGGGTGTAAGTTGGCGTGGCGGTGGGCGGGAGGTCAGTGGTCGGGGGTCAGTGGGACGGGGCAGCCAGGAAACGCGGGTGTAAGTGGGCGTGGCGTCAGCGGGTGGGGGTCAGTGGGATGGGACAGCCGGGAAACGCCGGGTATTTCTGCTAATACTGATGTGACTAATACTATGACGCGATAACGCAAAACAAATAGCTTTTCACAAGTTCACAAAACGACCACAAACAAATTTATTGAAACTGGGAGAGGACAACGTCTATCGGGTCATCTAGTAAAGTATAAAATATTAGATAAATTTTAAAATTTTTTCTAAAAATTTATTTTTTTTTATAATATTAGTTTTATTGATTTAATTTTTGACTCGTTTCATTAGAAATTTGTATCAAGCGGTAAGAAATGTTTATAAATTCTTTATTTCATTGTTACAGGTAGAGTTAATACTTTCTAACAAAGTCGTTGCGATTAGATATATGCGATTAGATATACCTAAAGTCCAATTTTATTCAAATTTGGACACATGTGTATTTCTCATGACAGTACTTTTTGTTAAAGTTTGTGGCACCTGGGGCATCGGGTTCGGGGGTCTCCTATACAAATATTTTAAAAAATTTACCCGATTTTTTTCAAATTTTATGCGAATGTGTATCCTCGATGGACAACACTTTTTGTAAAAATTTGGGAGTGATAGGGCCCCTGGGTCGGGGGGCTCCCATACAAATATTTTTAGTGGTACTTCGTACGTCGTTGTGTGTACGTCGCATCAACCGTTCGCTGTGGCTGCTATGTTTTCACCACAAAATTGAATCTCCGATCAGAGAATTTACAAGAAAAATTTTAATTTTTTAATTCGCTTGCCCGTGTCACGTCAGTCTGTCGGTCAGTCGGTCTGTTTGTCGTGGAATCTTGCGATCAATCTTAAACCCACTTTCCAAAGCCCGACTTTATTAAAATTTTGCACACATGTGTATTTCCGGAGACAAAACTCTCTATTCAAAGTTGGGGTCCCAATAACAAATACTCGTATCCACTGCAACAGTTGCGATCTGATCATGGATTTTTACACACAAAGACTGAGTACAGAAATAAGAAGGTACGAGTGCGAGAAACAGCAACTGCCTACCGTTACTCCTCTCACAGTGGTGAAGGGTTAAAAGTATTACTGCCGGCTAACACTGAATTGTCATAATTTAATTAAGATTGGTTCCCATTTTGGTACTTACCTGATGTACATAGAAAAATAAAGTACTAAGGCATCTGCTGACTTACATCTTACTCGCAAAACTCTGGAATTCCCTTTCTTTCTTGCTCATAAAAAATTTTATTTATTGTTTTGCGTGCACAGATATAAAAAAGGAATAAAAATATATGAAAGGTATCATTAGAAGTAGTACTGCTTGGTTGAGTGCGTTACTGCTTATGTGCAAATTGATATCCTTGTGTGCTCGACATTGCGTGAGCCACAACAGCTGCTGCTGCTTTTTAGGTCCTCCAAAAACGATAATTTATTATTTAATCATGGACAAAATATTGCTCTTTTGTCTTAAATGTAAAAATTGTCTACTTTTTTTAAGATTTTTCAATTGCAGAACAAAGACCAGACATCAAAGAGAGTGGCTATAATAGAACCATATAAAACATTGTAACCTGTACTAACTTCTCGCAACTATCCGTGTTATGCGTGTTAGAGTGTTGCACAGAAATGAATGAAGTAATCTTTAATTTAAATACATATCCGAATGTAAATTTAAAAGATTTCTTATGAAAGTTATAGCACTAGCTATATAAATATCAGTTAAAGAACTACCAATAATCTTAATGAACGCATCAGAACTCAACAGCTATTACATCCGAAAAGACGAATAATTAGAAAAATGTTCGGGCCTTCCAATGGAATTGCCCGCAAATCTTTAATATTAGGCTCATATTATTAGAACCAGTATAGACATATTTTTAGTTGTGCTTTTCAATCGGCTGAACTCGATTTTGGTAAAAAGCAGTATTAACTATAAAAGTTTCACCTAAAAAATTCACGAGTTCAGTTGACCTGGATTGAAATACAGAACAAGCCAGAACAGAATATGACATATGAAAGAAATAAGAATATTTTCACATCAGCGCCACCCTGTACTTGAAACCATGTTGTGTTGAATTGATGTACTGATTGTCAGAGTTCTCTTCACCAAAAGATGTACTTTGTAAGATTTGCTAAAAAGATAATTGCGGTTAAAAATGAAATCTAAGGAAATTTGATTTTGATTCTGACTAAATTTTTTCTTTATTATCACTTCAATTTTTCCGGTTTTGTATTTGTGTGTGTATCCTTTAGCTGGTGGCAAGTTATTCACCTAACGAATGGTACGTCTTCGACGTCGCGAAGTTTTATTTAGTTTTTTGGTTTATTATTTGCCATCTTCACCCTCGAATGGATAACGTTATTCTAAGAAAAATCTTATAAAAATACTATTGTATCCACAACCTGTAAATATAATTTCGCGCACGAGGGAAAAAGATCATAGGATACCGATACCGATCAAAATAATAATGGTGTCACTGTAGGTGGACTCGTTGATAAAATATTTAATAGTTTCTTTTATTTTTATGAATACCACCCTGCGACAGGGACCAAAAGAAGGCAGTCAAAACAGGTTGGCACATAAAGGCATAATAATGGATTTCTTTTTTTACTTAGATTTAAGATTAGATATGAATATCAGTGTAAAAAGGCAAATCATCATGAAAAGACTCAAAAAAGTGTTACGTGTGTTTCATCGCAAAGTTTATACAAATTTTTGTTTTACTGTTTTTTTTGATGAAACAAATAATTGTCTAATCAACCGATTCACTCTGAACTGCAGTGTTAAAGTAAATACAGATCTTTAGCGAGCTATATATTGAATATATTTGTTTAAACAATGGTTGCGACGAGACGATTTTTCATTAATATAGCAGGCCGAAAGCATAGACTGATTGATTCACAACTAATAAACGTGCATGACAGCATGAATGATGGGTGTATAAAACACTGGGCTCGAGTGACATAAGCAATTGTGAAGCTTTGATAATATGTTCTCTACAATAACCAATGATGATTCTTACCGTTCTTTATAGTTAAATATGAAACTGAAATTGGAAGCAAAAGGATATAATCAGATGTTTTTATAAAACCCCACAATATACCAACAACTTAAAATTGTGTTTAAAATGCTACTGTTACAATTATATTATATTTCCTCTTTATAGCCAGTGGACCATGCTTTGCTTTGTGTATAGAACAAAAATTATATTTTATGGTACAGTTTTCTATAAGATGTATTAAAAGATAAAAAAGTATTATAAGTATATAAATGTATTAAAGAAAGAAAAGCTATTTTAATTCATAATTAATAAAAAACCCGAAGGTAAAAATTCTAACGGACAAATAAATGTTCACTCATTTTAGAATTGGATAGTCATGCCTGATGTGTATCGAGTTTTTGCTTTCATTGAGGTTGCCGCAATGGCGCCAATGGTTATCGCTTAGTTTACACTTCCTATAAATTTTATCCGTTAATGCCACCAACTCCAACATGACCTGCGAATTTAAGATACATTTTTCTGTGTAATGTTACCAAAATCGCATGTTCAACTCATCACCTAAATTATCTCTGCTTGAGTTTCGATAACACTGTCTACGACTCGATTTCAAGAGCAATCAGTAGCAGAGGTATCAAAGTCTCGACTAATCATTGGCTAAGGGCCCTGCTTGAAAGTCGAGATATTATTTCCTCCTCTGGAGGAGTGTCTATATCTGGGACTGCAGTTCAGGGATGTCCCCAAGGAGAAGTTCTTTCTCCCCTTCTGTGGTCACTAGTAATTAACAATCTTCTAGTCAATCTTCACAGATCAGGATCCATCGCCATTGGTTATGTAGACGATTTGGCGATCATTATTAGTGGTAAACACTGTACGACTATCACTAGCGTCATGCAAGGTGCTTTACTGCACGTCTGGTGCAGCAGAGAAGGACATCATTCATCATTGAGAAACCGTTATAGTGGCTTTCACGAAAAGAAGACTTGTCGATTTTGGAACTGTCATAATCAAAGGCACCATATTATATTATCCCAGTAAAGTAAAATATCTCGGCGTCATCCTTGATATCATATCAAGTCCGCCATCGAACGTGCCAATAGGATTTTAAATCCTAAAATGTTACATTGGATGTATACAATGATGGTGAGACCTATTATCACGGACAATGGCAACTGCGCTTCAGAAGCTACAAAGAATTGCCTGACTTGGTACAACGGGTGCCATGTGCACCTGCCCTACGACTGCATTAGAAGCTGTTGTAGGATTTTACGCTTGAAAAGCTTCATCAGGAAGACGCCTGCTAAATGCGCTATTAAGCTGCAACTATAATACGGGTACAAACCGGGTGACTATGTGGGTCACCTGAAAATTCTTAACTAAATTTCTGAAAGAAATTATCATGGTCAGAGAGCACTGTTTCGGAAGGAAATTTGAGGTAGAAATAATCGATCGTGTAAACTGGTTCAATGGTGGTCCGAAACTGGACGCTAGATGGGAAAAAGTCAGAAAAGGCAGAACTCCATGCCATTGCGATCTGCGCCAGAATTAACCTTAGTAAAGGATTGAAAAGCGCTATATTATATATCTTTTCAGATAGCCAGACAACAATTAGAGCGCTGTCGTCCAATTTGATGGACTCGATATCAGACAAGGACTGTTACTATGCCCTGCCATCTCTTTAAAGACACAACAAAGTCACACTCGGTTAGGTCCCTGGTCATCGGGGAATTGCAGGCAAAGAATCTACAGATGAACTATCTAGGGCTGGCTCGGAATCTGTATTCATACGACCTGCACACTACTGTGTTTTCAACTTGGCTGCCACCACAGCACAAATAAATTGTTGGGAACACAAACTTTGCCTGTCCCACTGGGAAATCGTTCCCGGGCTTAAGAAATCCCAACAATTAATCAGACCCTTTTCCTACAAGGAAATCCTTAATTTTAATAGGTATGTATAGCATTTGGAAGCTGGCGAGATTTCTAACAGGTCATTGTGGCTTGCGATGTCACCTTAACAAAATTGGTGTGGCCTCAGAGACAGATGGTAGTTTCTCCTCGGAGGATGAAGAGTCATCCGAGCACATTCTGTGTAAATTTCTAGCATTATTTTGGTTAACGAGATGCATCTTTCACAAGGAAATAGGCTCGACAACGGAGTTGAGAAATTCCGCTACTAAGGATGTGAGAGGTGGTTCGTCTCTAAGAATAAACAAACCATATGATTCCATATATCTTTCAGGTCACAGTATCTGCCATGTGGGCTAGCGTAGATATTCAAAAAAAATCTCTACTTGATAATTTTTTATTATTTTTATTTCCTTTAATTAATTATTTTAACTAAACCATACTTTTTTACGTACTTCTTAAGAAGTCGTTTGCAATTTTTGACTGTACATCCTTTTACAATTATTGCTACTAAATATCAAATAACTTAAAAAAATTAACATAATGTAACTATTAAATATATATTTTTGGTTTCTAAACACCTTGAGAAGTGTAATTTTAGCCAGAGTTAGCTCACTGCAAATGACACAATGACGGGAATAAACATAATAATTTTGGTACAGATAGACAGACAGTCTCACCTTAAGCAGCTTTGTATAATTACACAGTAGTACATTCTTCGTGGTAACATTTCTGTATGTATCTATGTTTTCCACCTTAATATTCTGATTTTAATATTTTGCGCACATTTCTTGCTAATACACAAATGTAACTTCCTCTTTTGAACACACTTTTGTTAGGGCGGGAGCGCACACAAAAGCGCAGTATAATAAAACAAAATGTACACAAGAATGTGTTTTGTCACGGGATTTTAGGAAATCTTTAAACGGAGGCTTTTGTTGGCCATTTCACTGTCGAATAAACCAAACTGACACCAAGAGATATTTTCGCACCTAAAATAGGTGTATATCCATTACCAACGCTACTTTTAGGGTCGTTTTTACTCATTTTCATGTACCATATAATTCTTCCCACTGTTTTGTTTTAATTTTTTCTTTCTCTTTGCTGCACGGTCTGAACATAAATTAATTCCTACACAAGTGATGGACCTCATATTCATCTATTCGTCTCTAAGAATAAACAAACCATATGATTCCATATATCTTTCAGGTCACAGTATCTGCCATGTGGGCTAGCGTAGATATTCAAAAAAAATCTCTACTTGATAATTTTTTATTATTTTTATTTCCTTTAATTAATTATTTTAACTAAACCATACTTTTTTACGTACTTCTTAAGAAGTCGTTTGCAATTTTTGACTGTACATCCTTTTACAATTATTGCTACTAAATATCAAATAACTTAAAAAAATTAACATAATGTAACTATTAAATATATATTTTTGGTTTCTAAACACCTTGAGAAGTGTAATTTTAGCCAGAGTTAGCTCACTGCAAATGACACAATGACGGGAATAAACATAATAATTTTGGTACAGATAGACAGACAGTCTCACCTTAAGCAGCTTTGTATAATTACACAGTAGTACATTCTTCGTGGTAACATTTCTGTATGTATCTATGTTTTCCACCTTAATATTCTGATTTTAATATTTTGCGCACATTTCTTGCTAATACACAAATGTAACTTCCTCTTTTGAACACACTTTTGTTAGGGCGGGAGCGCACACAAAAGCGCAGTATAATAAAACAAAATGTACACAAGAATGTGTTTTGTCACGGGATTTTAGGAAATCTTTAAACGGAGGCTTTTGTTGGCCATTTCACTGTCGAATAAACCAAACTGACACCAAGAGATATTTTCGCACCTAAAATAGGTGTATATCCATTACCAACGCTACTTTTAGGGTAGTTTTTACTCATTTTCATGTACCATATAATTCTTCCCACTGTTTTGTTTTAATTTTTTCTTTCTCTTTGCTGCACGGTCTGAACATAAATTAATTCCTACACAAGTGATGGACCTCATATTCATACAGTAAAAAAGTATATCCAGTAGACTTGATGATGTATGAGATGTTTTGTTTGACACCACACACTCTGAAACATCGTGACAACTAGTTGGATAATGAATGGTAACGTTATACGACGATACTAATTGTTATCCTAGTTGGCTGAATTTAATTTTAAAATTGTGATTTTTTTGCTTGTATTATCAAAGGTGTGTGCATTTTAATTTGCCAATTAATTTATTCATCGCTTCGAACACAATGGAATATTTTTTTTTATTGTTGAAATTTTTAATATTTAAATTTATTTCTTTCATAACTATAAAATAAAGAACCGAATTTATTACTGAAAAGTATGCCCTCCTTTTTACGTTAAAATTTTTTCCTGAACAAATTGGGGTACATATGTTATGTAAATATTCCCCAGGTATATTTAAGGTGTATAATTATTGCACAATGCCTTTCATGTGTCATATTTCATTAAACATAAATTACCAATCTAGGTCCGTATGAGTCTTAATTGAAGTCCACAGTCAACAAAGTAAGATAATATTTTAGCGACTTCAATAATTGTAAAGATAAGCAAAATCAGCTGTGTCACTAGAAAATGCATACGGATCTAAGACAATGAGTACAAAAACTCTAATAGAAAACTTTCACGGACTCCTATAGCACAAACTCTACCAAGATGTTTTTAAAAGCGTCACGGTGCAAAATAACATCGAAGCACCCAACGGAATCTAATGGTTCCACCATCAAAGACTCATTTCACATACATTCGCCGGAATTAAGGAAAACTTAGAACGAAATTTTACAAATTTTTGCTCAGAAAAAACGTAACTGAGCTTTACCTGGAAATTATTTAAAATGATTTTGATGAGTGTGGTAATAAATGTTCGGTAGTAAATGTGACCTAGATGAGAATCTAGTCTACGAGTTTCATTACATTCAACATTATTTTTATGTTATTTGTACGTCGAAAGCGTAAATTTTGTTGTTTAATGGAATTGTGTATGGAACGTTAGCAATGTGTATGGAAATAAAAAAATTTCGGAAAATTTATTTTTCTTGATCAAGTTGTCTGTGATGTTTCAATTTATCAAAATAAAAAATTCAACATTTTCTGCTGCTTTACCTTCACTATTACCTTTAAATGTTTGCGCAAAATGTAAAACTTAATATGGTGTACACGCCTGTAGAATCGGGATAGGTTAAATAAAAATCTTCTTAGCTATTTTTTTTTTCTTCAAACTTTGTGTATTACCTGTTATTTTTTGTATATAATCCTAGATGTATGAAATTCGTAACATAGGTATAATGTTACAGCGTCCAAGGTCCTTATTTTCAAGATTGATTCTTCTATTGTTCACCTTAAACTAACATAAAAAATTTAAGAAAAACTGACAACAAATTCAGGAGAAGAAATTCTGATAAGACCTTTGAAAACCAACTTATCGACAATTGTTGGAGAAATTTGGCAATGTCTACAAAATCTTCAAATCAGAATATGTAAATAAATAATTAGCTATAACTTGATATTTGGTACAATAATAAATAAAGACTTTTACGGAAACCAAACTCAGCAAAAGTAGGTTTAAATAATGCAACCAATCGTAAAAAACGCGTAAAAGAACCAAACAACAAAAAACGGTAATTGGATGTCGAATTGATTTTATTGATTTCGGTTATAGCGACTATTAGCAAATATTCATATTTTTCAGAAGTTTTACAAAACGGTGAATGTGATGCACCATATTTTTTCTCACTTTTTACTTTCTTTTGCATAATAAAAGAAAGTATAGTAATCATGAAAATGTTCGAGTTCGAGATTTTTGTAGATTTAACCCTTTCCGTATCTCCTGAGTCAGAAAAAACAACCCATAAAAATTAAAAATTTTCATATAAACTCTCTAATAACCAAAAGTGTATTGAATTCCACTATAAATGTTGAAATATAAAAACACATACGAAGCACTGCAACCTATTAACAAAACAACCCCAATCGTAAGGCAATAGCGCACAACGCACAACGCACACAGAATACACTCATTATAGTATGAAATTATTTGATGCCAGGAAAAAATTTGTATGGGAGCCCCCAACCCCGCGGCCCCATCACAATAATTTTAATAGATCAATTTTAGAAAGTACTGTCACCGAAAACATATTTGTGTGCAAAATTTCAATAAAATCGGACTTTGGAAAGTGGGCTAAAAATTTATCACAAGATCTGACCAGCCAGCCAGTCCGCCAGCCACGGGCACGCGAAGTTAATATAGAGAATTTAAAAAGCAAAAAAAAACAACCCATAAAAATTAAAATTTTTCATCTAAATTCTCTAATCGCAGAAATTGATATGGGAGCCCCTCGATCCTGGGCCATTTTTTTTATTGTAGAAGAAAATCATCGAAACAAACATTTGACATCAGATGTTAAAATTGAAAAAGCTCAGATCATTTTATTCTGAGCACTTAGAGCACGCTCATACTCTGAGCAAATAAGAAACACGAACATTTAATTTGAGAACTCTTTGACTGCTCTGAACTAATTTATGAAAACGCCAAATGACAGAATATTGTGAAAACTTGTTGTTCTATCTGTAAGTTGATATCGACAACAAAAAAAACGACATCAATAAAAATACAATTCAGTAAATAAAAATGTAAGTTGAAGTAAGCATAAAACATGTATGTCTCGTTTCATTTGCTGGGTTCATTTGTGCGTGCGCTAAGATTTCTCTCTCTCTCTCCACCACCGCCAAAACCATGCAGCGCAGCCGACTGCGCAGCACACACCGCACACAGTCCATAAAGGGCGACGAATATCTGATGCCAGTACAGATATTTAAAAAATGTATAAGGGCCTTGCGGCCGAACCCGGGACCCGATCACTACCAAATTTTCGAAAAAGTATTGTTTATTGGGTATACACATGTGTTTAAAATTAAATTAAAATCGGGTAAATTTTTTAAAAATTTTGTTTGGGAGCCCCCGACCCCGCAGCCCGAGGGGCCTCAAAATTTAATAGAAAGTGTTGTCTCCGGAAATACACATGTGTGCAGAATTTCAATAAAATCAGGCCATGGGAAGTGGGTTAAAAATTGATCGCAAGAATCCACGACAGACGACCGACCGACGACCGACCGACGAACGACGACCCACGGGCAAGTGAAGTTAATATAGAGAATTTAAAAAAACAACCCATAAAAATTAAAATTTTTCATCTAAATTCTCTAATCGCAGAAATTGATATTGGAGCCCCTCGATCCTGGGCCATTTTTTTTTATTGTAGGAGAAAATCATCGAAACAAACATTTGACATCAGATGTTAAAATTGAAAAAGCTCAGATCATTTTATTCTGAGCACTTAGAGCACGCTCATACTCTGAGCAAATAAGAAACACGAACATTTATCTTGAGAACTCTTCGACTGCTCTGAACTAATTTATGAAAACGCCAAATGACAGAATATTGTGAAAACTTGTTGTTCTATCTGTAAGTTGATATCGACAACAAAAAAAACGACATCAATAAAAATACAATTCAGTATATAATAAAAATGTAAGTTGAAGTAAGCATAAAACATGTATGTCTCGTTTCATTTGCTGGGTTCATTTGTGCGTGCGCTAAGATTTCTCTCTCTCTCCACCACCAACAAAACCATGCAGCGCAGCCGACTGCGCAGCACACACCGCACAAAGTCCATAAAGGGCGACGAATATCTGATGCCAGTACAGATATTTAAAAAATGTATAAGGGCCTTGCGGCCGAACCCGGGACCCGATCACTACCAAATTTTCGAAAAAGTATTGTTTATTGGGTATACACATGTGTGTAAAATTTGAAGAAAATCGGGTAAATTTTTTAAAATTTTTGTTTGGGAGCCCCCCGACCACGCAGCCCGAGGGGCCTCAAAATTTAATAGAAAGTGTTGTCTCCGGAAATACACATGTGTGCAAAATTTCAATTAAATCGGGCCATGGGAAGTTGGTTAAAAATTGATCGCAAGAATCCACGACAGACGACCGACCGACGACCGACCGACGACCGACGACCCACGGGCAAGTGAAGTTAATATAGAGAATTTAACAAACCTATGTCTGTTGGTCTATCTGTGTCCACTCCAGCTAAAAGGCTGAATTATTGGGCATGAAAATTCATAGTTAAGCTTTTTACATAAATTGGGAGGTCGCAGTTGATGTTGGCGGAAATCCGTCAACCGGGAGTTGCAGTTTATTTGGACAGTTTTTCTTGTTTTTGCAAATGTCTCGAAAAGTATAGCACTTAAGAGAAATCAGTAAAGTCCAAAATAAATTTAAAAAATAAAAAAAAATAAAAATTGAATATATATTTACTGAAGATACAGGCCTTTTCCGTAAAGGAAAATCGTATTTTTCTTAATTCTATGTTTAAAATTTTTAATTGGGTTTCTGCTCTTATTACAGTCCAATTTGCAAAATCCCCTTCAAGAAATCACTCATAAAACTTGCCTAAGATTTTGAGTAGGTTAGGTTAGGTTAGGTTCGGTGGCTCCTATTGCACACTTAGACTGAAATACGCTCCATTGTGATACCACAGGATCAGAGCCTTTTCCCTTTTATCATAGAGCCCATTTTGTGCTCCTTGTAAATTTTAGAATGTCTCCCACTTTGCAGTTTTCGACACCCGATAAGCTGTTTAGTGTACCATATCCCAGATATTTTAGTCTTCTGCTTGCAAGAGCCGGGCATGTACATAGAAATTAGGATACTGTTTCCTCTTCTTCGGCGTCATAACAGCTTCTGCAGAAGTCATTGAAGGCCCATCTTTCTCGCATGCACTCCAAGAAGACAGTGCCCCGTTAAAATACCTATAGTCATATATATATCCCCTCTTCGTAGGGATATCAATGCTTTAGAGCGATTTAGGTCCAGCTTAGGCCAGACTTGCTTTGCAATAGCACATGTGTTGGTATGCAACCATCTCGCGTTTGTTAATTTTTCTACCTCTTTCCGAAGCATTAGCTTGACTGTTGAGAATGGTCTTCCTATGCCTGCCCTTTCCGGTAGCAGTTGGAGTTTTGTGTCATTTCTGGCTAATTCGTCTGCTTTGCAATTCCCAACGATATCAGAGTGACCGGGGACCCATACTAAGCATATGTTAAAAAATACTCACTCATCTCCTTGAGAGATGTGTGGCAGTTTATCGCTACCCCCGATGTCATCAAGACCGGTTCCAGCGATTTGATTGCCGCCTGACTGTCTATGTAAATTATAATATCGGTTACCGATAATATATTATGTTTCAGCCAGGTCACCGCTTCCTCAATCGCTGTTACCTCGGCCTGATACACGCTGCAATGGTCCGGGAGTCGAAAGGAAATGCTCACGCTACGTATGTCACAGTAGACTCCGGCACCGACCCTACCGTCGAGTTTAGAGCCGTCCGTGAAGAGTTTGATAGCAGCGGTTTCTTGTGGCGATCCATCTCTCCATTGATCCCTGGAGGGGCATAATACTGGTTGTGTGTAATCTTAGTTCGCCAGTTCAACCTTTAGCGAGTTGTTTATCGTCGAGTGTCCCGATTGAATAGGTTTCCACTGACGTGTTGCTAACAGTCGCGCGGCCGTAAAAGCTGCTCTCTGCCTGCCGTATATATCTATAGGAGTCAGGTACAACATTAATTCTAGGGTGCGTGTTGGTGTTGTTTTTAGTGCTCCACTAATGTGAAGACAGGCTGCCCTTTGCACCTTCTCCAGAATTTTAACATAGGTGGATTTTCCAAGAGCCGGCCACCAAACGCTTACACCGTACATGAGTATTGTTCTTACTACTGCAGTGTACCAGCTCTGGCTTTAGTCCCCAGCTTTTTCCGATGGCGCTTCTACATGGATATAGAGATTTAGTAGCTTTGTTAACTCCCTCTAAAATGTTTGGTTTCCAGCTTAGTTTATTATCAAGGATTGTGCCCAGAAATTTCGCCCTATGGGTGAAAACTAGACTGGTCCCGTTTATAGTTGGTGGAGTGACTATTGGCACTTTATATCTATTTGTGAAGAGGACCAGCTCTGTCTTGGACGGATTTACTCCTAGTCCGCAGCCTTCGGCCCATTTTGTGACTATGGAGAGGGCATTTTGCATAACCTCTGTAATGGTTACTAGAAACCTACCTGTGACAGCTATGGCTACATCATCAGCATAGGCAACTACGCTCATGCCCTCTCTTTCCATCGATTACTATGTTCCAGAGCAAAGGGGATAGAACGCCTCCTTGTGGCGTTCCTCTAGCTACATGCCTTCTAATGGTGGAGCCACCCAGCTCAGCGTTAACAATCCTGCTTAAGAGCATATGATTAATTAGCTTACAAACTGTGTGGTAAATACCTAGAAGAGACATGCCTTTCATTATAGCCTCCGTCTTTAAGTTATTAAAAGCCCCTTCAATGTCTAGGAATGCTATGAGTGTGTATTCCTTCGATTGTAGTGATTTCTCAATCGTACGTACCAGTGTGTGCAGCGCAGTCTCTACCGACTTACCTTTGCAGTAAGCGTGTTGAGACTAAGCCCATCTGTCATAACCCACCTGGTCTCTTATATAAACATCCAATAACCTCTCCAAAGTTTTCAGCAGAAAGGAGGATAAGGTTATAGGCCTTAGGTCCTTTGGGTACCCATGTGAGCTTTTTCCTGCTTTTGGAATGAAGACCACTTTGACTTCCGTCCAGTTCTTAGGAATGTGCATTAAGCGCAGACACCCTTTGAAAATCACCTCTAACCATGGTATGATGATATCTGAGTTTTTCTGTAATTCCGCTGGTATGATTTGGTCTGGACCAGCTGCTTTGTAAGGCATGAAGCCGCTAATAGCCCACTTAATCCGCTTAGTGCTAATGATATTATTTATGCATAGCGTGTGAGTTCCTTGCTGAGTAGTGAGTTCTGATTCGTTCCTCAAGTCGGTCGAACCTGGAAAGTGGGTTTGCAAGAGAAGCTCCAGAGTTTCCTTGCTCGAAGTCGTCCACGAACCATCCTGTTTTATTAAGTAACTAGGATTGGTTGGGTTGTTGGAGAGAATCTTTCTAAGGCGAGTGGTCTCTGAGCCTCCTTCCATTTTTTCACAGAAGAGTCTCCAGGATTTCCTCTTTGCTTTGATTTTGAGTAGTAATAACTAGATTAAAGGTCAAGTCTACGAAATAGGAATACAGATACATACCATCGAAAGCCCCAAAAGCTCAGACCCAACTAAACTAATTTTGTTAGCTTCTTAACACGCACTGATTATACAAGGATCATTACAATGAAAAGAAAGCTGTTTTGTGTTGCTTTCCATTACTATCCTGGTGAGTGCGAGATGTGCTGTGACTGTGACTATGACTAGAGCAGTACTCTAATACTGTTGCTAGGTTGGTGTAAAATTATGCTCCTCTCAGAGTGATTAAGAGATACTCGTATTTATTATACTAGCACGCAAGGTTTGCAGAAAAAAATAATAGTCGTACTTTTCTGTTCTTATAATGATAAAGTGAATTAGCAGTTAAAATCTCATACCTAAATTGAAGCGTCAAGCCTTAAGACCCAAAAAGACTGTCAAAAGACCCCTAATAGATCCCAAATAGATCCCCTAAAGACCACTATCGAGACCTATTAAATACCCCTGCAAGAACACCTAAGAGCACCGCAAGACCCCGTCAGGACAACCTTAAATAGACCCCACACAAACCACCATCGAGACCACTCTCAAGACGCCCTCAACCTCCCTCACACCATCATGAGATTCCTTAAGACTCCCTTCAAGACCACCACAAGACCATTTCAAGACTCCTCAAGCTCACCTAAAGTTTCCCCTCAAGACCTAAAAAGACCACAATGGATCCACACACCTCAAGTGTGTCGGTGGTGTAGTGGATTGAACTATTGGGTCCCACTCATAGGCCACTGGGCTCGATTCCCGACGCGTTTAAAAAACGCATTAATTTTTCTCACCGCACTGATCAACTAGGTTATAAGTACACATGATACAATACTTTGCATGAGATATACATTTGCCGTATACTGCTGTATTCGCATGTACGGTTGATTGGATGTATGAGGTAATCTATATATAGACGCACCAATGTGGGTATATGATCACAATATTCTAGCTTGTGAGTGCTTGGGTGTGAACTTAGCACTACCCACCACAACACTTTCCTTCTTCTATCCAAATATTTTTAAAGTCCACGCTCTGCCTAGGAATTACAAGACTGCAAATCCCTTGAAGCGTTCACTTATTATAAAAAAGACCCCATTAGGACCCCCAAGACATTCTTAAGACCACAATCGAGACACTCTTGAAACCCTCCCAAGACCGCACTTAAAACCCTCTTAAAACCTCTAGACCACTATCAAGACCACCGTGAAGGCACTCAAGATACCCCTTAAGACTTGCTGTCAAAAATTCTCGCAAACATTCGTATTGTGCGTGTTATATTTTTGCACACAAACGGAAGAGAGCTACAATTTTAAATATGTATCTTCAAATTTCTTGAAAGTGATCAGGCTGCATGGCCGAGGTACTCCCATACAATTTTTTTCAAAACGTGTCCGATTTTATTCAAATATTGCACACACACACATGTGTGTCTCAATTGACAACACTTTCTTTTAAAATTTGGAAGGTAGTGGGTCCCATGGCTCTTATAAAGGGTGTTTATTTGGGAGGTTTGTTTTTCCGATAGATGTCGTTTTATTTTATGACAGTTGTTTTGACAGCTCAAAGTGGCATTTCTACTCAGTATTGTTTGGCAAATCATTATGAAAAAAAAAAAAAAAAAAAAAAAAAAAAAAAAAAATGACATTTGTGAAAAATAGTCGTGGTAGCCATATGCCAGAAATTGTGTTTAAATGTTAAATGCCAAAAAATTATTTACCAAATAAAAAAAAATTTTGGTCATTTCATAATTTTATATGTGTTTTATTCAAAAAAAAAATCGGCAACCTCTTAAAAAAACACGTTATATCTAACGGGTGTTTTTTAAGAGGTTGCCGATTTTTTTTTTGAATAAAACACATATAAAATTATGAAATGACCAAAATTTTTTTTTATTTGGTAGATAATTTTTTGGCATTTAACATTTAAACACAATTTCTGGCATATGGCTACCACGACTATTTTTCACAAATGACTTATTTTTTTTTTTTTTTTTTTTTTTTTTTTTTTTTTTTTTTTCATAATGATTTGCCAAACAATACTGAGTAGAAATGCCACTTTGAGCTGTCAAAACAACTGTCATAAAATAAAACGACATCTATCGGAAAAACAAACCTCCTAAAAAAACACCCGTTATATTTTTAATATACCCGATTTTATTCAACTTTATTGCTTCTTCTAACGGGTGTTTTTTTAAGAGGTTGCCGATTTTTTTTTTTGAATAAAACACATATAAAATTATGAAATGACCAAAATTTTATTTTATTTTTTTATTTGGTAGATAATTTTTTGGCATTTAACATTTAAACACAATTTCTGGCATATGGCTACCACGACTATTTTTCACAAATGTCATTCTGGAGGTCCAATTTTCCAGCACTTTTTCAAGCATTTGAGGGCGTATGTCAGCAATGACACGTTGAATATTGGTTTCCAAAGCGTCAATCGATTGAGGTTTATCCACATAAACCAATGACTTCACGTATCCCCACAAAAAGTAATCGAGTGGCGTCAAATCGCACGAACGCGGAGGCCAATTCACCGGACCATTTCTCGAAATAATGTTGTCGTTGAAAGTTTCTTTCAATAAGTCGATTGTTTCACGTGCTGTATGGCAAGTGGCACCATCTTGTTGAAACCACATTTCATCCATATCCATATCTTCAAGATTTGACAACAAAAACTCATTTAACATGGTTCTGTATCGATTTCCATTCACGGTAACGCGTCGTCCTTCCTCATTTTTAAAGAAATATGGACCGATGATCCCACCAGCCCATAGACCGCACCAAACAGTACATTTATCAGAATGCATTGGTAATTCTTGAACGGCGTGTGGATTATCTTTGCTCCAAATGCGACAATTTTGTTTGTTGACGTATCCATTTAACAAAAAATGCGCCTCATCACTGAAGAGAATTTTACGGTAAAAAAATGGATCTTCGTTCAATTGATTTAACGACCAATCACTGAATTCACGGCGCAAACGATGGTCGTGTGGCTTTAATTCTTGCACCAATTGAATTTTGTATGGCACCAAACCCAAATCTTTACGTAAAATTTTCCATAAAGTCGATGGACAAAGTCCAATTTGCTGAGCACGACGACGAATCGATAAATTGTCGTTTTCTTCGACACTGGCCTCAACGACAGCAATATTTTCTTCTGTACGAACTCTTCTCATTCTTGTCGGTGGCTTGGCATCCAAAAGAGTGAATGTAGACCGAAATTTGGTAATTACGTTCTTTATGGTGGTCTCTGACGGACGATTATGTGCACCATAAAATTCACGAAGTGCTCTATAAACATTTTTAATTGAACACTGATTTTGAAAATAAATTTCCACGATTTGAAAACGTTGTTCTGGAGTTAACCTATTCATAATGATTTGCCAAACAATACTGAGTAGAAATGCCACTTTGAGCTGTCAAAACAACTGTCATAAAATAAAACGACATCTATCGGAAAAACAAACCTCCTAAAAAAACACCCTTTATTATAGGTGGGTTTTTTATGGGTTTGTTTTTTTATCAACAAGTTTTGCGTACTGTTTTTTTTCTATACCCTTGTGCAGGCAATGTGCAGGATTTTGGGATAAACTCTTTAGCTTCAAAGACTTATTTTATGCGGCGCTCTAACCCAGAAAGAAAAAAAGTAGGGAGAAGAAGTTTTATAAGTTGCGTTAATTATTGTAAAATAACAAAACAGCGATGGGATATACAACCACAAACAACTTTAGCCGAAAGACGTTATCCAAGAAAAAACAAAATACTCGTACCATAACAAAGAAGAAATTAAGTGAAAAACAAGTGTAAAAATATCATAAAAGAACATTCATCGTTGTTGTTGTAAATTAAACAACATGCGATTAACTTTTTTCCGCAGTCGTTTTCTCTTCTCTTTTTTGTTATTTTTCTTCAAGTCATTTTGTATTCGCTTTTCTTCCTTTTTTACGAGTACTCGTAGTTATCTATCAGAGAACCAAAACCAAAAAAAGTTTGTTGGATTTTTTTTTAATTTACACAAAAGTGAAAACGATAAAGTAAAAAAAGTCTTAATTTCTATCAAAAAACTATTTAACAAAATAGTACGAAAGAAATAAATAAAATTGAAAGAAAGAAAAAATGGGCATTTATATTGACGAAATTTTAAATTTATTTTTAAATAATTTTCATTGTTGTTTATTAATTTATTTGTTAATACAGTTATTTTTATAAATTGTTTTCAAATTGTATCTTGTTTGAGACATAAGTAGATGTCTTTGGTGTCATGGAATACGGCATCCTATTATCGTAGATTTGGTTTTCCAAATTGTCGTGTTCTGGGCAAGATCTTAATTTCATTATTCTTTTAGTGGACTTGAAGAAAGAGGCGGTTTAGACCTGCCCTCCTGCACAAAATATCTCATACGGCTGATTTCGAACCAATGCAATCCAATTTTACATTCCTAACTCTGGGCGTCCTGGTCTACTCCATCCTTCCTTCGTATGATTGATCTGCCCCGATGCCACGTCCAATAAATTATACCTTCATTCCTGTGACCTAGCTGTTCTGCCCAGCTGCTAATTCTCTTTACGCTCGTAGATCTCATTATTGTAGAGATTCTCGAATAATCTTGCATCATATACATGGCATATAATTCTCCCTAAGACTTTCGTCTCGAAAGGTTTGCTAAGCACCCAAGTCTCGGATCCATATCTAAGTATTGCCATGACCATTGTCTTATATGCCAGCAGTTTGGATTCTGTGGTTTAAATTCTTGATTTGTAGAATCTTGACAGACTAGCGAAGGCTTTGTATGCAAACTTGCATATATTTCTGCTTCCATAATGTTATCGGCTGCTACAATTCAAGAGTTCAATACTTTTAATTCGCGAATAACATAATTATCCACCATGTTCTTTCTTCTGCCCTAATTTATGTACAGTCCTTGATTTCTTACTGCCAGCCAGATCGATCTGGATGAAAGCTTCCTGTTGAGCTTTAGGATTTCTATAAATTATTAAAATATCGGTTGTCTAAGCTAGTATCTCAATAGAATTAAAGAATACTATTCCCATTGCCATTACATTAGAGTCCTTGATCTTGATTATCTTATGATTTTAAGTTTGATATATTGTCTAAGCTATTATAGATAGCTTAAGTCTTATAATAAATTATATACATAGATAATATCTATTTGGAATTTAAGTTTTGGGACCCCAGATATTTTTCCATTGCCTGCCAAAGGGATATGAATAAACCCGTACTAATTAGGTGAGTAATCTTAAAATCAGTCCTAACTAAGCCACTCTTTATGAGTAGATAAAAAATTAAAATAATATATAATAAATCTTCAGCAACAAGAAACAAACTCTTTGATGCTATCACGTGTGATAGATCGCAAATCTTGAGAAGTGAAGAAACTTGACCTGTGGACCAGAAGGATCTATGGAAAGAGTCATTACCTGTAAAACATGAATAAGTTTTTTGTTTGTTTGACTTCTGGCCTGCAGCAAGAACACAATCTTCTGATTTAGCTGTAGTAGGGTGCAAACAAGTAGCATTTTCACCAGTTATTTGAGCCTTGTGATTCGAGCGTCTTTAACTCGAAGCATATATATTAGAAGCGATACCTGCATGCGAAAAACGGTAGCATGCACATTAAAATTAATGTATAGACAATATCACTCGCAATTTTTATATTAAAAACAGACGGCAATACCGATTTAGTAGTAAGAGAACTTTGTGTTGACAATTTATTGCCTTTTCGTAGAATAGGGTCGTAAGCTCGAATCTTTGGACAATGAGGAAATAATTGGTGCATGACCTTTTTATTAGCCTGAGGACGTCTCACCATTTTCTGCGGTAATGTAGACGACTAGCAATTAAATTTTTGATTTCAATCAAATGACCCTGTTAGTTCCGCTATGTGGGACAAAATATATATCTAATATAATAAATAAAAATGTATTATTTTATTTAAATAAATCTTCAATATCGATAAATTATAACGCAATTAATAAATCACTAAAGTGTAAAGTTTCTGATGAAAAATAAAGGAATAAAAGATATCCGCTTTGTTATTTAAGTCATTAGAAGAAAAAAAGAAACCGATTCAGAACTACATTTAAAAGTTGTGTCGTATAGCAAACGCAAAAATATATATGTACTCGAAAAAGCAAACAAAAAAACACCGACAAGTATACAATAAATCTCCAAAGCAACAGATAGTTTTGTGGTTATTATATGCGGAGGATGCATGGAATTCTCCCCATTCCAGAAGTTTGAGTTTCAAATCCACTTGTGTGGCAAAAAATGAATGTAAACATGAGGCGAAAAAGTCTTCAAATCAGATTTATAGCCTGAATGTATACATACGATGCTGTATACTGGTATCATATCTATACATTTGAGAGCTACATGTGAGTCCTGTTTTTGAGTATGGTTTACTTCAAATCGGTACCAAAGAACAGTGGTGATGTAATGTCTGCTATTATAGGTGCAACAAATTTTGGCAGATGGATTTGTTACCATTGTTTTGCTTGTACTTTCTAATTGCAATTATGTTGCAGTGTTCTGTAATAACTGGATTGATTTAATTGTTGGTTTTTTATGTTCAATAATTTCTCACAAATATTATTACTTTGCTACAGTTCATTTCAAGCTAACTGTTAGCCTAGCTAATGATATAAAAACTCTACGCAAATTTTTGAACCCGATTGGATGAAACGTATAAGGAATAAACAGAAAAACAGAAACAGAGCATTATTTAAGATATAATTCACTTCACAAACATTTCGTTAACACCCTTTGAAAAGCCTTTAACTGATATTCAGCAAACAACTCCATATTTCAATTTGACATTTCTCCAATGCTCAAAGACACATTAAGTATTTTGTGCAATAGATATCAAAAGAAGAATTACAGAAAAATGGGAAACTTGTGCTTGTGCAAAAACAAAAAAAAAAACAAAAAAAACCAAAATTAAAGTGCTCGCAAAACAATCAACGGTTCGCGTGATCGGCGCAGATCAACAAGTGCAAAGTGCAGTGTGAGTGTCCGTGTTCCCCATCCCCATCATCGCAGCTAAAGAAATTGGTGAAATATAACTGTCGTGTATTTTGTATGCGGCAGTCTGTTGATGATCTATTTCTTTAGCTATTAGAATAACGGATTGTGAGTGTTTGTTTCTTCTGGTGATTTAACTCATTTTGTCGTGAAGGCATAACACTGGCGACAATTTGTGTTGATAATCCATTTTGAGACATTCTCTTCTCAATTCGGTAAAAAGAAGTGGTAAGTTGTGTTTTGTGTGTTTGTTTGTTGTAGTTATGTGTGTTTTCAGAGTGGATCTCAGCAACATACGTGGGCTGAGAACGAATTCGTTCGCTGTGTTTAACCATGTACATGTCCACAGGCCAGCAATTCTGGCACTGAGTGAAACTCAGGTATTTGATAATTCTGATGCATCGGAATTTAATCTACCTGGGTATAGCTTGGTGCCATTATTTTTCCCTCGACGCGGACTCGCAATCTATGTTCGTAGAGATGTTGCGTTTCAGCTTTTGCCTCAATTTAGCCAAAGTTCCAATCCGGAATTCAATTTCATTTGGCTCAAAGTAAAGGTACATGAGCGCAACATCTACTACTGTTTCCTTTACAGAAGCCCCCACTTAGACAGTGTTTCAACTCAGAGCGAGTTTGATGCACTGTCTGATTCCATCTTAAGAATTGGAAATCGTAAAAATGAAATCGTTATTGCGGGCGATTTCAATGTACACAATTCTGGGTGGCTTCGCCATTCTGGCCAGACAACACTCGAAGGAAGGTGTGTTGAGTTATTCGCTGAGTTTAATCACCTTACTCAGCTTGTAAATGAGCCTACACGAATACCTGACATTGCAAATCATTCCGCAAACACCCTAACTTGTTCCTTACCTCTCGTCCTGATAAATACTCCGTCAATGTATCATCGCCCCTAGGCTCATCAGACCATTGTGTAGTATCAGCTAATTTCTCGTTAATAAACCCCGTAGTTAGAGAAAAAACTCCCAAAAAAATAGTATGGCAATACGAGAAAGCCAATTGGGACGGCCTTAACAACTTCTTTGGGAGTTATAACTGGTCGCTATTGTTTCGCGATAGCAACGTGGATGCCGCCGCTGATGCAATAACAAACATCATTCTTATTGGTATGAGAAAGTTTATCCCTTTTAGGAATAAATCTATCAAATCAAAGGAAGATGGATGGTATGACTTGAGCTGTAAAGAGGCTTCTAGGATTAGAGAGGTATGCTTTCGGTTTTACAAAGCAAACCCTTCCGAGGAAAACCGAAAAAAGTTTAAACGAGCAAGAAATGATTGCAATGCCCATCTTCGGCTAGTCAAATTCGCCTACGACCGAAAATTAAGGCAAAAAATACTACAATGTCCCATAGGTAGTAAAAATTTTTGGTCTTTCGTGAAAAGAATCAAAAATTCAGCCTCGTCGTCGATTCCAACGCTCATTCATAATGACATTCCAGTTGTCAGCTCTATGGACAAGGCCAATCTGTTTGCTGCGCATTTCGCAGCTAGCTCTACGCTTCCAGATTGTGCATTGCCGCCTCCTGCACCTCAGAGTATTGAACACTCTATGGGACAGATATTTTTTCGTACTCGTGCAGTTGCTAGAGTTTTAAATGATCTTAACACATACAAATCCGCTGGTCCAGATGGTATTTCTCCATTAGTTCTGAAGAGGTGTTCTTCCAAGCTGGCATTACCATTGCGTAAGCTTTTCCATCTATCCTACTCTTCTGGACTCTTCCCGAGAAGTTGGAAAACAGCATTTGTCCAGCCCATACCCAAAAAAGGCGAACCGTCGTCTCCTTCTTCGTACCGACCCATAGCACTTACATCCATTCTTTCCAAGGTCATGGAAACGCTGATCAATTATCAGCTTAAGAAATATCTTGAAACCAACGTAATCCTTAGTGACCGGCAGTATGGGTTTCGTGGGCAACGTTCTACTGGTGATTTGATGGTTTATCTCACCGAACAGTGGAACCGATCTTTGCATCATTTTGGAGAAAGCAAAGCTGTTGCACTCGATATTTCAAAGGCATTTGACAGAGTTTGGCATCAAGCTCTTTTGTCTAAAATGCGTGCTTATGGTGTCGATGATAAACTGCTTCAATGCTCAATTCAAGTTGTTTTAGACGGTTTCAAATCTGAAATACACCACATAAATGCTGGCGTTCCCCAGGGCTCTGTTCTGTCCCCGACACTCTTCCTCATTTTTATTAATGATCTCTTATCTGTGACTTCTAATCCAATTCACTCTTTCGCTGACAACAGCACTCTCAGCTTCTCATATAAGTTTGAGGAACGTCCCTCCACCTCTGATGTGGAACTCAAACAACTTCGTATGTTAAGCACGTTAAATTCTGACCTTGACAGCATAATACAATGGGGAGAAAACAATCGAGTAGAATTTATGAATTGTATGCGGCAGTCTGTTGATGATCTATTTCTTTAGCTATCAGAATAACGGATTGTGAGTGTTTGTTTCTTCTGGTGATTTAACTCATTTTGTCGTGAAGGCATAACACTGGCGACAATTTGTGTTGATAATCCATTTTGAGACATTCTCTTCTCAATTCGGTAAAAAGAAGTGGTAAGTTGTGTTTTGTGTGTTTGTTTGTTGTAGTTATGTGTGTTTTCAGAGTGGATCTCAGCAACATACGTGGGCTGAGAACGAATTCGTTCGCTGTGTTTAACCATGTACATGTCCACAGGCCAGCAATTCTGGCACTGAGTGAAACTCAGGTATTTGATAATTCTGATGCATCGGAATTTAATCTACCTGGGTATAGCTTGGTGCCATTATTTTTCCCTCGACGCGGACTCGCAATCTATGTTCGTAGAGATGTTGCGTTTCAGCTTTTGCCTCAATTTAGCCAAAGTTCCAATCCGGAATTCAATTTCATTTGGCTCAAAGTAAAGGTACATGAGCGCAACATCTACTACTGTTTCCTTTACAAAAAAATAGTATGGCAATACGAGAAAGCCAATTGGGACGGCCTTAACAACTTCTTTGGGAGTTATAACTGGTCGCTATTGTTTCGCGATAGCAACGTGGATGCCGCCGCTGATGCAATAACAAACATCATTCTTATTGGTATGAGAAAGTTTATCCCTTTTAGGAATAAATCTATCAAATCAAAGGAAGATGGATGGTATGACTTGAGCTGTAAAGAGGCTTCTAGGATTAGAGAGGTATGCTTTCGGTTTTACAAAGCAAACCCTTCCGAGGAAAACCGAAAAAAGTTTAAACGAGCAAGAAATGATTGCAATGCCCATCTTCGGCTAGTCAAATTCGCCTACGACCGAAAATTAAGGCAAAAAATACTACAATGTCCCATAGGTAGTAAAAATTTTTGGTCTTTCGTGATAAGAATCAAAAATTCAGCCTCGTCGTCGATTCCAACGCTCATTCATAATGACATTCCAGTTGTCAGCTCTATGGACAAGGCCAATCTGTTTGCTGCGCATTTCGCAGCTAGCTCTACGCTTCCAGATTGTGCATTGCCGCCTCCTGCACCTCAGAGTATTGAACACTCTATGGGACAGATATTTTTTCGTACTCGTGCAGTTGCTAGAGTTTTAAATGATCTTAACACATACAAATCCGCTGGTCCAGATGGTATTTCTCCATTAGTTCTGAAGAGGTGTTCTTCCAAGCTGGCATTACCATTGCGTAAGCTTTTCCATCTATCCTACTCTTCTGGACTCTTCCCGAGAAGTTGGAAAACAGCATTTGTCCAGCCCATACCCAAAAAAGGCGAACCGTCGTCTCCTTCTTCGTACCGACCCATAGCACTTACATCCATTCTTTCCAAGGTCATGGAAACGCTGATCAATTATCAGCTTAAGAAATATCTTGAAACCAACGTAATCCTTAGTGACCGGCAGTATGGGTTTCGTGGGCAACGTTCTACTGGTGATTTGATGGTTTATCTCACCGAACAGTGGAACCGATCTTTGCATCATTTTGGAGAAAGCAAAGCTGTTGCACTCGATATTTCAAAGGCATTTGACAGAGTTTGGCATCAAGCTCTTTTGTCTAAAATGCGTGCTTATGGTGTCGATGATAAACTGCTTCAATGCTCAATTCAAGTTGTTTTAGACGGTTTCAAATCTGAAATACACCACATAAATGCTGGCGTTCCCCAGGGCTCTGTTCTGTCCCCGACACTCTTCCTCATTTTTATTAATGATCTCTTATCTGTGACTTCTAATCCAATTCACTCTTTCGCTGACAACAGCACTCTCAGCTTCTCATATAAGTTTGAGGAACGTCCCTCCACCTCTGATGTGGAACTCAAACAACTTCGTATGTTAAGCACGTTAAATTCTGACCTTGACAGCATAATACAATGGGGAGAAAACAATCGAGTAGAATTTAACGCTTCCAAAACCCAATGCTGTCTCCTGTCGTCCAAGCGAATCCTAAACCCCATGCCATTATCCATGAATGGCACTTGCATCGAGGAAACTGAAAATCTCGCAATTCTCGGTATGTGCGTTAACGACAAGCTTCGTTGGAATGACCACATATTTACCGTCGCTAAAAATGCTGCGAAATGTTTAGGTTTTCTAGCCCGGTGCAAGAAATATTTCACTCCCTCTGATCTGGCTACCATTTACAAGGCTTTTATTCGCCCAAAACTTGAGTACAATTGCCATATCTGGTCTGGTGCGCCTAAGACTACTTTGCATCAGCTAGATAGAATACAAAACCGCGCGATAAAACTTATCGGTGACGAAAATATAGCGAAATCGATTGATTCGCTTGACCACCGCAGGAACGTTTCTTGCTTGTCACTATTTTATCGCTTCTTCTACCAGCGGTGCTCAAGAGAAATAGCCAGCTGCATGCCACCTCTCCTTGAATTCAACCGCAATACTCGTGGCGCTCTAAATGCTCATCAGTTTACCCTTAAGCCCATCTTCGGACGTACAGTTAAATTCAGGGATTCGTTCTTCAGCCGTACAACTCGTATGTGGAATGCTCTGCCAAGCTCTGTCTTCCCACATCACTATGATCCACAGGCATTCAAAACACAAGCTCATAGACATCTCCTCTTTTCTCCTCCTCTTCCTTAACGCCCACGCTGTGCCAAGCATATAGCCGAGCATTATAAGGGTGCGAACCCCTTGAAGCGTGCGCGAATTATAAAAAAAAAAAAAAAAAAAAAACTTGCAAATTACTGCAGAAATTTTATAAATTCTATATTCTAAAGGTAACAAGGCAGCAAGGTATAACCTCTTCAACATCGCATCCCGTGATTCTCCCATGAAAATATACATTGTCGGGTGGACCACTAAGTTTCTTGTAAGAACTAAGTTGCTCAAAAATTACCCTTTATAACTCAATACAAATGATCATAGCAAATGTTTACAAAAAGCGTAAATCTTCATTGCGCTTATATATTTTAAATATTGCATATAAGATAACACACTCTATGGAAAGAGTCATTCAACATTACTTATTTTCCAATATAATTTTTTATAACTAAGAGAAATCTAAAAAAAAACTCGAAACAAAAATATTATTTAAGCTTTGTTATGTGCACTAAATACAGTTATTTTGGCAATCCTTGAACTTAGATACCTGAATCAGTGCCAGATACTGTAGGAGGTGAATATTTGCTTATTTCCACGCTATTCAATAGCAACAAATAAAGACTTGTTATGTTTCAGGACCTCAAGGAGAAAAGGTAGCGCATCCCTTTGCCTGATATAGCTGAACATTTATATGTTGTATATACGAGAATGTATTTACAAATCTGGTTATTTCCTGTGGATGCATTGAAATAGTCAAAGCAAACATTATGTCACAAGTGTTAGGGCGAATTGGAATGGAAGCACTTGTACACAAATGAGTCCTCTATACTCAGCTCTCGGCGAACAACAGCCGTATACCTGGTTAACTATAATACAACCACAAAAATAAATTTATATTTTGTACTCATGCAAGGGCGCACACGAACATGTATCGCTTATAAATATTTAGTACCACCGAGACGTTCTTCACCCAACACTGTGTGCTTGTTATTTGTATTTACAAGAGAAGAGGATGCACTTGCGTAAATTTGCAACTCTATCCTCGTAATAAACACCATACTAATAAGCATGCTTTAGATTTATTTTATGTTTCACTTTTCTCATGCGCTGCTATTTCCTATTTTAAATTAAGGTGTTTTCACGAATAAATCGGATACATTTCACCTATTTCCTTTGAGTATTGTATTACAAAGATGTGGTTTCATTCAATGTTTAACTCGTATTCACTGGCAAAAAATCTGGGTCGTATTAATTAATTAAGACTAACTATATATCATGCAACATTTGCGTGTAAAATAGGTCAGCAGCCAGTAATCAAACAGTACTTACGCACCCATAGCGTGCAACGAGTTATAGAAATGGCACCAAGTGGGAATATGGCCGTTGTGAGTGAAGGTGATAAAATCCATAAATCCATCCCCTGATTTTCATAAGCGTAGTCAGATAGTATTTGCTACAAACCTTTCAGATCAGTGATCACTACAACAACCCTGGCCACTAGCCTCATCACCACACTAACCGCCACAAAACTCTAGCCTATTACCACCGGTCAAAAAATTCTGTTCAATGGGCAAAACCTGATCATAATAGGTCCAGTAGTTTTTAAGATTAGCGTATAATAGACGCAAATCTTATATTTATAAAAAAATAAGAATCATCATTATTTTTCAGGTACTTACAGAATCATCTATTGCTTAGCATTGTTGCCTTTCACCTTTACCTACGAAAATAGACATAACTCAAATCTCTCGTATTTTCTATTTCCGCTTTGTCATGGAAAATTCTAAATTCTTTTGATAGTGGTATCTTTGTATTGAATAATATGGAGAAGTTTGGATCGGTGTACTTTGACCAGTTTTGCAAAAGTATTTGTTTTTTTTTGGTTGTCAAGACAAAAGGTTTAAGTTTTTGGCTTTTTTGTAATATACTAGTACATTACCTTTTCACAAGACCATAGTCGAAAATGACTGTTTCCTACGCTGTAACCTATCCTCGAAAGTAGATATTATCCACATTAGTGTGTTAACATAGGAAATACTCTTGTTATTCACTGCAGTCTAAAAATATTAATTAATAAAAATTATTGCCGATTAACAGGAATTTGTAAATCTTCTTAAAAATGGGAAACTATGGGGATAAAAAAAAACTTTTTAGAGTTCAGTATTTTCGTGTAGAAAATTGTAGTTGTACTTCTCAAAAAAATAGCATCAGTTTTCTCGTGAGAGCTATCCAAACTAATTTTATAAATGTGAAACTAACTTTTTCTGTCTGTTACCTTTTTACGGCTAAACGGGTAGACTGATTTGGCTCATTTTTTTTTTTATTATATTCGTAGTAGTCCGAGAATGATTATCGGAACATGAAAAATTGGAAAATTCGGCAAAAACTGAAAAAATTCTGTTTTCCATGATATTTATGTATGAACTCGAACGAAAGATACAAACTTGTATGTATACTTTTATGTAATAATCTGTTTTTGAGGACGGGCCTATTTCAGCCCTTTAGGTCGTGTGAAAGGGACCTCAAATACGTCGAAAAAACAAACATTTTAACGCATCACCCGCACCACACGCGAGACGCGAAACGCGTCATACGCGGAATATTAAAACGCTATTTTGGACTTAGGTGGGTGCCGTGGCTCAGTGGATAGGAGCATGGACTTCTGAGCAGAGGGTTCATGGTTCGAATCCCAGTAACACCAAAGTATTTTTCACGGTGTCCCACCTCTCGCGAAAGTTTGACAAACGTCCGAGAATAATAACTTGTCACTGAAAGCTTCTCAATTCGCCGTTCGGATCTCGCATTAAATTGTAGGTCCCTCCATTTGTGTGCAAAAATATGCATGCTCAATACAAATGGTTGCGAGAAGCCAGGCCTTGGACCACATGGTCTCTCGCGTCGATATTATATATTTTAGACTTAGACACTCACAAAGATGAAAAAACAGACAAAAAGGGCTCAAGTCAAGTTAAATAAAAGTTTTTAAAAAGCTGGACGAATTGAGTGTTTGTAGACAGAACACATTGTAATGAATACAATTTTATTGTACAGAATTATGTGTTGGGTTTGTAAAGATTAAATATGCACCGAATTCTTGACATATATTGGGCGTTAACACCGTCGATCGGATGTTTGATTATTTTCTACCTTTAATTATCCCGATAATTGTGTCATAAGCGAAGGTAATCGATACTCGGGGCAAAGCTTAGTATAGAAAGTATAGAAAACGTCAAGTTAACAAAAATGAGAGAAATGTTAAATCATATACCGATCTATCACCTCAACTTCAGTACAACTGCATCAAGAAGATAACAAGATTCTGCATACTTTTCTTTTCATAATGCAATAATTCTCAAAACAAAATAACGGGTGTTTTTTTAAGAGGTTGCCGATTTTTTTTTTGAATAAAACACATATAAAATTATGAAATGACCAAAATTTTTTTTTATTTGGTAGATAATTTTTTGGCATTTAACATTTAAACACAATTTCTGGCATATGGCTACCACGACTATTTTTCACAAATGTCATTCTGGAGGTCCAATTTTCCAGCACTTTTTCAAGCATTTGAGGGCGTATGTCAGCAATGACACGTTGAATATTGGTTTCCAAAGCGTCAATCGATTGAGGTTTATCCACATAAACCAATGACTTCACGTATCCCCACAAAAAGTAATCGAGTGGCGTCAAATCGCACGAACGCGGAGGCCAATTCACCGGACCATTTCTCGAAATAATGTTGTCGTTGAAAGTTTCTTTCAATAAGTCGATTGTTTCACGTGCTGTATGGCAAGTGGCACCATCTTGTTGAAACCACATTTCATCCATATCCATATCTTCAAGATTTGACAACAAAAACTCATTTAACATGGTTCTGTATCGATTTCCATTCACGGTAACGCGTCGTCCTTCCTCATTTTTAAAGAAATATGGACCGATGATCCCACCAGCCCATAGACCGCACCAAACAGTACATTTATCAGGATGCATTGGTAATTCTTGAACGGCGTGTGGATTATCTTTGCTCCAAATGCGACAATTTTGTTTGTTGACGTATCCATTTAACAAAAAATGCGCCTCATCACTGAAGAGAATTTTACGGTAAAAAAATGGATCTTCGTTCAATTGATTTAACGACCAATCACTGAATTCACGGCGCAAACGATGGTCGTGTGGCTTTAATTCTTGCACCAATTGAATTTTGTATGGCACCAAACCCAAATCTTTACGTAAAATTTTCCATAAAGTCGATGGACAAAGTCCAATTTGCTGAGCACGACGACGAATCGATAAATTGTCGTTTTCTTCGACACTGGCCTCAACGACAGCAATATTTTCTTCTGTACGAACTCTTCTCATTCTTGTCGGTGGCTTGGCATCCAAAAGAGTGAATGTAGACCGAAATTTGGTAATTACGTTCTTTATGGTGGTCTCTGACGGACGATTATGTGCACCATAAAATTCACGAAGTGCTCTATAAACATTTTTAATTGAACACTGATTTTGAAAATAAATTTCCACGATTTGAAAACGTTGTTCTGGAGTTAACCTATTCATAATGATTTGCCAAACAATACTGAGTAGAAATGCCACTTTGAGCTGTCAAAACAACTGTCATAAAATAAAACGACATCTATCGGAAAAACAAACCTCCTTAAAAAACACCCTTTATATCTCGGATCGTAAAACATCGTCCCTTTTTTAAATTCTCTATATTAACTTCGCGTGCCAGTGGCTGGCTGACTGGCTGGCTTTCTGGTCAGATCTTGTGATCAATTTTTAACCCACTTCCCAAAACGAGAAGCTAGGCCTTGGACCGCAATGGTCTGTTGCGCCGAATATTATTATTATCTAATATAAATATAAAAATCTCGTGTCACGGTGTTTGAGGCTCAACTACTCCGAAACGGCTCGACCGATTGTTATGAAATTTTTTATGTATATTTAGTAGGTATGAGAATAGGTTTTAAAGTGAAAAAAAATACCGCTAGGTGAAAAAAAAAAAAAAAAAAAATTTGAGAACGACTGGACTGATTTGGCTATAGTCCGAACATTGTTTTTGTGGTAGTATTTATGGAAGGATTTGGCTCAAATTCACACCATATAATATTTAAATAAAAAGAAAGTCGTTGACAAAATTTGGACCGTGGGCGTGGCGTCAGTGGCTGGGAGGTCAGTGGGCGGTGGTCAGCGGGATGGGGCAGCCGGGAAACGCGGGTGTAAGTGGGCGTGGCGTCAGTGGGCGGGTAGCAAAGCGCCCGGGAACAGCTAGTTATTAATATAATATACAGATGTCGTATACATGCATTGAATTGAGGAATATCGAAGATCATATGCCTGCTCGATTGGCCTGCTTGGTGGCCATCTTTGAATGTTCCATTTTACTAAAATTTAAAAGTGAGATATACTAGACACAAAAAAAAACAAGTGAACTTGAGTGTAGAAATATAAATATTATTTAGTTGTATTATTAAATTGTATTTAGAAAAAAAAAAACATTATCAAATTCTCTATATTAACTTCGCGTGCCCGTGGCTGGCTCGCTGGCTGGCTGGTCAGATTTTCTGATCAATTTTTAACCCACTTCCCAAGGCCCGATTTTATTGAAATTTTGCACACATGTATATTCCCGGTGACAATATACTTTCTATTAATTCAGAGAGCTCGGGCTGCAGGATCGGGGGGCTCCCATACAAACTTTTCTATTTAGCGGAACCAGATCATATCATACTATAATGACCGTGTTCTGTGTGCGCTGATGAGGTAATGCGCTGTAAGCAGCGCTGCTTGCTTTACGATTGTGGTTGTTTTGTTGTTGTGTTGCAGCAGAGAGTATTGATATATCAAGAATAAGTAGAACAAATATATTTATACAAAACTGAATGGTTGGAATGCGTTGTACACTCAGTTGTGTGAGTGCATTCTTAGTTTGTGTTTTGTACAATATGACGAGTATATGAAGAACTGGTTACGCACTCACACTGCCTTACAGCTAAACTCAACTCAAAAGAAAGAATTTTAGTGGTACTTCTTATGACGTTGTGTGTACGTGGCACAAACCGTGCGTTGTGCCTGCTAGCTGCTATGTTTTCACCACCAAATGAGAAATTTTACAACAAAATCGAATCTTCGATCAGAGAATTTAACAGGAAAAATTTCCCAGGGTCATGGGGCTCCAACAAATTTTTTAAAAAAACTTAACCCGATTTTCTTTTAATTTTATATACGTGTGTATCTTCGATGGACAAGACTTTTTGTGAAAATTTTGGAGACCTCAGTGTCATTGGGTCCAAACAAATTTTTAAAAAGAAGAACCCGAATTTTTTCAAATTTTATATACGCTGTTATATCCGATGGACATCAATTTTTGTAAATATTTTGGAGACCCATACAAATTTTTTTACACATGTGTATCTCCGGTGACAACAGTCTTTGAAAAACTTTTTAAGTGAATGAGGCTCTAATATTATTTTTTCCATATTAACCCGGTTCAAACTTTGCACACATATGTTTCTCCAATAAGAGAATTTATATGAAAAATTTTAAATTAATGGGTTGTGTTTTTTTTAAGATAAAATTAAATTAGCTTTTTTCATAAGATTTTGCGTTAATAAATTAATGGACAAGGGGATCCAAAGAATTAATAACGTATTTATTTTTAGTCTGGTAGCACTGTTGTGTTCGTCAGGATTGTGGTAGCGAATGAGAATGGAATTTCCATGGTAAGAAGGCAGCACATACATGATAAACGTGCCGAAACGTGAACTTACATGTAAGCACGTTCGTTCTGATGTTGTAGTCAAATAAACAGTAAATTACTATCTACGTCGAATACAGCAGAAATGCCGAAAATTTGCTAAAAAAATTCAATAAGCGTAAATTCAGTGGAATTGTTGAATATTTGCATTTATATTAGCTAACAATAAGTCACAAAGACTAATCCTTGGTTAATTGACGTGAACGAAACTCAAAAAAGTTCATGATTTTTCTATACATATAATTTCATTAATACACATAATTTTTCTTCATCTGAATTATTTTACATTATTAACTCATTAACTCATTTGATATTTAAAAAATTTAAATACTAATGTTGAGTTGTACTAAATGAAATTAAGTTCAATTCTTTTGATTTAAAATGCCAATAAATTTGCGCTCAATTTTGTGGTTGAGTAAAAAATATTCACACTCCATTTAACAGAGCTGTTTATACTGTATATTTAATGAACTGAATAAGAATTGACGATAATTACAAACAGAGTACATGAGTATGTAACAGTAAAAGGCAATATGATAACTAGGCTTCATTTGCGGACAGCAAGAGCCAAGCTATACTATACTATACTTACTGAGGAGGACAATTATGTTTCATAAATTTGGTTTCTGCAAAGGCTTGTACACTCGTAAATATATACAAGATAATTCGAGTTGACCGCTGAATTTTGAATAGAATTATAGCTATAACTTAATATTTTATAATTGTTTAACTATACTGTATTTATTTACATTTATTTTGCATAAATTTATATTTTACTGTAATAGGGGATCATTTCATCACAATTTTATAAAGCCACATTAAGATAACAATCTCTTCAAGTAGACAGGACCAAAAATATTTGTATGGCTATGGGCATTTTATTTTTTAAGAACTACTTAATTTTCATTCAGAACATTCCAACCCACACACTCAAAAACGCGGAATTTCTATCATTAAAACCTCCCGCAACACAACAATTGTCATCGAGCCGCACTTGGAGCGAAGTTCTTCGCAATGAGCCAGAACTATTAACTATGTCACAGCTGATGCATACCTTCCAGTACACCTTTGGAAAAAGCTGATCTATTAGCAGATAGTTTTGCTTATTCTAAAAACAACAAAACAACAAAACAAAGAACGCGCCCTCAAGAGTAATCATACTCGACTTTTCCTGATCTCGTCGGAAATCATCGATAATCGATTTCACATCAATAATAAAATACGCTTGTAAATGCCCCACAAGATATCGCAGCAATATGGTTTGATCTTGACGCCAGAAATAGAACATAAAATAAAATCCAGAGCTGTTACAGAAAGAAGATTTTAGAGATGTAACTAACCCCTTGTTAAAGCAGGCTTTAAAAGGGAAGTGAATTGTTTAAAAAGAAATTAAAACCGACATTCAAAACTTGCGAAACATAAATTGGAACCACAAATTATCTAGTATGCCTATCAACAACCAATATAAAAGTATATGGCAAGTAAGCAAGTTTCTGAAGATACTTGGTAATACTTGCCAGTTTTAAAAAAGGATGATGTCATAGCAAATACACCTTTGGAAAAAGCTGATCTATTAGCAGATAGTTTTGCTAACTTTAAAAACAACACTTTGGGAAACACCAATCCATATTTTACGGTTGAAATTGAAAACAAAGTACGCGCCCTCACGAGTGATCATACTCGACTCTTCCTGATCTTCCAACTGTCGAAGAAACAGTATGCATCAAAAAAAAAGTTTCCAAATTCAAAAGCACCTGGTGTGGATCAAATCAACAACATCTTGATTAAATAGTTGCATAGGTCAGCGATATTATTTCTAATTTTGATCATATCCACTTGCATACTCCACTTTTCCACATTTTTCTAACGTTTGGAAAGTTGCAAATATTATGGATATTTTAATGTCAGGGAAGAAATCGACAGATGTGAAAAGTTATCGACCAATCTCCTTACTAAGTTCATTGAGTAAAATTCTTGGAATGACTATATTGAACGACTAAAAAAGCAAATCAGTAACAACGGTATTATACCTTTGGATCAATACGAATTTGTCAAGGGCAAGTCTACCATTCATTAGCTACATCGAATAACAACTCACATTAAATCGAAATTGATTGATTTGATCAAACCCAATCAACTGGTATGATTCTATGTGATATTGAGAAAGCTTTTGGCTCCGTCTGGCGCTCAGGTTTAGTTTCGAAGATGATCGATTACAATTTTTCAAGACATCTTATTAGAATTTGCAATTCTTTTTAGGCGATCGGTCAGTTGTTGTAACTGCAGAAACAAAAAATCAAGTTCTCGCGTCATTCCCTTTGGCGTTCCTAAAGGGGCAGTACTGAGGTTAGTTCTTTACAATATTTGTATGTCTGATATGATCGTGCTGCAAAACTGTTAGAGGGCGCTCTTTGCAGATGACACAGCATTTTATACCTCCACAAGATTTCGTTCAAAAACAGTAACGTTATTACGAGAAGCAATGTTAACATACTTGGATTACTTTACTAAATGGAAAGTAAAACTTAAAACGAAGGCTATTTTTTTACTCGTAGACGAAAACACGTGAAATTCTTAAGAGACCTTCCAGGGTAGAAAACAGTTCAATTAACTAGGAAAATCACGTAAAATATTTTTGCATTATATTGGATAAAAAATTGATTTTTATTCACCATACACAAAACACAATTGAAAAAAACTAACAAATGCGTTAACATTTTGTACAGTTCTGGCGTTCTGATGTTTATTTAGATTCGAATATTGAAAGAATATCAGTGTATCTAAATAAACTTTCTGAAAGATTTTTCCAACTACTTGAGAGTTTGCAAAATTTTAAAATAATATGTTTATAATTATAATTATGTTATTATCATTATTATTATATATATATAATATATACTCGTATATGTATAAACCTGTAGTTTAAGTATTTGTCTACTTTTTGTTTTGTTGTTTTTCAAATTTAAGCATTTGATATAAAGAAAAAAACATCATTATTTTATTAAATAAATTATTCCCTAATATAAAATTTATACTTAGTTGTAAAATAATGTAGCTCTATGTCTCTATGTAGATCTCCTATTGTTTAAACATATTCAAGTTACTCTTTATAAAGAATTATGATATACTTACTCAAGAACGCGGGCTCATAATTTGTCCCGCTCGCTTAACTTGGACAAAGTGCAGGAAGCCATTTAAAATTTTACCAAAAGTATTAATTAAGCTGTTATGGACTTATAACGGAATGTTTATTATTATTATGCTTATTATAATGATAATGGTCAACCATTAATTTAGCAACGTCGAATTCTTCAATGTTCATATAAAGTTTTACTTTGACTTTATTAGCATTGACTGCCTTAAAGTCTATAAACAGTTTTATTTGTGCGGGGATGTGTAACACCTACTAAACTTGATTTTTAATGCTATTTAATATATCCAAACAGAGATTCTTTTTAATCAAAAATAATGTACAAGCCTTTTTATTGCAGCAAAAAACGTTCCACTGTTATAATAACCAAAAAATAAAGGCAAAATAATTGCATGCAAATTAGTTTTTTATGGAACATTCTCATTATTTTTAAGAACCCTTTTTACGCTTGATGTTTACATTAATACAAAAAAATTAATATATATAATATGTAAATTCATTAATCGTCTCCATTTCACTTAAAAATACATTTATTTCCCAGGACAGTTAGGTTAGGTTAGGTATAGATATATTGCTTTTAGCAATTCTCGTCATGATGGATATTTTCTGCTGGTTATGGTGCCTTAAGTTTTAATGTCAGGAAATATAGAAATAATTTCTGTTATGCCTCTTCTAATCCATAACGCCAAACGCAACGAGTAGGCAATTTATGGAAGAGTATTTCGCCGCAAAGTTTCTTTTATCCCAAGTGGCTTATTTCCAGGAATGTCCTACAGCTATGCTTAGACACTTATCAAGTGTTGCAACGTGAACTCTTACCTCGACAGAGTATGAACAGTAACAATGGCTTGGCTGTAAAATGAAAGAGGATTATTTTTGAAGTTGTAATTGTCACAGTACAGCAATCTAACAGAAAAAACAAAAGTTTAAGTATCCGGCTGAAAAAGATAAACCCCTTTCCGCCAGTTTGCGTTTTAATCGCTTTATATTATTAGAAATTTAGAAAAATAAATTTAAAGATCTCAAAAATTAAAGAATTTAATGTAAAAGAATGGCAGTAAAAAATCATTCAAAAAAATTGCGTTTTAAAAAATATATCTTAATAAATCATCGGATAAATTTTTTTCCAATATTGATTCACTAATAAATTTGGATTGGCCACACTTTGAGAAAGCCAGCGGACGACATTACAAAACTAGCGCTCGACTGGAATCCACAAGAAGGCCGTCGAGTTGGCCGTCCTAGTAAGACATGGAAAAGGGCAATTGAAGAGGAAGCAAGATCTCAGGGGACCGAGTGGCGTCTCTTGAAACCTCAGGTGTTAAATCGAGTTCGTTGGCGGGCGTTTGTAGAAGCCCTATGCTCCCCCGCGGAGTAAAGGAAAGAAAGAAGAGGCACGATTAGATGCCGTTGGGTACTCCAAGGTTAATTTGCACCAATGACGTTGTTAGGAACAGCCAGAAAGAGTAGTGATGAAAAACAAAATGCAACCCAGTCTGACCCCTATATTGATGATGAATTGCGGCGCCTTTTTTATTTTAAAACTGTGCTCCACAGGCGGCATTTAAGTACAGTTCTTCGATAATGTTAATAATGGTATCCGAAATACCAAGATTCTGTAAAGCACTAATTGCAACTCATAGAGTCATTCCAAAGCCTCTTTACAATGACACCATCTTTCTAACTGTTTTAACCACTCTTCACTTACAACTGGCATTAGTGCTGATACCACAATATAACCAGTAGCTTTATTGCAAGTTAATTTTATAATTGTATTTAAAAAGTCTTCAGTGTTGGGTGGAGATAGCGATATCTGTGTCTTGGGTTTTTGCATTTTTGATGATTGGAATTTGTCCTTGAACTAGTTGGTCGAAGTTTACAACGATTAAATTTTGTTTGCTCTGTGTTAATAACACATCCGTAATGGTCTTTTAGGGATAGCATTGGACTTGTGCTTTTTCTATGGAGTTTTCTAATGGCTGAATAAACACCTCGCATGTTGCCAAGAGACTTTTCTAAATATCTCAATTACGTAAAGGAAATTTGTGAAAACCGAAAGGAGAAGATGAAGAGAAACAAAAAATACGACAGAAAGAAATTAAATTCTTAACATGTGTATCTTCTTTATTGAATATAAGTAGGTAATAATATTTATCTTTTGATTTTAATTTCTAATTTTAAAGAAGTCACTACATATAACAGAAAACAATTAAATTTTAATGAAAAAAGGACAAACAGATATATTTTTCATCAGCAGAAATTGGTTTCCAACATTTATATGTAATTATATTGGCAGCAAAATTTTATTTCAGTATTTAACAAGGACCTCATCGTCTGGTTCAGTTTTTAAAATTAAGTAAACCAAACTAATGGCATTTAAGCACGAATCAGTACTTGAGAGTGTATTAACTATTCCATACTGTAGGGGTTTCTGTATCTTATTTAATAAATTCTATGAGTTGCATTAGCTTGCTAATGTTGCAACAATAATTAGATTTCATAAAAATGGAATTTCGAATTGCTTGACAAAGCTTAAAATTTATGTACTTTGCTCTATATGTGTGCTTGCCCTCAATGCTTATTGCTTTCTGTGTAATCAAATGCTCTTCTTGCTTTATGTAAACATTCTTTCCCCATTCCAATGCACGAAAAGTACTTAAGTGTTGTTGTGATCAAAGCCCAAAATGCTTGTATCATGATAAAACAATCTCCAACAACATTGCTTATATTCCAACATCGGCATTGCATCTCAATTTGATTTTGCAAAATAGTTAGCCGAATTGTAATTTAAGTGAATCCTAGTCCATATTCTTTGAAGTGCTCCATGTTTGACAATAGCTTTTCTGTAATAATAATATAATTTGATTGTGCAACTGCATATACAATCTTTCACATTGTCTCGAATTTGTCTTTTAAATATCTGCTATATTTTTAAGCGATTTTGAACCGCCCTAATGATTAAAATTAAGAGTTCTTTCGGAAAACATATTTGGTTATAAAAAAATTCATATTTAATGAATTTTTTTTGGAAATATAACTTTTTTTTAATATAGCAACGTTTTTTATATAATACGTACTACCATAGGAAAATCTTAAGATTTTTTAAAATTTAACACAATTTTATCTTCGACCGTCAGTGTATACACTTGAAAATAATTTTTGATCTTCAAGGCAATAGTAAATTTATCTATCATCATCATATTTGGCTCTTAAAGCGGTGTCCTACAAACTAATTGAATTAAGACCAAGAAAACCACTAAGTTTTAGTACTTCGTCTTCTTGTTCGTTTTATTGCATGAGTTTCATTGTTCGTTCAAATTAAATGCGGTTCAAGAAATGTGCTATCTCAAAAACTGGCACGTTCAAAGAACAAGATACAAGGATTACGTGAAAGAATGCTGAGTTCGAGAAGAGTGGTTTTGGGTAAACAACAACTACGTTTTTTCAGCTCATGAAATATCTTGAAACCAACGAAATCATTGTGCAGTACGGATTTCGTGGGCAACGTTCTATAGGTGATTTGATGGTATATCTCACCGAACAGTGGAACCGGTCTTTGCATCAATTTGATAAAAGCAAAGCAGTTGCATTTGATATTTTCAAAGCATTTGACAAAGTTTAGCATCAAGCTCTTTTGTCTAAAATGCGTGCTAATGAAGTCGATGAAAAACTGCTTCATTGGATTAGAAGTTATTTTTTGGATCGCTCAATTCAAGTTGTATTGGACGGTTTCAAGTCCAAAGTAGATTACTTAAATGCTTCTAATCCAATTAACTCTTTCGCTGACGACAGCACTCTCAGCTTCTCATATAAGTTTGAGGAACGTCCCTCCAGTTCTCATATGGAACTCAAAACAACTACGTATGTTTAGCACGCTAAATTCTGATCTAGACAGCATAAAATACAATGTTTAGAAAACAATCGAGTTGAGTTTAACGCTTCCAAAACCAATTGCTAGCACGTCCAATAAATGCACGAATTTTTCTCATCGCACTGACCATCTAGATTACAAGTACAAGATTAAATAAGTGATATACAGTTGTCGTAAGCTGCTGTATTCACATGTATGGTTGGAGTTGATGTATGAAATAATCAAGATGTAGAGTCATCAATGTGGGTTTATAAGCACAATATTCTAGTTTGTGAGCGCTCGGGTGTGAACTCAACTCCACCCAAAACAACACTTCCTTCTTCTATCCAAATATTTCCAAGCCTACGGATTATAAATAATTTTTGTGTCTTACCAATAAACATAATAATTTTTTAATAAACAAATCTTTTTCATTAGTTATTCATGACAGCATCGTTATGTTCTTAACAAGGTATTGATGATAAATATGACTAAATTTTTACACCAGGACCAACGTGAGTGAGTCAATGGTTTAATTCATCCATATTGTTCATATTTATTTATTGACTTATTTAATATAAAATGAGTTATTTATTTGTTTTTTATTTAATTAAAAAATATTTAATAAATTCCTTACTCTCGTAGATTTGGCGCTACAGTTTGGGATGAACCTGAGCTCCTCTAATTAGTGCGGTATTTTGTTTACAGTATCCAACTGCACAAAAGATTCCATTGCAGGTCATACTCCACTTATTATAGGCAAAGGATTGTACTTTCTATACTACGCTGTCCCTCTGGTTTAGATTCAAATAATCTGCATCCAGACCTATGTCGTATTCGTCGAAGGTTCGGTATATATTTTCTTGACTAGTTCGATTTTTCTGTACAGCTCGTATAATTCGGAAAATCTCCCGGAGTATTTTTAGTTCACAACGACAACATTTTCGTTCCCATGCTTTTGCAACATAGACCAGGACTGGTAAATTTAAAGTAAATAAAGTCTTAGTACAGTAGAGGAATTTACTACTCAATTGCTTTCTTATCCTGAGTCAGTTGTCAACAGTGATTCTTTCTTTGATTTTTATAAGAGTGTCATTATTGTATGTTATAGCGGAGCCTCTATAAAATCGATAAAAATGTGGTGAGTATCGATCCGTACTTTCTTGGGTATTCTTCTTGATCTGCTGCAGTGTAAATGTGGACTTTCCTGGATAATATCACATGCAAATTCATCTTCCAAAAATTTAAAAGCTCGGCAGTCTTATTAATATATATCGTTGTTTTTCTAATCTAGTCAATAACCTAAAGCTTAAATATCAGGGTTACATCGCTTTACTTTTAAGCTCTGTATTTAAATTGAATGTTTTATTTTTGAGATTACTTTTTGCTTTCTAGCAAATATCATATTTCCTTATAATTTATCAGTGGTAAGACAGTCGTCTCTGTTAATTCGTCGAATAATTAAGTTCTCGTATAATACTCGTTTAATATAAATATAATAATGTTTTTTTTTCTATTTCTAAGGTTTATACAATAATGTAAAAGTGTGTCATGTAATAATCTTTATTCTTTTATGTGTAATCATGTAAGAGCGACAAATTTTAAATAATTTATTAAGGAGAATTATTTAAATTATAAAATAGGTAGCCATTTTCCATAGTTATAAGTACATCAAAGTTTGAATTCATTATAAGCAAGGATGTCGTCAAAAACTGAGTTTGCATGTAGCATAATATATGGCTATATAATATCAAGCAAGTTAAAATTAATTTTTTGATTATTTTACCGTAAATGTCCAATTCTGATTTACCCTTATAAAAAATGTAACTTTCGATAATGTTCTCTTAGAATTCTTAATAATGTTTAATACATATTGAACTATTAGAGATATCCACTGAATATTAATGCAGCAATCAGTCACCACCTTACTGAGTCTCCGCTAACTGGAACTATGCAAAAAGCATACATATTCATTAGAAAATCTTTTTTTTTATTGACTTTTAGTCCAGGACATTTAGACAGGTACTCTTTAAAGCTAACTCTAAAACACTCCTTCAAAAGCACTACCAAAAAAACGACCAAAAACCAAACCACGCAGATTAAATGAGATTTTGTCGAACAGTTTTAATGCCAACAGTTTTAGGAGCTGCCGTTGAGAAAAGTGAGTAACTGAAGGAGAGTATCGCAGTGAATAGCCATCGATGAATCGAATGAAACCGTAAAACATCGCTTTTGTAGCTCGTCGTACTTCAACCTACTGAATTGAAAGGGTTTCTTTTCCCTAAATTGCATCCTGTCCACATCCTTTCAAAATGCAATCACCTTTATTGAAAATTTCATCGAAATGTAAATTTGCGATATTATTGATTCCACTTTAAGGTCCTTTCATTTCATGCATACCCATACATTGTAGTCTTTGTCATTATTGTCATTGTAGTCAAGATACAATGATGCTGTGATGGGTGTTTTTCAAGATCGATACGTGATAGTGCTTTTGAAGTAAATCTTGAAATCTTGTTAATGGTATCACTGAGATATACACGTAACAAAATTTAAATGGTCTGAGGATAGAAGAATATTTTAATGATACAGTTTTCCTTGTGGGGTAGTAAATGGGTAGAGTGATTGAAGTTTGTAAGTTTTTGCAAATGAATATTTGGTCATGTTGTAGCAGGTATTATAATACTATAGCCAGCCCGAAGGGAAAAGCTAATCAGGACAAATGAATTATTTTTCAGCGTGTGAGTGTTTGTGAGTGTGTTCACTTGTATATCTCGACTTCTATTAGCCATAATTTGATAGGACTTGTTTTAAAATAATTGCTTAGCGCTCGGCTTGGCATAAGATTTTATTAGGGGTAGTTTTAGGATGAAAAGTATAAAAATAGGTTTTTCATGAAACTAAAATCATTTTAAGTTATTTCTGTTAGACTGAATCGCAGATATTTATATACAAGACAAAAAAAACCATTTTATTCAAATATATATAATTATATGAGGTATTATTGTACTTTTACTTTTACCCTTAAAAATGTTGTGCTCTATAGTTAATGGCATTGATTGTAATTTAAGGCGACATAAATTATATAAATATACATATATATGTACATGTATGTCTTACACAAAATATATTTTTCATTAGCGCCACATTTTAAAAAATTAAAATACCATGTGCTAGCATAACAATTACAATTTATGTCGCGCTAAATTACATTATATATATATATATATAGTTGTCCAATCAATTAACAAAATTTTATAATAATATATCAAAAAAATTGGAAAGTACTTTGCAAATATATGTGTGTGGGCAACTGGTTTGTTGTTAACTCATCGGCTTTAGGCAAATTTTTTTTGAAGAATTTGCTTGAAATTTGGCAGCTCGTCAGTCTGATATTCCGTGGCATGAAACAATCATGTTTTCACTTGAGGAGTGATTTAAAACATTGAAAACTAATTTTCAATATCAGTGTTGTGCAGCCGAAACCGTGCTAATTTTGAAAAGAAATATGGTTCGTAAAAGAGCGACAAGCGGAACCGCTGTGGTGAAATTAGTGAAGAAAGTTTATGAAAAAGGCTTATTATTGGATAACAGAAGTGGTCTTTTCGTTCGGATAGGTCGCACGCCAGAGAAAATTGCGGCTGTGGCCTATAGTGTGGGACAGAATCCATCGACCATGGCCATTAGTCGCACCAGCCTGAGCAGAATACTGCACAAAGACCTCAGATTATTTGCTTACAAGGTCCAGATGACTCAATGGTCAAACGACCATCCGCGTCGATATCAGTTCTCTGCGTACGTCATACCCTTGATAATGACGTCGATTTTGGTAGAAAAATCATCTGTTCAGACGAAGTGCATTTCCATTTCGGGGGCTATGTAAACAAGCAGAACTGCCCGATTTGGGGTTCGAAACAGGGGTATCCATAGAGAAGCCAATGCATTCACTAAGAGCGGCCGTTTTGTTTGGATTTTTGAGTGGTGGTCCAATTTTTCTTTGAAATTGCTGCTGGAAACGCAGTTACCGTCAATGGCGACCGTAACAGAGCAATCTGTCCAACTTTATATTGTATACTCCATCCTTCACAATAAAAAAACTTCCAACAAAATATTGCTGTATACTCATTTTATAACTTTTTTAAAAACAAACTTTCAAATTTCGCACCCATGTGAATACCAACGTGCTAGATGTTAATAACATTTGTTACGTCACTTCGTAACTTGTTAAAATTATAAATATTGTATTGAATTATAAGATTCAAATAAATTTTTAAACACTATCATTGTGCTCTTGTATTAACTTTAAGTTGTCACCCTGCACAAATGGGAATTTAAATGTATTAACTTGGAGTTATCAACCTTCACAAAGGGAATTTAAAAATGTATTACTATACAATCGATCGGAGTAAGTCGCCCTAAATTAAAGTTGCTTTATAATATTGAATTATATTTTTATCCGTCTGAAACTAAGTTAAAAATATACTCCATAATAGTCTGCTATTGAATCTTTTGAAAGTGATTTTTTGTTTAATAGCAAAAAAGCTTGCTATTTTTTCAACATTAATTAAAATATTAAATGGTAGAAAAAAACGTGCAGATTTGAATATTATGTGTTTTAAATAGACAACATAATAGTAGAAACTCTTTTTTGAAGAATAATATCTATAATTTTTCCAATTCAAAAACAGGACAAGAGATCAAAAGCTCAAAAAACAGAAATTATACAGACTAATCATAAAACACTTCAATATTATAGTATTCTAATAAATATTTAATTATGTTACACCCTGTTTATGCAACAGTAATAGCTACATAGGAATCTTCTATGTTTTCATCTTCAAGACCTTTTTCTAACGACAGCGATGTGGATAAACTTTCGAGTGTTTTTCTCGAATAATTAATGCAAATTCACTTAACCTGAAAATTGGTTTTCCTTATACATATATGCTGTGGAAGTGACAAAGTGGCTACTGAGCAAGCATACAAGCTATATTCATTTGGAAGGAAGCATAATAACTTGCTATTACCTACAACTAACTTTTTTGAATTTCTGTGTCTGATTTACCCTTTTTCGGATTAGGAAAGTTTCAAATTAAACTTTGCTGTGTAGATTTGATAAGATGTGAATTATTCATTGAAGTAAATTGAATTGAATGTCGGAGTGGAGGATCGATTTGTCTAAAGTGGCGGAATTGTTACAAAGTTTTCTCTATAACCAAATAGTATAGAGATATCTCTATGTTATGCTACGCTTTTTTCATTCTAATGCTGTGAGTTGACAGTCTCGTAAAAATTTTTGTGAAAGACTTTTCGGAGGCGGGTCTAGAGGGGTGTTCTTACTGGTTCTTGAGGGGAGTGTTGTGGTGGTCAGGGGATCTTGAGGTAGCCTTGAGGGGATCTTAAGGTGGTTTTAACAGGTTCTTATATATCTTTCTGTCACGTTTTTTCATTACAAAACTGTTAGTAAGTCTCGTACGCATTTTTGGGGTAGGACTTTTCGGGGAGTCTTTTGGTGGTCTTTAGATGGGTCTTGAGATGTGCCTTGAGGTGATTAATGATGGGGCCTTCAGGTTGGTCTTAAGTGGGTCTTGATGGTGTTTAAAGAGGGTTTTAAGTGGGATGTTGAATGGCTTTTAAGGTAGATTTGTGGGCGTATTGAGATGATGATAAGGGAGTATTAAATGGGTTACTTGAGGCGGTCTTGAGGGTGATCTTGAGCGGGTTTTGAGGAGGTTCTTGAAGGCTTTTGAGGGTGGACTTGAGGGCGGTTTGATGGGAGTCTTTAGATGGTCTTTAGGGGGTTTTGTTCGGGTTTGAGGAGAGTTGGAGAGTTTGAGAGTGTCTTTAGTGGGCCCCTGAAGGGGGTTGTAACGTAGTCTTGAGGGAATCTTGAGAGGGTTTTGGTGAGGGGTCTTGAGGGAGTTCTGAGTGGATCTTCAGAGGGTATTGAGGGAGTCTTAAGGAGTTATTAAGGAGGTCGTGATGGGTCTTGAGGGCGGTTTACGGGAGACTTCAGGTGTTCTTGCGGTGGTCTCAATGGTGGTTTTAAGAGGGTATTGACGATGGGATTTTGAGAGGGTTTGAGAGGGTAATAATAAATATATAATGTCATTAGAAAAAATAATAATACAGATATTAAGTTTTTTACTTTTATTAGTAACATACATTATAAGGATTATTTAGATAAAAAAAATATTAAAACAAAAACAAAATCATGCTCCTGCAGCCAAATTAATAAAGGCACAAAAATTTATACCGGCAATTCGCAGCATTTAATATTTAACCACCTCAATTTATTCCCACGTCTATTGCAGTTAATTTTAATCTATAAATATTAGTTCTTAAGATTGAATTTTTTTAGTTGCATAGTATTAAACAAACAATTTTAATAATAATATTCGGCGCGACAGACCATTGCGGTCCAAGGGCAAGCTTCTCGCAACCATTTGTGTTGAGCATGCATATTTTTATATAAGTTTATATCTTTTCCTATTATTACACTCAATCACCCACAGCCAGGATGCGGTCCTCCTCCTCCTGCTTCTCCTTCATTCAACATCCTTCAAGAAACATCACCAGCGGTGCCGATTTTATGCTGTTGTCTTTTAATTTGGTCTGTAAATTTTGTTTAGATAAAAAAAGCTAAATAGCTTTTGTCAGATTATAATATACCTAAAGACATCAGCTGTAGTAAAACATTAGTTAGTTAAAAAACATTTGTTAAATATATGAAAACGGCTAAGCGATAGTACGACGTTTTTCTTGGAGCATTAGTCATGCATTTGAAAACATTCATAATGCTTTCATGCTTTGCCTTATTATTTGGATGTTGCTAGATTTCTTCATGAAACAAACTAAACTTTAAGATAAATCTTACAATTTTTTAAGGAAAAAAAAAAACGTTTCTAATTTATATATCTTACGACTGACATCGAATCAATTTTGTGTAATCCAATTTTCTTTTTGATTCGCTATAAACTACTACATTTCACGAAGCTGGTTATGACTAACATGAAATCAATCGTACAAATATCATTGTCCTCTCCAGAGCACCACCATTGTTAGAGCGATTGATACTGTGCAAAATTAGCTCTTTCAACAAAACACCACTTCAATTAGAGTGGTGATAGAGAACTTTTCTGCGATTTGTTTGAAATAGCGTTTTCGTTTGGGTATTTAGATAATTGCAATTGCTATATAAAGAACAAAGAAAACAGGAAATGTTCATTGATTCAAAGAAATTTTTCCGCTGCAAGAAGTGGTGCTAACTTCTGATACCCAATCATCAGAAGTATTTATCAAAGGTTTTAGAAGATGCAGAAACAAAGCAAACATTTAAGAAAAAATAAAAGAAATTGCAACTGTAATTGTTTGATTAAATGGCTTTGCTAATGGTTGCGAAAGATGATGCTATCGAGTACCGTTCGGTACAGGACTACATACGAATTTCTCTGTTTTCAATATAACTTGAAAGTGCAAGGAATTTATCAGAATCACTTATTAAAATTAAAACTAGTGAGTGACGAAATCTATTTTCTACCACCTAACCATTTCACCATTAATTTCATCGGAACACCAAACAAACATATGGTGTGAATATGAACCAAATCCAACCATAAACACAAATATTCGTAAATATCTCGACTCGACTCCAGTCCCACATCAGTTATCTCCCAATCTCCGTTGTGCACGGTCGGGCTGTAGTCCTACAAATGCGAACGTCGGAAAAAATATAAAAATAAAGATAACGGTTCGCGCAGTCGTTCGATTGGCAAGTGCAAAGTGCAGTGTATGGTGTCCGTGTGCTCCATCCTCAGCAATAGAATAACGGATTGTGAGTGTTTGTTTCTTCTGGTGATTCAACTCATTTTGTCGTGAATTATAACACTGGCGATAATTTGTGTTGATAATCCATTGAGAGACATTCATTACACAAATTCGGTTAAAATAAGCGGTAAGTTGTGTTTTGCGTGTAGTTATGTGCGATTTCAGAGTGGATCTCAGCAACATACGTGGACTGAGAACGAATTCTTTCGCTGTGTTTAATTATGTACACGTCCTCAGGCCAACAATTTTGGCATTGAGTGAATCTCAGGTATTTGATAATTCTGATATATCGGAATTAGATCTTCCTGGCAATAACTTGGTGCCATTATTTTTCCCTCGACGTTAATTGTCACAAAACATCGTAAAAATTAAATTGTTATTGCGGACAATTTCAAAGTACATAATTTGGGGGGGGGGGCTTCGCCATTCTGGGCAGAACACACCCGAAGAAAGGTGTGTTGAGTTATTCGCTGAGTTTAATAATCTTACTCAGCTTGTAAATGAGCCTACACATATACCTGACATTGCAAATCATTCCGCAAACACCCTTGACTTGTTGCTTACCTCTCGTCCTGATAAATACTCCGTCCATATATTATCGCCTCTAGGCTTGTCAGACCATTGTTTAATATCAGCTAATTTCTCGTTAATAATCCAACTACGTGGAGAAGAAAAATCCCAAAAAAACAATATGGCAATACCAATTGGGACGGCCTTAACAACTTATTTGGGAGAATTAACTGGTCGCTATTGTGTCGCGATAGCAACGAGGATGCCGCTGATGCAATCAAAAACATCATTCTTATTGGTATAAAGAATAAGCCTGTTTAACCAAAGGAAAATGGATGGTATGACTCGTGCTGTAAAGAGGCTACTGCTAACCATACTGAGGAAAACTGAACAAATTTGCAATGCCCATCTTCGGCGAGACAAATTCGCCTAAAAATACTACAATGCCCCAAAGGTAGGTAACATTTTTGGTCATTCGTCTAAATAATCAAAAATACAGCCTCGTCGTCGATTCCAACGCTCATTTGTAATGGCACTTCAGTTGTCAGCACTATAAACAAGGCAAATACGTTTTCTGCGCATTTGGCAGCTAGCTTCATGCTTCCAGATTGTACATTGCTGCCTCCTGCACTTCAGAGTATTTAACACTCTATGGGACAGATATTCATCCATACTCGTGCAGTTGCTAGAGTTTTAAATGATCTCAACACTCAACACAACACAACACTCTCAGCTTCTCATCTAAGTTTATGGACCGTCCCTCCACTTCTCATGTGGAACTCAAACCACTTCACTTTACTTAAGAACCTGGACAGATTAATACAATGGGGAGAAAACATTCGAGTACACGTAAACGCTTCCAAAACAAACCCAATGCTGTCTCTTGTCGTCTAACCGAATCCTAAATCCCATGCCACTATCCATGAATGACACTTGCATCGAGGAAACTAAAATTTGAGGTGTGAATATGAACCAAATACAACCAAAAACATAAGTTTTCTTAAATATCTCAACTCCACAGCCACCTAACGGGTCCAAAAAAACTTTAACTTTTCGGAGCACCAAGAGATCATATGGTGTAAATATGGCTTCGATACACATAGTTGTTTATGCGAGATGAGGCGACATAAAAGCGTTATATCCATACTTACAAACAAGCAGACAACGGCAATTATGTTATTAGGCGATAAATGAAACTTTTTTCATTCGTAAAAACTGAACCAAAAATTACAAAAAATACATGTATTCAAACGGTAATCTCGACACATTAATACAATGATGATCATTTTGGACTATTTTGCAACGCGAACTTAAGTGCATATTTTTCGTTAATTTTGCAAATGTTATGAGTAATACAATAGTACATCAATTGCATCACGTTCAATGTCAATATTGGTATCAATGTCATAAATATATTTAAAGAAATATTCCTGTTTAATTAGGTGGTAACGATAATATTATTGGCCGTAAGGCATTATATTATAAGAAGCCACTGTCAAAAAAATCAGAATTGAACGAATTAAAAAATGTCCTCAAACAAAGTATTTGACGTACAATATAACATACATTTAATAAAGGCACCGTCTTTTACTTATTGTTTATAAAAATAACACACGGTTACAAATGCGCTTTTCACATTTAAGTAAAAGTGCTTCGTATTGCCAAATTCCCAGTATAAATCATTTTTATGATCATACCATAGTATCTGATATGAACAACATGCGTACACATCAATTCTCTTGAATACTCCCATTTTTTTTTTAATTTTTTGAGCTTCTACTGGTTTGTAAATATTTGTAAGAAACAAAATATATCACATATATAAAAATAGAGAATTGTTCTTTTTATGAATAACACCGTTTTGAACATAAAACACTTGCAAGTATTATTAGAAATAAACCACACCTGTTTTATTACACCTAATTGTTCTCCCTAAACCTATTAATCCGGACATGTTTGAATTTCATCTTTTTCTGCAGAACCACCAGTACACAAATACTGTGTTCCATAGAAAATTATTAAATCTTAAAAAAAACAATCACAATAAATAAAATAGAACAACTGCATATCTTGGAAAATTACTCATCTAAAATACAAACAAAATCAGCTAAAGAGATCTAACAGGGCAAATATCTCAATCAACATCAACAACTAATTTAAATGAATATCCTCACAGATTGACATGGACACATCAATAAATAGACGGACTTAAAATAGGAAGTAGCGATTTGTGTATAAAGTTACAAATAAAGGGTGTTTTTTTGGGAGGTTTGTTTTTCCGATAGATGTCGTTTTATTTTATGACAGTTGTTTTGACAGCTATAGCTACGTTATATCTAACGGGTGTTTTTTTAAGAGGTTGCCGATTTTTTTTTGAATAAAACACATATAAAATTATGAAATGACCAAAATTTTTTTTTATTTGGTAGATAATTTTTTGGCATTTAACATTTAAACACAATTTCTGGCATATGGCTACCACGACTATTTTTCACAAATGTCATTTTTTTTTTTTTTTTTTTTTTTTTTTTTTCATAATGATTTGCCAAACAATACTGAGTAGAAATGAAACTTTGAGCTGTCAAAACAACTGTCATAAAATAAAACGACATCTATCGGAAAAACAAACCTCCTAAAAAAACACCCGTTAAAACAATGAAATGTGCCAAATATAAATACTATGTTAAATACTGCAACTGCACATCCTAAACTGGATGGAATGAAGGAAGTTAAGTGAACTCCACCTCAAAGAGCCACATTCAAAAGCGAACTCAGCCATTAAAGCGATAAGTGAACTTGCAAAAGTTTATAACTTCCTACTTTTTAAACGGGAAATGTTGGGAAAATTTAGCAGCACAAACCTTTATTGAACATGCAAAATTTAAACCAAATTGTTTCAGTTTCAACTTGATCAAATTTCTCATGAAATGTGAAAAGGATAATGCTTCCGCTTTATATCGTTTATATACCTAATGGCATTGTGCAATGGTGTTTCAATTGCAATCATTTGTTGTTGAATAAAGTATTACTTTTGTAGAACGACTCCACCCTTTGAGAGTAATGTTTCGTTCAATTACATACATTGCAGATAAACGAGTTCAGGTAGCTAGTACGATTGTGCTTCATGCGGAAATTTGTATTTTAGAGAGTTATCACATAAACATCGCCTTTGAAGAGCAAATGTAACTGGAATTGAAACCGATAATAAATTTTTAATGATTTACAAGTATCTACACCCAGAGAAAAGCATTAGTTTAAATAAATGAATAATCTTCAATCTTTAAAATGGCGCCAACAAGAATAATGTTCGATTCTAAGATGTGTAGATTGTTATTATAAATGCCAAAATACGTTCTTCAACTCAACCATGTTTTCATTTGTATGAATCACGTTCGTCTTTAAAAGTTATATTTTTGTAAATGTATACCGCGTTTACATCAACTAGGTTTGTATTTGGATTACATTTCAGCGCATAAACGCTATTGCATTTAGTACGAACGCTTTTAGTTTCCTATCAAATTTGTTTGTGTTTACGTTTTACTTCTTTTTTTAAACGCCTTTGCATTTAAGCCAAACGCGTTTGACTTCAGATAAAATTTATTCGCATTTACGTTTTAGTCCCTTTTTAAAACGCTTTTGCATTCAAATTTCAGCCTAACTTGCACAAATTGGCATGTTCATCCATGAATATTAAGCAATTGCGAAAATAGCAACTACTTTCTTTGAAAACATCCATCTATTGTTTTATATAATAAAATGGAATCATTAATAATTATAATAATATTAATACAAAGATTTAGTTTTAAATCGATTTTATTTTATTTGAATAAAAAAACAAATAATGAGTTCATTCTTAATCTAATTTACAAAAACTTATTTCTAACAAATGTGTTGTTATTATTAAAGCTATACATATATACATAGGCGGTCAGCCATCAGCAGAATAGGGGGAATAACACAGAATGCTCTAGAATTGCGGGTGGCTGTAACTATCTCTGGCTGGTGGAAGTGCGATCAAAACACGTTGTGGCCGCCGGTAAATTTCCTCCAATGCAGGAAAAGCGGAATGATTGGCTAGTCCCTTCAAAGTAAGGTTGGCGCGAGGCCAATAACCTCGCCCGTAAAAAATTATTGTTACGGAATCCAAAATCAGCCTCGGCTACACTGGTGAACGACGACGACCACGGCAACGAAAATGTCTAAACGATTTAAGAATTTTCTCATGGAACATACGCTCACTGTATAGAGCTCGAGCTGCACAGCAGCTGTACGATACCCTGTCTAAATATAAGGCTGACATAACAGCAATCCAGGAGCTGCGGAGGACGAGGAATGGTTTCTTATAAAAACTAGAATATGACATATATTACAGCTGTCATGCAAGACATTATGTGCTCGGGGTGGGGTTTCTATTCAGAAAATGAATGAAACCCACCGTTATCGGCATTAAAGCAATAAATGAACGGCTATGCACCCTTTGCGTACGGGGCAAATCTAAAAACATAAACCTCATAAACGTTCACGCACCTACAGAGGATTCCTCAGATGATGAAAAAAAAAGAATTCTTTTAATCAGTCTAACGGGAACTCCACGCCTGCCCTCAGTATGATGTAAAAATCATTCTGGGGGATATGAATGCTAAAATAGGTAGGGAGCCAGTATTCAGGCAGTACATTTGATTCCATAGCATACACGAGAACACTAATGATAATGGACAACGAGTCATAGAGTCATAGAGATTGGTCGTTGCGAGAGTACAAGGTTTGCGCGTAAAAATATCCACAAAGCCACCTGTGTACCTCCTGAAAGAGCCACTCGCAACCAAATAGACCACGTATTGATAGACCGCCGACACAACCCGAACCTGATGACGGTACGAACGTACCTAGGTTCCAATGTCGATTCGGACCACTATCTTGTTGGTATTGTACTCCAAGCGCAGATTGCATCATTACGAAAGACTGGATCCGCGAATCAGATTCGAGTCTACACGGAAGCCCTTCGCAACGAAGAGACCAGAAACAAATACGGTCAAGCGATAGGACTTGCCCTTGCCCAAAGAGTCCGCGGAATGACGCAATATACGCCGCGTTGAACATGCTGCAAGAACAAATATGGTAATCTGATCGCCGATCTTAAAGGCATCTTAGAGCGATAGGAAGAGCAGTTAACTGAGCAATTGGAAGCTCCACCAATGACCGAAGATCATACTATGCTGCCGCCACCAAGCATAGATGAATTTAGCAGATCGATAATTCGGTTCAAAAGTAATAAGGCCCCGGGATCTAATGGGATCCCAGCGGAACTGATAAAAATTGGAGGCACCACATTACACCAAGCAATTCATGAAATAATAGCGCAAGTATGGGAAGAAGAAGTTATGCCAGAAGACTGGCGAAGAGGCATCCTGTGCCCCATACATTAGAAGGGAGATATCACAAAATGCAGCAATTATCGTGGTCTAACGTTGTTGAGTACCGCATATAAGATTTTCTCCCCTATCCTTCAAGACAGCATAGCCCCATACGCTAAAGTCATCATTGGTCCATACTAGTGTGGCTTCATCCCAGGAAAATCAACAACTGATCAGATTTACACCCTAAGGCAGGTGATGGAAAAATGTCTAGAGTTTCAAAAACACTACACCATCTTTTTATAGACTTTAAAGCCGCCTATGATAGCATAGTCAGAGTAGAGTTTTATAAAGCCATGAGAGAACTCGGCATCCCAAATAAACTGCCACGACTATGTAGGTTGACCATGACCAATGTTATAAGCCAAGTAAAAATATCCGGATCACTGTCAAGCCTATTCAACATCTATAACGGGCTCTGACAAGGGGATGGACTGGCCTGCGTCCTCTTCAACATGGCGTTGGAGAAAGTGTTCCGAGACTCTGATGTAACGGCGAGGGGAACAATCATCTATAAGTCCATTCAGATACTGGCTTATGCAGACGAAATTGACATCGTTGGTAGAAACCAAAGAGCTGTACAGGAAGCTTTCATCCAGATAGAGCAAGAGGCACGAAATCTGGGGCTGCACATAAATGAGAGCAAAACAAAGTACATGGTGGCCACGTCTGCGAGTAGAAAATCCAACATTGGTCTCTTACTTCAGATTGTGGAGCGCGAATTTGAAGTAGTGCAATCCTTTAACTATCTCGGGTCAACTATAGCAGCCGATAACAGCATGGAACCAGAAATACGCACACGGTTGCTTAAAACCAACATAGCCTACTATAGCCTGTCAAGACTCTTCAAATCCAGGAACTTAACTCTATGAGCGTTACCGCGATATCGACATCGTGAAGAAAATTAAGCTCGGTGGGCTCCGGTGGGCAGGACACCTAGAAATTGATAAAAAATATTCTTCAATATGAACGAATATATATGATACAAGCTTTTCCACCACTATCCGCCACCCGCACACATGAAATCCCGACTTGCCCTCACTACCACGGCAGGAGTGTACTATTGCCTAAACATAAACAAGGCGCCACCCCGATCGTATTCGCACTATGTGGTTTAGCGAGATTTTGTTAAGAGGCATATTCTGTGAGAGTTTCAGCTCAACCGGCTGTCAATTTTTTGAGTTTTAATGTCGTATTACAAACTAACAGGCATACTTATATATATATATATATATATGTATATATATATATATATATATATATATATACATACACAGAATGTATAAATCAGCGCAGCAGATAGCACACACCCATTATAGCGTGATGTTTGTACAGCACAGAAAAGCGTAGCGAATAGCGCAGCACACAGTCATTTTTTATTAAAACGGGATAATGTAATAGCTAATATTCGCCATTAAAGTCCATTCTAAATATTTGTGAAATAACTTTGTAAATCGGTTTAGTATTTTTGAAGATAACCTCCTACACACAAACTAAGTTTACCTCTTTATAATATTAGTATATAAAGTATAGACGAGTATCTGTAACAATGAATTAAAATATGAACAACCATTATGGCAGTGTAATGAATATTTTATATGCCGTCATTTTTTACTTATTATTTTTCTAATAACAAATTCAAATTAAACATCATCACCAAATAATTATCCTTACAAAACACCCTTGATTTGATTTTGTAGTAACAAACTAGCCATTGTAGCTTTAAAATATAAACTTCTCTGAGACATGACAAGGCAAGAAATGAGTTTCAATATTACCTTGGTCAAAATTTACTATGCCAGCAAAAAATTTATATATGACGAAGCATTACTTAAAAAAATCACTTACAACAACAATTTTTAAGTGTATACATATTCACAATATCATCCTACAAAGACAATAGACAAGCAGATATATGCATGACTTTCAGGCGGTTAACGGAACGAAAGTCAGATGGACAGACGATACATTTGGATGGTTCATCATTTACTTACCTTAATAACACATATAACATCTCTTAAAAACTTAATAATACTCGAACAACCAATCTTATCGAGTTAGTGAAGCGAAATACTTAGCATAAACTAGTCATGGCCAACCTACGGCCCGCGGTCCTGACAGTAAAATATATCCGACCCGGTCATCAAAACATTAAAAATATATGTAAGTAAATAAATTATTTTTTTAATATTGTAGTTTTGCTTATGCTCAGAAAACTAAAAATTAAATGTATTACTAAAAGTTTTAGAAAAACAACAAAATATGCTAACCAAATAATTAATAATCAATTATATAAGAGACTTGTTTGTATCCGATAAACCGAAAACCCGATAAACTCAAGAACTACTGCACCGAATTTGATAAAAATTTGTTCTGTGCCTCTCCTCTTTCTGTATAGTTTGGTTTTTTCCGATAGATGGTGCAAAAAATCCTTTTTTTTTAATAGTTCTGTTTCCATAGTTTCTGGGGTCGCTGTGATGAATATTGGCACTCTGATCAGGAGAGGTTCGATGGGTAATGGGCGATGTATTGGTAGGGTGCTCGATAGTATGGGTTTAATTTTTATTTTTATTTTTGGTTGAGGGTTGTTGATGACGGTGGGGATCGATATTGGGAAGTTGTCATTTTTGGTTCCGATGGTATAGGTCGGTAGGAGACAGAACCGTTAGGGGTGTAAATTCAGCTATGCATATATTTAATGAAATACATACATTCTATGTTCATCATCATCAACAACCGTGGTCCACTCCTGGCCTCCAAAAAAATATTGCTATCATGTTACGATAGCACTCGCCATTTGACTACTTCTGCAGCACCACAAGCATTCTTAAGGTAACTTTATGTAAATGATTTGACTGGTTGTGAATGGCCCTATTATTTAACCTTAAATGCGACAATTTTCTTGTACAGAACACAATGAAGTTCAAATAAGACTCATTGTAGAAGATGATTCTGTTTCTGATTCTGTTTCGAAAAATTATCTTCCATTTAGCTTAGGAAATTCATTATAATTACAGTAAAATACAGTACGCTAGTCCAACGCACTAAGCACTTATCCACTTATCTTATGATCTCTTGGAATAAACTGCGAATATTTTTTTCTTCACCCAATAACAAAGCTCCCCAATGGGTTAATGACTAATGATTTTTATTCGCAGTATTGATAAACATTTTTATGTTGTTTAGGACGTCTACATGAACTTTCCAGCTAAAAATTATTATAAGTTTTAGTACTTTAATTTTTCATCTCTAAATCTTTAATTGTTACCATAGACTGTCAAATTCTAATTAATAATTAGATCCAAACTGAAAGAATATTGAAACATGCGAAGTTTTAATAAAAGTAAATATGAAAAAATTTTAATAACTTACGTCCTTTAGTTTCTCACGGAATAGCCGAGTTACTCGTATAATTAACTTTTTTTCCTTCCGGCCCCCTAAATTAAATCAACAGCAACCAGATAAGAAAACCTTGGGAACCTCTACCATAAACCATTTCATTAATTTAAAATCTTCAAAAAATTTGGAGAAATATCATTTTTGCTTCACTGAATAGTCACTGCATGCAGTAGATGGATCGAACGAAGGATGCCACTTTGAATGATTTAACTGAAAGACAGTTTGGCAGATATATTTTTTGTATGTTGTATGAAGTTCAAGCTGGTGTTGCCTCCCTGCTGGTCTTTGGAAAAGTACTTTCAAGTGGATTATGATGATGATAAGAATGATTATCGTTATGCGGTGTCATGGAGAGTCTTTCAAATTGGTTGAGAAGTAGAAATATACTTTCCAAGAGGTTATCATGTCAAGTACAGATTTTTCAGTTGATACTTTTTTGACAACGAGGAATATTTTCGTTATATAATGGCAGTAGATTTTAATTTTAGTAAAATTTCAAGCAGATGAAAATATTTTGCAATTTTTGCTGTGTTGCTGTTGTTATGGCTTGGCTTGTGATTTTTATCCCATTACTATTAATTGCTTTCCTCGACTTCTTAATATTGTAGTCGTATGTATTAAGTTTTACATTAAAAAGTGAAGATTTGCTTCGTTTCTTTTCTGCTGAACCGAATTGGTGGTGTTAAAGCTGATTTAGACATGATGCATACATAAATCGAAGTCGTGTATTGACAGACTATAGTAGAATTTGTTGGATTTAATCAACTATGCGCGTATTTCTGGTTCCATAGACCCAAGCTAGTTAATGGATTGCACAAATTCAATCAATCAATCAATCAAATTCAAATTTGCGTTTCACTATTTTAATTGAGGATTTTCTAATTAATAATTATTTGGATCTTCTGATCGTAGAGTTGGGCACCCCATGTAATCGTTGGGCTTTCATTTATATGAAGCCCTAGGTTTTGTGCCACCAGCTCCATCTTGATGATAGCTTCCTGTACAAATCTTGAGTTTGTGCCAACGATGTCAATATCATCTGCGTAAGCCAGTATCTGAATGTAGTTAAAATGTTCCTCTCGCCGTTACATCGGAGTCACGGATCACTTTCTTCAACGTCGGTTTGAAGAGGATTGTAGATGTTTAATGGGCTTGATATTGATCCGGATGTTTTCACTTGGCTTATAGCTTGGCTTATATTGAGACCACAATAATTGCTGTATGGTATAATATCTACCCTCTTATGAATGATACACAGTATGCCTCTTCGTCAGTCTTTAGGGATTGATTCATCTTCCTGTACTTGCACCAATAGTTCATGAATTGCTTGGTGTAGAGCGGGACCTCCTTATTTAATTAGCTCCTTTTGGAGGTCTTACAATTTTTAGGACGATTTACCGCATTGCTAATACTATACTTGGTAGCGGCAGCATAGTATGGTCGTCAGTCATTGGTTTGTAGGTCTTCTTTTACTACAAACAATTTCACAATAAATGTATTAATTATTTATATGCATCTCGACAAACAAAATTAAATAATTCTGGTAAAAACTCGAAACGAAACAATTTACAGCACGTGCCGGTGTACATTCTATTAATAACATAGTCACATTCCAACCGTTGTACTAAGTCCAAGGACTTCTACATAACTTTCTTTGGTCTACTTTTCCTTTGTGGATTCACAGAAAGGTACATTTTTTATTTCGCCTTTCGACGAGGTAGATGATGATGTCTCTTTGTGTCAGTTTCTTCCATATTTGTTTTTTTCATGTTAGTGAGAAGATACGTTCTGTCTGTTTTTATCTGGCAAATGAGCACATCACACTCCACAACCTTTGGATCCTTATATTCATCCAGAGGATAAATGACAGAAAAATTCTGCATTTTAGTTGTTGCAAAAACTTTCTAGACTTTATCTTCCTTTTGAATTTCTTAAAATAAACTACAACTATTTTTTACCTTAAGTTTAGTTATTTCCATTAGCCGCAATTCTTCATGTTTTGTTTATGTGTTTTTGCTCTCCATATTTGAAGGACATATTGAATGCAAAAAAATAAATCTTTTTTAGATCTTTCTTGATTAACAAATCTACTATTTTAATATTTTTTTGATAATAAATTTACCAGTTTTCTACTCCTAACATTATTAAAAACTCTGTTCTATGTCAAAAAAAAAGAACCAATAAAAGCTTTTCTATCGAGAATAAAAAGTAGTTGAAATGAGGTTCGCGGATAAGTTACATTCAGCATATTAAAGAAACCTTTATTGTTCTTCCCAGATTGCTAGAAATTTTCTAAAGTTTGCATCGACGAAGCACTGAATACATCCAGTCTTATTATTGCAACGTTAGCCCAAGGAGTACAAGATTTTTCAATGTAAAATGCTTGGCAACCACATTGTTTAAAGTCAAAAAATATAATTCTACACACTTTTTTTTCATTAACATGTATAAAATTTTAATATTTCTTAATAATTTCGATTGTCACACCACTTATTAAACGTTAATGTAAGAACAACAAATTCATAAATTATGTCCATTTAGATAATGTATGGTCCTTTAAATATTTAAAAAATAATAAAAAGAAGATAGTTTTGGGCAGATTCGGCATAAAAAAAATATTCTTGGTACCGAAACCCACTTCTATTCTTCAACTGATATAATATTTCGTATTACAGTTTTTTGAAGTTAAAATTTCTTACAAGATTTTTGAATATAGGCAAGAACACATTTGTGCAATTTAAATTTTTATATCTATATATCTTTTATATCGGTAATGGTTTTAAGAATTTAAAAAAAATTAAATTTTTTTTACCTTAAAGATTTAATTTTCTATCAAAATAGACCGACAGTGATATTGTAGCTAGAAGCGCTCAAGGGTTACGGGGTGTAAAGTGATGTAAGGTCAAAAGTACTTATCTCTGTTTTAAACTCTACGTACACCACAAAACAATTTATAAAAACCAATCTGTTTTGAATATTCCTATGTGTGATACCATTTAAAAATCTTTTTGATAGTCGGTCAACTTTCTGTACTACATTGTTTTTCCACCAGAGCTACTTAAAAATCAATCAAAAAATTTTGGGAAACAAAAAGACATCACAAATCTATTGTATTAATTTGACAGAAGATAATAAAGTTTATAAAAATGATTTTATTGGAAAGGCACACTCTTCCAAATCGTATTAAAAAATAAACATAAACAAAATAACTGTTGGTTTTTTTAAATGTTTTTTTTTAGTGGCGGCGTATTTGATTTTACCCAAAATGGAATAACTTTTTAACCATCAACAATTCGATAGAACTTCAATTGGCTATTTTGGTTGGAAATAACCTCCGCTATCACTCTGCTTCATTTGTGCCATGAATTCTGGTACACCCTGTATATAGATAGATGATATATATATAGCTTCAAAAGAAAAGAATACGCACAATTAATAAAATCTTAATTTTATTAAGCTTTCAAGGAAGCGTAGTTTGGTCGAAAAATGTTATTATTGAAATATGTTCTAAGAAGTATAGTGGTATAGGGTGAAAAGATCTTTCGCCTGAAATGTTGTACCATGCGAGGATGACATTTCTCAGCTCCCAGTACTCAACAGAAGGCGGATTATCACCAGTCGCTATGTACCAACAAAGAATTCCTTTAAAGTTTTTTCTTTTACAGGCACGCATATAAATCAAGTTACGTTTTGCTAAAATCTGGGCCCAGTAATATTTCCATCCGTGTGGTTCCATTTAACAGGGTATTTATTTTTAAATTCTCCATATTAACTTCGCATGCCGCCCATGTGTCTGACGGTGGTGAAATCTTGTGAATAATTTTAAACTTATTGTCTAAGGCCTGATTTTATTCAAACTTTGCACACATATGTTCTTCGATGACAATATTTCCTATTAAAAATTAATTGATAAATTAGTCTTTTGGCGTCCATTCTCACACATACTTTGCATCAAAAAGGAGGAATTTTTAAAATTTCGTTGGTTTTTTTCGATTTTAGCTTTGTATTGAAAACTTAGCTAACACACATTTACGAATATAGTAGCATTTACCGACCAAAATACTCTAAGAGTCACCGTCACTGAATGCATAGATTTTTTATAATATAATACTATTTTCATTGGTTTTACGATATTGTAATTATTGTTCGTTCTGACATTAAGGAACATAGCTCAAAAAATTCACCTAAAACCTTCAATTAAGAATAGTCTTTCGATCTTTATTTATGTCTTTTTCCAGGTAACCTGGGCTCCAGAGTACTTAGGAGGTTAACCTGAATTGATTTTTTTACGCTATTATGTGAAATTTTTATTGCATTCATTCAAGATCATAAAAAGTTTAAACTTATCGTAGGTTTATAAGCAGAAGGAACTAAGTACAAGTCTAAGTCTTAGTTACTTAGTATTACTGAATTATTTGAGATGCTACCTTGTACTAGGTCAGTATTATAATTGGAATTTGCCTACATGATATTACTTTCTGTTCTTAACACCTTTTGCCTGTTATATATTTAAAAATATAAATATTTTATACATACTTGAATTGTCCATTTAGGTAGAGAGATTTTGGAAGGGCCTTCTAATTTCCTTCGAGCAAGCAGTATTATAAAATAAAAGTGAAAATGATAATGCTATGAACTTTAAAAAAACATTTTTTCAAAAGGTAATTTTACATAATAATATAAGTTTAAAGAAAATTCCTAACTTCTTCAGTAATATTTACAGCAAGTGAATAACAGCATCCTTTAACCACTACATCGAAAACCAAATGGCAAACTACTAAAATTTGATAAGAAATGCTTTTCTGTGGAATTTACTCGCATAATTTTTTGGTTGACGTACTAGACTCATCAAAATACGATTTTTTCGCATGGCCCACCGATAGAATATTGAGGACTCCACGATCACGTTCTCTTGCAATTTTCGCTTTTTCTGAAACATTATACGGCAATAATGTACCAGCATATTTGCTGAGTAATATTTTCTTTTGTTTTTATGAGAATTTCTTTGTTGTTGTTTTTTTGTGCCTTCGCCGCTTAGACTCATCTTGCGCAGAACGTGGAAATTGCTAGGACGATCCGTGTACATACGTGTTCTCGAAACTCTGGTTAATGTTCTTAGAAACAAAAAAGCTATTACTTAGAAATGAAGGGAACTTCTATTACTACAAGGTCGCACGTATAATGTGAATGCATTATGGAATGATATTATGGTGTTGCCTATTTAATGTTGTTCTCTATAAAAATCTAACTAAAAGCATTATTACGTACGAGATTAGTTCTGTATAAAAATATTTACAATCAACATATTAAATTCTCTATATTAACTTCGCGTGCCCGCGGCTGGCTGGCTGGCTGGCTGGCAGAATCTTGTGATCAATTTTAAACACACTTCCTAAAGTCCGAATTTCTTCAAATCCCATATGTATCTTCGATGTACAACACTTTTTGAAGTGATCAGGCTGCTGGGGGGGGGGGGGGCACATTGTGTATTCCCAATAAGAGAATTTACACAAAAAACTTTAATTTTTATGTGATGTTTTTTTAATTCATAAGTAGACAATAGATAAATATGTAGTTATTTCGCGATGAATCATTGTACATATACGATTTTTATACTCATCATATTTGGCTCTACAAGCGGTGTCCGGTCCTGGCCTCCCGCAAAAAATCTTTCTCCCTATCTATATGTAAGTATCCTTATGTAAGTACTGGTATGACCATTGCCTTATGCACCAGCAGCTTGGATGTTATGGTTAAATTCCTTTTTATTGAAGGACCAATGAAGGATCTTCTACTCTCAGACGCAACATGTACTTTGTTTTGCTCTCCTTTATGTGCAGCCCCATATTTCGTGCCGACCGTTCGATCTGCAGGAAAGCTTCCTGTACAACCCTTTGGTTTGTTCCTCTCACCGTTATCGCCGTCAGAGTCTCGGAACACCACTAACGCCAGGTTGATGAGGACGCAAGCCAGTCTATTCCCTTGTCGGAGCCCGTTATAGATGTAGAATGGGCTTGATAGTGATCCGGATATTTCTATTAGCTTATAACATTGGTCGTGGTTAACCTACATGGTCGTGTCAGTTTACTGGGGATGCCAAATTCTCTCATGGCTTTATAAAGTTCTACTTTAGAAATTTTTCCATAACATGCCTACGGGTGTAAATCTGATCAGTTGTTGATTTGCCTGGAATGATGCCACACTGGTATGGACCAATGATGACTTTAGCGTATGGAGCTATCCTGTCTTGTAGGATAGAGGAGAAAATCTTATACGCGGTACTCAACAACGTTATACCACGATACTTGTTGCATGTCGTGATATCTCCTTTCATATATATATATATGGGACACAGGATGCCTCTTCACCAGTCTTCTGGCATCACTGCTTCCTCCCATACTTGCACTATTAGTTCAAGAATGGCTTTGTTTATTGTGGAACCTCCTGACATAATAAACTCTGCTGGGATACCATCTGATCCCGGGGCCTTATTAAAAACTAATTAAAACAAAAAATTATAAAACACAAACAAATCTAAAACTAAAATAATGATTCCCTAATTAGTAGCATCCTTCGTACCGAGTACTTCTGTTCCTACAGAGCTGTCATTAAGGCAACTCTGCAAAAACCATTGCACAGAACGCTGATGACACTACCTCCGCTTATCCTTAAAGGGTTGTTCTTCAGCCACACCTCAGTTGAGCCATCAATGTCTGCTTGTATTGCTTTGATTGTGGTCTCCGTGAGCCGTGTTGCTGCAGTATCTCTTGTTTGCATTAAGCTTACCCAAAGTCATTGAAATATGAGATGATTTTGCCCGTTGTGCAATTTGCAGCATGGTAGATCTCGGGCATGTTGCATGAACCCGACAAATAGCAGTGCATCCACTAAAACTGCCTCATGTGGTTTAATTCCATTCTCAAAACACTGAGCATTTGCATAAAATACTTCCAAAATCGTTGTAATGGAGGATGACCGATTGATCTAAAACGAAATTATCATTTCTTAAAACTGTGGAAGCAACAATGAGTTTCTTATTATAGACGTAATGCCCATAATCGGCATTGTTCACTTATATATATATCTATATTCATACATGCTTTTAAGCATTTTAACTTAAAGACTCGGACTTATTTCATACAAAAACGACTGGTGTAGCACAATATTGGACAAAGGGCCTTTACATACCATCTTAGATGGCGCGAGCTATAAAAGCTGTTCTTCTTTTTCACAAGAGTATATTCTTTTTAATTGGAATAAAAAATGTATCGAAATAAACACCCAAATACCGCAAAATGATTTTTGTTTTAATTTGGAATCCATTTGCACCAGGTATCAGTCAGTTCTCTATTTAGCAAGTGGCTTTTGATATCGAAGATAAGAACGAATCATTGTATGGAAAAAAGTTTTCCAAATCAAATTCCAACTTAAACTGTTAATTTTATTGGTAAATTGAAATGGATGCCAATTTCAATCCTTACTCTACACTTAGATAGGTAATCGAATAGAATTCCAAAGGTAAAAGGTAAACCAAATTCTTTAATTCAGAAAACGATTTTATTCATATAAATTTAAATTTGTCGATGCAATTAAAAGAAATCTTAGCTAAATATTCCCTAACTGTATTCATGCAATCGATTTTGCATAAATTATTATTTTTTTTGGATTCGAATAAAGGAAATCGATGATAAACGTTTTAGGTATTATTATTGCTCATTCTATTTCAAAGCGTTGGAATTCCGAAAATGTGAGACTGTAAGACTTTTTTCCTCATACTTACATATAAATCTAAAAGCACTATCTCTGGTTCTCTTGGTCCTTTCTTCAAGCTCAGTTATCGATAAAAAATCCTTAACGTCAATACGGTTTTTCCTTGTTTTTCAAATTGTAAACCATTTTCTTTTTTTCTTGTCGAATAGTCGTAAGTATTTGTTATCCTTTTTTCTTTTCTCTACTCCATACCCAGAAGACTTGCAAATCAGATTTATTGAAACTAGTTAGGTATTCCGGTATGGAACGCACTGCGAAAACCGTACGATTTTTCTTCGATGCGGTCTCGGTGAGCTACATAGCGCAAAGGCTATTTCTGTGGTATCTTCAATGATAACAAAATCTACGAAACGATGGATAGATAATCGAAATGAAGCATAGCAATTGATATGTAGGTACTAGTAAAAGATCGTGACAACGAAGTTAAGAACAAAATCGAATTAAAATCTGAATTGTGAATTATTGGCTTTAAATATATAATTTAGCGGAAATTATAAATCAGTGCCAATTTTTTATTATTCTTGGTTTTGATGGATATGTGGGAAAAACAGGAGAAATAATTCTTTTTGAACCAATTTTTAATTTTTTGCAAAGTTTAAGTTTTATGTTAATTTTTATAAATTTTTCAAATAAAAGAAACTATTATTTTAAATTTAGATGTATACGAGTATATCGAAGAAATTTCTCCAACAATTCTCAAACATAAAACGTACAGGAAAGAAAAGTTTAATAATTAAAAGTGTATCCGATATATTGCTTGCCTTATTAATTGTAGAATGACAAAATCCTTGAACTATATAATATTTTAGCGTAAATCTTTAATATACATCTTATTATATTTCTTACTTTAAGCCTTTAGCCTTATAACCGGATGCCGCCTAATGGTTGTTATTGCGGTTGGCGTTTGATGACGAAAAAGAAACCAAAAAATCAAAGCGGTACGATAATACAAAAGAAACTTATCATTTGACGTCGTACAATATAATCTGCTTTGAAAACTTGGAGTGAAAGGTACTCAACTGATACCTAGAGCTGTTTCTCTAATGTTTTGCGAACAAGTTGTTTGTACTGTGCTCTCTAATAAACATTCAAGTGTTATTATGGTATTGTTTGAATTTTTGAATCATATTTGCAGTGCATACTGCTTTTAGAGACCATTACCATATGTGATTTACGTTAAATATGAACTCTGAACAATACAAATTATAATATTCTGCCCTGAACTCTGAGTGGACGGGCGTATTTTCTTGACCTCCTCCTTGAGAAAATACTTTTTTAATGAAATAACAATTCTCTGCATGGATTCGAAAAGAGAGGTCTTGTGTTCTACGGGCATGTTTCGTATGTTCGTGTGATGTAGTATCGTATAGCATCCTTTGATATCTCTTGAAATTAAGTATAGAAAGGGAATGCCAATGGTTCGCTAAGCATAATATGAGAGCATTCCTCGTAAAGACTGCATACCGAGCCCTATCATTCAGATATAGATTTTAGAAGTTTGGAATGATAAGTTTATAATGGCGCTTCCATTTTCATTTACATTTAACATTGATCCATTAATACACTTTTGAGCAGTAAGGGTATCTTCTGTATTTCCGTAATTAAGCCTAAACTTTAAACAAGTTTTTAAATAGATAAGCTATTAATATATTTTATTTAAATTCTATTTATATTACGTTTATATATCAATGTAGGATATGGTAATGATAATTATAGTGATAATGGACGATAGGCTATATTGTGATATTTAGTTTTAATTACAATGACGTTTTGTTATTTATATATTCTTTTCTGATATAGAATCAGATCGTAACTATGTTTGTTAAAAAAGATACCACGACGAGACGCAGCTAAAATAAAGTGATGCTAAAAAGGCAAGGTATTTATTTTCTTAAAAATCTTTGCGATGTGCTATAAATTATCAATAGCTTTATAATAACTCAATACCGACCATATTTATCTTCAAAACCTTTTTAAGTTAGACCAGATCAAAAAATCAATGCGCAAAAGTTTTAATAGCCTTTAATTAGCCGATCAGAAAAGCGTTAGGTAAAACCGCCAAAGAAAAATGTTAAGAAAATATTTCATAACCATGAAATTCATGCAACAAAATTCTCGTTCCTGATAAAGAGAACAAGGATAACACCAAAAACCACGAAAAACCTTTGCTATTCAGTGAGTATTATTTTCCGATCTCTAAACTTTATGCTACGTATAAAATTTGCAAGAAGTTTCTTTAGCTATCGGAGAATATTGTTTTAATGACATCTTTTGTTACCTAACCATTATTTTCGTGACGTGTGGTTTCGTTAAAGTAAATTCACAGTGGTTTCGTTATTAAAGAGAAAATAAATTAATAAAATCGGGAGTGTAAACTTCAGGATAGTGGAACATTTATAACGCTGCCATTGTGATATAACTACTGCAGTATTTTATATGCAGGGTATTTTTACCTTCAAGCACTTTTGCTTTATACACTCCACTTTGGTGTTTATTTTTGTACATCTACTCTGAGGTTTATTTGAGCCTACCCAGAGATAAGAGGAATATAAAAACTACTTTATGATTCCATTCCAAATACGAGTATTGACCCCAATTATAATTGTCGATGTCGTGTCGATATCTTGTCGACGACAAAAATTGGTATTATGAGTGTCGATTGTGAATCGTCCTTTAGTCGTTAAATCGCCATTTTCTGTCGATAACAGTTTAGTTGGCGACTAGAGCAGCTGATGTTGTTCATATGTATCTTTTAAAAATTGTGTTCTAAAATGTAAGTTAATAAATAAATTTGATAAAAAATTAGTTGATTTCATTAAAATTTATTTTATTACTATGAATACCAAAAAGAAATATGTATTTATTTGTAATAATATAAATATGTCTTATTTTTTTAGGTTAAAAATTACCAACAAACAACAGTTTGAATGCTTAGTAAGTTTAATGAGCCAAAACCCTGACATTGCTCGTGGATACATAAAATCAGGAAAAGATTTTAAGACAGAACAGAGTATTTTGTGGGATCGGTTCGCAGAAGAACTTAACAGTTTGGGGCCTCCTACAAGAAACACTAATAAATGGATTAAGGTTTGTTACACCGTAATTCTGTATTTAAATAATAGATGAATTTGACTATCTAATATCTTTATTCGTTGTAGGTATGGACTGACATGAAATTCAAAATTCGAAAGTAAATGGCTCATAATAAAGGCAACGGGATGTGGCCCTAATAAGTTGCTTACATTTACTGCTTTTGAGGAAACCATAATAGATTTGCTCCAGATTGACAAAGCCTTTAATCCACCAGATCGTGCATTTGGAAACAAAATAAATCCGACAACTGCAGTAAATGTAGTGGCAAGACGTACTCCTCCTTCGCGAACATTTTACATTCTAACATACTACCTCATCAGCTAACATTTTAACGCCAGAATTCAACAGAGACAGACCATGCAGCAGTACTCCTTTACAACCAAACAGTAGTACTTCTCTACAACCAAATAACGAAAATATGGAATGTCTACAAAATATAAATACTTTCGATATAGAGGGAGAAACGATATCGAATTCCCGAGTCACCCCTAGAAACCGGAGAAACAATAAAGATACATCAGATTTGGAGTGTAGACGTTTGAATCTTTTGCAAGAGAATAAACAAAAATTCATTCCCAAATGTGTACGGAGGTTAAATCAGCGGCCCAAAATTGCGAAATTTATATGAAAGATGCTTTAAGTTTCACTAAAAAAGCATTTTATTTAAAAAAAGATAAGTTCTAGTTCTTAAAAAAAATTTAAAAAGAGAAGTTAAGACTTTATAAAGAAGAATGAAAATCGAAACAAAAAGCAAGAGCTGAAAAATTGAAGCTGAAAGTTCAAATTTTAGAACTACAGCAAAATCAGCTGGAAATTCACCAGTCAACCTTAAGTAACTACTTATACGATGTGTCATTCGGAGCTGGTTCTTCTGTAAACGATACTTTATACTGAACGCATATATTATATAACGCTGCACAAAAGTTGATTTTTTGCGTTGCTTTTTCTGGGGTGTAATGCAGTTGTCGAGCATTAATAAGACACCTAAATCGACCTTTTAATATGCCTATTGTCCTTTCGATGATATTACGGCCTTTAGAATGAGTTATGTTGTACCGACTTTCTTCTGTATTTGCATCTGGAGCACGGCAAAGCGTCATCAAATACGGCTGTAAAGGATATCCCGCGTCACCTGATTTAAGAAATACATATATACATGCAAAAGCAAAAATAAATGTTTGATTTATAAAATTAATTATAATAAATTACCGAGTATCCGGGAGTTCTCTCCTTGCTCATACATTATTTGGAGATTTTCTTTCAGTCCAGAAAGATTCCATACCATGGAATCGAGGAAAGAGCCTGAATATTTACCGTTGATACCTCGTATAATCATTTCATGGTCGCAGATCTGTTTAAATAAAATAAAATTGTGTATTTAAGTAATTAATATAATTCCTTTCAGTTAGCGCACTTACAATCATTGTATTTAGGCTATGAAAGCCTTTTCGATTATAGTATAAATGTTGCAACTCTTGCCGTGGTTTGAATATACTGATGTTGGTTCCATGCACACATCCGATGACACCTGGTATTCCACTTTTTTCGAAAATATAAAGTTTTGCTTTCTTTTTTTCTTCAATTGTGTATTCAAATGAAATCCATTTTGGGCAAATTTGATCCTCCATAATTTCAAGCATTTCTTTCAACACCACTGATACAGTTGGTTGTGCCAAACCGATGTTGTAGTCGTTGCCAGTTCCCGTCTGATATTCTCCTTCGGCTAAAAATCTTAAAGTTGCAGCCAATTTTAAGATGTTTGGAACCGGCGATAGACGCTTCATTACCTTCATTTTGGGATTTACTTCTTCTAGTAAATCTCTAAATGAATCTTTTGATAGTCTGAACAACTTTACAAAACTGACAAATAGAAACTAAAATATTAGTCTTAAAACTATATGGTATGTAAGATATGTGCATACTGAGTGTTGTCTAATTCCAATGGATTAGATTGATCCCTTAACCTTTTTCTGCTTCTTGAAAGTTCAACTTTCGCGCAATATTCTTCTTCCTCACAAAAAAAAACTCACTCGATATCATTCTATTAAGTAAATAATTTTATTAAATTAAATTTGTTTTTTTGAATGTATACAAATCTTTGACGCTTTGACGTTTCATACGTATTTACACTGTTCACAATTGCTAATTTAGCTGATAATTCACAATAATTCACAAACCCATATCATTATTTTAACATTGGTGTGGCAATACTAATATGTCGTTTCGTTATTGTTACATAATACCAAATGAAAAACGAAACGTCAACACCAAGTCGTGTCGATTGTAAAACCACACGACAATTATAATTGGGGTCATTATCTTCGATTAATAATGCCGAACAATTAAAGCTCATATTTAATAGAATAGAAGATTAAATAATGTACTCGTACCATCTCTTGCATTACCCGTAATTACTGAAATTGTGTCATATTTTTGCTACAAGATCAAAGTTTTTCAGAAACATAATCAGGTATAATTTTTACTACAAAAATGTATAAAAAAAAACAGCCCATAAAATTCAAATTTTTCATGTAAATTCTCTAATAAACAAAAGTATACTGAATTCCACTATAAATGCTAAAATATAAAAACACATACAAAACAACCCCAATCGTAAAGCAAGCAGCGCTACCAACAGTGCCCAGCGCACAACGCACACAGAACAAAGCCAATAGAGTATGAAATGATCTGATGCCGGGGAACAAAATTTGTATGGGAGCCTTCCGAACCCGCGCCCCGATCAATGCCAAATTTTAATAGAAAATATTGTCACAGGAAATATACATGTGTGCAAAATTTCAATAAAATCTGGCTTTGTGAAGTGGGTTAAAAATTGATCACAAAATCTGACCAGACAGCCAGGCAGCCAGTCCGCTGTTCGATGATTATAGGCTTGTGGAGTACAAAGAATTGACAACGTCAATCTTAATCAAGCATTTCGTTTGGTCAGCCCCTTTTAAAAAAGACTTAATTTCTGAAACGTTTTATCTTTAGAAACATATTTGTGGTCACAAACCAAAACCGCCTAACTCAAGTTAGGACAAAATTGAATAAATGTGTATCTATTTGTTTTGCAATATACAAATCCACTTAGGTTAAGTTGTTTTTCCTTTTTAATTTTTTTTTTCAATTAATTGGGGAAATACATTATATGTTTTCTCCATTAAAATTTTTAAAAAATTATTAAGGCATAATAACCTAACTCAACTAAGGCTGTTAGGGCACAAAATACATCATGTGTATAATTTTCTTAACTTGAGTTAAGGCGTTGTTCCCTGAGAAAGTTTCGTTATCAAACTAGCTTATGGCAATAGAGGTTGTTATTCCCGCTGAAAGAGTGTAAAAGTTTCATATTTTGAGAAGTCGCGGTATAAATCGTTGGTGGTGTTTTTATGTAAGGCAGCATAAATAAATTTTGTTTTTGAAGAGGGCCACTATAAAACTGAAATTTGCATTATTTTTTTGCAAATAGTCGCATAGTTGAAAAATTAATGGTACTATGTTCATCAGCATCATATTCGGCACTACAACCGGCGTTCGGTCGTGGCCTTCAACAAAAAGTCTCTCCATTGGTTCCGATTTTGAGCCGATGTCATCCAGCTTTGCATCCCTAATCTCTGGGCGTCGTGGTCTACGCCTCCTTCCAGAGTACGCTTGGCCGTTCTCGCTAACGTGTTTCATAAATCCTATCGCAAAGGACTTTCCGAGAAGGATCCTCTTCGCTCATGCGAGCTAGGTGTCCTGCCAACCGGAGCCTACCAGGCTTAATTCTCTTCACGATGTCGACATCGCGGTAACGGTCGTAGATCTAATCATTATAGAGAGTACGGAATCGTCTTTCCTCATATACGGGGCCAACAATTCTCCGTAAGAATTTTCTCTTGAACTAGGCTAAGAGGTCAGAATGCTTTTTGCTAAGCACCCAAGTCTCGGATCCATATGTAAGTACTGGTCTGTTATGGTTACGTTCCTGGATTTGAAGGGTCTTGACAGACTAAAGTAGGCTTTGTTGGCTTTTAGCAACCGTGCGCGTATTTTTGCTTCCATGCTGTTATCGGCTGCTTCAGTTTACCGGAGATAGTTAAAGGATAGCACTACTTCAAATTGCGCTCCACTATTTTAATTGAAGAACCAGTGATGGATCTTCTACTCGCAGACGTGGCCACCATGTACTTTGTTTTGCTCTCATTTATGTGCTGGCCCATATTTCGAGCCGACCGCTCGATCTGGATCAAAGCTTCCTGTAAAGTCCTTTGGTTTCTACCAACGATGTCTTTGTCGTCTGCGTAAGCCAGTATCTAAATGGACTTATAGAGGATTGTTCCTCTTGCTGTTACGTGAGAGTCTGGGATCACTTTCTTCAATGCCAGAATGAAGAGGACGCAGGCCGGTCCATCCCCTTGTCAGAGCTTGTTCTAAATGTTTAATGGGCTTGATAGTGATCCGGATATTCTTACTTGGCTTATAACATTAGTCGTGGTCAACCTACAAAGACGTGTCAGATTATTGTGGATTTCATATTCTCTCGTGGCTCTATAAAGTTCTATTCTGGCTATGCTAACATAGGCGACTTTAAAGTCTATAAAAATATGGTGTAGGGTGTTTTGAAATTCTAGACATTTTTCTATCACCTGCGTACGGGTGTAAATCTGGTCCGTTGTTGATTTTCCTGGGATGAAATCACACTGGTATGAACCAATGATGATTTTAGCGTATGGGGCTATCGTGTCTTGTGGGATAGAGGAGAAAATCTTATACGCGGTACTCAACAACGTTATAAAACGATACTTGCTGCATTTTGTGATATCTCCCTTCTTATGTATGGGGCACATGATACCTCTTCACATCTCCTGGATTGCAGTTATGTCAGCCTTATATTTAGACAGGGTATCGGCCAGCTCTTATGCAGCTCGAGCTCTACGTTTTATGAGAAAATTCTTAAATTGTTTAGTCGATTTCATTGCCGTGGTCGTCGTCGTTCATCAGTGTATCCGAGGCTGATTTTGGGTTCTGTAATAATAATTTTTGCGGTCGAGGTTATTGACCTCACGCCAGCCTTACTTTGAAGGGACTAGCCCGATCATTAAGTTTTTCCTGCATTGGAGAAAATTACCGGCGGCCACCACGTGGAGGTTTGATCGCACTTTCACCAGTCAGAGATAGTTACGGCTGATTGCAATTATGATGCATTTTGTGTTATTCCCGCTATTTGTCTGATGGCTAACCGCCATGGTACTATGTTACTTCAGTATTTAATCGGCTACGCGACTCTGTATGGTCAACCATTTACAAATGTAAAATAACACATTACTTTGCTTCTGTATTAGTATATCAAGACCAATAAAAATACCCGGCCGGCTCATCTGATAACAGCATGAAAAAAATACTTGCTCGCCTATATAGTCTATAAATACTTAAAATCTAGCAAATCTAGTTGTTAAAGAATTTAAATGCCGTTCGTTCTTATTATAGAAATTCTTTGCTATTGGTACAAGAACTTCTTTAAAATTGTAACTAAAGTATTGTTGGATAAGGAATAATTGCTTTTCGTTCAGATTTTCGAACGAGAACAAAAACGTAATAAAAAAAGTGCTGGGCTTTCTTTACTTTTTCTAAAACTTTGGTATTTTCGTATTTCTGTTCTGTTGGTTTCTTTTTCGATGTTTTTCACGTTGATTAAGTACAATTTTATAAACTTCCCATCTACATAATTTTCTAATTAATATAAGTGTCTTAAAGAAGAATTTCGAATTTATGGATGTAACGGTCATCATAAATATCCAAACTTTCAGTATTTTTTCAATATAACTTTTGGTAATTTCGGCAAATAAGTACTGCTAATAACCACAGTTTGAAAAATAATCGCTGATACGTTAGATAGGCATTTTAATAACAAAGTCACAATCTCTTCTAAAATTCATAAAGAATGTAAGTGGCTGTGATGATGTTTCACATTACATTTCGTGTGTGAGATTAACCCAAAATTAGCCGAAAAATTAAATTTTGAGTTTGACCAACTTCTTGTTAAAAAAAGACTCTATGTGCTTATTGATCTATGGTAAGAGCAACCTTAATGTACCCACACATGCGTCCGTGTACCTCATTATTCAAAGAGGAGTACCTCGGACATCATAGACGATCAGTATGACGCAGAAGTTTCGTGGTGTTCTATCGGTGCTCTGCTCTGTTTGTTCTATTAACATTGTAACTATAATATGATTGTATATATTGTGATAGAGAAACATTCATAAAACTTTTCGATTATCGGAACAATGGTATATGGACAACTTATGGCGGCATACACACTGGCATCCCAGCTCTAGCATCTTGTGTAGATTTCTGCATTATCTTAAGCAAGTATGCGTTTGTGTATGGATGATGGTAATGAGTTCAGTTATTTTTCAAAGTTTGTCAGTTTGGGTGGCGCATAACGGATTCAGTTACTTTACGAAAAACTCATACATATTTTTCTTCAGAATTTTGCAAAATTTTAAATTTTTGGCTACTTATATGATCTACTATGAACTATGAACTCATACCATGTTTTGTCTTCGAGCTACATTTCCAAAATTTATATGAATAAAAAAAATATAATATATAATAATAATTTTTTTTTCTTTGAAATATTTTGTGCGTGGAATTAAAAGCTATAATAAAATATTAATTCTCAAAAAATAAATTAGGGAATAACAACCAATGTTGAGCTCTTAACTGCATAAGCAAAAGTCCATAAAGTAAACAGTAGCCAGATGATATTGCTGCAAAAAATCATACACAAAGTCATTCGAAAATAATATTCATGTCTACAGAGAAGGTAGATAGCAAAATTATTTTCCACATGCTCTTTAACTGGTTTTCCAATGTGTCCCGAGCTAAAATCACTTTCCCCATTTAAATAAATTCAGAACATTCGTTCATTCGTTTTATACTTATTGTGAATGTGCAATTTTATTGCACTAAGACTCAGGAACTCGTTGGCAGTAACATCGAATGAGCATGAGAACAAAGAACACATAAGACGGTCCGTAATAGGTCTTCCCAACAGTCATGTAAACACATCGGAAATTGATGGGATAGAAGGACTAAATTGCTCGAAACCGACATGGAACTCAGCTTCTGGCTCCAGAAATGATAATAAATTTTACAAAACAATTCCATGGCTCAATGATGTTTGTATAATATCTAATAGTAAATCATGAACCTTGCTGGTAACTTTAATATCTTTACATTTTAAAATGCAAAATTTTAAATTTGCCAGAAAAAATGCTATTGGAGTGATTTCCTTAAAAAGTTTTGTGTTGTTTCTGTCTGCGGAAATTAAAGTACAATTTAACCCAATTGTCACGCTCACTCACATATGCTATGATTGGAGAATTGATTTTTTTTCCAATCTTCTTCTCTACCTTCTATATAAATGAAAATTAAATGCTGTTCGTTGGTAACTGCATCACTTGAAAAAGGCTGAACAGTTGGTGGGTGGTCAGTTGGATGGGGAAACGCCGGTTATTTCCGCTAGTACAATATACAATACAGTATCTTGAAAAAGCAAAGTCTCAACTCACGGCGAGATGATAATATAACTTTTTATACTGAGCAGCTAAGCAAGACTTCCGTGCTGACTAAATAGCGCAATGCGTAAGTTTACGTTCTTAAGTTGTAGAACAAAAATATAAAATTAAATTAAATGAAATAAAGTGAACTAAAAATTTGCAACAAACTCTGAACAAATCAGCTCTCACGTCTCTGTAAGATAATTTAAACTTTCACATTTACTTTATTAGCTTTGCTATATGTTTTTTCATGGCGTTGTAATATATGCCAAACTAAACCGATGTCAATATATGTAGTGTCTTTGACTAATTTAAATTAAGAACATCATGCCGATTCCCTCCCCTTTTGTGTGTGTGTGAAAAATAATTTTTCACACGCCCATAAACGCAAATGACTGTTTCATCCACTATAAACTAGCTTTGAAAGTAGCCTTTATGCCCTCTAGTGAATTAACATATAAAATAATTTTGTTATTTACTGCAGTCTTATTGTATACATATATATAGTCAACAGCGTCAGAGAAACTTCTGACAATTAAATGACAATTAAGTTTTAATTGACAAAACGATATTTTCAAAGTTATACTTTGCGGTCGTTGGTTGTCAGCATTATGGCAGTTGTTATTGTATTATTATTTTGCATGTGGGCATGTCGTCGTTTCATTTTGTTGAATACACATTTACACTAATAAGACGTGCGAACTGAATTTTCAAATTTAGTTACATCGCTTCAATTACAATGAATTTATGCAAATTCAAGAACAGAATATAAGTAGAAATTAATTTGAGATACCATTTGTATTTGGATTTTTAAACTGTGCGGTGGAAATTTAAAAATTCTAAAACTTCACTTCAACATTAAAAGAGAAAACAGAAGTACCACCTATCATTAAAGTACTGTGAGGAACAAAATTCTTGTGGCCGAATTTTGTTGACGCAAAACAAATAACATACGTTTTTTCTAAATTCGGGTGCACAAGGCAGCCAACGGTAGCAAAAAGAAACCACGGCGAAAAAAAAAACATTACGCCCCCGAACTGAAAAATAGATGAGTGTGTAATCTTTACGCGCGGTTGAAGTGAAACTTCTTTGACGTTGTGGCCAATATTATGATTAAATTAAAAGGCAAAAATAGTCTTACATACCGAATTTCATACGAATCGCACTGTTGGTCAGATCCCAGAATTTCCATAGGAATAAACCTTATAATATTAATAATAATATTCGGCGCGACAAACCGTTGCGGTCCAAGGCAAAGCTTCTCGCGACCATTTGTGTTGTGCATGTATATTTTTGCACACAAATGAAAGGAACCTACAATTTATTGCCGTATCTGAACGGCGAATTAAGAAACTTTCCGTGACAAGTTATTACTCTCGGACGTTTGTCAGACATTCGCGAGAGGTGTTACCGTAAAGAATACTTTTGGCACTTCCTGGGATTCGAAATACGAACCCCCTGCTCAGATTTCCATGCACTTAACAACTGAGCCAAGGCGCCCACAAGTGATCGGGCCCTGGGGTCGGGGGGCTCCCATTCAAATTTTTTTAAAAATGTACCCGATTGTCTTTACATTTTATAGTCGTGTATCTCTGATTAGAGAATAGAATAGAATTTACAAGAAAAATTTTAATTTTTACGGACTGTTTTGATTTTTTATTTATTTTACTTGCATCTGTCAAGCATTTCGCTGCCCCTTGTCCCTGCCATGTAAGGCAGCATTTGTTAAAAACTAACCTCCGTACTGCATGTACCGCTATCTGCTTACATAGCTAGTCGTCGGCACCTACTCCTTTACCTCTCTAGTCACGTGGCGTTCAAGGCTCACGTTCGTTTAATGCTCATGTCAAGGCTCACGTGCCATTCAAGGCTCACGTTCGTTGAAAGCACATGTCAAGGATCACGTGTCATTCAAGGCTCATGTTCGTTCAAGGCTCCTGCATTGTTCAGGCTTACTTTCGTTTAAGGATCGCGCATCGTTCAAGGCTCTCGTTTATTCAAAGCCTACGGATCGTTCAAGGCTCTCGCATCATTCCAGACTCAAGCATCGTTTGAGGCTCACGTATCGTTCAGGGACACGCATCGTTCAAGGCTCAAGGCATTATAACGCGTCTAACATTAAATTTATAAAAATTTATAATGGGAAATAACAGAGAAATAAATGCTGAATAGACGTATAGAGTCATAAAAAAATAAATGTTGTTGTAGCGCACTTATATTTTTGAACCCCGGTCATCCTGAGTATACACCGGCTGGGAAAACAATCGATGGTAACAAGCACACTCCGCAGCTCATAACTGTTTTTACATCAGAGGTTCTTGTGAGGAGTTAGAAAAACTATTCGAGGTTAGCTTGTACCTCAACCCGTTGATGCACAAACCAAAAAATCTAATCATTTCTAATCAAATTGTTTTGCCCACTGTCCAGCAATTCTGGCACTAAGTGAAACGAAGGTAAAAGAGAGTACCGATATATCGGAAGTAAATTGGTGCCTCTTTTTTGACTACACGGACTCACAATTAATGCCCGTAGTGCCTTCAACCAATGTTCCGGAATTTAATTAATTTAATATTGCTCAAAGTAAAGTTACAGAAGAATACATACACTAATGCTTTATTTACAAAAACCCAATTTATACAGTAAAAGAACCTATAACGAGTTTGCAGTACTGTCTGATTTAATCCAAACAATTGTTACATAATATCCTCACAATTAATTAGTTTTCTACTTGCTGCGCATTTTGCAGCTATCTTCTCGCTTCCAGATTGTGTTTTGCTTTCGCCTATAGCTTCGAGTATTGAACACTGTATGGGACATATGTATTCGTACAGTTACTAGAGTTTTAGGCGATCTCAACACAAACAAATCCGTTGGGCCAGTTGGTATTTCCCCATTAATTCTCCATATGTGTGAGCTTTTCCATCTCTCCTATTCTTCTGGACTCTTCCCTAGAAGTTGGAAGCAGCTTTTATCCAGCTTGTTCAAAAAAATGCAACTCGTCGTCTCTTTCTTCGAACCGACCCATAGCACTTACGTCCATTCTTTCCAATGTCATGGAAACGCTGACCAGTCATAACCTCATGAAATATCTTGAAACTCACGAGATCTTTAGTGATCAGCAGTACGGATTTCGTGGTCAACGATCTACTGGTGATTTTATGGCATAGTTCACCAAACAGTATATCCAGTCTGTTCATCAACTTGGTGAACGCAAAGTTGTTGCATTTTATGTTTCCAAGTAATTGACAGAATGTACAGATACGAGTTATACAAAGACTGCGTTAAGCAATTCAAAAGTTAACAACATTTTCTCCAATCATTTGAATTTTTTCTCCATCATTCTTCGTCAACAGCACATCAGTTGAAATTTTTAGATTCGTTGGAAATGTAAAATTGTGTTTCAATTTCGAAAGGGACATCCGATTTCAATGTTGGCGAGTAAGTAACCCAAAGCTCACACCATTCCGACTAAATACTCATCTCTGTACATCTCTGCTACTTCAACTTTGGTTAACTCGTTGGTTGGCTTGACACCGAGAAGCCAAACGAAACTCAACGATTTAGACCTAACAACTGAAGTGATTGTAGTGAATTGCGAATGATATGCCCCCACAGTTGGTAGCAGCTATAACATCAACATCAGTATACTCTGTAAAGGTGGTAACTTTTTAAACCAAGTAAAACGTACAACGAGAGAAACGCAGGCAAGTGAACTTGTTGGTCATTGTAGTATGACATGAAGTTAACTCACAGAAAATTTTTTTATTTAGTTTGACTTGTTTGTAGTGAGCCCCTTTAAGCACATTTTGATCATAATCAACCTGTTTTTTAAGGATCTTGTCTTTAACGCAAAAGTAAGCTAAGAAGTTACATATTATGCTTGGTGTCCTTGAACGCTTCAGTAGATTCTATCTAATCTCATCTTACTATCGCTTATTAGGCAGTTATAATGGTTTTAACCCTAATATACAGTGTACCTCCTACGAAAATAAAAAATTGTTTGCCATTTAGAGAAATTTTGTGTGGTTAGTCAATAAATTTGTGGTTTTTGCCCTTTATTTAGGTTTTGTGTATTTGATGTAACCATTGTCGATTGGGTTTTTGTTTTATATGCAAGCCTAAATACTAGCTCGTTTTCTTCAAATCCCTACTCCCCATTATTATATTTATACGTATCATACTGAAGGCAGGCATTGCACTTTACTTCAAAAACGGTTTAAAGAAATCTTGTCTGTAACTATCTAGGGATTCGTCTGTATGTGCGTAAAATTTATGTTATGTTATGGAAGTGCATTGCGCATGCCTAAACATTTATTGCTCTACCGATAACGGCTTAATTGATTCTATTAATGACTAAATATCAAACCCCAAAAACTAGGCCTTTTTTAGTGTTATATGTATACATGTTACTAGAACCGCTTAGTGCGAATCGCATTTACCTTAAAGTTTTATAAAATAAATGTATATGTAATTTTTTAAAATATTCTATTAGGGGTAAAACTACAATCATGTCTTTTTCCCTACTTTAACAGTCGAAAGCGTTTAGTATTTTTTTTAATATTGCAATCCAGTCTGCTGCTGCAGTAGTATTGCTCACTCACTCAATATACGACTACAACAAGAGCATTCGTTAAATATTCACGCATCGAATGTGCCACGATGATTTTCCACTGAAGACTTTTTGGAACAGGAAATAATTGAATTCAAAGCACAAAGTACTGGTACGGTATATACGTATAGTGGACCAAGGCTGGGAAGCATTGAGCCGTAACAACGATTAAATTCGTCAGAGCCGGTTAAAACTTGTTGTTTATTTTTGGATGGAAAAATTTGCCAGCTCTTCCCAGACTTTTGCTTTTTCGTAAATTCTACCATGATGGACGTTCTTAGTAGAACTAATTGATCTTACTTTTGTGCTTTAAAAGCTCTGAACAAGCGATCCACAGTCCCTAAAGCACTCAAAGCTTAAGGAACATGCCAGTCTAAGCCGATTATATAGGCTCTCGTTCTAAGCTTTTATCGGCTGCTATGATCGTGTCCTGAGGTAGTGTACAATTCTCGCGCTCTACATGAAAAATAAGAATAAAATCTTCGTTCTTATATATGCCTTTGAATTATTTCGATAGTATCAACTTGTAATGAATGTTTCTAGCGATTTCTTTTGCTTCTTCAACGCCAAATTGAAGAGAAAAACATAACGTGTCGAAGGTGCTTGAATAGATATGTTTATTTTTTCAGAAATCTTTTTAACATCTTGACTTATTTATGGTATATCGTTGATATAATCGCAATTCTGATGTCTAATATGTACGTGTCCTGGCTGTATGCAAATTAGAAAGACCAAGTTTACTCCTAGATATAAAGCTATCTTTTAATGTGGGGGACGTTAAAAAAGCTGTAATTTTGGAATTATTTCCTGTAATATATGTTAAATCATCATATATCAGAGGACGATCAACAAATTGAATAACTTTATTGTCGAAAAAGAGAAGAACTCCAGTAAAGCAGTAGTCAAGGTTTTTTCACAATAAGAATGAATGAGGGGGATGACCGATATTAGTGTCCATTCAATAGTTCTCGGAGCCACTGAGATTAATAGTGTTGGTACGACATTCCTATGGGTCAGTTGTCTCCCCGGTGGGGGTGACCTATATTAGTGTCGATCTCATAGTTTTTGGAGTCGCTGAGATGAATAGTGGTGTATAGAATGGTACTCGGCGACCATTTGGCGACGAATGACATTCTCGCCCCTACTTCAAATTGGAAAAGGTAGATTAGTAGCCGTGTTTTATGGATATGTTAAATTGACATCGATTTTTGAAATCTGCCGCTGAACTAATAAATTCTATTTATCCGGCTGTTTCTCAAAACTATAACATTTTGAACCGGTTGCTAGAAGGGACCATTCTTGCTACTAAAAATGGAGATAACCAAGAAATAACCAATCAAATACTTGCCATGTTAATAGGCGTAGTCACTGAATATAAGTGTATCGATACCTTTGTAGATACTGATGAAGAAGTTAATTATCTAACTGAGTTCCTCAACTCACTTAATTCGTCTGGATTGCCACCACATCGTCTTACAGTTTGATCTCCAATTATTTTACTACGGATTCTCGACTCACCAAAACTTTGCAACGGCACAAGACTCTGCGTAAAAGAGATGCCGGGAAATATAATTGAAGCGACTATATTCACAGAAAAGAGACAGTGTGAAACAGTTTTGACCTGACAACGTCTCACTACAAGGGGTGCATGTTCAAAAAGTCAAATGTTAAATGTCCACTGTTGTGGTCACTGTTAATGCTCACACTGTTAATGTCCCATGTTAAATGTCCCATGTTAAATGTCAGTACTTTGGGAACTAAGCCATTTCTCAAGGGATTGGTATGAAACTCGGAATGTAGGACTAATATGTGACTATAAGACTTGTTCCTATGGAAATTCTGGGATCTGGCCAATAGGGTCTGGGATTTTTGGAACCAAGCCCATTTCTTAAGGGATTTGTATGAAACTCGGAATGTAGGACTAATATGTGATTATAAGACTTGTTCTTATGGAAATTCCGTCCGTGTTTATGTCCCACAGACAACAAGATCTTTGTTTTCTTTTCTTTCGTCCCGGACAGACGTTGTCACGCTCAAAACCCACGGACGTGTCTTCGACACAGCCTACCCTGCGCTTTTTATCACACGGATAGCACTCATTTCGACAGATCTACATTTTAAATTTAAGAGATTGCAATTTCCAGTAAAACTTGCGTTTTCGATGACGATCAATAAGTCGGACAGGTTATTAAGTACTGCGGAGTATAGATTTGAGATCGTCATGTTTTTCCCACGTACAATTTTATTTTGCTTGCTCTGGGTTGGGTTGACCTAAAAATTTATTTATTCTCGAAGGGGAAACTAAAAACATTGTATACAACTAAGTTTTGTTTTAAATTAATTTTATTTATGTTTATTTTATTTTATAATTTGAATACTATAGCTATAATTTAAAATATATTTTTTAAAATAAATTTTGTTAATAAAAACTGCAATTTTGCCGAATAGAGAGATATCATTGTTTTTTCTACCCCTGCCTAATAGAAGATTGGGATAACTAAATACCTGGGCAACGCTGGGTAATCAGCTAGCTAAATATAAATTCAAAGAAAAAAAAACAAAATCGATTCGTTCTGATGTTTACTGCCCATGATATAGTTAATAGCTTTTCTAGTTCAGCCGCTATATTGTGACTGCTAACTATCCTGCAGCAATCAGCAAGCCCCTTATAATCATTCAATCAATATCTAGCAGTTAAAAAGAAGCCACTAATTCCTTCTCCACCTACTGGAAAAACTGACGAAGGTACGGAAAGGCTATTTATGCTATTTGGATCAGACTTATAACTTATTTAAAAAAATTACTTATCAAAAGTTAACTTACAGTATTTAAAATAAATTGCACTTTTAGTTATATCATTAAAGGATTTAGTTTTGAATAATTTTATAATTGCATATCCAACTTACAAATGCACACACGCGAGAACAACATATAAATTACTCGTGTACAAAGTTATAAATAAGTTTTTGTTACGTGTATAATGTCACACAATTCATGGTACAAACTTTGCTTACCTACTTCTTGACAAAGTTTTGCAAAGAAGTGAAGTGAGCCAAAATAAGTTTTTATAAATTCTTGTTGTGTTAAGAATATGAAAAGTTGGTCTATGAACACTGCTAATAACAAAGACATTTGGTTTTCCTTCCATTTTGAGTATGCAGTGACAAAATAACTGCTTTAGTTCTATTCATATACCTACTATACTTACCACATAATTATCACAAAAGTTACTCTGCTGTAGCGCTAAAAAGTTGCATATAATATTATGTGAAAGAGTAGACTTTTAACAAGAAATTTTAAGATTTTTCATTGTTCTGCAAAACTCAGAAGAGTATTAATTTTTATGGTAAATTAACTTTGAATAACTTTTCCTTGTGAAATTGTAAAAAGAAAGGAAATTAAAATATCAATTAACTTACAACGGCTTATACACAATCATTAGTTATGTAGAAAGGCCAAGGACATAAAAAATTTTGTTAATTACATTAAAATTCGAAATACGACTAGTTGAAATAAACAATAATTTGTAATACTTCAAATTTAGTTAAATTTTTATGACAATATACTTGTACAATAATATAACCTATTCCAATGCAGGCTTGGACTAACTCGCTGTCGTGTCCCATATATCTTACCACAAATGATATTCATGTAATCTAGTTGCCTTCCTACGGGAGCCTGTCCAACTTAAATTTCTTCACGATGTCGATATGGGTTATATGGGGTTGAAGACCCCAACGGCTACCATGAGTGCCACTGTTGCTTTACGAACTCTTTCTGAACATAATTTCATGCCATGATGATTTCTAGTAATTTTTTAATTCTAATACAATTCAATAAAATGCCTATTCTTATAGGCGAGTATATACAGTGCGAAAAAATATTTTCGTAACAAATACTAAGTTATTCAAAATTGGGATGAAACTGCACTCTTTGATGAACGTTGGATTTATTTAAAAATAAAATAAAATGCTTTTTACTTAATTTTTTACATAATTTTCATATAAAATATGTAAAGGTTCAGATGGACATTTTCGTCCAATATGACTAAATACGCCATCAAGGAAATCTTACTTCTTGATATTCAACAAAGCACAAATTCTATTTATTTTTTAATGCGACAAAAGATCTGCAATGTTAGAAGAAACAATGCCAGTTATATAATTTATAATCTAAGTAGGAAATTGAATTACAATTTTTCTTCATGTAGGTAAATTTTTTATTAAATTGAAGATCTCTATTGACGTCAGTGTCATGCTTCTACATCAATAAAACTTAACCAAAATTACTATACCCTCCAACTATTAAGCATGCGAATTGTAGCCCTAAGACATTGAAAAAGCTGGAATAGTAATATGTTATAGTTACCATTAAAAAAACCCACAGCATCTGACAGAGAGCTGTGTAATTATCTCCGCGTACACTCGCAAGCATTAAAAGTTTTCCGCTGTGAAATTCAATGCAAGTTTCAGAAAGTTCACCCGACCGACAAATTATTTTGCTACAGAAATATAAGAAATTTTCTTTTCAAGTAAAATTTCAGCGCACGGTTTCATGTTACGCGTTTTGCACTCTGACAACGTTAAGTGCAATGTTTCTTAAGGTTTTTTTCAAAAACAAAATCATTGGTGGCTTTGTCAAAAGTTTTCTTTACTTTTAATTTTTTCAACGTTTCCAGAACGCGGCGACGTGAATCGGGTTAAAGAACCGTGTAAATTATTGACTTTTCTAGATCATTAACGGCAAAACATGAAGGTTAAAGTGACAAAAAATTCATGTTAACATTTTAGTTTATAAAAAGTGTTACAAGTAGACGTTGAGTAAACAGATAGAGAGAGAAAAATTTTCTTTCAACTCTTCGATAACAAATTCAAAAAAAAAACTATAAACTTTTATAGAAGTCGAAGACGATATGGACTTAAAGTCTTAAGTTGTTTGTTTTTGCCTGAGAAAATTTGGAATTTATATTTTTACTTTTCACATTCACTCCACACAGTTGTTTGTTAATGAAAAGTTCATTGGTAATATTGATTACAACAAAACAAAATAATAACAAATTATAATGTTGTATGTTGTCTATAATTTTTTACTAAATATCATAAATTTAGATTAGATCATGGATCGAGATTTAAATCTTTAATAATATAATAATAATAAATACTACCATGTAAGTCTACACGTATGTCTGCCTGTAACGCTTTTTGGCTGTAACGCTATTTTTATATAGAGTAGTACGGCAAACATTTAAATTTACAAACAAACGGTTTATCTACCTCAAACTACTTTTAACTATTTTATTCTTTTTTTAACTACATTTAATTACTTTTAAAACAAAATCTCACGTTTTCCCCTGCGAGGTAGTTATGAGCATTCCACCCATCCCCTACCAAGACCAAGCCCAAGATTGAATATGAACAACTAAAAACAAGTACAACAATATCCTTGCAAAAACAAGAAGAAATAAGAATAAGTTGCTCAGTTAATATGTGTTTTGTATTATATAATTATCAATACGCTTGTAATACCAAAAAGGAAAGCGCACCCGGTATGAATTATAGTATATGTATGTATATAAATATTTCGACTCAGGATCTATAGTCAATTGAGTCATGTCTATCATTCCGTCAGTCCGTCGATTGAACTCAAGTCGCTAGAGATAGAGTAATTAAACCCGATAAGTAGATCGCCGTGATCTTTTTTTTAACCATAAAAAACATAAAAGTTTCCCAAGAATTCGACCCTACCGTAGTCTTACCATTATCGCATTTTAAACCATGTATTTTGCGCTAACCTCGCTTCGGATAGAGATAGGGGAATCATTAAATTGTCAGAAGATTCAGTATTAAATTCTATATTAACTGTCTGTATGAACTAAAATTGCCACGCCACTTTTAATAGGTGAAAAAGTTATAAAGCTATTCAAAGTACATCCAAATCAAACAAATAATTTGCAGTGGAAATTTATCTTCTAACTTTAGATATAAAATTGATTGTGCAAATTTTTTAATCGCACCACGCCTACACAACTGGACGTATCAAAGCTTTTCACAACATACTATGTTCGCTTAGTGTTCCGATAAGTTTATCTTTTTCTTTGGCTCGGTTGATGGCTCTGGAGTAAGATATTTATGAAAATGTGTATATATCTGTGTCTAAAATTAATTCTTATTTAGGAAGTTTGAGTAGGTCTTGTTGGGGTGGTCTTAGAGATGGTCGGTGGGCCTTGGGTAACACCAGGGTTATTAGCTAGTATATGTACATTAAAATGAAATTATGTTTGTTAGTATATTAATAATAGAAACTCACATTTACCAACCGATTTTTATGAAATTTTCAATGTAAATTACTGGCAGATAGGGAAAAGTTATAGACCATAGACCCAATATATATATAGACCCAATCTCTGGGGGTGGTAAATGCAAAATGTTAATATCAGTCACATTTACAAACCGATTTTTATATTTTCAATTTATATTAGTGACAACGCGGTTTCATAGAGTGTAAAGATGAACTGTTGGCTGTTACTTTGGTTACAAAAGGGGTAGTATGCGAATTTAATACAGTAGATGACACTACCTACGCTAATGTAAGGTTTGAAAATAATGAGTTTTGGAAATTCCCAAACTATGTCAACTGCAACAATTGGGTACGTGATTTTGAGAAACTGTTGTGCAGTGACAATTGATTGAATACCAGAACTGGTACAGAAGCCGGATCGGAAAACACTAGTGACGGATAGTTTGTGCATCAAATTATGGACTACGTAACACCAGAGCCAAAAGTGCAGGAGTTCTGTCAATCTTTTAGGCTGTGGATCTTGAATGCAACGAGTGAGTCTTTTAAGAGTGGGGAATATACTTTCATCATCATCAGGGAACGTCAGTGATTATGGACTTATTAATGTTAAATGGAATTCGCATCCGACGAATTAAAAGTGGAACGGGTGCTATATTCAAATCATCTGCCAACATTTATGATTTTTTATATAGAAACCATCACATAACGATGTTAGAAATGTGAAGCTCCTTTTTGGAAAGCTCTTCCTTATAAAATAAAACTGGATGCAATAATATAGGCATACAACAAGAGACATATTTGGATAATACTTTAGAGTCCATCAATCACCGGATAAAACACCGGATAAAACAAGAGCAGCAGAGACTGTTGCAGAGAGCAGTAGTTAAACGATAAGTGTGAGGCGTTCCGCAATTTAATCGACGAAAACTTTAAGAACTTCATCGATGCAAACAAGGAATATAAGAAATTATGTAGAACCAAAAGAAAAAACTGGCGAAAGTCATAAGGATGGCTCCTTGTAATGCAACAGTTAAGTTCTGGAAGCTGACGGAAAACCTCAGCAATGAAAGGCGTAAAATCAGTAAAACTCTAACTCAACGTGCTCTGTAGTTATTTTAAAAATTTCCTGAATTCAGCTTCATTATGATGTTTCCCGGTTAGATGAATCAATTTCATCGTGAAAAAAAAGTAGCTTTTGCTGGGCTTAAGGATGGTAAAGCTTCGGGGTCTGATCGAATTCTGGTCATATTTTACAAATATGGGACAATCGAGCTTCCAGACAAGATCGCTTTTTTTCTAAATAAAATAATAAAGAAAAAATATATAATAAATCTGAAATAATAATATAAAATAACATTATGTTACAGAAATTCAAGGAAGCTCTGATCTTCCCCATAGAGACGGCAAAACTTGTATGTGTTCTTCTATACAGTAGACCGAAATTAATTGTTTTACAAACTTTATTGTGTAGGGATGTCAGTTAAATGTGGAATGTGAAAGGATCTCCCGAGTGGTTCCAAACGGAGGCTCTATTAAGGCAATCATGATCTCAAAACCCGATATGTTGTTGCACTCTTAATCGAAGACCTATCGATTTTCTTTCCGGAGTATATTAATCAAGGCCCTGATGTTCGCAGATGGCATAGTTATGTTTGCGTTTTCTCCCGAGGCTCTCCAACTGGTCATTAACCGGTTATATGAGTACTACCAATTATCGAATGAAGCTTAGTTGTTTATTTGAAGAAATCTAAGCTGATAATAGTTAAAAGGAGAGGAGGATGAATCTCTGCTAATGAATAATGACTATACAATGATGGGAGAATTGAGATAGTTACTAATTGGAAATACATAGCAGGTGTTTACTTTACAAAAAGCATGGCAAACCATTTCAATGAAAAATGTATGCAGCTCATGTATAGGCAGCCAAATGTTTTGATGCCGTAGAAAATCTCTGAGGTTCTACATAAAAAGAACATTTTGAATTACACTGAACGCAACTAACTACATGCTAATGACTAAGACCGGACTGCCCCCGGTATTCATAAAAACGCTAAAGATGTAAGTGGACTATATCCTGAAATTTTTAATTTGCCAAATGATCAAATGACAAAGAAAACTATACTCAGGATACTATCCAGGCGGTCAAGCTGGTTGGGAAATGGCTGGACTTAGGAAAAGGCTTTAACTCAAAATAGAGCAGTATGAAAATTGGAAACCAACGCTCTATTACCTAATAGTTGGTGGTGGTCCACTTACCAACTATGGGAAAGTTTCCTAAGAGACTCAGCGGCGTCGATTCCCAAAATCACATATAGCTAATTATATCACAATCTACAGGCAGTTATTTCCGGGACGAATTCAGTGTGGAATAACTGTCGATTGTGCCAAAACTTCGAGGCATAATCCTTGAAAATAAGAAGACACTTTTTCGGGAGTGATTTTATAACGGACGTTCAAGTACTAGAATGCTTAGATGTGCCTCAACTCTATCGTTATTGCAAACTTACTCTGGCGTATCAAAATTAGTACACACAATTTATACGATAAGCCCTCAAAACTACTTTTCCTTTCTGAACTAAATTATTGGTTATTGAACTAAACAGTAAAGTAGTAAACAGAATTAATTAATCTATAAAGTTGTCAATCGGCGGACGGCAATCCCATGCTTTTTAAATTCTCTATATTAACTTCACTTGCCCGTGGCTGGCTGACAGGCCAAATCTTGTTATCAATTTTTAACACACTTCCTACAGCCCGATTTTATTGAAATTTTGCACACATGTATATCTCCCATGACAACACTTTCTATTATTTTAGGCCCCTCGGGCGGCGGGGTCGGGGGGCTCCCGTACAAATATTTTACAAAATTTACCCAATTTTCTTTAAATTTTGTACACATGTGTGTCTTCGATGGAAAACACTTTTTGTAAAAATTTGGAGCGATCGGCTCCTTGGGGACCCCAATATACAATTTTTAGGTATCGCTATATCGCATCATATCACGGCAAAGTCTGAGCTCTGTGCTTTGTGAGCAGCGCTGTTCGCTGCCGCTGCGGCATTTGGTTTATGATTTTGCCACAAAACGAGCACGCAGTGTGTGTGTGTGTGTATCCCCGATTAGAGAATTTACAAGAAAAATTTTAATTTTTATGGGTTGTTTTTTTTAAAACATTTATTTAACTAGACTTGTGTGTCTGTTTGTTTCGACTTTTTTTAGGCCCTTTTTAGCCATCTTCCACATCACCTACAAAGCTTAAATTTTGTGAGCAGCTTAAACTCGTGGCTAGTGTGATGTGTGGAGTAGTTGTTTTTTCGACTTTTGAGGTCCTTTTGAACCACCATTAATAGGTTGTAGAGAGCTGAAATTTTGTAAGCAGCTCAATATCATAGTCCATTTCTGAGATCTCGCGTATGACATGTGACGTGTGGCGCATGTGACAGTGGAATAGTTTTTTTTCGACATTTTGAGATCCTTTTTATACTTTCACATGACCTACGAGACACCCAGTTTCTCCCAGACATATAAAAAAAGCCAAGTTAAATAAAAGTTTTTAATAAAAACAAAGGCGAAAAAATTAAATACAGATAAATAGATTTAGAACTAACATTCCTAACCTAGTGAAGTTTTAATCCGAATAACAATATTACATTCACGAAATTACCTGGCGGAAGCATTGTTTAAATCGGTATACAGAATAATAAACTATTGTTTTCAATTACAGCAGTAAAATCCAAATATATGAAGATTTATTAGTGCTCTACCAACAAAATGGATCAAAAAATCAACTTGGTGTGTGCTGTGGTTCATGCATTTTGTGCCAATTAAAACTTAGTAACAGATTTACAACAGGATATAAAAAAAACAAATTTTTACAATCTGGCAGATAGACAGCGCTTCAACTTTTCTCAGGTAAATAACAGAGAATGTTAAAAGAACGATGTTTATGAGTGTCTATATTATTATGAGCAGTATTGGGTAACTTACAAGAATTAATTAATTTAATTGTATCTTTTTAGAACACCCACAATTGCTGATTCTATTATGTCTATCCTACAAATATTTGTGAATAGATGATAAAACGAATGCGACTTTTAGTTTTTCACAATTTATATAAAGCGCAAAATTAGGCGATACATTTTACATTTGACATAAATTGAGAACTAGTGTTATCAAGTCGTGGGATTTACTATTATTAATATTTAGATTTTTTTTTTTGGGGGGGGATCCCTAGTCCAAGTGACTGACACCGCGACCTGAAAGATCTATTGTATCAATAGGGCATTAATTGTCTAAAAGACATACAACCTTCCTAATAAAGGCTAATATGTCCTTAGTAGCAGAGTTTTTCAACTCCGTTGTTGAGCACATTTCCTTATGGAATATGCGTTTCCTTAACCAAATAAGTGCTGGGCAACCGCAGAGAACATGTTCGGATGACTTCTCATCCTCCGCACAGAATCTGCATTCTGTTAGAGAGCCCACACCTATTTTGTTAAGATGGTATCTAAGGCCACAGTGGCCAGTTAGAAAACCTACTATTTTCCTAATACTACCTTTATGAATAGGGTCTGATCAGTTGTTTGGATTGCCTAAGCCCTGGGGTATTAATCCAATGTGCCAGGCGAAGTTCGCCTTCCCAACAGTTTAACACCTTTGTGGCGGCACACCAGTTGACGCTACAAAAAGGTTCAGGTCCTATGAGTGCAGTTTCTGAGCCAGCTCTAGCTAGTTCATCTGCGGCTTCGTTGCCTGCGATACCTCTATGACCTGGTACCCAACCGAGCTTAACCCTGTTGTGTCTGGCCAGAGATTGCAATGCTTCGTAGCAGCTTTTTACTGTTAAAGAGTCCATTAAGTTGGACGACAGCGCTTTGATTGCTGCCTGGCTGTCTGAGTAAATGTATATTCTAGCGCCTTTAACGCCTTTGCTAAGGTTTAACCTGGCACAGATCTCAATGGCATGGAGTTCGGCTTGGAAGACCGTTGGACTGTCTCCCATTGGTATCGAGACCTTTGTATTAGATCCGTAGACACCGGCTCCAACTCCAGATTCCATCTTTGATCCATCAGTGAACCAAACCAGACCATTAGTGTCTAGTGTCGGAGCACCATTTGACCAGCTTGCGCGGTCTGAGATCTCTACTTCAAATAACCTTCCGAAACAGTACTCCCTGACCATAATGTCCGGTATTGTGCAGAACATGTCTCTTTGGGGAATTGAGTTGAGAATACTCAGATGTCCCACAAGGTCGCCTGGTTTATACTTAAATTCTAGTTGCAGCTTAATAGCGCATCTAGCGGCCGTCTTCCTGATGAATACCTGAAGGGACGAAAGACCTACGATAGCTTCTAATGCTGTCGTTGGGCAGGTGCGCATAGCACCTGTAATACCTAGACAGGCAATTCTTTTGAGCTTCTGAAGCTCGTTTGCCGTTTTTCGCTCGAGTACCTTGGGCCACCATATTATGGCTGCATACGAGATTATGGGTCTCACCATCAATGTGTAAATCCAATATATCATCTTAGGATTGAGGCCCCAAGTGCTGCCGTAAAGTCTCCTGCAGGCCCATAGGGCCCTTGTAGCGCGTTTAGTAGCAGACTTGATATGAGCATTCCAGTTAAGTCTTTTATCAAGGATAATAACGAGGTATTTGACCTCGCTGGAGTACTTAAGAGTGGTGCCTTTAATGGTGATTGGGTTTAAGTCAATCGAAATTCTTTTGGTGAAAGGCACTAGAACCGTCTTGCAAGGATTGATGGATAACCCTTCCCTGCTACACCAGTCTACAACTTTTAAAAGCGCACATTGCATGACAGCAGAGATAGTCTTGCAGTGTTTGCCTCTAATTATAATTGCCAGGTCGTCAGCATAACCAATGGCGGTGTAGCCTGATCTGTGTAGATTGGCCAAGAGATCATCTATGACCAGTGACCACAGAAGGAGAGAGAGAACTCCTCCTTGGGGGCATCCCTTTACTGCGGTCACAGACACTGACACTCCTCCTGAGGAAGATGTAATATCCCGACTCTCGAGCATAGCCCTAATCCACAGATTGGTCGAGGTTTCGATACCCTTGTTGCTAATAGCTCTCTCTATAGAGTCATAGCCAGTGTTATCGAAGGCGCCTTCAATGTCCAGAAATGCACACAAAGCAACCTCCTTGGATCGAAATGTTCCTTCTATCTTTTTAACCAGATAGTGGAGGGCACCTTCTGTGCTTTTGCCTTTTCTGTATGCAAACTGGCTTGAGTGCAAAGGAGCAGACACCTCTAGTCTGCTTCTAATATGAACATCAATGAGTCTCTCCATTATTTTTAGGACAAACGATGTTAGACTGATTGGTCTGTATGATTTAGGTAGTTCACTAGGCCTATTGCCTGGTTTGGGGATAAAAATCACGTTTACCTGTCTCCAGGCAAAAGGGATGTATCCCCAGTTGAAGCTAGCTCTAAATAACAAAATTAAACTCGGAAGGATTGCATCGATCGCCTTCTGTAGAAGAGCAGGAAAGATGCCATCCCCCCCAGGGGCTTTGAATGGTTTGAAGGAGCCTACTGCCCATTTAACCTTATCTGAGGCAAATATTTTACCAGATTAACTATCGGCTCTACTAGCGATACTAACCCTACGGTCAATCGTGTTCGAATTTGTGTGTGGTACACTGTTGTACGAGCCGGGGAAATGAACATGTAGAAGTGTTTTTAGTGTATCCTCCCGGTCCGTCGTGTAGGTGCCGTCATTCTTTTTCAACAGACCCACACTATTTGTCTTATCCTTAACAAGTGCCTTGTGGATTCGCGCAGCTGCTGGCATTTCAGCGATATTCTCGCAGCATTTCCTCCACGTGGCTCGCTTAGATCGTCTTAATTCAGAGTTATATTCTGTAAGGGCGGACTTATATTCGTCCCACCTCTTTGTGTGTTTAGCTGAGTTGAAGAGCTTTCTAACTTTCCTCCTGAGCTTGGCCAGTGTGTCATTCCACCAAGGAACTTTGCGTTTACAAAGATTAGTTTTGACGACACAACTGCCATGGTAGGAAGTAAGTAGTAAATCATTTACTTGGTAAGCTGCCTCGTCTAGTACCTCTATTGAGTCAATAGGTGAGACAAGCATATCTGATTTGGAGAGAACTAGTCCTCGATAAAGATTCCAGTCGGTTGACTTAAGATCGTATCTGGGAGAGGCATGTTCCAACGCGCCTGGAATGTCAAACCTGATGTGTTGGTGGTCTGACAGCGAGGCCTCATCGGACACATGCCAATTGAAAATGGAATTTGAGATAAATGGACTCACGAGTGTGAGATCTAGTACCTCTTCGCGAATCGCATTTACGAAGGTTGGTTTAGAGCCCTTGTTTGCGATATCTACATTATTGCTAATAAGATAATCTAAAAGACACTCACCCCTTCGATTGATACCGCTGCTTCCCCAAACCTCATGATGAGCGTTGGCATCACATCCTATGATGAAATGGATGTTTCTATCCTTACAGTGCGTGATCATATCCTGCACCTCTTTGGGCGGAATGGTATCTTCATCGCCGGGGAAGTATGCCGAGGCACATACAATATTTTGTTTCCCCCTCTCTTTCGGAACCTCCACCAGAACGGCAACCAGGTCCCTAGTTGTAAATTCTGGAATGGGAAGGAAGTTTATGTTAGATCTAATAAGGCAGGCCGCTCTTGGAACTGCCTCCCCACATTTAACTATTAACTTACCTTTCCCGTCCTTTAGACCCTTCACCTGTCCGCTAATAGCCCAAGGCTCCTGTATGAGGCCAAGGGCTATGTTCTCTTCGGCGAATCTTTTGCTAAGTGTAGCAGACGCCCCCTTAGCATGATGTAGATTCGCCTGTAGCACCTTTATGGTGCTCATCCTTCCTCCTTCTGAGAAAGAGCCTGCCGGATTAGAACCGATTTTTCGGGGCCCTTACCCTTACGGCAGGCGGTCTGGCTCGGTTGGCCCGTTGGTCTGCCCTTGCCTATCCTACTTCTAGGAGTAAGTGCAGCTCATGCTGCGTTTTTACCATTTCTGGAAGGAATTGAATCAGATGGCTTGGTAGCCTTGCTGGACGATGGAGCTGGTCGTATTACCAGCTTTTATGTTTCGGTTCCAGACCCGCTGTGGTCAACCTGCCCGGAAGAGCTGGTGACCGAAGAGACAGTCTTTTGTTTAGCTGGCGCTGGGTCGGAGCCACTCAGACACGCTAGCTCAGTGGTATTTTGAGCAGAGCTGTCTGTGTTAGAGGTGCATTGGTCAGATGCTGAGTTCTTATCGGTGCTCTTAAGAATCAGCCTAATATGACCAAAGCGGTACCCTATAATGCCTTTGTTGGCACTGAGTCTTATCATGGAGGCGTCGTCAACCGCCATTACGAGATAAAGGGGCGCACCTTCCTTCTTTCTCTGTACCACCTTCCATGAAGTGGCATTTAAGCCTTCGTTCTGGGCCTCTATTGTGGCCAGAACCTTCTCTGAAGGGAGCTCAGTGCTTTGTGGAAAGAACCCACGGACGATGTGTGTCTTCGGGAAAGATCCCTCTTCCACTAGCATCACGTCCAGTCCACTTTTGTTCTTAATTTTTTGGAAATTGGAGCGCATCCACCCGGCAGTAGAGCTGTCTAGACAGATGAAAATCATCCATCCTGATTTGGGATACGTTCCAGTGAAGCGCGGCCGAACGCCGCAGCCAGTCATCTCAATCGAGGTGTCGATTACCGCTTCTTGAAGGTCAGCGATTTGCTCCTTTGTCAGCGGTTTCTTCGACAGGTCGATCGGGACAACCCCCAGTCTGACAGCACTGGTCACTTGACTGAAAGTGGGATTATCAGGTGATGGTCCTGCTCTGGCCTTCTTGGCAGTCGATGAGGACGGTGTCTGGTCTTCCGACCTGACGCGTTTGACAACGCTCTTAGTAGGAGGCGCCGCTTTGGCAAAAACAAGAGCACTGTCTCTGTCTTTCCCTATGCGTAAAGCATGCTTAAAGCGTCTTTTCTCCCTCGAAGTTAGCTCAACATAAGCCTGTTGTTGGATCTGCATTCCCTCAATGCGATCCCAACCAAGGAGCACCCGGATTTCTCCGAGATGACGCTGATGGTGTCGACAACTTCGGATGTGTCAGACTCGGATGAATTCGAATCCATACCCTTGTTGCCAACATCTAAAAGTGACGTTGTGTTCAACACGGGGTTGATCTTGGAGAGCTTATCCCCCACCGACGAAACAACGGTCTGCATTTGAGCAGGTTACGCGTTTGCTGTCAACACTTGATTGACCGTCGGAAGGGAATCAGTTCCTGACGAGGTTTCGAGTGGCCCAGAAGCACATCTCGATATTGGTGTCACCACTGGGATTACTGTCAGGGGCACAGAAGCCTCAGACACTACAACGTGCCGCTCAAACGCAGGTCCCGAGGTTGATGCGATTGGAGATGCATCGGTCTCATAAATTATATTTGGATTCTCAATAATTCCCACGAGTATCCGGGAAAATATGTCACCCATGGTAGAGCCCGGTATACCACGAGAAGACCGGTTAAAATCGGAGGTTGCCAGGTATCCGAAGTCCCGTGCTAGCGACCAACAACTCATGGCCATGCATCCCTGGGCGCACGTGTCTCACCACTGGATTTAGGATTTTTTAGTCTGTCGAGGTTTACTCCTCCACTTGCTTTATTGAGGATAGGGTTGCCCCGTTACCCCACACCCTCCTCCTTTACCCAGGCTTGGGACCGGCATGCTGTCTACGTACTAGGAGAGGTGGTCGTCTCATCCACCTGCCAAAAATCACACCTACTCATCTCTAAAGAGTGAACAGCTCTGAATTGTGACCAACTCAGACACCACTCCCACTCCCACACGACGGAGAACAAGGCGGAGTTCTAATATTTAGATAAAAGCATTTAGTTCGTATATTTGTGCCGCAAAGTAGTAGCTAATTATGAGATAGGTCTAAAGAAGCTGTGAGGAGGAGTTATTCGAGTAGTTGTTTGTGCGTAATGATATGCAAAGAACTATGCTATGAGGTAGAATTTTTACAACTTTGTCTTTGCCTCGAAAATGCATCGAAATCAGAAAATTATTTTACGAAATTTATACATATACTAGTTGTTAACCTCGTCGTTACCCGGGACCCGCTGACCACCACCCCAAGACACGGTTTAAACCCACCAAAAGCTAAAATAACTGGCGTTGTCTGGGTCCTCACACACTACTGACTTAACCAAACTTGTAGCTCCTCCACTGAAACCACCACACACCATTGAGCCCCACCCCTAACTATCCGCCACTGATCTAAACTTCTCGGAATTCTGAGAAAATAATTTGAAACCGGGTACAAAGGTAAGGAATGGGATATATTGTAAATCACATTTCTCCGATTTAGTTCTTAATTTTATTAAAGGGCTTAGCCCATCTTATTGCCGTGGCGCAAGTCATTCAGGGAATATTCCCTTGGCAATAAGTTTAAATATATATAAAAAAAACACAGAAACAAAAACGTCCAGACGCAAAGTTAATATAGAGAATTTAAAACAAGTAAACGTAAAAAAATGGCGGCATTTACAACACAATCGCAAACATTATCCTTATTAGTATGTAAGACTTTATTCCTTACACCAATAAATCTGTTGAACTAAAGGAAGGTGGATGATGGTACTCGAGATGTAAAGACATCACACGCGCCAATTGCCGTGGAAAATAACAAATGCCATTTGGGAGTTAGACACTCACAAAATGTCAGCTCTCTAGGACCCGTAAAGGTCTGTGGGACCGCTCTAATTTTCAAATAAAAAAAATTATGCCTAAACTGTTAAGTTTTTGTTCTGAAATATTAAGTACCTTTCTGACTTTTATTAAGTAACGTTCATACGTAATAATCTTTTGTTTTACTAGATTTTTTTCACTATCACGTTCCGTACCGCACGACGCATTTACTGTTACAAAATATTAAAAATCGGTTTTACTGTATTTTCATTTTAAGAGTGAATATATATTATAAAAATTTCACAAAAGCGGATACCAACAAAAATTAATGTTGATGACCGAAATTTCGAAAAGACCATATTGAATTGTGTGGCATTGGCATGTAACAGTGATGATGAACCCTGTTCGACTTGTTAGTCATCTTTTTGAGCTGCCTGGCATGTCTTTAATAAAATATTTCTCGAGTTACCTGGCAGCTTCCTACCATAACGACCGTTTTTCGCGTCTATGCGACCGGCAACGCCGGTGTCTAAGTTGGTAAAGACCTAAGGTCACCACCTCAACGACACCAGAGGTTTTGCCTCAGAGTTTTCAGAGATCGCATGGGCCCGCTCCAGGACGACCGGTGGAATTTATCCCCGATATTCTTGGAAAACTATCGCGTTTATCTCCGGAACACGGAAAACTGGAAAAAAGTTTAATTAAATAAAATAAATAAATTAAAATAAAAATGAAAACCCGACGAAGCCATGCCACGCGAGAATGTTGCAGGCTGGAACCACAGGGCGACATTAGTAGGCTTTGATGATTTTTTTAAAGGGGGGTGGAAAAACTAAAACTACAACGAACGCGCCACAAAGAACGATCGCGTCAGATGTCCGCACCATCTGAATAAAGTAAAAAAAATGTAGCAACTTTGGCCCACGCCAGTTTTCATACTTTTTTGAGAATATATGTATATTAAATAAATAAATGAACTAATATAAACATAATTTTAAAATTGTTTTCTTTAAACAAAATTATATGATTTGAGTATTGCCTAAAAATAGTCACCTTAGACATCCATATATAAAATTCTCCACATTTTTTTGGTGCAACGTTGTTTCAAAACAAAGAATGTTATTTTAAAATATATCTTCGTACACCTTCACAACAATATGTTCAATAATAATTTATTAGTTTGAATTGCATAACAAAAATTTAAAATAAAATTTCTGTCCAACTTTTTCCACGACGCACTTTACAGGTTAAATGTGGGTAACAAGAACCTCAAAGAAGTCAAAAAAAATGTCCGAATTACGTCGTGGACACCGGAGGGTGTTAAAAAAAATACAACTTGTTCCACTGAGTGCTAATTTACAACTGCTTTATTTGTTTCTTTTAAAAATGAAAATTGGTTTAACAATCTATTTTACTTAATTGACAAAATTAATATTTTAAATATTTTGCTTAATTAACATTACAGAATTTATGCCTAATTGACATTATTGACTCTTTTATTATTTTGCCTAATTGACATTACAAAAAAATATATTTAATTGACAAAATTGATACTTTTATTAATTTGCTAATTTAGCATTATATGTGTCGCAATTGGGCCGGATGCTTTATGCGGCTTGTGTTGGGTGAGTGACCTGTGTGGGGTATGTAACTCCTCCCCCCTTAGAATGAAGCGACGGCCAGAGATACTGTGGAGATGTGGCTGGAGCTGAATTTTGAAGGATTATTTCATTGGTACTTAATTTTCTGAAAGTATAAGCTGTTAATGAAATGATGATTGTTGCTAAGATTAAAACTGAGGCAAAGGTATAGGAATGTTTATTTTCGAAATTTGTTCGGAGGATGTTGATTGCGTTTTCATTTATCATGTTGTATTGTTGCAATTTTTGGAGGTTTAATTTTTCTGTGGTAAAATTTACGTTGATCTTCTGGTGTGATGTTGGTAAAAGGTGGACTTCCTGCCAGAATACGGAGGGATGGTTCCTGTAGGTGATTCCATTTATTTCTACATCGCAGTTTTCATAGCGTATGAGAATATTTCCGGAGAGTATGTGTGGTCCATAGCTGCATGATGAATTAATTTCTGTATCTGGAGCTTGGAGTAGTAGAATATAGCTGGGTTCTGGTTGAAGAATTTTTGATATTGGTCCGACTTCGTTCAGTGCACAGGTAGCTGGTTGGTTTGTTAGAAGTTTGCCTAGACATGTGGACTGGTTCATGTTTTCTTGACGTCTAGACTCTTTGCAATAATAAGTGCTTTCTACTTTGGGACATGGTTCGTCGAGGTATTGAATATTTTCGGAGTTATATAGGGCGTATGGTGAAATAGCTATTTCTTTAGTGGAATTAATAGGTAGTGGAATAATATGAAGAAGGGAATACTTTTCGTGGGATAGGATAGGTATCTGAACATTAAGTATGATGTTTGTATTATTATAATAAGCTTGTAATCCTAACATTTCATATATATTTTCGGTTGAATTTATTTTAACGGATTGATTTAAAAGTATTTCCTGAATTTTATCGAGTTCATCCTGGTTAAGGATGAATTTCTTTTTATCAAAATGATCCTATAGATTTCGGTATTCGGTAATGTAATCTTTCGACGGGAGAGTTACTGGTTGACTGTTGAAAGCATGTGAAGTGTAGCTGTATACTGTATTGTTTGCATAGTTCTTTAAATATGTTGCTGGTAAATTCAGAACCTTGATCACAAACTATTTTATTTGGAATGCCGTGTAGGCTAAAAAACTGTTTCATGCATTTTGTTATATTAATACTATTACGAGAGGGAAGTGTATAGGCGGAGGCAAATCTCGAGAACTTGTCTATTATTGTGAGCATATTTTTGTTGTTAATCGTATATACATCTATGTGAAGGATATCTAAGGGTTTTGTTGGGGATTCAGGTTTTTCGAAATTGGGTTTTTGTGGACTTCTGTTGTATTTTAGAGTTTGACATTTCTCGCAATTATTGGTCGATTGGGTAATTTTAGCTTTCATATATGGAAAGAAATAAGTTCTCTTTAGATGAATGAGAGTTTCGTTTATTCCTCGATGATTATTGTTTATATGGTAATCGTTTATCAGTTGGTCCTGTTCGTCATTATCTGTTACGTCCGACAGTTTTTCGGTACATCTAATAAGTTTGAAAAGTCTGTTATTGGAAAAGTATTGAGAGTACACGAATTGTACTACTCGAAAAGTTTCGTCATCTGTAAAAATTGCTGTCGTTTTATTTGGTGGTAAAAACTTTTTGAATATTTCAATTATTGATTCTTCAGTGTATTCATGTCTTTGTATTATACGCCTTAATTTATTTTTAAACGGGGCTTCTATTTTCATAGAAGAGTTGCTTGCTTTTGTAAGAATAAGTTGAATATTGAACTCGTTAATTGGTCTTTCTGAAACTGGAATGTGATCGTTGAGATTTTCTTCAGCCGAATGAACTGTTGTTCCAGGAATGTCTTGTGTGATTATGTCATTTGTATGCATTTCTTCTTGTTTTATAGTATTAAGCTTAATTCGACTAAGGGCGTCGGCGTTGGTATTGAGTTTGCCTTTTTTGTAGATGATTTCGTAGTCGAATTCCTCTAACTTTAATCTCCATCTTACTAATTTGGAGTTAGGCTCTTTAAGGCTCATTAGCCATGTAAGTGGTCTATGATCTGTTACAATTTGGAACTTTCTTCCGAAAAGGTATGGTCGGAAGTATTTTGTGGCCCATACAATGGCAAATAATTCTTTTTCAATAGTTGAATAGTTGATTTCAGTGTCAGTCAGCGTACGACTAGCGTAGCAAATTGGTCTGTCTGATCCTATATGACCTTGGGAGAGTATGGCGCCTATGGCGAAATTACTTACATCTGTAGTCAGTATAAAGTCTTTTGTGAAGTCCGGGTACTGTAGAATGGGGTCGTTGGTTAATATATTTTTACAATCCTCGAAAGCTTTAATGTAAGGTTCTGTAAATTTTATTGCTCTGCCCTTTTTAAGGCATTCTGTCATGGGTTTTACCAATTTCGCGAAATCTTTAATAAATTTCCGATAGTACCCTAGGAGTCCGAGAAATGATTTTATTTCTTTTTGGGTTTTAGGAATTGGGAATTGCTTGATGGCTTGAATTTTTTCGGGGTTTGGTTTTATACCATCAGTCGAAACGATATGTCCTAGAAATGATATTTCTTTATGAAGGAATTCTGATTTGTCGATTTGAATTTTGAGATTAGATTCACGGAGTCTATCGAATATTCTTTTTAAGTTTTCTATATGTTCCTGAAGAGATGTAGAGAACACAATTATATCGTCTATATATACGAGACATATTTTGCCTATTAGGTCTTTTAGAACATTATCCATGACGCGTTGGAATGTGGACGGGGTATTTTTCAACCCGAAAGGCATTCTGAGATATTCGTAGTGTCCACTTTCTACGGTAAAGGCTGTTTTAGCAATGTCGTCAGGGTGCATCTCGATTTGGTGGAATCCGCTAGCCAAATCAAGAGTGGAAAAGTATAAACATTTTCCGAGTTTATCCAATATTTCAGTAATATTCGGAAGGGGATAGCGGTCTGAAATAGTCTTTTCATTAAGTTTGCGGAAATCAATGACTAAGCGCCATTTTTGCTTTCCACTTGCATCGATCTTTTTGGGAACTACCCAAACCGGTGAACTCCAAGGAGAATGGCTTGGGCGAATGATTTTTTGTTCTAACATCTTCGCTATCTGTTTCTGGACTTCAGATTTGTGTATGTATGGGTACCTATATGACTTGGTATAGATTGGTAAATCGTCTGTGGTTGTTATTCGGTGTTTTACTTTATTTGAAAAAGAAAGTGCAGTACCTTCTTTGAAGAATATGTCGTCATATGATTTACAGATTTTGAGTAGATTATGTCTTTCTTCTGAATTGAGGTGAGAGGAACGAATTAGGTTGGTAATGTCTGCTTGATTTAAATTTTCGTTGTTTTCTATGTTAAAATTATTTATTTCGATAAATTCTGAAGGGTTGTATTGTTTAACTTTAAGTGGTTGCTCTATTAGAAGTATTTTGTTCTGATCGCTGTTATTTGTGACTTCTACTAGGCTGAACCAATCGTTTGCTTTGTATAATCCTTCGGATATATGCAACTGTGGTTCAATGGCAATGGTTTTAGTGTAAATATCACCATTACGTATATCTACCGGTACTTTAATGATCTGTTTTGAGTTGGAAGGTATTTAAATTTTTCCTGAATTGAAATTGGGTTTGAACCTAAGTGGGAGTATTGAGTTGTTAGTGATTAAAATGTTGTTGCAGAGGTCTACTTTAGCTCCTAATTTTGTTAGTGCATCTAAGCCTAAAAGTCCGTCGAAATACTGGTGGAATTTGAACAACAAGAATTTTATTTTACCGGAGGTTTTGAATTCTGAGAAAATGGGAAGTGTGACTTGTTTGTTAAGGTCATGTTTGTTGAGAATTGTTGTAATCGTTATTGGGTTACAGGTGATACGATCGTCGGGGTGTGTGAACTCGGGATTAAGGAATGAAGAGGAAGCTCCTGTATCTATTAAAAACTTGAGTGGACGGCCATAGGGAGAAGATATATGTATATATGGTAGGGTATGACCATGTTCATTAATGTCTATGTATCCTGTTGGTTCCAAGAGGCGGATGGGTGAAAATTTTCGGTATCTAGTTCTGTAAAGACATCAAAAAGATCATAGTCTTGTTCGTCAAGATCTTGATAGTTCCGATCTAGTTGTTGGGTAATGTTATGGTCGGGATTGCCATTATAATACTGGTCTAGCGATTGTTGGTATGCTCCTGGCGGTGGTTTTATTGGATCTGTGCCCATGTTGTGTACTTCTTCGATTGTATAACTTTGTTGATTGCTGGGGTAGCGTTTGAAGTTTGGATTGGATCTGTTTGTTTTATGTGTAAGACGCGTGTTTATGGTTGAGGTGTCCATAGGTTCCGGTGGATCGAATCTTGGTGTGGTTTGATAGAACGGGGATTTTGGTTGATTAGGGTTTCTGAAATTATTCTGTTGAGGGATGTATGGTGTACATTGTTGGTTAATTTGCATCGTAGGTGCAATGTTGCCAAATTGTCTATTTGGGAAATTTCTAATTGGTTGTATAAAGTTTCTTTGATTGTTTTGGTAATTCGTGTAAGTATTTCGATTGTTAAAGTTTGGTGATCTTATTAAAGGTGTTCGATAAGCGGAGGTTGCTGGAAAGGGTGGTCTTTGTTGTTGATTCCTAAATAATTGTTGGTTTCTAAATGGAGTGTGTTGTATAAATGTGGCTTTTGTATAGAAGATGTTTTGTTCTTTTATACAAAAGGATAAAGCTGTAGGCAATGAATCTGGTCGCATTGCTCTTACGACTGAACCGATAGGTTCTTTGAGGCCTGTCAGAAAAACGTTTAGGCACATTTCTCCATAGAGAGTTTGTTTTGCCCTGATCACGTTTTGATCTGTTTCGTGGATCAATATGGTATTGAGTAGAGTTGCTTGAATCTCTATTAATGAGCTATAAAATTCTTCTATAGTCCTGTTTCCTTGTCGTAAGTTGTGTAGGTCACGTATAAGTGTCGTCTCTGTCCTTTTGTCTGAATAATGAAGTATGAGATTGTTCTTAATTTCATCCCAATTTAGAGGTGTGCCGTACATATTCAGCACCTCATTTGCTTGCCCTTCGATCTTATTTCGAATTGCTCGCAAAAGGATGGCAGAATATGGCGTACCATCAACACTTTTTATGAAAGTTAAACTTTCTTCCACATTATTAATGAATTCGTGAAGTAATCTTGGGTTGCCGTCGAATCTAGGCAAGTCCTTGATCACATCAGGAATTCTTAAAGAGTTAAAAATGTCTATATGGGGTGTTCGCAGCATACTTGCGCTTATGGTTGCTGTGTCAGAGTTCATTTCAGGTGTGAACGCTAACGAATTGCTTATATTAAGGAATGGGGAACTTTGACTAAGGTTACTACTGAACGCAATGTCTTATTTGCGGATAGACGTTAAACTTAATGTTCTTTTTTTGGAATAGGGGAGGAAAGACCGAATTTTCTTATTCATGTGTAAAATATTTAAAACCTTTACTCACGTTAGTCCCAATAGTATTAGCATTATTATTATCCTTGTTGATTTGTTTTAAAGATGTCTTCACTTTTGTGTTGTTGATGTTTAGTTTTAAAGATGTCTTCACTTTTATTATGTGTTGTTCACTATTACTCTTTTTTTTTATTTACTTATTATGTATATTATATTTTTCACTTGTTCTTGTTTAGTTTACTTTACTAGTATTTAATTATTTTGTTCTATTATCTTATAATTTTCTAGTTTAAATAAGTCACTTAATTTATTTTCTTATGTTAGAGTTTATTTATTTCATTTGCTTAACTTATTACGTACTTATGTTTTGTTACTAAGGATTCAACCGGTGTTTCAGGATCAGAAATCCTTCGGCAAATGATACCACTGCTATCGATATTCCTTCGATATTAGCAAATTTAACAATATGCCTTTGTTAAAACGCTACAGTACCAAATTCTTTAATAGCACTGCGTTTCGGTAAACCGCCGAATTACAATTTCACTACTATTGAATACCGACACCGGGCTACTCGACTGCGCCAATTACGTCGTGGACACCGGAGGGTGTTAAAAAAAATACAACTTGTTCCACTGAGTGCTAATTTACAACTGCTTTATTTGTTTCTTTTAAAAATGAAAATTGGTTTAACAATCTATTTTACTTAATTGACAAAATTAATATTTTAAATATTTTGCTTAATTAACATTACAGAATTTATGCCTAATTGACATTATTGACTCTTTTATTATTTTGCCTAATTGATATTACAAAAAATATATTTAATTGATAAAATTGATACTTTTATTAATTTGCTAATTTAGCGTTATATGTGTCGCAATTGGGCCGGATGCTTTATGCGGCTTGTGTTGGGTGAGTGACCTGTGTGGGGTATGTAACTCGCGCCACACGCGGAATATAAAAGATGCTTTTTGGGACTTAGAACTCAAAAAATTTCAGCTCTCTAGGTCGTGTGGAAGATGGTTAAAAAGGACCTCAAATAGTCGAAAAAAGTGACACCCATCACACGCGTAACAAGCGGAATGGAATCGGACACTCACAAAATTTCAGCTCTTTCGGTCGTGTGGAAGGAGGTTTAAAAGGACCCCAAAGAAGTCGGAAAAAATTCCGAGCCACACGCGTCACACGCCGAATATAAAAAATGCTATTTGGGACTTGACACTCGCAAAATTTAAGCTCTCTAGGTCGTGTGGAAGGTGGTTAAATGGGCCTAAAAGTTGTCGAAAATACAGTCAAGTTAAATAAAAGTCATTAAAAAAGAGGTATCACAACGTGGAGTTACTATCGCCTGGTGTGTGTATGATATTCTCCTATATCCTCTCAACAAATAGCAGCAACTGGTATCAAATAATAGTACATAATGTAGATAATTATTATTATTTATTTAAGTACCTAGAGTAGAAATTAATAAAGAGGGTAGTTATTGAAGATTTCAACATCCAAAATAAACTGGCACGACTAGCTAAAAAAGTTTCCGCAAGTACAGATTTTAAATGGAGAGTAGTATTAAGTTCAATCAACGTCTACAACAAACTGACAAAGATTGATGTATATAAACATGGATCTAGAAGTCCAGGGGACAATGTTATCCATTCCGACATCCCTAAACTCTGGGTGTTCTGATCAATAGGACTTTGCACATAGGTTCGCCTGTGCTCACGAGCTTTCCTTTACATCTGAAATCTATCTTTTCAACGCACTTGTATGATCCGTAGTTTTTAATTTTTAATTTTGCATTCAAAAAATTTTTGGTTTGAAAGTGTACACAGTTAGCTTGTATTATTTTCATCTCTCACAAAAGGTCGCACTCTTTACTCCGTGCATATTAGGACGCTCGAAATTCGACGGAGTTCGACTTGGCTTATAATCCACCGCCAGAATTATAGAGCGAATAAAATTTATGATGGATGCATTTAATCCAATCCAATTATCACGGTTATTCGAGCCCGCTTTCATGTGCACAATACGCACGATGGCAATAGTAACCTATACCGACACCCAATTCACGGCGAACAGGTTTAAGGATTGTGTGACTCGTGTTTCAGCACGAGTTTTTAAAAATAAAAAAAATAAAGAAAAGGAGAATACGTGAATATTTTTTTGCTTTCTCTCTCTTTGACACAAACAAATATTATGCACGCCCTAACCAGTATGTTACCGTATGTTAGTTGAATGCACAAACCAGAATGTCAAGCCAAAGTGTGATGCTGCCATAAAAATTTATTGGAAACTTTTTTATAAGACGAGTTTATGGTGTCAGGCTGCGTTTATATGCTGAATAGCCGAGTAGACAGGTTTTAGGATAAACGAACGTATTGTGTAAAAATATGCTTACACCTTCCTACTCGCACTCCATCTGTCGCCAATGCATGGGACTTAAAGCTGCAGATAAAAACCATCAGAACTAAGACTTTAAACATTAAACCCTGATCGTTAAAGAAGGATTCAGATCTACTATAACAAAACCTATTACTAAAAGCAAAATAATTAGTCACCGAACTCGTATACAACAAGATTATATTATTTCTTAATGGTTTTCAAATTCGATCAATGTGGTTCAGTTATAACTTCGCCCGCTTCTTAGCCAAATCAGACAACTAGGTTCTTTCCAATAAAAAAAATAGGCAGACACACGAACGTACAGAACGTACTTGTACGCTAGAGCTTATGTGAGAAAAAACAAAACGCCGAAAACAATCCAAAGTGCAATAAATGGCAATTTGAGTGCAGTGCTCAGAGAGATCGTAGTATTGCTGAGCTGTTGTGGCGTTAACAATACCGTTAGTACGTGTGATCCGATGAGTGTAATGGGTGAACGTTGGATTTAGTTCTGAATATGAAATGTTGTTTATTCATGTGAACATACAATGTTGAGATACAGCACACTACTGCTTGTGGTAACCGATAGATAGATTCACATTGTGGTATTTTATTTTTAAACGCACAATATTCACATATATCATTTAACAATATTTGCTTATTGTTAACATGCGGTCATGCCAACATATTTTTTGTTTCTTATCAAAGAATCCATTTATTTGAAGGTTTTTCATTCATTCATTCATTTTGTGAAAATATTTTTACGATTTTTTTTTGTTCGGTCAAGTAATTCCATACGTACCTACTCTAATGTAACCGAGGCTTAAAGAAATACTATATTGATGTGTCTAGTATATCTTTTCGCATTGTTTAGAAATAAAATTCACTTATCCAAATTTAAAACATCAGATTGTATGAAAATATAACTTTTGTGCAAGTGTCAGCAGAGTGTGTGTGCAGAGGCGATCTGCTCGAAAAAACTTGTAAGTACAGTATTGCATGAATAGGCAATCTAACAATGTTGAAGCGTAATAGGTTTTTTCACGAAAATTTGGATTCAGTTTTAAGGTACGTCAATAAAATATTACGCACATTTTGTATTGCAAGAACATATAGTTTTGGTTGATAACAAGCAAGAAACTTACAATGAACACAATAATCGTCGCCGGACGTTTTTTCAATTCAATTCAATAAATTTTATTGTTGTCTATCTGTGTTATCGGCGTTACCCGGTCCGTAAATGATTGAGTCGACACTAATATGGAATATTATTTGTACACACACCACTGGAGATACTAGGGGAGTATCAGTGGCATTATTTATCTCAACGATCCCGAAAACTATAGATTCAACGTTAATATCGGTTGGTTTAGATTTTCCCCCTTCCTACTTCCACTATTTTCAAGATCATGGAAACGCTGATTAATTTGCATCTCCTGAAATATTTTGAAACTTACGAATTCCTTAGTAGACAGAATGGATTTCGTAGCCAACGTTCTACATGTGATTTGTTGGCATATCTCACCAAACAGTAGAGCCAGCCCATCGATTAATTAGGTAGAACCAATGTTGCAGACCAGAATTAGAGTCGATGCATAGTTGCTTCATTCGGTTACTAATTATATTTTGGACCGCTCAATCCAAGTGGTTTGATTTCAATTCGAAAACTCTACGCATAAATGCCTGGCGTTCCCCAGGGATCCATTTTATCGACAGCACTCTTTCTGATCTTCATTAATGATCTCTTGTCAATCACTTCGAATTCATTCCATCGAATTCATTCCATCGTTGACGTCAACACTCGCAGATTCTCATATACATTTGTGGAACGTCTCTCCTCTTTGCAACTGGATCTCGAACAAAAACGTATGCTTAGCACATTAAAGTCAACAAACCACTTCACCCTTGTGCAAATTAAATAACCACCATAAGTTAAGCAAATACAATAATTCAAGTAGAAATAGAACAAAAATATATTTAAACAAAAGAAAAGAAGAATAAATAAATAACAAGTAAATGTAAAAAATCTTCGTTGTTCGGGTACAAACTTTTATGTATACATCGACACACGCTACACACGCTTTTTTGTAATAATCGCCAAAATATCTGTTTTTTAAAGTATTTTCTTTTTTCCAAGCATCACACGTGCCACATGCAACTCTCGACACACGTCACACACAGGATATTAAAATTGGCCCATGACGTTGAGCTGCTCACTAGATTTCAACCCTCTAGATCGTGCGAAACGAGAAAATGGCTGCATTTCCAACCATTACACGCGCCACATGCGAGACTCAAGACGTGTTACATATTATATAAAAAATTACATTTGGGACTTAGACACCCACAAAATTTCAGCTCTCTAGGTCATATAGAAGGTGTTTAAAAAGGACCTCAAATAGTCAGAAATACAGACAAGTCAAGTCAAATAAAAGTTTTTAAAAAGAATGAAAAAGAAGATTAAAGAAAAGAAAGCTAGTTCGTCTAACGCAGTGCAAGGAAGTGATGTAGTGCGGAATGCAGCTGAGGATATTTTTTTAATCCCAGATGGAATGGAAATTCACAATCTAACGGAGTGATTATAAAATATTATGGATGAGTAAAGGTAAGCTGTCCTTGAAGCGAGACATAAACTCCTTAATTTTGGCCTAGTCAGAAATGGTGTAAAATTGGATGATGACTTAAAGTTAAGTTTATCCGGGAGCTGAGACTAACAACAACGTTATTGAACTCAAAGCAGGTGTTCAGGCGGGATGCTCTTTTGGCACTAAAAAATCCAACGGATGATATAACTTGTGATTAAGTTGAACTAATGATGGGACCATTGTCTGATGACCCCTGCGAAATTGCCAATAGGTTTTCATTAGTACGATATTATGAAAAGTCTTCAAGTAATATTTGTTATATAATTGCTCATCATCAGCATAAAAATGTTATGACAGGGAATTAAAGGTGACTATTAAAAAGGCGACCATCAAAAATGCAACCAACAAAACTGCGACCAACAAAAAGGCGACTATGAGAAATAAGTTTGATAAAATAAAACAGGCATTGTGTTTCTGCCCAACGACTAAATTTTTTATAGTAAAGTGTCACGTTATGTACAGTATATAAAGGTTTAGGTGTTTTGTCGAATTACTTCAGTTCAAAAGTATTGCAACAGTAATATTTTCAAACCGATCCCACTCGGAAGCGCTAAGTGCCACGCTGGGTTCGAGAAATCTTAATACCAGCGATTCACGAAGCCGAGCTCAGAGTTGGCTTTGTCTATTACGTTATCAATATGGGAACGAAAATTTTCTGTAACAAAAATTTGTACGAGTGTCGAAATAAATTAAATACGATGGAAGAAACCTTGTATACAAATGCTAGATCTAAATAATATTATATTCTACAGAACCCCCTATTTAATATGTAACTTTAAAGGAATTAAAAAATCTACAGGAAATACTCTGTGTATTAAATCTTAGCAGTAATCTGGTCTCGCTATTGCACATCCATATTGCTTAGTGGTTAAGGGCATAATTAATCTTTATGTCATTTTATACATATGTTGTGCAATTTTATTTACCGAAAATATAAATTTTTTCCTCAGTCTTTAATTTAAAGGGGTAAACCAAGTTTGCCAAAAAAAAACTAAAGCACCAACAATGCATGCCAATGCTGTCCATGCAACATTTTCAAACTAATTTGTTAATCTCCAGTAGCTACCGGTCTATTACGCATTTCGGTGCTCATATTATAATCTCATTTCTGAGCATCCGGCTTTTCAATTCACACCGTATGAAATAAGATCATAATTAAATTCCAAAAGGCCCTTCGCATCCCTTAAACGACTGTACCCATGCTTCTCATTTTGCATTTTGATTGTGTGATATTTTCTCCAGATAAAAACTATATATTTACTTCCAAAGTAAACGGTAGCAGGACAGGAAATAAATCCTTGCACTTGCACACTTTCGTATCTTGATAGCCTTCAGCATGATAAATGCCACTTAAATACAGATTCACGTGCATAGTAGGATTGTTTTTGTTTTTTGTTTGGAGGGACACTGATATGAAAGTAGGTTATGTTATAAAAGTGTTGCATTTAAGCAGTCAACAGCAAATCCATTTTAAAGTCAATCAATTTGTCTGGATATGAGGGAGCAGTGACTTGCTTAATAATTGTAATTTTTTAATAAGATTCGAATGAAAAAGATTGATAACGGTGGATTTCATTATTTTGCTTACTATTCATATTTTGTCATATTCTAATTTTTGTAATACACCATTCCCCTTCCACAGCATCTCACACAAGTTGCGTGTTAAGAAAAAGCCTTGCGGACAATTTTTTGCCCCGAATATATAAAGGATAATTCCAATGTTTAGGTCTAAAAACGTTACGGCGGTGTTGATATTATGAAGAGAATCAAGTTCGGTAGGCTCGGGCGGGTAGAACACCTGGGTCCCATGAGCGAAGGATGCTGCTTAGAAAGTTCTTTGGGGTAATATTTATGGGACATTATGTTAAAGGGATGGCGTAGGAAAGCCCAAATAAATGACATTGGCTTAACATCGGAACCGGTGGAGAGAATTTGTTGCATGAAGGTGTGAAAAGTGGTGCACTTCTAGTTGAAGATGCAACTTGCAGTCTCTATAAAAGGTAATCTGGAACTTATGTAAGGTAAGGAACATGAGAATTTCGAAATTAATGTACTTTGGTGGCTTCTTCTAAGTCGATAAGTTATTTATGGATCTAGACGGCAAACAAAGAGCGTAGATAGCTTGTCACTCTCAGCTTACGCGAGTTGTTACTTTGTATATCACAAGAAACTTGCAGCGCATAAAAAAAAATCGTAAAAGGGGGGATTTTTTCAGTATTGGCTGAATATTAACCACAATGCAGCCTTTAGCTAGGTAAAGTGCTTGCAGTGATCCCTGGTATTTAAGGAATGTATTATTATATAGGCGATAGGATTCGCCCTAAATGCAGGAAGAGTAAGTCCTGGGGATAAGATGTCAGGCGTAGAAAAGAAAGCCTTAAAACACGCTTTAAAAATACTGTCATTAGCACTGCTGACTCCATCTTAGGCAGCAGTAGTCGTGGAGTTCGGAACGACTGGTTCGATGACGAATGTAAGCTAGCGACTGAACGGAAAAATGTAGCGTACCGAGCAATGCAAAAATCGCATATATAACACGCGAAGAACACAGACAGTTTATCTGGTTCGCCTTGCGCAGGAGAGGTGCACCCGATAAACTAATAGCTATTATTAAAACAACCTATGATGACTCTAAATGTCATGTGCTGCTTAGAGGAAAGCTGTCAGAAGAATTAGTGATCCTAAGTGGGGTACGACAAAGTTGCATTCTATCGCCGATACTTTTTTGCTGATGATTAACAGCTTTATCTACTGGAAACGGAGGAATTCGTTGGACTCTTACATCTCAACTCAAACATCTGGACACAGGAAAAAGAAATTAGTTGAACTGATTAAAAAACTATGAAGCCATGGAACAGGGACTATTTTAACATTTTTACGAAATATATTTAAGATTTTGCTTCAAACTTCCAAATAGTCAAACAAAAAGTAAATAATTTTTTATAAGTAAGTAAAAAAATCTTAATTCCTTTACTTTATATCGTTACTTTTAAGTCAGAACTATTTAAAGTAATATCCTTCGTAAGCTTATAATAGCAGTACAGACTATTATGCTTATGTTTGCAAACAACAGAACAGTGATTGGACCACGTTCTCGATATTACTTATCCAAAAGTTTATACTTTTACGTCATCATTATCTCTTACAGCCTGTTGATGCTCATTAGTATCCATTAAGACTCATTTATATTAATAAGAATTTAATAAATACTTCCAACATCCTTTCACAGCACATGCTGTAATCATTTCTGAGGGTAAATGAGCTCGGAAACAATGCTCATTAATTTTAAAATTGAAGGGATATAAGCTGATAGTACGCAACAGAAAACGGAAGACGGCAATAAGTTTGTTCATCTGAAAGCACACATAAAATAAACAATAGGACACTTGGTCTACCGCAGAGCGTAACTTTCATTTAACTTGAAAAGAAAGACTGAAGTGTTTAAGCAATCACAATAATATTAACAAAAAACTTAAGCAATTTCCATATTTTTACATTTGGCGTTTGCCTGATGTTTTGCGTGACATACACGATTTTTTGGTAAACATAGAAACATAAACATAGGTGTAGGTGCCGTGGCTCATGAACTGAGCAGGGGGTTCGTTGTTCGAATCCCAGAAAACAACAATAGCATTTTTTACGGTCCACCTCTCGCGAATATCTGACAAACATCCGAGAGTAAAAACTTGTCACGAAAAGCTTCCCAATTCATTTGTGTGCAAATATATACGAGTAAATGCACACCACAAATTGTCGCGAGAAGCTAGGCCTTGGGCCGCAACGGTCTGTCGCGCCGATTATTATCATTATTATAGGATGATGGTATCCGCCCCAGGAAGTACAAGTGAATAATATAATCAATTTATCACTATGCGTGGAATAACTTGGAAATTTGATAAAATAATTCCTTAAGCTTTGTATGTATCCTTTTGACCACAAATACTCTATAAGGAAACAGCCATTGAAAGTACCATTGAAAGTACTAGCCACACCATTTCCTTGAAAGTTTAACATAGTAAAATATTGGCGGAAGTTAGTTTGCCGGATGAGTTTGATGGTTACATTGGTTTCATAACTTTAAGCGAAGCGTTATTGTTTTATTGCGGTCGATAAAGGCTCAGATTAGTCTCAATTGGTACAGAAACAGAATTGATAAATATTTACTGGAGCGGCCAATAAAGAGGCAGAAAATGGGAAATGAATACGATGATAAATTAAGTCTACAACCAGAATAATCATTAAAATGTTTACATTTTTCCGATGAGATAATGTGATGTGATATACAAAGAATTTACATATTTCAGTGTACGCCAAAGCTTTGCTTTTATTTATTAGGAAAATGAATATGAACTCCCAATATATTCGTATAGTATGAAAATAAACCCTATCCAATAACGTGATTTTGATGCCAAATCTACTAAAAATATTATCTATATACTAGCTGATAGCACAGGCGTTACTTAGACTTACTGTAGTAAGAATGTTTATACTAGTGACCGGTGACCAGTTTCCAGTTGTACAGCCAAATATGATGATGATGATACATTTCCTGCGGTAATACGTAAAACGTGAGTTATTAGCAACACAGATTCCCGTCACATAAACAGAAATATATATACGTTTATCTAACACAGACAGATACAAATACAAAATCAATTTTTTTTAAGTTGATGAAAGAGGACAACACCCTTTTCAAAAATGTGTTGTTTGTATATTATTTTGACGAAATGTTACAGTTATGGAAACAAAGATGACCCAGTTCGGCTCAGTCAAATATGTTACCCAAGCACGTTGCGGCAAGATAGATAATCAAGCTTGCAAAGATGATTTTAAACGCTTTTCGACATCTTCTTTGTGTGTAATATTAAAAGTATAGAATTTGATAAACATTTATGTGGTTCTCGTTTCGATACTTAAAGCTGCTTCGAGGCTTAAAGCCTTAATTTTCGTCAACGTAATTAAATGCATGAACAAAATGTTCCCGTAAGCACAATTTTAAGACATACAAATTATTTTGTTGCAATTTTTTAGTACTGAACATACAGTCAATTTATTGGCACGAGGCCAATATCCTCTTACGTTTAAAAACTTCATTACGAAACCCAAAATCAGCATCGGATACACTGATGAACGCCGACGACCACGGCAACGAAAACGGATAACCCATTTAAGAATCGCCGTTCTTAAAGTTATTTTAGAGCAATGGGAAGAGTACTTTCATGAGTTCCTAAACCGCCAGAAAACTGAAGAAGTGGAGGCTCCACCAATGACAGAAGACCACACTATGCTGCTGCCACAGACAAAATTAGCAGAGTGATAAATCTGGTCAACATAATATAGCCCCGGGATCAGAAGGTATCCCAGCAGAGCTAATTAAAACACGAGGACCCGCATTATACCAAGCAATTCATAAAATAATAGCGCAAGTAATGGAGGAAGAAGCGATGCCAGAAGGCTAGCGAAGAGGCATATCACAACATGCGGCAATTATCGTGGTATAACGTTGTTAAGAATCGCGTAAAAGATCTTCTTCTCTATCCTTAAAGACAGGATAGCCTCATACGCTGAAGTCATCATTGGTCCATACCAGTGTGGCTTCATTCCAAGCAAATTAACAATTGATCAGATTTACACCCTTAGCCAGGTGAAGGAAATAGTCTAAAGTTTCAAAACCCTCTACCACATCTTTATATAGGCTTTAAATCCGCCTCTGATAGCATAGCCAGATTAGAACTTTTTAAAATCATGAGAGAAATCGACATCCCAAATAAACTGACACGGCTATGTAGGTTGACTAATGCTATAAGCCAAGTAAAAATATCCGGATCACTATCAAGCCCATTCAACATCTACAACGGATTCCGACAAAGGGATGGATTGCCCTGCGTTCTCTTCAACCTGGCGTTGGAGAAAGTCATCCGAGAGTCTGACGTAATGGCGAGAGGAACAATCCTCTATAATTCCATTCAAGAGCTGGTCATACCAGTGCTTACATATGGATCCGAGACTTTGGTGCTTAACAAAAGGCATTCTGACCTCTTAGCCGGAAGGACGATTCCGGAGACTCTATAATGATGAGATCTACGAGCGTTACCACCATCTCGACATCGCGAAGAGAATTAAGCTCGATAGGCTCCGGTGGGCAGGACACCTAGCTCGCATGAGCGAAGATGATCCTGCTCGGAAAGTCCTTTGAGTTAGAATTTATAGAACACGACAGCGAGGCCGACCATGCCTATCCTGGAAGGATGCGGCGTAGACTAATCTGGGATTCCTAGTCTACGCCGCAAAGGGATAGGGATGCAAAACTGGATGATATTGACTCAAAATCGGGACCGGTGGAGAGACTTTTTGCGGGAGGCCAAGACAGGAGCCCGTTTGTAGAGTCAAATATGAAAAGTCTCATTCCTTTTATCATATACTCAAAACTACTTTGTAGGGCTTAGAGAGGCATACTGAAATAAAACAAACTTGGTGAAGTGCCCGGCGTTTCCCGAGGCTTCATTACCCACCTATCACATTATCGCGCCATCGCACCATGGGCCCCATCTAGTGCTAGCTTCACCCCAATCACCATACCATCACTCCATCACACCCATAAATATTCATAGCCTCATATATATAACCCCACACTCCATTTTCTATCCACTGACCCATTCCCCTGTGACCACCACCCAAACGATTCCAAACCCTTCGATTACCCAGCACACCGATTAATATCCATCACTTCCATCAATACCCATAGCTCCAAAAACTTAAACCCATCGCCCATTTCCTCCCCTACCGAATCTATCCATAACGATCATCAACATCCCCCCACAATAACAGCCAAAAAAAAACCCTTTATAAACAAATATCAGTAAATGTAGTTTTTCGTAAGTATCTTGAATCCACCGCCACTTAGCTGGTCTTTATCAGCAAACTTATTATATTTAAGAAATTTATTTTGTAAATTTGAGCCAAATCGTACCATAAGTACGAAAAATTTAAATATCACTACAGCGCAACATATCGGGATTAAACTTAAGGGAAAGTTTCCTGCAGACTAAACTAACATATTGTCCAAGTTTGGTGTCAATCGGTCCTGCGTTTGTATAGTTTTGGACGGTCGTATCCGGAACTAACACTTATTAAGATAATATATATCTTAATATACATCTTAATATATAGATATATATATAGATATATATCTTAATATATAAAAAATGAATTCATTTTTCGTATTATAACTGTATCAATTTATATAAATTTTAACTGAAATGCACTAACAATAATGCAAAACCATAAACCACGGATTGTGTAAACTCCACAAACAGAATTTATGATTATAGCACAGAGGTTAATAATTTTGCAATTAAAAAAATATTAATTCCATGATAATTATGAACGTAATTTATACATATACTGACAGTATTGACCACTTAACTCGTATATCGAGTGGAAAAAATTCATTCATCAATGTATTTCAACTAATTAAATTATTACGAGTATTATTATCATTTATCATTTAATTGAATTAAAAACTGTGCAACAGGCCTTATACGATTAATTGTATAATTTTCTACTTTCACTCTCACAATTACGTAACGTAAATACATACAAATTTATAAATGCAAGATAGCAGATTCTAAGTTATTTTCAATAGTTTGGTACAATGAATGTTTGTATGTAAACCTCAACCTTATAATGTTAACGCTTGTATAAGACTTAGATTTAATTTAAAACTGTGGTCCATTTTTACAGTTTTTATATTTTCTTTTGCTTGTGAAATTTTATTTAGAGGAATATACGGTTATGCTCCCGTGTAAAGCTTCTCGTGACCTTTCTAGTTGTGCGTTTTATATTTTTGAACACTAACTGGACAAGGCCTTCAATCTAAAGCCATATTCAAAAAGCAATTTGAGAATTGAAAATAACAATTACTACTTTGGACGTTGTCAGTCAGAGTGGTGAGACAGGTAAGACAGGTGAGGTTTTTCCTTTTAAAATATGTATAAAGTTATTTATGTGCAACGAATCAACAATAAGAAAAATATTTCCCTGCACATAAATTATTGATTGTAAATTAAAAAATGCGTTAATCATAACGGATGGAGAAATAAGAAAGGATTCCTTAAACATGAATGTGATTACAGACCATGAAAGAATATCTTACTTTATATCTTAGTTTAAAAATAAATTATAGGGACCATTTCACTGTTTTTATTTTCCTGGTCTTTAGCAGTATATTCTAGTTTTTTATAATTCTGATTTTAACGCAATGGAGGCGAGGTTAATTTTTATATAATACACAAAACCAACGAGAAGCAGAATCAGATTGAGATCAACACAAACTTTAAGTTTTTAAAAAGCACCCGATTGATATGTGCGTTCCATGGATCACCGGTTAGAGCGCTGGATGTAAGAAGGAAGAAGCCCCGGGTTCGAATCTACCATGAGTCCTTTCAGTATTTTTATTGTTTTATTTTTCGCTGTGATGTGCCCACTATTACAAGTAAATTTTGTAAAGAAATTCACATAAAATATTGAACTTGTTAACGTAAAAACTTATCTGCACAAATACTTCTAAATACGGACACAGTGCGAGTGCCAAAACTGCTTACACATATTATTTAACCGGTAAAGTTACTATACATATCTACATGAAGAACTCATAAATTGAAATCTAAACTATCTTTGTTTCAAACATCACCAATAAGACCATTATTGTTGTCACAGCCTTAGGGATAATGTAAATACATATACTGAATAAGTCCATTTTTATTAACACAACTCATTATTTCTCAAAATGGACATCATCCCAAGTGGGAAGTACTTACTTCTTACAAACGATATCAACCATAAACGAAACGAATAAATATAAAGCTCGTAATATCATTATTATATAGGCCATTCGGGCAAGGTAGTTGAAAATATGATGTAAGGGAGGTGTTCGGTTCATTGTATGGTTTCTTACATCGACTTTTACGATGAATTATTATTATCGGCATGGGAAAACATGTGTTGTGAATTACGTGAATTATTTGAATTATTTTCTCTAGTGCGTCCACTAGCACTACTGATGGCAAATATTACCCATGATGATGTATATTTTTATTGCTGATGCTTCTCTCGGAAGCATCTGAATCTGCAGGAAAAGAAAAGAGTTCTTTAGGCGTCAATATATTACGTTTAAGAGATGAAGCAATCAATAAGCACAACAATGAAGTGAGGATGACGGTACGAAATAAAAGTAAAAGAATTAACTTCGACTTATTTTTAAAAATAATAAATATAGCAGCTCCTTAAACTATGTGATTGTTGTCAATATCGTGTACAAAATCGGAAACAACAATTCCGGTATAGTTGCAGTTACAAACAGGCTTTTAGGTTTACATCGTTGATATAACTTAATTATTTGAAGATTAATTAACTTATTTTAAATTTTATAGATTTTTTATAATAATTAGAATATATTTTTCCTTAAACAACGCAATAATGCAGAAATTATTAAAACATACATACTGAAGATTATATTCTGGCAATTATTGTAGTTTATAAAGGGTGTTTTTCAAGATAATCGATTCGACTTTTATACTATTACGCACATTCAATGGCATTAATAATGATTGTGTAAGTCGGAGTAATGTATATTGATGCTTGACAAATGATGTGAAACCGAAATTTTCTGTTTTCGTTCATTATAAGAAATGATGACATTATTAATAACTGTGTAAGTGCCGAGTTAAAAATATGGCGACGCAAACTCGTAGTGCTTCCATGAACAGGCAGAATAGATTTTGCAATCAAAATCCACGACCCAAAACCAAGCAGCACAGCCGACTGCGCAGCACACACCGCACACAGTAATTAAAGTACGACGGTATCTGATGCCACTATATGATATTTAAAAAAATTTATAAGGGCCTTGCGGTCGAACCCGGGGCCCGATCACTACCAATTTTTAGAAAAGGTATTGTTTATTGGGTATACACATGTGCGTAAAATTTGAAAAAAAACGGGTAATTTTTATTTTAAATTTGTATGGGAGCCCCACGAACCCGGGGCCCGATCACTTCTAAATTTTAAAACAAAGTTTAGTCACCGAAAATACATATGTGTACAAAATTACAGGATATTCGGGCTTTAGGAAGTGCGTTAAAAATTAATAATTAAAAAAAATTGTATGGGAGCCCCCGACCCCTGGGCCCGATCGCTTCAAAAATTTTACAAAAAATTATGCCGATCGGAGATACACATGCGTATACAATTTGAAGAAATTCGGGTAAATTTTTAAAAAATTTACTTTATTCACTTTATTCAGGATTGCAAAGAACTGAATACTTGAAACATGATGAGACTACCTGTGAATGGTGTTAATAGTCTTGAAAGATTACGGCGTATATGTGCACAATATTTGAATAAGGTTAAGCAATCGTCTTGTACCAGCTCTGCAGGGCAAAGGCTGAAGATGACAAGGGAAATCCCAGGGTCACAATACGTAGTACAAATCTTGGAACAGTGTGGTTGTTAGTTGCGTATTGGAGAGAAGATGCTCAATTGCGATTTTATTTTAGATAAAGGAGCTTCCAGATCAATCGTGAGTACTAAAATGTTGTATGGAGAGTAAGTAAAGATAGTACATCACTACAAGTTGTGGACAGCTACAGGAGAAGCTGCAGCAGTTAATGGTGAACGTTTCCTTGCAGTCGAGTAAGAGGATTAAGGTTTCGACATCGGTTTATTGTTGCCCGTGTGGAAGATGCATGCTTATTGGGTCTGGACTTTATGATGGCACAACAGATGTCACTTGATTTGAGGAAGTAAATGCTAAGATTGCGTAATATAGAAGTTCCACTCAGAATTACCGGAAATGATAATAGGTGATCATTCAAGAAGTGTTGTGTCCCCGAGTACAAATACAGTTAACCAGAATTGCTCAGATGTTTCTTGAATTATGGTACGGCAGATGAAAGATCATTTGACAAGAGGGCAGCCAAGGAAATGAAGAACAAGAGCAAGATGAATAATTGCTCCAATACTTCAACGGATGGAGCAAGACGAAAGACCGGAGTGGCACAATATTGCAACAGCAAGTCTTACAGTAAAATGTTACTTGGTTCATTGGCAGTCATTGAGATTGAAAGATGGACTCCTGGTAAAGCCAAGGAAATCTGCCGATGGTCGGTATACCAAATCAAAGGTATTGCCACCAACGAATTTGGTGAACAAGGTTCTTCATAAAACACACCCTGAAACATCGGGCGAACATTTGGGAACTAATAGGACACTGAATAAAGGAAGAAGTTTATTCTTTTGGGTCAATTGGCACGTTTTATGCTAACTATAAAACATGTTGGGAAGGAGATTTCGTTTCGCTATACAATTCCAAGACAAGACAAGGAAAATTACACGCAGTGTACATACTCGTACAAAAATAGGCATTGAATTAGAATTAAGCATTTACAAGAGCATACTTTTATGCTGTAAGATTAATTAAAATACTAATAAAGTAGTGAAATACAAGTATTGTTGCAATAAGTGTTTTTGTGTGCTTAGAAAATTAATCAGCAGTGTAACTATTGTACTCTCTCTATTAACATCTCGTGCCCGTGGCTGGCTGGCTGGCTGGTCAGAATTTGTCATACATTTTTAACACATTTCCTAAAGCTCGATTTTATTCAAAATTTGCACACCTGTGTATCTCCCATGACACATGGACACTAATAAATTACACAGTAGTTTTATTAACCTTATTAGGAATTACACTTAGTAATTTACTGCACCAAAATTTTCATATTAGTTTAATTTTTTAATTCGGTAAATTCCAACGACAAGAATAATTTTGTTTTTAAATTTTCAATAATTTCTGAAATTTTAGAATATGAATTTAAAACTTTTTTTGCCTTGGTGTAGAGCGGGACTCCTGATTTAATTAGCTCCTCTGGGATACCTTCTAATCATGAGGTTTTATAATTTTTAGGACGATTTCCGCATTGCTAACTTCTATACTTGGTAGCCGCAGCAAAGTGTGCTCGTCGGTCATTGGTGGAGCCTCAAATTCCTCAAATAACTGTTCTCTTCCCACAGTTCTAAGATGCCTTTTATATCGGCGATAAGGTTACCCTCTTTTTATTTGCAGTATGTGCAACGCGGTGTATATTGCGTCATACCGCGGTCTTTTTGGAAGAACTTCCGCGCTTGGTGCGGTTCTTGCTCTCTGTACTGCTCTTCTTCACGCACGAGATTCTACTCCCAGGCTGGGGTATTTTGCCGGCGAACTATTTTTCACATCTTTTGAGCTCTTTCTTGTATTCTTCGCGTTCCCGCGTTTTATGAGATGGTTGCAACTTGTTCCTTCAGGTGATTATGTACTATGGCGATCTGAAAATAGGAAAAAAACCCACGTGGTTACTTCTATAATTGTAATTTATGTAAACCATACACATTGTTGATGATCGATATCGAACAATAAACACAAAGATCAAAAATATCCAAACAATATTCATGATTCTTATATTGAAATATTAGTACACCTGAGAAATTTTCTATTTCGTTTTTATGTATTACCTTTGTCATTTAAAGAGATAAGAAAGCATTTTTTTAATTTGGTCAGCAAGACTGAAATATTGGCAAATATTAATATTTTTACAAACGATTAAATAAAGTCTATAATAAGCAACGCAATTAAATAAAAAATAATATTATAAATGTCTCCTTTTTTACGGCTAAACAGCCGTTTTTGCTTAATTTTTTAAATATTCGTAATAGTCATGGGATGAAACTCGGGACAATCGGTATGAACTCGCGATTCAAATACCATATAGGCTACAATTTTGGGTCAGTGTTGGTAGGTGGTGGTGCGGGTCAATGATGTGCGGGGGTTTCAGTAGAGGAGCGGTCAGTTTGGTTGGTTCAGTTGGGAGTGTAAGGGGCAGCCAGAAAACGCCTGTTATTTTAGATTTGGTGGGTCTAAACGGTTTCTTGGGCATGGTGGTCGGCGGGTCCCGGATAATGCCGGGGTTACCACCTAGTATTGTATGAATATATATATAGGAATTGTCAAAAATGTTCTTAGCTTTTTTTTCAGCATTTAAATTAAAAAGGCAGACTGGCAATAGCGCTATTAAGTTTGGCGTCTTGGCTCTATTCGGTAGTGCGTTGGTCTACTGAGCAGAACAGTTTTAGTTCGAATCTCAGAAAAACATCAAAATGCCTTTTCACGGTGCCACCTCTCGCAACTATATGACAAGCTTCCAGGTATAATATTTTTCATGGAAACTTCACATATCGCATTTCGGATATAGTTTTAAATTTTATAGCCCTTAAATTTGTGCAAAACTAAAACACACATAAACAACTATTCGCGTGGACCCAAACGGTCTGTTGCACAATAATATAATTATTCAAACATTTTTATTGGTCCAATTCACTTGCCTGTAGCATTATGACGTGCTGTCATAATGTCTTGTTCCTTTACATGGCACGAGCAACCTAAAAGTCCTTTCTCTTTTTTTAGTTTTCTGGTGTTTAACATTTTATTCTAATTCTTAGAATTGCAATTAAAATGAATTGGTTTCCTCATCCGGTGCATGCTTTGTTTAATTTTCAACAGTTAAAATTAAAAATTAAAAGTAGCCAGTTTGGCTGTTTTGTTTTTGTTGAAAAACATTAAAAACAATCTAACAGGTCCTTTTTATATTTAAATGCTAAAAAATGAAATAGGGTTATTACTATGGGACCATCCAGCAGCCAACGAGATAAACTGATGACACACTTCCATGAGCGTCTATGTCCACATCTCAGTCGATGTATCACGTTGCGTGTTTCATATCCGTCTGAAGAGGAATTATCTTACTACTTTATTACACTAACGAAAACGTGTCAGTGTTAAAAAAGTAGTTAAATTAAAAGAGATCCTATTGGACAACAACCGAAAGAACGTTTTATATTTCCTTTTCTTTCTTAGTGCGTTCCTTATGGTTAAAAGTAATGTAGTTATAATCACGCACATTTAGAATAAAAAATATTTAAGGAGTTTTCCAATAAATTCTCCAGTTATTTGGTTCTACAGTGCCAAGTGGGTCATGTCCAAGTGTAAGTACACACGAACTTTTCTACTCTTGAAGAAACCTTTTACATTTAATATTGTATGTACGTGCTATGACCATTTCGTTTGTTTTAATATTCTCTATACTAACTTCGCGTCGGGATAGTTCTGTAGTGCCGTCGTTCATTCGTTCATTATTTCGATGGTGGAATCTCGCGATAATTTTTTACCACTTTCCAAAGCCCGATTTTACTCAAACTTTACACACATGTGTATTGTTGGTGACAACAGTTTTTGTTAAAATTTGATAGTGATCATACAAAATTTTAAAAAATCCTGCCATATAGCGGCATTAGATCACTCAATACTAGAATGACTGTTCGCGCTGCTTTACGATTTGGTGGTTGTTTGCATTTCATATGTCATTCACATGTGTTTCAGTAGAATTCGGTATACTTTTAGGCGCATATTTTGGTTACTAGAGAATTTACTTGAACCATTTTAATTGTTATGGGTTATTTTCTTTCGTTTAATTTAGACAGCAAATTGTTTCATACTGTATATGTATGTAATCTATATACTATGTATGTTCTTGATAAGATTATAAAAGTACAGAAAAACAAGTATTCACAATAAAACTTAAGTTATATAATGTGCTTTTCGGATACCATCAGTCAACAAGCTTTGTAGCCATTACATCAAGTCTAACAAATTTTGCAAAGACCAAAAATAATAATAATAATATTCGGCGCGACAGACCATTGCGGTCCAAGGCCTAGCTTCTCGCGACCATTTGTGTTGCGCATGTATATTTTTGGACACTAATGGAAGGGACCTACAAATTAAAGTCGGTTCCGAACGGCGAATTGAGAAGCTATCCGTGACAAGTTATTACTATCGGAACGTTTGTCACCCATTCGCGAGAGGTGGGACACCGTGAAAAATACTTTTGGAGTTACTGGGATTCGAACCACGAACCTCTTGCTCAGTAGCCATGTGCATTTCCCCTGAGCCAAGGCGCCCACTAAAGACCAACAATATTCTTCCAAAAACTTTGATAAAAGTATAATAATAATAAAAACAGAAGAACTCTTACATATTGTATGCAATCTTTAAATGAAAAATCTTTAAAAATAGATCCTGAAATAGGTTTCTCAAAATTTGTACAAAACGTTTTCTGTCAAAATATATTGTTGAAATGAACTTAAGACGTCCAGCTTGTTTTATGTAGAATTCAGCGTTTCTGATTTTAATGGTATTTTATGTAAAAAATTGGGTTATTACGATTTTGTAAATTTTTTTGATTGAAAGACAAACATACATTAAGACTGACACACAAATTGGTGACAAACTTCGAGTAAGTGCTGTTCCTGCTAACGTACGAAATTACACTTAAGGAACAGAGGCTAATTAATAATTTCACACCTCCTAAATAAAAGAATGTATAGCTGTTGATGTATGTACACTTTACACTTTGCGGCGACGATTAATGACTGCTTGACAGGAAGCATATTAAGCCTGTGCCCATGTTCGGTACAACCATGTATGTCCCACGAAACATTGTCATTAGACTTTTTGCAAATATTCCTATTGCATGTTGTTGGGTCGTTAATCAAAAAACTATTTCTTGCCAAACATAAGTCCTGATGGGTTTCGTTTTGTTAATTGTGCATACCTACATCTAAGTATTTTAGTTTCGTCACACCGCTTTGTCCTCTCGAACTGCTGTCATGAGGAACGCACAGGTTTAGGTGACTCTACAACACTAACTTTACAATAATTCCAAGTTAACTGGATTGTTACATTTCCTGTCAATAACATAGTATCGTTAATAAGTACCTACTTGCCGTTTGCATAGAATGAAAAAAAAATATCAAGCAAGATTTCGTTGTCAACAATATTGCAGTGTGGTTACAAAAGTTGGTTTTCACGCAGAGGATACCCGTTCGATTCCCGGAGCGCCCAAAAAAATACAAGAATTTTTTCACCGCACTGATTATCTTGTAAATTTGATAAGATGTACACATATTGTATAGTTGGCCTATAGCTGCTTTATTCACATGTGGGGTTGAGTTTCTGTATAAACAGAAAACACTGTTGGTGGGAACAATATTCTAATTTGTGAATGCTCGGATGTGAACTTCCAACTCCACCCACCATAACTTTCATTCCTCCTCTAACGCCCACGTGCTATTCAAATCGAATAATTGTAATTAAATATAATATTTTGATAAAACCTTTGTAATAGCATTAAAATAATTAAATAAGAATATTGTTACAAGAAGAAGTTAGAAGCAATAATCGAATACGAATCCTTAGATAAATCGCAATGTACATACTCGTCCAAAAAACTGAATAAGAATTAAGAATTGCATACTTTTATGTAAATAGTAGCTGTAGTTGACAGATTACTCATTACAAATGACTATGGTTAGTTGTAATTTAGGGAAAGTACCTCAATGTTCAGGTCTTTGCTAGATAGCTAGATTCTAGCTAGATTTGCTAGAATTTTTGTTGTTATTAATTTTCAATTGTTTAATTTTAAGTCGATTACAATGTGTTATTGAAGTACTACTAAAGACAATGTACGCAAAAATTCAAGCAAAAATATACGACTGAGTGCTCTCCTTGTGAGCTCGATCACATGATCTGGCTCTGGATCTGGCATGAATTGAGTTTACTTGTAAGTAAAGATTTACATTACTTTTTTTTTCTTAAAATCATTTTACAAAATTTAATTTTAGCTCTGCTCCTGTTGACCTAATGTTTAAACATTGTAACATAGATTTGTAGAAAATTGAATAGGCTTTAATACTTCATTTGTCAAAAAAAAATCATCTGAGACCTTTTTTTCGAGATGATCACGTTTGAAAATGCAATAAAAAAAATAAAAATTGTTTTGACTTTTACGACGTCTATATCAGTAATTGTTTCATGGATTTAAAAAAGTGTATAATATTTGATCTTAAAAATTAAATTTTCTTTCAAAAAAGACCAACGGTCTTGCAGCTGAAAGCATTCAAGAGTTATAGTTATATGGAAGTCATGTAAGGTCAAAAGCACGTATGCGTTCATTTTACAAACTTTTAATTTTAACCCTGCTCCTGTTGACCGAATCTAGAAACATTGTGACGTGGATTGGTAGAAAATTGAACAGGCTTTAAAACTGCATTTGTCAAAAAACTATTATTCGAGAGCTTTTTTTGAAATTCTCTTCCAAAAAAGACTAACAGTGACCTTGTAGCTAGAAGTGTTCAAGAGTTACATGGTATGAATGTGGAGAAAATAGACGCCCCCCCCTCCCATACAATTTTTTTCACGAAATCGTATGGCTAAAATAATTTAATAAAATGTATATTGTTGGATCTTAAAAATATAATTTTATTTTCAAAAAGATTAATAGTAACCTTGTATCTGGAAGCGTTCAGGAGTTATATGGTGTAAAGTCATGAAAGGTCAAAAGTACATTTTCGTTTATTTTACAAACTTTCATTTTTAACCCTGCTCCTGTTGACCGAATGCAGAAATATTTTGAGGTCAATTTGTATAAAATTGAATAAGCTTTTACATTGCATTTGACAAAAAAAAAATATCCGAGAGCGATTTTCGAAATATTCGCGTTTGAAAATAAAATTTAAAAAAAGAAAAAAACATTGAATTTTAACGACGTTTATATCGGTAACGATTTCAAGACTTTAAAAAAAATGTTAATTATTTGATCTTGTACATTTAATTTTGTTTCAAAAATGACCAACGGTGACCTTGTAGCTGGAAGCGTTCAAGAGTTGCAGGGTGTGAAGTAATGTACGGTCAAAAGTACGTCTCATCGCTTTAAAACGCTACGTACACCGCAGGGGTTGAAAATAGACACCCATACGAATTTTTACACGAAATTAACCAAGGAATCATCCCTTTAAGTATTTGCCACCTTAACGGATACACACTGGATATATATATATTATTTAATAACTAACTTCTAACAATTAACTTCTAGACAGTGTCATAAATAAAGAACAACTAAATGCATCAAAAATGTGACGTTGCACTTCATGTTGCTAACAGCAATATACTCAGAACTAATCACCTAGCACAGTCACACGTATCCACACACAAGCACTAAAAACACACGCACACAATTAGAGTATAAATAAAGTAAAAATAAAAAATTATTTAATAAATAATATTTTTTCATTTTCGAAATTTTAGCTCTTATAGTAGTCGTTCAAATGCCTCGTGGACTTCATGTAGTATGTGCTAAAAGTCAAAAGTGGGAGGGACATTTTTTGTGTAAGAGTCTAAATAATGCAATTACAACAAATTTTTAATTTTTTTTTTCGATAGTTTGTATATAGGATTTATGGGGTAAATTTCAACAGTGGGCAGGATATGACATATTTGCTTAGTTAAGAACAGAAAGAGAATTTCACTGCAGTATTAGCTGATGGCAACAACAAAAAATTACCACATTGCTGTTCCTTTCTTATTGGCTCCATTAAATTGTAGCAATTATATTTCATAATTTTTAGAACAACAAAGTTATTATAAAAGGCATTCCTGAAACGACAGATTTATTTTTGGTATGATTGCTTTGAAATATGTATATGCTGTGTAAAAAGATGCATTTTCTTTAAATTCAGCAATTAAAATATTAATTGAGACCACACAAAGTATCGTATATAATACTATATCGTACTTTACAAAGTAGTTGAAATTTGTTGCAATTATTTCTCATTTTAGGTTTTTATAAATTAGGGCACAAACTATTACGTTAAGCTTTGCCCACCGGACTGCCAAAAATAATTTTTATTGCATTTGAGCGCAGTCTGATGGCGTTAAGCAGTTTTATTTGTTTGTAAGGCAACGCCTGCAGTCAAATGGCAAAGTCACTAAAGCTGTTCCATTGAAAGTTAATGATGCTTCATAGGAACTCTTAATATTGTAGAAATTGCTTTGCAAATTCTTGAACTTATTCAATATTCAGACACTTTGAATTCTGTTATAATAAATACCAAGAAAAGGAATTTATTCAAATAGAAAAGAGTTCTTTTGAGTGAAACTATTTTTTATATAAAACTTCCATACTAGAACATTTTTTTCTGCAACAATTTCTGCGAGATTTTTCCGACTCAACAAAAAAAATTTTTCTGTGGTATCAATAATAATTTTAACATCAACAATCATTTAACATGATCTATCAACTTACACTCACTTCCGTTGTTTCCTTTAATTTCATAATAATTACAAAAAACTTCATAGGTATAATATATTTACCTGTGTAGTATGCGGTGCAATAGGTGACTTGCATAACTGCTCGTGGCACTGCACACAGATCTGCAAAATGCATGCATGCGAAATACGCTTTTGATGAAAACAAAATTATATCTTAAAAAAACATCCTGTATGCACTTATTTCCCATTGAAGTATATTTTGATTTGCTTGTCGCCAAATAGTGTGATCAATTTTAATTCTTTTAAATAAATAAATACTTCCCACAATCGAAGGGCTCCCATTTAAACTTCTTCAAAACTAACCCGATTTTATTATAACTTTGCACACATCATTTAATCCTAAATTAGGACATTTATGTGAAAATTATAGTTTTGATGGGTTGGTTTTTAAATAAGCGATTATAAAAATTTATAGTTTCGTCATAATAATAACCTCAACTGACGGTTCTGTAAACAATTCAAAAAGTATCCTATTTATTTGTTAATAAGACGGTAATATGGATATATTAATGGTTTTATAATTATTTTACTATTTTTTGTACTATACATTTTAAAGGCACGATAATATTTCTTTCGATTGCACCATATTTACTATCACAAGAAATAACTTTGATATGATATTATTAAGCTTAAAGGATTAAGTCTTTATTCACATATTTTAAAACGGTTATTTTTAAATAGTAAATATCATATTAAATTAATACATCTATTTAATATTAAATGTGTTTTATGAATACTATTGTTTTTATGTTGAAACGACGTAGTTTTGCTGGGGTACCCTCCCAGTCGTCCAGGGTCGTTTGCCTATGAACTTATAGACGGTTGTTTTTCAATACAAATTATTTAGTTTTATTATGGACTTGGTAAATATTCAATTATTATTATATATACTTCAATTGTATTACAATTTCTACTTCTGCTTGAGGAGATCTCTTCTTGTTGCGCACTTGTCGATATAGATTTTCTATCCGCTGTCTTGGGTTTCGTAGCGACGTGTTACGGGCAAGAACGTTGGTCTACGAGTGTCAGGCGAGTGTACTGGGGATTCAACTGGATTCAACCGAAGCAGCAGCTCTTTCAATACTTCCTACTGGATATAGACTATGTCCTATGGAAAATCGAGCTTCAAGATGGAGTCCTACAAGGCCCGTCAGAGTCCTGAAGCCAAAGGGTATCTACACCTAGCAAGTAAAATCTAACCCTTTCGAGCTTTTCCGGACTTCGAGATGGAGTTCCTTAAGGCCCGCAGAGTATCGAGTACCAAAAAAAGAGGATTTTAATCTCGAAAGTAGCAGGTCTTTTACTGCTCACTCTTTACCGAATGGAAACTAAGCCTCAAAAGAAACCGAGCTTCATGATAGAATTCTGTAAGGCCCGCCAAAGTCCTAAAGCCTAGTGGTCTCTACGCCTAACAAGGGAAATCTCACCCTATCGAGATTTTCCGGATTTCGAGATGTAGTCCTGTAAGGCCCGCCAGAGTCTCGAAACCAAGAAAGGGGATTCTAAGCTAACGTACTGAGATGACTAGGCTTACTTGATTATAGCGCTGCTATAATCTGGTCCCGTATTCCATCGCTAAAACTCCTCAGTCGTTGACTGAGTTAGCGAGTTTTGGTGTTGGATATTTCACGTTTATCCTCCCGTCTGGGATGTTCACATCTCACTTTTTTTACTGCTATTGTCGATGCAGTTGGTATTCTAGTTGCAGTATTTCCTCAGTGTGAACACACGGGCACACGAACTTAATGAAGAGAATTTAAAAATACATCCTTCAGCAAAGTTTGCATATAAGTCAAATTTTTTTACCACGTTGCGGTGCGACAACTTTACGTTCGCTAACTCGAACTTTTGGTCGTCGTACTTGTTCACCTAAACAAATAATTGAACGTCTGGAGGAAAAAAATTTGAGTCAACATAATTATGCGCTTCATAATGTGCTCGCGCCAAAAACCGAAATAAACGCAAAGAGTACCAATAATATATTGTCGATTCCGCATCGATCTTAGGAATTGAACATCTCTGTTACCAGTTAGTGAAGAAGTTTGTGCAAGAACTTCGGCCTGCAGCGCTTTGTTCAAAAACTTAACCCGAACGACCTAACTTCAGTTATTTGGATAGCACTAGCAATTTTGCACCTTATAATATAATATTTATATTCCACAATTTAAATAACAGTATGCATACTTTTATTTCAATAGTTAGTTGTATCTTGACAATAAAGTTTTTAATTTTATATTTTACTGACAGTTACACAATAAAATGCGGAACATCATATAAAGGATTGACTTGATTGCATTAAATAAGTTCGGTACTATTTTTTTATTCACAGTATTTTCCCATAATATTTGCAGAGATGTAATGGAATTTGACATCTGTCATCACCAAAGCAGAATAATATTGGAAAAACGTCACTTAAAGATAACGAAAAAGAAGTTAGGGGAGCAATAAATCTTTATAAGATACTTCAATGAAATTGTTCGATTCGAAAAGTGGGACTACCAAATAGAGCTAAAATAACGAGCTGCCTTCGCGTACTTTGCTAGTATTGAAGAAAGTAAATCAGATGCATAAAAATTAACCCGATAACAAGGTGACTCCTCCAATCCATTGCGGCTATTAATTTCTGGCATTTTTCAACAGGAATAGCCTTCCAGTGCCTCTTGATCGCCGCCAAAAGGTCCACTTTGTTTCGGAAAGTTTTCGTTGCCAAGGACTTCTTTAGTACCGCCCACAAATTCTCAATAGAATAGAATAACAACGTTAAATTTTTTTTGGTTATGACATCTTAATTCAAAACAATTGGTCCAACCCCACACCATGATATCTAACCCTTATATTTTTTTGCTGATTAGCGGGACTTTTCTTGCGATTCTGCCCAGTAATTTAGGTAAGGTTAGGTTGAAGTGGCCGTCAGTCAAGACCGACGCACTTAGATCATGAAGTTCTGTTGTGATACCACAAGGATCTAGACAATCCCACGCCTACTCGTTGAACCAGTTGGAGCTTCGTATGAAGCGCAATAGACTATTAATATCCATTTGGTTTAGATCGTTGAGATCGTTGAAAAAGAACGCTCCCAGATGGAGCTTCCGCCTATTCGAGAGGGCTTGTCATGTACAAAGAAGATGTAGAGTGGCTTCTGCAGAAATCGTTGGAAAGACTCCTAGTCTTTCTGCATGCTTGCCTATGAGACAGTGTCCTGTTATGACACCTATAATGGCACTAATGTGCAGTCTGTTTTGAGAGATCAAACACTTGGAGCGTTTCGGATCTAGCTTGGGCCAGATCTGCTTCGTTGCACTGCAAGTTGTACTGTTTGACCATCTATAGTTAGTTTTTATTATAGCATCCCGTTTAAACATTAGTTTGCACGTAGCGATCGGCATGCCAAGTGAACCATATTCAGGCATGTTTGGCGAGTTCAACGGCCATACAGTTACAAGGAATGTCTCTATGCCCCGGCACCCAGCACAGGTTAATGTTGAATTGCTCCGCCAAATCCTCAAGAGACGATCGGCAATTCCGGGCCAGAATTGAATAAGTGGAGACAGATTCCATGGACTTTAGCGCAGCCTAGCTATCCGAGAAAATGTGGATATCCTTAACAGATATGACATTACTCTTCAGCCAAGACAAGACTTCCCGGTAATTAACTATCCTGTAACCTTCTTCTTACATTTGGGGCACTGATTACATTACGTATTGAAGCTGCAATGGTCTTTGAAGATTTGAATGGGTCTCTTTTTGATAGTAGAATAATTTGATTGTCTGTGGTTGATCGAGTTTTCCTTGGCCGTCCTCTTGTTTCCGTTACAGGTTGTGGTTTTAAAGCATGTGAGAGGAAATTTACAGACCTGCCCAGCGCCTAGGCAATGAATTTTAGGGGTTTTCCTTGCTCTCTTAGCTTATGGAAGATGCGACATCCTTCAACACTGCAGTGTTCGTTTAAGACCATCAGCAATCCGCTTATAAATATATCTTTGTTTAATTTTACTTAATTTTGCTTAAAGCATTAATTAATTTACCTTTCGTTTATCTTTTAATGAAAAATGTCACAAAAAACCAAAAATTACCTATTATTTCAATCACGCGTAAACGGAAGTGAAATTAGCCTTTGACCTTTTACACTCAACTAATAAGAAATAACAGAGCTTACCACATGTCAAAAGATCGGCAACATCGATAATAAAATAGCGGTGCTTATTGCATTCAAAACAAACAAAAAATGAGCGAGAAATCAGTGCTGCCAGTTCATTGCACCCCTGTTACATAATCGCCAGTGTATGTGTATCTCCGATTAAAGAATTTAAACGAACAATTTTAATTTTTATGGGTTTTTTTTATCTTTTTATGTGAATGTATCTTCAACATAGCGCGCTAGCTTAGTTGTGCCATGCACCAATTATGTCGACTGTTAACAAAAAATCCTTACTTTGTTTTTTTCGTTTTTTGTCTCTTTTTTTATTTATTTTTTATTATATATTTATATTATTAAATCACGATGAACAGTGTTTTTTCTTTACGTCCGCGGAGCCTAGACTAGACTAAAATCGTTACAAAAATGCTAGTGACAAAAAAGTGTTAAAAATCATTTGTATAGCCTGTATTTAAAATCCTCTACTCTTTTTCTGCCTTAGGTAAACTTCCTTGTTAAAAATATTCGTAGTCAGGACTTTCAAATTGAATTTATAATAACTTTTTCAACTAACATTTTGCAATCTTTGAAACAACTTTCCATCACGTATCAATGTGTGCAATTGAAGAAAGATTCACACTTGTCACATATTGCCATTTCCAAAAAAAATTTGTCATATTGACGTCAGCAAAATAAATCAAAATGCCGAAGTTCCCGAAGAACTCAGCAACATGCTTTTGCTGAGCACAAGTACCAAGGAAAGTCACAAGGCGACGTTGATGTGATGTATTTTAATAAGATGGAGAATTTGTAGATATTTTATTTTCGTCAGGTGTGGCAAATAGAATATACCAATACAGCCAAGACATATCGTCTTAGGTCAATTTTGAAAATTTGTCAATAGCGCAAAATTTATGATAACTGTGCACGAAATATATGACGTGCGTTTTATTTTAGCGGCGTTGCTAAAAACAAACGGTGTCATGTCATGTCATGAGCTCTAAAGAAAAGGTAAAAGGTGCATCTATAAATAAGTGCATGGTAAAGCCACAGAACTCTAATCTACATATATAAACCTGCGGAAATAGAAGAGAAATTGTAGAATCTCAATCAGTGTTGAGAATTGCTTGTTGACAAAATTGCTGAATTGGGTAAATGATTATGCGACTAACGCTATAACATATACTACAACTCAGCGCCATTGTTAGTTTATTTAAAACATATTTATTTCCAATTTGCTTATACGTATGTGAAATTACTTAAATTATTGGTTGAAACAATATCTTAATATAATTTCTACTTACAAAATAAAGATTTTACTTTAGTTGGATGCGTTTTGTGTGAAAGTTTACCTCATCAATACATGCCATTTATTAATGAAAAAAAACATCATTCAACAAAGTTTGCAAATAACGTTTAAGGCACCCGTGCATCGACATCTCATCCTTTTCTCTCCTTAATTTCCTAACGCCCACGCTGTGCTAAGCATTATAAGGGCGCAACCCCCTTAAAAAAATTCGGATGAGTCTTGCATGTTATTCCCCCTATGGCTCACCGCCTTTTTAAATTATCTCTATTAAATTCGTGTGCCCGTGTGTCGTTGGCTGGTTGGCTGGCTAATAGAATCAATTTTTAACCCACTTTATAGAGTCCAATTTAACTCAAAATATGCACACAAGTGTATCTACAATTAGAGAATTTACATAAAAAAAATGTTTATGGATATTATAATGAATAATTTATTTGTTATTTTAAACACTAACAGGGGCACCCTTAATAAAAACTGCAGTTAAAAGTGAATAATATAAATTTTACAAGATGTTATAATCAAACAAATATACGATACATACAACATGATCAAATAAAAAATTATTCTATATATATAAAAGTGAAACTTTGTATGTATGCATGTATGTATGTATTTATGTATGTATGTATGTATGTCCGGTAAAGACTGCCAAACCCTTCAACCGATCGCGTTCTAACTTTGCATATGGGTTTTCTACCAGTGGGTGGAAGGTAAGTGGTCTTAGTGTCAGTGGGCGGGTGTTGACTTGGTGGGGGTCAGTGGGATGGGGCAGCCGGGAAACGCCGGGTATTTGCGCTAGTTTCCAATAAAAATAACTGAAGATAATGTTATTATGTACAGGTATAACAGTACCAATAATTACAAATGCACACACATATACACATTATATTCGAGTATGCTTACTACTTTACCAAATTTAGATTCGACCAAAATGTGATTGGTTTTTCCTTTGTCTATGCGACGAACACTTCTCTTTGCCTCATTAACTATGTCTAAACGGTATTTAAATTGCTATTAGATACAAATATTGGTTAATGTTAATGGTAGTAAATTTGTTGGGAATTAGCCGCAATACAGCACAACATAGTGTAGTTAAGGTTTTTAGGGCATACAATGTTATATTATTATTGACGCACTTTCAAATTTTGCGGCATTTAGTTTAACATTGTTAAGCGATCTACTTTCGATGGCAGAATTTTAAAATTTTTGACTTATACTCGTAGTTTACGATGAAAAGCATAAATAAGGGTTTTTTCATGAACTAAAATCATCCTAAGTGGTGGGCGCCGTGGCTCTGTGGAAAAGCGCATGGCTACTGAGCAGTGGTTCGTGGTTTGAATCCCAGTGACACCAAAATTGTCACGGTGTCCCACCTCTCGCGAATGGGTGACAATTGTTCCGAGAGTAATAACTTGTCACGGAAAACTTCTCAATTCGCCGTTCGGAGCCGGCCTACGAATGTCCCTTCCATTTGTGTCCAAAAATATAAATGCGCAATACAAATGTTCGCGAAAAGCTAGGCCTTTGCATACATGAAAAATTTTAATTTTTATGGTGTGTTTTTTTTTTCCTAAAAACTCTGGGCCAGAGCGCGCTCGAGCGCAGATTTTTTCAAAAGGGAAATCATTACTTACTTAGGACAATCCGTAAGACAAACATAGATTCGAGCGTAATGAAAAGAAAGTTGACAGGTTTGTTTTTTGTTTCTTAATTCACCGTTCGGATCCGGCCTTAAATTGTGTCCAAAAATATACATACACAACACAAATGGTTGCAAAAAGCTAGGCCTTGGACCGCAACGGTCTGTTGCGCCGAATATTGTTATTATTATCCAAAATCATCCTAAACTAATTTAGTTTTTAGTCTGATTTACAAGTATCCCTATATCGCGGTGAGAAGCTCTGTTTTACTATCTTAATTTATATATTTGAATGGCTTACAATATCAAGAAAATTATTACATTTAATCACTGCAGCATTATACAAAGATCAGTGAAGATAATGCCTAAGTATGGCAATTAAAAAATTTTGCACGGTCACTTTAATCGCGCGATTAAAATATCACCAGCAATAGCAGCTTACATCTGTTTTTTGTCGCCGTCGTTACTCGATCAAAGTTCAAAAACTCGTATTGCCGCAGTTTTTGCACCAACAGATCATTTTACGAAATTGTTTTAAACCAAATTTTATATTTCGGCCCTTTAAATGGTCTTATACAAGAATTTTTCATGGTTCCAACTCTCGCAAATGTCTGGCAAACATCTGAGAGTAATAACTTGTCACGGAAAGTTTCTCAATTCGCGTTTAGGATCTGGCATTAAATTGTAGGTCCCTTCCATTTGTGTGCAAAAATATGCATGCACAACACTAATGGTCGCGAGAAGCTAGGCCTGGGACCGTAACGGTCCATCGCGTCGAATATTTTTATTATTATTATTTTTCAGGTACAAAATTTTATGTATACATTGAAACACGCCACACAGTCCTTTTTTATGTGGTAAGAATCGACAAAAAATCAGTTTTTGAGGTCAGAGCTATCTTAAAGTATTTTCTTTTTTCCACTCGTCACGCACGCCGCACGCGACTCGTGACACTCGTCAAACGGGAGATATCAAATTGGGCCCCTAATATTGAGCGGCTGACAAAATTGCAGCCGTCTAGTTCGTGCGAAATGTGGTTAAAAGGTATCTCAAAAAACGAGAAAATAGCGCGATTTCAACCCATCCCACGTGATACACGCGAAACGTGAGACGCGTCATACATAAAATAAAAAAGTGCTATTTTGGACTTACCCCTCACAAAATTTCAGCTCTCTAGGTCATGTGGAAGGTGTTTAAAAATGACCTCAAAGAATTCGAAAAAAATGTTAACGCATCACATCACAAAAAGTTCAAAACTATCGACAGAAAACAAACTGTTAATATACAAAACCATAATCAAACCTATCTGGACATATGGAATACAGATATGGGGCACCGCCAGTACATCATATGTTGCCGTTATTCAAAGACTGCAAAACAAAATCCTTCTGACAATTATAGATGCCCCTTGGTATATATTTAATGACAGTATACATCGTGATATTGGCGTACCTTCAATCAATGAAGAAATACAAAATATGAGCACACAACACATAAGAAAGTTGTGCACGCACACAAACAATGACCTACAAGCTTTACCCTATCAGGAAACAATCACAAGAAGACGACTTAAGAGACGCAGACCTGTAGACCTACAACAAAGATGAAGTGCCTAAGAAAGAAAAGTCATAAATTATATATGTATGTATATGTAAATAAAACCAAAAAAGAAGTATCAAGATAATGAACTTATCCTTGGATTGTTATATCCCGTGAAATGTATGTCAATATTTAATGTCCTATTAAGGATGTAAAATTAAATTGCGGAAAAAAAAATAAAAAATATATATACACATCTCAGCATTATTTTGATGACATTTTGTCAAGACAAGACAATACATTTCTGTTTTTTCTTGATTCGGTGTTGACTTAATAAGTCTGTACTTAATGACATTCCGCACTCATAGTCGAAAGTCACATTTTCAAATTTGTATCTTCATTCCGCCATTCTAAATAGCAACAGGGAAACATTGTCAAAAAAAATCCATTCATTCTGTCTGCTGCTACATGTTTCTCTGCTGCACTCCTCTTATGTAGTCTCCAAAATAAACTAAAGACAAGTTCCGCATTGTTTAAAGAAGCACGTTGCGGAGAGTTCATATGCGAAACGATGAACAAAGCGTTGTGTTTGTACTAAATGTTTGGACGGAAGCTGCCACCACCGCTTAAGCGACCACAGCCAGCAAAATCACTCTTTAAGTTATCAACAACTTTTATCGCCTTATATATCTCGCAAATAAATGAAGGTTTGGTAGGAATACCATAATAAACCCACTTTGGAGGCAATGATTTTCCCAGATCCCAGATAAGCCCAAGAGGATAAATTGAATTGATTACATTTTGTGTCGGTCGGTTCCTTATGGATTTTCAAAAAGAGAACAGATTTTCTAGGCAAACAGAACATAAAAATGTGATAATTGCCAAAATTGTTTAGTGAGAACGATAAGATGTTCCTATAGCAATGACATGTACATAGATACACACACATCGTTAATTTGGTTTATAAGTTCATGACTCGAAGTGTTTGCAGTACAATTTGAAGTGTTACAGTGTTGTTGTCACAGACGATGAATTCTAATTATGTTCTCCTGAGGGATTTCGCTGTCATGTCGGGTATTTTTGTGTGCTATCTAAATAATTTACTTATTGCATTCTTCCGCCTTGTGCTTTCTCTTTGGCGTAAAAGTCTACGGTTTTCAGAAACCTCAGGACAATAATTTGGTTGATGAGCGGCGACAAACTGTGATGGAAGCGTATTGACAGTGTTTCGTTGTTATTCGACTCTCTAGCTACTACATTTTTTAATTTCATGCGTAGTCTCATGCCAAAAATAAGTCAGGGCACGAAAGAAAATGTAGTTAATGACATCCTACTGGCGACAGAGCTAATGAAGTATTAACGGTGGATATTAATATAAATGATATTTATAATAGTAAAAGTTAGTTATGCGTTACGATTACATGAGGGTGCTAAGGAAGAAATAATTTCCTTGATTTTTTTGGTTATGTTAATTGATAACAGGACACAAAGTGGACATTAGGTCTTTCATGTTTCCTATAGGGAAATAACAGCAATTTATCGCAATCTATATACATATAATTCTAAACGAGAATTACGCGTCGTAAAATTCTGATTGAGGTGTTAATTAGAAGGTCTTGATGTAAAATGAATACAAAAATTTATTGCCTTTACAAATCGACTTACGAGGCTGAATACAAATTTTTGTTAATCCAGGATTCCCCACGTATTACTTCAAAATAACTTTACCAATTTGAATTGATTTTATATTGAAGTCTAGATTATTGAAATACTAATTTTAAGTTGTTAGCAAAACAATAAGATAAGGAAATTATTTTTTTATTTATTTAAAGCGGAGAAATATCTTGGATGAAACTTTTACCTTCAGCTTTTTGAAACATAACAGCAAAATAAAGGTTATAAAATTGATTGCTACTGCCATAAATACTCTTCAGAATTTTGAAAAAACTTTTAACAGCAACAGTTTCGTTCGTTCTACTGCGAAACTGACGGGGGCTAGCTAAGACTATATAAAAATTGGTTAGCTGATTGCAGCAGAGACGCAGCAGCATGCGTTTTTTTAAATAGCGACACTTTTAGTTCAAGTGGCGTACAAAATACACCAGTGCGAGTATTCAAAGGTTGAGCTAAGTTCCTAGATTTCAAGAGTCTTGGCAGACTATAGTAGGCTTTGTTGGCTTTAGGCAACCGTGCGTGTATTTCTAGTTCCATGTCGGCTGATACAGTTGACCCGAGATAGTTTAACGATTGCACGATTTCAAATTCGCGCTCCACTATTTTGATTGCGGGACCAATGTTTGAACTTCTGCTCGCACACGTGGCCACCATGTACTTTGTTTTGCTATCATATATGTTCAACCCCAGATTTCGTGCCACCCGCTCGATCTTTATAAATGCTTCCTGTACAGCTTTTGCGTACATATGTCATTGACGATATCAATATCGTCTGCGTAAGCCAGAATCTGAATGGACTTATAGAGGATTGTTCCTCTCGCCGTTACTTCAGAGTCTCGGATCACTTTCTCCAACGCCAGGAGAGGACGCAGGCCAGTCCATCCCCTTGTCCAAGCTTTTTATAGATGTTGGATGGGCTTGATAGTAATCCAGATATTTTTACTTGGCTTATAACATTGGTCATGTTTAACCTACATAGTCGTTTCAGTTTATTTGGGATGCCGAATTCTCTCTTGGCTCTATAAAATCTACTCTGTCGGATTTAAATTTTATAAAAAAAATGGTGTAATTAGTTTTGAAACTCTAGACATTCTTCCATCACCTGCCTAAGAGTATAAATCTGATCACTTTTGATTTTACAGCCATCCATTCTGCCATCTCTTTTGCTCGTTGCCATTGTGTCTCTCCAAGTCTCTCTTGGCTCTATAAAATCTACTCTGTCGGATTTAAATTCTATAAAAAAATGGTGTAATTAGTTTTGAAACTCTAGACATTCTTCCATCACCTGCCTTAGAGTATAAATCTGATCAGTTTTGATTTTCCAGCCATCCATTCTGCCATCTCTTTTGCTCGTTGCCATTGTGATTAGTGGTTTAAATCCAGTCTGTAGCGTTCAGATACGAGATCAGTTCGATGATCATGTGATCTGAGAGTTCTGAGTTCGACAGCTTGTTCCACCTGAGCTGTGTTTTTGTATTGAAAAGGAGAGAATTTGCTCCTTCACGGAGCCCATTGAAGAGATAACCCTCTCTATGGAGCCGGTGTTCATAGCAACGCTTATCTTAGCTAATTTGTTCGCCCTTTCATTACCCTCTATATTAATGTGCCACGGCACTCATACTATGGTGATGTAATTGGCTAATAAAGGCCAATTCTTCTTGGCACTGTTTGACAAGTTTCGAGTTTATGGCAATCGCATAATTCGCCCTAATGGCAGATTGGCTATCAACGCGATTTGTACGTTACTGAGCCTTAGTGCCCTGCAGGACTCCATAATTGCCAGGATCTCTGCCTGAAAGATGATAGCTGAATCGGGTAGCTTGTATGACCTTGACAGGTTTAGATCATCCAAGCACCGATTCCATCCTTCATCTTTGATCCGTCAGAGAATATTGTTACGTCAAATTACCTCGTTACTCATAAGATGCAGTTTGCGGCTGATTCAAAGAAGTCTTCTTTTTCATCATCTGGGAAATCCTCTGTAGGTTCATGAACGTTTATGAGGCTTATGTTTTAAATCTGGCTATCACGCGAACGGTTCATTGCCGTTCATTTATTGCGATAAAGCTGACGACGGTGAGTTTCATTCTTTTGCTGACTAGAAACCCCACCTCGAGGACATGATGTCTTGCATGACAGCTGTAATATATGTCATATGACTGTTAGGCGGAATTGTTATCTATCGTTTATTTGAAAAGTTAATTGAAGTGTAATTTTGATATAAATTCCATACAAGTTCTGACAGGTTCACCGGTTATTAGTTCACAAAAACGTAATTATATCCTCCGTTTGTATGTCTCAAGCTTAGATAATTAGAAAAAGAAGGTCCAGAAGTAACGTTCCTCGTCTTAACCAATGTGCACTTGAAGCCAAAAACGAGAGGTTGTGATCAAAACAGCGTGTGAATGAAATTTTTAATAATTTTTTCTTAACCTGAACATTAAAATTGCGATTTAATTTTACTTACGTTATGCTTGTAGAATGGTAACATCTTGCACGACATTTCTGCGCACTCATAAGATGTTTTGTTCTTATGTGACGAAGGATGTTGAAGACCTTCTGCCAAAAAGCGCTAATGCAGAGAATATTATATTTTGGTGGTGGTTTAAATAAAAATTCAATATGGATATTCACCGACTATTTGAGAGAACACCTTTTTTGAATGCCTAATAGCATCATTTAATTGTTATTTGTATATTTGGTTTGTAGATTCGAAAACAACCGAAATTCTGGGGTAAATCCTTCAAATTGATGTAACATATTCTTACTGTAAACTTTAACAAAATATCTCAAATATAAGAAAAATACCTCAAAACTACACCAAAGTAGGGGAGACCGGGGATAGTTGGCCCCAGGGGCAAGTAGACTCACCGCCAATAACTTCAAAACAAAACAATTTCTTTCATGTTAGTTCTTGTTGTTACATCGAGCACAGCTACCTGCTTAGTCTCCCATTGTCCTTCGACAGAGTCAGACGTCGTTCGAGATTTATTGCGAAAAAACAGATTTTTGCGTTCGTGAGTAATTTTTTGGTTTTCTTTTCGTTTTCTTTTTTCGCAGCGGTTTTTGTGTTTAAGTCAAATTTTTTTTAGGATAGAGAGCAAGTGCATATTCGTGATCATCACAGCTGGTAGCTTTTTGTTGATTTAATTTCCTACTACCGAAAAAAAAATCATTGAGTGCCAACAGGCCGATCGGGGTAAGTTGACTTTTTTTTTCGGGGTAAGTTGACTCATTTTTTTTAGGTGAAAATGAGAACATATGTTAGGAAAACCACAAGAGGCGCAACCGAACAAACTGTTTTGGATCGTGCGTGCCAGCTTATACTTGGAAAAGGAAAGAGTATACGATCTGTTGCTCATGACCATGGGATTCCTTACAAAACCATGCAAAGATATGTTAAAAAATTTAAGCAGAAAAAGTTGGAACATCCTTCCACCCCTATTGCTGAGCTGTCTCTTGAACTCTTGAAACTCTTTATTTTTAGTTTTTGTTTCAAATAAAATTGATTTGTTATTCTATTTTTTATAGTTTTATTATCAAAAAGGTGAAAATAAGCGTATAGTCAACTGACCCCATACCCTTAGCCAACTTACCCCGGTTCTGGGGTTACTTGACTCATTTGAGGTCGTTGTGTAAAATTAAGAAAATATGGTCTTAAAATTAGCTAATTTAAGAAAACATATTTTTTTTATAAAGCGAAAAAGATGTTCTATAAAAAGGCATTTGATTCGTTTTGATATCTTTCTTAGTTTTTTTTTAAATAAAAGATAAGCAAATTTTGAGTCTACTATCCCCGGTCTCCCCTAAATCAAAAGCAAATTATAATTATTTCTTTTTTACTGCTAACTTGCAACTGCCAAAGTGCGACTTTTTTGTCTGTGCTTGAACATAGTATTGCTTTGTATGAGTATACGTACTTTCAATATTATACCTTACATGTACTGCATGTAAAAATACTTCTAAAAAAATTTCAGCAGCCCACAAACAGTATGACTACAGGGAAGCCTACAAGAAATACTCTATAAGTCTCAACAGAATAATAACTTTTATTTTGAGAATTAATTGGAGAGGAAAACTCAATGCTTAGAGAAGAATAGAACAAAATCCAAAAGGAGTATGTAAGATATATATGCATAATAACCAAGGAAGGAAAAATAAAATATAAACTTTGAATTTATATTTTATAATTTATTTTATTAATAGCTGACCCGTTGAACTTTGTACCGCTTCAGAATCAATAAATGTTTTATTAACTTATTAGCTGAATAAAATTCAGTTTTTTATTGAGATCAAATGAATGCTCAAAATGAATTAGGTTCAATAAATATACAAAAATCAAAATGAAATGTATTTTAATTACATTGAAATTCACATGGCATTTGCTTTATTGAAGTGAATCGAAATGATTCGTGTAGTACTGTTGCACTATTTGCTGGATGGGTTGCACTCGGATTGATTTCCTTCATTGAAGCACCTTGCCATTTTTCGTTTTGTTGTCAGGTGCGAGAACGAACAAAGCGGATGGTTTGACGACATGTGAATATGCTACGTACAATTGATCGTGAGAAAAACATTCATTTTCTAGATTCAGGCCGCAAACACTCAAGGATTGGCCTTGTAATTGTCTTGGCGAATGCAAGACAAATCGGAAGTTGAATTCGTTTGAACTCGAATGGCATATCGTTTGTGATCATCGGAATTCTCGGAATGAGAACTTCTTCAGCTTTGAACTTTCATTTGAGTATCGTCGAGTGAATCGCATTGCCAATGAGTTTTCTCACCACCAAACGCGTTCCGTTACTTAGTTTTCGTTGATTCAGATTTCGAAACATGATGACTACCGAGCCAACTTTCAGTTGCAAATGTGCGGTGACAAGCCAGGCATATCCAGTGAGTTTAAAAATTCAGTTGGATAGTTGGTTGCTTCGTTTTCTTTTGTTACACAGTCGATAGATTTTAAGGAATGCAGTGGACCAACGAATTGATTTTGAATTGTGAAGTTTAAGTGATCCACATATTTTTTCTTTGCCTCAAGAACACTCAACCAATTTTGATTTTTGTGGTTAGCAATGATGTTGGGAACACTTTGTGGATGAGATCGTCCTTCGTTGAGACGAAATTGCAAAAATTCGGCGGAAATGAAATCAATCCATTCGATTCTTCAACAGGAACGCGGCTATTACCGATAGTTAGCAATTGCTTTGAGAGTCGTTTGGCAATGCAATTCGCATGTCTGTCGTCAGCTGAAGTTTCTTCACATAGCGCCACAGAGTCGATGATTTGATTGGCAAATTTTTTTTTCATCTGTAGCGGTCGATCTTGGAATGACTGGTAGTGTTTGACGGAAATCGAGAGTAAAATCATTTCGCCTCCAAAACATCTTGAGTCATTGCGCAGATATTTAATAGTTTGATTGAGTGCTTCCAATACGCTTTTGTGCGCCATTGTGCATCCAACAGAGATGATGATTTTACTTCCTACTAAAAGTTTAGCTATTGCTGAGTGTTTCAGTCGTTTGAAGGTTTAACCGAAATTTCAACGCTGAATGAGCAGTTCGGCATCCTTCTAGCAACGTACCCGCTATCCCAAAAAAAAAGCAACTACTAAGACAATTTCGGATCTTCACAGTTTCACCGGGCCCTTCGAGGGAAAATAAGCCACAATTTCCATCGTCAATTGCCTTCATTAACGTATCGTACACTTTCTTCTGTTGTGGGTTCATCGTTGGTACATTCTTTTGAACTGAATACTGATGTCAATGCATCGTATTTACGTTCACCTTCCAAGCGTTTTAAAGCGTCGTTCATTCCACGATATGGCGTTGGCATTTCTAACTTGTCTAACAAGCTGTCGCACATGAGGTAACACATGTCTTCGATCAAAAGCAAAGCCTGAATAATGTCATGTCGTCATCATGAATAAGCATGTCGAAATAATGATAGCAAAAAATGTGCGTATCTGACTTGGATATGTAAAAATAATTGCTTCAGCGATTGTCATGTCCCAATGAGTATCGTTTTCTAGCAAATTGAGCTGTTGACATGTAGCACGAAGTATTGGGCACACTACACCATTGACAGTTTGAAGTGATTCAAACGGTGACAGCCCAAGAACATTCACCAGCAACAACCGCAAGTAGAAGCATTCGCCATTCTTCGGATGAACTGTGTAAATGCGAACAAGAGCATCAGTTGAACGTACATCCGGTTGATCAGGAAATGCGTCGCCTTGCTTCCGACGTTGAAATTTCTTCGATGAAGCGTTCCAAGTGTAATAACGTGTTGTTGGCTTTCTCGTTGTTTAACTTCGTGTGGTTGAGTGGACCGCGAGCTTCAATCGCACACTGCCAACCACAAGGTGGTGGTCGCTGTAGACGTCGGCTGCTCTTCGGGTTCTAACGTCCAGCAACGATGATCGCCACTTGCGGCTTATAGCGATGTGATCAATCTGGTTTTTGTACATGTGATCAGGAGAGGTCCAGGTGGCTTTGTGGATGTTTTTGTGGGGAAAAATTGTGCCTGCAATGATAAGGTTGCGATCAGCAAACCTTTCACCGTTGTCATTCATAGAATCAAGGCCGTGTTTTGCCATGACATGTTCCCAATCACTGTTATCGCTGCCTACCTTTGCGATAAGGTCACCCATCAAAATAACGATTACACTCTTCGGTATTTCATGTAATGAATTATTTAGACGCAAGTAAAACGTGTCTTTTTCTTCAGAGGTTGCTTGTTCCGTTGGTGCATGCGTTAAACAAACACGACCTGTCGAACAGCAGATTTAAATCTTGCAATAATAATTCTATCGGATATTGCTTGCCAGTCCAAGTAAATAATTCCGTCACTACCTGCTTATTTTTAAATTCTCTATATTAACTTCACTTGCCCGTGTGTTTGTGGGTTTGTGGGTTTGTTTGTTTGTGGATTTGTGTGTCATGGAATCTTGCGATAAATGTTTGACCCACTTCCCAAAGTCCTATTTTATTGAAATTTTGCACACATGCATATCTACTTTCTATTAAAATTTGAGGACCCTCGGGCCACGGGGTCGGTGGGCTCCCCTACAAATATTTTACAAAATTTTACTCGATTTTCTTCAAATTTTATACACATGTGTATCTCTGATATACAACACTTTTTTTTAAAAATTTTGGAGACCCCGGGCCCGGGTTCGTGGGGCCCCATAACTTTTTTTAAAAAAATTATCCCGATTTTCTTCAAATTTAATACACATGTGTATCTCCGATAGACAACACTTTCTGTAAAAAAAATTGGAGACACCGGGCCCGGGTTCGTGGGGCCCTATAACTTTTTTAAAAAAATTAACCCGATTTTCTTCAAATTAAATACACATGTGTATCTCCGATAGACAAAACTTTTTGTAAAAAATTTGGAGACCCTGTGTCCCGGGGTCGTGGGGCCCCAAAATTAAAAAAAAAAGTAACCCGATTTTTTTTTAATTTTTTATACGTGTGTATCTCCGATGGGCAACACTTTTTGCAAAAAATTTGGAGACCCCGGGCCCCAGGGTCATGGGGCCCCAACAAATTTTTTAAAAAACTTAACCCGATTTTTTTTAAATTTTATTTAGGTGTGTGTCTCCCATGGACGAAATTTTTTGTAAAGTTTTTGGAGTGAGGCCCTGAGGTCCGAGGGGTGCCCATATACATTTTTTAAAAATTAGCTCGATTTTCTTCAAACTTTAACACATACCCATCTCCTATTAGAGAATTTACATTTATGAATATCAATGAACTGAATTAAAATCGGTTACGCAGTTACGCAATGTCCTGCATAACAATCAATAATGCACGAAAGTTGTTTTATATTCTAATTTTTGTGAAAAATGCATTTTTAGTTATCAGCTAAATCTTAAGAACAACCCTTGTATAACTATAATTAGGTACTATTTCCTGAATTACTTAGGTATCGTGAATTGTTATATTATCTGAAATCTGTTAGAGTAAAACTAGATGAATAAACTAAACTACAATAAAAACATCGGGGATACACACACACACACACTGCGTGCTCGTTTTGTTGCAAAATCATCCACCAAATGACGCAGCGGCAGCGAACAGCGCTGCTCACAAAGCAAAGAGCTCAGACTTTGCCGTGATCTGATGCGATATAGCGATATTTAAAAATTGTATATTGGGGTCCCCAAAGGGCCGATCGCTCCAGATTACAAAAAGAGTTTTCCATCGAAGACACACATGTGTACAAAATTTAAAGAAAATCGGGTAAATTTTGTAAAATGTTTGTATGGGAGACCCCCGAACCCGAGGTCAAATTTTAATAGAATGTAAGTATACTTGTGTGCAAAATTTCAATAAAATCGGGCTTTGGGAAGTGGGTTAAAAATTGATCAGAAAATCTGACCAGCCAGCCAGCCACCCAGCCACCCAGCCAGCACGCCACGTGCACGCGAAGTTAATATAGAGAATTTAAATACTGAATGTATATAAAAAAAACTTGCATACCACTCGCATAACTTTAGGGAACTACTGGGTGATTTGCAGTCATACAGAGTAACAAAAGATACTGATTTAATTTCGAATGCTTTTTTTAAGAAACCAGCACAATCAATACTTTGAAGATTTGCATTTGATTTTTGTCACGTAAACGATGACAAAATTCGCAGTCCAATTTTTCTACAAGACAGTATTCAACACAGCCAATTGCAACAGAATCGAATAAATAATGGAAATTGTAATGATTACAGACGTTCGTTAATGCGATTCGACTATTGTTGAAAAGATTCAAGTTGGAAATGATTGCAGACTTGCATTTATTCGATTCAACTATATTCTTGAAATCATTCATGTTAGCTGTATTCCTAAATAACATTGATTAAGGGGAATTGTTCTTCGTCTGCTTAATCTAGAATGCAGAAAAATTATGGGCCAGTATCTCCGATTCTTCAATGATAACACTTTCCGAGGACCGCTCACAGGCTACGTCTAACATTTGAATTCCTATCAAAATTAAGTTTATAAGAGCTATTGGTACGGTTGGGGCGCTATAGGTTTATGTCCATAGTGATATTGCGTTTTAACTTTTGCCTCAATTCAGCCAATGTTCCAATCCGGAATTTAGTTCCATCAAAGAAAAGGTATAAAAGCGTAACATGTTAATGTACGCAATTCTGGGTGGCTTCGCCATTCTGGCCAAACAGTGTTTTGAGATTTTTGCGATATTTGCTGAGTTTAATACCTAAATCAGCTTGTAAATGAGCCTACACGAATACCTGATAATTTGGTCATTCGTGAAGAGAATCGAAAATACAGCCTCGTCGTCGATTCCAACGGTTATTTATTATGACATTCCTGTTGTCAGCTCAATAGACAAGGCCACTCTGTTTGCTGCGCATTTTGTAGATCCACGCTTCCAGATTGTGCATTGCTACCTCCTGCATCTCAGAGTATTGAACACTTTATGGGACAGATATTCATTCGTACTCGTGCAGTGTTTTAAGCGATCTCAACACTTACAAATTCTCTGGGCCGCTGGTGTTCTGCCAAGCTGGCATTTCCATTGCGCAATATTTCCCATCTATCCTATTATCCTGGCCTATCTTCCCGAGAAATTGGAAAACAGTCTTTGTCCATCCCATACACAAAAAAGGCGAGCCGTCATCTCCTTCTTCGTACCGACCCATAGCACTTCCATTTATTCTTTCGAAGGTCATTGAAACGGTGATCAATTTCCAGCTTATGAAATATCTGGAAACCAACGAGATCCTTAGTGACCGGCAGTATGCATTTCGTAGGCAACGTTCTACTGGTGATTTGATGGTATATCTCACCGAACAGTGGAACAGAGGAAATGAAATATTTCTTGCACTGATCTGGCTACTATCTACAAGGCCTTTAGAAATGTAGTGAAATCAATAGATTCGCTTGAACACCGCAGGAACGTTTTCTGCTTGTCACTGTCTTATCGCTTCTTCCACCAGCGGTGCTCAAAATGCCAGATAAAATAGCCAGATGCATGCCACCTCTCCTTAAATTCAACCGCAGTACTCGTGGTGCTCTAAAAGCTCATCAGTTTACCCTCAAGTCCATCTTTGGACTCCTCCTTTTTCTTAACGCCAAGCATATAGCTGAGCATTATAAGGGTACGAGCCTCTTTAGCTTGCGCGAATTAAAAAAAAAAGAAAATAACAATAATAAGGTAATTTTTCTTCGTTTTAAAGAAAAATATATAAAATACAAAAATTTTCATATAGTAACATCCAACAAATGGTTGTTTGGAAAATCAGAAGCAATGATTTTCACTCTTTTGCAAAGAAAATTAGGTTGGTTTTACATGGAAAATAAAAACAAGAGATACTAATAACAGGACAAGGTATCATGTTATATGTTTAAAGCTGCATGGAGCTTCTCCGCGTTTAATTATCATCATTTGCTGTAATGGTTTTAAAATGGAGTCGTTATTTTCCCTTTTAACTCAACAGAAATAATGAAATCTGTATATTAATACGTGAAGAGAAAACTTTGTTCCCCTTATAAGCATGCTGCGCGCACGGAGTAGTACGAGATTTGGCATAGTTACAGTTTTAATGGAAAAGGAGTGCAGAAAGCTAAAATTTATAAACAATTTAATTTTTTTAATTTAAATGTAATTTAATAGGTATTGAATTGATAGGTTCATAAAATTGCACTTGGGAATAGTAAATCGAATCGAATTATATTTTATTTCAGCTCAACTTTAAAAACATATTATGTCCTTAAGTTTGCTAATTTTTTTTATTTTTTTATTTATTTTTTTACTTAAAAAATTGTCTGTTCTTCTCAATTTTTTTAAAATTATCCATATTAACATAATGATGTAAAGTTGAGGAAATATTCAATCTCACGTTCCTTGTTCTCGCAAATTCGGATTAAGGCACTAAGTTAAACTGCTAGGAAAATCTACTTTACTATCAAAAGCTTTTGCACTTGCCTTCACTATTTTTCCAGTTACGTTGAAAATTTTAACTATTTTTGTGTGTGCAAATATCTTTCTAATGGCTGTAAGGAATATTTTTTTTAAGTAGGTACGGTCCAAAGACAGTTTTTTTTTCTGATTATTGTAATCTTTTTCCTTAGCGATTTATTCATATGTTCGTAATACATATTCACTAAAATAATTATTTTGATATTTTTATAGTTGTACGGTAATTTAAAAAAATACAGTCTCATTTGAATTGCTAAAAACAACAAACACAAACTTTAGTTAGATTGACATTTATTAATTTTTTGTTTGTTAATATCTATCTGAAAGGATAATTGTTACAATTCTTGAAAACATTAGTTTTCAAATCCCACAATATATGTGCTTTAGCTTTGTGCTTTGGCTTAGTGTGTGCTTAGGAAGAAAATACAGTATAGGAAAACAAGTGAAAAGTGAAAACAGCCATTTCATGAATGTAATTGGCTGAAATAGAAGTTTAACTACACTACATTGGTTAAGTCGACACCATATGGTAGGCGCATGCAAATTCAAATCTTTTTTTGTCCTGTGCAAAAACTATGCAACAATATATGGCTTACATGATCAGCAAAATATTGAGCATCCAATATTTCCATCAATCTAACTTTAACTTTTCGCATCGAACTTAATGCAGTTCGCCTGAAATATCTCATTGCATATTTTAGTTGGTAGTTCGACGTCACAAAGTTAAATTCACAAAATTCGGTTTACATACAAATCTAATCGTTATAGAGACAACAATTCACTCATGAAACAGGATGCAGTAGAAATTCCGATCAAGCAATTGGATCTGGTGCCATATTCGACAGACAGACAGACAAAAATCGTGGCACGCACGATGGATGGAAAATTTAATTGATTCCTGAACTACCAGTATATTGTATTTTTGTTTCTCATGAGTGCCTCAATAGTTTCCTAAGAGACGCTGGCAGGCATCCTGTATGCAGTTCAAGAAAATAAATCATAAACAATTTTTTCATAAGGTGAGATCATTTTAAATTGCATAAGCATATTGTGGTGCACAGCAAATGCTTCTAAATAAAATATAGTAGTTCGAAAATGGAAGACTGGATTTCCAAGTAAAACTTTTGCCCATTTTGAATTGAACTTTAAAAAGTTTGGAAAATTTGTCAAATTAAAGTTCTGAAATTGCGGCGAATATAAAGAAATTTTAAGTGAATATATTTTCCATTGCAATAATAGGGTAAAGAAGTATTTTACAAAGGTTTCGTTGTATGTCACTTTCATTAGAGACATCTTTTCTGAGCCTTTTTCTATCATTTTAACAATTTACCACCACACATGTGCAAACGTGAGTACCATCAAACTTTACCCGCGAAAAACTATAACAGAACGTACAAATGCACTTTTCATGTAAAACTTTTATGTTTTGCTTACAGATTACACGGATTATAATGGCAGTACGTCTACATTGTGAATGTCTCGACGTTGTTGTTTGCAGCTATATTTCTGAGCCTTTAAGAGTGAAAAGTACGTTGGTGGGTCGGAAAATACTCATTTAAATTTTATTGAAACCAAATTAAAACAAGCCCTGAAACCAAATAAAGATTTTCTCAAATAGTTTTTGCAAATAAGTTTTTACCAATATACTCCTACTTAAAATACGTATTAATGTTACTACATATGATAGGACTATACTAAAGAAAATGATACCAAGTATAAAAAAACAACCCATAAAAATTAAAAATTTTCATGTAAATTCTCTAATAGGAGATGGGTATGTGTTAAAATTTGAAGAAAATCTGGATAATTTTTAAAAAATGTACATGGACACCACACGGGTCTCAGGGCCCTACCACTCCAACAAATTTACAAAAAGTTTTGTCCATCAGTGATACACATAAAATTGGAAGAAAATCGAGCTATTTTTTAAAAAATTTATATGGGCACCCTTCGGGCCTCAGGGCCCGTTCACTCCAAAAACGAGTCCCGGGGTCTCCAAATTTTTTACAAAAAGTGTTGTCTATCGGAGATACACGCGTATATAAAATTTAAAGAAAATCGAGTTAATTTTTTTTAAAAATTTGTATGGGACTCACAGGTCTCCAATTTTTTTTACAAGCAGTGTTGTCCATCGGAGATACACATGTATATATAATTTGAGGAAAATGGGGTTAATTTTTTAAAAAAATTTGTATGGGCCCTTACGACCCGGGGCCCTGGGTCTCCAAAATGTTTCCAAAAATTTTTGTCCATCTGAGATACACGTGTTTATAAAATTTGAAGAAAATCGGGTTTATTTTTTAAAAAATTTGTATGGGGACTTAGACCCCGGGGCCCCGGGTTTCCGAAATTTTTACAGAAAGTGTTGTCCATCGGAGATACACATGTATATAAAATTTGAAGAAAATCGCGTAAATTTTGTGAAATATTTGTATGGGAGTCCCCCGATCCCGAGACCCGAGGGGCCCAAATTTTAATAAAAAGTCATCGGAGATATGTATGTTTGCAATTTCAATGAAATCGAACTTTGGTTTATAAATTGATCGCAAGAATCCACGGCAAACAAACAAACACACGGGCAAGCGAAGTTAATATAGAGAATTTAAAAATGAGACATAACAGAGCCCTAGGAACGCCAGCATTTATTTGATACATATTAGAGTTGAAACCGTCCAAAACAACATAAATTGATAGTATCTAAAAGATAACTTCTAATCCAATGAAGCCGTTTTTTATCGACACCATAAGCACGCATTTTGACAAAAGAGCTTGATGCCAAACTCTGTCAAATGCCTTGTAAATAACGAGTACAACAGCTTTGCTTTCACCAAATTGATTCAAAGACCGGTTCCACTGTTCAGTAAGAAATACCTTCAAATCACCAGTAAAACGTTGCCCACGAAATCCGTACTGCCGGCCAATTAAGGATTTCGTTGGTTTCAAGATATTTCGTGAGCTGAAAATTGATCAGCGTTTCCATGACCTTGGAAAGAAAGGATGTAAGTGCTATGGGTCGGTACGAAGAAGGAGACCACGGCTCGCCCTTTTTTGGGTATGGCTGGTCAAAGCCTTTTTTTACCTTCTCGGAAAGAGTCTAGAAGAATAGGATAGATGAAAAAGCTTACGCAATGGTAATGCTAGCTTGGAAGAACACCTCTTCAGAACTAATGGGGAATTACTATCTGCCCTAGTGGATTTGTGAGCGTTGAGATCGGTTAAAACTATAGCAACTGCACGAGTACGAATGAAGATCTGTCCCAAAGAGTGTTCAATATTCGGAGGTGCAGGCGGCAGCAATGCACAATCTGGAAGCTTGGAGCTAGCTGCAAAATGCGCAGCTTTGTCTTTAGAGCTGACAACTAGAATGTTATTATAAATGAGCGTTAGAATCGACGAGGAGGCTGTATTTTTGATTCTTTTCCCGATTGACCAAAAATTTTTACTTCATTGGGACATCTAATTCTAGAAGCCTCTTTACAGCTCGAGTCATACCATCCATCCTAATTTGGTTTGACAGACTTATTTCTGGAGGGGATAAAGTCTCTCATACCCATAAGGATGATGTTTGTGATTGCAACATTGCTATCGCGACCAGTTAATGCTCCCAAAGAAGTTGTTAAGGCCGTCTCAGTTGGCTTTTTCGTATTACCATACTGTTTTTTGGGGGTTTTTTCTCTAACTGCGTGGTTTATTAACGAGAAATTAACTGAAACATAAGCCATAATTAAAAGGGTACTAATAAGTATTTCTGAAAATTTTCGGAGCTCGAGTAGATTTTGTGGAACAGATTTCCATACATTTCTACATTTTCTTCGTGTTTACAAAACGCAGGAATTCAAAAAAATTTAATTTACACTATATGTCTGAAAGAAGAAAAAAAAAACAAATCAACTTCTTTGGAGAGTTTTAAAATTCAACTCGGTGAATATTTCCAACAAAGTTGTAGCAGTTCTACGTAATTCAATGGTTAAAAAAAACTTTCCCACTAAACTGCTTGCAGCAATGAATCGAAAACTTTTGACAAAACAAATTGTTAACCAATTTGCAGCAATATATTTGAGTTTATTGTGTGTATGAATGTTTTTTGTTCTTACTCTGTTTACGTGTAATCCGAATTCTATTCAACTTTGTTCTATTTAATTTATTCCCCTTCTTGAATTTAGCTTTTCAATGGCTGTGCAGCATACGCTGGTCAGCCTTTGGAACATTAGTAATTCAGGTACATAGTCCTTGGCATCAATTGATGTTTTGTTTTCGTAACTGGTTCAGAAACGAATGATGCTGAAAATAGGAAATGATCCTTGTTTGCACAATGCGTAATTTAGTTAAGAACTGCACGTTATATCATTGAGAATAAGTTTAATTGCACGTATACTTAAAGAATAAAGCATTCGCACAACCGAAAGTGTTTGCTCCGTTGATTTTGAATGAATATTCTGAAAATAAAAAATTAAATCAAAAACTGAATGAACATGAAAAGGAACATCGAAATATAAAGGAATATGCAGTATTGCTCTGAACATTTTTCTTAAAAAAAAATTAAGAAATGTGTGTATTTTTTTTGGAAATTTTTAATTTTAATGTACCCATTAATTCCGAAGAAATATTAGTAAAATTTCGACCGCACACAACCCTATCAGTGATATTTTCAAAATTAATTTTAATTTTTCATAAATATCATTCTTCGTAAGTACATGCCCACTATTGACGCGACAACTTTTTTTATGTTCTTTCCCATCGAGGGCCGAATAACGAAACTTAATATTCTGCCAAAATTTTCAAGCGCCAATAAAATTCGATTACTTTTTGATACAGAAGTTTCTGTTGTGATTTTACTTTTTTATAGTATATATAGTAATATACTATCCACATTGTACAGAGAAAAGGTCTTTTGTTTGTTTGGCTGTTTTTTCTGAAGCATAAAGTTTTGCATCCTTTTATTGAAGGAAAAACTCAACAGCATGCTGTGAGAAACATCCCTTTTCGCAAACAATAAGAACATTTAAATTATTGTAAAATACGATTATTTTCATATCCATTTCCAATTTTTTGCATTTCGTATTGTAAGTTTATCAGAGGCTTCAATAGGAAAGAACACAAAGATATTCCAGGATAAAGTAGTTTCTTTTCTATTCTACAGTACGTGTTTTTGCAACTTATTTCAAGATATCATTTATAGAAAATAAGTTTTAATTTCAAAAGGTAAATAATCCCTTCATTCGTAAAACGTAAGAGATTTAGTTCACCATTAGTGTCCTGCATTGGCGAATGAAATGCAACTAGAACTAGATTTTATGTAAAGAAAAAATTATACAAATTGCATTAATAATGGTGTAGAGCTTAGCACACATTTGGCGCATTAAGACTGGGTTGATTTGAAGTTTCAGTTTAAACTAACATAGAAAAGGGTCACGAAAGCATAAATCATTAACCTCATGACTTAAAGAGTAAAACTATATTCAAAGCAAACTATTTAAAAATTTTAATTATGTTAATAATTTCAACTCAACAACACACACACACACTGAATGCTTTGTTAAAATATTTTTTAAACGTATTTCCTAATTTGAGAGCAACATATTTTAATGGCCTCCAGTGCAAGTATATCTTATAAGGAAAAAAAACTGAAGAAATTGAAATGGCTACCAGATTTCAATAGAAGCACACATTCATGCTGCTTTGGTTGTTTTTAATTGGTTTTCAATCCATGAGCATCACATCGTAGTGCCTTCTTTGACTCTTTTCCAATTATTCCAAATAGAACGTTACACTTCCAAATACTTCCTAAGGATTAGACAAAAGTTTTGCTTTGTAATACGGTTTTTGCTGTCAAAACGATGCAATTTGCCATTCTTTGGATAAAGATCTGCAAATAATGTTGTTTAAGTTAAAGATATTTTTCAAAGCTTTTTATTATTCATTTAAATAATTTACAATTTGAACTAAAAACTAAAACCATAACTAATAAGGAAAAGTTTCAGCTCAACAATAGGGACCCAACGTAATTACATTGTCTTATATTTTTAAAAGTTTTATATAACTTCACTTGTCCGTTTACCACAAATCTTGCAAGTCAATTTAATTCAACTTCAGCTTGGAATCCAGAAGCTTAAAAAAGTTTCAAAATTATTTTGCAAGGCTATTTTTACAAACTTCTCGTTATCCAATCAAATTGAAATTTCACACATGTAGTGAATTGGTTCCTAGAATTGGTTCAACTGAGTTGTACGATGAGTGAATATTTCTTGAACCGATTGGTCTGATTATAGATTATAAGAGTTGCAACTCAATGTTCATAAACTTGCCGTTCTTTACAATTTAGTTAAATTTTTGCACAACCATGTGGTCCCCAGTAGCATGCAATATTAAGGTACCAATGAACTCTTCCGATGATAAGCTCGTAATGTAGAAGCCTTGTCGTTGTGAAGTCTTGCAAGTCCATTTTAATGTACAGGGTTTTTCAATAAGAATAAAACACAAACTGTTCGACTTTTGAACTAACTTTTTTTTTATTAACGAATTTGAACATATACATATGACACATTTAAGTATGAAACTCGATTTCTTTTGCATGACCACCGCATGCACGTTTTACGAAGTCCAATCTTTGAACCCAATTTTCGACCACTCTTTCGCATAAATCACTGAAATTCCAGCAATTTCACGTTCAATATTGGCTCTGAGCTCTTGCAACGTCGCCGGCTTATTGGCATAGACCAATGACTTCACATAACCCCAAAGAAAATAATCTAGAGGTGTCAAATCACACGAGCGCGGCGGCCACTGGACGGGCCCATTTCGCGAAATAACACGCTCATCGAACTTAGTCTTCAATAACGCGATTGTATCGTGTGCTGTGTGGCATGTGGCCCCGTCCTGCTGAAACCACATGTCGTCCAAGTCCATTCCATTCAATTGCGGCCAAAAAAAATCGTTTATTATATCGCGGTACCGATGTCCATTAACAGTAACGTGGCGATTGTTATCGTCGATGAAAAAATATGGCCCAATGACGCCGCCGGCATGTAATCCGCACCAAACAGTGACTTTTTCGCAACGGTGCCTCATGAATCACGTGTGGGTTGCTTTCTGCCCAGTAACGCATATTTTTCTTGTTGACAAATCCTTCTAGCCAAAAGTGGGCCTCATCGCTGAAGATGATTTTTCGGTGAAAATCTGCTCTTAAAGTAGCAGCAACAGAACGATTATTTTGATAAAAAATTTGCACGATTTGCAATCGCTGTTAACATGTGTAGCATTCCATAATGAAATGTACTAATGAAGTTTTCAAATGACAAAAGAACAATAAAAAATATGGCGTCGTTCGCCGTCCCTATCGGAGAAAAGTTGAAGCGCACCTGTTGAAACACCCGATACTTACCTTCATCCAATCGATTTTAAATTTCATATACATGTGCAGTACTGATAACAGATCAATGCTTTTGTTCCACTGAGCTGGTCTGATTATGGACTTGGCAGGTACAAGGGTTTCTTTGATTTCACCTGTTAGTTCGCTGAATATTCGATTTTAAACCTCCTGTTGTCCAAATAAGTTGATATTTAGCACAGATATGCAGTCACGATGACAATCCAATGCTATGTAATCGGAAGGCACAAGAATTTATTTCATTTCTTATTTTTTGTTCGCAGGTTGATTTTGATAAAATTTCCATTATCCAATTGAGTTGAAATTAAATAGTTCTGAGAAAAATATAAGTTATGGTACCAGCAAGCAGATCCGATGACGAAATCAGAGCGTACCGAGTTCATCTTCTTCACGATGTCGAAATCGCGGCAACGCTCGCAGATCTCATTATTAAAGAGCCTCCGGAATCGTCCTTTCTCACATACGGGACCAACAATCCTACGAAAGACTTTCCTCTCGAACGCGGCTAAGAGGTCAGAATGCTTTTTGCAAAGCACCCAAGTCTCGGATTAATATGTGAGTACTGGTATGACCATTGTCTTATACACCAGCAGCTCTTTTTTTATATAATACGCATACGCAAAAAGGGGTTCGCACCATTTTAATGCTCGGCTATATGCTTGGTACTGCGTGGGCGTTAAGGAAAAGGAGGAGAGAAGAGGAGATGTCTATGAGCTTGTGTTTTGAATGCCTGTGGATCATAGTTATGTGGAAAGACAGAGCTTACCAGAGTATTCCACATACGTGTTGTACGGCTGAAGAACGAATCCCTGAACTTAACTGTACGTCCGAAGATGGGCTTGAGGGTAAACTAATAAGCATTCAGAGCGTCACGAGTATTGCGTTTGAATACAATGAGAGATGGCATGCAGCATCAGCAAAAGAGTGAATTACATTAGAAGTAATGGATCAGAGATCATTAATAAAAATAAGAAAGAGCGTCGGAGACATAAAAGAGCCCTGGGGAATGCCAGCAGTTATCTGACATATTTTAGACTGGAAACCGTCCAAAACAACTAAAATGGATAGGTTCTAAAAGATTGCTTCTATTCCAATGAAGCCGTTTTTCATCGACACCATAAGCACGCATTTTGCACATAAGAGCTTGATGCCAAACTCTGTCAAATGCCTTGGAAATATCGAGTGCAACAGCTTTGCCGTAACAAAATTGATGCAAAGACCGAGACCCTAAGAGACACTTATTCGCACCAAAATTGAAAAACAATTCAAATTTGCAAATTATGTTTGCAAATAAAAATACATTTTTGCGACAAATTGCAAACTCGACTTACCCGCACAGACAGACATACACAAAAGCGAGCTAGTAAAAATGTTTTAAAAAGGAACGGGTGGATTCTGAGTAAATAATTTTGGGCAAAAATCGTATGGTATGGGGATGGGGCGTCTATTTCAACACTTACTGACTTGCAGTAAGGTCATTTCAGAATACTACTTACAAAAGATATGAAGTCATAATTTTTAAACTATTCAACAAAATCTACCAAACATACAAAAGATTATTACTTTTTACTGTTTTATCGATTTTTAACAACCTCATTTTTATATAGAGGTTATTGCCTTAAAAATTGAAAATTTTTGTGAATAATCATATATTTTTCCTGGAAATGTAAATCCAGCTGAAAGAAGAAAAAACAACTTTATATCACTCATTTAGCTGTCGTACATTTGGCAGTATATATTTATATACAGGGTGTATCCGTTAAGGTTGCAAATACTTAAAGCGGTGATTTCTTCAAAAATTTCGTGAAAAAATTCGTATGGAAGGGGGTGGTCTTTCTTCATCCCCTGCGGTGTACGTAGTGTTTTATTGCGAAGAGACCTACTTTTGACGGATACGGATTCTCCCTGTATAGTGGCTTCCTAAGTTCGTTGTAATTCCTTGTCTGTGATAGCTAACTGTGAGATAATATCCAATGATCTGATATCTTGGTTTTGGTTTTCCCTTACCATCATCACTCACCACAACTAAGAATGTTATTAGAATTTTCACATATATATATTTTGAAATTTTTCACAATTGACTATGCCGACAACTTAATCTACTTAGGGACTCAATTTTATTTCTTACTTCTGCAATCCGCAAATACATGACTTTGGCTAAAACTAGGCATTTCTTCCCAGCAGAAATCAAGTGCACCATCTGAGTTTCCTGTATCTTTGATTTTACCAATGCGATGTTGTCTCTACCAGTACGTGACGTCGATTAGATTCAAGTTTCAATCTCATTTTGAAAATGTTTCAATGTGGCGCCGACATGTCAGTGCGCCAGGTTTTGTGAAATGTATTCAACACAGAATCTTAAATATTATTTCATGATGAAATATTTGCTTGTGGCGCAATGGATCACGTCCCCTCGACAAAAGTAAGTAATTTTTTTTTATTTCAGTTTTTAGCTCTGTCATTAAATTCTCAATAAAAAGTATTTGTTTGCAAAGCGTGGCAATAATGTAAAGTAATTTTACGTTCAGTTCAACAGTTGAAGACAAGGTCAATATTTTGACACATATTTTACGGATAATTCAAAGAATTAATTTACAATATTTGAAAGAGCCGGTATAAACTAAGTAACTTTTTTTGCATTGCATAATATTCATGGTATGTACTTCTTCGGATTTTCAGAGACTACTAGGTATTTCTTAAAATCAATATAAATCTGCTTTGTACTGTTCGCATTGTATTGTATTGTTTCTGCGTTCCGAGATTTTTTTTTAGCTCTTAAAGAGCGCAATTGTACCCAACTAAGGTAATTTTGCCAAAAGCAAATTTTAAAGTGTCGTTAAAAATTTATTAGACAAAATAGATTCCAGCACCGTCTTTCTTCAAAAATGGGGAGACACCTTAGCATATCCTGAAAAACTTCTGCGCTTTTGCGCGAAATTTATATCGAAATTGAACGGTTGAAAATATAGTTTCTAATGAAATAAGGAAGGGTTAGATATATTTACACATAACATAGCATTTTTGAAAAAACTGCTTGAAGCAAAACACTGGTAAATCTATTTTAATGAGAGACAATAACTTTTCGTTGAAATATGACATCAACTCACTTTTGCCGATCAGTAGAGTTTTCGTTTTTAAATACATTAATTAAAGATTAATAACTATTATTGCTCCCTTAACTTGACTCTTGAAAAAACAAACGTATGTGCTTTGGAGACCGATGGGTATGAATATACATATTATGACAGTTGGCCTTTTTTACGTACAGGCGGGCCAAAGCTATTTTCCAACTACTTGGGAAGCTTCAAAAATATATGAGAAAATAATTAAAGAAATAACATCTTGGCCAGCTGAAATAATTTAAAACTCCAGCAATTGGTTTGCTAGTTCAGTTGTGATCCTTCTATGTAAATTTAAATATCAGTGCTACTTTAAAGCTACCTTTCATTCATTATAGCGAACAAAGTGCTTCTTGATTTAAGTACGGTTCACTTAGGTTGAAGCATTACAAGCTCTGAAAGACCAATGTTCGTCTCGAGCATACATTTATTATTTATGAAGCATAAAAATTTCTAGCGTTTTTTCCTGTTGATATACGCAATGTAAGTATAAGCATCAAGAAGCAAATATAAGTAAAAATATAGGAACGGCGTGTAAATTATGGCATTTGATGATGATTTCCTTTAATTTCATTCGAATGCACTTAAGCAAATCAAATTTATTATGCCCTGTTAGCTCCGGTGAGTTCCACAAGACGCATACATAATATTTTAACGACCAATAGTCCGATTTAAATTTAATTTTCCTTCATACTAACATCCGGACTAAGCATTGCCTATAAAGAGCATAATATAAGTGTTAATATCCCGTGTTCAAGTCCTGCACCATTCCAGATAAGATTTTCTTCTCTTCTTTTTGGTACCCTTTCAGATATAACCAACACATTAAACCTCTAGTAGGCAAGTCCCACTTTAGAAGGTGTACACTAGAATTCAATTAAAAAGCAGATACACAGCTTTTGTGTCTTGTATTAATGATTTTATCTGCAGTCCCGTATAAGAAAAGACAAGAGCCCCAGTTATGTAACTTAAAAAGTTTTAATACTCACGCTTTCTTTGAAGTGATGTCAACATCATTTTCTCTCAGCCATTTGGAGAAAAATTTTGACGCATGTGTGTCAAGTATGGTCGAATAAAGGGTCATCATATATGTTAAAATACGCGTTTTTTGCGAGAAAATGGCTTCGAGCATATATAATAATAATATTCGGCACGACAGACCATTGCGGTCCAAGGCCTAGCTTCTCGCAACCATTCGTGTTGAGCATGTATATTTTTGCACACAAATGGAGGGGAACCACAATTTAATGCCGGATACGAACTGCAAATTGAGAAGCTTTCCATGACAAGTTATTACTCTCGGAACGTTTGTCACCCATTCGCGAGAGGGTGGGTACTGTGAAAAATACTTTTGGTGTTACTGGGATTCGAACCACGAACCCTCTGCTCAGTAGCCATACTCATTTCCACTGAGCCACGGCGCCCACTCGATCATATATGCTTATGTATAAAAGTTAACGGTACAACTACATGCATCACATATCTATTAAATAAAAATACACCTTGATGCCTTCTGACTGTCAAGACTTGACAATGTCATTCTTGATATTATTACGAACCATTTTCTTTGGTCAGCATAAGTGAAATTCAGAAATACATTAATAAGCGAAAATATTCCACCTGGGGTTTTTCTTTATCTAGGTGCAATGGTGCAGTTTTCAAATTTTTACTGTTCAGTATTTTAAAGTAGTTTTATTAGGAGTAAAAAAGGTATTCCTATCCAGTCTACATAAGTGGTTTAAGAAAACGATAGTAAAATTCATCGTATATGCAGTACAAAAATGTGGTTTCCTCAAAAATACCCAAAATATTGTTACGAAATTTAGACTTTCGAGTTCGTAAAGGATTTTGCAAATAAAACACAGCACAAGTACATTAAAATATAAATTACAACTTTAATAAACAGACAGTAAATATAGCACAACTTATATGAAGATAATTTTAAATGTACACAAAAACACTTATTACTTGTACTTTACAATAATTCTCTTAGGTGGTAGCTTTATCACTTTGCAAGCACTTTTACAATTTGACTGGTTAAATTTCAAAATACTAATGAAGCGAACGCCACCTCATTACTCATTAAAACTATTCCAGAAACTTCCATTCTTATAGACAGAAATATTGAGAAAAGACCAGAAAATTGTGGCCTTTCTTACAACTAACGATACTCATATGTAATGTTCCTACACACAAACCGGACAAACCGCACAAACCGGTTTGACTACATTTCTGACCACTACATAATGATTTAAACTTATAGGCGGTTACATTTCAATTTCAAATAATCTAATAAATTGTATAGCCTAAATGTATGCTATTCAAAAGTGCTTGATTCTAATTCAGTGCCTTTTTTTTAGTATGGATTATGTACATTGTGATTTATCTTAGGTTTCGAACTCATTACGTATTATCTGCGCTACTTCAAACTTCAAACTACTAACTACTTTTCGTAACAATATTATAGGTTTTCAAGTACTACTTAAAAGATGCTTACGGCTTAAAAACTGATAAGGATATGGATGGAAAAAAAACTATTTTTCCAATAATATTACTATTTAATAAGCAAAAAATGGAGAATAAATACATAGAAGCAAAATTTAAAAATGTATTTTCTGTCATAGTAAGAACCTTGCATGCATATAATTATTATTATTCTATATATTTTCTTAATGTACTACTTGTATATTCGCGAAATTCAATTCATGCTGCTTCGACTTTAACAATATATTATATTATGCTCTCAGATCCTATAATTAATGACGCACGGATCAAATAATTGTGTACGTTAATATATCTCCATCGTTATATTATTAAGCTAAAGGTATAATGAAAATTAAGTTATTTCCGAGAAATTGAATATTAGACTGAATAGCAATTAGGTATCCCATCAAATTTAATTTAGAAGCTTGATTTTTAATGTTTGTCTATGAATTTTAATTTCGCTTGAAAGATTTCGTTATCAATTTTAAATAATTGAAGCAGGGTTTATTCTTTTTACATGTAAACTGACCTTGCCTTATTTAACTCTTGCAAGGAAATGTTTTTTTTTCAATACAAACCTTATTGTTGTGATATTGTTTTCTTAGTTATAAAATTATTCCCAGATTCTTTTACACACTAAATCGCAATAACTAAAACTAAAGTGTATAAAAGACAATAATACGTAACGTGCTCATGATTACTACAAATTGTGTTCATGCGACCGTTAACTGCTACCACAGAATCAGTCATATTTTAATGTAAGCGTGCAACTGCAAATTCTGAAAGCCGTTCTTGAAATTTGGTTAACCGCAATATCAACGCAATATCAAATATACTTGACCGATTTTTTTTGATTGTCAAAAAAGCTGTCAATGGTTTTATAATGACCTTATTTACTTTCAGTTTTTGTGTTAAAAGTTTACTAAATAAGTTACAGCTTTTGGTACCTCCCTGACTTATTTATACTTAAAATAATCACAAAAGGATTACAATTATAGAGTTGGAACAATTTCTTGTTGTGATCTTAAAAAATCAAACTAACCAAAATATACAAAATGTGGTCTTGCCACAAAAAATAGCTATATGATACTTAACTTGATATCTCATGACTTTTTAGCGAGTAACCTAGTGAGTATCCAATTCACAATGCTTTCTTTAAACACTTTTTATTTGGTATTCTTATGTGTAAGGATATCAAAATTTTTAAAATTCCAATTCACTTTTGCATAGCTAGTTAGTTAATTATATAAAGATATTGCCCAGTGCTTGATCTGGGTCATTGCACAGTGTACAATTTATCCGTTTGCTGTTTATTAGGAGGACGAGAATGATGCACTAAAAAGACGATTCTACGAATAAAACACAACAATGAAGCTTAATTTGCAGTTTGGAAATGATGATTGCACTAAAATAATACGTTTTGCTACAAATGTAAGGACAGTTTGTCCTGTGAAACCTGCATCAGTGGATTTTACGACAAAGAAGACCAAACATTATTGGAAACTGCAATTCGAGGAAGGGTTTTCTTGATTGCGACAGTTAATATTTAATCTGCAATTCAAGAGCAAACGGATATTACATAGAATAAAGATAACTGACTTACGTTATAAGGAGATTTTTTACACACATAGATTATTTAGCTATATATTTTTTCAATTCATACCATCACTCGATTTCGCGATAGTAAAGCCAAATATAAATTCACAATTGAAAAATAACGATGTGTGGGACATTTTATTGCCTTTACGCTCTACCAACCGCAAAAGGCGATTGGCGGAAAAAATTCTATTTGTCTCCTTTCAAAATACAAAATTGAGCGTAGAAGTCGAACAGCAAAAAGGAAACAGCTTTTATTGTGAATATTATTTTACAATGAAAACACGACAATTGGAACATATGGAAGCAACAAAAAATGTTTGTAGGCATTTCAAGTTTTTGGCACATGACCTGCCTTGTGCTGTTCGCTGTTGGAAACAACACTAAAAATGACAGCAGATAGTGATACAAGTAATACAGTAAGATATTGTTTTGGGTAGAAATTCAATTTGCTAAAATCATTGAAAACAACAAAATAGCACAATTATGGCGTTGGGAAGTATTCAATTTATCATTTTCTCGTGTGAGACAGAATTTTAAATATGAGTGTAAATTCAGTTTAGAAATAATGTCGCCGAGCATTTAGATAAATAGATTTTCATAGATGTGACTGGCAATCGATAATGCATGAATTAAAAATGTTCAAATTAATACTAGTTTCAGAAAAATATATAAAAATCACAGTAGCACAATTCTTTAATTCAAAAATAGCAGCCAATAATATTATGAAACTCTGGCTGACAATATAAACCTGTAAGTACTTCATTCACATCGGAGACGAGACTAAAAACAGTTTGATCTTTCAAATCCTATGTGAAAAACGAGGATATTTAAATCAAACATTTATTATTTTAAATACAGAAATTTCTGAATAGTTTACAACAAATTGGTTGGAGAAAATATAATTTACTTATATGTACTTATAAAAAAAACGTATTTTTTATTATCTCATTTTTCGCTTAGGTAATCAGGAAAATTTTATTCATATTTTTTTTAGGACTGACCTCTGTGTTTGCTTTTTCGTAATTATCCTGCATTCACCAGAACTGACACGATTATTAAAATGCTGATCATGGAAAACTAATTTTCGAATTGGATTTTGTTTAATAAAATCTACTCAGAACAAAATAAGAACAATCTGTTTAAAAAGAATGTACATGACTTCAATACACAATTTTTAAGTACATGTGTTATTATAGCAACACGGTCTGCAATTTTTTTTTTAAATGTGAACTCAGCTCCCGCAGCACTTTCTTTTCTGCTTCTATCCCAACATTTGCAAGCCCACACTGTGCCTATGCATTATAAATGTACAAATCCATTGAAGCGTGCGCAAATTATATAAAAAAGAAGATCGAAAAAAAGAAAAAAAAAACGTATTAGCACTAATAATTAGAACTAATAATACTCTAAGCTCTTTATGACTTTAATTTATATACAATTATTATAAACTATAAATATTAATTTCAAGTTGTCACAAGTAGTAGAAGTGTAGTCCTAATAATAGCCTAAGAATGTAGATTAAGAGAGAATTATTCATTAGTACAAGTACGAGTAATCAGGGTTTTTTTATAATGTTCAAGGGGTTTGCATTCTTATAATGCTTAGCACAGCGTGGGTGTTGGAAATAAAGGAGAGGGAAAGGTGAGATGTCTATGGACATGTCTTGAATGACTGTAGATCATACAAATGTGGAAACATAGAGTCGTCCAATTCATTCCACATTTTTTTGAGGCTAAAGAAGGAATCTCTGACTTGGTTGCTACGTGCGAAGCTAGGTCTAATGATAGACTCGTGAGCTTGAGTTGAGGCACAGGTATTTCAGTTGAGTTGGAGGATGATCGGGATGCATATGGATATTTCTTTTGAACGCCGTTTGCTTATGGAAAATCGATAAAACAGTTACAAGCAAGAAACATTCCTAAGATGTTCAAGCGATTCGATTGTTTTCGCGATATTTACGTCAACAATTTGTTTGATCGCGCTGTTCTGAATTCCGTCGAGTACGTGCCATGTGGTCTTGGGAGTACATGCCCAGACAATACAGTTGTATTAGAGTTAAGGGTGAATATATGCCTTGTAAATAGTAGCCATGTCTCTGGTCTTGAAGTACATTTTTAAACGTTCTAGAAAGCCTAAACATTTCCCAGCATTCTTAGCGATGGCTCATCCCAACGAAGCTTGTTGTTGAGTATTGCGAGTTTTTCAGTTTTTTTGATGCAGGATCAATTCATGGATAAAGGTTAGAGAACTAAGCGTTAAATTCTACTCTATTGTGTATTCCGCACCTTGTTATGCTATCAAGGTCAGAATTTAATGTACTTAACATTCGTTCTTGTTTAAGTTCCACTTGTGATGAAGAGTGGCGTGGAGAAAGCGCGAACTCGTATGAAAAGCTAAGAGTGCTGTCGTCACCGAAAGAATGAATTGTATTAGAAGTAACGGATAGGAGATCATTATTGAAAATGAGAAATAACGTCGGAAACAAAACAGAGCCCTGGTGAACACCGGCGTTTATGCGGTGAACATTGGATTTAAAACCGTCATATACAAAATGAATTAAATGGTCAGAAAGTTAGTTACTAGTCCAAACAAGAAGGGTCCTATCAATTCCATAGGCGTTCATTTTCGACAAAAGAGCTTGTTGCCAGACTCTGTCAAATGCCTTGGAAATATTGTGCGCAACAACTTAACTTTCATCAAATTTGTGAATAGACTGGTTACACTTTTCAGTGAACGTTGCCTTCGAAAATCGTACCGCCGGTCACTAAGGATTTTGCATAAGCTTACGTTTGATCAGCGTTTCTATGACTTTAAAAATTATGGATGTAAGCGCAAAGGGTCGGTACGAGGAAAGAGACAACGGTTCGCCTTTTTTAGAAACAGGCTTTACAATAAAAAAAATTTAACTTACCTAAATTTGATAAAATTTTCTGTATAGCTTTCATTTTGGTAACTGAACGATAATGTACATTTTATCAACAAAAAACATGTACAACAGTCTCTTATGCTTAGGAAATTGTTTAAATAAGGAAAATATGACTTTACGGTACATACATGCCCGTAGGATATAAATTTTATCAATTTCTCCATGAACCATCTGTAGAAAGAAATGGAAAAAGCGGAAATTAATTAGTGAACAAATCCAGGTTAAAAATAACGATTTGCATATATTTCCAAAACCTCAAAGAACACGTTCATTTCAGTTTTTTTATGTACCGTTTTTTTTTTAATTCATAAACGTATCGGTATTATGAGGTGCAGGGATAAATTATGGATGCGTTTTGCGTCATAATAATCGCAATTATTTCAGTTAAAATATTAGAAAACCAAACTAAAAGCATAAAAAATATCCTTCACTGCTTCAGAGTTGGTATCGTAAGATGTCACTGTCAATGCACTACATTCCATAACTCCGGTTTCTTGTCAAAACTTCAAGTTGTCAATAAACTTTGTGCTTAACAGCAACACATTGATTTGCTGATTCTGATAGGAATTGCAGAGTAGCAAAAAGTTTAAGCATGCTTACATCAAAGGCGGACAAGTTATCGTCTGGTAAAAAAGTATCCAATTTATGTTAACTCGATACTTAGCTATATAGCTTCTTTTTGCTCTTTTGCCGATTAGTAAGATGGCTTTTTACATGTATATTTTTTATATGTACTTTCTGTCCAAGGCACTCAAATGGTAATACATGTCAACAACATGCAATCAGGTGCAATGTGTATCGCTATCTACGTGTACAGGCTTTTATGATTGCCAGAAGTTTGCGAAGGAATCAGAAACTGTTACGCTTGTTCGGAAATGTTTATTTTCAATTTTAATTTTTTTGTATATCCAGTAAATAACATTACAGACTAAAATTGAGTAGGATATTTACACAGTTTTGGTAATATAAGTGTAAAAATGAGGACTGTTTACATTTCAATGTTAGTATGTTAGTAAGTAAGTTCAGTTAATTTTAGTTCTTTTCCAATTAGATACTTATTTGTTTGTTTTAAGGGTTTTTTGCCCCACAACATCAAGAAGTTTCACATACACCGCGCGTAAAGGTTACATGGACTGTTTTTTTTAATTCTCTATATTAACTTCGTGTGCTCGCGGATCTGTTTGTTTGCTTGTCTGTGTCGTGGAATCTTGCGATAAATTTATAAATCAATTCCAAAAGCCCGATTTTATTGAAACTTTGCACACATATGTATTTCCGGCGACAATACTATCTGTTAAAATTTGGATCCCTAAGGCCCAAGGGGTGTCCATATGTATTTTTTTTTTAAATTAACCCGTTTTTCTTCAAATTTTATACACATGTAGTTCCAATGGACAACTCTTTCAGTAAAAACTTTGGAGTGATCGGGCCCGGGGTCGGGATATTTTCTTCAAATTTTATACACACACGTGTTTAATCCGATGGACAAAACTTTTTGTAACATTTTAAGTTAGAGAATATAACTTTAAAAGTTTGTGAGAAACTCTACAAGCTTAAAGAAAAGAAAGGAACTTATTACTATTTCTCTCTTTACTACTCTTTAAAAACACACTTTATACTCTTTACACTAACAGACATCCAGAATATTCGAATTAATTAGAAACGAACGACAAGTATAGGAGAACGACAAGTATATCAGAACAACCTGCATTCCATCAAATGAATCCAAATGGAAAACAACAAATCAAACGCTAGCAAGCTACACAAAGAGACACATACAATATGCAGGAATCATAACAAATATCTCGAAAGCTGAAGAGACAGTAATTTCTGGGGCTGAAATTCCGGGCGTAGAAGAAGAAAAAAAGACCCACTTTAAGAATACTGTCATTAATAGTGCAAAATCATATTAGGCTGTTTTCCACGTTTGATGATTATTGAGCTAGCGACTAAACGTAAAAATGTTAGGAATATTGCGTACCGAGCAATACTACAATCTCGCAACAAAACGCGGACACGAGAAGAAGAATATAAAGAACACAGAAGATATAATAAAAAAGCTCACCAGTGAAAGAAAGAAGCTTGGACGAACAAGAATTTCGTCCGTGAACTCGAATAGTACAGAGAACAAGAATCGCACCATGATCCGAAGTTCACCAACGAAACTGTAGTTTTACATAATAAACACTGCGTTGCACGTTCACAAAAAACAACGACAGTAATCTGATCGCCCATCTGAAGGGAATCTTTGAGCGATTGGAAAATAATTTTTATAAGTTGCTGAATGGACAGTTTATTGAGGAATTCGATGCTTCATCAATAATAATAAAAATCAAGAGGTGCGGGAGCTCCCAATTCATGAACTATTAGTTCAAGAAAAATGATGGTAGAGATCTGGAGAAAAGGCGATACAACCATTTCAACCATTTTCTTGGTACTTATGTAACTTTGTTTAGTATCGCGTATACAATTTTCTTCTTTTTCCTTCATGATTAGATAGCTCATATATGAAACTCATAATTAGCCCACACTAGTGTGAACTGGACTAAGGCATATTTGACCGGGCGGTGGCAAAGGAGACTCTGATGTAATGGCGTGAGTGACATCAGTGGTAGAAACACAGGAGCTGTACTAGAAGCTTTTATTAAGAGGGTAGCACGAAATTTGGGGCTTCATACAAATGAGACAAAAACACAGTACATGGTGGCCACGTCTGCAAGCATGAGATCCAAGATTTAGCTATCGCTCCACTGATCGCTAATTTGCAGTAGCATGGAATCAGAAAAGCTCACATGTTCCTTAGCGGAAGAAGAGATCGTGCAAAATATTTTTGGCATTGAACTGCAAACGTCCTGCTCAGAAGTTCAACGCACTAACCACATGAGCCACAGAATCCACGGTCCTACCAGCATTTACATATGAATCCGACAATTCGGTGCTTAGCAAGAATTCATTATCTGACCTCTTATTCACGTTTCAGAAGAAAGTTTTAAGGAGAATTAATGGTCCAATTGCAGTGAATCGAAAGAAAGGAGGAAGAGGTTTTAGCGTTTCCTGTTCCCCAGTGGATGATTCATGATGTGGTGTTAAGAGCATTGGTGATTCTTATTGGCAATCTTACTCTTAGTAAACGTCGTAGACATTTATTGACGATTTCTTTTAGAATGTACACACGCTAAAGGGATTTTCACCCTATAATGCTTAGAACAGCGTGGGCTTTAGGAAATTAGGAAGAGGAAAAGATGAGATGTCTACGCACGTGTGTCTTAAACGACTGCAGATAATACAAATACAGAAACACATAATCAGGTAATTCATTCCAAATAACTATAGTGCCTCTAAAGAAGGAATCTCTGAATTGGTAAGTACGTCCGAGAATAGGCCTAATGGTAGACCCGTATGCTCGAGTTGAGGCACGCAAGTGTTACGGATGGGTTTAATAATGGGCGGGATGCATCTGGATATTTCTTTTAAACACCGCTTGTGGAAAAAGCGATAAAAGAGTGACAAATAGGAAACATTCTTACGATGTTCAAGCGATTGATTGTTTTCGCGATATTTACGTCACCAATAAGTTTTATCGCGTGGCTCTGAATTCTGTCTAGTAGATGCAATACAGTTGTATTCTAGATCTGAAACTTGTTGTCGACGCACATACCGAGAATTGCGAGTTTTTCAGTTTCTTCGTTGCAAGATTCATTCATGAATAAAGGTTGTGGGTTTAAATTATGCTTGGACGACAGTAGACAGCATTGAGTTTTGGAAGATTCAACTCTGTTATGTAGTCCCCACCTTGTTATGCTGTCAAACTCAGAATTTAACGTGCCTAACATACGTTGTTGTACAAGTTCCACTTGCGAGGAAGCGGGCGTGCAAAAAGCGTAAAATCATATGAAAAGCTAAGAGTGGTGTCGTCAGCGAATGAATGGATTGGATTAAAAGTGGCGGAAAGGAGATCATTAATGAAAATCAGAATGAGTGTTGGAGACAAAATAGAGCCTAGGGGAACACCGGCGCTTATGCAGTGAACATTCGCTTTGAAGCCGTCCAATACGACCTGGATTGAACGGTGAGAAAGGTAGTAACAAATCCATTCAAGGAGAGTCTTATCAATTCCATAGGTATTCATTTTCGACAAAAGAGCTTGTTGCCAGACACTGTAAAATGTCTAGGAAAAATCGAGAGCAACAACTTTGCCTTCGCTAAATCTGTGAATAGACTGTTCAGTGAGCTAAGCCATCAAGACACCTGTTTCTGATTTGAATGCGGTGCCCATATAAGTTGGTCACTTTCCAAGTTTTGCATGTGTATATCAGGACTAGAAGAACATTGAGCCTCAGGTTTCAGGATAACAACGGAGAGATGTTATACAGCATGATGTATGTTCTAGTGTGCTTTGGTGCCTTGTTGATTCAAGAGCGCACTTCAGCGCTAGAGCCACCATTCTTTAACATCACTCTGCCAAAGTAATAAATGAACTATTTCTTGTCCATTGGTTACAACATTTTAATGGTTTGTACGTTTAAAACCTAGAGACAAATAAAGAAAACAATATGTTATATTTATATATATATATATAATTATGTAATTTGTAATATGTTTATGCAATTAACAAGGCACGCTGACAAAAATGATTCTTTAAATGGCAATTATTCGAGTAAATGTAGGATGAATTGATTCGATAATATAATTATTATGGTTACACAATCATGGTTGGACTTCATTATTCGAAAAACATAACATAGAATTATGCTTTTCGTTCAAATTAAAATTTAATACTAAGCAATTTAATAATCTAATCGGAAAACTTTGCAAATAATCATTATTATATAATTTCGGCGGTTTATCGTTCCATCTGCAATGTGACTATTAACTGCTGTTATAATACATGTGATATACAAAATTTACATTTGCAAATTATTTATTATTGCTGACTGGGAATTATGTATTCATTTTTATCAGCTATAATAATTTTAGAGAGTTTTAATTTTTTTGTATGGATTTTATGTTGTGGTTTGAATTTGTATTTACGCCCTTAATTGTGGTTTATTTTGAAATTAAAACAATAGCTATTCGACTAAAAAATTAAAAAAACACTCATTCCAACATCCAACTCATGCCGAATTAACTTCTGTAATAAACGGGCTTCTTATTCATTTTTAGGAACATTTCCGTTTAACTAAGCAACAAGCTTTCAGAGTCATAATGGCTTTATTAGTCGATTCAAAGAAGGCACACAAAAGAACATTACGGCCTGCTGAGCATAAGCATTTCTCAACAACACAATTGTAAAATAATGAAATCATCGTAGCTCGTAGGAAAATAATCATGAAATTGCCTGCGATTGAAAAAAATATTCATATGTAGGTACTCTTGGTCCAAAATGGTTTGATCTCTCTCTCTCTCCCTTTTTAACTACCTAGGTCAGGGGTCGGCAACCTTTTGAGTCGAAAGAGTCAAAAATTACAATTTACAAAATTTCAAAGTTTTTGAAGAGCCACAAAATTTTTTCTTGCCAACAATTAATAGTACTCGCATAAATAAAGTTTTTTGATAAAAAAAAACTAATCTATTTATTCATAAGAAAAAATGTCTATTTATTTATATATAAGTAGTGTTTTTCACAACAAATTAGATAGTTTATAAATGGCATTATTAGATAATTACATATTTTTTAAATAAAAAATGATTTGAGCAAACCAATTCAATGGGAGCGTTGGCTTTGCATCGTTTTAGAAAGTTTGGATAAATTTGGCTCATAACTTGTTGTTTTAAGTTTCAAACACGACTTAATTTGTTAGTTGACTTCTTACTTTACTTTTAATTATATTCATGCAAGAGAACGCTTGTTCGCACGAATATGTCGATCCGAAGATAGTCAGCACTCCAAATGCCAACTTCTTTACCTCACTGTAGCAATCTCCATGCTATATCCATTAGCTATAAGTGCCTCAACTTGCGGCATTTCTTTTAAAGCTGTCCACTTTTGTTGCGTTACGTACATACTTTTTTGGACCTCCAACCAGTATTGCCAAACATATAAACAATCTAAAACTGCAAATACCAACCTACTTTGATCCTCAGAGTTCGAAAATAGGTTTATTAAATAACAATTTACTTGTAATTATTATTTTATCGCTAAATTTTAAATAATAATAAAAGCTATAAAATAGATAAATAATAAAATAAGTAATTTATTAAATATATATTTTAATAAAAACACTTTCGCAGTAATATCCTACAGTAGTACTCTTTCTTTTTTGATAATTCTTATTGATTTAAAAAGTAGTTAGGTATCTTATTTGGAAAAAAATATGTATACACAATATGTATTTTAAAAATATAATACTTAAAATGTTACCCGCCTTTACTTCGGTTTTCTTATTATTATTATTATATATATGTACATACAGAACTTTGAGAACATAATTCGCTTCTAACTCTTTTTCTTGAAACAACAAACTATAAAAAAAGCGTCTATAAAAAAAGTCGAAAGCGAATTAAAACCAACATAGAAACATCTGACGACGCGACGGCGTCATTCAAGAGCTTCCGATGGACTGACGACAGTGACGACTCGTGTCAGGGGGGAGGGGTGCGGTGAAAAGCGATTCAGAACGATTTTTAAATGTTTTTTTTTTTGATAAAATAAATAATATCTGCGTATTGAACTAAAGAGCCGCAGCTTCACATCCAAAGAGTCTCATGTGGCTCGTGAGCCGCAGGTTGCCGACCCCTGACCTAGGTTCATGAATTCAGTGAACTTGCTTTAATGGTCTAATGGTGATTGGATTGGATGTTCTCGTGTGTAACTAATCGGAACAATGCGGGTGGAGTTTCTGTCAAGTGCCATTATGTTTGCACAGAGGAGTTTATGCTACGTACATTTTTGACTAGGGGGAGCGTTACGAATTAGCTTAGGTGGTTAAAAATATCAAAGTATCTGAGGACATTGCATCTCTTGATTTTAAATTTTTCGAATAATTTGCATTTGCATATATCGTATTTTAAATGAACTAAGAAAAAACCCAAAATGCAATTTATAAAATGTGTAAAATGTATATCTACCAAGGATAATGGTGCACTTAATCAGTGGATACTATTTTCCAAATTATGCCTTGAGTTTTTTTAAATCAAAGAAAGCTTAAGATGTTTGATTGTGTATTTTTATTTGATATGAAGTACATACTCACACAATATAAAAATATCCTAAACTATTTATTTAAAGTTTTAAGGCTACAGTTAAATTTCGCTACTGACAGCTTCATTTGGTTAATACTTTCAATTGAATATTATGCCATCTCGTCGTTGTATCCTTACCTTTTTTGAATTGTCATAATCGATAGGAAGAAACTGTATTTTCTAAAAGAGCATCTTCATAATATGGTAAGACATACGCTGAAAAAATCAGCTTCAGGGAATAACACCTGGTCCGCACTCATGAAAAACTAGTGCATTATAAATCCAAAGGATTAACAAATAATAATATTCGGCGCTACAGACCGTTGCGGTCTAAGACTTAGTTTAGTTGTGCATGTATATTTTTGCACACAAATGGGAGGGCACATTTAACGTGCTTAACATACGTTGTCGTTCATGTTCCACTTGCGACGAAGTCGGGCGTGCAAAAAGCGTGAAATCATATGAAACGCTAAGAGTGCTGTCGTCAGCGAAAGAATGGATTGGATTAGAAGTGAAAGATAGGAGATCTTTAATGAAAATCAGAAAGAGTGTCGGAGACAAAACAGAGCCTTGAGGAACACCGACGTTTATACGGTGAACATTGGATTTGAAACCGTCCAATACGACCTGGATTGAACGGTCTGAAAGGTAGTTACTTGTCCAATCAGGGAGGGCCTAATCAATTCCATAGGCATTCGTTTTAGACAAAAGTGCTTGATGCCGGACTCTGTCATATGCCTTGGAAATATCGAGTGCAACCACTTTGCTTTAACCAAATTTGTGAATAGGACTCTGTCATATGCCTTAGAAATATCGAGTGCAACCACTTTGCTTTAACAAAATTTGTGAATAGACCGGTCGCCAAGGCTTTTATGTGATTCAAGGTATTGCATAAGTTTACGATTGATCAGCGTTTCCATGACCTTAGAAAGTAATTGGTCGGTACGAGTAAAGAGATGACGGTTCGCCTTTTTTAGGAACAGGCTAGAGAAATGCTGTTTTCCTATTCCTTTGACGACTCCAGAAGAATAAGAAAAATGGGAAAGCATGCGCAGTGGCAATGCCAACGTTGAAGAACCGCTCTTCAAAACTATAGCGGGAATACCATAAGGCCCAACAGATTTATGAATGTTGAGAACATTTAATACTCTAGCCAATTGAGGAGTACGAAAGTAAATCTGTCTACTACAATTTAATGCCGTATCCTTACGGCGAATTAAAAAACTTTCCACAACAAGTTATTACTCTCGGATATTTGTCAGACATTCGAGAGAGGTGGGACCGTAAAAAATACTTTTGAAGTTTTCTGGAATTCAAACTACGAACCTCCTGCTCAAAAATCCATGCAATAACTACTGAACCACGGCGCCCACAACGGATTAATACTATAATATAATAAAACTTATATTCATGAAAGCTTATAATGTGCCTAAAAAACAAAATTTTAATTAACAAAGTGGAAAACTTATAGCATAGTTTTAAACTTTGTGACTACAATTGTAAGTCTTAAACCTACTCTGCAGAAAGAATTACTAAAATATTTGAATTGAAATAATTGTTAGATTTATTGCGACACTAACAAGGCTACTGAGATTAGTATCGTAGAAGTGCTCAAACACTTCTATTCTAACTTGTTGGTCCTTCAACTCCTTCAAACGCTAACGATCTGTTGAAATAAAGGCATATTATGCATATGCTCTATGAAAACAAAGTACCCAAGGAATGTAGCATAATTTAGGCAGAAATATTTATAACTCACATAATTTCACACAAACCTTTTAATTTCTACCTTTAACTAAGAATTAACATACGGCAAGGAATAAAATTAATGCAGAGAGCTCTGTTGTTCACGAGAAAAAAAGCCAAAACCCAACTGATTAGGAAAAGATGCACAGGTCTTAGGGCCTGCAAGCAGTATTTTTCGCAAATTTGTTTAATCGCACACAAATCACCCCCTATTTAGCAAATTTATATGTTTCACAACTTATTAACTTCTTATACACACAAACCAATAAAAAAAACTTCTTGCTAAAGATTTATGCACTCGACTTGTGTGGTTAGTCAGGAATAAGTGAGAGATCAAAATGAAAAAATTTTTTTTACAGAGTTCTGCAGTGCTAACTTCTGCAGATACTTTGAATTTGTATAATTTGCGAGAGTGATACTTCTGGTATAAGGAAGAAACTAATTACAAAAAATTGTAACATTCTGTTTTTCGAAACGCCACAATTTTGCCAATTAATTGAATTCCTACTCCTTGCCAGTTTTTTGTTATGATGTACATATTAACATAAACTTAAATAATATAAATACTTAAAACTCAGTATTTAAGTCTTGCATACATGGCCTGTTTATTTCTTTCTTATCTATGTCTAGGAGGCGTTTTAAACTCATACTACACTATTTTTAAACAATTAAATTAAATTAGAATTACAGCGAATAGCTGTTCCGTGGTTTAGCGCGCAAGTGCTAGCACATACGAACTACTAGTAACATATTGGATTAGATTAGAATCTAACTAAACTTAAACTGTTTCACTTCAAAATGTTTAAAAATAAAGACGCTTTCAATATCTTCAATTACATACAAATGATGTTCCATTAATTTATTCGCAGCTGTCGATGTTTATACTGAACGTTGATCGGGTCGTGAAGTACATAATATACGAGTTTAAATTAAAGTTGCTATCTCCGCTTTCTGAACTCCGCTGAACCGCGTTTTCTTCGTAGTTTAAATTAGGATTAAACGGCATTCATTCAATTTGCTTTAATTGCTGGTTTAACTTTGTTGTGGCAACGCAAACCGTTTTGTGGCGGATGCATTTCGCGTACACAATAACTAGCTATCATGGTTTGAATATAAATTATGCTCTTAAGCTTTCTCAATGAACAAAGAGCGATGCTAGCTAGTCCAATGTATTAAACCGTTGGCATTAAGGTTGCAAAATAACTGCATGACTCGATGGATGTGTTGAATTACGAAGTTGTTGAAATGTATTCAAAAGTGAAAATCATACCTTTTGTTTTTGACTTACACACTAAGAAAATATCGTTGTCAAATAAAGGGTGTTTTTTTAGGAGGTTTGTTTTTCCGATAGATGTCGTTTTATTTTATGACAGTTGTTTTGACAGTTCAAAGTGGCATTTCTACTCAGTATTGTTTGGCAAATCATTATGAATAGGTTAACTCCAGAACAACGTTTTCAAATCGTGGAAATTTATTTTCAAAATCAGTGTTCAATTAAAAATGTTTATAGAGCACTTCGTGAATTTTATGGTGCACATAATCGTCCGTCAGAGACCACCATAAAGAACGTAATTACCAAATTTCGGTCTACATTCACTCTTTTGGATGCCAAGCCACCGACAAGAATGAGAAGAGTTCGTACAGAAGAAAATATTGCTGTCGTTGAGGCCAGTGTCGAAGAAAACGACAATTTATCGATTCGTCGTCGTGCTCAGCAAATTGGACTTTGTCCATCGACTTTATGGAAAATTTTACGTAAAGATTTGGGTTTGGTGCCATACAAAATTCAATTGGTGCAAGAATTAAAGCCACACGACCATCGTTTGCGCCGTGAATTCAGTGATTGGTCGTTAAATCAATTGAACGAAGATCCATTTTTTTACCGTAAAATTCTCTTCAGTGATGAGGCGCATTTTTTGTTAAATGGATACGTCAACAAACAAAATTGTCGCATTTGGAGCAAAGATAATCCACACGCCGTTCAAGAATTACCAATGCATCCTGATAAATGTACTGTTTGGTGCGGTCTATGGGCTGGTGGGATCATCGGTCCATATTTCTTTAAAAATGAGGAAGGACGACGCGTTACCGTGAATGGAAATCGATACAGAACCATGTTAAATGAGTTTTTGTTGTCAAATCTTGAAGATATGGATATGGATGAAATGTGGTTTCAACAAGATGGTGCCACTTGCCATACAGCACGTGAAACAATCGACTTATTGAAAGAAACTTTCAACGACAACATTATTTCGAGAAATGGTCCGGTGAATTGGCCTCCGCGTTCGTGCGATTTGACGCCACTCGATTACTTTTTGTGGGGATACGTGAAGTCATTGGTTTATGTGGATAAACCTCAATCGATTGACGCTTTGGAAACCAATATTCAACGTGTCATTGCTGACATACGCCCTCAAATGCTTGAAAAAGTGCTGGAAAATTGGACCTCCAGAATGACATTTGTGAAAAATAGTCGTGGTAGCCATATGCCAGAAATTGTGTTTAAATGTTAAATGCCAAAAAATTATCTACCAAATAAAAAAAAATTTTGGTCATTTCATAATTTTATATGTGTTTTATTCAAAAAAAAACATCGGCAACCTCTTAAAAAAACACCCGTTATAAGAACATTACCTAACTTCGTCTGAACTGAATTAATTTAATTTGTTAAAAAGAAAAAAAAACAAATTTATTATTTCAGGAATATTTCATCCGATGTTAACACTCAACAACTCTAGCAAGCCAGAAAATTTGACGTAAATTTAAAATCTAGAGAACAAATTAAATTTTTTTTTTGTAGATTAGAGAGAACGAATGATTTTCAATTTGTTTACACAGGGTTGTCGTAGTAGAATCCTTTTCTAATCTTTTAACATAACATGCCTTTTTTAATTGCCTGGTAATACATATTGTATTGTCGAAAGCTGCATGTTTAATGCAGCATATTAAATGTTGCATTATGCTCGTCGCATGTTGCATGTTGCAAGTCGCATACTGCATGCTACATGAATATCATTTGTTACCTCTTATCATAACCATCCCTAGGGTGTGTCTTACTATCACTATTCATTTTAGCGACCATTAAAACTAACCAATATCGGTCAGGTCATGTGAAACCCCCTTCCCACCACCACGAAAGTTATAGATTCGACATCAATATCGGTCATGTCATATGTCACCTTCTTATCATTACCAATAGTACATGCGTAATAACATCCATTCTATGAAATTTTATTTATTATTATCATCATCATCATATTTGGCTCTACAACCGGGGTCTGGTCCTGGCCTCCAGCAAAAAGTCTCTCCACCGGTCCCGATTTCGAGCCGATGTCATCCAGTTTGGCATCCCTAAACTCTGGGCGTCCTGGACTACGCCATACTTCTAGCGTAGGCTTGGCCGGTCTCGCTGTCGTTTTCCATAAATCCTACCCCAAAGGACTTTCCGAGCAGGATCCTCTTCGCTCATGCGAGCTAGGTGTCTTGCCCACCGGAGCCTACCAAGCCTAATTTTCTTCACGATGTCGACATCGCGGTAACGCTTGTATAGATCTCATCATTATAGAGTCTCCGGAATCGTCCTTCCTCACGTACGGGGCCAACAATTCTCCGTAAGACTTTTCTCTCGAACGCGGCTAAGAGGTCAGAATGCTTTTTGCTAATCACCAAAGTCTCGGATCCATATGTAAGTACTGGTGTGACCATTGTCTTATATATCAGCAGCTTGGATGTTATGGTTAAGTTCCTGGATTTGAAGAGTCTTGACAGGCTATAGTAGGCTTTGCTGGCTTTAAGCAACCGTGCGCGTATTTCTGGTTCCATGCTGTTATCGGCTGCTATAGTTGACCCGAGATAGTAAAAGGATTGCACTACTTCAAATTCGCGTTCCACTATCTGAATTGAAGGACCAATGTTGCATCTTCTACTCGCAGACGTGGCCACCATGAACTTTGTTTTGCTCTCATTTATGTGCAGCCCCAGATTTCGTGCCGCCTGCTCTATCTGGATGAAAGCTTCCTGTACAGCTCTTTGGTTTCTACAAACGATGTCAATACTTCAAATTCGCGCACCACTATCTGAATTGAGGGACCAATGTTCCATCTTCTACTCGCAGACGTGGCCACCATGAACTTTGTTTTGCTCTCATTTATATGCAGCCCCAGATTTCGTGCCGCCTGCTCTATCTGGATGAAAGCTTCCTGTACAGCTCTTTGGTTTCTACAAATGATGTTAATATCGTCTGCGTAAGCCAGTATCTGAATGGACTTATAGAGGATTGTTCCACTCGCCGTTACGTCAGAGTCTCGGATCACTTTCTCCAACGCCATGTTGGAGAGGACGCAGGCCAGTCTATCCCCTTGTCGGAGCCGGTTATAGATGTTGAATGGGCTTGATATTGATCCGGAAATTTTTACTTGGCTTATAACATTGGTCATTGTCAACCTACATAGTCGTGTCAGTTTATTTGGGATGCCGAATTCTCTCATGGCTTTATAAAATTCTACTCAGGCTATGCTATCATACGATGGCTTTAAAGTTTATAAAAAGATGGCGTGTAGAGTTTTGAAACTCTAGACATTTTTCCATCACCTCCCTTAGGGTGTAAATCTGATCAACTGTTGATTTGCCTGGGATGAAGCCACACTGGTATGGACCAATGATGACTTTAGCGTATGGGGCTATCCTGTCTTGAAGGATAGAGGAGAAAATCTTATACGCGGTACTCAACAACGTTATACCGCGATAATTGCTGCATTTTGCGATATCTTCCTTCTTATGTATGGGGCACAGGATGCCTCTTCGCCAGTCTTCTGGCATAACTTCTTCTTCCCATACTTGCACTATTATTTCATGAATTGCTTGGTGTAATGTGGGGCCTCATCTTTACGCTGGGATCCCATCAGATCCCGGGGCCTTATTATTTTTGAGCCGATTTATCGCTCTGCTTACTTCGACTATGCTTGGTGGCGGCAGCATAGTATGATCTTCGGTCTTTGGTGCAGCCTCCAGTTAGCTGGCCATTTAGCAAATCATGAAAGTGCTCTTCCCATCGTTCTAAGATGCCTTTAAGATCGGCGATCAGATTACCCTCTTTGTCCTTGCATTATGTACAACGCGGTGTTATTGCGTCATACCGCGGACCCTTTGGTAGAACTTCCGCGCCTTGTGCGTTCCTTGCTCTCTGTACTGTTCCAGTTCACGGACGAGATTCTTCTCCCAGGCTACTTTCTTTCGCCGGTGAACTGTTTTTTCATTTCTTCTGAGCTCTTTATATTCATGTTCGCGTGCCCGCGTTCTATGAAATTGTTGCATTGCTCGGTACGCAACATTCTTACCTTCAGTCGCTAGCTTAAATTCGTCATCGAGTCGTTTCGATCTCTACGACTACTGCCTAAGATGGAGTCAGCAGTACTAATGACAGTATTCTTAAGGCGTGTCCATTTCTCTTCTACGCCCGACATCTCAGCCCCAGGACTTACTCTCCCTACATTTAGGGCGAGTTCTATCGCTTGACCGTAGTTGTTTCTGGTCTCTTCATTGCGAAGGGCAGCCGTGTTGACTAGAGTCTGATTCGCGGATGCAGTCTTCCGTGATGATGCAATCCGCGCTCGGAGCACCATACCAACAAGATAGTGGTCCGAGTCGACGTTGGCACCTCGGTACGTTCGTACCGTCATCAGGTTCGGGTTGTGGCGGCGGTCTATCAACACGTGGTCTATCTGGTTGCGAGTGGCTCCAGAGGGAGATACCAAGGTGGCTTTGTGGATATTTTTACGCGCAAACCTTGTAGTCGCAACGACGAAATTATTGCTTGCTGCCATCTCTTTGACTCGTTGTCCATTGTCATAGTGTTCTCGTGTAAGCTATGGGTGCCAGTGCACTGCCTGAATACTGGCTCCCTACCTATTTTAGCATTCATATCCCCCAGAATGATTTTTACATCATACTGAGGGCAGGTATGGAGTTCCCGTTCGACTGATTTAAAGAATTCTTCTTTTTCATCATCTGGGGAATCCTCTGTAGGTGCGTGAACGTTTATGAGGCTTATGTTTTTAAATTTGCCCCGCACGCGAACCGTGCATAGCCGTTCATTATCTGCATTAAAGCCGATAACAGTGGGTTTCATTCTTTTGCTGACTATAAATCCCACCCCGAGCACATGATGTCTTGCATGACAGCTGTAATTTATGTCATATTCTTCTTTTTATAAGACACCAATTCCCGTCCACCGCATCTCCTGGATTGCTGTTATGCCAGCCTTATATTTAGACAGGGTACCGGCCAGTTGCTGTGCAGATCGAGCTCAATACAGTGAGCGTACGTTCCATGAGAAAATTCTTAAATCATTTAGCCGTTTTCGTTGCCGTGGTCATCGTCGTTCATCAGTGTATCCGAGGCTGGTTTTGGGTTCCGTAATAATAATTTTTGACGGGCGAGGTTATTGGCCTCGCGCCAACCTTACTTTGAATGGACTAGCCTGATCATTGAGCTTTTCCTGCATTGGAGGAAAATTACCAGCGGCCACCACGTGGAGGTTTGATCGCACTTCCACCAGTCAGAGATAGTTACAGCCACATGCAATTCTAGAGCATTTTGTGTTATTCACCCTGATGGCTGACTATTTATTATTATATATAGCAATAATATTCGGCGCGACAGACCATTGCGGTCCAAGGCCTAGCTTTTTGCGATCATTTCTGTTGCGCATTTATATTTTTGGACACAAATGGAAGGGACCTACAATGTAAGGCCGGCTCTGAATTATTTCTAGATATCACTGACAAAACCAACCCTACGGAACAAGTCAAGAAATTGTACCTTACATTGTGTATGATTGAATATAAACTTCACATTATGATGTTAAAAGCTCAGACTCTCGCATATCAATAATGTGATCCAGATTATTTGCTATAGATCCACAACTTGTGTACCAAAGTAAACTTTGTTACCACATATACGTGAACACCTGCAACTGCAGGTACGATTTCACTAAAACACACAGAAGTATTTATGCTTTGAAGGAGTGCACAACAATCATACATAGGTCCAAAAAGTGCACAACATATAAAAAGCACCTAATTCACAGATGTTATAATGCAGGACCTTATTTACTTGTAACGAATGTTTATTCCTTGCGTTCGCCCAACACTTTAACAACCGCTCTTAAGGTACTTGCGGAGGTTAAATTCATCCAAACTTTAAAAACTGCCACATACTCGTATATTATGAAGCATGTGGTGTCGACGGAAATGCAAGAATGAGCAGTGGCATTGCACTCTTTTGTGTTCACTTGGTGTGTTAATATCAAAAATATTAAGCGCAGACGTGAAATAAACAAGGCACTGTTTGTAAATGAACATGGACTGTGGAGTGTGCAGCATTCTGAAGAATTTGAAAAAGTAAAATTGATTCTCTTGCACAAATTTTCAACATCATTCTCCTAAAGAACAACACCCAACCATTAAGTAGGTCATGAATTTTGTTTCTCGGTTGTTTCCAGTGATATGATGTGTTTTCTCATTTATGTGCATTAAGTGACGCTATTTAAAAAATATTTTTGAAATTTTCATAGATGACTATCCTGGATTCGAACTATAAATTCTATCATCATCTGGTAATTTGCAGTGGTTGGTAGCAATTTAAAGTTTTGCAGAAAATTCCATTACTGATCCTTTATTTACTATTTACATTGCAAAGAAACTTTCAGGATCACGATCCTCTTTTCTCATGTGAGCTGAGTTCCTGACAGAGATCCGTTCTGCATATCCACAAAAATCTCCACATCGGTCCTGATTTTGAGTCGACGTCATCCACACTATTATGACCATTGTCTTATATATAAGCACTTGGACTTTGATATTGGTCATAGTCAACCAACATAACCGTGGTATTTTATTTGAGATACCGAATCCTCTAATGGCTTTATAAAGTTCTATACTCTCTCACTGATATCAAAGGCAGCTTAAAAGTCTAAAACAGATGGTGTAGTAAATTTTGAAACTCTAGACATTTTTCCATCACCTGCCTAATGATGAAAGTTTGATTAGTTGCGGATTTGCCTGTGATGAAACCGCAATGGTATGGACCAACAACGACTTTAGAAGCCAGACTATAAATTCGTTCCGCCTAAGGTGGAGTCAGCCTATTTTCAAAGCGTGTATATTTCTCTTCTACACCCGGCATTTAATTACCAGGACAGTCTTCCCCTTCATTTTAGATAATCCTTTCGCTAGTCGTGACTCAGTGTTTCAGAGGCTGATTTGAAATTCCGCAATTCTGCAATATATTCTACATATTAACTTCGCATCCGAAAGTGTTTGTGGCTGGCCAAATCTTGTGATCAGTTTTGAATCCAATTATTCAAATACACGTCTGTATCTCCGATCACAACACTTTCTATAAAATTTTTGAAGTGATCGAGGGACTCACATATAAATTTCTTACAAATTATCCGTGGGTAAAGAATAGTGGGAATAACACAAAATGTATCAGAATTGCAAGTGGTCGTGGTGGCCGCCGGTAATTTTCCTTCAAATACAGGAAAAGTCAGGCTAGTGCTAGTCCCTTCATTGACGCGAGGCCAATAACCACGCCCATAAAAAAATTATTATTACGGAACCCAAAATCAGCCACTGACGATGACCCCGGCAACGAAAACGGCTAAACGATTTAAGAATTTTCTCATTGAACGTACGCTCGCTGTATAGAGTTCGCGCTGCACAGCAGCTAGCCGATATCCTGTCCAACTTTAATGCTGACATAACATCAATGCAGGAAATCCGTCGGACGTAGAATAGTGTCTTACAAAAATCAGAATATGACATATATTACAGCTGTAATGCAAGATATCATGAACTCAGGGTAGGGTTTCTAGTCAGCAAAGTAATGAAACCCACTGCTATCGACTTTAAAGCAATAAATGAACGGCTATGCACCCTTCGCGTACGGGACAGATTTAAAATTTAAGCCTCATAAACGTTCAGGCACCTACAGAGGATTCCCCAGGTGATGATAAAGAAGGATCTTCTGAATCCTTTCATTTAAATCCTTTGAATCTCCATGCATGCCCTAAGTATGAGGTAAAAATCGTTCTGAATTTGAATTTGAATGCTAAAATAGGTAGGGAGCTTAAACGAAAACACTAATGACAATGGACAACGTGTCATAAAGATGCCAAAAAATTTTATGTAATGTAATGTTAGTGGATATCTCAAGCAACTTTGTTATGTTTAGTATTAGCTTAGTTCTAGTGCTCTCACATGCAATCCAAAAGTTATTGTTGAAGTAAACCTCATAATCATAGGCATTTCCAATTGCCTGTCGAATTTAATTCAGCCTAATTGCAAAAAATCAAAAAACTTACTCCATTCTACTGAATACTAATTTTATAAGTTTAGTTTTTAAATTGGATTTGTAACTGAAACTATTTTACATATTTTATAGTTTCTAGCAAACTGCTCAGCGGTAGATGGAATTGACAGCTTTCAGAGAAATTTAACCAATTGACTATGCGCATGCGGAAATAAAATCTAAATCTTGCTTAAAGAAGAATTTTATTGCAATACCATCTTACCCTTTCTCTTGTGATTTCAAATTACAATTACTTTTTAAATGATTTGGCAGATATCAACAACTCAATAGGACAAAATCGATAGTCGTTAGCCGTAGTTGTTAAAATTTCTTACAGTTGTTTAGTACTTCCAACACTGCTCCACATATATTACCGTTTACAAATTTTAACTTTATGCTCTTCTGAAAGGAAAGTTAAAAAAACTGCGTATCTGTCTAACTGTCATGACACAAGAGCGTATCCTGTACAAATTTATTTCTAATCAAAAATCCTTCAAGATATCGCATTTTGTATATTTGCCCTTTGAGGTGGCAGTTTTCCAAACTCTTTTGACCAGACTTTGCAATGGAACTGGAGAGGATCTCGTTATTTTCTCGCACTTGTGTGGTTCAAGCAAAAAATATTCCTTCCTTTCAGTTGCCTGGTATAGTTATGCTTGTTTTTGCGGGTTGAAAACGATTAAGTTTAAGTGGAAAAGGGGTTGACTTGTGTTAACTTCCTCAATTAAAATTCAAACTTTCTTCTGTTGGCCTGAAGTCAATGAAATTTTTATTATGCAGCCGAATGAGATTTAGACAAATAGTTGTTGCATGGATCTGGTGTAATTTTTGCTAACGATATTGCAGCAACAATATAATGTAAAGCGCGTGTCGTGTGACTTTCAGTAAATTATTCTGCTAGTCGGAAAATATAACATTTTAGTATTTTAATAGATAGCGAATACCATCCTAAGGATTTGAAATAAACATACATTTTGTAATAATACCACAGGTAATTTTAAAGAGTTGTACAAATATAGGCATAGTTTTTGTTTTTATTTGATTTAATCTTTTCTGGTCGCAATAGTTTGAACTTTATTTAAATGAGAATATAAGGTAGTTAAGTAGTTAGTTAAAAACATAAAGTACGTAATACAGTTTTTTGCCTCTCGCAAAATATCGCACTTGGCTAATTGTAAGCCGATATCATCTATAGTTTGGCGTTCCCAAACTGAACGTTCCTCGTTGTGATGTCCCATAAACTCTACCGGAAAGGACTTTACTAACATGATCTTCTTTACTTATGCGACCTTAGTATCCTGATCACTAGAGCCTATCAAGCTTCAATCCATGTCAGAATCGCAGTAAACCTCGTAAAAATATCGTTATGGTAAAGTCTCCAAAATAATCCCTCCTCTCATACAGGGAAAATAAAGTTTTTTTTCTCGGACGCGGATTAGTGTTCAGTATAATTTTTTGAGCTTCCAAGTTTCGGATCTCTATGTTAGTACTTTCAGCATAGATATTATGATTAGATTGATAAATTGGAGGAGTCTTTTTCGCTTATTTTTTAAAATATTTAAATTTATTATTAATTGGTGGCGCTTTATTACCATTATTACCAATGTTATATCTTCTGCCTGAAGACGTGACCTGCCATGTTTAGTTATGTTAGGTTAGGTAACAATGACTTCTTTGTCAAATTAGAATAATAACGAAATATTGTAATACCACAGGAATTTGTTAATTTCTCCCTTTAAACATCCTATTTTGAGATATTTATGTAGGAAAACGGAACAAATAAAACACTAGAACGTCTTAACTCGCTTAGATCTCAACAGCAAGTGTTTCTTTCTTTATTATGTAATATGTAATTATTTTAGCAACAACTGTAATTTAGCTAATCAGCTTGGCTATCCAGTGTTATGTGTTGTTGTTGCTGTTGTGGTCGTTGCTTTGCATCCCACATTTATAAATCGTAAAATTGCTTGAATTAACTGTGTTCAATATCTGAGAAGTTGTTTAGTATCCATTCCAAATAAACCCAAACGTTTCTATATAATAATGCCGCCACAAAAGCAAAGAATGTGATATACGGTATTTTTATCTTCCAAATCCTTACAGCTTCTGCAGTAGTCATTAAATTCCTACCCAGTCTTCTTGCATATTCTGCAAAAAGGCAGTATCGTGTAAGTATTACTACGACCACTCTCAAGTCACAACACTTCCTTGATTGCCAAGAGAATAATCTTGCGAGTATAAGGATTGTGTATGGTTGTATCTGCAGACCTCCCCTTCCAGGGCGCATGGTGGGTCTGTGCACTGCTGTTTAGTTTCAATTAGGCGAAAATCTAGACGTTGAACTACGTTTCCAGGGCTTTCTAAAGAAAATATGATAGGCTTATTGATCTTCGATTCTTAAGGTAGCTATGTAAGGTTTTCCTGCTTTTAGAATACAAACTCCCATAGCTGCCGTTCCATTTCTAAGAATATATATCACAAGCATTCCTCACTTGAAGCCGTCAATGAAATTTTGGGTTTAATCAATTAGTTCGGAATGGTTGAATTTGTAAAGATAAACTTCCTTAGGCGCGAAAAAGTTTCTGACACACAGTTTCCAAGGACATCCTCTTTTTACTTCTAAGTGAATATAACGGGTGTTTTTTTGGGAGGTTTGTTTTTCCGATAGATGTCGTTTTATTTTATGACAGTTGTTTTGACAGCACAAAGTGGCATTTCTACTCAGTATTGTTTGGCAAATCATTATGAAAAAAAAAAAAAAAAAAAAAAAAAAAAAAAAAATGACATTTGTGAAAAATAGTCGTGGTAGCCATATGCCAGAAATTGTGTTTAAATGTTAAATGCCAAAAAATTATCTACCAAATAAAAAAAAATTTTGGTCATTTCATAATTTTATATGTGTTTTATTCAAAAAAAAAATCGGCAACCTCTTAAAAAAACACGTTATATCTAACGGGTGTTTTTTTAAGAGGTTGCCGATTTTTTTTTGAATAAAACACATATAAAATTATGAAATGACCAAAATTTTTTATTTGGTAGATAATTTTTTGGCATTTAACATTTAAACACAATTTCTGGCATATGGCTACCACGACTATTTTTCACAAATGTCATTTTTTTTTTTTTTTTTTTTTTTTTTTTTTTTCCATAATGATTTGCCAAACAATACTGAGTAGAAATGCCACTTTGAGCTGTCAAAACAACTGTCATAAAATAAAACGACATCTATCGGAAAAACAAACCTCCCAAAAAAACACCCTATATATCGCGACAACATACATAAATTCGATGGAAAACGGTTATTTCAGTTTTTCCCGAATTTTCCAAGTTTTTCCGTAATTTTCCAATTTTTCAGCTTCCTATAATCATCCCCGGACTATTACTAATATTGTGAACACTTCACATTCATAATATTAGCATGGATATATATGTATATATATATATATATGATGATGATGATGATGATATGAGGGTAAATCAACGGCACTGCGACCCTTGTGGATCTATTGCGCCCCCCCTCGACTAGCGCTGTAGGGACGGTGCCTGCCCAACCCTAGAGCACTCCCTCCTTACCAATGGCTTTTAGGAACCTAATGATATGGAGAGGTTCTAATGAATGACGTGCAGTCTCGGCGAATGCGTGAGTTCCCAGCTGGCCCCTCCGCTGGCGGATCGTTGCACCGCAGTCGTTGAGAAGATGCCACGGGGTTTCCTCCGATTCTCCACATAGCCTGCAGCTGTCATCCTCTTCTACTTTAATTTTCTTTAGGTGTCCTTTCAGCCTGCAGTGCCCTGTTAGGAACCCCGTAATGAATCTAACATTACTCCTACTTAGTCCCATTATTGATCGGGACCTCTTCGGGTTATAGCCACCCAACATTTCTTTCGCTTGTCGTAGACTTGGGAGTTCCTCCCATCTTACTGAAGCGGTTTCTTTACTTATATTACGTAATTCTTCACGCATAATACGGTACCCAATTCCACAAAAGGGTTCCGGCCCTACAAGCGGAGTCTCTGCCCCTTTGTTTGCGAGCTTGTCCGCTTGTTCGTTACCTTCTATACCGATGTGTCCCGGCACCCAGTACAACTTTACTTTGTTGTTTTCACCAAGTTTGTTTAGCCTTGTTTTGCATTCTTCCACCAGTCTAGACGTGGTGTGGACTGCATCTAAAGCTTTTAGCGCGGCTTGGCTGTCTGACATGATGGCTACTTCCTGCCTCATGTAATTCTTATTCAGATTGAATTGAGCGCATCTTTCGATGGCGTGTACCTCTGCTTGGAAGATACTCGGATAATGGCCCATTGCTTTAGAGTACTTGGTTCGTGGCCCTATTACTCCCGCACCTGTGCCCTCCGCCTTCTTTGATCCATCTGTATACCATTTTATAGTTCCTGGGTGTATCTTGTAGTCTGTTTCGGACCTGAATTCCGACTTGGTGCTTAGTTTGACTTCATAGTTCTTTTTGAACTCCAGCTTTTGAACCATGTTGTTACATGGCATGCATGCCACAGGGGTTAGCTTGGCCAGTGAATTCATTAAGCTCCTGCTCTGCTGCCCGTGATGCAGCCAACCTTGGTCAGGCGTACTAGGGTTTCATTGGATTTGCCCTCTACCACTATATGCAGCGGGAGTAGCCCAATGATTACCTCCATGCCCGCCGTTGGGCAGATTCTCATAGCTCCTGTGATTAGGACACAAGCGAGTCTTTGTACCTTCTCCAATTCTCTCCTAGTGGTGCTTAGCTTGGTTCTACCTGCCCATGCCACTGCTCCGTAGGTGATCATTGGTATAACTATCATAGTGGACATCCAGTGCATTATCTTGGGGCTTACTCCCCATGATTTGCCTGCCACCCTTCTGCACACCATGAGCGCTCTCTTAGATTTTTTTATTACTGCCTGCTGATGTTTATTCCATAGCAGTCTCTTGTCTAATATCAGACCAAGGTACTTGACCTCTTCGCTGATTGGGATCACTTCACCATTGAGGGTTATTGGTCGCATTCGCCCCAATTTCCTTCTGTTAGTGAAGGGAACCAGTGTGGTTTTGCTTGGGTTCACCCTAAGTCCTACCTCGTGGCACCATCTGCTTGTGATATTTAGTCCATTTTGAATTATGTCACATAGAACTTCCTCGAACTTCCCTCTGGCCACAATGACAATATCGTCCGCGTAACCCTGAGATACAGTTCCTGCTTCCGCTAGTCGCTGAAGTAGTCCGTCTACAAGGATGCTCCACAGTAGAGGGGAAAGTACTCCTCCTTGTGGACACCCTCTTGTTGTGTTAACCATAATGGTTTTGTCACCGACTATGGTTTCTGCTGTTCTGGTGATTAGCATCTCGCACATCCATTTACTGATTGTGCCGTCTACTGTTTTCTTCTCCAGAGCATTTCTTATTGCATCATGTGATGCGTTGTCAAACGCCCCTTCGATATCCAGGAAGGCGCATAGAGCGATTTCCTTACTGGCGAGTGAGCCCTCTATGTTTTCCGTCAGTTCCCACAGTGCGGTCTCCGTAGATCTGCCCGCTCTGTATGCGTGTTGACTGGAATGCAGCGGTTCTTTTACCAGTGTAGTCGACCTTACATAGTTGTCAATAACCTTTTCGATAGTCTTTAGGACAAACGAAGTGAGGCTGATTGGTCTGTAGGACTTTGGGTGTGTGGGATCCTTCTTCCCTACCTTAGGTATAAATACCACCCGAGCCCTTCTCCAGCTTTTCGGTATATACCCGAGTGCTAGACTACTTCTGAATATTCTAAGAAGGTATGGGAGGAGATTGTCTAGCCCCATTTGCATGACTGCTGGGATTATCCCATCCACACCTGCTGATTTGAAGGGCTGGAAGCTTTTAACTGCCCACCAGATTCTTTGCTCAGTGCATATCTCCGAGGCTTTCTTCCAGTCTTCTCTACTAAATCTACGATAGTATAAGTCCCTATCAGATTCGGTTCTGTTCACCGTACTCCCCGGGAAGTGACTATTCAGGAGGAGGAGAGCTCTCTGCTCCTCGTTTTCTGTGAACTTCCCTTCATGGTTTCTCAGTGAAGCTTTGAAACAACTAGTATCTTTAGCCATAGCTTTGTAAAGTCTGGCAGACTCCTTAGTCTTTTTTACCTCCTCACAGAAGTTAAGAAAACTTCTGCGCTTTGCTCTTCTCACTTCTATATTATATGCCGTGAGTGATTTCCTGTATTCCTGCCACTTGCCCCTTCTCTTGGCGGTTTTGAAATGTTTTCTTACCTGCCTACGATGGGCTGACAGTTCTTCGTTCCACCAAGGAACTTCATTACTCCCTTTGGGTGAACTGATCGGGCAGCACGACTCATATGCGTCCGAGATTACCCTATTCATTTCTACTACTGCGCATTCTAGTTCGTGCGGGCACCTGGCCACTCTTTGAACTGAAGCGTGTATAAGATTACTTTGCAAATAGATTCTAAATTTCTCCCAATTTGCCCTTCTGGGGTTTCTGATAACCCTTTCCCCTATGATTAACCCTCCCAATTCAAACATGATTAATCTATGGTCTGACAGAGTCGGTTCGGAGGAGACGCTCCACTTGTTTAGTAAACGACTCACTGTCGGAGTTCCGAAGGTGATGTCGAGTACCTCTTCCCTAACCCTAGTCACGAATGTTGGAATACTACCTACATTGTAAATATCTAGGTTTTCCTTCCTTTCCTTCACCAAAATCTCTAAAAGGTACTCACCCCTCTTATTTGTGTCGGTGCTCCCCCATTCTTCGTTATGTGCATTTGCATCGCACCCAATCAGTAGGGGTTTGCTAAGCCTTCGGCAATATTCTACCAGTTCTTGAATTTCTGGGGGCGGTATTTCCTCCCTTTCCCCGGCAAAGTAGACCGAAGCGATGACTATCTCCCGGTGTGTGCCGTCTACGTTAAACTGGCACTGGATTGCTATTACGTCCAGGGTTATAAATTCTGAAAGAGATAGATAATTAATACTATTTCTGACTACGATGCAGGCTCGTGGGGCAACTTGCCCCACTTCATAAATCACCTTTGCATCTTTGCAAGACAGACCACATATCTGTCCCCTGTAGAACCAGGGTTCCTGGACCAGCACTAGCCCCAGATGTTGTTTGGTGAACAACCTGGCCAACACGGCGGCTGCCCCTTTGGCTTTATGGGTGTTCACCTGAGCGATTCGTGTACTGGTAAAACTTAGTTTTCTGAAGAGGGCAGCTGCTCCTCTCCAGTCTCTAGTTCGAGGTGCTGAATCTCCTCTAGCAGCTCATCCTCCTCTAGCTGTCGGATCGCCTCCAGCTCGTCTATTACAATGTCTGGTTGGGGAAGGGCAGCGAGGTCTTCCATAATGGGTTCCTCTTCTGCTCCCGCTTCTCCTTCCATATCCATTGTAACTGCCCCCTGGGGTTCATCTGCTGCTAGGATGGGAGGGTCTTTCTGCCCCTTCTCACCTGTGTGCCTTTTCTTCAGGCCACCCACCGATATTTTGCCATACCGGTATCTAATGTAGTGACCTGCCTCTTTAATTGCATTTCTGCTTCTGGAGTCTATGGATATTGTGGAGAATACTCCACCCCTTTCCTCTCGACAACCGATGACTTTCCACATATCTGTGCTCCAATCAGGGAGATGGAGCGCTCCATCCCCTGCCGATTGCTACGTGGCAGAAACACCGACATAATAGTCGGCTTGGGTATGTCATCCCCGTCCTTGGCCACGAGCTGCGGTCCCTTCCACGTCGAAAGGGTTGGAGCATGTGCCTTAAGCCAAGTTGCCGAGCGTTCATCGCAACAGTCGACAAGAATCATTCCCGGTCTGAATTGGACGCCGTCGTAGCCAATTTTGACTTCCCAGCCCCGCGCCACCTCATCCAGGATGGATTCCTCCAACGCTGCCAACTGCTCGTGGGTCAGTGTCTCCTCCGGATCATGCTCCGCGAGGATAGCGACCCTGACTTGCTTAATAGCCTCCGCATAGCTAGGTTGAGAGCTAACCCCGAAGGGGGCACTGGTTTACTGCCCGGTACCCTCCTTCAATCTCTTGTCCTCCCTAGGTGGTGGAGTGAGGACCGATGGCCCTCTCTTCGCCCCCTGGGGAATGACGACGGGAGGTCTCTGCCCTGCAGCCGCCAACTTCCTATCGTCTACCTCCTTCCTTGCTAGTGCGGGTTCTATGCCCTGCTCCAGTAGTCGGAGATAGTGTCTAGTCCCCGCCCCACTGAGACCCTTTCTCAGGGGATCGTCCACACCTCCTGGGTGCCCCTTTGGCGGGTCAGGAGGTCCCCTCCTCTTAGAGCCTTTCGGCTTAGATTTGGGGATTGCACCTGGCGTCACCTTGGGGACAGTAGTCGGCGGTCGATTGGGGATAGTCTCTGAACTAACCGCTGAGGGTGTCCCCAACAGCGGCGTCAGCCTTTGCTGCCTACTGGTGGAGGCTTCACCCTCGGGTTGGCGGGATAGCCCCAGCCGCGCCTTGGGGTTTCCCCCACCACCTTTCATCAGTCTTGGGGTCATGACCCCTCGACCGATATCGGGTTTCCTACGCGGGTCAAGGTGAGGCCTATGCTCCGCTCGAACCGCTACTTTGCTGGTTCTGGGTTTCGGTTCGGGTTCACGGGTCGAATGCCCCAGTATCCCCCTTGCCGTAACCGCACCTCTGCCCCTAGCTGGTCTGGAGGTCATGCCCCCCGGCCAAGCCTGGGTCTCCCGCAGGGTTCGTCGCGAAGCATACGCTCAGCTTGATCCGCTGCTACCGACGCGGGCATGCCCTGCGTCAATTTATTGAAGTTTAATTTATTTTTTTATCCATAAAAGATCCCACGAGTAATGAGGGAATCAGAGGGAGATTCTCAGCTTGTAGGATGAATCTTTGCAACTTAAGCCCTCACGCCAACGTCAAGGCCCCTACCATAGTGAGGGTGATAACGATTTATATATTTATATTATATATATATATATATATAGTTTTTTTCTTAATCTAAATTATAAAAGCTGTTGGCCGAGTGACTCACGTAAGTTCCAGTTGTCCTATCTACAAACTAAGTTACAATGCCTCATAATCATAATAAAAATTATATAACTATTTTTGGGTTTTGAGTCCTTTTTCGCAGCTCATTGTATTGAAGTTGCAACATGTTTCTTATATTGCTACAATGAAATGTGTTGACGCCATTATTTTCGAACATAAAATTTTACCTCAGTGGTAGTTGTGTGTAAGACGACATCCGAAAAAACTTGTTTCTTGCCTTGATGGCACTTCCAACATAAAAATACTTTTTCGTCTGTAAAAGTTTATGATAAATAGCGTAAATGAAGTTTTTCTCTCTGTCAAATGGTTGAACCAATAGCCGTTACTACACGTCTCTGCGTTTTTATGATTCACTGAATTTATAGTTTTTTGCTTAACTATGTATGAAGTTATGTATACATTTTCCCTAGAGTGCTTTAGAAAGTGTAAGAAAATGTTAATAACCCATCGAAGGAAAAACGCTAGCAACTTTGAAATTACTTGTCACGTGCTTCAATAAAGGAATTAAGGGGGAAAATTGAAATTGAAGACAAAATTCCAAAGCGATGTAATAAAGTTAATTTCTTTTTTTGTTCTGAAAGGTAAAATTGAACACAGCAATAAATGAGAGCAGCAGCAACAAATAGTTTTATATGGTTTATATTTCAATGGTTTACATAAAGGTACAATTTGATCGTTAAAGTCTTAAGCCATTTAGCTTCAAAGCAAAAACCACATTTCGCTTAGGTATAATAATACTGGTACGACAAAAATACCACCGTAGTTTTTCGTTTCAATGTCGTAAAGAAGAGATAAATTAGGACAAATTTTAGTCATTCGCACAAAACGAAGTCATGTGTACGTGCATCCCTACCGTTCTCTAACTACATGCAATTGCAAATTAGCAATGACAACCACGTATATTTCTCATAAAAATTGTAAAGTGACTTTGCCAATAAATTGTCCAAGTTAGTTGATCCTTATTGTATTGAAAGATGGCAAATGGAGTTCGTGTACACGAGGAGCAATATTTGGACATACATTTTTGAAAGAATTCCTTCCTAATTTGGACATGGTATAATTTCAATTATAAACCACCAAAAATATAGGCGTAAATGTAAAAGGGTCGAGTGCTCAATAAGAAAATAAATTTTTCTATTCATAATGTGCAATAATTTTAACGGCTTCTGAAATATCAAAATCAACGCTACTTTTCCGCAATCAAATCTTATCTTATAGGAAAAATCAAGAACTACAAGTTTTTTTAAACTAGACTTGACTCCTGTATGTTGCATCGTTTTTAATTACTTCGGTTGGTTGGTTTTGGCTTCGACATTTCGAAAAAAAGAATATATGCTGAGGTATTTGCTGGGATAAGTTATATAAGTCAGCTTAAAAATGAGCCTACTTGAAAACTTTAAATTACATCCTAGGATTCGGTCAGGTTTTTTTCAACTTGATTTGGAGCAGCGAGAATTCTCCATCGTTATCCAGTCAAACAAGTTTGGCAAAGATGCCAACACTAGATATGATTTCGTCTTCATAAATGCTGCGGTTTTTTAATCGAACAAAAAGTTTAAGTACCGATTGGAAATTCTTGGGTCTTGGCAACGTAAATGTTTGGTAGTCTGCAGACTTTCCTGTCACAAAGCCGCACTGATAGGGTCAATGAGGTTGTTAATAAGACGCTTCAAGCATACAAACAGTATGGAAGTTAGCATCATGTTTACAAACTTTCACACATCATAGGGAGCATAAGTTTTGTGTGCAGTTTAGTCTCATAGAACATATCTAAGCGCCCGAGTATGACGCGTGTGACGTTTGTGTCATGTGACGCGTTTGGAAGTTGGTTCTTTTGAAGTTCTTTTATTTTTTTTTTGCCAAATTTCTCACAGCCCTAGAGATCTGAAATATTGTGCACAGCTCAGTATTATTGTATATTTAAACGTGATCTCTTCCTACGTGTGTGCGTGGTGGCGCGTGTAAAAGCAAAAACTCGGGGTTTCGAATTCTTTCAGGTATAATTGACATATGTTCGTTGGCCGTCTTAATGGTTGGTGTCAGCTTTTTAAAAGGAAATACATTTTGTGTGAGCTGCCAGTTGTAATGAAATCGATGATTGGTGATTCGAGATTATGATTACCAACTCCTCAGTACTTTGAATTTTTTCTGCACTCATTCATGCACGTTACACTTATTGCTTATATACTTGTATAAATATGTAGAGAAACTTGCTCGCAAACTATGTGTTCCTTCAATTCCATTGTTGGGTGGTCAAATTTCCGCGTTATGTTTTACAATGCAACAACATGATTTACATATAAAAACCGCTGATGCATTTTCTGACATCAGAAAATAAATATTGTCCTCTTCGAAATGGAATTCGACGTATAGATTAACATATAATATAAGGCCGAAAATATCTCTAATAGGCAAAAGCTATGACTGAACTCACGAGAAGATTTAAAAACGTCACATCCCGGACATTCCGATGTAAATCGCATTTTGGACAGTTCGTTAGCTCCGCTCTCTTGTGATAATCTTCTCACTTCTCCAATTATTTATTGAAAAAACTTCTGACATTAAATTTTTATCCTCTAGTGATAAGTCAATAACGCATTTTCAGTTCCATCGCAAAAATCTCACATCAAGTGGACATTTAAGTTTTGTTGGAACCTTGAATCAATAATTAATGAACATCAATGTATTTTTACGAATTTCGCAGCTATTGATCGGATTCGATACGAATTTTTAATGAAACAATAGTTTTATTATTATTATCAACTTTAGTTACTTTTTTCAACATGCAGTTTTTTCGATTGCATTGTTAACATTTAAACTGTTTCAATTGCTACAATACAGCAGCGATAACGATAACGTTCCAAAAATCTTAAATAAGGTTCAGCAATACTTTTCTCTCGTATTAAAGTTTTACAGACTATTTTGTTATTCTTACTATAAATATTTTAACAATTCTCGATTCCTAATATGTATTGGCAACAGATATTGCTGGACGAGGTTTTGGATCTTCCGTATGGTACATGTTACTTGAACTATTAAGTAATTCTGTATAAATGATAAAAGGAACGCAACTTTAGTTATGAGGAGAAAATATAACTACACATTAAAATGGGAAAGTGAGGTGGCGTGCAGCTTGAAGTATTTGTGAGTAATTAGCTATGACTAAAGGAACCCAGCAATTATTTTATATTTATTTTAGTATTTTACTGGTTAGTTATCAATCTAATACATTATAGAAGACTACTGTGCCACTGTAAAATTTCACGAAACCGAGATGTTTAAAGATATCTATTAGATAAATTTAAAAAAAATTAATTGTACCCTTTATAATTGCACAAATTCAAGCAATACAAAATAAAATACTGAAAAGACTCAAGGCATATTCAAACTCGAGACTTCACCAGCTCAACGAGCGGTCTAACCGGTGAGCAACTAAATGGCTCTTGGTGGTCCTTAGTTTTGTGTATTATATATAGATTCCTGTTAATAAGATCACTGTTTTTATTACTCTATACCGCAAGTGTTACTATTATAAAAATTTTAACAAATTCAAAAAAAAATGGTCCTCCGGCGCAAAAGGCTCTGTGCTAGAAGATTATGTTCCTTTCTATTCGTGGAGTTTTAATGGAGAATTTTCAAAACCGGGACGGACGGTCGGCAGACGGCCTACAATAATCCATGAAGAAGGCCTAAACTTGGTCGGTTGGGGCTTATCCTCAATGCCAGCGACGTGCGGTGGTGGAGCAAACTCGAATTGCGGAAAGTCGAGACAACTGTTTCGCCAACCCGAAACGACACCCTAAACCTTTAGGCAGCTTCTCTCTGCCGAAGAGAAAAACCTCGCCGGAAAAATCGGGGTACATCCTCGTCGATCTACCAATCCCCGTCCCCGCAGGAAAGTTCCCAATGCTAGTCAGACTATAAGCAAAAGAAATGTGGAGCCTTCCGCTGCTCCAAATGGACAGCCACGCGGCAATGACAATACCTTATGGCGAGGCCTTTGCGGAGCTGGTGTAAGATTATGCATCCGCCTCCTACTTCAGGGCAAAGAGTTCGCTGAAGCTAGAAAAGTGGTAGACGACAATAAGAGAGAAGAAGCTGGAAGAATGGCAAACACCTCCTGTTAACGATTCCGAAAAGGCAAAGGGGGGCCCCTTGTTCTAACACCGCCACTTGGTGAAGAAAAGAGAAGAAAGATGGTCACTGGACAGTCGGCCAGTGCTCCATGTAACATCAGCAAAGGCCCGCATCTAAGCTATATGGAAGCGGCCAAACCGAAATTGGTTTTGACGGCGTCCACTTTAGATCGATTATGATACTTCTCGACTCGAGCAACGGCGGCATGGCTGAAGCAGCACACTCCGACAGGACGTGCTATAATATAGGTGTTCCTCCAATCGGCAGCGAATGAAAAGATCTATTTCACTGATCGGAGGGGCTCCACACGGATATGTGGCTGTCGGGTGGAAGTGAGTCGTATACAATGTCCATCGACTCTCACAGTCTAGATAACATTAGTAAGTGGCCTGATGAATAAAGAGGGGTCGAAGGTGGGAAGGGGCAGAAAGACCCTTTGGCACCTACATCAGAGTGCGATGTAGGTAACGAAAGAAGAAGAGTGATCAAAAGAGGTGCCCATTGTGGAAAACATCGCTGCTCTTCCCTAAATTATTCGCTTATTCATTTCATTAATCTTTAAAGTTTGGAATTTTGTTTGAATTTTTGCAGGAATCTTTATCTCCAAATGGGTAGAAATATGCTTACGTGAATTGAGAAGTAGTCAATTAAGTAGATCTGCTGATTCGGATGAAGTGGTATTTCTCATAAAACGGTTTTTAATAATTGCTCCCCGAAATTGGCATTGTTATATCAATAAAGACCATTACACGAACAGCTTCAAAAATTTTACTTCATGCGATTTTCCCTGACTTGAAAGGTAAAATTCCTCCAGTGAAAATTTTAGCTCCTAAGAAAAATTCTGAATATTAATAGAAATGCATTCGATTGTTCCGCAACCGCTTCATTTCATCCTGCGCGCAAAGCAGTTTTAAAGCAAAACCTTGCATGTAGCTATGTGCAAAAGCAATTTTAGGAAAACGCTGACAGCAGTTGCCAGGTGTGTCATTATTTTCTATGATTATTGTCTACGAGTCCCAATGCGGGAAAATCCTGTTATGTTGAGATTGTGAATTTGCAAGATGTTTGATGAAACACAGAAATGAAATACGTGACATATTGTCAGTCGCAGTAGAGTTGTGATGAAAAGAAAAAAACATTTTGAACAATTTTGTGTATAACAATTTATGCATTGCAATAAATTGTTGTATTGCACAACCAACTTATATTTGAATTTCTCTATGTATAAGAAAAATATAACTTTACATTTCCTTACCAAAAACTGTCAACAAAAAGCAATCTTTTCAAACGGGTTTCTTTAACGATGTCCTAAATTTTGTGCATTGTTAATACTAAATTAAATTACGTTACATTTACATACATTTAAATTACATTAATATTTTACTTTACCATTACATCATCAAATTTTGATTGATTTCATCGATATCCTATTCATATTAAAATCGTATTATCCTTGACTAAGACCAGAATACTGAACGTTTGCGAACAATTATTGGTTCAATCGATGTGCGCCTTAAAGTTCTAAGCCCAAAAACAATCTTTGTACCCTGGACCTTTTCCTACCAGAGGCCTTAATACCTTCAATATTTTGCGCGACAGACTGACGCAGTCCAAAGTCTAGCTTCATGAGACCACTCGTGTTGTGTCTGTTATATTTTTGCATACAAATAGAAGGGACCTAAAATTTTATGTCGTATTCGAAAAGCGAATTGCTAACTATTACTGTCAGATATTCGTGATTGGTGGGACCGTGAAAAAGATTTTTGGTGTTTATGTGATACGAACCTCCTGCCCGCCCTCTAGTAAAAAAATTAGTAATCATAAATAACGCCGATTTTATTTGCCATCAGTATCAGTACTTCATATTAGATTGAAAAGGACGAAAGATTTAAGAATTGAAGGTGTTTCGCACATATTTTTTCAAGACCATTCGAAATAAATCTTCACTGCTGACTGGTAACCAATCATGTCACAGACCAGTTCGATCCAAGGCCTATCTTCTCGCGACCATTTGTGTTGCGCATGTATATTTTTGGACACAAATGGAAGGGACCTACAATTTAAGGCCGGATCCGAACGGCGAATTGAGAAGCTTTCCGTGACAAGTTATTACTCTCGCAACGTTTGTCACCCATTCGCGAGACACACATACATAATGCCTTATAAAACGAGTTTATATCCTCAAACTTCGGCAATGTCCTCGGCAAAATTACTATTGCTTATGCATACACATGCGGATATAAGCTATATTTTAATTCGCTTAAGTCTTTTAGCTAAGAATAGCACTAAGGGTGGATTTTATCTGCCCAAATAAATACTTGATTATAATAAATAGATCTTGCACGAAACACGCCTAGGCTGAGAAATAGTTTATTGATTAGTTGGAATTAGATTCAGGATAACAAACAATTACATAATATTGATTTAATGTTATAATAGTCAATAGATACAAAGATTGATTTAATTCACAGAAAAACTGATTTGATTTAGACCTGTTGAGTTGCTTAAGTTGTAAACAGGGGCAGTCCTAGCGAACAGAATAAATGAGTGATAACTACAATGTCAACATTTGCGGTGGTTGGGCAAACTCTACCAGAGGGAAGTCGGAACAACTATCCCGCCAGGTGAAGCGAGGCCAAATAGCCAGTAGGCAGCTAGATCTGTCCCTTTTGATGAAAAAAACATTCGGCAAAAAAGCCGGGACTTGTTTCTCGAGAAAAGTTGGAACCTCTGCTCCAAGGACAATCGGCCCACACAATCTAAAAGGGCAGTCGGTAGGCAAAGACCACCCCATACGTCGAGAATTCACATTTCTGTATGTGACCTTCCAGAAATTTGCAATAATTACTTTCAAGAGCCGCATTAAAGTATCTGGTGTTAGAACTCTTCTGTTATAATCACTTTTTAGCCAGAATAATATTTGAGTGCAACATGTACAGAAAATACGTTAATCGGCAAAAGAGATCAGGCCGTTGACGCTAAGAATCGAACCCGAGAACGCTACGAGCTTTTAAAAAATGCGGTGAAGGATATAATGTGCTATGGCCGTATTTAATTAAACTGAAATAACTAAACCATATGCAGTTTACGCTTTTCTTAGACTTTTCAAAGAAAATTCATTGAGACGACTTGCATCAGTCATTATATACAGATTGTTTAAAAGTGCATCCACTTGTTATATTTTAAGAACTTTTTTACATTATCCTTTTGTTTAGCGTTTTTCTTGCTTTTTTTTCTTTTCTGTCATAAATGCATAAATACCATTAGGCGATATCCTACGCAGAGGATGGAAATTTTTTTTGAAAATAATGAGATTGATATGTGTACAAACATACATGGACTCGAGATTCTTTTGGTGTTTTGTGTTGGTGGAACTGTGTGGAGGTGTCGTTGGCAACTTTGAGTTGTGAATTTTTTCCGTCTTTCCACATGAGACTAGAATAGAAGGATTGTGGTCGTCAATTTTTCAATTCCCCATAACCAGCAACAAAAATTAGATTTTCAACTCAATTGAATTTCGACATTAATAATTTCCACATTCCAAGTAAAAAAATGCTTTCAATTTTCATTCGGTAGGACTTGGAAATAGGGACATTTTCAAAGCAATTTTAAGTGGAAATCTTTTCACTAAAGAGCTGGCTTTCCTGAATTGCGTTCTTAAAGTATCAGCTAAATAAATAATCTGAAGAATTTATAGTTACACATAACGTTAACCAGATGAGAAATCAAGTGAGTGTCATTGGGAGAGTTTTATGAGTACCATAAGATCAGTGTGTCCAGTGGCTCAATGTAACAGGTCGTTTTAATAAATTTATATTTTAAAGAGATTTCAAGCTTAATTCAATCTTTATTTTTTTTTGTCAATATTTTTTATTCATACAGAAATTATATTAACTCAAGACGGGTAGATCAAGGGAAAACTAATCTGGACAGTACGTAGCTCGAGCGTTGTGTAGGTTTGGGTCTGGTAGAGTTCGCAAATGTTTAAGTTGATCTAAGCGTAGGTCCATCGTAGCTTAATGGAGTGTGTAGGAATAGTGTCAAAAATTACAACTATAAGTAGCCTTTGAGAACGAGATGTTGTGAGTATAAACATAGTGGCCAGGGAGTATTCTACAGATATATCACCCTCTGACCAACACGATATTCAATGATGGAAGCAAAAAGTCTGCAGCAAGGTTTTGGCAGCGACGTCGTATAGCAGCTAAGTTTGCTACTTACAATAGAATGATACAGTCAATTGGCTACCTTGTTTTTCACATACTGTATTCTAGATTTCTATGTTAATAGTGGTGTTATAATCATATTTAGCTCACTCTATCGGTCCCGATTTCGAGCGAATGTAATTTAGTTAAGCATCCTCTACACTCTACTCCGGTCTGGCCGCCCTCGCTGATGTGTATTACCGCTGATGTAATTATACCGCAAAAGACTTTCCGAGAGGGATATTATCCACTCATGCGATCTAGGTATACTGTCCATCGAAGCACACCCATCTTTATTATCTTTACGATGTTGACATCATGATAACGATCGTAGATCTAATTATTATAGAGTACCAGGATTGGTCCGTACTCACATGCGGGGCCTATTATTCTCTGTCAGACTTTTCTATAGAATGCGGCTAAAAGGATTAGAAGCTAGAAAACAGCTTTTTGACCTCAAGTATCGGATCTATATCATGGAAGTACTGCTAATAAGTAAGTACTTGACCTAAAGTATCTTGACAGACTAAATTAGCGTTTACTGGCTTTAAAAACCGTATTTTTGGTTCCATTCTGTTATCGGCTGCTATAACTGACTGGAGATAATTAGAATTGTACCACGTTAAATTCAGCTCGCAGACGTGGCTATCATGTACTTTTTTTGCTCTGTTTATTGTGTAGCCCCATTTTCGTGCCGCTCTCTCGTTTCTTGTACATCTCTAGGGTTTCTATCAACGATGTCCATAGGTCCTCTGATTGGCCAACGAATATTATGTCCCAACCATATTAACCTTGATAATTTCATTAATATTATGTGGATTATTTACGATACTAAAATGTACTGAAATAAGGTTGATGATGAACAATACATCATCATCATCATATTTGGCTCTACAACCGGTGTCCGGTCCTGGACACCCGCAAAAAATCTCTCCGCCGGTCCCGATTTCGAGCCGATTTCATGAAGTATGGCATCCCTTAAGTCTGGGCGTCCTATGGTCTGGTCGTGCTCCATAAATCCTACCGCAAAGGACTTTACGAGCAGGATCCTCTTCTCTCATGCGAGCTAGGTGCCCAGCCTACCGAGCTTAATTCTATTCACGATGTCGCCATCGCGGAAACGTTCATAGGTCTCATCACTATAGAGTCTCCGGAATCGTCCACATACAAAGCCATCAATTATCCATAGGAATTTTCTCTCGAACGCGGCTAAAAGGTCAGAATGATTTTTGATAAGCACCCAAGTTTCGGATCCATATGTAAGTACTGGTATGTCTTATATACATGCACCTTGGATGCTATGGTTAAATTCCTGGATTTGATGAGTCTTGACAGAGTATAATAGGCTTTGCTGGCCTTAAGCAACCGTGCGCATATTTCTGGTTCATGCTGTTATCGGCTGCTACAGTTGACCCGAGATAGTTAAAGGATAGCACTACTTCAAATTCGCGTTCCACTAATTGAATTGAGAAACCAGTGTTGGATCTTCTATTCGCAGACGTGGCCACCATGTACTTTGTTTTGCTCTCATTTGTGTGCAGCCCCACCGACTGCTCGATCTGTATGAAAGCTTCCTGTACAGCTCTTCAGTTTCTACCAACGATGTCAATGTCTTCTGCGTAAGCCAATATCTAAATGGATTTATAGAGGATTATTCCTCTCGCCGTTACATGAGAGTCTCGGATCACTTTCTCAACGTCAGGTTGAAGAGGACGCAGGCCAGTCCAACCCCTTGTCGGAGCCCATTATAGATCTTGAATGGTCTTGATAGTGATCCGGATATTTTTACTTGGCTTATAACATTGGTCATGGTCAACCTACATTGTCTTGTCAGTTTATATGGGATGCCGAATTCTCTGAAAGCTTTATAAAGTTCAACTCTGGCTATGCCACCATATGCGGCTTTGAAGTCTATAAAAAGATGGTGTAGTGAGTTTTAAAACTCTAGACATTTTCCCATCACCTGCCTTAGGTTGTAAATCTGATCAGTTGTTGATTTGCCTGGGATGAACAAACGCTGGGATGAACCAATGATGACTTTAGCGTATGGGGCTACCCTGTCTTGATGGATAGAGGAGAAAATCTTATACGCGGTACTCAACAACGTTATACCACGATAATTGCTGCAGGTTGTAATATCTTCTTTCTTATGTATGGTGCACATGATGCCTTTTCGCCAGTCTTTTAGCATCGCTTCTTCCTCTCATACTTGCACTATTAGCTCACAAATTGCTTGGTGTATTGCGGGGCCTCCTGTTTTAATCAGCTCTGCTGGGATACCATCTAATCCAGGGGCCTTATTATTTTTGAGTCGAGTCGATTTATCGCTCTGCAAACTTCGTCTCCCAGGCTGCTTTCTTTCGTCGGTGAACTGTGTTTTCATTGTTGCATTGCTCGGTACGCAGCATTCTTACGTTCAGTCGCTAGCTTATATTGGTTTTTGAACCAGTCGTTCTGATCTCCACGACTACTGTCTAAGATGGAGATAGCAGTACTTATGACAGTATTCTTAAGACGTGATATCTCAGCCCCATTTAGGGCGAGTCCTATCGCTTGACGGTAGTTGTTTTCTGGTCTCTTCGTTGCGAAAGGCAGCCGTATCGACTCGAATCTGATTCGCTGATACTGTCTTTCTTGATGATGCAAAGCGCGCTCGGAGCACCATACCAACAAGATAGTGGTCCGAGTCGACGATGGCACCTTGGAACGTTCGTACAATCATTGGGTTCGGGTTGTGGCGGTGGTCTATCAACACGTGCTCTATCTGGTTGTGAGTGGCTTCATCAGGAGATACCCAGGAGGCTTTGTAGATATTTTTATGCGCAAACCTTTTACTCGCAACGACCAAATGATTGCTTGCTCGTTGTCCATTGTCATTAGTGTTCTCGCGTAATGTAGTGTTCTCGTCTTTAGGTGCGTGAACGTTTATGAGCCTTATTTTTTTAAATCTGCCCCGCACGCGAACGTGCATAGCCATTCATTTACTGCTTTAAAGCTGATAACGGTGGGTTTCATTCTTTTGCTGACGAGAAACACCACCCTGAGTACATGATGTCTTACATGACAGCTGTAATATATGTCATATTCTGATTTTGGTAAGATACCATTCCTCGTTCACCGCATCGCCTGGATTGCTGGAAAACCCTTCTACAGTTCGATTTTGAACTCTCAATTCTTCGCAGGAATTCAAAAAGAGTATTGGAATTATTGCTGTAGGTGTCTGAAAAAATACGCCTATTTTATCAGAAGCCAAAATTGGTTAACGTTTTCGCTTTCTATTTAATAGAACAATCCTTTTTTTTCTAAATATACCAACGCTAAACACCAACTTGCGGCAACAAAACAAAATTATATATTTTGGCATAAATCATGATCATTTATAGTAATAATTTTTAACATAAGGTTCTCATTAAAACTAGCTATCTCCTGGCCAAAACATGCGAATCATAATTTAAACATTAAACTATGAGCATAAAGACTTTCAGCTTTAATGTGTTTTGACTACTTTCCACAAGTACATAAATTTTTAATTTCTTACTTTATCGAGAAAAGATAAAATTCAATTAAAAAATGTATATACATATATTCTTTCTTTAAGAAACTTTGGTTTTTTTTTTTGCGAACTTTTCGTAATCTTTAATCCACCTCCAACAAAAATTACAATTAAATTACAAATGCACTTGGTACGAGTGTACATCGAATGCATATTATCTTCTTTTGGGAATGTACCCGGATGATAAATGTGATTTCCCTTTTGAACTGACATTAATTTTCGAAATTCCTGCTATCACTGGCATAGAGTGCTCCGAAGATTACGATTGATTCCATGGGGAATATATATACGAGATAGCTTTTACTTGGTCTCATTTATTTGAATACGCAGTTAAATTAAATTTTGTTTTGGTGCATCAAAGGACATGTATATGAAATATCTCTGAAGCAACGAAAGAACTGATTGGCTATATGCCAAGTGTATTCTTTTGATTTTAAATTTTAAAACGATTTACATTTAGAAATTGCTATTTAAAACTTATAGAGAATGAAATAAAAGTAAATGCTTTTTTTAAAGCTGATTCAATCCATGGATTATAATTAGAAGCAGTGTTAAATTCTTATTTTCGAATTTTCTATAACATTGCTTGCAGATGTGTTTGTTTATTTGTATATTTGTAGCCAAATCTTCTGATGAATTTTCATGAAAAATTGAAATTTTTATAGGATTATTTTTTCAATTAAAACACAGTCTTTAAAGCAAGTCCTTGTACAGCGTAGCCGTCTAAATCCATACACACCCGAACACTTCCTGTGCTGGTTTACTAGATTACTTTGTACGTACGTGTATTTAGAATGAAATAATTAAATTGAACCCGTTGTCTCCGTATGGATCACCTGTCAGTATCTGCGTAATATGTTATGAGACTGATACATAACTAATTTCTGAATTTTAAAACATTTTTACAAGTTCAGTACTACTAAAACAGCAGGTTGTACTTTCATTTGATATGATGATGGGATTTTTGCTTTTTAAACTATATAAGTTATTGCCTTGTTTTTATATCTATTATATATTTTATATGATTTTTAAAATAAAGAAATAAAATATTATAATAAATAATAAACATATGTTGTCAAATCATCATATTTTTTTCTAGCCGATGACTTACGTTGTCAAGTGGAGTTTGATTTTAACAATTAATTTTTAACTTATAGTGATTATAATTCTTTACTTTATCAAATGAGCGCACCAGTAGTCAATTTTGCCTGCTTGTGCTCTCTTTTGTCATAATTGTCGGTCTTGCCAACGCAGTTACTATAATTTTATTAAAGGAGTTAAATCTGTTAAAAGCATTAGGTTCTGCATATTTAAACAGATAGGAGTGGATACCATAGATTTGAATGCTGAAATTAGATTCCAGCAAATCTGATTTCAATTTCATTTCTTTTCTTTTCCTTCTATTACTCCGATGAGATTCGAACCGAAAAAATTGAAATCGATATAGAATGATATTGAATTGACTATCCATTATGAGTAATATGATTCTTTCACGAGAGGAAATTTACAAGTGTATAACATTACATAATGTAAATCAGAAACGAGCATAAAAATTCAGTTTGGCTATATAGTGCAATCGCAATGTAAAAAATGGCTTTAGAATGATACCATAATATAAGGGTGCATTTATGTGCATCTACAGTTGAACAAAAAAAGATATCTAAAAATTCACTCCATTAAAATCAAATCAATTCAGATTCGGCAATAAATTACATCTAAAGTTCGCAGAAAGAACCTGACGCCATAATTCTATTTTTTTAAATAAAAAAATTTCAAATTCCTGTAATTCAAAATCGATATTCATACGATGCGAGAGATGAAAAGTGATGCTGTATAAACGAATTTCCGAAAAAACCCTCGTTGAGTAACTGTAGAGTGGAATGTTGACTTATAGTGCCAAAAACTTGAATAAGGAAGTTGAACTATGATCTTTATTAAATCGAGCGGTTATTTAAAATTTTAGTTGTTTTCTATTGACCAATATACAAGAAAAATGACACCACCAATAGGGTACAACCCAACACACTTTGTGAGATTACACGATGTATGTATTAATGTACTTCCCTTCGCATTTCTTATTTTCGAAAAATTTTACCATATTGTAAGTATCTTTAATTAAACTCAGTTGAAAACTTTTAAAATCACTCTCGAAATACATTTTCTCAATACATCAAGATAACGAACGCACAATAAACAGAGGGACAGAACAAAGCAAAACTTTCGCTTTGCTGGCATAGGATAGCTTAACAACAGTAGTTATAGCTTCCTTAACATACGTTAGCCGTTGCTGCCACAATGGGTAATTTGAAAAGGAAACTTTCGAAATAGACGTCGCTCGAATTTACTTGTACGTGTGGGTAAGTTCGACGTTTTTAACTTTGTTATGTTTGCGATAGAGTCAGTAAGCAACCAGTTACCATATGATTTACATAAAAATGGGAACCAATTGGCCAACTACGTGCACATTTAAAGCATTCTTAATAAATTCTTTTATAATAATAATATTCGGCGCGACAGACTATTGTGGTCCAAGGCCTTTCGCGACCATTTGTGTTGCGCATGTATATTTTTTGACACAAATAGAAGGGACCTACAATTTAAGGCGGGATCCGAACGACGAGTTATTTACAAGTTATTACTCTCGGAACGTTTGTCACCCATTCGCGAGAGGTGGGACACAGTGAAAAATACTTTTGGTGTTTCTGGGATTCGAACCACGAACCTTCGGTTCCGAACCACGAACCTTCTGCTCAGTAGCCCTGTGCATTTCCACTAAGCCCAATAATAAATTCTTTTACAACTCAAAAAATGTAATGTTACTAATATAAATAAAGGATTGGGTAGTTTGAATAAAAAGTGCTGGAACACTCTCCTTTCTCCCAACCAAAATTTTTTATAATGTTAAAATAGAAACTGTAAATTTCATCTGCCAAATGACTGCCAAAACCAGCATACAGCTATAATTTGGCATTTCCGAGAGTTTTATAAAAATACATTCGAAAGGTTTTGTTTTAGGCAAATGGCCGAAAGTTTAAATCTCTGTAGAGGTTTGAATTCGAGAATGTGCACTGGTTGAGAATCCATTTCTTTTCCGAAAATCTAACGGATGAACATATTTCTCAAATACATGTAGTGTTTAAGCATTTTTCTTATCTATTCAGACTGGTAGAAATGCGACCAAAGCTCCACGTAGTGGACCAAAAAAGGAAAAACGGAAATATCGAACTAGTCCTATCAAAGTAATGATGCCGTAAACCTACAAACCTCGCTAGTAAAAAACCAATATAACGGAACCACAAATCGGCATCTGAATCCCTGATCCACGATAATGACCACAGCAACGAAAACAGGTGTAAGGGCTTCCTCATGGAACGTATGCTCATTATCATTGCCGATAACTAGGAGTTACCCTGTCCAAATATAAAACTGACATAACGAAAGGAGAATGGTGTCTTAAAAAATCCGAATATGAAATATATTACAGAAATCGTGTGCTCGTGGTAGTCTTTCTAGACAGCAAAAAAAAACCGAAAGATATCTGCTTTGAAGCAAATAAATAAACGGCAAACTACCATTCGCTTGCGGGACAAATTTAAGAACATAAGCCTCATAAATATCCACGCACCTACAGAAAATTCACCAGACGATGAAAAAAACAAAAATTCTTTGAATCAGTCGACCGTGATCAGTATAGTGTAAAAATCATTCTGGAGGGTATGAACGCAAAATAGGTCGGAAGTCAGTAGGAAGATAGGCAGTTTAAATTGGCACCTATAGTTTACCTGAGAACAATAATGACAATGGACAATTAGGCATAGTGATGGCAGTAATGAATCATTTGTTCGTTACGAGTACCAAGTTTATGCGTAAGAATATCCAGAAAATCACCTAGGTATCTCCTGATGGAGCTAATCGCGACCAGATACGTACGAACGCAAGGAGGTGCCAACATCGACTTGAAGCACTAACTTGTTGGTATGGTGCTCTGAGCGCGAATTGCAATACTAAGAAATACTGCAACTGGGAGTTAGATTATCGTTAACACGTCTGGCCTTTGCAATAAAGAAACCAGAAACAACTATGGTTAAGCGATAACATTCACCCTAAATGAAGGAAGATTAGATCCTATGGCAGAGATGGCGGGCGCAGAAGAGAAATATAGTACTGACTCCTTCTAGGCAGTAATGAACGTAAGCTAGAGACCGATTTTTTAGGTACCGAGTAATGCAACAATCTCATAAAGTGCGACCATGAAAGATGCTAAAATAATATGAAAAATAGATTACCGGCAAAAATGCACCCGCATTTCCTGGATTACTGTTATGTCAGCATTATGTTTGGGCAGGATATCGGCTAGTTGCTGTACAGCTCGAACTATATAAAATGAGTGTATATTCCAAGAGAAAATTCTTAAATGGTTTAGCAGTTTTCGTTGCCGTGGTTGATCGTCGTTGATCAATGTATCCGCGGCTGATATTAATAGAGTTCCTTAATAGAGTTTTTTTACGATCGAGATTATCGGCCTCGCGCCTACCTTACATTTAATGGACTGGCACGATCAATCAGCTTTTCATTTATAAGAGGAAATATACCGGCGGCTACTATGTGGACGTTTGATTGTACTTTCACCAGTCATAGATATCTGCCGCCATGTGCAATTCTGATGAATCTAACGTGTTATTCTCCCTTTTCTGCTGTTGGCCGACATAGATAATATTTATTGGTCCATACCAGTTATGCCTCATCCAAGACAAATCAATAACTTTTCAGATTTTACCAGTAGGCGGATTTAGAGTTCACTATACAATCTGTTTATAGAATTCAAAGCCGCCTATGACAGATAACACTATCAATGCCCTTCAACCTGGCTTTGAAGAAAGTGATCTGAAACTCTGATCTGGGGCTGCGGATGGTGTACCAAGAGCTAAAGATGGTCATACCAGAACCTAGACTTGTTTAGCAATAAGCAATCTAAAATTATTGCCGCGTTCGAAAGGAAATTCTTAAGAATAATTAATTGTTGGCTGTGTTTGTAAGGACGGACTTTCCGGGAGAATATATAATTTGAAAATTTACACATGAGCGAAGTGGATCGTTCTCGGTTTTATTTATGGGACACAAGTCTTTTTGTCTTTTGTGCCTAAGATTCAGCAGTTAAGCATGGCTCCTGTTTTATATGTTTTATACTCAAAACGTTTTGGTTTGAGACTAAGGTTTAGGTGATTTAAATTTTTCTATTTCTTCTGTTTAAAAAAATTTCCCCATCCCTTTTGCTAAGTGTATCCTTCCATTTCACCTTGCCACATAATATAATTTTGGTATGTCCATGGACTATTTATTTAACTGCATCAACATCAATCTATTTATTTAACTAAGTGCTGACTAATGACTACCTTTCAAATGATATAAAGTATTAAAAATAGACATTTTTCCATCAACTTTATTATAGGCAAGCTCAAACTATCAACATAATTTAAATTAAAGTTTCACAGTTTCTCTAAATATTTTAAAAAAGTTTCACTTTTTTCTAATAAGACAAAAATAAAATATGTAAAAAAATCTTCTTCACGACATGTTTGTCTGCTATCGGTTATATCATCATATCTGTTAACAATAACTTACTGTCTTTCTGGCTTAGTTGTCGTAAATTCGTTATGTAAATTGATACATACAGTGGATAGTGTACAGTATGCCACTGAAGGAAGAAATTGAAATCAAATAACTTTTGGTGTTAAAAACATCTACAAAATATGTTTTTCAATATTCGAGGATGTCGAGACGAATTCAATGCCAACATACTATATATTTGTGTTATCAGTGAGCATGAATGTTTTGGACTGCCAGACAGAGTCTGGATTAAATATTATTACTTTTGCTGACTTTCCGTTGTCATATAATTTGTTTTGTTTTTTGTATGAAAACGTAAATGACAACGCCAAGAAACTCAGGAGATTGAGGTCTTAAGGGTAGCGATTTTAGAATAATTCTATAAATGTACAGTAATGTCTTGATTCCCACATATTGATAAATTAATTCTAATAAGCACTTTTATTTAACTTGACTTAACCCCTTTTTGTCTGTATTTTCGACTACTTTTAGGTCCTTCTAAACCACCTTCCGCATTACCTAGAGAGCTGAAATTTTTTGAGTGTCTAAGTTCAAAGTAGCATTTTGTATATTCCGCGTATGACGCGTGGCGCGTGTTATGGGTGGAAATTTTTTCTCGACTACTTTGAGGTCCTTTTTAACCACCTTCCACATGACCTACACAGCTGAAATTTAGTGAGTGTCTAAGTCCAAAATAGCATTTTTTATATTCCGCGTATAACGCGTGTCGCATTTCTCAAGTGGTGCGTGTTATGGGTTGAAATCGCGACATTTTCTCGTCTTTTTTAGGTCTTTTTTAACCACATTTAGCACGACCTAGACTGCTGAAATTTTGTGAGCGGCTCAATGTTAAGGGCCAATTTTGATATTCCGCGTTTGACACGTGTTTTGTTGAGCGAATCAAAGACGCTAGTACCGCAGTTTTAAAGAACCTACCGGCTCTTTGCCTTTTCTATTTTATATAATGTACGCAGAGAAAATGCAACTGTCAATGTTACTTACTGTATCGGGATTCTTCCCACATTACATAATTGATGTATCTTTTTTTTAAATAGTAGAAATTACGGTAGAATAGGCAAAGTTTTCCACACTTTCTACTGAATATGTAATTACAATTATTCTCCTTTAAGTGTTTCCGGTATCCGGGGTACGTACTTTGAAATAAAAAATACGATACAGTATGATAAAATACATAATTTCCGGTTCAAGTGATATGCAAAGTTTTCAAAACAAAAGGCTCCAGTTGGAATGATTCGAAGTGTCCAAGATGTTTACTAAGCCGATCAAATAATATCCCATTGAGAACCGTGTGGTCACGCGATTTCCTCTTAAATATAATATTGCATTATTCATTTGGCTGTGTGTGTTGTGTGTACTTTTTAACTCCTCGAAGTGTTATCATTGTTGCATATCGTACTTTGCATTACTTCGTAGTCAATGTAAGTAGTATGGTGGCCTAAATGGGCGTCACTTTGCAACCACCATTGCAATCTGATCGAGCAATTTGCGAATGAATTAAGAAAGTAGTAGAGTGCTTCATTTAATTGTTTCCTCTGTCTGAAATGATTGGCATTTTTGTTATTTCTTCGGTACCACTGAATGGTTAATGGTATGGTATCAGTGAATGGGAAAACGAATGAATGACGCCTGACATAATGAAGTTTCCGCTAAATGCATTCAGTCAAATTAAAGCGGATATGTCCGTTATGCAATAAAAGGTAATGAATAACTTGAATTATTTTGGAAGTTCCCTTCCATAATAATGGTGTACTGCGCCATTTTAATGCACTAATGCACATAATGTGTATTTCCTGCAGGTTTGCCATTGCCATGGATATTGAGCTAAATGATGAAATGGGCTGCTTAAGTTATTTATTAATATTGGCTGCAATTGTGTAAATGAAATTTACACATTTTTCTCAATTGTTATATTGCCTGCAATTACTGTCTACTTCGAGAGCTTTCTTAAAAAAAAAACAAACCAGAACCATATAATTTCGTTTTTCTAATTCAAAATGCAGTGATTAGGAATCTGTGTGTCTTCGCATGTAATATCGACGTTCTGGAACGTTTTTACCGCACTGTGGATACTTAACGCAACCTAAATTTTCTGAGGCAAATTGTTTTTATTATAATATATTTTGTTGGGAAATGATGTGTTTCTTTCCTACTGACAAATCCATTTGGTTAATTTTTTAAATTGTCTATATTTAATTCTCGTGCCCGTGGCTGGCTGGCTGGTCAGATCTTGTGATCAATGTTTAACCCATTTCCCAAAGCCCGATTTATTTGAAATTTTTGCAAACATGTGTACTTCCGGTGACAATACTTTCTATTTAAATTTGAATCCCCTCGTGACTAGGGGTCGGGTTCTCCCACACAAATTTTTTATAAAATTTACCCGATTTTCTTCAAATTTTATACGCATGGGTATCTCCGATAGACAACACTTTTTGTAAAAATTTGGTAGTTATCGGGCACCGGAGTCGAAGGATACCCATGCAAATTTTATTTAAAAAGTACTCGATTTTCTTCAAATTTTAAACGCAGGTTTACATCCGATGCACAGCATTTTATGTAAACATTTGACAGTGATCGGGCCCCGGGGTCGGGGAGCACCCATACAAATTTCATAAAACAAAGTACCTGATTTTCTTGAAATTTTATACGCATGTGTACCTACTTCCGATGGACAACACTTTTTCTAAATATTTTGTAGTGATCAGGCCGCGGGTTCGGCAGTCACCCATAAAAAGTTAATAAAAAAAAAGTACCCGATTTTCATCAAACACAAAACTTTTCGTAAAAATTTTGGAGTGATCGGGCCCTGGTTTCGGAAGGCCACATACAAAATATTAAAAAAATTCCCTGATTTTCTTCAAGTTTTATACACACATGTTTAATCTAATGGACAACGCTTTTTGTAAAAATTTGGAAGTGTCCTGAAGGCCGTGGGGCTCCCATATAATTTCTTAAAAACTAGCCCGATTTTCTTAAAATTGTATACATGTGTATCTCCGATAGCAAAACAACAGCAAAGTGTGTATAATTCTTATCGAAAACATGTCAAGAATTTTTCTATTAAAATCATCAATATTTTGTAGTGTATTTTTATATCAAGTTTTGTCTTTTTACACTTTTATTTTTCGAACGTCCACGCTATGCTAAGCATTATAAACGTTTAACCCATTGAGCGTGTGTACAATAAAAAAGTGAAGGGAAGAATGGACCTTCAATTTAAGATCGGATCCGAACGAATTGAGAAGCATAAGAAAAAGTGACAAGTTATTACTCTCGAAACGTTTGTCACCTATTCGCGAGAGGTGGGACATCGTGAAAAATAATTTTGGTGTTACTGTGATTCGAACCACAAACCTCCTGCTCAGTAGTCAGGAGCATTTCCACTGAGCCACGGCGCCCACGACTGATTCAAATAATTCTTATTTTTCAACATCTGGGAAATTCTATGTAGGTGCATGAACGTTTGTATGGCTTTTATTCGCTGTCCCACACACGAAGGATGCATAGACAACGTTGGGTTTCATACTTTCGCTGACTAACAACCCCGAGCAAATGATGCCTTGCATGACAGCTGTAATAAATGTCATATTCTGATTTTTGTAAGACACAATTCTCCAACCACCACATCTCTTGATTTCGTTTATGTCAACATTATATTTGGACAGAATTTCGCTCCTGTGCACCTCGAGACATATACAGTGGGCGTACGTTCCATGGGAAAATTCTTAAATCGTTTAGCCGTTTTCGTCGTCGTAGTCGTCGTCGTTGGTCAGGCTGATTTCGAGTTCCATAATAGCGTTTTTTACCTTCCTCCTGCTATCGAGTGACCGCTAAATCGAATCTTTTTTCCGGACATTTTCATTGGTGATCACCATAAGGAAATAGAGAAGCAAACGGAGTTGAACAACTCACAGCCTGATGTGTTCTTTGGTTTTGTAATGGTTATTTAAATTGACAATAGGAAATGTAATGGATTTTTTATGACATTTTTCTTCTATATCACTATCATTTTTGGCTCTAAAACATTCTTCACGCCACGTCATTCATAAAGTTTATGTATACTAATATAAAGTATCAGTAGTAGTACCTTAATGAAAAAGTTCACAAATTAGTGGTTATAGTGATAGAAAAATAAGACAGGTTTAAGTTCAAGGAGTTCCCTGCTGTATAGTGTTATTTTGTTCTTAGTTATCAAAAAAAAAAAAACAACCCATAAAAATTAAAATTTTTCTTGTAAATTCTCTAATCGGAGATACACACACACACACCAAATGACGCAGCGGAAGCAAACAGCACAGAGCTCAGACTTTGCCGTGATCTGATGCGATATAGCGATATTTAAAAATTGTATATTGGGGTCCCCAAGGGGCCGATCGCTCCAAATTTTTACAAAAAGTGTTTTCCATCGAAGACACACATGTGTACAAAATTTAAAGAAAATCGGGTAAATTTTGTAAAATATTTGTATGGGAGCCCCTCGAACCCGAGTTCCGAGGGGCCTCAAATTTTAATAGATATACATGTGTGCAAAATTTCAATAAAATCGGGCCATGGGAAGTGGGTTAAAAATTGATCGCAAGATTCCATGACACACAAATCCACAAATCCACAAACCCACAAGCCCAAAAACCCACAAATGGACACCACACGGGTCTCAGGGCCAGATCACTCCAACAAACTTACAAAAAGTTTTGTCCATCAGTGATACACATGTATATACAATTTGAATAAAATTGTGTTATTTTTTTTAAAAAAAAATTTGGGGCCCCAAGACCCCGAGCCCGGGGTCTCCAAAATTTTTACAAAAAGAGTTATCCATCGGAGATACACATGTGTATTAAATTTAAAGAAAATCGGGCTAATTTTTTAAAAAAAATTTATGGGGCCTCACGAACCCGGGTCCCGGGGTTTCCAGAATTTTTACAAAAAGTGTTTTCCATCGGAGATACACATGTGTATTAAATTTAAAGAAAATCGGGATAATTTTTTTAAAAAAAATTTATGGGGCCTCACGAACCCGGGTCCCGGGGTCTCAAAAATTTTTACAAAAAGTGTTTTCCATCGGAGATACACATGTGTATTAAATTTATAGAAAATCGGGTAAATTTTGTAAAATATTTGTATGGGAGCCCCTCGAACCCGAGTTCCGAGGGGCCTCAAATTTTAATAGATATACATGTGTGCAAAATTTCAATAAAATCGGGCCATGGGAAGTGGGTTAAAAATTGATCGCAAGATTCCATGACACACAAATCCACAAATCCACAAACCCACAAGCCCAAAAACCCACAAATGGACACCACACGGGTCTCAGGGCCAGATCACTCCAACAAACTTACAAAAAGTTTTGTCCATCAGTGATACACATGTATATACAATTTGAATAAAATTGTGTTATTTTTTTTAAAAAAAAATTTGGGGCCCCAAGACCCCGAGCCCGGGGTCTCCAAAATTTTTACAAAAAGAGTTATCCATCGGAGATACACATGTGTATTAAATTTAAAGAAAATCGGGCTAATTTTTTAAAAAAAAATTTATGGGGCCTCACGAACCCGGGTCCCGGGGTTTCCAGAATTTTTACAAAAAGTGTTTTCCATCGGAGATACACATGTGTATTAAATTTAAAGAAAATCGGGATAATTTTTTTAAAAAAAATTTATGGGGCCTCACGAACCCGGGTCCCGGGGTCTCAAAAATTTTTACAAAAAGTGTTTTCCATCGGAGATACACATGTGTATTAAATTTAAAGAAAATCGGGCTAATTTTTTTAAAAAAAATTTATTGGGCCTCACGAACCCGGGTCCCGGGGTCTCCAGAATTTTTACAAAAAGTGTTTTCTATCGGAGGTACACATTTGTATAAAATTTTAAAAAAATTAAAAAAATTTAGTTAAATATTTGTATGGGAGCCCCCCAATCCCGAGGTCCGAGGGGCTTCAAATTTTAATAGAAAGTATTGTCACCGGAAATATACATATGTGCAAATAAAAAATAAAATCGGCCTATGGGAAGTAGGTTAAAAATTGTTCAGAAAATCTGACCAGTCAGCCAGCCAGCCAGCAACGTGCACGCGAAGTTAATATAGAGAATTTAAAAAACAACCGATAAAAATCCGATCCGAATGCCGATAGCGGCAGCGAAGAGCGCTGCTCACAAAGCACAGAGCTCAGACTTTGCCGTGATCTGATGCGATATAGCGATATTTAAAAATTGTATATTGGGGTCCCCAAGGGGCCGATCGCTCCAATTTTTTACAAAAAGTGTTTTCCATCGAAGACACACATGTGTACAAAATTTAAAGAAAATCGGGGAAATTTTGTTAAATATTTGTATGGGAGCCCCCCGAACCCGAGGACCGAGGTAGAAATTATTGTCACCGGAAATATACATGTGTGCAAAATTTCAATAAAATCGGGCCATGGGAAGTGAGCTAAAATATGATCAGAAAATCTGACCAGCCAGCCAGCCAGCCAGCCAGCCAGCCAGCCAGCCAGCCAGCCAGCCAGCCAGCCAGCCAGCCAGCCAGCCAGCCAGCCAGCCAGCCAGCCATCCAGCCAGCCAGCCAGCCAGCCAGCCAGCCAGCCAGCCAGCCAGCCAGCCAGCCAGCCAGCCAGCCAGCCAGCCAGCCAGCCAGCCAGCCAGCCAGCCAGCCAGCCAGCCAGCCAGCCAGCCAGCCAGCCAGCCAGCCAGCCAGCCAGCCAGCCAGCCAGCCAGCCAGCCAACCAGCCAGCCACGTGCACGCGAAGTTAATAGAGAGAATTTAAAAAAAACAACCCATAAAAATTAAAATTTTTCTTGTAAATTTTCTAATCGGGGATACACACACACACACACACACACACACACACACATCATATATGACAGATTGCTTAATATAGCGGATAATAAAGGAGCACTGTCAGATCATCAGTTCGGGTTTCGAAAATCGCGCTCGACCGTCGACGCCATAAAGGCGGTGGTCAACATAGCAAAGAATGCGAATGAAGGAAAAAGATGGCGGTGGGGCACAAAGGAATATTGTGCAGTAGTGACACTGGACATAAAAAACGCCTTTAACTCTGCAAAATGGTCCTCAATAAGAAGATCACTCGCCAGAATGGATGCACCATACTATATAAGGAAGATAGTGTCAAGCTACTTAAGTTATAGAAGGTTGAGGTACGAAACCAATGAGGGTACAAAGTACTATAACGTCTCCGCAGGAGTCCCACAAGGATCGGTGCTGGGTCCCCTTCTATGGAATATAATGTACGATGGAGTTCTAAGACTAGCATTACCACCAGGCGTACAAATATTTGGATTCGCTGACGACATCGCCGTTGTCACAGTGTCAAAGACAATCAATGGAATAGAGTCAGCCACGAATGAAGCAGTTGGCCAAATCAAAAAATGGCTAGTATCCGTCGGTCTAGAATTAGCCGACCATAAAACGGAAGCAGTCCTGATTACCAGCCGGAAAAATATAGAATACATAAATATACGAGTTGGTAACCAGACTATTAGATCAAAGGATTTTGTCAAATACCTAGGAGTAATGCTTGACAATAGGCTCCGTTTTAAAATACACGTGGACTACTCGAGCAAAAAGGCTTCCCAGATGCAGGCAGCATTATTCCGGATTCTGCCAAACGTTGGAGGACCAGGATATACAAGGAGGGTCCTAATGTCTAGAGTAGTCAGCTCAGTCCTCCTTTACGCAGCCCCAGTTTGGGCGGATGCACTGGTGACTAAAGAAATAAGAAGAAACTTATCGTCTATATACAGACTCAGTGCACTAAGGACGATCAGCGGGTTCTGAACGATCTCCGATGATGCTGCCCTCGTTATAGCAGGAATGGTTCCAGTAGATATCCTCGCAGATGAAATGCTTAGGATCTACAATAGAAGAGCCTTATCACAACAGGACCAACGAACAATCGAAATGATCAAAGAGGAAGAAAAGGCCACCTCAATGGCTGTGTGGCAAGACCGGTGGGACATAAGTTTGAAAGGAAGATGGACCTACAAACTGATCCCGAACATTGAGAATTGGACAAACCGATTTCACGGTAACTGCAACTACCAATTTACGCAGTTTCTGTCAGGCCATGGCGGCTATCGAAAATATCTTTATCGATTTGGACACGATAGCTCACCTTTTTGCCCAGATTGTCCAGACATAGAAGAAGACACAGAGCATGCGATTTTCCATTGCAGACGCTTCAGAGAATGGAGAAGCAACCTGCCAAGTCCACACGTCCTTTTAGAAGAAATGCAAAGATCCGAGGATAAGTGGACAGAAGTGTGTGTATTCGTAACGAAAGTGCAAAACGAGCTGCGAAGAATCGAAAATATAAGGCGATCAGCAGCAGCAGAAGATGCAGAAGGCATAGAGTAATCTGCTAACCAGCCCCGTGATGTAATACCTAACGGCAGTCCCATGGGGAGAGTGGTTGAAGTGTGTAAGGAGGGTTTAGTACGTATGCGTAATTCCTGGTACGAACATTCAGGTTTACGAATCGTGCATGCTAGTACCCCTGGAGGGCTCTACTGGTATCTTTTAGAAGATTCCCCACCTTTGGCACAGCCATAAAAAAAAAACACACACACACTGCGTGCTCGTTTTGTGGCAAAATCATTCACAAATTACGCAGCAGCAGCGAACAGTGCTGCTCACAAAACACAGAGCTCAGACTTTGCCGTGATCTGATGCGATATAGCGATATTGGGGTCCCCAAGGGGCCGATCGCTCCAAATTTTTACAAAAAGTGTTTTCCATCGAAGACACACATGTGTACAAAATTTAAAGAAAATCGGGTAAATTTTGTAAAATATTTGTATGAGAACCCCCCGACCTCGCGGTCCGAGGGGCCTCAAATTTGAATAGACAGTGTTGTCTTGGGAGATATACATGTGTGCAAAATTTCAATAAAATCGGGCTGTAGGAAGTGGGCTAAAAATTGATCACAAGATTTGGCCAGCCAGCCAGCCAGCCAGCCAGCCAGCCACGGGCAAGTGAAGTGAATATAGAGAATTTAAAAAGAAATAGCGTACCCTTTTTTACAATACAATCCAAAGGCAATTTTTTAGTAGGAAAGGCATACAACGAAATCCTTTCGTTTCTATTTGCAATCCACTTTAAAGAGGTTGCATTGCTGTACAAAGTCTAAACCCAAATATCTAAGTCAAATTCTTCTTACCTTACATAAGAATGTTCCCCAATATTCAATACGATTCCACATTAAGCAATATAGTTAGGAGATACTTCTAAATAAAAAGGGAAATACACTTTTAATTCTACCTTGTCATCACAAATTCAAACCAGTTCAATATCAGTAGGATAAAGCAGAAAAGGATACGAGAACGCTATAAGTGTTTATACCTCCACTACAACTTCAGTCCTATGCAAAGCACTCACACTCAATCAATTTTTGATTTAAATGATTTATCATTTATCAAAAGTTGCTCTTGCACATTCCAACAATCTTACAAGTGCCTGTGTATTCTGAAAATGAGGAAAACTTTCAAATTTAGTAAAAAGGAACTTATCTGTATCAACGAGTATCTATATTATTATCAATGCTTAGAAATGTACTTAAAATTTCAATTCATTCATTTTTATGTATCAATTCTAAATGTTTTTAAACAATTATAATTTAAATTTAAATTTTACTAATAAGCAGTACAAAATTACGTTCGTTTTGGGATTGATTCATGTATTGTCGACCGCTATCCTTCAAAAATACCCAGAGCATCTTAATTTCTCTGCTACCTTATAATTAGAACAGAATTTGGGGGTATGTTACAAGAGTGATTCTAATTTGTCTGTAAATTAATGCACAATAATCGGAAACTACCAAATACTTCATTATAATAATAATAATATTTGGCGCGACAGACCGTTGCGGTCCAACGCCTATAGCTACTTGCGGCCATTTTTAATGCCATATCCGAAAGGCGAGTTGAGAAACTTTCCCTGACAAGTTATTACTCTCGGAAGTTTGTTAGACATTCGCGTTAGATGCGACCGTGAGAAATAATTTTGGTGTTTCTGGAGTTTGAACCTCACACCACTTGCTTGTAGAGTGGCGGTCCTCGGTGACTTGGCGAGGTCCTCAAGTAGCGCTATAGAACGGCGTTTTGCTACCACATTCCTCAGGAGACCCAATGCAACTAAAAATGGTTGTAAGTATTTATATCCAACCTGTAGCATTAAGGTACGATATCAGATCTGTGATGCCGTACTCTAAAGGCTCCGTCAGGTCAGAAAAGAAGGGATTACTTAGTTTGTTGAAACGAGGAGCCGCTGGGGCCGGACACTTGCAAAAAAAATGAATGAGAGTTTCTTTCCTATTCACATCTAAACAGCTCCTGCAAGGAAGGCCACATCACTTTCGACGTGGTGCACCTTAGCTGTGCTTCGGTTGTAAGGAAGGTAAGATGCGTTCACTAACGGAGCTTAGAGAACAGCTGACTATCTCAGCGCAGTCCGTGTCTAGTGTGACGCCCTACTTCGCAAGTACGTCCGCCCTCTCATTTTTATTGTAAATTCTCTAATCGGAGTACACACACACACACCAAATGTCGCTGCGCCCCGGAACCCAAGCTAGTGTCAAGTCGATGCGTTGTCTTATAGAAGCCAGTTCGGCCTGGAACTGCCTGACGAGCTTAGAATTGTTGCTTGTCGCAGTAATGGCTTTAATAACAGATTGGCTGTCTACACATATGCCAATCTTGCCTGCTATTGCGTTATTGTGAGATAGGGCCCTGCACGCCTCTCTTATCGCAAAGATCTCCGCCTGAAAGATACTAGCACAGTCAGGTAGCTTGGAGGACCTTGAGAGGTTAGGGTTTGGAGTAAACTCCAGCACCAACTTTATTACTCATCTTGGATCCCTCGGTGAATAGAGTTACATCAAAGAGCTCCACAGCTCTCCCGTCCTTCCAAATTTCTCTAGTTGGGAACTTTACGACAAGGAATTAATTGAAGTTTAGCAGTGCAGTAGCCGTTTGAAGATGGTATCAACTCATTTGGTAATAACTGCAGTATATTGCAGTAGCCGTACGGTTTGTTAGCAAACCACCCAGATTCTCTGCGCCGGACGGCGCTGCACGCCGCAACGTATCTAATAGATTGGTCGGGAGGTAGTAAGTGTAGAATTGTGTTAAAGGAATCGGTGGGACAGGACCGAATGCTCCAGTTATTTTTAGTTTAATTTTACCTAGCTTGATGGCATTGTACTCTTTATTAATCGCCGGCCACCAGACCAGCGCACCATAGGTAAGAATAGGACGCATCGCTGCTGTGTACAGCCATAGAGCCATCCTCGGCTGCAGTCCCAATTTCTTGCAAATGGTTTTGCTGCTAGCATATAGGGCAATGTAAGTTTTCTTAGCTCTATGTTCGACTTCCAGCTTAGTTTCCTGTCTAGTTTTACGCCGAGATATTTTGCTTCTAAGGCAAGATTTTTTTTTTTTTAACTGGGCTCCCAGCCAGGCTGATTCTCGGCAAGGAACGCATGACACATTAATCCAGCCCAGGGGATTAGGATTGTGATTGGGATATAAAGTGGGAGGAAGGGGAAGACGGGAAGAGGAGACAGGTTAATGGTGATGAGCCACCTTTGGTTTCAGGACTCATCTAGAGAAAAACTCTCAAGAATCATTGACCTTACTTACCCTATGCAGCTCTTCAAGTTCTACGCTCGGGTAGGGGCACCCACCTACTTTAATTTATTATAAGCTATTATAATAACTTTTATTTTGGTATAAAAGTGATGTGCCATAATCCTTTACAAAGTTTCAATCCTTTACAAAGTTTCAAAATCCTACTCAGAGTTAGTGATGTACAAAAGAGCGAGTATACTTATAATTTTGATTTTCATATTTTTTTTTAATCGATTTAATTTTATTTCAATGGTGGTTTCAAATGCAAAAAAAGTGGAACTAACTATTAACTCTTAACTATTATTGAAATGTACACTCAGGTTAGATCATTTTCCTCATCACAACCGTCATCATGTGGCATCAACCACGAACAAAATTGGCGTTGAAAGCATGCGACCTTCGACGATGATACGAAAGGATTGAAATGGAATCAAGTAAATTTAAAAATTTTATTGGAACGCAAATTTCAGCAGTGCTGATTGCATTTTATAAATTCGGTTACAAAGAACCTCACGTCACATAGTCACTGTATAACTATCAGCATGTTTGCCAAAGAACTACTCCAACTTCTCATTCAAGTCATTTCATTGGAGTACTACAACACCCAAAATATTTGTGGTTTAGCTGCTGGTCATTCGGTGTTTTTTATTTTTTTTTTTTAATTGAAAAACCTCTGTCAACGAAATGGTAATGACGATGAAGATGCTGGCAATAATAGCTATAATAAACCTTAGTTGATATAAACATAAACAAGCCTTTCTTAGTAAGAACTCAGAACAGAAGGGAATTTTTTTTTTTGAGATGTTCAGAATAGTTGTTATCTTAAAACGTAGTGCTATGAGTCAACGGACTTAATGCTGTTAAATCAAAATTAAAGGGGTTCAGATGGAACAAATTATGCAAATTTTAACTTTTGGAAAGATTCCGTACTTATACTTAAGCTGGTAATGTAAAAAAATAAGATTCCAAGCTCTAGGAAGATTCGTTGTTTTGAGTTAGTTGCCCGGCATGGCAAATTTCAAAAATTTATTTCAATCAACCACTTTGGGTTTTAATATGTAATCGCTGCATGTATTTGTTATTAACGGCAAAAATAAGAGAGAAAAAATTAGTGTTGATATTGCCCCACATTTGCGTCTTTAGAATTTTCTGCATTTAATCCGATGACTTTACAAACTTTTACAAAGTTTCAAATTCAAATTAATTACTGTCAATAAATTATGATATCATTTATGATATTAGATATCCATTTTGCATACCAAAGCTATCTAAATCGTATACGAGGATTAACAAGCATAATGCATAAAGACAAATGTGCAATAAACACTCTACCGTTATTGGACAAACACCTAAGCTACTCGTATTTCAACTGCTGCCTTCTACTCCCAAACAAAGCTTTCTATTGAGTTAAGCAAAGTGTTTAACAGAGATAATATAACATGATGGTAGTTCTTTTAGTATAATTAAATAACAAAAAAATCTTTATAAAATCAAGACCATTATTATTATTAAATTTTCATCCTTACAATTTAATTAAAAGAAAACTGCGGCCAACATTATAACCTGCTATTGGTTACGCTTATAAAATTTACAAATATAAATTTATTTGCAAATGCTCACTGTAGGGTTACTGGCCGTATCTGTAGATATGTGGTAACATTAATTTATTATCCTATTTGTTATCACAGAAGGTGTGTTCGGCAAAGAGAGCTACATTCTGAGTGCATTACTAATATTTACCTTGCGGATTTTGCATTTTCCGCCCGCATAAACATCATTGGAATGGGTGCACATAAACTATCTCGGGTTTTCTACCCAACTGCGTGTTGCACATTGGTTTCTATACTCATAGCAGTACGCAGTGTACGCTTTGGGCGAGAGAAATCATTTTTTTTATTGAACTTTCAGTAATGTATGTGAACAACAGTTACATCTCACACATTTCAATTTCGAGACCTTACATTTCAACGTGTGAAATCAATTTTAAGAAGAAACTGTCACAAGATGTTGTCTTCAGCATCAGATGCTGGATCTCGCAATCCCGACGGACGGAGATCGTTCTTATAGAGCTACTTTAGCTGCAAGTGTGTCTCTGTGCATATGTTATTATGTAGATATATTATTCTTACTTTAAGCAACAGTGTAATAATATGTGAAATATGTCTCAGTGGATGAAGAGCTGGATTTTTTTTAAATATATGCCGGGATTGTGATAAAACGGAACTGGTAAATCTCGATATATTAGTGCCTGTTTTGAACAAAATTTGCTATAATCCCACAGGAAAAATATTTAAGTTTATTAGTTTAAGGTTAAAGCAATGAAAGTAAGACTGTTGAGATGACTTTTTCCTTCATCTTTACTTTATCGATCACGGACCTCACTTTTGTAGTTACGAAAAGTAGTTAGTAGTAGATGTAGTCCAGGTTTATTGTTTGGACAATGTTCAGAAATTTGTGTGGCTAATCATAGTTTTATACCTATCTGTATATAATATTGGAAGTCTCTGGAAACTTTGCACTGATTATAAAAGTTGGCGTTTGCGACAGCGATATTCATTCATTGTTTAGAATTTAACCAGTCAAGTTCGAAAAGTACTGCCAAGAAGGTAGAGGTGTAGGCTAATTGAAGAGTAATACAAGTATTTTTGTGTGCATTAAAAAGTGGTTCAGTATAAAATTGTGAACTGTTGTTATTTTTTACTTCTGATTACTGAACAGTTCAACATTGCCCACATTAATTTCTAGGATACCATTTATGGATTTCCTGATATCTTGGACAATGTAATATCTTTTGCATATACGATGTTATAAGAGACAACGCCAATCACTTCAGAAATTGACGTGTCTTTTGAATTGTTATCTTCTTTTTTCTTCATATATTCTGAATTCTCCAAGATAACGGCTATTTCATTATCGCTCCTAAAAGTCCGAGTGGACATTATTAACAGAAAAATGGTTTACCTGATATTGAAAATAATATGAGTTATTGAAGAGATACTCGTATCTAACAAAATTTAAATAAAAACACGTTTTGTTACTTATAATTAGTACATACAAGCCTTATATATTAATTAATGTTATATTACGTGTACAATACTTTTAAAACTTGCCAGTAAATAACAAAGTTTCATTCACGATTGAACGTACATCTTGTACATCTTGCGCACTACTACCCTGGGGTCATACAGTACCCCGGAACACTCGCACAGACGACTGCACCTCCGCGACACCAGCGCGCAGCTAACCGATTTGCGCAGGAACGAACACGGCACAGGTGTGGTTCGCAATAATTTTCGAAATATTGGAATTTTAATATCGTATGGGGTACTCCAGTACCCATGGTAGTGTAAGAGTTTAGATAGTATAGCCATATATTCTAAAGTCATTATTATGGTCCATACCATTGTGACTTCTTCCCAGCCAATCAAATTTTCACTGGGAGACGGAACAATTTCGAGAGTTTCAAAACTCACTACATCATCTGTTTATATAATTCACAGCAGCCTATGAAAGCATAGCTATGGTAGGTGTTTTGTAAGCCACGAGATTATTCGATAGCGAGTCACGCCAAGCTTACACTGGAAGGATGGCGTAGACCAGAACGCCCAGAGTTTAGGGATGCCAAATTGCATGTCATCGGCTCTAAATCGGAAAGAGGAGATATTTTTCGCGGGAATAGAGGACAGCATGGCTGTAGATCCAATATGATGATAATAGTTCTTTACATTAATCTGAAGCCATTTCGTTATTACAAAATTATATCGCTTGTATTGAAACTGTATGAATTGAACCAGGTTTTGCCAAGGTTGATAATCCGACGACATTGAAAAAAAAAATATAACAAAACCATGCTCTACGGACTACCCTCAAAAAATAGATAAAAAATATAGAAGATAGAAAAACATTAGTATCTACACTAGAATTTAAATAAAAATAAACTGGAAGCAAAAGTAAATTTTTAATATCCATCCCAATAAAATGGAAATATCCATTTAATTCTTCTTTTTAGCAATAATTACTTATAAATATATTATTTTCAACTCGTGTAACTAGTAACCAACTTACCTAAATACAATAATTGTACACAACATAAAGTAAACACTAAAATAAAACAGTACACCGGATGCACGTTCTTTTCTTTGGTTACCACGTTTACCGCTAAAGCCATGATTTGTAAATTTTAGAGGACTTCTCTGAGCAAACCACAGTAGAACTGTGTCAGAATTTTGTCCTCTACATCTATATCTCTATGTTTTACTGACGATAAAATAAAAACAGAAGGATAATTGCAGAACTGAGATAGAATTTGTTGCTTTTGGTTAGTGGCCGTCGTCCTGGTTGTTTTGATGCGTAAGTGAAGTTGACAATAGCTACGCCAATAGCAAGATCCAAGCCACACATATACGCACATATATTTTGGATATTTTGCAAACTTTTAGTCACCGTTCAAATAAAAATGCATGTCCGGCTAGCATTCTGTTGTATTAGATTATTTGAAGTAGTCCACCAAATTGGGTAATTTGTGCCTATGAGTATTTTGTTAACTTGTACCTGTACGGTAAAAAAAGTAATTTGTTCCTTCTGACCGGATCGTAATGACATCTGCGTTTTTTCTGTCATTGTCATAGAGAACGAACAACACTTGAGAATCAAGCTCAACTTCTAACTGAGACTAACTATTTTTAATGTTAAGTGGGTTTTTAAAAACTTTAACTTAACTTGACTTGACTCCTTTTTGTCTGTATTTTCGACTTTTGAGGTTCATTTTATTCAAATTTCACACGACTTAGAGACCTAAAATATTGTGAGCAGCTAAGTCTCGTAGAGCATTTTTGGCCTACAGCGTGAGACGCGTGTTTCGAGTCGCTTGTGACGCGTACGGCATGTGAATTGTGGACGATTCGTGTGCCACCAGTGACGCATGTAGAGCGTGTGGCGTGAGCGACGCGTGTTTTGATGTGTACATAAAGGTTTGTTTATGTAAAAAGTTGTTTTTACAGTTACTAGTTTGTTAATAACTCCCGTTGGTGAGTAAACAACTTTACTTGCTGTCGCTTATTAAAATCGAGCTTAAAGTTGTATGATTATAAGATCGAGCAAAAAAAGAATAGAATAGATAGATAGCTCGATAGATGGAACAGAATAAAAGAGGAACCGACACTGCACTTGGTGTTGTGCCTTCGTGGTGGCGCCAATAAACGCAAGAAGAAGAATTACCCAACACCAAAAAAGATCAAGCACAAGAGGAAGAAGGTTAAACTCGTTGTATTGTATATATTACAAAGTCGATGAGAACGGAAAGATTCATCATGAATGACCCGGAATTTACAATAATTCTGATTTGCGCTTGATTGTCCTGTTGCAGGATTTTTTTCTTGTGTTGTGTTTTTTAAGTTCGCAAGAAGAAAAAATATCAATTAGAGGATTGCGAACAAATAACTAGGAAACTATACTTAAAGGTCATATGGACAAATGGTTCGGTCAGAAACGTCTTTGGCTGTTTGGTAATCTTATTCCACTCTTGCCGAGAAGGTTAGTTTGATTTACTTAAAAAACACGAAAAAAACCATTTTGTGTCTTAATTTGTTATCATATGCACATTTAAAGTGAAAAAAGTCTAATAAATAAATAATTAGTAACTGTGGTCAACATACCGCATTTAATTGTTGCATACATAAATCATTTATCGAAGAGCTCAACTTTAGTTTTAGATACATTTCTGGTCATATCGGGACGTGCACAAATTGTTGCTATTCTGCTCTTGCAGTAGTTGCTGTGTCAAGTTGTGGTTGCGGTTGTTGAGGTACGAGTACGCTCAAGTTGGCTTTGAACGAATCGAATTGCAACTATGAACTGTAAAACGAAGAAAGGAAAAACGATTCCTAATCGATTTTTATGGTTTTAGTTAGCTTTATTTTCAACGTCTTTCCTCGTTTTTTATGTTTGCAAAAACCCATGGCACTCTACACAAATGTTATTCTTTCATTTATTGCTTTGCCGATTGGCGACGTAATTGACAATGCACGGCAACTGAGCTTGTGTGTGTATGTACCTGTATTTTTAATATGTAGACTCGAGAAACAGCCGCATAAATAACAAATGGAGGACGACACAACAGAGGAATTAATAGATTTTCTCCCTTCGTGATCAATTGTTTGCTCGTTTAGGTTTTATCGATTTATGCCTTCTAAACTTGCTTTGTGCGAGTATTCATACAGCTGTAACTTATATCACTGTTGGTTGGTTCCGCAGCAACTCAGATGCGTTGCTCACTTCTTTTTATGGTTACGAAGCTGATGTCCATTTCCAATTTTTTGTAGTGACCTTCGTGGGGGAGATTTAAAGTCCTTAAGAGTATGCTTTTGTATTGGAATACATAGTTCGTTTATAATCACATTAAATATAATGTGACAGAAATTTCCGTGTTTTGAGATTTTTCCGCTACTCAGAATTTTTTTATTTAAAAATTATAACACTTGAAAAAAAGTATCTCAGATTTATTGAAATTGCACACATGTGTACCTCCCATGACAATACTTTCTCCCATACAAAATTTTTAAAAAATTTACCTGATTTTCTTCAAATTTTATACGCATATGTAAGTTAAGCCAACAGATATTCAATCAAATTCAATACCACATCACCGAACATCATCACACAGCATCACATCAAAACAACAACAGGTCCAGACGTAAACAAGTGAAATCATCCAGACGTAAACAACTGAAATCATCACGCAGCTGCACAGACGAAAACAACATCATGACGCAGTTGCACTGGCCGACATTCAAGGACAATAATAATCTCTTTGTCTCTTCTCCCATTTTATGCTACTGTAGATTAAGATTATAAAATTAAGTTGAGTTGGATTTGAGCAGTCAATAAAGACACATCGAAGCAAGCTTCGATGCTTAGTATTTTTTTAAAAACACAAAAGAACATTTCTTTTATTAACTGGCGCCCGAGCAGGGACCCGGTGTTAAATTAAATTAATTAATTAATTAATTCGAATTGCTATAGTTTCACAAAAACGCGAGTGCTTTCATAAATTTTAAAGCTAACTTAAGTGATAGTGTTATAAAAAAAATTTTGACTCGTTGTGTTAAAAAAAATTTTTAAGTGCTCCCCAAGTGGCAGCAAAAAAAAATTGCATAACGTTGAAAGTGCGTAGCTGGCAGCCTAAAAACTCCACAAGCGGCTGAAGCCATTACTAGCAATTGAGCCACTCCCACCGGAGTCCCACAACCATAACATCGACTTGCCTATAGTATCCGTTCGTAGGCAACAACGAAACAAATCCGTGCTGCAAGTACCTTAATTGGAAACCGGACAATTCTGCCCAGTCGTCGTTGGAGTCATGTACTTATTTATGTAAGATTTATTAAAATTATTATATTTAAAAGAAAGAATCAATTAAAATTAAGATATTTAAAAGAATCAATAAATTATTAAAAAGAATTGCAAGAAAGAAATATATTATTAAAAGATTCAAAAGAAAGAAATTATTTAACAAGTGAATATACTCAGAAAATAACACCAGAAAGCAAGAATAAAATAAAGGTGAAAAATATTTAAAAGATAAAACAAGAAAACAAAGGTAAAATAAAAAAGAAAGCTAAAGAATAAAAATAGAATTAATAAAAAGAAAATAAAAAAATTTATATTATTACTAAATATCAAAATAAAACTATTTTATAACTTTTCCTCACAAAGAAAAAGTCTCTTACAAATTTTTATAACTATAATACCAACACTCTAATACATAGCCTTATCCCAAATATGGCTAATCCAAATAACATTATAAGACCTCCTGTCTTAATTCCTCCTCCACCTCCAATAGCCCAACCTGTACCACAATTTGAAAGAGCCCAATTAGAGGAAATGATTTCGACAATCGTTTCTAACACATTTAGAAGTGAAGGTTTAAATTTAATAAAAAGTGTGTTAAATCCGATTTCAGATTTTAATAATGTGTCTGACCAAGTAATTAGACCTGAGTTTAGAGCTCAACTTAACGATTTCGATAAAGTTCCAGACGTTGTAAGATGTCTGAGAGAATTTTCTGGAATTCCATCGGAATTCAGCTCATGGAAAAAAAGTGTTGATAGAGTACTATCAATTTATGAACCACTAATAGGAACTCCTAAATACTATGGAATCCTAAGTGTTATCCGAAATAAAATTACAGGAAACGCGGACACAGCACTTGAATCTTACAATACCCCACTAGATTGGACAGCAATTTCACGTTGTCTTACTTTACATTATGCAGACAAGCGCGATTTATCAACCTTAGAGTACCAACTAACCACGCTCATTCAAAAGAATTTAACAATCAACGAATTTTACCAAGCTGTTTATAAACATTTATCTCTCATATTAAATAAAATAGCATGCATGGAATTAACAAGAGAATCTGCAAATCTCCTAACACAAACTTATAGGGACAAAGCATTAGATACTTTTGTACGCGGCTTGAACGGAGATTTACCACGATTGCTAGGTATAAAGGAACCAGTCGATTTACCTCAAGCGTTGCATCTTTGCTTAAAATTAGAAAATCAAAATTATAGGACACAATATGCAAATAGCAGCCATAGAATAGATAGGAAGGTATATAATCAACCACCTGTTCTTCCTCAGAGAAAATTCAATAATATTCCTCCAATGAACTTGAATAGACAACAGTTCTATCCACAGTTAGCACACTTCCCACCAAATCAATACAATAACAGATATACTCAACCACAAAGACCATTCGGAAATTTTAATAGACACCCTTTTCCAGCTTTTAACAATAATCCGCCTCGACCTTTTGCACCAAAACCACAACCTAGACCAGAGCCCATGGATGTTGATCAATCCATCCGAACAAGAAATATCAATTACTTGAATAAACCATCAAACAATGATTTTGCAGGCAAACGACCCCCACCACATTTTAACCAAATGGTACCTCCATATAAACAACAAAGAAACTTCCATATAGATACTGTAGAGACCGATCATGACATACCATTACAGGACTATATAAATTCACAAAACAAATATGAACAACTACAAGACTATTTAAATTCACAAGACAATCCTAATTTAAATCCACAAGATGACCCTCAAAATTGGACAGATAATAATCAACCTGAAACTATCGATTGCTCTGATATTCATTTTTTAGGCTAACGAACTCTTCGTTACCTTATTTTGAATGTATAACGGAGAGTGGTAATAAATTGAAAATACTAATAGACACAGGCTCAAATAAAAACTACATACAACCTTCTTTGATAAAAAAATCTATACAAAATGATCAAACCTTTTTCGCAAACTCAGTAGGTGGCAATGTAAAAGTTAGTCACCATACGTTCATAAATTTATTCGGTATAAGAGACCTTTCTATAAAATTCTTCCTTCTACCATCACTGACATCTTTTCACGGAATACTAGGAAATGATACTTTAAAAGAACTATCTGCAGTTATCGACATTAAGAATAACTGTATGCTTATTAAAAATAATTTAAAAATAAAGATTAAACAACAAACTTCACAAGCTGTAAACGTCATTAATATCAAAACTGATCATATGAGTAAAGAACAAAAGATATGGTTAAATACAGTAATTAAAAACTTTTCAAACCTCTTTGCGGAACCAGATGAGAAACTAACGTACACAACAAAAGTTGTAGGCGAAATACGTACTAATTCAGACACACCTGTCTATACAAGACATTATCCTTATCCCGCAGCACTTAAAAATGAAGTCGAAGAACAAATACAACAGCTACTTAATGATGGAATAATTAGACCATCCAGGTCTCCCTACAATTCACCTGTGTGGATTGTTCCCAAAAAGGCTGACGCCTCTGTAAAAAAGAAATTTCGTGTAGTCATTGACTATCGCAAATTGAATCTTGTTACAATTGCTGACAAGTATCCGATACCTAATATCGACGAAGTAATTTCCCAATTAGGATCAAATAAATTCTTTTCCGTTCTAGACTTGAAAAGTGGATTTCACCAAATCCCACTTAGGAAATCAGACATTGAGAAAACAGCGTTTTCAATTAAAAATGGTAAATATGAATTCACAAGATTACCATTTGGTCTGAAAAATGCTCCATCCATTTTTCAAAGAGCATTAGATGACATTCTAAGAGATTTCATCGGTCACACTTGCTACGTCTATATAGACGACATAATAGTTTTCAGCAAAAACGAGGATGACCATCGAAAACATCTAGCAACAATTTTTAAAACTCTGCAAGACGCTAACATGAAAATACAAATAGATAAGTGCGATCTTTTTAAGAAAAGTGTAGAATTTCTAGGAGTTATAATCTCAGATGAAGGAGTTAAAACTAATCCAGCTAAAGTAAAAGCAATATCCGAATTTCCTACCCCAAAAACATTGAAAGACTTGAGATCATTTCTTGGCCTTTCAGGCTATTATCGTCGTTTCATTAAGGACTTCGCCAAAATGGCTAAACCCTTAACATCACTCTTAAGAGGGGAAGATGGACATAAGTCCAAGACCCAATCTAAAAATACCCCGATCTATCTCGACAATGAAGCAATTGAAGCATTCCGAAAAATAAAAAATTCTCTTATTTCCGATGACATTATACTGACTTATCCCGACTTTAATAAAGACTTCACCCTTACTACAGATGCTTCAAATTTTGCTCTTGGAGCTGTACTTGAACAAGACGGAAGACCGATTACATTTATTTCCCGAACACTGCACAAAACTGAAGAGAACTACGCTGCAAATGAGAAAGAAATGCTAGCGATTCTTTGGGCTTTAGACACATTACGAAACTATCTTTATGGAAACGCAAAAGTTAAAATTTTTACCGATCATCAACCACTCACCTTTGCAATAAGTACTAAAAACAATAATGCTAAAATGAAACGTTGGAAGGCCCGCCTAGAAGAGTTTAATTACGAACTCAGGTATAAACCAGGAAAATCTAACGTAGTAGCAGATGCACTTTCAAGAACCAATATTAATTCATTGACCATATCACAACACAGCGACGAAAGTTCGTCACACAACCTCATCCCTACAACCGAAGCACCTATCAATGCATTCAAAAATCAAATCTTTTTACAAACAGGAAATGAAAATAGTTACAGTTTCGAAATCCCTTTTCCCACATATCACAGACATACATTGACTAGACAAACATATGAAGGAGATGAAATAATCAAAATTTTTAAGAAATACCTTAATCCCAGTGTTATAAATGGTTTATTTACCACAGAAAATATAATGGCTAAAGTTCAGAAAATTTACCCTAATCATTTTAAAAATTTCAAAATTAGATTTACACAGACTAAAGTTCAGGACATTAAAGACCAAACAGAACAAGAAGAAGAAATTATTAAAGAACACCAAAGAGCACATCGCAATGCGTGCGAAAACCAACTTCAAATTATTAAAAGAATATATTTCCCTAAAATGAATTCCAAAATACAGAATATCGTTAAACAGTGTATCATTTGTAAAGAACACAAATACGATAGACAACCACCCAAACCAGAATTACAGGCTTCCCCAATCCCTAAACATACCGGAGAAATAATACACGTAGATATTTACTCTACAGAGAAAAATTTAGTTCTAACTTCAATAGATAAATTTTCCAAATACGCACAAGCCAGAATACTCAAATCGAAAGCAATAGAAGATATTAAAGAACCACTCAGAGAATTATTATATAGTTTTGGCGTTCCTAGAATGATTGTCATTGACAATGAAAAATCATTAAATTCAGAATCCGTAACCTTCATGCTAGAAAACCAATTTGGCATGGAAATCTATAGAACACCCCCTTACACTAGTGCCGTAAATGGTCAAGTAGAACGATTCCATTCTACATTAACCGAAATAATGCGTTGCATACAAAATAATAGACATTTTTCAAATTTTAAAGAACTTCTAGAGAGATCTATTTATGAATACAATTTTTCAGTACATTCCACAACAGGACAAAAACCCATAGAAATATTTTTTCATAGAAACGTTAGGGATCCACGAGAGCATGAAAAAGCACTACAAGACAATGTAGACAAACTCGAGAAAAAACAAGAAGCCGATTTAAAATATCACAATAAGAATAGAGAACCGTTAAAAGACTATTTGCTAAACGATGTTATATACATAAAAATCAATAAACGTTTAGGATCGAAATTATCCCCTAAATACCGAAAGGAAATTGTCGCAGAAAATTTTAAGACGACAATTAAAACCAAATCTGGAAGAATAGTACATAAAAGTAATATTCGCAAATAACAAATATAAATTTTTCTCTTTCCAACACTAGGCTATTTATTACCATATGTACCGCAGAAGTGCAGGTACTAGACTATTCAAATTCTGAGATAGCAACTTTCCAAACAGGACCGGCTAAAATACAAACAGGAACGTTCAGTATCATACACATTATCGATGTTGAAACATATCAAACAATTATAGGGAAAATTAACAATACGATAAGCTCTAAAATTGAAAAGAATAACCCAATCCTTCCTTACCTACTCCATGATATTTCCCAAATTAATGAAAATATTGAAAGGCTTAGGCCGATAAAAAAATCCAAGAGATCTATCGATATGTTAGGAACTGCATGGAAATGGATTGCAGGATCACCCGATAGTAATGATCTCAGAATAATTAATGAGAAAATAAATAATATATTGACCAATAATAATAACCAAGTTTTAATAAATAGGGTATTGTTAGAAAAACTACATAACATAACAGAGGTAACGAATAAACTTTTAATAGAATTTGAACATACAGAAAATATTCAGCATGAATTAGCTACAAACATTATGTACCAATTACAAATAATAAAAGAGGAAATAATAAATATTAATTATGCAATTCATTGGGCCAAATCTGGCATAACTAATACCATGATTTATGGGAACAAAGAAATTAATATTGTTAAAGAATATATAAAGGCACAAAATATAGAATTTATTAATTTTGAAGAAACCTTTCAATTTGCAGAAATAAAAATTATTTCTAATATTTCACTTATATTATATATTGTCGAATTACCGATCACAAACAAGCGTAATTGCGAATCTATTTTTATAAAGTCATTAAAGAAAAAAGATTTAATAACGAACATACCATTTGAAAATATAATTAAATGTCAAAAGAAAATGTTCGGAATAAAGAACAAATGTGAAACATATGACAGAAAAACAATTTGTAGATCTAAGAATATTATAGATATAGGTAACAGTACATGCATACCCAATTTATTATTAAGTATACCATCAACATGCAACAAAACAAATAATCTACACATACCAACCATTGAGGAAATCAACCCCGGAACATTATTGCTTAATCAAATTAATCAAACGATCCACATTGACAACAAACCAATAAACCTAGAAGGCTCTTACGTCATCCTGTATCGAAATGCTACAATAACTGCAGGAAATCACTCATTTACCTCTTCTGAAATATCAAGTTTTAAACCATTACCTGCAATATTGCAAGGACCATCATTGGACAATCCATATCAAGAATTACTGACATTACATTTACTAAAAGAATTAAATTTGAACAACAGCCAACATATCAGTCTTATAGACAAAAAAAACTCTACAATTTTTGGTTTTAATTTTGGACTAACAGCGCTGGCACTTCTCTTAATTACTTTCGCCCTTACAAGAACTTACCTGGCAAGAAGATCAAAAAAATTTAAAGAAACCCCAATAACAAATCCATCAATAGAAACTTCTACAAATATCGAACTTCAAGAACCATCATCAAAAGTTTCTAGAATTAATCAAATTCCATTCTTTTAAAATTCTAACATAATACATCATTTTCTACTTCAATCAAATGAGGACATTTGAACTTAAGGAGGGAAGAGTTAAGCCAACAGATATTCAATCAAATTCAATACCACATCACCGAACATCATCACACAGCATCACATCAAAACAACAACAGGTCCAGACGTAAACAAGTGAAATCATCCAGACGTAAACAACTGAAATCATCACGCAGCTGCACAGACGAAAACAACATCATGACGCAGTTGCACTGGCCGACATTCAAGGACAATAATAATCTCTTTGTCTCTTCTCCCATTTTATGCTACTGTAGATTAAGATTATAAAATTAAGTTGAGTTGGATTTGAGCAGTCAATAAAGACACATCGAAGCAAGCTTCGATGCTTAGTATTTTTTTAAAAACATAAAAGAACATTTCTTTTATTAACTTGTATCTCCGATGGACAAAACTTTTTGTAAATTTTTTTTTAAATTATCAATTTTTAACGCACTTCCTAAAGCCCGATTTTCCCGAAATTTTGTACACATGTGTATTTCCGGTGACAATACTTTTTTTTTATGGGGCTCCCATACAAATTTAAAATTAAAATTACCTGATTTTTTTAAAGTTTTACACACATATGTGTATACCCAATAAGCAATACTTTTTCTAAAATTTGGTAGTGATCGGGCCCCGGGTTCAGCCGCAAAGCCCTTATACATTGTTTTAAATATCATATAGTGGCATCAGATACCGTCGTACTGTAATTTATATTTATATTTTATTAATAATGTCATTATTTCTAATAATGAACGAAAACAGAAAAAGTCGGTTTCACATCATTTCTCAAGCATCAATATACATTACTCCGACTTACACAATCATTATTAATGCCATTTCACAAAGTTACCATGAATGTGCGTAATAAAAGTCGAATCGATTATGAACATTCCATTTCATCTTTAAGTAATATGTATTTATTTTGTTTACTAATGACTCTTTCCAATTGCACAAACCGTATCCGAAACCATACCCATAGGTTAGCTTTCAAAGTGAAAGAGTTTTCGAGGTGAACGAGGTGAGTGCCGGATGTACCCGATTTCCGACGGGTAGCAAAGTAACATTATCGGTTACAAAACAAAGGTACATAAAATCAAATCGTACTCCGGGCACAGTTCGCAAATGCAACGTTAAACTGAAACCACGAGAGTGAAATCTTAGATCACCCACAAGTGAACCCAGCAATTGAAAAAAAATGACCCATGATCGAGGGGCTCCCCACTTTCAGCGATTAGAGAATTTAGATGAAAAATTTTAAAAATAAAATGGATTGTTTTTTTATTCTTATGGATTGTTTTTTTACTCGCTTACTTTTACTTTCCACGACGTCTTGCTGGCTTATTTCTCTTTCATCATCCGTATCAACATTATCTGAATTTACAACTCTTAGGTCACTTTCTCTTCGCCAGTCTGAATATCACGATTTTTTCACTTTAAGTCATAAGTCATTTCTTCGATATCCGAAAACTCAGTTTCAATATCTTCGTCAAATTCCACAAATTGCATTGCGCTGCATACTTAACCACATCCTGTCTGGAAAAAAAGGGCATACAGTTTCAGTTCTTCAGCCTTCTTCTTCAATATCTTCAAATGGGAATTCACAGTGCAAAAAAATTTGATCACCGTTGATGCTTGATATATTTTTGGTATTGATCTTAATAATACATTAGCAACTAGTAATGATATTTTTTCGATAGCTCTGTTGCACTGCTACAGTTTTCTATCTCTAAATGTTGCCACATCAATGTTCGATATTGTACTTTAAGTGCAGCAATAATTCCATTGTCTAGAGGCTGTAGTAGTATTCGGTGGAAGAAATACCAATGCTACCAAGCTCTACCTCAAAATGTGAGGCCGCATTATCTAAGAAATGTTAAGATTTTCCTGTTATCCTTTTTCATTTTCATATTTAGAGTCGACAGATATTAATTAAAAATGACACCGGTCATCCGAGACTTTTTTTGGAAAAATAATCTACTCCTAACTTATTTTGTTAAATTTTTTAATAAAACAGCGTGGACGATAACGATTCGAGCGTTAACATAAGCGTTAACAAAGTCCTTAGTTTTAGACACTTCACACTACCTAGAGTGCTGAATATTCCAGGAGTGACGCGTGCTGCGCGTCGTGTTTGGCTCGTGTAATGCATGGAAAAGTTGAACTGGTATTTATCGGCTTCTTCTATTCATAATTTCATGAGACTTGTCTTAAAACAATTGGTTAGGAAGCGTAACCGTAAAAATATTTTCAAGTTTTTTTGGACGGTTTGAAGTCGACGCTTTCCCAGAGCTTTTTCTTTTTTTCTCCTAGACACTCACTTTATATTCATCAGCGATCATTTTTCACCTTCTTGTGATTCTACACAATGTCGGTTAACTTGTCCTTCCCATTATTCATTGGTTTTTATATGCTTTACTGGATACTCGTATTAAAAATGATATTAATGTTAAATATTTTTCACACGCCCATAGACGAAATTGACCGTTTCATACACTATAACCTAGCTTCGAAAGTAGCCGTTACACACACTGGTCAGTTAACATATAAAATATTTTTCTTATTTACTGCAGGCACAGCGGACACACATTCCCAGAGTAATTTTGCATTTCGCATAAACGGTTAAGCAGAAAACCGGTTTTGGTCGTGTGAAAAATAACGAAAAGCCCTTATCGTGCTCGTTAGGTTGTCGCACTCGGCTACTGACTCGTGCTTCAAGCTCCTAACTCGCACGATAATCTCTACTTTCATCGCTCGTTATGCTATATACTATTACATGATTGACTAACTGATGTATAAGATGTATTATTGTTGATCTTTTGGAATTCAAACTTTGAACCAAAATGCTTAGAGTTCTAACGCACTAACCACTAGAGCCACGGCACCCTATTACGGTGCTTCGAAAAGAGGCGAAAGCACTGGAAAATGACAATTAGACAAACCACATGGCTTTGAGAAGCTTTAGTTCTTTTCTGTATTCTCTGCAAAGACGAAAGCTGAAACTTGTCGTAGGGGTATTTGCAGGACACTTCTGGGTAACATACCAGAAGTCTGGTTCTGGAAAAAGATGATATCTGTGAAAGTTTATGTCATCTTTTTTATAACGATAAAATGTTTTCGTCCTTAGGTCTTTTCGTCCTGGATTATTTTTTTAATACGTACAAAAAAAAAACAAATTAACAAAACTAAAACTTATAAACTTCATAAGCAATACAACAAAAGTTAACACAAACTTCATTTTTAAAAATATTGCAAAGATTTGTTGTAGCGGTTTTAATTTTTATTGGTTTTGGATGATATGCAGTATGTATGCACAAAAAAAAACCTTCTCTATTGTCGCCCCACTTTGGCACATACACATGTTCCCCTTTTTTCTATTTAGTTAAAACTATTTCCTCAGAATTGTTCCTTTCGTTGCTTCGAAGGATACCAGGGTAGGGTATACCAATACTATTAGTTATTACAATTCAATTAATCATCTAGAAAGGGTTCTATGACCCCTCAAAACTATCTGATTCATGTTTAAAATACTAGGCTACGGCGATGGTTCTTTACCTATAAAAGTTTAAATTTTGAATACAAAACCGTATTTAGTCTTTTTATTTTGTGGTCTTAAAAAAGAGCATCTACGGTTTGTGATGCTAAAACGAGATTCTGAGAGAGAGTATGTGTATAGCCATCGTGCGTCGTTTTGTTCTGTCAAAGCAAAAAAAAGGAATACTCTACAAATTCCCTATGTACCTATATCGATAGCATAATGTGCTGTAAAGGGATAATGGATATCTTAAACCATGAAAACCATATAGAGTCGGGCAAGGCAAATACAAATCCATTTTAAAAGTCGTGTAAACACATAGTGTCCCTGTACATTTCTACTACGGAGAACGTGTATGCACATCTAGTGCCCTTGAACGAGTTAAGGGAAAAGAATATGATGAACATACCAAATAATAATAATACTAATGGTGGAAGGAAGAAGAAGAAAACATGGAAACAGGAATTACATCTTTAAAGCTTAAGTTGATCATTAATGGTACTGGCAAAGTTTTTTAATGTCTTATCATAAAAATAAATCAACAATAATATTTTCATTTTACTTTAATTTAAACTAATCGGGGATCACATTGATTTGTGCGTCCAATTTCTGAGCTGTGCGTTCCGTGTTGTCTTTGTTTAGCTTCCTTATCGATTCAAACTGCTACTGCTTGAGATACATTTAAACTTTCGCGTATTTTTGGGTTATTACATTTTTTCGCTTCATGCTGTGCTGCAGTAAGATATTCATACAGTGCTGGTCTGTATTTGAAATGTTATATATTATCAACATAAACGATAACATTTTTTAATGAATTATTTTGGAATATCATAAGAATTTGTTTTTGTCATTAGAATTTGTCCAATAATTAAGATTTCTCTTACTATCTTAAAGCAAAAATGTTCTAATAAATATGCAAAAGTCGATTTAGCATCTCGGAGAATTCGACTAAAATTTGAACGTGATAGATTGCTGGTACGTGACTAAGCTCTAGAAGATGCTAGAAATTCAAATGAAATGTTTTTCAAGCAAATTAAAAATTAAATTAGTTTAGAGATAGAAAGGTAAAGACTGAAATGTGCTGCTGACATCCCGACGTTGATACAAACGCACATATGTCGTCCGACCACTATGAGATGAACATATATTGAACAAGTGACTTAGATTTAGAAAACACCCAGTCAGAAAATACGTAGACAAGATGCTGACAACAATTTCAAGATAAAACAAAGATTAAGCTCTTCGAATAATGGCAACAGTTGGCCGAGATGATGAAATCCTTGCCAAGGCAATCGTTTTGGATTTAAATTCGTTTGCGAAATCAAACCAAAATGCATTGTAATTCCATCATTCAACTGATGGCTGGGATGGATGAGAATAGTTGGGGTACTCAGTTTTAGAATATCATGATAAAAATGCATAAGTTGGATTGCCATCGTGAAGATAAGGATTGAGTTGAATACCAATTTACAGACATAAAAAAAACAAACAGCCTGTGTAGTGAAGTGGTATGTCAAGGTAACGAAGCACATTTCCAAGTTATCTTAGCTTCTGGGAATAAATGAATAACGTGTAACTTACTGGCTGTTTCCTTTCGATAACAAAACGAAATTAAAATTGAAAGAAGTGAGCTTGTGTTGCAATTTTTTTTTGTTGATTTTTGGTGTTAGTTTAAAGAAGTCAGTTGGGGTGATCGCAAACCAGCTGGAGAGACTATAAGTTAAAGTTAGTCTAGCTTAGAAGAGTCATTTATTGCTTTTCACTGTTTTATCGCTTCTATTATTTTAGCAGTTCTAAGGAAGAATAGACATGTCCATAAATTCAACCGCATTTCTCGCACGCTATGACAACTGTCACTGTCGATTCCAAAACCCTATTGCATCTACTAGACAGAATAAAACTTATTGGGTATAGTGAAAATAATCGACTATCTTGAACGTCTTAGGAATGTGTTTTTTGTCACTGTTTTATAGCTTCTCTTGTAGCGTGTTTAAAATAATAAGTGTAGTCGTATTGGAATTTATGCACCATATGCTTGAAGTGTTTCACCCGTTTTGGAAACCTCGTCCCGTCAGAAATCTCTTCTTCAATTTCCTCGCCACTATAGCTTTATCGTCCCAGTAGCTTTAGACATAAGTCCAAGCTTCAGATAGTCGCTGAAGGAGTTCATCTACAAGAGCACTTAACAAAATGGAAGATAATACTGCTTCTTAAAGACATCCTTTTGTCGTGTTGCTCATAATAGTTTTTCCAAAACTACGGTCTTCTAATTTCTAGGCTTCTACTATTCTTTTCTATCCAGAGTACTTACTATCGCATCGTGAGATGCTTGATAAAGGCCTCTTCGCATATCACGATTTGCTTTTTTGGCAAAGATTTCTCGATGCTTCTTTAGTCAGCTCCCACATTGCCGTTTACGCCTGAAGACTGACCTTATATAATTTCCTCTTTCAATGCTTGAGAATCGTATTTTTGCGGAGACTGGCTATTTCTCCCACACTTGCATCAATAAGTGCAAGTGTCAAATTCGGTTTCATAAAAAATTCTACTAATTTATCTACAGTGTCCTCCATTACAAATAACTCATTATATTCAACAAAAAAATATTAAATAATCATCATCGTCGTTTTAGTTATTCTACGCAGCTATTTTAATAAATAATACAGTCTTGAAATTTCACTAGAATACAAAGCTCTAATTAAATGTAATGCAAGAAGTTTCACTGATTAGTATTCTTTTCAGATTTCAATCAAATCCCTGCAAAATACTATCTTGAATGAAAGGTGTATTAATGTTTGGCCATTTTCCAAAACGATAATTTCATCGTTCTGATTGTGGATATTCACACCTTACACTTTATGCAGAACAGTACTCGTATACATACTCTTCACATCCAAAGACAAAATCCTTATCTTAATTTCGGTGCGTTTATTTTCCTTCCTTTCTTCTACTTTTTCCAAGTCACTTGTCGAAGATTAAACGAAGGACGCTGCTTAATCGGAAAATACGTCTGAGGAGTCGTATACGGTTCATCGTCGTACATCTCCTTAATAACCCGCTGGTGTTAGGGCCGTTTTAGAATGACTTATGAATCGTAACTACGGGAAGCATTCTTCTTCTTGTTTGTACCCCTATTAGTAATGAAAGGAGAAAACGGATTATTTTCTTGATTCTATAGAATAATTTCTGGGGAAATCGTCAGGACGATAGTTGATGGCGTGCAAGGTCTACCAATGCTACGACAACGAATTTACACCTTAGAATGTGGTGATTTGGGAATAACAACGACACTTTGTAAAAAAATTAAATGTGTATAATTACCTGAGAAATTATATTAATGATTTAGACTGCTGTTTGCTGATTGGTCTCAATCCCGAAGCAAATTAACGCAAAACAAACTATGTTTAATGTTTCTGTTAAGAAATCGTTTATACTTTGGGGATAACAAAAAAAAATAGTATTTAAAAAATAGGAATATGCTTTGTTTGCAGTGTGACCAATTTCGAAACATTTTATATAAAATGCTAAAAATTTTGCTAAAAGATTTTTCGAAAAACGCAAATATTTCTTTAATTTTTGTTTTATTTGGTGGGGTGTCTTAAAAAAGCCAAAGATAAGATGACGCCGATATTTACTTAGAGCTGGTATATTTAGTAACAGCTTTTTGTTCCTTCACTGACCGCATGCTTGGCCAACTCTCCGGGAAGAGATTATGCAAAATGCATATAAAGTTCGTAAAATTAGTAGTTTGATTCTGGTTCTAAGAAGCTGATAGAAACATTTGTCTATTACCAAACTTATTTTTGCAAAATCACATAGAATTTTGCGTTAAGTTTTTACTTGGGCATAAATTAGACTTTGTATAGTAAACGAATACATATCAAGTGCCAATTAATATAAAGTGTTAAGTGTTAAGCATAAACTTGGTTAACCGATAAAATTGTAAAAAATCAGCTAGAACACTTTCCCAACCATTGAAAAGTAGCCGAAGTTATTATGGTTCCTTATTATTATTTATTATTTGTATTACTATTATTACTTATTTGTATTGTTATTTGCGGCGGATCAGTACGGTCAATACATAAAACATTGCATCTTTACAAGCAATTTATCAAACTGGTATGGACCAGCGGCGGCGGTCAGCCATCAGCAAAGTAGGGCGAATAACACAGAATGCTTCAGAAATGCATGTGGCCGCAACTATCTCTGACTGGTGGAAGTGCGATCAAAACTCCACGTTCTCCAGTACAGGAAAAGCGAAATGATCGGTCTAATCCCTTCAAAGTAAGGTTGGCGCGAGGCCAATAACCTCGCCCGTATAAAACCATAATACGGAACCCAAAATCAGCCTCGGATACACTGATGAACGACGACGACCACGGCAACGAAAAAGGCTAAACGATTTAAGAATTTTCTCATGGAACGTACGCTCACTCGAGCTGTACCACAGCTAGCCGATACCCTGACCAAATATAATGCTGACATAACAGCAATTCCGGATATGTAATGGACGGGGAATGGTGTCTTACAAAAATCAGAATATGACATATATTACAGCTGTCATGCAGGACATCATGTGCTCGGGGTGGGGTTTCTAGTCAGCAAAAGAATGAAGCCCACCGTTATCGGCTTTAAAGCAGTAAATGAACGGCTATGCACTCTTCGCGTGCGGGGCAGATTTAAAAACATAAGCCTCATAAACGTTCACGCACCTACAGAGGATTCCCCAGATGACGAAAAAGAAGAATTCTTTGAATTGGTCGAACAGGTCCTCAGTATGACGTAAAAATCATTCTGGGGGATATGAATGTCAAAATAGGTAGGGAGCCAGTATTCAGGCAGTACATTGCTTACACGAGAACACTAATGACAATGGACAACGAGTCATAGAGATGGCAACAAGCAATAATTTGGTCGTTGCGACTACAAGGTTTGTGCGTAAAAATACCCACAAAGCCACCTGACGGAGCCACTCGCAACCAGATAAACCATCCGCGAATTAGATTCGAGTCAACACGAATGCAACGAAGACACCAGAAACAACTACGGTCAAGCGAAAGTCTTGCCCTAAATGCAGGAAGAGTAAGTCCTGTGGCTGAGATGCCGGGCGTTGAAGAGAAATGGACACGCCTTAAAAATACTGTCATTAGTACTGCTGTATCTGTACTGTAGTATCTGAGGCAGTAGTCATAGAGATAGGAACGACTGGTTCAATGGCGAATGTAAGCTAGCGACTGAACGTTAGAATGTTGCATACCGAGCAATGCAACGCGGGCACGCGAAGATGAATATAAGGAGCTCAGAAGATATGAAAAAACAGTTCACCGGGGAAAGAAAGCAGCCTGGGAGAAGAATCTCGTCCGTGAACTGGAACAGTACAGAGAGCAAGGAGCGCACCAGACGCGGAAGTTCTACCAAAGGGTCCGCCGTATGACGCAATATACACCGCGTTGCACATACTGCAAAGACAATGAGGGTAATCTGATCGTCGATCTCAAAGGCATCTTAGAGCGAAGAGCACTTTTATGAGGTCCTTAATGCCCAGCTAACTGAGGAATTGGAGGCTCCACCAATGACCGAAGACCACACCATGCTGCCGCCACCAAGTATAGATGAAGTTAGCAGAGCCATAAATCGGCTCAAAAATACTAAGGCCCCGGGATCTGATGGTATCCCAGCGGAGCTAATTAAAACAGGAGGCCGCGCAATACACCTAGCAATTCATGAACTAATAGTGCAAGTATGGGAGGAAGAAGCGATGCCAGAAGACTGGCAAAGAGGCATCCTCTGCCCCATAAATAAGAAAGGAGATATCACAACCTGCAGCAATTATCGTGGTATAACGTTGTTGAGTACCGCGTACAAGATTTTCTCCTCTATCCTTCAAGACAGGATAGCCTCATACGCTAAAGGGATCATTGTCCATACCAGTGCGGCTTCATCCCAGGAAAATAAACAACTGATCAGATTTGCACCCTTGATAAACCTACTATAGTCTGTCAAGACTCTTCAAATCCAGGAATTTAACCATAACATCCAACCTGCTGGTATATAAGACAATTGTCATACCAGTACTTACATATGGATGGATACATGTGCTTAGCAAAAAGCATTTTGACCTCTTAGCCGCGTTTCAAAAAAATGTGGTTTCAAAAAAAAGTACTGTGAAATACTGAGAGTACCAATGACCAATGGAAAAGTGTTACTGGTAGAGGTATCCATATTTCTCAAAAAAAAAAAAAAACGGGCATGAAAGAAGGCTTCAATGCACTAACCGCACGATCTAGTTGTCCAACATAAAAACTAGATAGCTTACAATTTTTGTTTATTTTTTGCCAAACATTTGTTTGTATACAGCTGTTAGCTTTATGGGCTCGTTGTAGAGATATTTATATTAGAATATAAGTAGAAAGTTATATCCTGCAGCATTCAAGTACGAAATCGTTCCGTTTATTATGTGCTTAAGTATTGAATATTAAGTATTAAGTATATTTGATGCATACATAATATTGCTTCACGTCTCTTTCTACGAGTATTTACTTTTTACAATAAACTGAAATGGTTAGAATTTGGTTTCAAAGAGCAAAGATATAAAAATTCGCCTATATCAAATGTTGTACGGCAATAGTACGTTAACAATAATTTATTATGCTACATTTTTACATTTCATCATAGAACCACTCTAATATTAACAAATTGTTTTATCAATAAAATGAACGTATCTTTCTCTACGTAGGTAGGTTCTTTTGGTTACAAGTTAATCGATTTTTTCTTCTCAGAAATGCCATGTACTATTCGCAAGAATGGTGTAAACGTATTAAGTATGCAGCTTTCACCGGGGAATTCCACAGCTCGATGTTGCTCCAACTAACACATTGTTTAAGAATGACAGTGATATTTCCATTTTTAGTTTTGTTCGATCAACTTTATTGTAACGTTGATCTGCAATTAAAAAAAAATAAATTATAATCAACTGTTATTCCGCACGTCCATCATTATAATATAGTAACGTTTATTATATATAATTCAGAATCACGATTGGCATTGTGTTAAGTGCGACAGTGGGAGCTATCATCGTCACAGCCGTCGCCTGTCGAATATTGAAAACGGAAATGTAAGCATGTATGTTGTGCTAACAAAAAATTAAAAGTTTATATACAAAGAGTCATAAAGATGTGACAACTTTATGATATTGAGTATCAAATCGTTATCGATCAGGACAGGGGAAATAAACAGGGTCACTAAATGATGGTTTATAGGACAGACATTCGTTTTTCTTTTAATTTTATAGCCACGATTGAATCGATAAAAATACACAAAGTGTAATTTTTGTAACAAAGCTATTTAACCGGTGACAGTGACAAAAGCTGCAAATTGTTTATTTTTTTATAATGTTCACACGCTCAAGGAGTTTTAACCCTTATAATGCTTAGCACAGCGTGTGCGTTTGGAAATTAAGGAGAGGAAATGGTGAGATGTCTATGGACATGTCTCTTGAATGACTGTAGATCAAGCAAATAATTATTGTGCATCTAAACAAGGAATCTCTGAATTGGTTGGTACGTCAATAGGATAGGTCTAATGGTAGACCCGCGAATTCGAGTTGAGGCATGTGTATTTCAGTTGGGTCGGAGGAAGGGCGGGATGCAAATGGATATTTCTTCTGAACACCACTTATGGAAAAAGAGATAAAACAGTGACAAGCAGGAAACATTTATACGATGTTCAAGCGATTCGATTGTTTTCGTGATATTGACGTCACCAATAATTTTTATCGCGCGGTTCTGAATTCTGTCGAATAGATGAAATGTTATTTTGGGAGCACCTTTCCAGACAATACAGTTATATTTAAGTTTAGGGCAAATATATTCCTTGTAAGTAGTAGTCAGAACTGAGGGAATGATGAAACTCTTGCACCATTTTGGGAAACCTAAAGATTTCGCAGCATTCTTAGCGATGGCGAATATATAGTCATTCCAACGAAGCTTTTTGTTGACGCACATACCGAGTATTTCGAGTTTTCAGTTTCTTTGGTGCAGGATCCCTTCATGGATAAAGGTTGGCTGTTGAATTACGTTTAGAAGACAGAAGACAGCATTGGTTTTGGAAGCGTTAAATTATACTTGATTGTGTAGACCCCACCTTGTTATGCTTTAACGTGTTTAACATACGTTGTAGTTCAAGTTCCACTTGGGATGAAGAGGGGCGTGCAGAAAGCGCGAAGTTATATGAAAACCTAAGGGTGCTGTCGTCAGCGAAGAAGTATTGGATTAGAAGTGGCGGATAAAAGATCATTAAAGAAAATTAGAAAGAGTGTCGGAGACAAAAAGAGCTTTGGGGAACACCGGCGTTCATGCGGTCCAATACGACCTGAATTAAGCGGTAGGAAAGGTGTTACTAGACCAAACAAACAGGGTCCAATTCCATAGGCATTCATTTTCGACAAAAGAGCTTGATGCCAACCTCTCAAATGCCTCGAAAATATCGAGTGCAACAACTTTACTTTTACCAAATTTGTGAAGAGACTGGTTCCACTTTTCGGTAAGATATCAAATCACCTTTAGAACGTTGCCTTCGAAAACCGTACTGCTGGTCGCTAAGCATTTCACGTGATTCAAGGTATTGCATTTGATTACGATTGATAAGCGTTTTCATGACTTAAGAAAGTATGGGTCAATACGATTTTTCGTTTAATTTATCTCTGCAATAGGTTTGACTTCTTAAGTTTGATATCAAAACTAGGTGTTGAGAGGGTTTTAAGAGGTAGGATTTTTTGAGGTGGTATTGAGGAAGCCTTAAAATGCTCTTAATGGGTTTCTGGGGAGTCTTGAATAGGTCTTAATAGAGTCTTGGGAGGGCTTTGTGAGGGTTTTTGTTGTGGTCTTGAGGAGGTCTAAAGGGGGTTTTAAGATGGTTTTAAGTACGGTCTTCATGGGCTCTTAATGGGGTTTTGAGGGTGTTTTGATGGTTGTTTTAGGGAGGTTTTATGAGAGGTCTTAAGGAGTTTTGTAATAGTCTTCATTGCGGTCATAAGCGCGTCTTAAGAGGATTTTAAGGGGGGTTTTCGGGGTCTTGAAGCGTGTTTTGTAGGGGTATTGAGGGGGTCTGCAGGGAGTCTTCATGGGGTTTTAAGAGGAGTTTAGAGGTTGTATTGAGGTGGTCTTATTTGTAGTTTTTAAGACGGTTTCAGAATAGCCTTCAGTGCCTTCAAAAGGTCTTGAGGGGATATTAAAGTGGACTTTCGTGGGTTCTTTTAGGGACTTTATAGTTTCTTTTGAGGATCTATTGGCGGGGGTCCTTTGGTGATCGAATCCCAGAGTCGAGGAGCTCCCAGTTAAATTTCTTTAAATTTAACCCGCTTTTATTAACACTTTGCAGACACGTGTATATCCGATTTTTAGAATTTAATTTTACATGAAAATTTTAATTGGTTGGTTTTTTAATTTGAACTTATTCGAGAGTAAGCCTAATGAACTGTTAATTATTTTGACTATAAACAATTTTATATTTATCATTGCAACTGCAGAAAGTCGATCCTTGTGGTTCTCTTAATTATTGTTTCACCATGTCAAAGTCTCGTTTTTTATTCAATTACCTATACCTATACGTATCCTAATGTGACTTTCTTCAGCTCCGTGATAGAAAACAACAAAATCCACTTGCCCAATCGTTGCAATAGATTGTATGCGCTCATATATATTATATGTGTATACGAATTAACTTACGATACAACTTATTCGCTTCATCGGTATCCCCTAACGAATTCTTGGAAACACGAAATAAATTTCACAATATCAACATCGTATATAATCAATCGCAATGCTATGTATAGATACATATAGATAGAATACTCAATGCTCTAATTAAATAAAAAATGAAAAATTGTTGGCTTCGTAACGCTCTGTCGAAAGCATAAAAAATTATATATTTACAAACCAACGAGGTAGCCATCGCCATCCACCAATGCTAAAAACATTAACTAGTTGTACTCACAATTCGCCAAGCTACATGTAAACACAAATACAGACCTTGGGATCGGACGACACAAAAAAGAAGACCATGCGGCTTAGATGTGCATTAGTCATTATTTACACAGCGCTAAATGGATAAATGGATTCCATAATATAACTCGATAGCATAGCATAGCATAGCATTGTTTTTATTGCTCTAATTGAAGATACAAGTTGGATTAATTCCAGTTAGTCTTGATTCCGCTGAGAATGGGTTCAGGTTGTCTCTTACATTTTAAGGAAGATCGAACTTGTCAACGTTTTTCAGGATAATTCGTTAAGAATGAAAAAGCAAATTAACTGGATTGGTTTTGCTTCTGATTGCTTGGTTTACTGTGGTGAGATGTATTTTTTCTATTAGTGTGGCTTTGAGAGTAATGATGACTGTATTTTCATGTAAGTAGTTTGACAGTTGCTCAACAGTTACCTCACATTAAACAAAACAGATGAAGCACCTTAAATACTATACTGCAAAAGTCTTATAAAAAGAAAACATAATACACTATAGTAAGTATTTCAAAGGAAAAAAACAAATATCCATATTTTATATTAAGCCATTTCGCGCTTCAATTAGCCTTTTAACGTTCACTGTTAAAGAATAAAATGCTTAGCTTGATAGCTCTTAGATTTGCAAATTACCGGGAGTCTTTTTAATGTTGTAAATCACTATAATGCATGGTTTCAATACAGCCGCAATATGCACATTCGTCAGTTTTATAGCAAAGCACAATAACGACAAAGGATAAAGTTACTGACTGTGGGATTTGAAGTTTTTTGGGTAATTTTAGTCCGAATTCATCCTTCTCGTCTTTCAATTTTATTTTAATCTCAGTGAAAGGAGATTATGTAGATGACCACATGGCACCCTGTCGTGCAATACCGTTTAGGTACAAAGAATATAACAAGATAAACTTATGCATAACACATACAAGAGAGTACACGTATAGATAAAGGAATTCAATTAAAACTTAGAGTGAACAATTAGCATTACCCTCTTCTTGACAGAAGGCGGTATCCTAATGGATGCGATACACAGATAAGCATCGATATTGAGACGGTTTACTTTTGAAATTGTTAGATACGATTCATTTAAGTTGACAAGTGCGGACGAATAGAGAAGCAAAAGTAAATATATTTGATGGTAATTAATTCATAAGGGAATGTGAAAAATATCTGAACTTTTAAGGGATATACTCTCTGGACAAAAAATAATTGTAAAACTGGGTAAGGTACAATGCAAGCTATACGTTTCGAGCAAATGGTTTTTCGTCTTTTATTTTCATTGTTTTGAGGGCAATAAATAGTGTTCCCAATGCATTTTTTTTAAATTCAATTCATCTTTGGAATATGTTTCGATGACAAAAGCTTGTGGGAAATATCATCACTGATTATTTTGATATACGAGTACGAATGCTCCTTTTCCTTATATAATGAGACCTTAAGTATAGGGTACTTACGTAATTGGCACGACTATAGTTTTGTGGATAGACTTTTTATGTTAACTACAAAAATAATATTTTGGCACCGTTGCGGTACAAAGCCTATCTTCTAGCGGCCATTTGTGTTGTGCATCATGTATATTTTTGCACACAAATTTAATGCCCGTTCCGGACGGTGAATTGAAAAGCTTTCCGTGACAAGTTAATTATTCTCCGATGTTTGTCAGAAATTCGCGAGAGGTGGGACCGTGAAAAATACTTCTGGTGTTTTCTGGGATTTAATTCTCGTACCTCCTGCTCAGAAGTTCATGCACTAACCACTGAGACACGGTGCACACTATAATAATAATGATAATATTTGGTGCGACAGACCGTTGTAGTCCAAAACCTAGCTTTTCGTAGCCACTTGTGTTTTGCGTGTTATATTTTTGCTTTAAAATGGAAGGGACCTACAATTTAAAGCTTTATCCGAAAGAGAATTGAGAGGCGGTTTGTGGCAGTAATTTCTCTCAGAAGTTTGTCAGAAATTCATAAGAAGTGGTGCTGTAAAATAGATTTTTGGTGTTTTTCTAGGATTCGAACGTCAAACTCTTCCTTGAAATCTAATTGTGCAAAGTTTGAGTCGAGTAAATTTTGACAAAATTTATATGAAAGCCACTTGGCCCTGGCCGTTCACTTGCAAATTTCTACAAAAACTGTTGTCATCGGAAATACACATGTATATTAAATTTAAAAAAAGGGTTATTTTTTAAAAAAAAATATATAGAAGCCCCTCAGCCATGGGGATTCCTTCCAAATTATACAAATTTCCAAATTTTTACAAAAAGTGTAGTCATCAGATATACATTTAAATAAAATTGTGAAAATTTAAAAAAAAATTATATGGGAGCCCCTCAACTCTGGGGTCCGATCACTTCCAAATTTTAATAGAAATTGTTGCCATAAGAGGTTTAAATGTGAACAAAATTCCAACAGCCAACCAGCCAGCCAGCAACAGGAACGCGAATTCAATACAGAGAATTTAAAAAAACAACCCATAAAAATTAAAATTTTTCTTGTAAATTATCTAATCGGAGATACACACACACACTGCGTGCTCGTCTTGTGGCAAAATCATCCACGAAATGACGCAGCGGCAGCGAACAGCGCTGCTCACAAAGCACAGAGCTCAGACATTGCCGTGATCTGATGCGATATAGCGATATTTAAAAATTGTATATTGGGGTCCCCAAGGGGCCGATCGCTCCAAATTTTTACAAAAAGTGTTTTCCATCGAAGACACACATGTGTACAAAATTTAAAGAAAATCGGGTAAATTTTGTAAAATATTTGTATGAGATTAATAGAAAGTATTGCCACCGGAAATATACATGTGTGCAAAATTTCAATAAAATCGGGCCATGGGAAGTGGGCTAAAAATTGATCAGAAAATCTGACCAGCCAGCCAGCCAGCCAGCCAGCCAGCCAGCCAGCCAGCCAGCCAGCCAGCCAGCCAGCCAGCCAGCCAGCCAGCCAACCAGCCAGCCACGTGCACGCGAAGTTAATATAGAGAATTTAAAAAATGGATCGACGGCAATGAAAACAGATGGACAATTTTAAAATTTCTCATGGAAAGTAGCTCAGTGTAAAGACCTGGAGCTATACAGCAGTTATCCGATACCATAATGGAACACAGAACTTTATCTTTCTTCTTCGAAATTCCTAACATTCCGAAAATATTTATTGTTCATTCATTCTTACTTAACGTCGAAACACTGAAATCGGATCGCCACATTCACGCCTCCATATTAATGTTGGCGTCGGTGAACCATCACGAATTAACATATCGGCTCTCGTTTGGTAGTCAAAAATATCAGTTGATACTGAAATATGTGCGTATATGTGTGGATAGAATGGTGGTAGATATATAGATAAATTACGGCATGAAGGACAAGAACATGTAGGAATCACAGCGAAAACCACAAACCACCAGATGATGACAATGATTACAGCATCAACATTGTAGCAGATGCAGCAATATAAGGACCACAATTCCAGTAAAATGGAAACATCATGATAGAAATAATCAACAGCATCACCGCATCGGTTGTAACGAGAAATATGGCAGAAGGTTTTCCCTTTTAATATTCGGTTTAAACAATAATTTAAAGTCTTGTTAGATAATGCATTATTATTTGCCCAACAAAGAAGGTAGTGCGGTATTTGGGTGTTTCTTTGGATACATTTTACTTTCGTTTAAATAAGAAGTAAGGTAAGAGGAAGTATAGTAATCATGAATATTTTTGCACTCGGTATTTTTGCAGATTTACCCGTTACCGTTTCTCCTGAGTCAAGTAAAAAAATCTCTGTCTGTATGTCTGTCTGTGTTCACTCTACAGCCCTGACGGCTGAACTTATCGTGATGAAAATTCATATTTAAACTTCTTATATAAATCTGACAGCCGGAAGTGACAGTTTACTTTGACAGTTTTTCGAGATTTTGCAAGTAACTCAAAAAGTATAGCACTTAGGAGAAATATGTTAAGTGCAAAAGAAATTTAAACAAAAAACAAAAATAATAAAAAAAAATTTAAAAAAAAAATTTTTTGAAAAAAAAATTTAATATACATTTACTGAATATTCCGGCCCCGTCCGTAAAAGAAAGTCGTGTTGTGCCCACACCTCCATTTTTTTAAATGGAACGTAAACAAACATAATGTCCGCATTTTGGTAGCGGTGAATCCAAGAACGGTTCATACTCCTGCATTATATTCGGGCAAAGTGACTCTTTGTTGGCTCTTGTGGTAAGTGCGTTGGACTACAGAGCTGGCGGTTAGAAGTTCGAGACTCAGAATAACACTAAAGATCGTTTTCACTGTTCTACCTCTCATGAATGGCGGTCAAATGTCTCAGAGTGAAAATTCAAAGGAATTTTCCCAATTAACCTTTCGGACACCTCTTTTTGTGCAAAAATACGCACTGACATCAATGGTCAACAATAGCTAGTCCTAGACCCTGGATCACAATGGTTTTTTGCGTCAAACATTATTGTTATAAATTTATTACAAAATTAAATCTGGAACCAACAGAAAATTATATTGACTGCAATATTTTTAATGTATTGCATATTCAACTCTAGGGATTTTATGCTTGAGTTTTTGCCACACTTGAAACAATATACTCTTATCTTTTTTATCCAAACTTACAACATTCGGTCCTGCCAACGCGAGAAAAATTTTCCAACAATATGTACTCCATGTATTTCATGAGTGTGTATTATTTAATATAAATATTTTTTCGCGTATTTTTTCGTATTGAAACTCTTGGTGGATCATACTACGATGTATTGGCTGTCGTGTTAATCTCAGATATACGTTTGTGCGAACGCAGAGTATCAGATTTTTGTATCAGATATTTGTATTTATTTTATGTTAATATTTTTAAATAAACAGTTGGACGATGGAACGCTTGTAATTGAAAAACGCCAATTTACTTGTGTACTTTTCATTTTATGCAGATGTAATAATATTGATTCACAAAAGCTGAAATTTTTTCCGATTAATTAATGTCCTCACGATTGGTTTTGGTAATCGCTTTGGAATATTGGAATTTAATAAATTTGTGAGAATTGATTGGGCTCCAGGTCCGAGGGCCTCCCATATACATTTTTTAAAAACTAACCCTATTTTCTTGTAATTTTGTACACATGAGTTAATTCACTGTCGAAACTTTTTATAAATTATTTTTAATACTGTGTTTCGTTAAGATATGTATTAAATTAAACTAAGCAGAGGTAGTCGCTGTCTTAAAGCGTGGCTGCACTACCAAATGTTTGATACATAATATTTAACTGAAACAATAGTAGCCACAGTTTTAAGCGAGGATACACTACTTATTGTTTGTACAGAGAAAAACATCATACTTGGTTTAAATTAGAAGTTGCGAACAATGATAAGATAAGTTACAATGTTGCTAATCGTACTAGCGACTGCGTATTTGTAACATCAGCACTTACGTGACAACAATTTAGAATGTTTAGATAATGGAATAGAACGTTTGGATAATAAGACAAGAAGTTAAAATGCTTAATTTATAGTTGGCTCAGCAGTTATTTGGCAACATTAACTTATAATTGATTTCTGAAACTTATTTGACAACATTGTACGATACTGGAATGGTGTAATACGAAGTGATCGGGCCCCAAGGCCAATTTTTTTAAACTTTGTATAAAATTGTATCTCCGATTAGGATTTATTTTTAAGAATAGTTTTTTTAAATGCACATGCTTTAAGGTACCTGAAAAATTCTTTTTTTTGGCACGCCGAAAATCGAGCTGGGATCCTCCGAGTAAGAGCCAACTGATAATTAGGCATAAGGATATATTCTAGCTTTCAGTTCCATCTTTAAATTATGATACGCTTACCAACAAAAACGTTGATAAAAGCAACGAATAGATAAGTATCCCGAGCGAAAATGCGCAATTGAGAAAAAAACCATACAAACCGTACACGTACACGGTTCACGATAGGTATTGGTTTAGCAACCTTCATAATAATATTGACATATAAGTGGTAAGTTCCTAGTAAGCTTTCGTTATGTAAAGTCCTAAAAACATATACTGTGGACATATGTATGTACTACGTGAATTTAATTTTTGAAAATACAAAAAGTATTTTTAAAAATTATTTTTATTTGAAAACCTATTTGTACGACTGATGTGTTTCAAGTCTGTTATAGTTCTGCCTTGAATACAATTCAAGTTCTTATTTATAAAGATTCTGTTTTACATATTTCTTATTCATAATTCTTATCATACATTGCGATCTAAGTGATCAACATGTTTACGTCTTTTCTTTGTTCTCTTTGTTGTCTGCCTGAATTGCGCGTTGGCCTCGAAGTTGTTTATTTGAGTCATCATTCCTTGTTTGTCTGCCTGAATTGCGCATTGGCTTCGAAGTTGTTTATTTGAGTCATCATTCCTATGCTCTCTTTGTTGTCTGCCTGTGGTTGAATATGATATCAAGCTGATCTTGATTTGTTGTATGTGGGAGTTCTGGTGCATATATAACTCCTCCCCCTCTTGAATCGACCATCTGGTGAAATTTGACTGATGGTAGATTCACGGCTATACTGTTGTTTGGTCTGTTATTTCTCTTTTTCATATATATATATATAATATTATTATTATAATAGTTACAATGATTATAGTCGTAATACTAAAGGTTAGTTGTTGAGGAGACACCTCTATGTATTTTAATATTTTAATATTTTCAATACGTTTGAAATCTACGATTTCGATATCTTTATTGTTTTCATAATTAAAATTTAATGTAGGAATTATTAAATCTCCTTTATATTCTTTCCTATCAAAGGATTTATTGTTTAAATATATTTTACATTCTTTAAACTTTATTAAATAATTGCCATTTAGGCTGTAATTATTTTTATTACAATTTTGTGTAAGATTAATTTGTTTAACATTTTTTAGAATCAAATATTCTCCTAATTCTTTTACAATGGTTTCATTCAGATTCTTTATTTTACAAAAGTTTGGGTCATTGCTTAAGATTATATTATTAATACATTCATCATTTATTTCTGTTAAATTCTTTGTTTCTGTACTCGGATAGTATAAACTATTGTTTAAACTATATACTTCGTTAGTTATTAGATTTATTGTTTTATTTTTTATTTGGGAATCCTGTAGGTAATATTTATCATAGGGTTCTTTTGTGAACTGTGGTATAGAAATTATTATTAAAATATTTTCGTTGTATATGGCTAAATGCATTTTTAAATGTTCTAAAGTTTCAAATGTTAAATTGTATTCCTGAATTTCTTCCAACGTGAAGATATTATGAGTTAAAACGCCTGTTCGTGCGTTAGGCACTACATCTTCAATGAGTTCGATGGTATGTTTTACTTCTTTTATTTGTCATTAAATTCTAATTCTATTCTTAAGTCATTGATATCATTTTTCTGATTTTTAAGTTCGTTTATTGTAGTTGTACCTATGTTAACTATCTCTGTTAACTTTCTAAACTGTTCATTGAATTGTTCATTAATCTTTACTTGTTGGTTATTATTATTTAATAATTGTTTATAATTTTTTTCATATTCTTTTAATTTATTTTCAATTTCTTGACGATCATCATCGTCCATTGTTCCGTACAGGAATTTCATGCCTGAACCTATCAGGTTAATTAGTCCTCTTTTTACAATTTTATGAGGGATTATTGTGTTTATTATTTCCACTTGTTTTTAGCACTTTTACTTTTATATGTTTTGTCTTTAATTTGTCAATTCCTATGGGATTACAATTCGTAAATTTCGGATTTATTTCACAGTTGTTTCTACCTTTATTGATTTTAAATGTATTTTTGATTTTTACTTTTTCTATTCTTTCATAAATTTTTGTTGGATTCACTTTACCGAAATGTACATCGTTAGGTTTCTCTAATGTCGTTAGATGTATTGTCCAATTGTAGACTTTTACTGATCGCGCTAAATTGTCGACTAAATTGTTTTTTTCTCTTTCAAAGAGACTAAGGTTCTCGTTTAGAGTACTATGTAATCGTTCTATGCCTGAGTTTCCTGTGTGTCGATAAGGTGTAGTTGTATGAGTTAGTATTTCGTTTTCTGTGAGATATTTGGTTATCGTCGGAGAACCAAATGTTGTATCATTGTCTATTGTTAAGAGTTTTGGTCTGGTCATATAACTAAAGATTTTTTTCATAGCATTTAGAACATCTAATTGATTCTTGGATTCTGTTTTCTCCACTGCCACAAATTTTGAAAACTTTGTCTATACAAGTTAGAATGGTTTTATTATTTTGTACGATATATAAATCCATGTGGTAATGTATGTGTGGACATTGAGGTGTGGGGGTTTTTTCGTATGGGAGTTTGATTGGGTTTCGTTCAATTTTGAAGTTGCAAATTTCACAATTGTTAATTATTTTATTGATTAATTCTCTCAGATTTGGTGTATAGAATTTTATTAGTGCAAGTAAGCGAGGAACTATGCTAGAAGAGGCATTCTGAGCACCGTACATAAGAAAGAAGATATCATAACTTACATTAATTTAGGTATAACATTGTTTAGTACCGTGCATAAAATCCTAAAAGTTCCTTATACTTAAAGACAGGATAGTTCCATACGCTATAGTCATTATTGAATCTGACAATGGAATGTACTGTTCAGCGTTCTCTTTAACTTTGCATTGGAGAAAGTGTGATGCGATATTTGTTGTAACGGCTAAGGTAACAAAAGTCCATCTAGATACTGACTACTGGCTTACGCAGACGATATAGACATTATTGGTGCTACGTTCTTTGTTATTCCCAACTAATATGCTATCAGATTAAATTTTTTACTAAAGTTAGAGAGAATTTTCATTTAGCACCAAAGACCATTATTCGAAAAACCCCTAAAGCAAGGATATTTCTTGTAAATAAAAATATTAATAGAATTAAAGCAAAAAATTTTATCAGCTTTCAGATATTAACGTTACAAGATATTTTCGATAGAATAGTAGGAATTTTGAAATCAATGCTATTTAGGGTTAAATGCGCCCGCTCATTGGACATCCTCTTACAATGATTTTTTATTAATAAAACATTATATTATATTCGCGGATGCAGATTTAATTTTTTCTTTGTACACCGACATCTACAAGATCTCGTTATCGTAACATATCTATGTACAAAACAGTATCAAACCCACATTTCAGACAAACATAATATACATATATGAACGAACGCTAGTACATGATGACTTTATTAAGGGCAGTTAAAGAAATTCATCGTAAAGGATATCTCGATATATAGAGCTATACAGACATATTAGTGAAAAGTGAATTGATAGATATTCCACCGATAAAACTGTCGGTGCTACTTCAACTGCGTGCACAGCAACTATGGTTACGTGTAATAATACCATATAGTGCAAGCTACGAAAAGTCTTCAACGTTGAAAAGGAAAATACATATATGTATTGCTCATTCGCATTTACTGTTATAAAACATGCATTTGTCGAAGGTAAAGGTTACAGAATGTAGACGAAAACATCATGCACAATGCAGAAGTAGCAAAGTTGAGAGAGCTTTTCAGATATTCTCAAAACTTACGTTGTGGCTATGTACATGTATTCCTTAGTTACCATTTTCTACTTGAATGCATCATAATATTTTAGTACATAAGCTTCTTTTCAACGTAAGTTTTGAAGGAAATATGCGTAACGAACAAACTCTTCGTACTTGATTTACTTTAGAATTTATGTGGCATCATTAAATAATGTTAGCGGTATGAACTACCAAGGTTATTTCTGTTTGCTGAGATATTTGAATCGTTTCAAATAGGATTGGAAAACCCTTTGTACTGGATATTTTACTAAGTATTGTCGGGAGGATCAATCTTGCATTTACAGGTAATAATTTTATAAAACTTTGAACCATAAGAAAGTAGCTTATCAATATAGATGATGGTAATTATATCAATGAAGAAATATCTTAAATTATATGAACAACGTACATATCAACCGACTAGTAATCATTAAATATGACAAAAGAGACAGGACAGGGAAAAATACAAAACTTGTTGCATACAATTTCTATTCAACATTGTAATTTTTACCCTTGGCATTTCTTTTTTATGCTTGTACGTGTTTGTATCCTAATCCTTAATGACAACGCAAAAACCAAATTAACTAAAAATCACAGGCATTTCAACACCTAAAAACAACATTCACACACCCACACACGCAACACCTCAGGATGTCAATTACAATGGGAATGAGAATATTTTTTCAAGGAAGCGCTGTTTTTGTAATTTTGATAAAGCTATCCGCAAGGTTTTATTCTATAAAATTCATTAATGCGAGCTCTAGTGCACCGTGTGGTGTGCGATTATAGACAGTCATATCCTAAGCCTCTCGCATCAAAACTCCTATCTTATGCGTCCACGTCGCGTCACTGGAAACTCGGCCAAATTAAGTGAACGATTTCGGTACCCAATTCGAATTGTTTTAGCATGGGTCGGGGTTAAATAAGAAGGGGAATTGCCTTGATCGGCGGCGCTTCATGTCGACCTAGGTTGCGGTTGGTCAATCACCACTCAACTGAATTAATTCATTCTTGAAACTAATACAAACCTCGGATACATATCGAATTTGTCAACAATGACCTTTGGCCCACGGAAAAGGACACGTTTTGGAAGTTGGAATATTCGCACGCTCGTCAAGGCAACAACGCTTCCACAATTAATAAAAGAATTTCGTAAAAACCATCTAGAGATTCTTGGTCTTAGTGAGGTGAGATGGCCTGGAGTAGGTGAAAACGAACATCTACCGGCGAGTTTCTAGTTTGTTCGGGTAAGCCTGCAGGAGAACACCATGCTAATGGAGTGGGATTTCTACTATCTAAACGCGTCAACTATAGCAGCCGATAACAGCATGGAACCAGAAATACGCACACGGTTGGTTAAAGCCAACAAAGCCTACTATATTCTGTCAAGACTCTTCAAATCCAGGAACATAACCATAACATCCAAGTTGCTGTTATGTAAGACAATGGTCATACCAGTACCTATATGTGGATCCGAGACTTGGGTGCTTAGCATAAAGCATTCTGACCTCTTAGCCGCGTTCCAGAGAAAAGTCTTACGGAGAATTGTTGGCCCCGTATGTGAGGAAGGACGATTCCGGAGACTATAATTATGAGATCTACGAGCGTTACCGCGCTGTCGACATCGTGAAGAAAATTAAGCTCGGTAGGCTCCGGTGGGCAGGACACCTAGCTCGCATGAGCGAAGAGGATCCTGCCCGGAAAGTCATTTGCGGTAGGATTTATGGAACACGACAGCGAGGCCGGCCAAGCCTACGCTGGAAGTATGGCGTAGACCAGGACGCCCAGAGTTTAGTGATGCCAAACTGGATGACATCGGCTCGAAATCGGGACCGGTGGAGAGACATTTTGCGAGAGGCCAGGACCGGACCCCGGTTTTAGAGCCAAATATGATGATGATGAAACCCGCGAGAAGATCGTTACAGGACAGGCAAGCAATTTCCGATAGAATTACTATTGCAAGATTTAAATCTGCTCTTCGACTGGTCGTGTTTGCTCAAGCTTACGCACCAATGGAACAAACCACCTCTGAAGAAAAAGACACGGTTATCTTGAGTCTAAATAATTCATTAGATCAACTACGGAAGAGTGACATCGTTATTTTGATTGGTGACCCTACCGCAAAGGTAGTCAGCGACAACAGTGATTGGGAACATGTCATAGGACACCACTGCCTTCGTTTTATGAATGACAACGATGAAATATTTGCTGTTCTGATCGTAACCTAATCATTGGAGGCACAATTTTTCCCCAAAAAAAATATCCAGAAAGCCACCTGGACCTCTCCTGATCACGTGTACAACCACCAGATTGATCACATCGCTATAAGCCGTAAGTGGCGAACATCGTTGCTGGACTTTAGAACCCGAAAAGCAGCCGAAGCTTACAGCGACCACCACCTTGTGGTTGGCATTGTACGATTGAAGCTCGCGGTCCACTCAACCACATGAATTCAAACAACAACAAAGAGTCTCTCTCTGAGATACTGTCCCAAACCCTAGAGTCTAAATGGGAGAAAACAGTCAATGCGTATACGGAAGAAGCCTCAGCCATTTTAGGTTACCCCAACAAAACTAGAATGGATATCAGATAGCACATGGACTACCATTCGTGAACGCCAATCCAACAAAGCAGAGTTAAAGGCGTCCTGGGTTACCGAGCGAAGCGCATTCGCGCGGAAGTATAGGGATCCAGACTGGCAAGTTGGCCGTTCAGCTAGGAACGACAAACGAGCATGGCTAAGCGACATCGCAACACAAGCACAGCAAGCCGCTGATAGTAGACAATACAGCATAGTCTACCAACTCGCTTGTAAGCTCGCCAACAGGAAACACCATATCAACTACCCTGTTAAGGCAATAGACGGCTCTTTGATCCTTATGGAGGAACAACAATTAACCCGCTCGACAGAACATTTTAAGAATGTTTTGAATTGAACTTCGCCAGGCACGTCCATCAACCCCCATTTGCACCCTAATAGGCTATTTAACATCAGCGTCGCTACTCCTTCGTTGGATGAGATAAGGACAACAATTCGTTCACTGCAATCAAGTAAAGCAGCAGGTAATGACAACATCTACGCAGAACTCCTTCAAGCCGACGTTGAGTTAACTACGCGAACATTGCAGGCGTATCTGAAAATCTGAAACCATCCATCGTCGTTAAAAGAAGGCTTAACAGTCAAACTCTCTAAGAAAGGTGATTTGAGCAATTGCGAAAACTAGAGAGGAATTACCCTGCTAAACACCTTAAACAAAGTGATCTCCTCTATACTAGCTAGGCTTACTTACGCTTACGGAATGCTTTCGAGCCAGTTTTGAGAAATGATCAAGCAGGATATCGCCAAAACGGTTCTTGTACTGATCATATTAACACCCTGCGTATAATCATTGCACAGTCAGTTGAGTACCGTTCTCCTCTGTCAGTCATCATCGAGCGCTCAACACGAGCACACGCAGATCACGCATAATATCGTCCAGCTACCTGCTACCGATTAAAAAAAAAACCCAAAACCAAAAGCGAGCATTTCGCTACCTGCTACTTTTTGATTTTTTATTATTTCACAAATTATTTTTTAATTTCAGGAATATTTTTCTTTAGAATTTATTTTCAGAAAAGGTTTTCCTTTTAATCAGCCCTATAAAATGGGGAAAAAAGCAAAAAGGAAGGAAAAAGTAAACGAGGTCTTGTCCTTAATTAAGGAACAAGTAACCAACCATGGTGGGGATTTCCTCTTGTCGTTGTACCGAAGGCTGGATGAAGTGAACCAGCTGTGCGATTCAGCGACTTCAGAGGAGGAAACCATGAGCGTTGTCGAGGAATCGGATACTGAAGTGCCCGAATCCAGCAGTGGTGGAGAGGATAACTCCAGCGACGAAGACAGTCGCAAAGCTTGGTCTTCTCCTGAAACCATGCCCGCAAAGGCAAAAAAAAGGAGGTTGTCTGGAAATTCCAGACCATCATCACCACCAACATCATCTTCTCCTGGAGTGGCTGCTGTTGATAACAAAATTGCTGTTGATAAAACAGCTTTACCAAAAGAGTCCCAAAAGGTCTCAAATAAGAAGGCACCACCACCAGTCTCCGTCCATCAAGCTCCATTAAGCCAAAAATCCCAAACTACGGGACCAACATCAAAACCTTTTTCCATGCCGCCAATAGTCTGCTTCAGACTAAACGTCGCTGAACTATCAAAGTTCACGAAGAGCGCCAACATTAGTTGCAGAATTCGCAACATCAACAGCAACAAATCAGTCGTTACGGCCATGAACAGAGATGGCCATCAGCTAATTCGGTCTTTCCTACAATCGGGAAAGACTGAGTTTAACACTTATACTGCAAAGGAGGACAGGAAAGAAATGTTGGTCCTAAAAGGTATTCACCACTCCTTTGATGCTGAAGATGTCAAGGAAGCGTTGACGACAGAGGGTGTCCCTGTACTAGTGGTTAAACCCTTCAAATCTCAAAGGACTGACAAGAAATTTAATCATTTCATTGTCGAGCTGGAGAAGAACTGCGATAAAGCGGCAGTTTGCTCAAAAACCCTCCTTTTGAACCAGTTGGTGCATTGGGAAAAACTAAAATCGGCGGGCATTACTCAATGCAGAAACTGCCAAAAATTTGGACATGTCGCAAGTAATTGCGGCATGAAATACAGATGCGTCAAGTGCAAAGATGAGCACTTGCCTGGCCAATGCCCAAGAAATGCAGACAATATAAAAGACGACTACGTTTTCTGCACAAACTGCCAGAAAAATGGACATCCGGCAAACTATAAAGGATGTCCAAAATATAAGGAAAAGATGGCTGAAAAGCTTAAAACCGCACAAAAGAAGAAGGAACAACATAAATTCGCCCAGATGTCTGCTTCAAAAGCCATAGTAAAGGGAGTAAGTTTTGCTAGTATAGCTGCTATGGGGACTTCCAGCAAGCCAGCAACGATCAGCAAGCCTCTAACAAGCAGCCATGCAGCATCAAACAGCAAACCAATAAAAAAGCCAGCCGTTAAACCTGTACCATCTACCGGAAAAGCTAACATCTTCGACGATACGGAAAGGCTATTTGGAGCTGACCTCTTTACAATTCTACAGAAGGCAAGAGAAGTCGTGCCTGCTAATTATAGCAGTCTTGATGACAGGTCCAAAACAACCGTTTTGGGTCGACTTATTTGTGAATTATGTTCACAATAAGCAGGATAAGTATATTCTCATATAATGTGAATTCCATTTATTCGTTAGCTAGGCGCATCACACTAACATTATTTATTAAAACTAATAAACCTGACATTTTTCTTTTACAGGAAACAAATCTCACTGGGAGAAATCCGTTCAGTCCAGACGGATACAATATCCACAGGGTCGACAAAGGCAGTGGACGCTCTGGGACGGCGGTCCTTATCAGGAACACTATGGCAGGCGAAAAGGTGCAAATCAGTGGTCTACGTAGCTTAGAAGCAACAGCTGTCAGCATTAAAGTCAACGAAGTGGAGACCTTGCTGGTGATATCGGTGTACAATCACTGTAACGCAACGAGGGAAGACATCCAACGGGATTTGCAAACTGTCTGCAACACCTCCTCTAGACACACATACTGTGTTGTTGGAGGTGATTTTAATGCTAGACATACTCGATGGCAGGACGAAGTGTGCAATCACAAAGGAAGGGCCATTACAGACTGGGTGGACTCAAATCCGCATCAGCACACGATGGCTATAGTTTCACAGCCCCGGAAGACGTACCCTCGGACACCGTCAACTCTGGATTTCTTTCTGGCAACCACAAATTTCTTAAATATTCTCCCAGAATTAAGAAATTATTCCTGCTTGGCGCATGATAGCGACTCGGATCATATGGCCATAGAGCTTCGAGTGAGGCTGAACCAGCGAATTGTGCAAGTCACCCCAACACCTGAACTTCACATCAACTTTAAGAAAATAAACTGGAACCGGTTTAGATCAGAAGTTGAAGCTGAACTTCCTATTCCAGCGGCTTGCAGAAATCTGGAGAATACAGAAATTGATGATGCTATCAGAAATTTTGAGATTACAGTGAATTCAGCCATTAATCGGCAGAAAACAATTCGCACTAGCAGGGATCGCTTCCAACACTTGCCTGAGCATATACAGGCCATATATGCTCACAAGCAACGGCTTAGGAAACGCCTTCAGAGAATCTTCAATAGGACACTTAACACAGTCAACGACGAATACCTGTCTGTACTTTCGCAACTGCGTTGTACAGTTAACATGTGTCGTCAAGCTGTGCGGAGGTTTCAGGAAGATGAACTTACCAAACGGCTCCAGGACATCAAACCAGGCCCTGATGCTTTTAGGAAGCTGAACTCTCTGGTTGGAAAGCGTATTTCCATTCCAGAGATTATCACCATTGAAGATCGAACAGTATCCAGCGCTGCTGAGAAAGCGGAAGCCTTTGCCTGCCATTTTGAAAGGAGCTTTACGGACCGACCACCAACGCATCTTCCAGATTTCTTGGAAGAGGTTGAAAGTCTTGTGGAAGACACCACTTCTCCAGGAAATACTAAAGTGCAGTTCAGTGAAGAAAATCGCGCCAACGCACCCGTAGACGTCGATATGTTTACCGGAACAGCTGTTGTCAATGATTTGATTATGAGTGGAAACTCAAAAAAATCATCAGGCACAGATGGGATTTCTAACTTTTTGCTTAAAAAGTTACCGGGTATGGCAATTTTGATGTTAACCATCATTTTCAACAATTGCCTAAACAATGGCTACTTTCCGGACAACTGGAAGGTCGCCAAGGTAGTACCAGTACCCAAGAAAACTGACCGCTCCAGCGTAACTGGTTACCGTCCAATAGCTCTACTGTGTTGTATCAGTAAAGTATTGGAATCATTGATCCGTAAAAAGATCAATACGTTTTGTACGGAAAGAAATCTTATTCCTTCCTTTCAGTACGGTTTCCGAGAGAAGCACTCTACGCTGCACCCTCTGCTGAAGCTTCACAGTGACGTCACTAAAGGACTGAACGTCAAAAGTAGTACAGTGGCCTGTTTGCTAGACATCGAAAAAGCTTTCGATAGTGTCTGGATAAACGGGCTACTGTACAAGCTTATTAGTTTTGGTTTCCCCAATTATATTGTAAAAATAATTAAAAATTTTCTTTTTAACAGGGTCTTCTTTGTACAGGTGTACGACCGCCCATCGACAAGGAAAAGGATCAAAGCCGGAGTTCCTCAAGGTTCCAGACTTGGACCAGTCCTGTATAGCATCTTCACGGCGGATCAACCTACAAATACAGCCGGAACAAGGACTATGCTCTTCGCGGATGACTCCATAACGTATGCAGTTTCCCGCTCTCCCGAGATAGCTGCCCAAAGAGTGGAGGAACACCTCAGAAATCTTTGGGACTACTACCTGAAGTGGGGACTAAAGATCAACGCCAATAAAACGGAACTTATCTGCTTCCGAGTACCAGCAACCGAAACAAGGATAAGAAAAATCGCAAGCCGGTGCAGAGCCTTAAAAATCACCCTTCCGGATAACACAATTATAAACACCAAGTCAGAGACTAAGTACCTGGGAATCAACTTTACTGAGAGGCTCAAATTTAACTCTCACATCGACAAAACAATGAAAAAAGCGAACTACGCTCTTCATTTGGTGCACCCGCTACTTAAAAGACGAAACGGTCTGTCTAACAACACCAGGCTGCTTATCTACAAGCAACTCATCAGGCCAGTGATAACCTATGGCTACCCCATATGGTTCACCGTCTCACCAACAACGATGAAGAAGATCTCCCTATTTGAAAGGAAGGTACTAAGGATCTGTACAGGACTCTGGAGGGTGACAAACAGCTATAAGCTTGTGTCGACTACAAAACTATACGAAGCAGCAGGTCTGCTGCCAATAACTGACCACTTGTTCCGAATGGCGAGGAAATTCGTCGACGCATTGGAAACACATCCAAGTCCTGAGATGCAAGGACTGCGAATCGAGGAAATCGAGCCAACTCACCGATACATACACATTAGAGGATTCACTGATGCTAGATTCGATGACATCTTTAACAATCAAGACGTCTCCTTCTACGAGAAGGCGGGCAACCAATATTACAGAGGCTGAAGTTCGCCCTGTTTATACGCCGCTTAATATTTCATTTTTATTTTATTTTAAAATTATTGTTTAAAATTTAATTACCTTAAAAATAAACATGTAGTAGATTAAGTAGTAAAAAATATTGTTTAAAAATAAAGAATACCAAAAAAAGACAATGTAAATACGTCGGGCCCTATTGTTGAGCCGACACATATTAATATTAGTTATAAGTTTAGTTGTAAATCAAAATTGTATATTACTTTAATGTTTAATAAAAATATCTTAATCAAAAAAAAAAAAAAAAAAAATCGTTCTCCTCTGTATATGGTTTTTGTAGATTTTTAATGTGCTTTTGATAGCGAAACATGATGTGGCAGATTTTACCTAGCTATCGTGTTCCGGAAAAACTCGTTTACAGCAGTAAGGAGCTGTACCGTGACTCAACATGCCGCGTCATTCATAACGGTCATCTTGGCTCACCTTTCAACATCTACTCGGAGTCAAGCAATGTTGCACCCTCTCACCATTGCTTCTCATAATTTCAATCGACTGGGTGATGAAAATAGTAACCCGTACTCCATCGGGTTTGCCATGGAATGTTTTCACCTAGAAAACGTGGACTTTGCCGATTGTATCTGTCTCATATTACAATCATGGAGGGAAAATTAAACTCACTAGTACTCCATGGTAAAAAAGTGGGCTTAGAAATTAATGTCTCAAAAGCAAAACTACTTCGCGTTAACGCTATAGTGGAACATGTGATCTCTCGATTGACGGACTTCATATAGAGGAAGTCGATAAGTTGTGTTATTTGGACAGCTGGATGTCTAAAAATGGTGGTGCTGACTCGGATGTGTGCTCTTGTGTAAACAAGGCGTGACACTCTAAATAATATGCTAAATAATATCTGGAACTCGTCGCAAATCTCCCGAAATCTGAAGCTAACGATCTTCAAATCTAACGTTCTCCCAATACTCTCTTATGGGTGCGAAACGAGGAAAGTCACAGAGCCAATTGCGATGCGCCTCCAAGTCTTCGTCAACAAGTGCTTAAGGCGGATTCTGAGAAAAATATGGTATCATTATCACCAAGCAATACTTGCGGAGAGTAAAGCAGCAGAAAGCAATCGCGACCACCAGACGACGACGAAAATGGAGCCGGATTGGCTACACTTTGAGAAAGCCAGCGGACGATATTACGAAACTAGCGCTCGACTGGAATCCACAAGGAAGCCGCCGAGTTGGCCGTCCTAGCAAGACATGAAAAAGGACGATAGAAGAGGAAGCAAGATCCCAGAGGACAGAGTGGCGTCTCTTGAAACCTTGCGATAAATCGAGTTCGTTGGCGGGCGTTTGTAGAAGCCCTATGTTCCCCGGAAAGGAAAGAAAGAAGAAGAATGGTTTTTGTGATAATCTTCCTGATATTTCAAGACAAAAAGATTGGTTTGACTGTACTCAATATCTTTGCATTTGAAAATGGTACAAACTTTAGGCCGGCAGGTGAAGTTTTGCTGTATATTCTTCTTTTATATATTTCACTTATGTTTGCTATATCTAGGATCAGTGTGAGCTTTGAATTATTGGAATAGAATAAAAAGTGTTGTGGGTAAAGTTGAGTTCAAACCCAAATACCCACAAACTAGAATATTGTGCTCTTAAGCCAACATTATTGGCCCTATGGCCTATCTTTATTACTCAATCCTACATGTGAATACAGCAACTATATATCCCATGTCCAACTTCGTATCATGTGCAATTATAAGTTGAGAAAAGATCGTACGTTTGTTAACTCGTCAGGAATCAAAATTGATGTCCTCCGACTGGGACGCAAGGATGTTATCCACTGCACCAACGACACTAACATAACCGTTTAAATAAATCAACAAGTCCTAAGAGTAAACACTTTTTTCGCCTTCAATATAATAATTATTTATTATATTATGCTATATTCACGTGTACATTCAACGTAAGGAACGTGTACAAAGGAGGTGATTCAACCGCCAATTCAGTATGGCAAACCCAGCAAAAACAATACTAATGAAACCAATTATTCCACAAATGAACCAGTCAACTGTCGTTGTGTTGTATTCCATAATTAACGGCATCCGTAGTTTTTTTTAACACAAATATAGTTTTTTTGATTCCTCAAAACAAAAACAAAATTAATTAATAACCGATTAGTTGCAGGTGTACAAGTTCAAGATTCGTAGTTTTTTGCAAAGGTTCCAGCAATGTGTCTAGTGAAACTGCAATATGATTGTACACTCAAATCCATGCTCAACAATGGACCATATTATCTTATCTTTGCTACCTTTACACACATAGGATAGATCTTATTCAAAAATATATTTTTTTTGGGCACGCGTAAAGGGGTTTTGCCACCTAACTGAGGAATTCGAGGCTCCACCAATAACCGAAGACCATACTATGCTGCCGCCACCAAGCATAGACGAAGTTAGCAGCGCGATAAATCGGTTCAAAAATATTAGGGCCCTGGGATCAGATGGGATCCCAGCGGAACAGAGAATAAAATAAAAAAAACTCACTACAACATCTTTTTATAGACTTTACAGAACAGTGATATGATAGCATAGCCAGTGTAGAACTTTATAAAGCCATGAGAGAATTTGGCATACCAAATAAACATACACGACTGTGTAGGTGGACCATGACCAATGTTATAAGCCATGTAAAAGTATCCGGATCACAACCAAGCCTATTCAGCACCTATTACGGACTCCGACAAGGGGATGGACTGACCTACGCCCTCTTTAACCAGGCGTTGGAAAAAGTGATCCGAGACTCTGACGTAAGGCGAGAGGAACAATCCTCTAAAAGGCAATTTAGATATTCGCTTACGCAGACGATATTGACATCGTTGGTAGAAACCCAAAAGCTGTACAGGAAGCTTTCATCCAGATCGAGCAGGATGCAAGAAATCTGGGGCTGCACCTAAATGAGAGCAAAACAAAGCACATGGTCTGCGAGAAGAAGGTCAAACATTGGTCCCGCAATTAAAATAGTAGAGCGCGAAGTGCAATTCTTTAACTATCTCGGGTCAACTGTAGGAGCCGATAACAGCATGGAACCGGAAATACGCGTACAGTTGCTTAAAGCCAACAAAGCCTACTATAGTCTGTCAAGACTCTTCAAATCCAGGAACTTAACCATAACATCCAAGCTGCTGATATATAAGAAAATCGTCGTACTAGTACTTACATATGGATCTGAGACTTGGGTGCTTTGCAAAAAGCTTTCTGACCTCTTAGCCGCGTTCGAGAGAAAATTCTTATGGATAATTGATGTATGTGTATGATTCCGGAGACTCTATAATGATGCGACCTACGAACGTTTCCGCGATGGCGACATCGTGAAGAGAATTAAGCTTGGTAGGCTCCGGTAGGCAGGGCACCTAGCACGCATGAGAGAAGAGGATCCTGCTCAGAAAGCCCTTTGCGGCAGAATTTTTTGAAAACGACAGCGAGGTCGTCCAAACCTACGCTTGAAGAATGGCGTAGACCAAGACACTCAGAGTTTAGGAATGCTAAACTGGATGACATCGGCTCAAAGCGAGACTTTTTGTGGGAGGCCAGGACCCTGGTTGTAGTGCTAAATATGATGATGTTGATATGCTTGATACAGCGTGGGCGTTAAGGAAAAGTAGGAGAAAAGCGAAAATGTCTATGAGTTTGTGTTTTGAGTGTCTGTGGATCATAGTGATGTGGGAAGACAGAACTTGGCAAAGCATTCCACATACGTGTTGCTGAAGAACGAATCCCTGAACTTTACTGTACGTCCGAATATTGGCTTGACGGTAAACTGATGAGCATTTAGAGCACCATAATTATTGCGGTTGAATTCAAGGAGAGGTGGCATAGAGCTGGCTATTTTCTTGAGCACCACTGGTGGAAGAAGCGATAAAACAGTTTTTTAATGTAAGAGATAATGTAATGTAAGAGGTAAATATAAGAGATAACTCGATAAATAAAAAAAAATATTTAAATTAAAATTTAAATAATTTAATAAAAAAATTAAAAATAATATTACAATAAATTTAATTAAATTGTTCCCCATTTCGCTAGTTACCTGTACATAGAAGATGAAAATACTTAAAAGTTCAGTGGAGAAGGCACATGCTGACGTACTATGTATTGGTACAACTCTGGAATTTTCCTTCTTCCTTGCTCATAAAGGAATATTTATTGTTTTGAGTGCACAAATAAAAAGAAAAAAAATGGAATTAGGAGTAATACTGTTCGTTTCAGTACTGCGTCTTTCCAACTTGATATCCGTGTGCGCTCCGCATTGTGTGAGCCACAACACCTGCTGCTTTTTAAGTCCTACAAATTCAATGATTTATTGTTTAATCGTGGACAAAATATTGTTCCTTTGTTTTACATGCAAAAATTTCTGGTTTCTTTTAAGGATTTTCAAATGCAGACCAGAGACATCAGACATCAAAAAAGGGTGGATATAATACGACCGTAAAAAACATTGTAACCTTGAAGGTTGCGGTTAACGTATTCAGTGAGCTGGACAAGCAAATTAATATTTCTATACAGATTTGTTTGAAGAAAATTTTCGAGAATAAATTTCAATTTTAATTTCCTTCTCTCTGCTAACTAATATTTAAATCGTATATACACGGGCTACATTTAAAATTTCGACGTAGCGTCTTTGGATGAGTGCACAAATTGATTAAACTTTGTACTTCAATAGAGAAGTATTCAATTTCATTATAAGAGTATTACAATTAATTCAGGTCTCTATGTACGGATGGTTTATTCAGTGCTTCATATGGTGATTACTTACAGATTTTTTTCGACCATCATTAATTCCCCTGCCGTTTTCGTTCCTTCTTCTAACATGCTTGTTTGGGCAAGCTGCAAAAAGGGTGCTGGATTTGTTTAATATACAAGCACGGTTGCTTATGCCAACAATATGGATCAGAGACTTGGGTGCCTTTATAGTCTTAGTCTCATGTTACTTGCAAAAACGAAAAACCCGAAATGGGAAAAAGAGAAGAGAAAAAGATTTAAAGTAAAAAGCATAGTTTTTTCGGGACTCTGGTTTTCTAATGTTGAATTCGAAATGACCAAAAAGTGTTATCTGCGACATATAAACACAGAAGTGGTGCTTTTCATTTGACCAAGATGCATTTAGATTCATGGTACTGTTAAATGTAAAGAAAGGATATTCATATTTTACCTAAAAGATTAACACAAGGTCAGTGGACGTGAATTGAAACACAGTACAAGCTAAGAACAGAGTCTTACATTATTGAAAAAGAAACAAGAAAAAGTACCACCTCAGTCGACACCTTCTAATGGAAAATAAACTATGTCGTCTGTTGGAGTTCTTACACCAAACTTTAACTTTACAGGTTTTTCTAAAAAGATAATTACGCAAGCGCAATTGAATCAGTGATTATCTTAAATTTCAAATGAAAATATCTATGTATTCCTTCCTTCCAACTAATTACGTAACAATACTCATACAAATATAATAAATAAATAAAACCCATGAAACTCACAGAAATAATGTGCCATAATGATCTCGCTCCTCAACGGCATCTGTGCAATATTTTTTCTGAATAAATTCGCCGCCAAAAGCTACAATCAACAATGAAATATTTCGGCATAATCCGCATCCTTTTTAATTTAGATCATGATAGTAATGCGTTCGCTAACTGTCGGCATTTAGGAAATCTACAACCACTAACGCAGAGAGCTCCTTTTTTGTATTTAAGTGTGTATCCTTGAGCTTATGGCAAGGTGTTTTGCTATCCAGCCAACGAAAGGTGCGTCCTCGTCATCGTCGCGACAATTTTTTTAATTTGTTCATTTATTGTTTGCTCTATTCACTCTCTGATGGTTAAGATTATACACGGAACCGTTTTGAGCCAGAAGCTTATCAAAATTGCTAAAGTATCTTCTACTTTTACATATAAAAACGAACGCGGGGGAAATAAAAAATAGAAGATAATACCGATTCAAGTTGTAATGGTGTCACTGGAGTAAGACTCGTTGTGAAAATATTTATTCATTTCTTTTATCCTTTACGTTAATACTATCATGAGATATTGACCAAAAGACGGTTGCTACATAGTGATCATTGAGTCATAATGAGCGTATTTTTTGAGATTTTGACTTTTAAATTGTGTGGCTATGTGTTGTTGTGTTAATGTGGAAAGCCCCGTCATAATTTTGGTTAAATATTTGTGATACGGTATGGAGAAAACGATAAAATTATCGCTTGAAATATCTCTGCTTGAACTATAGGAATTTTATTGCCTTTAATTGATTAAATTTACTAGACCAATTTTTTTCACGTCATTCTTAGGAAGCAGTCTGAAAATTTGCAATTTTTTAATAGTAAGAATAATAATTCTACCAAAATTAGACTGAGAGCTACATCGTATGAATGTACAAAAATGATATCATTATTTCATACGCACGACGTGTCAAATTATATTGGATAATGGCCATTTATCCTGAGTCTCCTTTTAAATCGCTTTGTATAATACAATGACGTACATTGACATCATCTATATGTTGCAGCGTTAATATTCCTATTTAAATATTTTGCGCACATTTCTTTCTAATACAGAAAAGGATCATCCTTTTTTGAACACATTTTTGTGATGGCGAAAGCACACACAAAAGAAGGATTATAACACAAAAAAGGTGTTTTGTCACGCGACTTTAGTGAAGCTTAAACTGAGACTTTGTTGGCCAGTTCACTGACGTTTTAACCAAACTAACATCACGCTTTATTTTCACACCTGCAAAAAGTCTACCCCCAATACCAACGCAACTTTTTACTCTTCGCCTACTATATACAGGGTGTATCTTTCTACGTGACAAATACTTAAAGGGGTCCTTGATTAGTTAGGAGAAAAAATTCGTAAAAGAGGGCCGTCTATTTTCACCCCCTGCGGTGTGCGTAGCGATTTAATACAAAGTAACGCACTTTTTACGTTAGATCACTTTTTTTGAATTTTGAATTTGTGAGTAAAGTTTTACATTACACTGTATTAGTCAATAAATTTCAACGAAGAAATATTTTTCGATAAAATCGTGTTTGAAAATACCATTTTAACAAACAATTTTTTTTTAATCCGACTACCTTTCGATCGGTAATGGTTTCAAGAATTTAAAAAAGTATACATTGTTTGATCTTAAATATTTAATTTTCTTTCAAAAAAGACCGTTGAATTGTTACAGCGTGTACAGTGATATAAGATCAAAAGTAAATTTAAGCATTAAAACGCTACGAACACTGCAGGGGGTGAAAATAGACCCTCTGCCCCAACGCGATTTTTTTCTCGTAATAAACCAAGGAATCACACTTTCAGGTATTTGTCACGTAAACAGATACACCCTGTATAATTCTTGTCTGTTTTGATTTTTTCTTTCTTTTTATTGCGCGGTCTGAATATAAATTAACCCATAACCAAGCGGTGGCACTCGTATCCATTTAATAAAAATTTTATCCTTGCACTTTTATGCAAATCAATGACGGTGTAGGTAGCCTGGTTTGCGAGTCTGCATTATTCAAGACATGATGATCTATAGAATATTGTGTTTAGCACCCCAACTCTCTAATACTGTGACAACAAACTATCGAGATAATGAATGACGTTATGCGACGATACTAATTGTTATCCTAGTTGGCTGAATTTTGTGTTTAAAATTGATTTATTTTTTGCTTGTTTGGCGAAGGTGTGGAAGTTTCGATATACCAATTAATTATATTAACGATTCCTACACAAAAGAATAATTTTTTCCATAAGTAATTGTTGAAGTTCTATAATCAATTTTTTTCTTCCACAACTATATTCTTAAGTATTTAACATTGAAAAGAATGTCTTTTTTTTTAAAAACTTTTATGTAACTTGCTTTGACCCCTTGCGTCTACTTGACTACTTTAAGGTCCTTTTTAACCATCTTCCATACGACCAGGATAGCTGAAATTTTGTAAGCTTGTAAGTCCAATATATAATTTTTTATAGTCCGCTTATGACGCGCGTTGTGTGTGGCCTGCGATGGGTTAAAATTTTGTTTTTTTTTTCTACTTATTTGAAGTCTTTTTCAACCACCTTACACACGATCTAGAGAGCTTAAATTTTGTTAGCGTCTTATTCCAAAATATCATTTTTTATATTCCGCTTATGACGCATGTCACGTGTGGCGCGTGTGACGGGTTGAAATCGCGCCATTTTCTCGTTTTAAGCCCATTGTTACCACATTTCGTACGACATAGAGCGCTGAAATTTTGTCGGGGCCAATTTTGATATTCCGCGTTTGATGCGTGTCGCGAGTGTCACTTGTGATGCGTGGAAAAAAGAAAATACTTTGAAATAGGCCCTCCAAATCAGCCTCGGAAACACTGATGCATGACGACAACTTCTTTCTTTCTTTATTTCCTTTAATTCGCTTTACTTTACGGGCTTTTACAAACGCCCGCCAATCCGAGGCTTGTATTTGTTTCAAGACCCTACCTCAAAAAACAGATATTTTGGTGTTTATTACCAAATACTGACTGGCGTGTTTCGATGTATACATAAAGGTTTTTCAGCGAAAAACTAATTTTTGTACACTTACTTGTTACATTGAAAATTTTTTCTGAACAAATCGAGGGATTCAGGTATATTTAACGTATTTTTTACACAATGACTTAAATATTATTAGTTATTTATTAAATATGAGTTTTGATTCCAGGTCCCAATCAGTTTAAATTGAAGGACATAGTCAACAAAGTAATATTAATAATAACAATATCAGAAACTCAAGCATAAATACCAGTTACCAGCTGCTGTGTCATTAAAAAATAATGTTTTATACGGATAAAACATAAATACAATAACTTTTAGTAGCATTGAGAGAGCGTTTAACAACAATATTTTTTGTTTATTACTAGCGAAAATACTCGGCGTTTCCCGACTGCCTCATCCCACTGATCACCACCCAATTGAAAACCCGAACACTGACCTAATTTTCAAATTTTCCGGGAAACTTTTCCAATTTTTCTTTCCATATGAACCTTACGTTAACTATGGCGAATATTTTAAAATATTCGGTCAAGCCGTACTCATATGATGCTCTTACCAACGAACAGCATTTCAGTATTATTTATATAGATTTGTTTTTGATTCGTGTTTAGTATGTTTACTTTACAGAGAAGTTGAGATAAACATGGAGGTTACATAAACATCAAGTCTGACAATATATAGACTATTGCAATGAATAATCGTAATTGTCATATTTATAATAATAAAAGTTTGACTATAAATAACTATTACTTACAAATGAAACCATTAAAAAATTGTCCTGTAATTTTTTTGAACTTGAATAACCATTAACAGGTAACAGTGTAATTGTGAATTCAGTAAATTTTGCAATTTAATGTAGCCTACAAAACTATTACAGATATTTCTTAGATTCGTACTTCTAAGTTTTTGTAACATCTTCAATGGAATAAAACCAAGATTCGTGTAAGTTTTGTAATAGTTTTTTTTTTATAAAATACTACCGGAAATAACCGAGGTTTCCCGGCTTCCCCATCCCACGTGTTCGTGTTATGGAAAAAAGCACTTTTAGTTTTACCCGAATTTTCCAATTTTCCGGACATTTCCAATTTTTCTTTTTTCCGTATAAACCTTAGTAGAACTATGACAAACATTTTAATAAAAAAAGAGCCATATCGGTTCAGCCGTTCTCAAGTAATACGCTTACCAACAAATAGCATTGCATTTTTATTTATATAAAAGATAATTAGGGGTAGTTTGAGTTGAAGGATGCTCCTAGTAAAACAACACAAAATTACTGCAAAAGGAGCAGCCCAAGCAAGCGATAGTTGAAGACGAATTAAGTTTTTAGCTTTTGTTTTTTTTTATTTAGTAATTCAACAAAATGAATATACTAGTTTTATTAAAATACAATGAATTTTAGTCTGTATAGGTAATAAACTGGACTTGGGATGAGAGTAACGTCTACGAGTATAATTATATTCAACATAATGTTGATATTATTCGTACTTTCAGAGCATATTACACAGGTGATTGTAGGTTCCTATTTTAAGAATTGATTATTCAATTGTTCACCTTAAACTAACATAAAAAATCCAAGTAAACACTGAAAACTAATTCAAGAGAATAAATTCCTGGTAGACCATTGGAATATCTTACTTCGACTTTTTGGCCTTGTTGTCTTCAATATCTACAAAGTCGAATAAAGAATTTTTAACCCGAAATTTGGTGCAATTACAAGAAAACAAAGACGTAATTTTTGCGTATAAAAACTATGGGTATTTGAACCCAACTGAACTAAAGTGGGTTTATAGAAGAATGAAATCCTTGTTCACTATAATTCGCGCGTATGCGAAAAATAACCAAAGAACTCAAAATATCAATTGCTGAACAAATTGATTTTGTCAACAAAAAACATTAATTTCTGAATAATTTTGGGCAAATATCCAAATGTTTGAGAATTTTTGCCAAACGGCGAATACGATTTTTAATGTTTGGGGTTTTTAGGTAATGCACTATCATTTACTTACTTTTATCATAAATATATGTCTACAATTTTTAAATGTGTTTATAATCACGTAACAACTGAATTTCGAAAATTTCTTACTAGGCATAACTTTACTTAATTTTGGGTAGATAATAATTGGAAAGACGCGTCGATGAGGCTGAAATACAAACTACCGAAACTGGCAAAAGTTAAAACCCAACTAAACTAATTTACAAGGATCACGCCAATGCAAGGAAAGCTGTATTGTTTTGCTTCTCATTACAAACCAACTCAGTGAGTGCGAGATATGCTCGGAATATTGCAGCAATGTTGTTAAGTTGGTGTAATAGTGGATGTTTCTCTCTGAGTGTTTCACAGATATTTGGTAGAAGAGCTCGAAAGGGAAATGGAAAGGAAGCTTCTTTGAAAGAGGTTAACAGATAATTTTAAAAAGAGTTCGTGAGATACTTACCACACTTTTCTTTTGGTTTAATGCGAAGAGAGTCTAATTGGTATTTAGAATTATGGGTAGAAGTCATGAGATAAAAACAATTTTTATGATTTTTTCAGTCTCTCTTATATGTTTATGCTGCAGAAACTGCACTAAAGCATCTCTTAAGAAGCTAATTATTTCTGAATCTCTGAGATTTATTTGTTCTCTACTCTGCAAACATTGACCAAAATAATTAAATCTCTTGTCATTATTTTTGTTAAACAAATAAAGATTTTATAGTTATCATTTAGATTGAGTTGAAAAGAGCAGTACTTTTGTAGTTACAATAAAACAAATAGAAATAAAATATCCATTTAATTGGCTTCAAAAAACACTGTATAGAAATTGATTAAAGATTAAAAAACGGCGGTATGGTTTTTTATTGAATTTTCTCCAAAAAAATGTTAACTGAAAATTTTAAATATACATTTTTTTTGTTTACGTAAATCAATCCGGTGATCGTAGTTCAAAAGGATTGATCGCACTGTCAGAAAGAGGTACCTTCGATGTCGAAAGCGCAGAGGGATATTTCTTTAGAGCTGACAGTGTGATTTATGACCTTAAATATATTCTTTGTAAATCTACTCTAACGGGGAAAGTCAAGTTAAATTAACGTTTTTAAAAATGGCATGTGGTCATAGTCCTTCTTGTCGAAAAGGCAATGTTATTTCCATATGCGTTGCTTCGTTCACAAATCACAATTGGCAAAAATAATTTTTAAATCATTTTACTTTAGAAAGTTTTGTAAAAGCCCCAAAGGACTAAATTTAAGAGATGATGTTGGAGAGTTCATAAGCCCCACATGCGCAGTAATATGTTTACAATATTTTCCTGCACAAACCGAATATTTTTAAAATTTTTGTTTAAGTCTGCGAGTATGAAAATCACGTGCTTTTCTTGGTAAGCAATATAAAATTATTCTCGGCCTCTGAGAATGGGTTCATGTGATTGTATCTGTGGGTTTTTTGTATTCATTATAAATCTTTTGTTAAAAAGAAAATTGATAAGGACTGTAAAATTGGAAAAAGGCTATTTTTATTAAAACAAAAGTAAACTGATTTATGATTTATTAAATTTTAATTCGTTGATCAAACAAGTTCAACGTTAAAATTGACAAGAAATCATAAAGAAACTTAAAATATCACAAATTTTATAAAAATGTTATGAACTTTAGTAGAATACGTCTACCTATATGCTACTGATGGTTTTTTATGATAATTTATTTAAAATATATATAATGATATATAAATTTAATCAGCTCTTCAGTAAAAATTACAAAAAAAGAGTTAAAGTAGTTTATAGATAATATAATGTTAAACCTAAAAGTTACCTTAAACTGGACATAAAGTTACGACAAATCACTTTTTTTCTTTTTTATTTATATATTATTAGCATAATAGCCTTGCATAACATTTATTAACATAATTAACATCGCTGGTGTCGGTGGGTTAAATACAACACGGGCATGGGCTTCTCCAGTCCTTGTGGTATTGTCCCGGCGGCTCTATACTGCATAAAAGTAAATCGACTAAATCATTTGATTGGGTGCGCACCATACATAATACTGCTGCCGCGTTGTTATGGGTAGCGTAGAAATGACGCTGTATAAAAACTATTACTTGTAAAACGAACATTGAGAAGGCTGAAGAACAGGATAATAACAGTGGCTGTCGTTGGACTAGAATAGTGTCGGTTTAGTCAAAGCGTTGGTAAACCATATTTAAAAATAGGATTTACATTTAAAACACCAACGGAAATCGCGTGACAAATGGTTTCCAAACTGAAATTAAAATTTAAACAATATTGTTCAATAAGAAAAAGGAGCAACAAAAGTTAAAAATTGAATGAAATTGTTATTTTAGTGTTGGCAGGAACATTGCAAAAATTAATGGCTAAGCACTGATATATTGTAAAGGTTTAGTCGTAGTAATGGATACGCTTTAAAAGTTTTCTGATGTTATGATGACCAATAAAGGACATCCACTAGTCCTGGCAATTACACCTTCGACTTAAACCTTTGGTGTTGGTCAGCATTATTGCATTCCAGTGCTTTGGGTCGCTTTCCTATATTGCATGTTTGACATGTTTATCACCATAGGCAAACGACCTAATCGTTTCGTTCATAATTTCATTACTTTCTTGATCAGTACAATGTATTTAGAAGGTAAACGACCGAAAGTGTTTACGATCAGCGCTCGCTTGCCTATGATGCCTCGTTAGCATATTTGTTGTCATAAGCATCCGACCGCTGATCGCACCCTCATTAAGCTGTAATTGTTTCGTATGCGCTAATGCCAGCAGGCAGAGAGCGTGCCAACAAAGTAATACGACTTTAGTTTCTCTATTCACTCGTTGAGTGTTTGTACGTTAGGATGTATCTAGAGTCAAGGCTATCGATTGGTGAATTTATCTTATCTTAAATTACCAAAAAGAAGAAAGAATTCGTTGTTCCGAAAATGTTCTCTGGTGACCTAGAACTTAATTTGAAACGCCTAGAAATGATCGTACGCAATGAGCTCGGTTTTGAAAGATGCTCAAACCAACCTACAAAATCTATTAGTAAATAATAATATTTGGTGCGACGCACTGTTGCGGTCCAAGCCTAGCTTCTCGGGACCATTTGTGTTGTGCATGTACTCGTATATTTTTGCACGCAAATGGAAGGGACCTATACTTTAATGCCGTATCTGAACGGCAAATTGAGAAGCATTTCCGTGATAAGTATTACTCTCAGATGTTTGTCAGACATTCGCGAGATATGGGACCGTGAAAAATACTTTTGTTGTTTTCTGGCTCAGAAATCCATGCACTTAACCACTGAACCACGGCACGAAAAAAAACCTACCTGTAGATAAAACAATTTTTTTTGTAATTTTAATATGTATATTATAACTGGCATGATGAACATGGAAACAAACTTGTTGCTATATTTTCTCTCTTTAATATAATGAGACCGTTCCGCCTTTTTTCTTATAGGGTTAAGCGCCTATGCGTAAAGTTAGCTAAGGTTTAACCTTTAAAATCCTCCACAATTGTTAACAAATTTGTAATAGATATTTGTGTTCGGTTGCCCAGTGATGAAACCCATTTCTGACCAAATTTCCACATTTGGGCAAATCAGCAAACCGAAGCCATTCAAGAACTATCATAACAACCAAATGAAATTAGCTGTTTGTTGTGGGTTCCCAGCCTGAGATGTAACTGTCTTAAACTTTTTCTTCAATTGTGCTAAAATGCAGTCCATTGGGGTCATTACCGAAACGTGCTGAGTGGCTATTTTGAGATAATTGGGATGCGGTTGACTTGAGTTTGAGGTTGAGGTTGGAGCATAAGTGGTTTCGCTTCAAGAAGACGCCGCTATATGATACCACACAGCTGGTCACACAATCGATCTATTGAAAAGGAAGTTTGATAACTGAGCTATATCCGAATCATTCTATGGTGCCATTTGAAGTCCGGCCTATGCCAATAAAAATATGGACGACATCAGAGCTAACATCAGACGCGAAATTGTTGGCGCAAAATATGAAAATATCTCTTTTGAATAATAATGTATTCCTTATAGTTAATGGTACTTTAAGCTGCAATAATCTGTTTTATTTAAAATACAAAATAAAAAGAGTATAACAGAATAATATGAACAGTTCATTAGTATTAAAATTAAATAATAGTGAACCCACTTCTAATAAACTGGTAAGGTGTTGTGCAACATCCAACTTCTGCACTACAAAAAGTTCCGCCTTTAAATTACTTTATATATAAACTTTTATCTAGGTAAATAAAACGTTTTACTTTTACTTCTACAGCTTTACATGTGCTAATTCGCATTAAAAACAAAAAATTTAAAATGTATAAAAAAAACTAAATGTACGTACTGCGCAGCCATAATTTATCCATTTATCATTTTTATAATGCATAATATCAGTTTTTTTATTTTATCCCTAAAATACTAATATCTTAATTTTTTATTCCATTTTCTTTAGTAAAAAACAGAAATAATTAATTTCATTTAATATGAAAATCATTAAAAACGTTAATCACATTTTTCAGTTAGTTACTAAGTAAAAAAAAACAAATTTTCCAAAAGGATAAAAATTCTGCAAAATTCATAGCATACAATGTTGTGCCTCATAGGTAAGATAAGAGAAACCCTCTTATCTTCACCTGTGATTGTATTGTATTTTTGAAAAACAAATTATACAGAAAGGTTCGCTTACTCAATTTCTACTAAAAGAAAATATTGGATATCGTTATTATGAACGAGTTTACCTTCGGCGTCACCATTAATTCGTATTTTTTATTTTTGTTTCCGTTTTGACTGTTCAGGATATTATGATAACCGGAATGACTTTTCTTTTGTGTGATGGTCTTATACAGAATAAAAAATGAAAAAGGAAGAAAATTAATAAATAGTGTCAAATGTTAGATAACAAAATAAACGCCTTCAGCGGCTGAATATACTCGTATAACAACAAAGCCGGTTTAGCGGTAATAATTTATCAAATAATAAACCAAAACATAGAATAAACATAACAACTTAAGTGAGAAAAAGAAGTGTATAATTTCAATACAAAATTATTTATTGTGAGTAAGTAAAAATTAAACAAAGTACTCAATTGCTTGTTTTTATCAAAAAGCTTATTCAAACAAAAGGTAAATGTGAAAGAAATAATTTGTAAGGAAAGAAAAGGAAAAATTAAATTTTTTTTAATTTTATCTGATTAGATTTATAGAGTATTGTTCATTTCACTATAACACCAGAGTCACGGATCAATTTACCTTCCTCCCGCCACTTAAAGGGTACGCAGGCCAGTCCATCCCCTTGTCGGCTATCGTAATCATATCATTATAACTTTACTTGGTTTATTACACTGATCAAGATCAACCTACATACTCGTGTCAGCTTATTTTCGATGTCGAGTCTGTCGTGGCTTTATAAAGTTATATTCTGGCTATGTTCTCATAGAAGGCTTGAAAGTCTTTAACATTTACGGTGTAGTGAGTTTTGCAGTTTTTTCATCATTGGTTGGATATATTTATATCTACTCGTAGTTATCAAGTAATTGATTTTAAAAATAAAGTATTACCTAAATCTCTCTTTACGAGTGTTTTTCAAATAATTTATGATCAAGCCCGAAGCCGATTGAACAAAGACCGATGAGTGGTTGCAATTACTTTTTATCAGCCAGAACACGCATCACCATTTGTTGTTATAGACGTAATCAAAACTAGTTGGTTCTGCTTTTTAGCATAGCTTTAATCTAGATATCTACGGTCATAGAATGAAAATTGTAAACTATAAACTAAAATTATTCCTTCAACTTCGATTTATTAGTTATTGCTTTGCTTTAATTTAAATAATAAATTTCACACCATAATTAAATTTTAGATGGGCAATAAAAGTATGAAAGTTTAACACTTTGTTACTTAATGTAATAAGAAAAAGAAGAAGAAGATGAAAATCGTGTCATTATAGCCAACCAACCCATAAAACCATTAAATGTTCATGGAAGTTCTGTAATCGGAGATACATCAAAGTGCAAAGTTTGAATAAAATCCGGTTAATTTTGAAAAAATTTCAGCCCTGGGGCTCGAAAGCTTCCAAATTTTTATAGAATGTATTATCTTATCAAAGATAGACATGTGCGTACAAAGTTTCAATGAAATTGGGTAGATTTTGGAAAATATTATATGTGAATCCCTCGCCCCTGGGAGGGGCGTAGTATTTACATAAAGTGTTTTTATCGAAGATACACATGTGTGCAAAATTTGAATTAAATGTGGTTTGATTAAAAAAAATTGTATGGGCTCGAACACTTCAAAATTTTGAAAGACATTGTTTAAATCGAAGATACACATGCGCGCAAAGTTTGAATAAAATCGGGCTTTAGGTGAACTCAAATTTGTTAAAAATATAAACACATATAAAACATAAACACATCCGGACGTGAGGTTAATATAGAGAATTTATTAATTAAATTTAAAAACTGGCGACATACCTCTCAAGCTGTCAGAGCAAAAAAACCCACACCGACTACTATGGCAATTTCCAAGCAACAGATAATTGTCGTTTTATTGTTCTCAGTGGATGGACTTTTTCCGGCATGGAATTCTCGGCATTGTAGAAGTTTGAGTATACATTCCACCATGTGGAAAACATTATCACTTCGTGTCGGATATACACAAGAGGTAAAAAAGTCTTCCCATCAAATGTATAGGCTGAATGTACTGTGACATCAGTTCGACGCTGTATACGGATATCATACTTATATCCACATGTGAGAACTACTTGTGTGTACTTTTTATGGGTATGGCTCACTTTGAATCGCTACCAAAGGACAGCATAATATCTGCTATTAAGAGATGCGAAACCATTTTTGCTGGCGGATATGATACCATTATTTTGTTTGTACTTTCTTATTGCAAATTTGTTGCAGTGCTCAGTAAGAACAGATTGTTTGAACCCGGTGTGGAATCGTAAACGAAAATTACATACAAAGTAAGCTACTTTTATATACATATAATAAGAATAATATGTTGGTGCGACTTACTGTTGCGATCCAAGGCCTAGCTTCTCGCGACCTTTTGTATTGTGCGTGTATATTTTCGCATACAAATGGAAGGGACCTTCAATTAAATTTCGTATCCTAATGGCGAATTGAGAAGCAAGTTTAAAAGTGGGACAGGACAACGTCTGTCGGTCCAGCTAGTAAACTGCGCAGCTTTCACCAACAGTGAGCAGATGAACTGCGCAGCGGCTGAATTCTTGACCGCGCGACAGACCGTTGCGGTCCAAGGCCTAGCTTCTCGCGACCATTTGTGTTGTGAATGAATATTTTTGAGAATTGAGAAGCTTTACGTGACAAGTTATTACTCTCGGATGTTTGTCAAGACTCGCGATGAATTGGACCGAAAGAACCGAAAAAATTTCTTGTAAACGTTCAATACGTTGGTTATAGTTTGCATAATAAGGAGACCAGATGATGCTACAATATTCTAAGATAGGCCTTACCAAAGATATATACAGCAATTTAACCATATAAAGGTCATGAAAGGCTTTTGAATTTCTTTAAACGAATTCTAACAGTTTGTTCGCTTTTACAAGAATGTATTCATAATGCTGATGGAAATCCAAATTTAAGTCAAAGTATACACCCGTGGCTCAGTGGAAACTCGCATGGCTACTGAGCAGGAGGTTCCGTGGTTCGAGTCCCAGTAACACCAAAAGTATTTTTCACGGTATCCCACCTCTTGTGAATGGTGTAATAGCAGAGAGTAATAACATGTCACGGAAAGCTTCTCAATTCGCCGTTCGTAACCTGCCTTAAACTGTAGGTCCCTTCCATTTGTGTCCAAAAATATACATTGCGCAACACAAATGGTCGCGAGGAGCTAGACCTTGGACCGCAATGGTCTGTCGCGCCGAATATTATTAGCATACGCCTAAATCACACAATCTGGAAACTACTAATTACTAATAAAGTAGTCATTGAATATTAGTTGAGTGTTTCTGGATAAGGTAAGGACTCTACATTTATTTGTATTTAAGTGTAAGTCATTTTTGCACCACCAGTTGACAACATGGCTTATATCTAACTGTAATTTAAGGCAATCTATCCTTGACTCTAATATAGTCTATCAAGACTCTTCAAATCCAGGAACTTAACCATAACATCCAAGCTGCTGGTATATAAGACAATGGTCATACCAGTACTTGCATGGATCCGAGAGCTTAGCAAAAAGCATTCTGACCTCTTAGCCGCATTTGAAAGAAAAGTCTTAAGGAGAATTGTTGGCCCCGTATGTGAGGAAGAACGATTCCGGAAGAGAAGAAGAGAGATTCGTGAAGAGAATTAAGCTCGGTAAGCTCCGGTGGGCAGGACACCTAGCTCGCATGACCGAAGAGGATCCTGCTCGGAAAGTCCTTTGCAGTAGGATTTATGGAACACGACAGCGACACGAGGCCAAGACTACGCTCGAAGGATGGCGTAGATCAGGACACCCAGAGTTTAGGGATGGAAAACTGGATGTCACCGGCTCAAAATTGGAACCGGTGGAGAGACTTTTTGCGGGAGACCAGGACCGTACCCCGATTGTAGAGCCAAATATGATGATGATCCTTGACTCTATGGAATAGTAGAGCTTCACATCATCAGCATATAACAAACATTTCACGTCTTGAATGTAGAGTGGTAAGTCATTTATGAATAATATAAATAATAAGGGACATATGTAGCTTGCAGATTAGAAATCGAGTACATTATTTAAGAATAATCTGAGCCAATTTTAGCTATTTGCCTCCTTTCGGATAAATAGCTAGATATCCATTTTAGAAAATTTCCATGAAAGCCCATTAACTTAATTTTCTTTATATAATGTACATGTTGGACTTTCGATCGAGAGTCCAGTGTAAACAACATTCTTCTGGTGCTTGTTATCAAGCTCTGATAAAAAGTAACTGGAAAATAAGCTCGATTTCATCGGCCTCCTACTAAGCCGTATTGAAGTTCCGACATCGTTTTATTTTTACAATGACTTCAACGATTTTTAGAACCAAGGGTAGTTTAGATATAGGCCTATAATTCTCGCTATTTTGGCGTTGGCCATTTTTAAAAATTGAAGTTAATTAAAAGCCAGTCATTTTCTAAGGTCCGTTGAAGAATTTTTTCGAGGAAGCCTGCCTTCCTCCAGGTACAGTTTGCAAATGGAATGTCAAACTGAAACCAAGAAAGTGAAATCTTAACTCTACCCAGTAATTGGAAATAGCCATTAGTTAATCAAAGGGTTGTGTGTATTAAATTAAATTATTTTTATTTGTTGATTAAATTAATCCAAATTTAAGTAGGTCACTTTCAAAAATTATGCTTCGTAATCAGAGTTTTCTATAGTCCTTACTTTTGTATGTTTTTCTTACCTTTTTTTAGGATTTAAACTCGATATTGTAAATACAAAATAATTGCAAGCCGGGTTCTCTTTTATATGCACTAAACATAGAGATAAACTTATTCTTACAGGGTGCTCCTTTGTGCACTAAACACATAGATAAATCTAGCGTCTTAGTTTTTATATTATACAATTTTTCCAGCATTGTTGCCATAGTTATTCTTTTGAATGTAAATACCTGAATCAGTGCCGACTATGGTAAGAAGTGCAAATTCGCTTATTTGCAGCAAATGCACGCAATTCAATAGCACCAAAGAATCACTTATTATATTCCAGGACCTCAAGCATAAAAAGCTGCGCAATGCTTTTCCTGTAGCTGAACATTTATTATATTGTATGTTTTTATTTACAAATGTGGTTGTTTCCTGTGGATGCATTAAAATAGTCAAGGCAACCATTATGTCACGAGTGTTAGGGCGAATTGGAATGGAAACACTTGTACATAAATGACTCCTATCTACACGGATCCCGGCTCTTAAGAGCCGTATACTTGGTTAACTATAGTACAATATAGTACAATATAAATAAAATGACATTTTCTACTTGTGCAAGAGCGCACACCAACATATATGCTGTTTGGTTAGTACAACCGTGATGTCCTTCACCCGACACTTTGTATTTGTGGTGTTTGTATTTGCAAGAGAAGAGGATTCACTTGTGTAAATTTTCAACTTTATCCTTGAAATAAACACCATACTAATAAGCATTGCTTAGATTAATTTAATGTTTTACTTTCCACCATGCACTGCTATATCCAGCTATATCCCTTTTTATATGAATCTCTCGAATACTATTACACACAAAGCTGTCGTGTCATTTAATTTTGTTTCACTCTTACTCACCGGCAATAAATTTGGGTCATATTTATTAATTAAAAATATCTAGATAAATATGTCCTGTTGGATATACTCGTAGAAATAGGTCGGAAGCCAGTAATCGAACAATGCGTAAGCACCCATAGCTCACATGAGAATAATAATAACCATATACAACGTGTTTTAGAAAAGGCAGGAAGTAAGAAAATGGTCGTTGAGAGTACATGATGTGAAGGTGAGACAATTCACAATCGAACAGGGTATTCCATAATGAACAAAAGCATAATCAAATAGGAGAGTTAAAGTGTGATAGACCAGTTCCAAAATTATTACGTAAGTAGTAAAATGCTTGGAATAGTATCTTGCTTGTTAGGTGTTCCGAATTTATTTTCTGAATTTATTTATTTTCATAGAGACACATACTGAATCCACACATCATATCTGCTCCATTGCTACCAAAAATCAGAAACAATATTGTTCTCGTGATAGGCTATGTTAATTAATGAATATACCCCAAACAGTTACCGAACTTTTAGTGGAATAATTGAAACAGTTAACAATATCAGAAAACTGCGAAAAGAAAACGCCAACAAATACTTATTGTAATGATCCTCTTAATATATAACAATAACATATTGGTGATACTGGGATTTATGAAAATGGCTATACCAAAACCGAACCGTAAGCTACTTAAAGCTCGTATTGTAGATACCCCAGCAACAGCGGGGATCGAGCTGGTGTCCCTATATCGAAGCAAAATGAGAGAACTGCAGCGTAGTGTAAGACGTGACAAACGTAATTATATTAACAACCTGGCCTCAGAAGCAGCGAGCAGGTGCGATAGCAAAACATTTTACAGAATCACCAAAGAGCTGACAGGTGGTCATCGCTCTAGCCAAAATCCGGTGAAAGGCCTAGATGGTGCAGTACTCGTTTCAGATGAGGATCAGCTCAAGCATTTTTCAACTGTCCTCAACCGTGTATTCGCCAACGATATGCACCCAAATCAAACGGAGCTGCCGTAAGTAGCAATTTTCCGAATTCGCACCTAAACTCTCAGTAAAGAGGAGATCGCTACCGCGATCAACGCACTAAATAACAACAAGTCGGTAGGACTAGGTGATAAACCCGCAGAGCTTCTGCGCGCCGCTTCAACGACATCAGCAGAGTTTTATATCCTCTTGTAGAGAGAGCTTGGGAGGTAGAAAGATTCCCCGACGAGTGGAAGAAGGGAATGATTGTCAAGCTTCCTAAAAAAGGTAGTCTTATGGAGTGCGAAAACTGGAGAGGCATTTGCGTTCTCCCTGCAGTTGCAAAAGTAATAGTAATAGTAAAAGTAGTACTTGAGCGTATTAAGGAACATCTGGAAGATACACTCGATGCCGAACAAGCAGGTTTCCGCACTGGATCCTCCTGTGTAGACCAGATAAACACCCTGCGGATCATTATTGAACAGTGCGTTGAATTCCGGTCACCACTGCACCTACTGTTCATCGATTTTGAGAAGGCGTTTGACAGTGTCAACAGACAGTTTATCTGGCTCGCCTTGCGCAGGAGAGGTATACCCGATAAACTAATAGCTATTATTAAAGCAACCTATGATGGCTCTAAATGTCATGTGCTACATAGAGGAAAGCTGTCGGAGGAATTCGAGATCCTAAGTGGGGTACGACAAGGTTGCATTCTATAGCCGATACTTTTTTTGTTGGTGATTAGCGATGTACTTCGCGCAGCTTTATCTACTGGAAACGGAGGAATTCGTTGGACTCTTACATCTCAACTCAAACATCTGGACTACGCTGACCCACAATGGGATAATGGACATAACTATACCAAAACCGAGGCTTGAATTCACACTAAAATAAACTTTTAGCCTTCTTTGGTAGAAAAGTCCAACAAGCAAGAACTTATGCCGTATTTATAACGAAAGGCTGTTGAGATATTACAAACAATAAGAACTACCACTTTATTGTGCAGCTTGGAAATTTATGAAACGCGATAGACTATCACGACATCGCTAGACGATGGCATACGCCATAAAGGTCAGAATCCAGTAAGCCATCGGTGCTCAAAAACAGGTGCTGAGAAATTCTGCGGGTAGTAGTTGTCCAATTGAGTTAAAAATTTTCACAAGCATGTAGTCCCCGTTACAATGCAATGTTATGGTAAAAATAAAATTTTCCGACGATGGACTTGAAATGTATAAGCTTCAAATCTAACATCTTGCAAGCCTATTTTGTCATACTTCTCGGTATCCAATCGAATTGAAGTTAAGCACACATGTGCAGTATTTCTCAAACTTTTTCACACATGATTCAAACATGATTCAAACTTTGCACACCCATGGGTATACTGGGTGCACAGAGTATACTGCGTACGGCTTATTAATGCACTGAGTATACTCAGTATACTTCGCGTGCCCGTGTATTTGTTTGTTTGTGACTGACGGGCTGGCCAAGCTTTGTGATGAGTTTTTAACCTACTTGCTAAAGCCCGATTTTATTCAAATCTTTCAAAGTGTAAATTCGATGACAACAAATTTAGTAAAAATTTTATTGGCCCCCGGCCAATGGGGCCTTGATCAAACTTTTTCACACATGATTCAAACATGATTCAAACTTTGCACACATGATTATGTGTACCTCCGATTAGAGAATTTACATAAAAAATTTTAATTTTTATGGCTTGTTTTTTTGGTCTTGTTGTCATGCAAATGCTAACTTTTTTGGTTGAAGTAAATAAAAAGGTTGTTTCTCTGAACAAAATGCCATTAACCATTTCTGCATTCGTTTGTTCTCACAAACAGTCTAGCAAAATATCACTTTATAAAACTTTTTGTATAATATACTAAATATTACGGTTTAATAGTCCATACTTAATAGATTATTTTTTCCTTCACCACGTAGAAATCGATATGAATAACATGAATGTTAGTAGCACATCTCGACACGTAACGGAGTAACTGTTGTTGGTTGCTTGTTACAACATCAAAAGTGTCATTTTTTGTTGTCAGTTTATTGGCGTACGAGAACGTTAAATATTTACTTTTTGGTCCTAGTTACACTGAATTGTGTGTGTCAGGATTGTGGTACGCGTATGACAATGGAACTTTCATGCGTAGAAGAACAGCACATACATGATAAATGAGGCGAAACGTGAATAAGCAGGTGAGCACGTTCATTCTGATGTTGTAGTCAAATGTATGATGTTCAAGTATGAATATAGAAAACAGTGGGCTTGTTGAAGTTTTCTATTTATATTAATTAGCAATAAATCTCAATGTTTAATTGTAGAATGATTGCTGATAACGGAACTTCCCAATATTTTTATAAATTTTGATTTATCTAATAATCCTTTCATTCACCTGAATAAAATAAAATTATTTACAAATTTATATCAATAAGTATTTCGAAAATTCTCTCAATGGTGTTCTATTGTCTTATGGCTTAAATAATTTTTTTAGTAAGAACAATTTTTTTTAGTAAAACTAATAATTAAATACACATATGTGTGTACTTTGATTTCAGATATCAAAATGTGTTTCTCCAGGTTTAGGGTATTTTCAGGCTACAGTCGCCCTATTGTTCTAAGAACGATTAGATATTACTGGTGAATGCCAAATCTTTAGCAGTACAATACAAAGTATGTAAAATAAACGAGAATAATTAAAATTGCAGTGTTTCATAGAGTCCTGCATCTGATAGTAATATCCGCGGATATCCGCAATTATCCGATATTCTCGGATTAAAGCGGATATAACCGCAATCGTTTTTGGCAGATGAGTGCGGATGCTCCATCTGAGTGCCTTTTTTCTACATCAGGTAACATTATAACCGATAAAAGATGTGTGATTGATCCTGATCTTGTGGATGATATCCCTAAAGGTAAAAGCAATAGGGACTTATTATAAATTATTTCAATTATTTAAAAATAAAATAAAAAATTAATTAAAGAATTTTCATTACCCCTTTTAATTATTTTAAAACTTGAAATAAAAATTACTGATTAAAACGACAAACGAGATTGGTTTTTTTACTTTCTAAAACAAATTTGTTAATTAATAGCTGCGTTTTTCTAAAAAAAACAATCGGGTTGAGCTCGCGATAGCTTTTTTGAAATTTATCTGAATATCATACAAATCGGTTAAGAAATGACTTAGTCTCAACTGATTTGTATGAAATTCGGAATGGTATCTTGAGTGTCCTCTGGGGGGTCTTTTGGGGGTCTTTTGAGGGTCATTTAAGGGTCCTTTTGGTGTATTTTGAAGGCATTTTGGGTATTATTGTCTTAAGGATTCCCATATCCTTTCTCTGGTCCATCCATCCATCTGGTCCTGGCGCCTTTCATAGGTTTTTTTTATCTATGGTATTTGTTGTTCTAGTCTTTATTAGGACTGATTCGTTTGTGTCTTTTGTTGTATTTTCTATTTAGCATCCAGGAACTTAGTAATTTCTCAACCGATTGAAATTCAGTATGGTCCTCTTTCGGGGGTCTTTTGAGGGTCCTTTCGAGGTCTTTGTGGGTCTTTTGAGGGTCTTTTAGGGGGTAATTTGTAGGTCTTTTGAGGGTCTTTTGTTGGTCTTTTTAGGGTATTCTGGTAAATTTATTTATTATTTATAGAAATTAAGACTGCAATGAGTTTTCCAGATTTTTCATTTTACTGACAATATTCAATTGAGTTATTTCCACAAAAAATATCCAATTTTTGGTTTAAAAATTTTTCTACATTCTTTTGTAATTTTGCCAAATTTTCTCTTACAAACATTTTCTGCGGGAGCATAACAAACAAAAAAATAAGAATCAACCAAATATGTCGTTCCTATGTCAGTAAGAAATAAAAGGAATAAAAAACGGATTTAAAATAAAAACGAGCCAAATCGGTCTAGGCGTTCTCACTTTCATTTATATAGATAGAAAGTAGATCGAATATAGATAGAAGATTTCGTTTCTATATATCGAAGATGAAGGAACATTTAAATTTATTTATAAATATACTAGCTGAAGTACCCGGCGTTGCTCGTGGCTTCATAACACACTCATCGCCCCATCGCCCCATCGCCCTCATCAGTCCCCATCACCACCACTCCCCAATCACCGTCCCATCACTCCATCACCACCCTACATCAATAGCCTCCCACATATAACCCCACCTCCCATTTTCTATCCTCTGACCCACTCCCCAGCCTCCACCATCCTAACGATTCCGTCCCCTTCGACCACCCACCACACCGACTACCATCCATCACCCCCATCAATACCCGTAGCTCCCAAGACTTAACCCAATCGTCCGTTTCCTCCCCCACCGAGACCTCCACCAAAACAACCATCAACATCCCCCGTCATCAACAGCCCCCGTTATCAACACACCACTCCCAACTCAAAAAAAACAACTCATAAAAATTAAAATTTTTCATGTAAATTCTCATTATGGTATAAAACCCCTATGCAACGTTTGAACGTGATCGATTCATAAAAACATGCAATTTGTAAAAACAATAAAAAAAAATTCGTATGACCCTTGACCTAGGAGTCTGACCACTTTCAAAATATGCCTATTAAGTGCCTATTATTGTAGAAAACCCATATGCAAAGTTAGAACGCGATCGGTTGAAGGGTTTGGCAGTCCATACCGGACATATATACATACATACATACAAAGTTTCACTTTTGTATATATATATTAATAAAATACAATACACCTACATTTTTTTTCTTCAAAAAACAGGCTTAATAATATCCGCACTAGATGCGCACTAAAATTGAGCACTCCTGTTTGGTATTCAAAGAAAACAAGAAAATGTTTATTTTGGAAGGCGTGGGTTCGAAGAACCCATAAAAAGCACGCATTAGGATGATAGAAAGCGAATGTCTGACAAACGTCCGAGAGCAATAACTTGTCATGGAAAGCTTCTCAATTCGCCGTTCGGATACGGCATTAAATTGCAGGTCCCTTCCATTTGTGTGCAAAAATATACATGCACAACACAAATTGTAGCGAGAAGCTAGGCCTTAGACTGCAACGGTCTGTCGCGCCAAATATAATTATTATTATTTTCTCTACTTAAAAATCTAACGACACCCTTAACATTCCTAGTATGGAATGGAGAGTAGCATTGATATGACAGCGACGTTTAGTTAACATGTAGAAGTCACTCACCATACACTGAGTCTCCACTAACTGGAGCTAATCAAATAACATGCAAATTAATTGAAAAACCTTCGTCTTTAATAGCTTTCAGCATTCAGACAGCAAAAAGAAGGGTATTCCTTTAATATAAGGAACAAAACAACCAAAAACAAAACCACGCAGATAAAATGAGATTATGCCGGACCCGGTGTTAGTAAGTCATTTGCTTTTGGATCTAGCATCGAGAGAAGTGGACAACTGAATCAGAATACCACTATGAATATCCATTGATGCATTGAGTAATCTTACTGGTTCGTTCTGATATCAGTGAAACTGTACAACATTGCTTCTGTAGCTCGTCGTACTTGAACCTACTGACTTGAAATGGCTTCTTTCCCCTGAATTACATCCTATCCACATCATGTCAAAATGCAATCAGATTTATTGAGAATTGTTTCGAAATGTTTCGATTGTATCAAGTCTTTCCATTCCCTACGTACTCTGTGCTTTGTCGTCTTTGTCATCTTTTGTTATCGAACTAAACAAATCAGACCATTTTATCAATGTTGATCAACTGAACTAAAAGCGCAAGATATATTAAAATTATCTAATAACATTTATTATGTTTATTACAAAATATGATAGGATTATTTTAATGTATCCCGCGACAATCTTTTAGTTCAGTGTTTTAGTGTTAGTGTTAAGTGTTATTAAAGATATTGTTAATCTACACTTTACGTTAAGCTATCAATATTGAAATTCTTCTTTGAATGTGAAGAATATTATACAGAAACATTTTATTTATTTTACACTGTGCATGGTGAATGGTTGCTCAAATTTATCTCAATTTTTAATTCAACAGAATTCTTTGGTGAAACCCAGTACAAGAGGTCAATTAATCAACAAAAAAGAAATTATACAGTCCTAGTTCTAAAACGCTTTAATGTATAGTTACAATAAATATTCAATTATGTTACATCCTGTTTATGCAACAGTTATAGCTCCATGACAAACATCAATGTATTCATCCACAAGACATTTTTCTAACGATAACGATGGGAATAAACTTTCGAGTGCTGTTCTCGAATAATAAATGGAAATTCAGTTTACCCGAAAATTGGTTTTCCTTACGTTATACCCTGTGGAAGTGACAAAGTGGAGACTAAGCAAGCACACAAGCTATATCCACTTGAAAGCAAGCATAATAACTTGCTATTATCTGCAACTTATTTTGTTTGAATTTCTGTGCCTGATTTACCCTCTTTCCGGGTTACGAAAATTTTACACTTAACTGTGCTGTGTAGATTTAATAAGATTTGAATTATTTATTGGCGTAATTTGAAAGGATTGCCGGACTGCAAATTCGATTTGTCTAAAGTGAAAAAAAAATTTCGAATATGAACATTTTTTTCCAAAGTTTTCCCTTTAACCCATTATGGTGGAGCCGTCAATTATCCTACCGTCATATTTGTTATAAATCACTTATGTTATTGAATTCATCTTTCCTGTTAAAGACACTGGAAAGACTGATCGATATCTACATAGGTACACGCATTCACAAGACTCCTGTCTACAGATCAGCACGCGTACTGTAAAGGCAAGTCTATAGAAACAGCTCTGCACACACTGGTATATTCTATTGAACATTCCCTTCACCACAAGGAGTACACAATGGTATTCCTAGAAATTGAAGGCACTTTTAACAACGTCAGCACATCTGCGATTACGGATACCCTGTCTAATTTGAGGGTGGACGACTCGCTTGGCGAATTTATTCATCTTCTGCTCACAAGTAGGATTATTAATTCAAAGCTGGGCGTGTCATCTGCCAGAAGATCTGTCTGCAGAGGAACCCCACAAGGTGGAGTCCTGTCCCCCTTCTATGGAACTTAGCGGTGAATGAACTGCTGGTGTGCCTAAGAGGTGAGGGCTGCAGAGTAATCGCTTATGCGGATAAGTTTGCTATTGCCATCTCAGGAAAATACCAGAATACCTTAAAGAAACTCCTGCAAAATGCTCTCAACAAGCTAACTTTCTGGGCAGATCGCTGTGGTTTAGGGGTAAATCCTCACAAAAACTGAGCTTGTCCTATTCACCAGGAAATATAAAGTTCCATTTATTAACCCTCTTCTATAAAAGGTATAAGCTTAACATTTTCTGATAGAGCCAAGTATTTGGGTCTTATTTTGGACAAGAAGCTGAGCTGGAAACCTAACATACAAGAAAGCCACAGTGGCACTTTTCTCATACAAAAAAGCCATTGGTAGCAGATGGGGTCTTCAACCCTAAATGTCCCATTGGATATATACAGCGGTAGTACTCTCTCTATACGGTGTGACCCTATAGTGGGCATCCTAAAATAAGAAAGTGAAAATTAAAAATTATACAAAGTTCTCTATCCTGAATTTAATCAGGATCGCAGACAACATTGACTACACCATTCCGCAACTCCATTTTAACAAAAAGAGAAGCGTTGTCTTGGCTGAAGAGAAACGTCATATCCGATAAGTATATCAGTATATTCTCGGATAGCCAAGCTGCACTGAAATCCCTGGAATCAGTATCCACAAATTCAATTTTAGCCTTTAACTGCCGATCATCTCTCGTGGAGATGGCGGAGCAGTTCAATATACACCTGTGTTGGGTGCCGGAGTACATAGACATTTCGGGTAACTGTATAGCTGACGAACTCGCCAAGCAAACACACAGGCACACCTATCGCTACATGCAAATTCTTATTAAAGCGGGATGCTAATGTAAAAACTAACTTTGATGGTCAAACGGTACAACTAACATAGCGACAAAGCTGATCTGGCCCAAGCTGGATCCGAAACGCTCCAAGTGTTTGATTTCGCAAAAAAGATCGCGCATCGGTGCTGTTGTAGGTGTCATCACTGGACACTGTCTCATAGTGAGGCATGCAGCAAGACTTCTAGTCTTCTCGAATGACTTCTGAGAAGAAGCTGCATGGATAAAAAGAAGGAGGAGGAGACCATGGTCCATATTTTGTGTACTTGTCCAGCCCTCTCCCAAAAGCCTAAACTCCATATGGGATCTTTCTTTAACAACGACACTAATGATCTCATCAACATTGACATTGGCATTCTCCAACGCTTCATACGAAGCTCTAATTGGTTCATTGTGTAGGTGGAAGGAATTTTCCCTGATCCGTGTGAAATCACAATGGGTCTATTCTTTTATTCAACCCGAGCGAGTAAAGTTACCCGGAGTACACCGAGCGAGTGTTGCACGGCTCAAAAATGTTTGGTGTGTACACTGGGTAACTTTACTCGCTCTTACTCTGCGAATTTTTCGTGTAAATTCTCTAGTCGCAAAGTTTGAAAAATATCGGATTACTTTTTAAAAAAATTATATGGGAGCTCCTAGACAGTGCCAGGGCCTTATCCCTTCCAAATTTTTACAGAAATTTTTGTTTGTGTATAAAATTTTAAAAAAATCGGGTGAATATTTTAAAAAATTTGTATGGGACACTTGTATAAAACTTGAGAAAAATCGTCTAGATTTTTTTAAAAAAATTGTAGGGGCCCCACAACATTTCAATAAGATCGGACTTTGAAAAGTGGGTTAAAAAGTAATCGCAAGATTCCACGACAAACAGACCGACCGACCGACAGACAACCGTGCCATGGGAAAGCGAATTTAAAATTGAAATTTAACTTGTAAATTCTCTGATCGGAGTTTAGATTTTGTGGTGAATTCCCTATTTAGTGGTGAACACATAGCAGCCACAGCGCACAGTTAATACGACGTATACACAACGATGTACGAAGTACCACTAAAATTATTTCTTTTGAGTTGAGTTAAGCTGTAAAGCAGTTGAGTGCGAAACCAGGGCTGGGATGTTGTACCATCACTTTCGTTCGATACTATCACTTGAAATAATTTTAGTGAGAGAATAGTATCATTATCGTTCGAATCGACTTTCGATACTCGCTAATTATATATAATTAAATAAGAATTTATTTGTAAATATATTTGTGCCTAACTAACTCTGGAACGCCTTAACCAATTTCAACCAAATTTGGTATAAATAATTCTTACCACCAGGAATCAAATACTGATAGTGGAGGGTAACACGTTTTTTTAGTGGGGAGGTGTGTCAGCCGATGTTAATGTCGAACCCTTAGTTTTCGGGACCACCGTGATGAATAGAAAGGTGGTGGGTGATCGGATGCCTTCCGATATCCAAGGTAGCTGAGATGTATAGTGGTCGTAGTACACCTTTATAACCGATATTAGTGGCGATTCCGTGGTTGTCAAATGATACAACCCTGCAACGCCGGGCAACTAGCTTTGAAATCAATTGACATATTTATATCACCGAGTACAGACGTATCAGTTGCGATACATGGCATATAAAATAAAGACGGTCTGGGATTTGCTTGAGGCTACCTTCGGTTGTTTTAAATCGCCTATATTTATCATTACATCATAGAAAATTACACGCTTCAACAAAGTTTCCAAAATATCCCAAATAAAATTTCGCGTTCAGTTGCGCCAGCTTAAGATCGCGCTGTCGGACTATTGAATTAAGAAATCATTTTTAATCATTTGTGGGCTATTATTTGGCTGTTGCTAGATGTGTTTATGAAAGAAAGAAACCAAACATTTCATAGAAAAATCCAATATACTCCTTATTACATCTTCATAGTCGTTTGTTATTTATATATCTGATAATGAATCAGTTTTGTATTTCCGAGTTTTGTAGTTCGCTGTAAACTATTACATTACTAAGTTGATTATTTCTAAATGAAATGAACCGTACAAATATTTTTCTCCTCTTTCGTAAGCACCATTGTTGGAGGATATGCGTTCGCAACTTTGCGATTGGAAGCGATTGATACTGTGCTAATCTTAGCTATTTCAACGATACACCACTTCAATTACAGTTTGTTAAAGGACTTTTCTGCCATTTGTTTGAAACCGCGTTTGGGCAAATGATAATTACAATTGCTAAAGAGCAAAGCAAAATGAAAATGTTCAATTCAATGATTCAAAGGAATTTTTATGCTGCAAGGAGTTCTGTCGCTTAATTATATGAAGTATTTATCAAAGGTTTAAGAACAGACAGAAACAAAGCAAACATTTGAGCAAGAATAAAAGGAACTGCAATTGTTTGTTAATGACTATGCCGATGGTTGCAAACGATGATGCGATTGCGTACCGTTCGATACAGGACTGTATACGAAATTCTTTGATTTCACAATCATTTGAAAGTAAGAGGAACTTATCAGAATATTACTCAAATACACACATATGTACTATAAATTAAGTACATTTTGAAATTCAAGAAATTAAATTTATTCATTCAAACAACCCATAAAAATTAAAAATGTTCATGTAAATACTCTAATCGAAGATATAAACATGTGCAAAATTTGAATAAAATCGGGGGTTAATTTTTAAAAAATGTATATGGGAGCCCATTGACCCAGTGCTGATCATTTCCAAATGTTTATAGAAAATGATGTCTTCGAAGATACACTATTTGAGGAAAGTTTAAATTAAATTTATATGGAAGCCCATCGACACTGAAACCGGATCCCTTCCAAATTTTTACAAAAAGTGCTATCATCAGAGATACCCATGTGAACAAAATTTTTTTTAGGAAAAACCCGATAATTTTAAAGAAAATTATATGGGAGCCCCTCGGCCATATCACTTCCTAATTTTTACAAAATGTGTTTTAATCGGAGTAATACATGTGCACAAAATTTAAATAAAATCGCGTTAGTTTTCAAAGTATATTTATCAGAGCACCTCGACCCTGGGGCCCGATCACTTCCAAGTTTGTATAGAAAGTATTGTCATAGGAGATACACATTGCAACAAAATTCATATCGTTACACACCATATTTTTTAATGTACAACCGCATATGTGCAAAGTCCCATGTAACACATTGGAATGAAACCCACCGTTATCGGCTTTAAAGCAGTAAATGAATGGCTATGCACCCTTCGCGTGCGGGGCTGATTTAAAAACATAAGCCTCATAAACGTTCACGCACCTACAGAGGATTCCCCAGATGATGAAAAAGTAGAGTTCTTTAAATTAGTCGAACGGTAACTCCATTAGTATGACGTAAAAATCATTCTGGGGGATATGAATGCCAAAATAGGTAGGGAGCCAGTATTCAGGCAGTATATTGGCACCCATAGCTTACACGAGAACACTAATGACAATGGATAACGAGTCATAGAGATAGCAGCAAGCAATAATTTGGTCATCGCGAGTACAAGGTTTGCTCGTAAAAATATCCACAAAGCTACCTGGGTATCTCCTGAAGAAGCCACTCGCAACCAGATAGACCACGTGTTGATAGACCGCCGCCCGCCACAACCAGAATCTGACGACGGTACGAACGTACTGAGGTGCCTTTCTCGACACGGCCCACTATTTTGTTGGTATGGTGCTGGCCTTCGCAAAGACGAGACCAGAAACAACTTCGGTCAAGCGATGAATGTCGGTCGTAGAAGAGAAATGGACATGAAAAATTTCGTCTATTAACTAGAAAAGTACAGAGAGGAAAGACCGCACCAGTCGTGAAAGTTCTACCAACGTAAGCATTTTAGAGCGATAAACAATCACTTTCATGACTTAATAAATGGATAACCGATGACCACACTATGCTCAACCCACTAAGCATAGACGAAGTTAGCAAAGCCATAAATCGTCTTAAAAATAATAAGGCCCCGGGATCAGACTTTATCCCAGCGAAACTGATTAGAGCAAGAGCTCTCGAACTCCACCAAGCCATGCAGGGTTAAAGATGATGGAAAGAAGCGATGATAACTGACAAAGACGCATCATGTGCCCAATACATAAAAAGGAGATATTAGAACGTGCAGCAATCATCGTGGTATAAAGTTGTTAAGTACTGCGATTAAGATTTTTTCATCTGTCCTCAAAGACAGGATAGGCACATACTCTAAGTCATCAACCAGCAGCTTAATCAGCAACATCTTATATTTGCATCCTTAGGCAAGTAATGAAAAAATTTCATTACATTCAAAGCTCACTACACAACATTTGTATAGACTTCAAAGCCGCCTATGATAGAATAGCCAGAAAAGAACAGCAGATAAAACATTGGTCGCTTAATTAAAACAGTGGAACACGAATTTGAAGTAGTGCAATCCTTTTACTATCTTGGATCCACTGTATCTGATGATAGCATAGAACCAATAATACGTGCAAGGTTGCTAAAAGCCAACAAGGCCTTAGTATGTCAAGACTCTTCAAATCCAGGAATTTAACCCAAACATCCAAGGTTCTGGTGTATAAGATAATTGTCATAACATAACTTACATATGGTTTTGAGATTTAGGTACTTATCAAAAGGCTAGCCGCGTTCGAGAAGAAACTCTTACAGAAAATTATTGGCCCCGCATTTAAAGATCGACGATTTCGGAAACTCTATAATGGTAAGATGTAAGAGCCTTACAGCGGAGCCTTAGCCTTAGGCTCCAGTGGACATGACTCGCTCGCATGACGGCCACAGTTTAGTCGTGCCAAACTGGATGAGATCGGCTCGAAATCTGGACCGGTGTATGATGATGATAATACACAAGCAAATAAATAAATAGAGATTAACTTCATCTATTCATATAACATTCTTTCGAACAGATTCTAAAAACTATGCCGGACGGATCGGAAAGAAAATATGCAGAACGGATTAGAGTAAAAGGTGTAACACTTCTAAAACTCTACTCTGTATTATGTCATTAAATATGCGCGAAGAGCATTTGCATCGAGGAATCCGAAAAACTAGAAATTCTCGGTAAGTTCGACTCTTATTGAAAACATTGAAATTTTATTATTCTTTATATGTAATTCTTGAAGTATTTTGGGATAATCTGTATTAGATTCAATAATAATAATAATAATAATATTGGGCGCGACAGACCGTTGCGGTTCAAAGCCTTCTCGCGACCATCTACATTTTTGCACACAAATTGAAGGGACCTACCGTATACGAACGGCGAATTGAGAAGCTTTCCGTGACAAGTTCTTACTCTCGGACGTTTGTCAGACATTCTCGAGTGGTGGGACTATGAAAACTCCTTTTGGTGTTGCCTGGGATTCGAACTATAAATCCCCTGCTCAGAAATCTATGCACTTAACCACTGAGCTACGGCACACACGGACAGAGTCAACAAAACAATTAAAAATAAAATATTAAAAAATATAAAAAATTTAAAGAAAAATAATTTTGTGTATGAAAAATATATGATTTATTATATATAATATTACAATACAAATTTAACCGCAGCGCGTTATACGAATAAACGGGCCACTAGTTTGTGTTTTTTCATTAAATATCCCTTACCCTTGGAATCCCTTGAAGCATGCGCTATTTAAAAACAACCTCACCATACAATACTACACCCTGTCTTACAAATCTTTTTAATCTCGGCGACCTCGATGGATTTCACGTTAATATCAATATCCCGCCAAACCAACCACACCACCATCTTTCCAAAAGTACTCATCTCAGCTACCTCGAAAGTATGAATTCGACACTAATATCATTTTTAATTTCTGTACGATTTGTATTATTTTAATAATGTTGAGGTAGAGTAAGTGGCTTGGTCTTTTATATATTAGATTGTACAAATTGCAGAAAGGATAGACTTACATATGCAAGTTAAGTGTCCTGCCCACTGAGCTTAGTTATCTTTACGATGTCAACATCGCAGTGGCTCTGGTAGATATCGTTATAATAGAGTCTCCGGAACTACACTTCCTCACACGTGCTATTCGATCTTTAAAAAAAATCCAACTCATTTTCAGAGAATCGAAAGACACGAATTTCGAGTCAGATTTTGATGAAGTCTTTAAAAAAATCCAATTCATTTTCAGATGTACTTGAAATAAATCCATTCTCATCGAAGATTCGATCGAACGAAAGACATGAATTTCAAAACACATTTTGATAAAGTCGCGGATTTAGAAAGCTCAATGTATATTGCTGTCTGTTAACAAAATAGTTTTCTATAAACGGTTCAATAACAAACAACTTTTTAGAAAACCCTACGAAAAAAGATCCAACGGCACCTAAACAGAAAACCATGCGTGTCCTAGACACTAGACAAGGAACAAATCTTTGTAAGCAATATCTGAAAAGTCACGCTTGTAGAAGGCAGCATATCGTCTCGTCTCCATGAGACAACATGTCGACTCAAAAATAAAACATTATTTGCTCTCATGTCACGATAACGCTCACAATTGACTACTTTACAGCACCACAAAGCAACTAGAATATAACACGAAATTTAACATAAAATCGAACTGTAAGAATATTGGCTTCCTTGTCTTCTTCTTTCTTTAATCTTCTTTAATACTTACTTATATGCCTTTTTAAAGCTGATTGCCTCTACTAGTGTGTCATATACTTCTGTAAGCCTTATAAGCGGGATAGTAATATAGAATGAAAATTATAAAATACTTGTGGAGTATTCTTAGATTCCTCCAAAGAAATCCTTGATCATACAATTTTTTGTATGATGTGATAATCGTCTTGTATCAATACCACTATATTATTTTCTTCAAATTTTCACCAAACAATTAACATATCAATACGTTTCAGGAACTATCCCAACATACGATATTTCGGCTTTCCCTTCCTACTTTAAAATAGTTCGAAATTATTCGTTAATTATGTGTGACAGTACAGTAAATACGTACAATTTACACTCAATTTAGCATCCCCATTCCTATAGCTATTGATTTGTCTTATTCCATTTTCGATGTTTACATATTTTACGCAATCATTGCCTTGTGTGTAGGTTATATTGTGAATCAATTTAATCTCGTAGTTCTGTGGTTTCATATATCTATATAGTTGTGTGTTGTTATTTTTTCATGTACGGAGTATATTAACTCCAAATTTCTTTTCTTGACGACGGGGAGTAACTTGATGGAGAGATTAGCATTTTTATTTGATTTTCGTTTTTAGGAATTGTTTTGTGCAGGAAATATAACCATTCATAAAACGAACGAAACATAAATTGCGAGACAACTTCCTACCTAATACAGGGTGTCCCTTAATTCGTGCAAAATCATTTGGTAAATGATTCTTTGGAAGGTATATTCTAAGAAAAAAATCGTTTTACATTAAGGGTCTATCTCTAATGTTGACATTATTTATCGGGAGTTTAGGAAAAGCTGACTTTGGTGTACCCTGACCCATGTTAATGGAAATTGATCTATTAATACTAATGGTAATGGTAGAAACTTTTTTTAGGTCTTTGTTTTTAGAAGAAATACCAGCTTTTATAACTGTGTTTAAATATACCAATAACACACTAAAATAATACTTTGATTATCATTGTAAAATCATTTTATAATAATCTTATATCATCCATAAATCCTGATCCCGATTGATCACCATGAAGAAGAAAAAATGTGTTTCAATACGTCCTAATCTAAATCACAACCGTAACCGTCAAGACTAAACAACAAACTCTATCAATATAAGCTGTATATAGTCCACCGAAGCGACCAGTATCATGTAACGAGTATAAACAGCGCTAAACTGCACAGGTTTATGTTTATATTGGAATTGTGTCCAAATTAACATGTGCAGCACAAATGGTCGCGAGAAGTTAGGCCTTGGACCGCAATGGTCTGTCGCGCCAAATATTATTATTATTATGTTTATATTGAGAGGAGGAGAGAAGCATACATACTGCGGATAACAAATCACTACTTCAAGAGGTCGTGAACTTTACGACATCCGATCCTGTTTGCTGAGCTGCCAAGAAAGAGGGTACGAATTAATATCTACTGTAGGCTTATATTAGCCGACGGATGTTAATAAAAAAACCTGACCTTATTTAGTATTGAAACGACAGATCACCTGGAAAAGCATGTGAGCTCTTCAAATTGATTGTATCTGTTCACCTCGTTAAAAAAAACCGTATCATTATCCAAAGAATTAGATAAACTAAGCATAAAAAGAAAACGTCAATGAAGGTAACAACAAACTCGTTCTCCGTCCCACAAAACAGTACTAAATTAGGCAACTTAAGATCTTAAACTAGAAAAAAAGTTTATCAAAAAAATGTCAGTTAAAAAACATCTCTGAAAACTATCTGCTGATAAGTAACAAGAGTACCAGTCAGTGGTCAGACTTAGCGACCAGCTAACCATGTTCTACACGAGTTTGTGACGAGTTATTAAATCCAAAATTAAAAACCAACACATAAAAATTAAAATATGTCATGTAAATTCTATAATCGGAGATACACAAGCCTGCAATGTTGGAATAAAATATGTTTAATTTTTAAAATATTTATATTTTAGCTCTGAGGACCGATCACTTCAAAATTTTTATTGAAAGTGTCGTCATCAGAGATACAAATAATGTGTATAAAGTTTGAATAAAATCGGGATTTAGGAAGTGGATTAAAAATTGATCTCAAGATTTGGCTAGCCAGCCACAAGCAAATACACAAAAAAAACAAACACATCTTGACGCAAAGTTAGTAATAGAGAATGAAAAAGTCCTCCAGGCTTGGACCTTATTACTGCAGAAGTTCTCAAAAAACTACCAAACAAATGTGTTGTTTAACTTTTGCGTTTTAAATCTTTAATATAAATACAAGCTTGTGGAAAGTATCCGAAGCGAGTATGGTCCCTAAATCAGGTAAGTAACTATTTGTGGTATTTTGCACTTTGTTTTGTTCCATTTGGTGATCAAAGACAGACTAATTTAGGTCAGCTCATCAAACTTCTAGCTCACTGGCTTATCTCTCTGCATAAGGCTCTTATAGTTATAACAAAGAGAGGGTACATATTTTTTTAATGTACTTTACTTTCAAGCTAAAAGACATCCTATAATGTTTACGCTTTTATTCTTAATTTTTATTAATTTTATTGTTTAATTTTAGGCGCACTTATTGATTTTGATAGTGATTCTTAGATATCTATCTTATAGCTATCTTGGCTTATCACATTGATCGTGTTTTAAGATCCTAACTCTCTCATGGCTTTATCTGCACTGCACACTACATCAAGCATACAGTAACTATACATCGCGTGTACTGCATTTTGTAACATACATGTATTTGGAAGTAAGATGGTCAGTGAGATGAGGAGAAAATCTGTACTTTCTTAAAAACCCGAATCTAACCTGAGTCCAAGTGTAGGCCAACTATATCAACAACTAAAACGATCCCATGGATACCTTTTTTATAAGTATATGGCATAGGATATCTTTTCGATTATGTTATAATAAATAAAAAAATATGAATTAAGATTGGTAAACTGTTTTTCATTTGCATTAGCCTTTTAAAAAAGCAAAAAGTCTTTATAAAAAAGTTCTTAAAGCAATTAAGTAGTTTGGTTTATTAGAACTTTAAAAGATGAATGTCTTGTAGATTGTAAATGAAAAATAAACATGCACTCTTGTGCACTCACATTAAGATCTTTTTTTAGAATCCATGTCAATTACGGATTATATGCCACGAAAACGACAAGGATTTAAATCTCATCGTTTGCGAGCTTTATTGTATGAAGTACCGATAATGGAGATTTTCCCTCGTACGGGTACTGCAGCATCTTCTCTTATCTAATGTGTGTAAGTATCGTTTTAAGGGTTACTTTCTTCAAGGATTTAATGAGATAAGTAGAGCCATTAAGGGATCTATAAAGGCGAACCAGAAATACTCATGACAAGGGTGTCATTCGTGTTATTTACATTTAATCGGTAACTGCTTGTTATTCGTTTTGAAGATAAACGACAAATGACTCGATTTTTTTAAGATAACTTAAATTTCTTTCATAACGATAATCAAACTACAACTACATACGAATTGGGTTCATAGAACTAAATTTGTGAGTTCAAATCATGTTTCGGGCTTGCTATTTTTAAAGCTAATTTTTTTTAGAAAATTGAGCGGTTTGATTAAGTGCGTAGAGAGTGAGACTTATTTTACTTTGATACTGATACTCGTTTACAGTTTATCTAAAACTTTGACTTTTTGTGATATCTCTATTTGAAAGAAAAAAAAAACCAAAGAAAACTCAGTAGATTACAAGGCATTGCCGTTTTTAGGTCTACCTGAAGTGCGATGCATATCTCATGATTCTGGTGAATAGTCGAAACGAAACAATTTACGGACACATGCCGACGTACTTTCTATTTATAAGGTACTGACATTCCAACCGCTTCAACTTATTCGAAACACTTCCATTTGTATCCTCTCTACATAACCTTATTTTACTCTTCCTACTCCTATGTGGAGCCACAAAAATGTATGATGATATCTCTTGGTGTCGTCTTCTTCAGTATTTGTCTGCATTTTCTGCAGGACACGTACTGTGTGTTTTTGTCTGACAAATAAACACATAACACTTCACAACTCTTGGATCCTTAAATTCATGGCACAGGATAAAGAAAATTCCTGGTTTCAACTGTTGCAATAACTTTCTAGTCTTTCCTAAGGTAGGGAGTGCGATGTAAAACTGTGTTGGTTGAAGGTCGTTGTTAATATTTTTTCCTAATGATTAGTTAGTTTATGAGCACCAAATATGTACTTTGTTGACCATATTTGATGAACATGATCTTTTATCGAGATTATAAATACGTTAAAAACAAACTCTTGGTAGGGTAAAAAATTAAAGAACCAGATGTTGTTCTTACCAAATGGCTAGACAGCTCAATTTTGAACAATGCATATTACGCAGAGAATTAGTGAAATCACCTGGTCAGATTTAAAAACATAAACCTCATAAGCATTCACGCACCTACAGAGGATTCCCCAGATGATGAAAAAGAAGAATTATTTGAAAATTATTTATTATTTGAAATATGATGTAAAAATCATTCTGTGCGATAAGAATGCTAAAATAGATAGGGAGCTATTATTCAGGCAGTACATTGGCATCCATAGCTAACACGATAACACTAATGAATATCCGACGATAACACCAAATTAGAGACCCGGAAAACCTTTTCTGCAGAAATGCATATAGCCCTATTTCTGTAGTTTTCTGGTCATTAGGCTTGTTCCTAGACCACAGAAGATATAAAAAACCAGTTCACCGGCGAAATAAAACAGCCTGGGAGAAGAATCTCGTGAACTAGAACAGTACAGGGACAGAAGTCTTGTGGAGATTAGGGATTGAGCCCCGCGCCTACCCGGCTTTCGCCATTAAGCATACTCCTTATCACTAAACAGGAAACCCTATATTTTATATTCCGTGTTCTGCATCATTCCAAATATAAATCATTCTGCAGATTGACCCCCACGGGTAACTAGAATAGTATAGAAGTGTCGTTGTTAGAGTTGGGGATTGAGCCCCGAGCTTACCTGGCTTTCGCCTTTAAGCCACTCCTTATATTTTGCTACTTAGCGGTCCTCCCTTTGGAGTAAACCGTTTCTTATTCTGCCGTTTTAAGTCCTGCAACATAACTGATAGGTATTATGCTGCAGTCGGACCCCACGGCCTACAAGAACAGTACATGAAGTCGTGTGGAGATTAGGGATTGAGCCCCGCGCTTGCCTAGCTTTCGCCATTAAGCATACTCCTTATTTCGTATCATTTAGGAAACCCTTATTTAATCTTCCGAGTTGGTCCGATCACTTCCAAATTTAAAAAGAAAGTATTGTCATCGGGCTTTAGGAAGTGCGTTAAAAATTGTTAATTAAAAAAAAATTGTATGGGACCCCCCGACCCCGAGGTCCGAGGGGCCTCAAATTTTAATAGAAATTATTGTCACCGGAAATATACATGTGTGCAAAATTTCACTAAAATCGGGCAATGGGAAGTGGGTTAAAAATTGATCAGAAAATCTGACCAGCCAGCCAGCCACCCAGCCACGTGCACGCGAAGTTAATATAGAGAATTTAAAAAAACAACCACCAAATTGCAAAGCAGAGATGCACACAGCGCACACATGTATTATAGTATGGCGTGATCTGATAATGATTTTTAAAATTTGATTTGGACAGGAGTATTATTAAAATCCTATATAAAAGTATAAAAATAAAATATAAAAATTACATTCTAAAATTATTCTCGATCATAGATCATAAAATCGTTTGTGAGTCACTTTAGATATATATACAAATGATTCGGAGAAACCATTTGCAAACTGCAGTTAATCGTTCGTTCGATACACTCGTATCTATTGTACAATAAATTGAATAGCTTACACTACACGGCCAATATTAATGTCGTTATTAGTAACAATGAACGAATTCCAAAACCCGGACTTACATTTATATATCAAACATCATTATTCATTTCTCGGATTAATACGATCATTTTTAATGTCATTATCACAAGGTAAAGACTTTATTAATATTCAATGAAAATAGTGTACGCAAATAGAAAGGAAACAAGAAATAATTATGTGCACCTACGAGTATTGTATTACGTTTATGTATCGAAGTTGGCGCTTACAGAATTCAAGATTAACAAAAGAAGATAAATGTGGATAAATATACAATGTATGCATACATGTATGGTATACGCTTTTTTGCAACCATCACGACCAATGTTAAATACGCCCACGACGTAGAGTATACCACCCGTGATTTGCATTACAAGCTAAAATCTCAGTAACAGGTCATTGTCATGGTTTCCGATATTAGAGATATGACATTTTCCGTCTGCTCAAGTATCCTCGAAACATATGTTAATTTAATTCATAAATAAAATCAGAACCAGCGTACAGTAAAATAAAAATTAAAATGTTCGTAATTGCCACGGCATTTGAAGATTTTTACACGAGTCGAGGAGGGATATATTTCGTTTTTATGTATGTAGTGTAATGGACTGAATTATGTGGGAATTATGCTTGTTTGTCGTGCAAACTTGCGTCAATTTTTAACCCACTTCCCAAAGTCCTATTTCATAGAAATTTTGCACACATGCATATCTCCGATGACAACACTATCTATTAAAATTTGGACCGGTTTGACCAAATTTTTGACCAGTACATAATAATTTAAGCTTATTTATTTAAGTTGGTTATATTTAAAATACATAATCTAATTAATCTTACAGCCTAGTATGCTTATGTAAGTGCTTAATTCTAATTCAGTGCATATTTTTGTACGGGTATGTATTTACATTGCGATTTATCTTTGGATTCGAATTCCATTATCTGCGTTATAACCACTTTTCGTAACAATATCATTTATTGGTCAGAATATCCTAAGAAATGAGTTACAAAATGGACAAAATGTTTTTGATACAAGACAATTTAAATGCTTTTATATGTCATTCTGTCCCGCTTTTTCATCCTCATGCTCACAACTTAAAGTTGACAGTCTCGTACGCGGAGACTTTCGGAAGTCTTTTCTGGGATCCTGATGGGTTTTTTGAGGTGGTCTTGAGGAGTCTTGAATAGGTCTCAAGGGGAGTCCTGAGGGTATATTTTTGGATGTCTATTGCGGTTCTTTTGGAGGTCTCCATATATTTGTTCAAAAAACTCAGAAACCTTGAAACCAACGTAATCCGTAGTGACCGGCAATACGGATTTCATCGCCATAGTTCTACTAGTAATTTGATGGTACATCTTACCGAACAGTGGAGCCAGTCTTTGCATCAATTTGGTGAAAGCAAAGCTGTTGCACAAAATGAAAGGGACCTACAATTTAAAGCCGTATCTGAATGGCGAATTGAGAAGCTTTCGGTGACAAGTTATTACTTTCGGAACGTTTGTCACCCATTCGCGAGAGGTGGGACACCGTGAAAAATACTTTTGGTGTTACTTGGATTTGAATCACGAACTCCTGCTCAGTAGCCATGCGCTTTTTCACTGAGCCACGGTGCGCATTTGTGTCCAAAAATATACATGCACGTTCCTCCACTTCTCATGTAGAACGCAAGCAACTACGTATGTTAAGCACGTTAAACTCTGACCTAGACAGCATAATAAAATGGCGAGAAAACAATCGAGTAGAATTTAGCGCTTCTAAAACCCAATGCTATCTCTTGTCGTCTAAGCGAATCGTAAATCCCATGCCATTATCCATGAATGGCACTTGCATCGAGGAAACTGAAAAGCTCTCAATTCTCGGTATATGCGCTATCGACAAGATTCGTTGGAATGACCACATATTTACCATCGCTGCGAAATGCTTAGGTTTTCTAACCCGGTGCGTGAAATATTTCACTCACTCTGGCTACAATTGCCATATCTTGTCTGTTGCGCCTAAAACTACCTTGCAACAGCTGGATGTCACCTATCCTTGAATTTAACCGCAATACTCGTGGCGCTCTAAAAACTCTAAATCAGTTTACCCTCAAATCTATCTTCGGACGACCAGTTAAGTTCTGGGATTCATTCTCCAGCAAAGCTCTGCAAGCTGTGTTTTCCCACATCACTATGATCTATCGGCATTCAAAACACAAGCTCTCCTCATTTTCCTTAACGACAATGCTGTGCCAAACATATAGCCGAGCATTATAACGGTGCACACCCCTTTACGCATACGCGAATTATAAAAAAAGCCATATTTAGCTTTTATCATCACTTCTGTACAACTTTGTCCCACTAAAGCTGGGTCTTCTCTGAAGTCTTTTGCCAAGAACTTAAATTTTAAGCATCATCCAAAGTTGTAATTTATTGGTATATACAATTTCCCATGTAGATAGATAGATTGTTTAAGGAGTTACTAATGTCCTTTGAGCAAGCAGTATCATAATATTAACTCATTTATTACCATTCTACTCGGGTGGGTACAAAAAAACGGACAATAAAATCTCGTTATAATTACAATTCGACTTTTTTAAAAAACAACTGTTCTTCGGTGACACTATCTATATGTCTCCAGTTCAAGCTCCGAGAAGTTCAAGACCAGATGTGCATAACGGTAAATTTTATTGCGTAGACAAAATATCGCAATTTATGCTTTTGCGATTTTTCTCAAGACATTTTAGTTTTGGACGCAGAGCACGAAAAAATTTCCTCTGGACTTAATTTTTGTTTTCCCCAAATAAGTAAATAGTGTGTAGAAACAAATAATAAATAAGCTAATTTATAATTTTTGCTTAATCCCTATGTAAGTAGTATTAACTTTGGTTGTACTTGCATGGGTACAATGGGAAAAACCACACATAACATTTGTGATTTTTAGTATGGATTTTTAAACTATTGCGACTGTTTTGTTTTTACGGAAATCGTTTAAGAATTTAAACGACATAATTGATGAAATTGACGAAAGAACAGGTGTAGTTGAAGTCGTTGCAATCATACCACCTGATGCTGATTACAACACAAGCGAAGATGAAGGTAATGTAGAAAATTTGGATGCCGATCAAGTTTACAATGATGTTCCCGGAAATATTACTCTTTTTTGGAGTGATGATCATTCATCTAAGCAATTTTTCGAGGAAAGCCGGTGCGTTTTTGTTTCAAAAATTGAATGTTGACAACCAGTTGTGGCTACATATATTCTTTTCACACATACTGCGAAGCTAAAAATGTGGGCCCTGAAACAATGCACTTACCGCTATGATCTTGAGTCCATATTAGAAACGATAACATATCCTACGGATCACATATTATATTTTGACATTTTTTTTGATTGCTTTAATTTGTTATGTCTGCTAAAAGAAAAGTGCTTTAGAGCTACGGACACAGTCATAGAAAATCGAACAGAAAAGTGTCTCTTGACTCTAGATAAATTGTTCAAGAAATAACAAAGGGGAACTTTTATCAAGTAGAATGATAGCAGCGTTGTAACTGTTGGAGCCAATTTCGATACTGTTGAACCATTACGTAATGTAAAAGGTTGGTCAATGGAGAAAAGGCTAAGAGTAAACGTTTACAGCCAAAACTTTTCGCCGAGACAATAAAGGTATAATTGATATTGACCTGCATGATCAAAGTGTCAATGATTACAAAATTACAATTCGATGCAAAAAGTGTTGGTGGTGGTGTCTTTTCTTGGATGGTTGATTCCCCTATAGTAAATGCATGGAAAACAGGCAGTAGATCCTTAAGAAGATTATCTCACTTTCCAAAGAAGTGTAGCACCACGACACTACCTAAGGAACTAGCCCATAAATACTAATAGTTCCATCCAGTGTTTCTTTTTCCTAAAAGAATTGAGAAACCACTTAGATGCATAAAAGGGTAATATAACACTTGAGAACGGCTGAATTGATTTGTCTCATTTTTTGAAAAATATTTGTAATGTTTCAAATAAGGTTTTTACGGGAACGAAAATTGGTATCTGCTCAGAAAATTTGAAAATTCAGGAAAAACCGAAAGTGTTTTTTTCCATGGGATTTTTGTATGAACTCGCGATCATAACTCACGATTCGAAAAATGGATTTGTGTAATTATTTTTTTAGTTTGGTTATTAGTTCTTTCATTTTATACAAAAAAATTTAAAAACAAACAAAATTACAAAATTCTTCTGTAATATTGCTACTTACATCAAGTGAATAGCAGCATCCTTCTACCAACTCCATCGAAACAAAAACTACGTACTGCACGTATTACGTGATTATTTGTTCGCAAGACTCACCGAGATAAATTGAGTGTGCCTCGAACACGTTCTCTTGCAGTTTTCGCTTTCTTCTGAATGGGGCAATAATGTAACAGGATATTTTCTGAGTAGCTAATATTTTCTTTTGTTTTTATTAGAAAATTTTTGTTTTTTTGTGCTTTCCCCATTTAGAAGCTCCTTGCGCAGAACGTGAAGTGCTCACTTAGGTGCTATTCAAAATTGCAAGAAAGATCCATGTACTATCTTCCACATACGTGTTCTCAAAGTCGTTTTTAGGAATAAACACGCGACTGTATGGAAGAAACGTATAGAACTTATATAACTACAAGGTCACACGCACAAGCGTTTGCATTATGGAATGATGTTAAGCGTATTTTTATGTTCATTTGTCAATCTACACAATAGAAATCCCACTGAAAACGTTTTTGTCTCAAGGTTTGTTTCTGTAAAAATATATTTACAGTTGAATAGATAAGTAGAATTTAGATAAATGTATAAGTATTTCTCCAGACAGCCCAAGAATCATTGTTTTCGGTCGTGATATCTATTCAAATATAAAAAGTAGGTTATGGCTTAATTCGGTTATTTGCTATTTACAAAGATTTAGAAATTAACACTGAAATAGATGGTCTGACCTGTTTTGGTAATAAATAAGGATAATAATAATTAGCACTGGCAGATTTATTCATAAAAATGGATTTCTCAAGCGTTGTTACGTCCTTTCGACAGCAAAAATAGACAACTATTAAATGTGCCGAAGGCGATAATAGCCCATAATAATAATACTGTCACTGAAACTGAAAACTATTTGATGATGATTACTATACTCTATTAAAGGCAGCAGTCTCATAGAAAATTTAATTAAATATCTTTATGTATAAAAATAATTGTGCATTTCTATGTAATCGCGCATCACCTAAGCCACTGGACGTATCGAAGTCATAGCTATTTACACCATGTTTATATTTTACACGAACATATGGTGTGTTCGTTTGGTGCTCCGATAAGTTTATATTTCTTCTTTGACCCGGTAGGTGGCGCTAAAGTTGAGATATTTACGAAAACGTGGATTAGCGTTCGGTCTGTTGGTGCATATCTTTGTTATCGAATCACGCTACTAGACATATTAAAGCCATAATCACACCGTATGTGCGTTTGGTGCTTTTAAAAGTTTATCTATACTTTTAGCTCAGTAGGTGGCGCTGGAGTCGAGATATACTTGAAACTGTCATTTTGCATATATATCTAACATCAACGCGCCTTAACCACTGTACGTATCAAGGCATATTTACACCATATGTTCGTTTCGTGCTCCTATCATCATCATATTTGGTTCTACAACCGGCTTCCGGTCCTGGCCTCTTGATGCAGCTATAAGTTCGGCTTTTTTGGACTCGGTAGATGGCGCTGGAGTGGAGATATTATTTGATGTGTATGTAAGAGTATAACATCTAAGCCACTAAACATATTGAAGCCAAATTTACACCATAATATTCAATTTGTTTCTGTTTTGAGTCCGGAAGATTTGCGCTGATGTCGAGATATTTTTTATAATGTGTATTTCCAATGTTTAAAAACTTTCGTAACAAACGCATATTTACACCATAAATTCGTTTGGTACTCCGTAAAGTTTATGTTTATTTTGGACCTGGTATGTGGTGCTGGAATCGAGATGTCATCAAGCATAACATACGTCATCAAGCTTTAATCACTGTATGTATCAAAGCCATATTTACACCATATGTTCGCTTCATACTCCTATATGTTTGCCTTTTTGGACTCGGTAGATGGCGCTGAAGTCGAGATATTTTAATAAATTTTAATTCTAATCCATAAAAATGTACGTAACGAAGCCATATTTAAACCATATGTTCGTTTGTTACTCCGGTAAGTGTTTTTTGGACCCAGTAGGTGGCGCTTGATAGAGATATCATCACGTCAAAACTACTAGACGTATCGAAGCCATATACATACCAAAAGTTTGTTTGGTGCTCCGATAAGTTTATTCTTTTTTTGCCTGTATATAGTGGGCGCCGTGGCTCAGTGGATAAATGCAGAGCAGGATGTTCATGGTTCGAATCCCAGTAATACCAAAAGTGTTTTTCACGATCCCACCTCTCGCGAATGTCTGACAAACGTCAGAGAGTAATAACTTGTCATGAAAAGCGTCTCAATTCGCCGTTCGAATACGACATTAAACTGTTGGTCGCTTCCAATTGTGTGCAAAAATATACATGCACAACACAAATGGTCGCGAGAAGCTAAGTCTTGGACCGCAACGGTCTGTCGCGCCGAATATTATTATTATTATATGGCGTTATAGTCGAGATATTTACAAAAATGTGTATATATGTTTATTTATAACGAGTTCAAATCTTAATATTTAGTTGGGTCCGCGGGTCCCGGGTAACACCGAGGTTATCAGCTAGACTTTATATATAAAAAACAACCCATAAAAAATGTTGATGTAAATTCTCTAATAGGAGACACATATGTGTTAAAACTTTGAAGAAAATCGAGTTAATTTTTAAAAAAAACAACCCATAAAAATTAAAATTTTTCATCTAAATTCTCTAATCGCAGAAATTGATATGGGAGCCCCTCGATCCTGGGCCATTTTTTTTTTATTGTAGGAGAAAATCATCGAAACAGACATTTGACATCAGATGTTAAAATTGAAAAAGCTCAGATCATTTTATTCTGAGCACTTAGAGCACGCTCATACTCTGAGCAAATAAGAAACATGAACATTTATCTTGAGAACTCTTTGACTGCTCTGAACTAATTTATGAAAACGCCAAATGACAGAATATTGTCAAAACTTGTTGTTCTATCTGTAAGTTGATATCGACAACAAAAAAAACGACATCAATAAAAATACAATTCAGTAAATAAAAATGTAAGTTGAATTAAGCATAAAACATTTATGTCTCGTTTCATTTGCTGGGTTCATTTGTGCGTGAGCTAAGATTTCTCTCTCTCTCTCCACCACCAAAACCATGCAGCGCAGCCGACTGCGCAGCACACACCGCACACAGTCCATAAAGGGCGACGAATATCTGATGCCAGTGCAGATATTTAAAAAATGTATAAGTATTGTTTATTGGGTATTCACATGTGTGTAAAATTTAAAGAACATCGGGTAAATTTTTTAAAATTTTTGTTTGGGAGCCCCCCGACCCCGCAGCCCGAGGGGCCTCAAAATTTAATAGAAAGTGTTGTCTCCGGAAATACACATGTGTGCAAAATTTCAATAAAATCGGGCCATGGGAAGTGGGTTAAAAATTGATCGCAAGAATCCACGACAGACGACCGACGACCGACCGACGACCGACGACCGACGACCCACGGGCAAGTGAAGTTAATTTAGAGAATTTAAAAATTTACATGGACACCCCTCGGGCCTCAGGGCCTGATCACTCCCAAAAATTTAAAGGTCATCAGTGATACACATATGTTTAAAATTTGAAAAAAAATCGGGTTTATTTTTTAAAAATTTATATGGGCACCACTTAGCCCTGATGCCCTGAGATATATAGATATTTATAGATAGTGGTGGTATATGTAGGGGGAGTATTATAAGGTAGGTCTTGGAGTGGGTCTTGGAAGGTTTTGGTGGTCAGTTGGGTTACGGTAGGGTAGTGGGGACAGTGTGGCATCCTGGCACCGCTGGGTATTTCAGCTAGTTATAATAAATAATTAAAAACGTTTGAAAAAATTTAAAACCACATTCCTTAGAGAATGAAACATGTAAACATGTAGTTAAAAATTCACGGTCCCTAATTTATAAAAGATTCCCTTACCTAAATTAACCTAACTTAGGTATAGTGATAATGTTTTATTTTAAATCTGAATAACTCAAAGGTTATGTATAATATTGGTTTTTATTTGACATAAAAACGGTTGGCCGTTTGGGTGTTAAGTTGTGTCATTTGCAACAAAAACCTATTAGCGACCGCATCTACTTTCTTTCGGCACTGTATTGCCGTATATATCAGCAGATTTATACGACGCCTATTTTTACTAACACCAACAACTTATGTCATGTGGCATGTAGCCACTTTTTTTATACATCGCATACATAAATGTAACATAAAACATAAATACATTTTTAAATTCTCTATATTAACTTCGCGTGCCCGTAGCTGGCTGGCTGGCACACCAAATCTTGTGATCAATTTTTAACCAACTTCCTAAAGCCCGATTTTATTAAAATTTTGCACACATATGTATCTCCCATGATAACACTTTCTATAATTTTTGGGGCCCCTCGGGGCCGCGGGGTCGGGGGGCTTCCATACAAATATTTTACAAACAAAATGAATTGTTAACTGTTAGTCTTTTTCTTTCTCTTTAATTTTAGCTTGCAGCTCAGATTTTTTGCCTGTATTTATGTATCATATTTATTTTTCAGCTTAGTTTAAAATATTAATTATTAAGATAATTGTATTATTTATATAATTTCACATATAAATCGGAGGCATAATGTTATTCATGTCTTCTGGATAGTATTCCAACGACATTTAAGATTGTTTTTTCTAATTTAAATTAAAAGTTTATCTTTTCTTATATTGATCTCTTTAGATCTGCAAATGACATACAGTGTTCAAATCGGTTTTCTACTTTACTCGTAGGTAGTTTTTTTCATACGCTAATCAATTTTCAGTTAAATGTCATTTATGCAGTGATAATTGCAAATATAATTGTAGGTACATGCGTTTTACAATGTGCTAAAAATGTTCTGAAAATTCTAAAATAGCGTCTGATAATTGTATAAACCCCAACCAAATCAAACCTTTTGTGTTAGCGTGAGTAACTGTAGGTATGTATTTAATTTAGTTGATATCAAGCGAGTGTTAAAGTTGTGAACTTTTATCTTGGACGTCTTGTATTCGACTTCAAACGTCTGAACAGAAAATTCGACCATCAGAGAACCCTGCACATCACAAACAATCCAAACTTAATGAAAAGAAGGATTGACTATTAACTAGCCAAGAGAAAGAGATCTAAGTCAAGATATGTGTACTTCATTTTTTATCTTTAGTTAAATTAAACGTTTATTATCAGATCAACATCCCAAAATTAATTGCCTGAAGCATACAATCAAGTAACAAAACAAGGATAAATTGTAGAGAATGCTAAATTTTGAATACAGCCTCACATATTAAAAAAAAACAACAAATAAACAAATTGCTCTTGACAGAATCAGGATACTCTTGTCATTTAATTTTATTTCATTGTTTTTCATTATTTTTAAATTATTTTATTTAATTATTTTTAATTTAAGCGATTTTATTCGTTTAAATTTGAATGTCGATCTTAAATATTAACGAAATCTCATTTAAAGTTCTAAAATTCTAAAGTTCTTGCCATGGATTTTTAATTTTTCATAAATCGACGGCTGAAAGATAAAATATAATATAAGTATCGTGGGAATTTTGCGATTTTATTCCATTGCTCATTTAATTTCAAAGCGGCGAAATTCCGGGAAATCTGAAACTATTAGACTTTGTTCCTCATCCTTGCATATAAATCAAAAGCACTATGTCTGCTTCTTCCAGTCCCTATCTTGAAGCCCAGTTATCGATGAAGAATTACTACATCCTATACAGTTTAACATACAGTATAGAGTATAACAGTGTAAGCTGTCGTCTTTCTTTCTCGACAAATGGTAGTAAGAATTTGTAATCTCTTTTTCGATTTTCTCCTTTATTCCCAGAAGACTTGCAAATCAGATTTGTTGAAACTAGTTAGGTATTCAAATGTGCAACGCGCTTTGACTGCCGGCCGATTTCACTTCGATATGCTACCAAAGATAAAGGCAATTATTAACCGAATTCGATTTTGTGATTTTGCGTCTGCAATGATAAGAATATCTATGTATAAATGGAATAATGATGGATATAGAGTACAAGAATTTTGCAACGTACAAGTAAAACTAGGTGGCAAAGAAATAACGAACAAAATCAAATTAAAAACTGAAATGTGGGATTGGCCATGACGATTTTATTTAACACAAATCATAAAGCAGTTCTTTCGTTTTCTTTTATTTTAACTTTCTACGGAAATGTAAGAAGAAATTATTTTTGAACCAATTGGTAAATTTTGTAAAGCTTATCCTTTCATTAAATTTTTCTAAATTTTATAACAAAACTAACTGAAACACCCAACGTTGTCGCTTGTCACCTTCGCTACTATTGGTGTCATTGAGCGCCATCACCCCTTCAAAATATCCTGGTTATTTTTTTCATTAAATAAAAATAAAATTCTTCTTTCTTTCCTTTTCTCCGCGGGGGAGTATAGGGCTTCTACAAACGCCCGCCAATGAACACGATTTATCGCCTGAGGTTTCAAGAGACACCACTCGGTCCCCTAGGATCTGGCTTCCTCTTCTATTGTCCTTTTCCATGTCTTGCTAGGACGGCCAACTCGGCGGCTTCCTTGTGGATTCCATTCGAGCGCTAGTTTCGTAATATCATCCGCTGGCTTTCTCAAATTGTGACCAATCCAGCTCCAGTTTCGTCGTCTGATGGTGATCGCGATTGCTTCCTGCTGCGTTACTCTTCACAAGTCTTAGTTGGTGATAATGTCCGGCCATCTTATTCTCAGTATCCTCCTTAAGCACTTGTTGACGAAGACTTGGAGGCGCGTCGCAATTGACTCTTTGACTTTCCACGTTTCGCAGTGATACAAGAGTACTGAGATAACATTAGATCTGTAGGTCGTTAGCTTTAGATTCCGGGAGATTTGCGATGAGTTCCAGATATTATTTAGCATACTATAGGAGTGTCGCGCCTTGTTTACATGAGAGCACACATCCGAGTCAGCACCACCATTTTTCGACTTCCAGCTGCCCAAATAACAAAACTTATCGACTTCCTCTATCTGATCTCCGTCAATCGAGAGATCACATTCTCCAGTAGCATTAACGCGAAGTAGTTTTGTTTTTGAGACGTCAATTTTTAAACCCATTTTGTTAGCGTGGAGTTCTAGTCAGTTTAATTTTCGCTCTATGTCACCTATCGATTGTGATAGGAGACATATATCATCGGCATAGTCCAGGTTTTCTAGGCGCTGAAAAACATTCCATTGCAAACCCGATGGAGTACGGGTTACTATTTTCATCACCCAGTCGATGACAATTGTGAAAAGCAATGGTGAGAGGGTGCAACTTTGCTTGACTCCGAGTAGATGTTGAAAGGTGAGCCAAGATGACCGCAAGAACGGTTTGGGCGAAATCCTGCTTGTTCATTTCTCAAAATTGGCTCTAACGCATTCCGTTAGCGCCTAGCTAATATAGAGGAGACAACTTTGTTTATGGTGCTTAGCAGGGTAATTCCTCTCCAGTTTTCGCAATTGCTCAAATCACCTTTCTTGGGGAGTTTGACTATTAAGCCTTCTTTTAACGACGATGGAATCTTTATATATCGCATGCAATGTTCTCGTAGCTAACTCGACGTCGGCTTGAAGGAGTTCTGCGTGGATGTTGTCATTGCCTGCTGCTTTACCTGATTGCAGTGAACGAATTGTTGTCCTTATCTCATCCAACTGATGTTAAGTAGCCTGTTAGAGAAGTACAATTCAAAACATTCTTGAAATGTTCTGTCCAGCGGGTTAGTTGTTGTCCCTCGATAAGGACCAAAGAGCCGTCTATTGTCTTAACAGGGTAGTTGATGTGGTGTTTCTTGTTGGCGAGCTTACGAGTGAGCTGGTAGACTGTGCTGTATTGTGTACTATCATCGGCTTGCTGTGCTTGTGTTGCGATGTCGCTTAGCCATCGTTTGTCGTTCCTAGCTGAAAGGCCAACTTGCTGGTCCAGATCCCTATACTTCGCTCAGCACCCGAGGCCGCGTTTAACTCTGCTCTGATGGATTGGCGTTCACGAATGGTGTTCCATGTGCTATCTGATATCCATTCTTTTCTAGTTTTTTTCGGAATAACCAAAAATGATTGAGGCTGCTTCCGTATACTTAAAAATTTAATTTTGTAAAATATTGTATGGTGATGTATGCAATGTTTGAACGCGGTCGGATGGTCGGTTTGAAAACGTATAAACATACATACAGAGAAAAACTATTTATATTATTATAGGAAATACTAATTTAATTTTATATATGTACATGTACAAGTATATCGAAGAAATTTTTCCTATAATTATCAACCTAGAAAAGTACAGAAAAGAATAGTTGAATAAAATTAAAGAACATCCGATATCCTGTTTGTATACCTTCTTTATTCTAGAACGACAAAATCCATGAACTAAATCATTGTAGAGCGTTGATATCAATCTCATTATAATTTCAACTTTAAACCCGCCTTAGCGTCGGATGCCGTCTAATGGTGGTTCCATTTATGAAGACGTTTAATGGCGGAAAAGAAACGAAAAAAACTTAAAGCGATAATACAAAAGAAATCTCTTCATTTGACGTCGCACATTATAATCTGCTTTGAAAATTTGGAGTGAAAGTACTCTCAACCACTACGTTGAGCTGTTTCTGCTATGTTTGTCGAAGCAAAGGAGCTTGTGCTCTCTAATCAACTTTCAAGTGATATGCTGGTATTGTTTTGGAATTTCTAAATATTAATTGCAGCGCACACGAATCATAGAGACCATTAAAAACTGTATGTGGTATACGATTTAACGTATACCGTATACCATATACTTTGAAATATACATATATTAATAGACTAGTGCTGTATACATATAGTAATTGCAACACACCGTAAAATAATTTTTTTCGTTATAATTTATCATTTGGTATTAAATAATTTTACAATTTGTAACAAAAGCCAAACAAATGTCAAACGAGAACTCAATCTTTTGATGATGAATGTAGGCTAGCGACTGAACGTAAGAATGTTGCATACTGAGCGACAATCTCATAGAAAGCAAGCAACGAAGAGGTATATGAGGTGGTCTTTTAGTGAGTCTTTTGGGTAGTCTTTTGGTGGTCTTATGGGTGTCTTTTCAGGATCTTTTAGTGGGCTTTTGGTGGACTTTGTATATTTATGGACACAGAAGGTATGAAACAAATAAATGTTTTATTTTCTGAAAGAAAATTTTATGTATACATCGACATAAGCATAAATTTTGGTTTTGAAATGCATAAAATAATATCCACTATTACGCGCGCTTAACGCTGCTGCAATGTCCCATGATAGAGATGAGACTGAGCTCCTCACAAAACTTCAGCTGTTTAGGTCGAGTAAAATTTTGTTGCACGAACTCATAGAAGTCTAAAAATCCACTGTATTACGAATCACACGCGCCACACACGCCACACGCGACTCGCGATATGTGTTACACGAAGGATCTAATAAATGACCCACGAGACTGAAAAAGGACCTCAAAGAAGTCGATCCAAACAGACAAACAGTGGTTAACTCAAGTTAAATAATAATAATAATATTCGGCGCGACAAACCGGTGCGGTCTAAGGCCTAGCTTCTCGCGACCATTTGTGTTGTGCATGTATATATTTGGACAAAAATGGAAGGGACCTACAATTTAAGGCCAAGTTATTACTCTCGGAACGTTTGCCACCCATTCCCGAGAGGTGGGACACCGTGAAAAGTACTTTTTGGATTCGTACCACGAACCCCTGCTCAGTAGCCATGCTCTTATCCACTGAGCCACGGCGCCCACTATAGATACTATAGATTGTAAAAATTAAACAAATAAATTTTTAATTTTAATTGAATATACGAGTATTTTCAAAAACTTCCTTATTGTGAAGTTTTATAAAATTTAAGCAGCACGAAAAGAAATGCATTGTTAATTTAATAATATTTATAAAGATAAGTTATAAATTATGTTATAATAAATAAAATAAATTTAAAAAAACGCCATTATTGGCTTTTTAACTCACATTTTAGCAATAAGATATAATAATATTTGGCACGACTGACCGATTCGGTCCAAGGCATAGCTTTTCGCAACCATTACTGTGGTATGTGTTATATTTTTGCACTTAAATGGAAAAGGCATACAGTCTAATGCCGTGTCCGAAAGGTGAATTAAAAAGCTTTTCGTAAAAATTATTAGTCGCGAAGGTTTGTCAGACATTCACGAGAGAAAATGTTGTTGTTTCTGGGATTTGAAAATCGAACCTCCTGCTAAGAAGCACTAACCACTATAGCAACGGCGCCTAGCGGTAAGGTATAGTTGTGTATGAAATACACCCCGAGAGTAGTTGTTTAATTTTTTGGGCGCGAGTAGTTAAAAGTTAAAGGCATATTGAATCGATGGATAGAGAATATATGTAAATGTGGACGAAATAAAGTATACGTAATGGCGACGTCTGCGAGCAGCAGATCCAACATTGGCTCCTCAATAAAAACAGTGGAGCATTAATTTGAATTAGTGCAATTATTTAACAAGCTCTGGTGAACTGTGGCAGATGGTATGAGTATGGAATCAGAGCGCAAAATATCATTTTTTATATTCCGCGTAAGACGTGCGTGGCATATAGCGTGTGATGATCTTTGTTTTTAAATTCTCTATATTAACTTCACTTGCCCGTGTGTTTGTGGGTTTGTGGGCTTGTGGATTTGTCATGGATTCTTGCGATCAATTTTTAACCCACTTTCTACAGCCCGATTTTATTGAAATTTGGCACACGTGTGTATTTCCGGAGACAACACTTTCTATTAAATTTTGAGGCCCCTCGGGCTGCGGGGTCGGGGGGCTCCCATACAAAAATTTTAAAAAATTTACCCGATTTTCTTCAAATTTTACACACATGTGTATACCCAATAAACAATACTTTTTCGAAAATTTGGTAGTGATCGGGTCCCGGGTTCGGCCGCAAGGCCCTTATACATTTTATAAATATTTATACTGGCATCAGATATTCGTCGCCCTTTATGGACTGTGTGGTTGTGCTGCGCAGTCGGCTGCGCTGCATGGTTTTGGTGGTAGAGAGAGAGAGAGAAATCTTAGCTCACGCACAAATGAACCCAGCAAATGAAACGAGACATAAATGTTTTATGCTTAATTCAACTTACATTTTTATTTACTGAATTTTATTTTTATTGATGTCGTTTTTTGTTGTCGATATCAACTTACAGATGGAACAACAAGTTTTCGCAATATTTTGTCATTTCGCGTTTTCATAAATTAGTTCAGAGCAGTCAAAGAGTTCTCAAGATAAATGTTCGTGTTTCTTATTTGCTCAGAGTATGAGCGTGCTCTAAGTGCTCAGAATAAAATGATCTGAGCATTTTCAATTTTAACATCTGATATCAAATGTCTGTTTCGATGATTTTCTTCTACAATAAAAAAAAGGGCCCAGGATCGAGGGGCTCCCATATCAATTTCTGCGATTAGAGAATTTAGATGAAAAATTTTAATTTTTATGGGTTGTTTGTTTTCAACTTATTTAAGCTCCCTTTTAACCACCTTTCACACGATTTAGAGAGCTGAAATTTTGTGAGCATCTAAGGCCAAAACATTATTTTTTATATTCCGCGTAGGACGCGCGTCGCATGTCGCGTCTGGTGTGTGTGATGGGTTGAAATATTTTAGTTTTTTCGTCTTATTTGAGGTTCTTTTTCCACACGACCTAGAGAGCTGTATTTTTCTAGTGCCTAAGTCCAGTGGAAATGCGCGTGGCTACTGAGCAGTAGGTTCGTGGTTGGAATCCCAGTAACACCAAAATTATTTTTCACGATGTCCCACCTCTCGCGAATGGGTGACACACGTTCCGAGAGTAACAACTTGTCACGGAAAGCTTTTCAACTCGCCATTCGGAGCCAGCCTTAAATTGCAGGTCCCTTCCATTTGTGTCAAATGCGCAACACAAATGGTTGCGAGAAGCTGGGCCTTGGACCGCAATGGCCTGTCGCACCGCATATTATTATTAAGTCCAACATAACATTTTTTATATTCCGGTTATGATGCGTGTCGCATTTCGCGTGTGATGGGTTGAAATCGCACCATTTTCCTGCTTTTTGAGGTATTTTTTAACCACCTTTTTTTACCTTATTTCACCTTATTTTTTAACGACCTAGAGGGCTGAAATTTTGTGACCGGCTTTTCACACCAATTTTGATAACCCGCGTTTGACGAGTGTCGCAGGGAAAGAAGAAAATACTTTGAAATATTCGATGTAGGTATACATAAAAGTTTGTACCCGAAAAACGAAATTTTTAAATTCTCTATATTAACTTCGCGTGCACGTGGCTGGCTGGCTGGCTGGCTGGCTGGCCAGATTTTCTGATCAATTTTTGGCCCACTTCCCATTGCCCGATATTATTGAAATTTTGCACACATATATATTTCCGGTGACAATACTTTCTATTAAAATTCGGAGGGCTCCCATACAAATATTTTACAAAATTTACCCGATTTTCTTTAAATTTTGTACACATGTGTGTCTTCGATGGAAAACACTTTTTGTAAAAATTTGGAGCGATCGGCCCCTTGGGGACCCCAATATACAATTTTTAAATATCGCTATATCGCATCAGATCACGGCAAAGTCTGAGCTCTGTGCTTTGTGAGCAGCGCTGTTCGCTGCCGCTGCGTAATTTTGTGGATGATTTTGTCACAAGACGAGCACGCAGTGTGTGTGTGTGTGTATGTATCTCCGATTAGAGAATTTACAAGAAAAATTTTAATTTTTATGGGTTGTTTTTTTATATTTAGTTGTTTTTAAGTTAAACTTCTTTATGTTTCTTTATAACATTTGTTCTTTGCATGCACTACCTTATTGGTCAATAAGTACGTAATAATAATAATAATATCAGCGCGACAGACCAGACAGACGCGACAGACCAGACAGACCATGCGGTCCAAGGCCTGACTTCTCGCAACCATTTGTGTTGAGCATGCATATTTTTGCACACAAATGGAGGGACCTACAATTTAATGCCGGATCCGAACGGCGAATTGAGAAGATTTCAGTGACTAGTTATTACTCTCGGACGTTTGTCAAACTTTCTCGAGAGGTGGGAAACCGTGAAAAATACTTTCGTGTTACTGGGATTCGAACCATGAACCCCCTGCTCAGCAGTCCATGCTCCTGTCCACTGAGCCACGGCGCCCACCAATAAGTACGTAGTTTCTTTAAAACAGTTTACGTTAGGCAACCAACAATATTTTTACTATTAGTGCAGATTAAATCGGTTACATGAATAGCTACTACAAATTCTTTATAAATTAGAAATTGGGGATTTTTTGGCGGTTTTTTAAGAATCTTTTGGGCATCTTCTGATGGTATTTTGGTGGTCTTTAGGGGGGGGGGGACTTTTGAGAGTCTTTTAGTTGTCTTTCGATGGTATTTTGGTGGTCTTTTGATGGTTTTTGAGAATGTTTTGGATGGTATTTTTAGGGTCATTCGATGGTCTTTTGGAGGTATTTTAGGAGTCTTTTAGGGTTTCTTGTGGGGTCTTTATTAGTTCTTTTGGGAAGTGTTTTGTGAGTCACTTCATACATTAATTTAGTACTTTAGCCTTTGTTTTATTAATTTAATCGTAATATCGGCCACATCGTCAAAGAAGTTTCACTTCAACCATGCATAAAGGTTACACGCACTCATTTTTTCTTTGTATCGTTGAGTAATTAGTTGGAATATAAAGTACATTTATAAACGAGCTAGGAAAGTTTGAGTTTGAAGCTTGAAGCACGAGGCGGCAATCTAACGAGCACAATAAGAACTTTTCAGCGAGTAATTTAAGCTATTTTTCACACGAACAAAACAATTTCTCTGCTAAACTGCTCATGCGCAATCCAAAACTACTGTAGGAATGTGTGTTCTCAGAGATTGCAGTAAATAACAAAAATGTTTTCTATGTTAACTCACTAGTGTGAATAATGCCTACTTTCGATTCTAAGTTATAGTATAGGAAACAGTCACTTTCGTTTATGGTCGTGTAAAAAGGAATTAAGATAGAGAAGCATACTTGAGATGTTTTCCTTTGAAATTTCGGATTATTGCTGATTCAATTGCGCTTGGTAATTATATTTTTAGAAAATTTTGTAAAGTTGAAGTCTTTGTAAAATAACTCTGACAGACAGCATGGTTTTGATTAGAAGGTGTTGACCGAGGTGAAAATTTTTTTGTTTCTTTCTCAATAATATCATACTCTGATTCTTGGCTTGTTATGTGCTTCAATTCACTGACCTCGTGGATTTTTAAGTCGAAAGTTTAATATCCTTTCATTACATTTAACACTACAATGAACCTTAACTGACCTCAGCCAAATGGAAAGTATTACTTTTGCAGCTCCTTCATTATACTTTTTATTAAACATTGTTTGAGTAAAGTATGTCAGAACTCACTGTTGGACATCTTTTTTTAGATATGTTCCCATCTATCTACAGTGCTTAAATTTTGAACATATTTCAAAAGTTCATGACAATGCACTGCAATTTGATGGACACCTGAGGGGAAACATGCGATAACCGCAGAAAATACAAACAAAAGCCTATTGCATCTAATTGGATGTCATCGGCTCGAAAAAATTGGGACCTGTGTAGAGATTTTTCGCAAGAGGCCAGGACCAGAAATTGGTCAAGAACCAAACATGATGATGAAAATCAAATTTTGTAAGGTTCACTTGACAATACAGAATAAGCTTTTTTCTAATTATTGCCTTCTGAGCGGCTATGATATACGAGTATTTATAATTTAGGAGTATAAATTGAGAAGTTTATAATGGCTTTGGAAAACAATTCGCTTTACATTTTTACATTAATACATTTTTTACACGACCATAGACGACAGTGACTGTTAGCTACGCTATAATCTACCCTCGACAGTAGGCATTATCGACACTAGTGTGATAACATAGAAAATACTTTTGTTATTTACTCAGTGAACACACATTCCCACAGTAGTTTTGCATAGCGCATGAGCAGTTAAGCAGAGAAATTGTTTTGGTAACGTGAAATAGCGTACATTACTTGCTGAAAAGTATTCTAACGAGTAGTTTACGTGCTCGTGCTTCACTTGTGATAATTAAATATTAACCTTTATCTCTTTGTATACTAAATACAGCCTAAACATTATTCAAGACGTTAAATAGAGAGGCTTCTAATCTATTTAATTCTAATTGAAGGTTATATAGTTGTATAAATGTACAAAAAATAAATGTATGAGTATATTCATAAATATTACTGTGTTCGAATATGAATGCTGTGGCCAAATTGATTTCAGATGCTTACGACTGGCATCTGAATAATAAGAGCATTACGGCTGCCTGTTTAGTGCATATCAAAAAACCAATATGGGTTCCCACATCAAAATATAGTAATTTAATATTGCTAATGGTCTGCCACAGGATACTGTTAAAATTTCTTCACTACAAAGAAAAAACTTTAAAACCCTTTTTTACACGATACCTGAAAACTGTCGTGAAGATTGTTTGCTACCAGGTATTTATTCGACCTATTCTATCGTCTGCGTGTCCAATATTCTTTGGACTTCTGAACAGGAACTAAGCGAACAGTATTTAATATAGAATGTAACATAAGCGTACGTAGGTACATCTACTTTTTAATACTTATTTAGATAGTAACTTTTTTTTTATTACTAATGATAATAACTAAAGTACTTAACGCTTGTCTACTAGTAGGCTATTTTTGCCTCGTAAACAAAATTTTTTTAATTCAATTTGACATCATAATTGCATTCTGTAAACTCTTGCATTGCAATTGCATTAATAATTAGTGCACTTAGACCTGGCTACTTCTGTTTATTATGCACAATTGTAACATTAACTTTACATGGTGTTGTATTAAATTCAATTAATTCCTTTAAATTTATTACTATATATGAAAATTTTTGGCGACATGAAGAATTCCTCATGGTTTCATTCAATAAAAGAGGATGCAAAACTCAAGCGACTGGAAGAACCCTGAGAAATTCATTCATTGTATTTGAGTGTTTGAATAAAAACAAACAAAAATCACAATAGGAAAAAAATCAATTCTATTGGAATCTAAATTCTTGGCAGAATATTCAGTCTTGTTGTTTACAGCTCTGTGGGAAGGAATATCACAGAAAATGATATAAAAACACACAATGGGTATGTTAGAAATTTACAGCAGAAGTAAGTACAAGGGAGCCTAAGTTCAAAATTCAATTTGCAAAACTGAACACATCACAGCACAGTCGGTGGGCGCACCGTAGTTTGCAACTTGTCACCCATAATCTTGGCACTGACTGGAGTTACATTGATTTATTGTTGCACAACGACTATTAAAACTTTATAAAACATTAAATATAATTCAGGACAAAATTTAATTAAAAATTGAAAATAATTCTTTGACTTTGTGTTTCATGTTGTGCCAAACTTTTTCTCATTCCTCGCTTAGCATTGTGTTCTAAGATTAAAATTTGAAGATGATATCGTCAATGTTAAACCGATATTATAAACACTAGCCAGATTACCTTGCAACCCAAAATCATGCCAAAATTTATCTAAAAAGTATGCTTTGGTGAACAGGTAAATAGAAAAAGCTATTTTCCAAATATTCCTTTACAGATTTTTCCAACGTTTTCCAATTCACTTTTCCTATTAAATAAAAAATAATAAAATAAAAAAATAATAAATATATTAAAAATAATCGGCGCGACAGATCTTTGCGGTCCATGCTCAACACAAATGGTCGCGAGAAGCAAAGCTTCTAGTGATCTGGTTGGTAGCCAGGGGTAACCGTTGCTATCACAAACGGAGCCCGTGGATACCTTCCGCCCTCCACGTATTAGCAGACCTTCCAGTACAAGAGGCTCTGTACTGCAGGAATATTTTCCTTAAGACTCAAGGAAATTTGATATAGATGTGTGCAGGACATGCCCGCATCCAAATGGGGCAGATGCTTCACCACGAATAATAATAAATATGCTCACTTTAAAATGGAAAGAAACTACATGAGGAATGAAACCATCATGACAGACAGACAAGCTGTGGTAAGGGCCCTGGATGCATTCCACATGACGTCAAGACAGGCGAAGTCAACTACGTAAATTCATACTGGGTGCCCGAACACGCCGGCATAGAAGCCAACAAAGCAGCGGATAAGCTCGCAAATAAAGGGGCAGAAACTCCGCTGGTAGGGCCAGGACATTTTTGCGACGTACGGTACTGCCTAATGCAGGAAGATATGCGCAAAATGGACAACGCAGACGCTTACGTTGCATGTTAATAATATTTGGCGGAATAGAGCGTTGCGGTGAGAGGGCAAGTTTCTCGCGACAATTTCGAGTTGTGCGTCTTATATTATTAGGCATATGCAGGGGACCTACTATTTAATTTTGTATCCGAAAGACGCACTAAGAAGCTTTCCGTGACAATTATTAATCTCGAACTTTTGTCAGACATTCGCTAGAGCTGGGTCCATGAAAAAAATTTTGTGGGTTTTTTTTCTGGGATTCGAAATTAATATTATATACATATTGTAAATCAAATTTTTCACCTGTATTTTTATGTCGTTCTTAAATTTTTCAGACTTAAAAGATGTTGATGTGCTGTGTGTATTTAGATTAATTCAAATATAGAACATCATGCCGATTCCATCCTTCCGACAATTGTGTGAAAATTTAATTAAACCCGAAAAAGCAGAAATAGAGCGGAAATTTTAAATTATGATGAATCTTCCACATGAATGCTTTATAACGAAAAACAATTCCACAAAAACTACAAACTATGAGTTCAACCTTCGGGATATTACGAAACTTTTTTTTTGGAATGACCTCTGATTTGCAATACGTACAAAGTATAAGAATCAATTGTACTTTTAATTTGCTCTCAATTACACCCCAGAACATTTTTTTTGGGGTAACTAAATTTTTGGCTCGCTATAGCCATTGATAACAAATTAATTGATAAGCAACTCTTTAAAAGTGTGTATATAGGGATCTGCGGTGATCATGGTGTACTGCGGCCCACTAGATTAGGAGGAGTCGCTGTGGCTCATTGGATAAATGCACGGTGGCTGTGCCGAGGGTTCGTAGTTCGAATCTCAGTAACACAAAAAAGTAATTTTCAAAAGGTCCGTGAGTAATAACTTGTCACGGAAAGCTTCTCAATTCGCCGTTCAGATACGGCAATTAATTCCATTTGTGTGAAAAAATATACCTGCACAACACAAATGGTCGCGAGAAGCTAGGCCTTGGAAGGCAACGGTCTGTCGCGCCGAATATTGTTATTAAAAATTTTGAGAAGTAACAAGTAAATGTAAAACACCTCGTTTTTTGGGTACACAGTTTTATGTATTTTAGTCACTTATTTGGTAATAATCGCTAAAATATCTGTTTTTGAGGTCGGGGCTATTTCAAAGTGTTTTCTTTTTTCCTTTTTTCTTTTTTCGCTCACAAAATTTCAGCCATCTAGGTCGTACGAAAGGTGGTTAAAGGAGATCTCCAAAAAAGGGAAAATGGCACGATTTCAACAGATCGCACGAGCCATACGCGACACGCAACACGCGTTATACGAGGAATACTCTCAGCTCTCTAGATCGTGTGAAAGGCGGTTAAAAATGATCTCAAAGTCGTCGAAAAAAAAATACCAAAAGTGGTCATGTCAAGTTAAATAAAAGTTTTTAAAAATGATCTCTCTCCCGTTATATGGCAGTGAAAGTTAAAAAAATGGGGAACGAAAAAGTAGTTCGTGTTGAATGCAATGGTGAAAATCAAAATATTAACTTTAACTGAATGAGTCAGAACGGCCTGCACTTAAATTTATTCTTAAGATTAGAAGCAGTCAAAGTACAATCGTTGTTTGTAAAGTGGATCATTTTTTTGAATAAAAAGTTAATTTTATAAAAAAGAATAGTTTTGTCTTATTTTTTTTTAAGGATGGATAGAATAATTGCGGTACATTACAACGCTCCTATACACAACACTTGCATTGTTAAGTCTTTTGTTGCCGGTAAAAATAATTTACCATTACCTCCATATTCGCCAAACCTTAACATTATAGCAAATGTCTGTGGCTGGCTCACACGAAGTGTACGAAGCTTTAAAATTATACGATGACAAGGAAGCGGTGTTCGATGCCCTTAAACTTGCCTGGAATGAGATTTCACTCAAATTCTTGTCCTTATTGTGCAACTCCATTGAAGATCGAATTTTTGAGGTTATCTTGAAGAATGGTTGTTTTACTTATTATAAATTTTTTTATCTAGAGTCTTTTAAAATAAAAAATCAGTTTTCATTAAAAAAAACCCAAAAACAGAATTTTTTTCATTCATTTGCATGCTTCTAATCTTACCGTTATCCGTTATCTTCTTCGGAATATTTTTTAAAACTTGGTTTTGTATTAAACACAAACTTCTCTAACTTTCACCATCATTTGTTTTTTTGTTTTTCCTGGCATGTTTATCAATTATTCAAACAATAGACGGTTACAAAAGTCTGAAAAATTAAATAACTTATTATAACCTCTGCTTCGAGTTTTCTGTTGTTAACTTGCTGATGGTCATGCGTTGCCCGGTCAGAAAAATATTAATATTAAGATTGCCCCAAAAAATATTGAATCAAGGTTAATATCGCCCACTCGCCAAACTGCGAGCTACGGCCATCCCCCATTCGACTAGCACCAACCACCAACCCCATCACCGTCCAATAATCGAACACCCCACCAATAACCCCCAACACCAATCATCCAGTACCCATCGACCCGCTTTCACTAGGGGAAGCTGAAGCAGAAAAAGAACTGACACGAATATCGGCTACCTCCACCCTCTTCTTCGACCAACCCACCCACACCAACGTTGTAGGACCGTGTTGTATGTGATAAGTGTATCTATTTTGGTGATAATTTCTCCAGGCGAGAGTTAAAACAGTAGAAAAATACATACATCTTTTTATATTACTAGCTGTTCCCGGGCGCTTTTCTACTCGTACACATGAACCGCTGAGTGGGGGTGTACTATAGTCCTTAACCTTCCACCCCCAGCCAATAACTTTCATTGAAACATTCAAAAAAAATCTTTTTAAATGTGTGTGATGTTGCAATTTTATATTTTTCCATCCCACTTATACCACTGAGAGGATGCGGGTGTAATATAGCCTATAACCTTCCCTCACCTACCAGTAATATAAATTTAAATGGTATATGTGAATTTCTATAAATAACATACTGTTACGAAATTCAGGCTTAATGGAATTTTCAAATAAAAACACAGCACAAGTTCGTTTATTCACAAATTACAACTTTAACTCTTGTAACAATACAAAAAAAATAAATTTTTATACATATAAAAGATTTTTATTATTATTATATGTTAAGTATTTATTATTTATTAACTATAACAAACATGGTAGTCTCGTTATAAAAAACACATATAAAATAGGTAAATATGTATAATTTCATAACAGTCAAAGGCCAGAAGATTGGTAAGAAATACGCCAGTTCTAAAATTAAATAAAAATTTATAATTTCATTCGCCAGTATAGTGATACTTATACTACAGCGAATCAAACGAATATACCTACAACTCGACAGATTTACATGAAAAATGCATTTGCAATATTGCTGCAGGTAGTTCAGGAAGGATGGGTAATACAGCTTGTACTTAAGGATGGATGGATCAGATTTCATCGATATCTTTTCTATGCTATAAGCTACATACTATTCTGGAGATAACGGCACAAGGTATATAATTTTACTGATTGCCTATCTGATATTTATATATGTATGTATATGTCTAAAATACTAATGTTTTTATTAAAAAAACAAAATTACGCGCTTCTAATGAAAATTATCAATCAATTTAGAAACATAGCCCTGCAAAAGTTGCACTAAATTATTATGTTATTAAATTTTTAAGTTTTTTTCCTAAATATTATTCCAATATTTTTAACAATTACCTCTCATAGTTTTACAAATAATTTCACCTTCTTTACCTAATTTCTTTGTAATTGTAGTTAATACTACTATGTTATTGTTGTGTCCAATTTGCATTTTTTAATGGATGGCCTTGAATTTTAGGACCCAAACGGCGCAATCTAAATGGTTTATTTTAATATAAGTATTAAAAATTTACATATAAAATTTTTTGTAGTAAAAAAATCTCATGTAACCTTGCACCAGTACCAATATACGAAAGGATGAATTCCTTATCAAAAATGTGTTAAAGTGAAAATAAATATACCAGTTTTTGCATAAAACATTCTCGTCAAAGTCACGTTTAACATGTATTCTAAGCCTAATTTTTAACGCAAATTTAAGCACGCACTAGAAATTTATTCCAATTTTATAGGAAGATTTCGTGAGTGAAAATAAGAAACTTTTAACAACAAGCAAATACAAAAAAGTTAAAAAAAATAGGAAAAACTTTGCCCGCGTTCTATCTTTTAAATAAATAATTCTCAGCCCGTTTTAGTAGGTGTAATTCAGAAGATTTTCTAGATACGAGTATTTCAACTTTATAATTTGTTTTGGGTAAACGAACCACGGTTTCTTACAGAATATCCCCCATCATCGTACTAACAGTTTCGATGACGATGACAGCGCTGGTAGATAAAAGAGAATATTCGTCAGCTGTGAGTTAATGGAACGAAAAAGAAAGATATTTATTTAAAGTTTTTGAGTTCAAAATGCAGAAAGTTAGTATACTTTTGAACAACTTTTTTACATTGAGGTTTCGTATATTTTCTTTCTCTCGCATTAAGTGATCTTTTTTAAGCTTTTGTAAACCTATCATGAATAATAATAGAGTTTCGTTTATAGCTTATTAAACATTAATAATGCAAATTGTAAAAATATGAAAGCAACAAAAATAATTAGTTTAGACTTTAAAAGGTGTTATAAAAAATTTATATGTAAATGATGTTTGATAAAAACCATTTAAGTGTGTAATACACCGTGATGTTTCGAAGAGGTGTGGGGTGTAGTCTAGTATCTAGACGGATAAATGTGACTTGTTATTCACATTTAAACAGAAAATATAACTGCAACAATCCAAAAAATACAAGCAAAAAATAATGCGGTTCAATATTCATCATCAGAATATATGTGACCTCGTTTAAATTGATTTTGTGTGCTTTGCTTCTTCAAACATGCTGTGTGGTATCGTATTAATATTAAATACAACTTTAAGGTATTAATGATGTGGTAAAGGATAAGGTTCTCGAAGATTGTTTTATTAATTTTTACAGCGGCGGCAGCAACTATAAAGCACATTTTTGATAGTAACTGCAGCTGCCAATACTACTACTCAAAAGTTAGAAAATATTCACTCATCTTCATATTGAAAAACTTTTCAAAATCCTAAATACTTAGATTCGGATCGAATTAGAAATTTTTTTTCTTTTTGCTATGAAGATATTTCGTTAGATGTTCAGTTAAAAAGATTCAATACTACAAACTATTTAAGTTAAATTTGCTACAACTCAAAAGAAGTATCGATTTGAATTGAATATTCCATAATATCTTAAGGTAAGTTTGTAATGTTGATAACAACGAAGACAACGGTTGCCCACCATTTCATTTATTGCTACTAAGATGTAATTTGCATTAGTCTGGTTGGTTGATTTTTATGATTTATGGGGAATCGTAATAAACTGTTTCAAATGTATTTTGTTATTGTCTTAAATAATACTTTTCGTTGCTTCTATCGCTTATTTTAGTAGCGTATTTACAACAAAATTTTCTCAACAAGATGTCGATTTCAACTCTGACTTGTAAGTACTGAGTCTCCCAAATTTGCCAAGTACTGACCTGGCATTCCTTCTACTTTTTAATAGAATAGCATTTGACTTAAACTTAAACTTTGTTTGTCGCCAAATCTTGAGATCAATTTCTAACTCCCTTCCTAAAAACCGTAAAAACTTTTATTCAAACTTTGCACAAATGTATATCTCCCATGAGAACACTTTCTATTAAAATTTGGAAAGTATCGGTTATGGAAGTTTTGTATACATGTGCATCACATATAACAACAGTTTTTTTTTTAAATTTGGTAGTGATCCCAGTGCTCCTACATATTGTTTTCAAAAATAAGCCGATATAAAACAACAACCCATAAGAATTGAATTTTTTATGTCAATTCTCTAATCAGAGACACACATGTGTTCGAAATCGGTGCAAAATCGGTTGAATTTTTAAAAAAATTAATATGGGCGCCACTCGACCTTGAGGATACACATGTGTGCACATATTGGAGATACAAATGCGTGCAAAGTTAGAATTTAGGAAATGGGTTAAAAATTGATCACAAAATTAGGTCAGCCAGCCACAAGCAAACGGGCATGCGAAGTTAGCAATAATAGAGAATTTAAAATGCTGTAGGTACGCTTGAAATTAAAAGATTCCACAACTTCGGTTCAATATTTACAGAAAAGATTGAAGGGTTTTATCAATATATATATTTGATCAATATATATCTCAAAAAAATGTCCAATTGTCGCCGTTAAAAATTGCATTACGCAAATTAATGCGTCTATTATTCACCGCATAAATGGGGTGTGTTTTGTCACCGACACTCTTTTTTATTTTCATTAACGATCTTCTGTCTGTAACTTCTAATCCAATACATTCCATCGCTGACGACAGTACTCTTAGCTTCTCTTATATAAGTTAACACAAACAAAGTCAATAAACTCTATTCTTTAATAATTTTGCTTATTCACGCGGAAGTAAGTTGCAATGCTTTAGCAATCAATTTGGTTAATAAATATATTTCGCAATCAGTTTGTAAGAAAGCAAATAATGCAATTCTAGCTTACTTGTAATTAGGTCAATTTAAGTCAACAAATATTTTGCAATAAAATTAATAAGAATACAAACAATACAATTTCTGCTTACTTGTAATTAATCTAGTATAAATAATGAATATTTGTAAATTTAGAGTCAGTTCTTTTTTTAGTGCTCATTTTGTAACTTTAATTTAAATAAAGAAGCGGTCGCGTTGACCGCGTTAACAAAAAAACATTTTTTTTAAGTTTTTCAATAAGGAAAATAATAAGTGGCGCCCGAGCACCATTCGGCCGGTCCGGTATATTTAAAACTGGCGTCTGAATTAAAACTTATAAATCGATAATAAGGCTCCCAAGTAGCAAAAGCAAAAAGGAGGCATATGATGTGCCAGCCCTTATCGTAAAAAAAAAAAAAAAAAAAAAAAAAAAAAAAAAAAAAAACGGAAAAAAGAAACAAAGAATATCCTAAAAAAGGATCAAGTGGCTAAGTGACTAAATGTAACCAAGTGACTAAGTGACTAAATGTAATCAAGTGGCCGAATATAATATAACCAAAAGGCTAATTACGAAAACATATTTGTGCGGAAAAGATATTAAAACATTATTTGAAAACTCTGAAATAAAAGAAAACCAATTAAAAGAAGTGCGGTGAACTAATCCCCAGAATCTAAGCAACCATTTTTGTGAACTAAATATTGTGAATATCAACTAGACCTGAGAATCAACATCCCCAAAATCCAGATCTGAAACCATTCCAGCAGAGCTGAAAACCATTTTTGTGAGTCAAACAAAGGCACCTGCGTCAGAGGAATTCTACAGATCCAGAAATATAAGGTAGAAAGAATTTTGTAAATGTAAAAAAAGATATCTCAAATATTTAAGTTTAATAAATTTTTTTGGTACATATTAGTGTGAAGTAGAAAAATTCTCTTTTTCGAAGAAATTTTATTGAATATATATTATACATAAAATAAAAAAATATATATATAAAATACAATGGCAAATCAAAATAACTTAGTACGTCCCCCAATCCTAAATCCTCCCTCAGGGAATGCTCAACTAAGCCTAGAAGACCTAAGATCCCTTATATCAAATATAGCTTCTGAAGTTCTGAGACAACAAGGACCACAGGTAATACAGGACACTATTAATCCTCCCGTTAATTTGGCGGACATAGGTGACCAACGAATAACTAGACAGACAGATAACCTAACTGACATGGACAAAATACCTGACGTTGTAAAATGTTTAAGGGAATTCTCTGGGCAGCCTGGAGAATTCAATTCCTGGAAAAAAAGCGTTGAACGAATTCTAAAAATCTATGAATCGATTAGAGGTACGCCTAAATATTATGGAATAATAAGCGTAATAAGAAATAAAATAACTGGCAATGCCGACGTGGCATTGGAATCATACAATACACCTTTGAACTGGCAAGCGATTTCACAATGCTTAATAACGCATTATGGTGACAAGCGTGATTTATCCACCCTCGAGTACCAGATGACAACTTTGGTGCAAGGGAATAAAAGCATCCAAGATTTCCATCAACAGGTATACACTCATCTTTCCTTGATATTAAACAAATTAGGGTGTCTCGAAACGGGAAATGAATCATTAAATTCGCTCACACGGTCATATAGGGACAAAGCCTTAGATACATTCGTAAGGGGTCTTAACGGTGACTTGCCACGACTTTTAGGAATAAGAGAACCTACTGATTTACCTCAAGCACTTCACTTGTGCCTGAAACTAGAAAATCAAAATTTTCGTGCAAGCCATGCCAATAACGCAAGAAGAAATCAGTCTTCACAATTGCCACCTAGACGAAATTTAGGAAACTCGCAAAACAGAACATTTTATCCCCATTTAGCCCATACCCCAAGTACAAGTCAACAACCACCAGAGAGGTCAAGTAAATAGTAATCCCCCTCGCCCACCGAAGCCGCAACCTCGTCCAGAGCCAATGGACGTGGATCAGAGTATGCGATCACATCGCGTAAACTATATGAACAGACCCAATCAGAACCAATTTTTTGGTAAAAGGCCAAACCAATTCGGTCATCAACAGCAGCACAAAAATTAGAGAACATTTCACATAGACACGGAAGAAATGGGAAGCAGGCAGACCCATGATGACAATAGGCAATATGGAGAGCCCAGCGATATTCATTTTTTAGCATGATAAGCTCTTCATTGCCTTACTTTGAAGTAAAAATGGAGAGCGGGAATATTTTAAAATTTTTAGTAGACACAGGCTCTAGCAAGAATTATATAAAACCAAATTTAGTAAAAAAACGCATCCCTAATAAAATCCCTTTTTTTGCAAAATCTATCGTAGGAGATATTAAAATAAATGAACACTCATACGCAAAACTTTTTAAAATTGAAGAAGAAATAAATTTTATTTAATGCCCTCGTTAGAAACATTCGACGGTATTTTAGGTAACGATACCCTTAGAGAGCTAGAAGCTACTATTTTTACACACAAACACTATATGTTACTGAAAAACGGGTTTAAAGTGCATCTTAAGCAACTCCCCACTCAACATGTAAATGCTATAAATATAGACAGCGTGCCCGCAGAACAAAAAGGAGAAATGACACAGATTCTAAACGCTCATCCTAATCTTTTTAGTGAACCTGATGAAAAGCTTACCTATACTACAAAAGTTGTAGGTGAAATAAGAACCACAAGTGATTCTCCAGTATATACTAAATTCTACCCATACCCCGGATCTCTTAAAACAGAGGTAGAAAATCAAGTTAAAAAACTACTAAACGATGGTATCATAAAACCATCAAGATCACCCTATAACTCCCCAGTTTGGATTGTCCCAAAGAAGGCAGATTCAGCTGGAAATAAGCAATACCGCATGGTGATAGACTATCGAAAATTGAACTCAATTACTATCGCAGACAGGTACCCAATCCCCGAGATATCAGAGGTAATCTCCCAACTCGGTGCTAGTAAGTTTTTTTCTGTACTTGATTTAAAAAGTGGTTTTCACCAGATTCCACTAAAAAAATCTGACATTGAGAAAACTGCGTTCTCAATTAAAAATGCTAAATACGTCTGCCATTTGTCTTAAAAAATGCCCCGTCCATTTTTCAACGGGCTCTCGACGATATATTACGAGAATTCATTGGGGTATGTTGCTATGTCTACATCGACGACATTATCATATTCAGTAAATCGGAGGAAGAACACTTCCAACATATAAGTAAAATATTTAAAACATTGGAGAACGCCAATATGAAGATCCAACTCGATAAATGTAAATTTTTCAACACAGAGGTAGACTTTTTGGGCTTTGTAATATCTGAAAATGGTATAAAAACCAATCGCACCAAAGTTGAGGCAATTGCTAATTTTCCCCAACCTAGAACATTAAAAGAACTCCGCAGTTTTCTAGGTATGTCAGGGTATTACCGGCGATTTATCAAAGACTACGCCAAAATAGCAAAACCCTTGACATCCCTTTTAAGAGGGAAAGGGGGTCGTACCTCCAAAAACAAGTCAGCAAAAGTTGAGGTCTTCTTTGACCAAGAAGCCATTGAGTCCTTTAAGAAAATCAAGTATTCCCTAATCTCAGAGGATGTAATTCTTGGTTATCCGGACTTCAGCAAAGAGTTTGAGTTAGTAACTGATGCTTCTAATTTTGCACTTGGAGCGGTTCCATCTCAAGGTGGAAAACCCATAGCCTTTATCTCAAGAACATTAAGCCAAGCTGAAGAACATTACGCCGCTAACGAAAAGGAAATGTTAGCTATTATATGGGCCTTAAACGCTTTTAGAAACTACCTGTACGGTTCACAGAAAGTGAAAATTCACACGGACCACCAACCGCTGACATATGCTCTCAGCAACAAAAATAACAACAGCAAAATGAAAAGATGGAAGTCTATACTTGAGGAATACGATTACGAACTCTGTTACAAGCCAGGAAAAACGAATGTTGTGGCCGATGCCCTATCTAGAATCCCACCGCAGGAATCACCATTAAATTCTTTATCAATTGCTACTAACTCTGATGATAGCTCCCCTCATGGGCTCATAATTAGTGTAGAAACACCTATTAATGCTTTCAAAAACCAGATATTCCTGAATATCGATATAAATCCAGAATATCAATTTAAAATAGTGTTTCCTACATATCACAGACATATAGTCACCGAACCCTATTATTCAGAATCTACATTACTCAGCAACTTAAAACGTTACCTCAATCCATCCGTTATAAACTGCATTAAAACCGAAGAAGATATTATGGGAAAAATTCAGCAACTATATCCTTTACATTTCAGTACATATAAGATTAGGTTTTCACAAGTAATGGTAGAAGATATAGTAAATAGCCAAGAGCAGGAAGAAATAATTATAGCATATCACAACAGAGCCCATAGAAACTGCAAGGAAAATAAAATACAAGTGTTAGAAAAGTACTATTTTCCGTCAATGGCCAATAAAATTAAAAAAATTATTAAAAATTGTACAGTTTGTAAGACTAATAAATACGAGAGGCATCCTCCAAAACCTCAAATACAACCAACTCCAATTCCCCAGTATCCCGGACAAATAGTCCATATGGATATACTTATAATAGGGAAACAATTGCTACTAACAGCATTAGATAAATTTTCAAAGTATGCAATTGCAAAACCAATACGTTCAAAGGCAACGGAAGATATAAGACAACCCTTAAGAGATATTCTTTTCTCCCTTATGCCCGAAAAAGTAGTAATGGACAACGAGAAATCGTTCAATTCAGAATCAATAAGATTTATGTTAGAAAACGAATTTGGTATTTCAATATTCAAAACTGCACCATACTCGAGTAGCTCAAATGGTCAAGTGGAGCGTTTCCACTCTACACTCCAAGAGATTATGCGCTGTATACAGTCGGAACAAACACACCGATCGTTTCAGGAATTATTAGAAAAATCAGTGAAAGAATATAACTATTCTATACATACGGTCACAGGGAAAAGACCATTAGAAATATTTTTCGGCAGACGTGTCAGTAGTGATCCCGCACTGCTCGAAAGGGAAAGAAATGAAACTATACAAAAACTCACGCAAAAGCAGCAAGCTGATTTGACCTACCACAATGCAAATCGTTCACCCCCAAAGGAATATTCTCAGGGCGAAGAAATTTTTGTAAAAATAAATAAGAGAGTAGGAAACAAACTATCGGCTAGGTACAAAAAGGAAATAGTCGCTGAAAATTACAACACTACAGTAAAAACAAAAACAGGAAGAATAGTACATAAAAATAACATTAGACTGACTTAGAAACCAATTGTATTCAGACGATAATTCCTTTCTTTTCAGAGGCTCAACATGCGAACCATAATGATTATTTTAGCAATAGCCATAGCGGCAAATGCACAACAATTTCACATACATGATTTAAATAACAACAATGGTTATATTCCCATTAAAATTGGAGAAGTGAAGACAATACTTAGATACGACAAGGTACTGCATCTCATCAACGTGACTACATACGATGAAACCATATTTTTACTATCCAAAAATTTAAAAACATTGACGACCCAGACTTATGAAGACAAACGACTTCTGGAGACTATAAATAAAAACCTTATTCTATTGAAAGCCAAAGTAAACAACCTCCATGTACACTCGAAACAAAAACGAGGTCTTGTAAACATCTTGGGAAAGGGATTGAAATATATAGCAGGATCAATGGACAGCGATGACGAGGAAGCAATTAATAAAGCAATAGCGGACCTACAAAATAACGACTATACTAACAATCGGACATTAGATGAACTCATACACTTTAATAACGGTATGGCAGAAGAAATTAAGAATATCACAACCCATATTAATAAACAGCAGATGATTATTAGTAGTTACATGAATAAATTCAAAGACGAATCACAAAACAGAATAAAAACCTTGGAAGACGAAGTAGAATTTATCGAACAGATATACAGAATTGACAACGACATATCCCTCTTGCGAAACCATATTGACGGAATCGGACAAATCATATTCTCTTGCAAATTGGGCATTGTTCCTTCCGACATTCTAACAGACAAGGAAATCACTCTAATTAATGACTTTGACAGTTATAACAGGATGAAAATCGCAGTAATTTCCGAAGCTAACAATATTATCCTAACCTTGTTGATACCCCAATTCTCCAGTAACACCCTATTCAAAATAAAATTTGTACCTATTCCAAATGCCGCTAATAAATCTTTAGTTTTAAGCGAATATGATATATTAATTGATCATAATAATAACATTTTTAATAAAAATATAAAAGATGATTTAGAAAAAAGTTTAGTCAAAATTGAAGATAAATGTGTGGAAAGTATCTTGAATTTTCAAGAAGCACAATGTGAGTTAGAAACAGCGCAAGAATCCTCTGTTACAGAGGTAATGCCTGGAATACTTATATTTAAAAACTTTAATCAAACCATTAATCAAGATTGTAACAAATTAGAGGTCAACCCTAAGGGGACCTTCCTTATTAAGTTTGAAAATTGTAAAATTAACACGTTAAATACAACATACACTAATATTAATTTAAAAATACATGAAACCTTTATTTTACCTAATCTGATGACTAAGATCAAAGAAAAGAAGAATGTTAATAAATTACATCTGAAACTAGAAAATTTGTATGTAAATCAATTAAATAACGAGAATGAAATAAATCTATTAATTAATAAAAATAAAAGTATGCATATAATAAGTTTAAGTTCAGACATTGCAATAATAATACTCATTTCCATAACCATGTTAATTTGCTACTATTTTGTCAATAATAAACATAAATTTCATATCACACCTCAGCTTCGAGACAATGTTGCAAGCAGTACAAGTGCATATGGGCCATTTCTACAGCTTACAACATCTCAGCTCACTAACTCGCCCGTTAAGCCACCTCGATTGGGGACAATCGACTTAAGAGGGGAAGAGTTAACACAAACAAAGTCAATAAACTCTATTCTTTAATAATTTTGCTTATTCACGCGGAAGTAAGTTGCAATGCTTTAGCAATCAATTTGGTTAATAAATATATTTCGCAATCAGTTTGTAAGAAAGCAAATAATGCAATTCTAGCTTACTTGTAATTAGGTCAATTTAAGTCAACAAATATTTTGCAATAAAATTAATAAGAATACAAACAATACAATTTCTGCTTACTTGTAATTAATCTAGTATAAATAATGAATATTTGTAAATTTAGAGTCAGTTCTTTTTTTAGTGCTCATTTTGTAACTTTAATTTAAATAAAGAAGCGGTCGCGTTGACCGCGTTAACAAAAAAACATTTTTTTTAAGTTTTTCAATAAGGAAAATAATAAGTTATATTCGCAGGTTCACGTCCTTTCTCTTCTCGGATGTGGAACTAGAACAACAGCGTATGTTAAGCTCGTTAAATTCTGCCCTTAACAGCATTGCAAATTGGAAAGAACACAATAGAGTCGATTTTAACGCATCTAAAACTCAATGCTGTTTTTGTAGTTGAAGCGAAATAGTAACCTACAGCCATTATCAATGAATGGCACTTGCATCGAGGAAACTGATAAACTAGAATTTCTTGGTATGTGCGTCAACGAAAAGCTTCGTTGGAATGACCACAAATTCAATGTCGCAAAAAATGCTGCTGAGTGCGTTGGCTTCCTAACACGGTGCAAGAAATATTTCAATCCCTCTGATCTGGCTAGTATCTACAAGGCATTCATTCGCCCCAAACTTGAGTCTGGTCAGGAGCTTTACCAAGCTCTGTATTCCCACATCAATATGGTCCACAGATATTCAAAATGCATGCACATGGACATATCCTCTTTCTTTCCTTGATACCTGCTTGGATGTTAACTCATCTCCACCCACCTAAAAAAACACTTTCTTCTTCTTCTTCTTTAAAATATTTCTAAGGCCGCGAAAGTGCAAATGCCTTGAAACCTGAGCTAATAATTCACCGATTTCAGAAATTCGGACACAATTTGTCACTTCGGACATTAGTGACAGACTCCAAGGGAGCAGCTAAACACAATGCCGGATAAAAAACTACAAACGTTATTTTTAATCGATTATACGTTAGATAATAACACATGGAATACTATTTTAGAACTATTTTTATTTTCAAAAAGATATACGTTTTTCAGCAAAATTTATAAAAGCGACGTTGCAAACTTTAATTGTCTAGAGACGACTTTTATCTCGCACTCCCACTGCGATAGTTGTCTTCATATAATCTCTGCATATGCTCCACCAGCAGATAATCATTTCAACTTCGAGCTCGAGAATATATTTAAGACATTAATATTTGATAGTTTAAGTAACTATTTCATCCTAGCGGGATGAGGAAGAGGCAGCTTTCTTAAGCGATTTGTTGATAACAACTCATACTTGGATTTGTAAATATATTGCAGATGCGCAGCTGCAAATAGAAACGGTCAACGATTGCCGTATGATAGTGATCACAACGCGATAACAATAGCAACTTCGTTTACTGACTCCATATTTGTTCAACTCAAACAGTCCTATTTTAAACTTTAGGAAACCAACTGGACAACTTTGAAAACCGGCCCACAAGAGATTGCAGAAACAGCATTTCCTTGTCTGAAGTTCCTAATAATAAGAATCCGACGAATGAGGAGGGTTATTTCTGCATCGAAAACCTGAATTCGGTGATTCTGTCGAGTATTAATTTCACTGTCCCGAAAACTAAATGCAAAAATTCTACTGTGTATAATCTAAACCTCGTAATTCGTAAAACCACAAGAAGTTTCTGTTCACTCAGATCAATGAAATGCGATAGAAGGAACAGTGTTAACAATTACTGGAAGCAGCAAGGAAAAAATAAATCGACTTTATAAGCCTCGTAATATTCTTACTATACAGGAATTGAAGATAACAATTTTGCTTCATGACATCTTATTTCTCGAGCATGAGTTTATTGGAGAACGATACCAATCGTAAAAAACACAGTTGTTGTTGGCAATAGCGTCGAGAAGCTTAATCTTATTGGACCGCATTTTGAAACGGTGCACAAAACAGGACACCAACCGACTTATTCTGCAGATATTGTGAACGAGGAATTGCACTGATTTCGTAATCTGCACAATTACTCCAAGCTCTAATGCTTTTAACAGATGACATGAAAGCGGACGAACTAACGCAAGACGAATAAGCAATTCCTTTTCGACAATGACTGAACTCGCGAGCATTTTCAATAATCTGAAACAGATCGACAGACTTAGATAACATTCCCAATATAAAACACCTTCCGTCGATATCATACGGGAATACTGCGTAGCTTTTAATAACTTGCTCAATAATCAAAACTTCCCGAGTTGTTGGAAAACATTGAAGGTTTTTCCATTAACAAAAAAAGGCTTCTGATCCGATAAACTATTAGCCAATCAATCTATTGCCTAATATAGGGAAACTTTCATTTCCGATGTTCTGAATGATACGCTATGCTATACGTACACGGCTCAAAAATCGTAGGGATTCAAAGAAATTTGCAAAGTAAATTCTGCTAAACATGTAAGCTCAAGATTAGCTATTCAAAATGCAAAGGTATCCTGCTTCGCAACCTTTTAAGACGCGGAAATATTGATCATCGACGCAATTGGAACAATTTGCAGATAACTGGTGGAAATGGCTTTCAAATTTGGGTGTTTTTTTTTTTTGATTAATTACTTAATTACGATGAACAAATGATGAAGCTATTATATTCACGCTATATTAGATGGAAAATGCTAGTCCTTTGTAAACGTTTCTTATACCAATTCTGACATATGAGTGTCCAATTGTTCTACCATATTTCATGTATGAAAAAATCTGCGTCTATGAGAGGTCCTTAGATCCTAGAGCGTGTGTTATTATGCGTGTTTAAATGCGAACATTATAATTATAGGCATTATGTGTAAAACAAAAATGATTCCGGAGTATCAAGCATCGATAACATTCTTGATTTTATTGGGAACCATTTCGCTCCATCAGTCTGTATAGAAAATAATTTAATCTCGACAGCATTTTATTCAAATCTTTAGAAGTTCAAGCAAATCTTTAATATTTCAAGAGAGCTTAGAGAGTCGATTTATATTACCTGAGGCATCTTTGCATATGTATGCTCTGGGCGATTTGCCGAACTCGTGCAACGTGCACGTGATCTACCATGTTGGTAGAAGTGCAAACGACAAACGCATCTGACACATTTCAATGGCTTTGGGTAATATGGATCCTAATAAGAAATACTGTAGTAGTGTGCTTGAACGAGACCGTAATGAGAAATATGCAAACAGAATCTGAAGGCTCAACTGAGATGTGGCCGAAATTAAACCCTAAAGACAAGCTGGGGTAGTGTCATATGTGTAAGTGACCCTGCCAACGTCATATAAGGGTTTTAATTTTATTTTATATTTTTTGTTTGGTGAACTCTGTTTTTTTGTAGAGTTAAGTAGTTTTAAGGAAAAACTAAAAAAATAGATTAGGGTTTAAAGGTCATCCATTTTCCTTTAAAAAAAACAACAAAAATTTGTTTTGTAAGAAGTAAAGAAAAAAATATATTGCTATAGATAAGAATGAAAAATATAATAAGTATCGCCTTCAGGCCATTTAAAAAATACTAATTTATGTAATAAGTTTCTTTATTTGATTGCTAGCACTATATTATATGAATTTTTTGGATGAAATAAATAAATGATTCAAAAAAATAATCAAATACGATAAAATCGATTAAACACACCGAGAGAGGAAAAGAAAGATAAAAGCGATAACATGAAAATATCAGTGGTGCAGTGGTTAGGAACACTGGTTTCCAATTCGAGGACCCCGGCTTCGATTCCCGTTGCGTCCAAAAAAACACAGGAATTTTTCTCACCGTACTGATCATCTAGATTACAAATACACATGATACGATGCTGAACATATGATATACAGTTGACTTATACTGCAGTATTCATATGCACGGTTGAATTGATATATGAAGTAATCAAGATGTACCTAGAGAGCCATCAATGTGGATTTATGAGCAAAATATTATAGTTTGTGAGTGCTCGGGTATGAAATTAACTCCACCCATCACAACACTTTCATTCCTTCTTCTATCCAAATGTTTCCAAGTCCACTTTGTCATTATAACGGTTCAAATCTCTTGAAGCGTGCGCTTATTATATAAAAAATAAACATTAAGAACTAATATAACTAAATAAAACCAAAATCCCACTAAAAATATTATGTTCACACAATAAACTGGCAGAAGCATTTTTAAAATCGGTACAGAACAATAAACTATTGTTTTCAATAACCACAATAGACATTGTTCAATTGTTAAATGCAAATTTGTGAAGCGTTTTTACAGCTATACCAACAAAACGAAAGCAAAAAACAGCTTGGTGTGGTCGTTCATGCATTTAGTGCCAATTAAAACTTAGTAACAGATTTACAACTGGTATAAAAAAATAGCAAGCTTTAAAATCTCGCGACATATAGCACATTGTTTTTGCTCAGGTAAATATCAGATATAATAATCTCAAAAGAATAATTTTTAATGTAATAAATAATTAGGTTTAGAGTGCCTTTCATAAATTTATTAACCCTAGTCCTATGTTGACCAGAAAACTACATCTTTTAATTTTAGTTTTTAAAAATTTTTATTTTACTTGACTTGAACCCTTTTTGTCTGTATTTTCGACTAATTTGATGTCCCTTTTAACCTCCTTCCACAGATCTTACAGAGCTGAAATTTTGTGAGTAAGTTCAAAATAGCAATTTGTATTCCGCGTCTAGCGCGTGTGATGGGTTAAATTTTTTTTTTACTATTTTGATGTCCTTTTTTACAACCTTCCACAGACCTAGAGAGCTGAAATTTTTTGGACGACTAAGTCAAAACCGCGTGTGACGCGTATAGCGTATGGCGCGTGTGATGGGTTGAAATTTGTGTTTTTTCGACTTCTTTGTGGGCCTTTTTAACCATCTTTCACACGATCTAAAGTGCTGACATTTTGGGAGTGTCAAAGTCCAAAGTAGCGTTTTTATATTCCGCGTGAGACGCGTGTCGCGTGTGGCGCGGGTGATGGGGTCCTTATTACCGACTTTAGTACACGACCTAGAAAGCTGAAATTTTGTGAGTCCAATTAAGTCAAATTTTTTATATTCCGCTTATGACGTGTGTCGCGTTTCGCATGTGATGCGTGTACAGGGTGGAAATAGCGCTACTTTCTTGTTTTCTTAGGTCCTTTTTAACCACCTTTCGCACGATTTTAATTTTAATTTAATTTAATTTTAAATTGGAGAAGTGCCCATTGACAAAACAGTAAATTTTTGTGGTTGTAATGGCGTTTCGTGAATGACTTCGGGTTGCTGACCTTACCAAATGGAACAATTTCGTTTATTAATGAAGCCGTTGAGTTGTAAATGGGCTTTATTGAAAATTTAAGTAAAGACGAGATGAAACGTCAAAGAAAACAGCAGCTAACTTTACGCTTAGCCGAGAAACCCTATTGAAAATAAAAAACAACCCATAAAAATTAAAATTTTTCGTCTAAATTTTTTTATTGTAGGAGAAAATCATCGAAAAAGACATTTGACATCAGATGTTAAAATTTAAAATGCTCAGATCATTTTATTCTAAGCACTTAGAGCACGCTCATAATCCGAGCAAATAAGAAACACGAGCATTTTTCTTGAGAACTCTTTGACTGCTCTGAACTAATTTATGAAAACGCGAAATGACAGAATATTGTGAAAACTATTTGTAAGTTGATATCGACAACAAAAAACGACATCAATAAAAATACATACAGTAAATAAGTAAGTTAGTTGAATTAAGCATAAAACATTTATGTCTCGTTTTATTTGCTGGGCTCATTCGTGCATGAGCTAAGATTTCTCTCTCACTCTCCACCACCAAATCCATGCCGACTGCGCAGCCCACAGCACACAGTCCATAAAGTGCGACGAATATCTGATGCCAGTATAAGAAATTAAAAAAATTTATAAGTGCCTTGCGGCCGAACCCGGGGCCCGATCACTACCAAATTTTAGAAAAAGTATTGTTTAATGGGTATACACATGTGTGTAAAATTTGAAAAAAAATCGGGTAATTTTTATTTTAAATTTGTATGGGAGCCCCACGAACCCGGGGCCCGATCACTTCCAAATTTTAAAAGAAAGTATTGTCACTGGAAATACACATGTGAACAAAATTTCAGGAAAATCGGGTAATAGGAAGTGCGTTAAAAATTGATAATTAAAAAAAAATGTGTATGGGAGCCCCCGACCCGGGGCCCGATTGCTTCAAAAATTTTACAAAAAGTTTTGTCCATCGGAGATACACATGCGTGTAAAATTTGAAAAAAAATCGGGTAATTTTTATTTTAAATTTGTATGGGAGCCCCACGAACCCGGGGCCCGATCACTTCCAAATTTTAAAAGAAAGTATTGTCACTGGAAATACACATGTGAACAAAATTTCAGGAAAATCGGGTAATAGGAAGTGCGTTAAAAATTGATAATTAAAAAAAAAATGTGTATGGGAGCCCCCGACCCGGGGCCCGATTGCTTCAAAAATTTTACAAAAAGTTTTGTCCATCGGAGATACACATGCGTATAAAATTTGAAGAAAATCGGGAACTTTTTTCATAAAATTTGTATGGGTGCCCCACCGACCCCGGGGCCCGATCCCTCCAAAATTTTTACAAAAAGTGTTTTCCAGCGGAGATACACATTTGTGTAAAATTTAAAAAAAATTGGGTAAATTTTTTAAAATATTTGGATGGGAGCCCCCCGACCCCGAGGTCTGAGGGGCTTCAAGTTTTAACAGAAAGTATTGTCACCGGAAATATACATGTGTGAAAAATTTCAATAAAATCGGCCCATGGGAAGTGGGTTAAAAATTGATCAGAAAATCTGACCAGCTAGCCACCCAGCCAGCCAGCCACCCAGCCAGCCACGTGCACGCGAAGTGAATATAGAGAATTTAAAAACCATTTACTAAGTGATTGGCGAAAACAACAATACATTCTATACAAAGGAATTATCAGTGCAAGCAGTGAAAATAATATCAGCTTCAAGCTCACGAACAAGAGACAGAGACATTAATTAAAGAAAAAAAATATGATCCTTTGAGAGTCTCTAAATATAACGTTCTTTGGAATCCAACTTCGATTCAACAATTAGATACCGACCGCAAGTACGATACAGAGCATTATTGAGTGCAGTCAACGTAAGAGATTGATATATTTGATGCATAAAGAAGTCCTCGCCCCTTAAGTCAATGTAATCCAGTCTGAAATCCCTAAACTTATGGGTGTTTGGGTCTACAGAGCTTTCCAAGTGGGTTAGCCGGCGTTCATAACATCTCATCTACATCTGTAGTTTAACTTTTCAACCTTGCACTTGTGTATTGCGTAGCTTTTGAATTTTAATTTTGCATACAACAAATTTTCAGTGTGAAAGTCTACACAGTTAGTTTGCGTTATTTTTCTCACTCGCAAAGGATCGCACTTTACACTCCGTACCTATAGTGGCAATCGAAATTCGACACGACGGAGTTCGACCGAGCATGTAATCCAACGCCAGAAATAAAGAGGGAATGAAAACTTGAAATTTATGATGGATGCATTAAATTCAATCCAATTATCACGATTATTCGAGCTCGCATGTGCACAATGGTGATGGTGACCTACGAGTATACCAACATCCAATTTACAGCACACAGGTTTAGCGTTCTCTGATTCGTGATGAAAGTTTTGTGTTTCAAAAATAAAAAATGCAGAATAGCTGAATATGTGTACCTTTATTTTTTGCTTTATCTAACTTTGACATAAAAAAACAACAAATATCATGCACGCACTAGCCCGTGTGTTATCGTACTATGTTAGTTGAATACACAGACCGATATGCTGTCAAGCCAAAGAGTGATGCTGCCAACAATTTTTACAGAAACCTTTTATTTTATCTGAGACTAGTTTAAAGACAAGTTTTTTTAGGCTACGGTTAAAGATTAAGGGAGTATATGCAACACATTAAGTATATCAATCAATTAGAATAAATTATTTAAACCTGAGTGCTAAAGATAATGTTGATAAGATCTGCTATAACGAGAGCTATAATATAAAGTTACTAAAAGCACAATTATTATTACTCATTTGGTTGTACAAAACAAGCTTTTCTTATTTCTTTATGATTTTCAAATACGCCTTCTACTTTTGATTCTGTACGCAGTCAGATGGGTTATTTTCTGTCAATCAGAAGGAGACAGACGAACGTACAGAATGTACTTGTACGCTATACTTTATGTAAAAAAAAAATCAAACACCCAAACGAAACCAAAATGGAATAAATGGCTCTTTTTAGGCAGAGCTGAGAGAGATCATAGTACTTCTGAGCTGTTGTGGCGTTAACAATACCGTTAGTACATGTGATCCGCCGAGTGTAATGGGTGAACATTGGATTAAGTTCAGAATATGCAGTGTTGTTTTTTCTTTTGAACATACTGGTTGCGATACACCGGAACATTGCTGGTGGTTACCGCTGGATATTTCAATATTTTTTTCTTTAAAAAATATTTGCTAATTGATCGCATTTGGTCATTTTAACCAATTTTTTTTGTTTCATACGATAGAATCCGTTAAATTTTTAAAGCTTTATAAATTTATGAATTAATTTAAGAATTTTGACTGAATTTTATTTTTTGTCTGTCAATTAATTCCATACGTTTCTCCTTTTTTAGGAAATAAAATTCATTGACTCAAATCTAAAACGTTATATTCACACGTATTTTTACTTGTTATCCGCATCCCACTACTACCCGTTAAGATACCAATGAGTGAAATTGGTCTTAGTTTTCTAGACGTTTATTCCTTTCAAGCTTAATTACAATAATTGTTTTATGATAATATTATCTATTGTCATGTTTGGTCAGGTTTTATTAAAGCTTTATTTAAAAAAAACTATATAGTACGGAATCCCAAGCTGGAATCTGCTGGAAATTATTTTATTTTCAGCTGGGCGCAATGAGCGTAGCATTCACTATTGCTTTTTATAAAGAAGCCCCACCTTAGACAGTGTTTCAATTCAGATCGAGTTTGATGCACTGTCTGATTCAATTTTAAGAACTATCACAAAACATCGTATCGTAAAACTGAAATCGTTATTGCGGGCGATTTCAATGTACACAATTCTGTGTGCCTTCGCCATTCTGGCCAGACAACACCCGAAGGAATGTGTGTTGATATATTCACAAATTTTTATCAACTTTCTCAGCTTGCAAATGACCCTACAAGAATACCTGCAAATCATTCCGCAAACACCCTTGACGTGTTCTTCCAAGCTGGCATTACCATTGCGTAAGCTTTTCCATCTATCCTATTCTTCTGGACTAACTCCGCCATATCAGGTTACAAGCTAAAGTTGAGAAATGAGGAGTAGATGAGTAGAACCTCTTAAAACCACCATGATTTATCTGCCCCTGATGATGAAACGATCATGAAGGAGCCCTATAGTTGCGACTGCTAGTGATTGTGGTTTGTGGAATTTTCACAATCACCAATACGAAGACATTTAACAATCGAGACAAGGTGTTTTTTCATTTGACCTTAACATGTAAAACCGACAAGGGAGTGCCTGTGTTGTAATGATGAGTATGATCTACTTTATGATTCATACAATGCTATTTTTGCAGCCCGTATCGTCTGGCTGAGTGAAATATCGTTTATTCGCTCAGTCAGAGGTGATCTATTGACCTCACATTTAGAGGCGATTTATTGGCCATACATATGGAAAACTGAGCGGGATTGCGTTCGCTGTAATGGGGTCTCACGACTTCACACTATGAACTTTGCGACCCGTTCAATACGAGTGAAATTTGGTTTTACTCATAGTTATTATAGAAGAAAATATGTTTGATATATTGAATGTAGTAGTGATTGACGATTGACTCGACAAAGTAAAACGAAAAAGAACGAAACTTATTCGGAGGCTTACTAAAGCTCTTGTAAGTTGAAATAATAAATAAGGCACGAGTGAAACCTCGTCTTACTCATAATAGGTAGATGTTTGATGTTATGAAAGTAGCAATGATTGATAAACGATAGAAATTTGATTGATACGTAAAAAAAAAGACAAACTGGTTACAATTAAATTTGACTTACTAAAGAACTTGTAATTCAAAAGAAAAAAGCTTTGGATCGAGTCGAGTGAATTGATTGATGCTGAATGAATAAAGCGTGGTGCAAATGATTTACCCGACGATATGGTGTTTCCAAGGTGGTGGAATTGCTTGATGGTCAAGACGGGCATAAAGAAATCGCTTAATGCCGAAAGGTGGGAAGGTAATGAGGGGTTTACTCCTCATAAATTAAATCCTATTTGCTGCACTCTTCCCGAGAAGTTGGAAAAGAGCCTATGTCTAGCACCGACCCACTTACATCCTTTCTTTCCAAGGTCATGGAAACGATGATCAATTTTTAGCTCATGAAATATCTCGAAATCATGGAAATACTAAGGGACCGGCAGTACGGATATCGTGGGCAACGTTCTACTGGTGATTTGATGGTATATCTCACCGAACAGTGGAGCCGGTTTTGCATTAATTTGGTGAAAGCAAAGACCTCAATAATTCTAAGGCATTTTACAGAGTTTGGTATCAAGCTATTTTGTCCAAAATGCTGCGAAATGTTTAGGTTTTCTAGCCCGGTGTAAGAAATATTTTACACCCTCTGATCTGGCTAATATCTATAAGGCTTTATTCGCCCTAAACTTAAATACAATTGTCATATCTGGTCTGGTGCGCCTAAAATACTTTGCATCAGCTAGATAGAATACAAACCCTGCGATAAAACTTACCGGAAACGAAAACATTGCGAAATCAATAGATTCGCTTGAACACCGCAGAAACGTTTCCTGCTTGTCACTGTTTTATCGCTTCCTCCACCTGTGGTGTTCAAGAGAAATATCCAGCTGCATGCCACTTCTCCTTGAATTCAACCGCAATACTCGTGGCGCTCTAAATGATCATCAGTTTACCCTCAAGTCTATCTTCGGAAGTACAGTTAAGTTCAGGGATTCGTTCTTCAGCCGTACAACACGTATATGTGGAATGCTCTGCTAAGCTCTGTCATTCCACATTACTTTGATCCACAGACATTTAAAATACAAGCTTATAGACATTTCATTTTTCTCCTCCTTCTGCTTAACGCCCACGCTGTGCCAAGCATATAGCCGAGCATTATATGGGAATGATGACAAGTCTTCAAATATAATCTAAGCCTTTACATAATTGCATGTCATCAGCATTAAGATATAATGACACGGATTTATAAGCACTAGGCAAATTATTAGGCAAACCAATAAACAATAAAGGAGTAAATATCAGCAATCTTTATCCATTGAAATCTGTTGGATAGGAAACTCTTGAGCAGCTTTGTCAATTTCCTGATGATTGTCATCACTTACTTTAACCACAATTTTATACACCAATAGTGGAGGTTGATGGGAGTTGATTGGAAGGGGTTTTTGTTGGTGGAGTGGATAGATAACGGTAGATGTTCGATGGTGGGAGGTTGTCGTTGAAATGGTGCTAATGCTAATTGGTGGGGTTGATTAATGGGGGGAGGTCTGTGTGAAGGGTGGTCGATTGGTGAGGGATCAGGGTGGTTGTTCGTTTGGTAGGGGAGTTGATGGGAAGGGGTTGGTTGAAGAAGAGTTGTTTGGAGTACGGTTAAGGGTGAAGACGATGTTTGTATCGAAATAACTTTTTTTTAAGACCGGGCAACGCTAGCTTCAATAGTAGCTTAATAAAGCGAAGATCTATACAATATTCGTGGGCACCGTGGCTCAGTGGAAATGAGCATGGCTACTGAATCCCAGTAACACCAAAAGTATTTTTCTCGGTGTCACACCTCTCGCGAATGGGTGACAAATGTTCCGAGAGTAATAACTTGTCACGGAAAGTTTCTCAATTTGCCGTTCGGCTCCGGCCTTAAATTGTAGGTCCCTTCCATTTATGTGCAAAAATATACATGCTCAACACGAATGGTTGCGAGAAGCTAGGCTATGGAGCGCAATGTTCGGCCACGCCGAATATTATTATTATTATACAATATTCACCAGTTGCATTCGACTTCATTGACAAAACTAAAATATTTACTAAACTTGCAGTTCACTCATTCCTTTCAGATAGCTAATTTGCAAGTTTCGAATTAAATAACTTACGACTTAACCAAATTTGTGTGCAAATGGTAGAGCTAAGGATAATATATTCTACATGAAACCCTTTAAAGATGTAACTCTGAAGGGATTAAAAATTTCACAGGAAATCCTCTGCGAATTACGAATAGGAGCATAACTTTTAACGTCAGACATTTGCACATTATGTACATATAGCGTGAGAAGCAGCAGCAGTATATATTTCATGCAAGGAGCTAATAAAAAAAGGTTTTTTCCTCTTCCGAAGCTGTATGTAAATTACATTTGTATTTTATTATGTTATGTATACATTTATTAAAAGAAGTTGTATTAAGTCTTACTGGTGCACATACAGGGTTCTTACCCTTAAATGGTATAATTTTCCATGTCATTTCATCCAGTTATAAAAAAAAAATTGACCAAATATGAGAAATTGTAATGGTTACTTCAATTTGTTCATGTACATACTCTTAAATAAAAGAGAGGAGTAAAAAATAACTAGTTATTGTCAAAGAAAATCTAAAGCACCAAGCACAAATATCAATGCTGTCCATGAGATACTCTCAAGTGAATTTTCAAGTATTTTTCCCCAGTAGCAGCTACCGGTCTCGTGCACATTTCGGTGCTCATATATTGTAATCTCATTTTGGCGCTTCCGGCTTTTCAATTTACACAATGTGAAATGAGATTATAATTAAATTCCAGTAAGGCATTTGCTTCGTTTAAAGGACTGTCCTCGTGTCGTATCTTAATTGTGTGATATTTTCTCGAGATAAAAACAATATATGTGCTTCCATAGTAAATGAAGCAGGAGAAGGAAAGGAAACTTTGCACTTGCACACTTTTGTATCTTGGCAACCTTCAGAGGAACATTATAAATGCAGCTTGATTCACGTGCACATCAGTTGGAAGTTTTTCTTTTAAGTTGTTAAATATTTGGATAGATACTGATATGAAAATAGGTCACGTTATAAACGTGTTGCATTACAGCAGGTTAGAGCTTATTAATTGAAATTGCAATCTGGTCTATATAAAGAGACCAGTAATTTCCTCAATAAGTTTAAATCTTCAGTAAGATTTATATAAAGTGTAGATTGAACTAACATCACTGTTTACTAAGAAAAATATACTGGAAAACTTTGGGTTCTAACCAAATACATGCATAATAAGCTAAACATAAACTAACTTAACTTAATTCTAAATGAATCGTGGCTATGATGGAATTAGCTAAGAATATAGCTCATTACATTTCCGATCCTCTATGCTATGTATAGAATTTAAGCCTTTCTTGGGTGTATTTCCTTGTAACTTATAAAGGGCATATAGGTTATATTGGCTTCATTAACAATGCATAATTCGGTTTTAGAGAAAAATTAAATAACTTAGAGTTTTAGATAAACTGTACGATGGTTTAAATCATAATAAAAAGTTGATGGACTCTTTATAGAAAAGAGCATTTGTTACGGAATATCTGTATTAGAGCTGTAGTTTTCGATTGGTTTAAATCATATTTATGTCTTAGAACTCAATCAGTAAAATTGAACGAAGTTTATAGTGATTCTTTGCCCACAACTGTTGGTGTTCCACAAGGTTCGGTTCTTGGACCAATTCTTTTTTTAGTATATGTAAATTCACTGTTTGGTACTAATCTTTGAGGTAGTCCCGTGGCCTTTGCCGATGACACTGCATATGTTTGTTGTGCTAATAATTGGCCGGATATAAGATATAATATACAAAGTGAAATTGCTCTGAGTTCTAAAACACGATTAATGACGTTTCAACTGAAACGTACAGAAGATAATAGCTCGGATTTTAATATTTCTAGTCATTCTCTAAATTGTGTAGTGGACAAGTGTAACAGTAGTTACTTCGTAATTGAAAAAATTTCGAATTTAAGTATTTGGGTATTATATTAGACAGTAAACTAAAATTTTCAAACCACATAAACGGCATTATACAAAAAACGCGTTTTGCTCTTCGACAATTTTATTTTTTAAAAGCTATATGTCCGCCAAAAATTCTAAATGATTTATATTTTTATTTGTTCAACTTCAAATTGAATACACACTGCACTATCTGCTTGGGGCGGTATATATTTTAATATTATTACAAAAATATGCGATTCGTATTATGTTTTTTAAACATAATACTTCGTACCCTTTATTTAAATCGGCTCAAACTTACCATTACGATAAAGATATGGTACTAAATATGAATTAGAAGCGGTCATGTTTTATTGAGAACAATTTTACCTTATAATTTATGTACTAAAAATCGTTGTGAAATCGTGTTTATCCGTAAAAAATATTTTCGCAGATCTTATCAAGTAAAGGCCCCCTACTTATACAGTTTAATCCTGAGTATGTGAAGTTATCTAATTCAATTATACAGTTTGCAAAAAATTTGAAGTTATGGCTTTTCAATTTTGAACACATTAATGATATAGAACATTTTTCCTAAATAATTTAAGCGGTTGCTTCTGCGTATATTCACTGAATTTTAATTTTAACTTAGTATTTATTTAATTATTAGTACTATTTATTCTGCGTTCTTGATTCATCTGATTTTCTGGTTCTTAAATTCATCTTTTAATTTTGATTTTTTTTTTAAATTTTTAATTTCTTGCTTTTGTATATTGAAATTTTAAACTTTAAGCTTATAAATGAATAATTTATTACATGTTATTTTTATCTTACATTTTATAAAATTTTTTTTTTTTTGTTTTTTATGTAAACTTTTATTAGATAACATGTACTGTTAATATAAATAATCGCTTAATATTTTGCTTGATGTTCTTTTTTTAAGTAACTTTTAACAATTGTCGGTGCAGTTAAAACAAGTTATATTAACTTCTGACTGATCGTATTATTTAATATCATGAATCTTCTTATTCATCATTGTATGCATTATAAATTAAAAAAGTTTTATGATTTAAATAAATAAATAAATATTTATTTATGTGTTTTTTATATATCTCTAATTGAATTGCTTTTATTTTCCTTTTAGTGTCAGATCTAATTGCTAAAACTTCACTTGCAGAAAATATCACAGTATTATCCTGGTAGAACTTAATTCATGTTGAAAACTAAAAACAGATAACAACTGGGAAAATGGATAAAAAGACAGATAATTTAATTAAATTTGTTAATACTTGGAAGAGAAAAGAGATCGTTTGTAATTTAAGAATTTAATTTGCTGTTGAAGGTGTCAAGCGACGCGAACTATAGCGCAAAAGTGAAACAAAACCCTTTACTAAAACATAAAAAACAATAACCAATGTACTTTTTCTGCAGGGTATTACTCGATGAATTTGTAAGCATTATCATCTCATTATAGTACATGCTTATTTCAGTGGTGTTTTGTAGTTCTCATACGCAAATGCAATTTCATGCAATAGACTTTGCAGACACGAAAACCAGGTCTAAAATCTACTGCTGACAATTACTTACACGCATAAGACACAGAGATTTCAACGGTTTTTAACTAATTTTTTTAATTTCTAAGCGATAGCACGCTTAAACAAGCCTTCCGAATGGTAAACATCTATTTCTGCCTTCTCTTACAATGTCAATCAATTTTTTTACCCACTTTTTAAAAAAATAAGGCAAAACAAACTTAACTTTTTATACAAAAAAATCCAACCGAGAAAAAAAAAATTTTTTTCATACATATGTGTGACAGTACTTTCTATTAAAATTTTGGGACCCTCGGGCCTCGGAGTCAGGGGGCTCCCATACAAATATTTTACAAAATTTACCCGGTTTTCTTAAAATTTATACAAATGTGTATCTCCGATGGAAAACACTTTTTGTAAAAAGTTTGATTCCATGACATTTTCTAGAAAAACATTTGCTAGAAAAACATTTTCTCGAAAAACATTTGCTCGAAAACATTTTCTCGAAAAACATTTGCTCGAACGTAATTTTTTGGTAAAATAAATAACCGAAAAATTTAAAAAAAAACTCACGTTTCGCGAACAAAAATTACTCGCGATAGTTTTTAGAAGGATGAAAACATAGACTATTTAGTTTTCGAGAAAATGTTTTTCGAGCAAATGTCGTTTTATACATTTTCTAGCAAATGTTCTTCGAGCAAATGTTTTTCGAGAAAATGTTTTTCTAGCAAATGTTTTTCGAGCAAATGTTTTTCGAGTAAGTGTCTGGGTACCAAAAGTTTGGAGACCCGCGCCCCAGGTTCATGGGGCTCTAACAAATTTCTTAAAAAAATAACCCGATTTTTTCAAATTTTATATATGTGTGTATCTGTGATTGACAATATTTTTGTATAAATTTTGGAGACCCCGGGCCACATACAGTTTTTAATAAAATTAAGCCGATTTTTTTTAAATTTTATACACATGTGTATCTCCGATGGAGAACACTTTTTGTAAATATTTTACAGGGGCCGGGCCCCTGGGTCGTGAGGCTTTATAAAAATTTTAAATAAGTAGCCTGATTTTCTTAAAATGTTATACGTATGTGTTTCTCCGATAGACAACACTTTTTATAAAATTTTTCGAATACCCTGGCCCGTGGGTTGTGGGGCCCCATACAATTTTTTAAAAAAATTAAACCGATTTTCTTAAAATTTTATATACATGTTTTTTCCGTTGGCAAACACTTTTTGTAAAAATTGTGGAGTGATCGGGCCCCGGGGTCGGTGGCCACAACTAATTTTTAAAAAAAAATTACCCGATTTTCTTAAAATCTTACACACCGGCGGACAACCCTTTTTGTAAAGTTATTTAGTGAACGGGCCCTGAGGCATGAGTGGTGCGCGTATATATAAATATTTTTTAATAGGCCCGATTTTCTTCAAATTTTAAACACCTCTGTATCTCCAATACACAACAATTTTGTAAAATGTTTGTAGTGATCGGGCCCCCAACCGGTAACCCGATTTATTCAAACTTTCCACACATGTGTATCTCCGGTTAGAGAATTTACACGAAAATTTTTAATTTGTATGCGTTGCGTTATTTTTTTTCTTTCCCACTGCCATATAAAGTGAAGAAATATAATTTTTACTTCTCAAAATTACCTGCATATATCTGCTTCAGAGCGACCTTGTTAAAAATTATTAAGCTATGATAAATTGAATGCAAAATTAAAGTTATTCCGTACCTTGTATCTAAGTTTATTAAGCGTTAGTCATACATGTAAATTAGTTACATTACATTACACCTACAAAACGGGCGATTAAAATTATAAACCAATTTTTGATTTCTTACATTAGTTTATTTATTAATAACTTTTATTTAACTTGACTTGACTCCTGCTTGCCTGTATTTTCGACTTCCCTTTTAACCACCCTTGATACGACGTAAAGAGCTGGAATTTTGTAAGTGCCTAAGTACGAAGTAGCATTTTTTTGGTCCTTTTTAACCACCTTTCACACCACCTAGAGGGCTAAAATTTTGGAAGCAGCTCAACGTCAAGGGAATACTTTGAAATAGCCCCGACCTCAAAAACAGTTAACTTGGCGGTTATTACCAAATGGAAGGACTGTGTGGCGTATGGCGTGTGGCGTGTGTCAAACTACACAAAAAGGTTTGTATCCGAAAAAACCAAGTTTTTTTGAAAAGCAGTCGCGGATAAACGAGATAGCTAGTCAGGACAAGGCACTCATACAACCGACCTTGCCTAAGCATCAGATTTATTTTTAGCTACTTTCTGCCTCGGCATGGGTACCTCACCACATTGGCTTACAAGTGGAAAAACAGTTTACTGAGTATCAGATTGCTCTGTTACTTCAAACCCTCCTCCTTCATCCGGATTACTGTAGGTTTTAAAAACTAATTAATAATTTAGTAAACTCAGTTCTAGTAGAGCCGTCAATTTTCGGTCAAAGTTTGGTCAAATATAGCGACATTAATAAATTGTTAAAAAAAATGTTTTCATTAATTTAAAATCTTTTTATTTACTTCTTTTTTCCCTTGATAATGGTCGAAAGGCCGAAATATTGGAATAATTTAAATTATAATTTTTTATTTTAAATAAAGTCTATAAAAAGCTACCAAGATGGAATAAATAACCATTTTTCGTGTCCCATTTTTAATTTACCAGAAACGATGGTTCCTCGAATTCACACAAAGAAAACTTTTAAGCTATTTACGCTAACAATATTCAACGAAGTGTATTGCTCTTACTATATGGGGTAATGTCGTAAATTTAACAATACATCTGATCAGTCCACATTTAAACTGCAAGAAACTTGTTTATCATATTCTTTAGCAAACCTTCAAAATTGTTGATTCTCTATTGCTACTACAACGAACATCATGGTTTACATGATAACCTTCATTTAAAATAAAAGAATATCTGTAGCCTGAAATAACTTGAGGGAATTCGTGTTGCACATATTGTTCGCAACAACATAAAAAGTCATATTATCTTTCCGGAAAATGTGCTTCTATTCATATTTTGTGAGCCATATTATTTTCGGCGGGCAGCCAGCAAACTTTGTTGTGAAATCGTTCTACGTACGAGTGTGTGCGTGTTTGCGTTTGATGCAAATATCTGCATAATGCAATGCTCTCGGATGTATAAAAATGAAAACTATGTATCAACGCAAGGACGTTAGACAACTATAATACTGCATACGATACACACGCACATCCGAATGTAAAAAGTTTTCCTACCCCTGTGGGAATAAATGTCACACCCTTTAAAATACGAGTTTTAGTGCATCAGATTTTGTGTCACCGGCGACAGAATTCGCGCGTAAGATTGACGTCATTTCGTTATTTACGGATAACCTTAGAACAAGTCTCTAAGGTAAAAGTATTCGCGATGCATTTTGAACAATGAATCCATCGTCTTAGAATCACTTTTATGTGTATCCAAAAGCGAATTTAACGTAAATTAGGTTTATGACTAAAACGCATCAGCACTTTTGCCGATGCAAGAAAGCATACATTGTCATAATATATATATTACAATGAATTAATTAATTCTATAACCATAAAGAGAAGAGCAAAATGAGAAAACGAAATGAATACTTGTAATTTAACTTTGGTTTTTCTGTGCTGTCGTTCTGTTTCTGTCTGCTTGTTATAACACTTAAATAACCGTTATAAATCCCTATCGAATTGCCAAAACTACGTTTCGTATACATTTTTGTGTCTTTTGTTTACCAAAATTTGTTTAAAACATTTTTGAAATTGATTTTTATTTTTCTGAATAGGAACCAAAAACAAATAAATGCCAAAAATTCTTAAGATCTCGTAAACTATTAAATGGAAAAGTATTTCAAGCCAAGAAATTAAAAAAATGTATTAGTCAAACAAACGGAGAAGGCAATTGCCATATCCTGCTTAAACTCTATGATATCTATGAATTCCCTGAGCATAAATGCCACAAAAAACCTCAAAAACCTCCATGTTTAACCAGCATATTTCTCATGAATTATTGCAGTACTACCTGGGCAAGGTAGATCTTTTAAATATTTTCCCTTCCATTAAAATTGTGAACATCTAGTGATTAATTCCTTTAGAAAAATGTCTTAGAAGATGACAAGGCTTAAAAAGAAAAAGGGAAAGAAAAATATATTATGACAAATGTCTGAATTTTTAAGGATCGTAAGTTCTAGAGCAGCTTCCGAGAAGATCTTAAACCGAAGGATGCACATGGAATGATGAAATGAAAATTTTTCGGTAAACCAAAAAAATTTTTTTATTTTAATTCCACGCTAAGAATGAATGGAGCTTACTACACACATTACGTATATTTTTTTGCATACTTCTTTACTCAGTCAGCTTAACACCAGGAATTCAAATTAAAAGCTGAAAAAATGTTTCGTATCACCTGAAAATCTTCATGTCGACATAGCAAGAAGCAATTACTTATTTGTTATCGTTTTTAATTATATGGATGATAAATGTCGCTATAAATTTAACTTTAAAAGCTCTGTCCTCTTGAGGAATTTTAGGAAATATGAAACGAAGTTTTATGTAGAAACAGTAAAAATTTTATTTCTCAGAACGGTAAATGTATTTTAGAAACCATTGCACTTTTCTCACTGATAGAGAGAAAGTATTTAGCAGAACGTTCTGGAATAGTGGATTGCAATTGTAGCATTAAAAAATCTAGAAGAAGAATAACAAAGTGCCGTGAACAATAAAAGCGAATTTGATATTGGAATGTGTGCACGTGAAACATTTGGACTTTTTCAATAGAATTTAAGGTTTGCAATTAAATAAAAAGCTTCGCCGTGCTTGCTTCCCAAATTCCTTACCAATGTTTTTTTACGCCACACTTATTTATATTTCACTATTGAAAAACTAATAAAAAATATGATAATTTGAATCTCAAATTAATCGGGAATAGCTATGTATTGACAAGAAAACAACAATTGTTAATAATGGTGACAAGTGAAAAATGCTACAACTCAATACTAGCCATTAAATAATGGAAAATATACGTTTCAACAACGTGTAACGAGTATGCTCAAGTGACGCTCGCCGGACACGCAGGGTTCGTTTTGCGGAGTGTTACAAATTAAATGATCTAGTCGGTAGGTTGATTGTTTATTAAAAATAGTGTTTTTTTTGTTATTATTATTTTTTCTTTGCTATATACAACTTAATCTAGCTATTACTAGATATAGTGAACAACTGTAGTCGGTGTTGATCTACACATTACTTTTTTTTAAGATTAAGATATTTTATTTAACATTTAAACTTATAACTATTATTAATAATTGTCGGCTCAATAATAGGGGCCCGACGTATTACTTTGTCTTTTTTTTCGTATTGCTTATTATTAAACAATATTATTTACTACTTAATCGACTACATGTTTATATTTAAAGTAATTTAATTTTAAACGATAAATTTTAAAATAAAATAAAAATGAAAAAAAATATAAAAGGGGGTATAAACAGGGCGAACTTCAGCCTCTGTAATGTTGATTGCTGGCCTTCTCGTAGAAGGAGGTGTCTTGATTATTAAGGATGTCGTTGTATCTAGCATCTGTGAATGCTCTAATGTTTATATAGCGGTGGCTTGGCTCAATTTCCTCGATTCTCAGTCCTTGCATCTCTGGACTTGGATGTGTTTCTAACCCATCAACGAATTTCTTTGCCATTTTGAACAAGTGGTCGGTTATTGGCAGCAGACCTGCCGCGTCGTAAAGTCTTGCAGTCGACACAAACTTATAGCTGTTTGGCACCCTCCAGAGTCCTGTACAGATCCTAAGTACCTTCCTTTCAAATAGGGAGATCTTCTTCATCGTTGTTGGTGAGACGGTGAACCATATGGGATAGCCATAGGTTATCACTGGCCTGATGAGCTGCTTGTAGATGAGCAGCCTGGTGTTGTTGGACAGTCCGTTTCGTATTTCTACACGCAATATCTGTGCCTGTTTGCAAAAGACGTTTGGGATTTATATTGTGGATTTTTCGCCATTAGAACATTTCTACTATTGTTGATTTTGTTTAGTTCCACCGCTCTCAGTATAATGGTAATTCATATTTACATCGGCTCGATATTGTATAATAATATAAGATATCTACTTTATTTAAACGCAGTTACAAGGCTAGTATTTCTTCTAAAAAAAAGTTCTAAACGAAGTTTCTACCATTAGTTAATAACAGAGCAATTTCCGTTAACATGGGTCAGGGCACAACAAGCTTTTTCTTAAATCCCCGATAAATTATGTCTACATTAGAGAGAGACACTGGTTGAACGATTTTTTTCTTAGAATATTCCCAAGAATCATTTCCCAAATTATTGTGCTCGAATTAGGGGACACCCTGTATACTGACTACACGCAGTAGTTTGAATCTGCAGGATGTATCAATGGTTTCCAAACTCAATGCTAATCAATTTAGAAAGTTACAAAAATATTTTTTAATTGTGCAAGTTATCTTTTTAAATTCTCTTTATAAACTTCGAGTGCCCGTCTGTTTGTGTGTTTGTTTGTGGCTAAATCTTGTGATCATTTTTAAGCCACTTCCTAGAACCCGATTTTATTAAAACTATGCATGCATGTGTGTCTTGGATGACAACGTTTTCTATTAAAATTTGAAATCGATCGGAAGTGGAAGTGATCTGGGTGGACGGCCTTCCACACACATTTTTAAATTCTCTATATTAAATTCGCGTGCCCGTGGCTGGCTGGCTGGCTGGCTGGATGGTGGGCAGAATCTTGTGAATTTTTAACACACTTCCTAAAGTCCGATTTCATTCAAACTTTGCACACATGTGTACTTCCTATGCTAATACCTTCTATTAAAATTTGGCATACCTCGGGGTCGGGGGGCTCCCATACCAATTTTTTAAAAAATGTACCCAGTTTTCTTTAAATTTTATACACATGTGTATCTTCGATGGACAACACTTTTTGTGAAATTTGGTAGAGATCGGGTCCGGGGTCGTGGGGCACCCATACAAACATTTACAATAGCTTACCCAATTTTCTTCATTTATTTAGTTATTTATTTAGTTACAAAAATTGTCGCCACGAAAGGCCCTTTTATTTACACGGGATAGTATATAGCCTATATTCATGATGAACGTCCATTCAAAATATTGGTGAAAGAATTTTTGAAATCGGTCCAGTGGTTTCGAAGATTATCTCCTACACCCAAACCAACATTAGCTCTTTATAATTAGTATATATATGTAGAAAATTTGGCTATAAAAAATATAAAAAAGATTTAATATTAGGACGAATGTGTAGTGCTTTAAGTTTAATTGGAAGAGTAACAATTTGCTTAGAGATTTTTACTCTTCAAATTTTGCGTATCCTTGACAACAAAAGCTTTCGTTGTTTTTTTTCTAACATTATATTTCTGTATAAAAGTTGCCTTAAATTCGAGTAAATAAATTTATTAACTCAAAAAAGTAATTATCTAGAAACTCTTTTTTGGCGAATAGATATTCTACTATAAATTATTTTCCAGAGACTCTTCTCCACTTTTTAAAATAGTTAAACAATATTTAACCGTGTCATGTCTCCGAATCGCTTTTCTTTATAAGAATTTACATATTTAATAACTTTTGGACATTTTTGCCTTTGGAACGATAATTTTTCTGATAGTAGTACGGGTGCCAAACAGACATCGCTCGAATTCGGGAACGGTGCAGAGACTTTGATGAAATGATGAAAGCAAAAATAAAATAAAAATTGTAATCCTGCTTGAAGTAAATGTAAAAAAATTTCGTTTTTCGGGTACAAACTTTTACGTATACATCGACACAGTCCTTTATTATTTGGTAACAATCGCCAAAATATCTGTTTTTGAGGTCGTATTTATTTCAAAGTATTTTATTTTTTCCACGCATCAAACGCACTACACGCGACTCGCGACACACCGGATGTTAAAATTGGGTCTTGACATTGAGCCGCTCACAAAATTTCAGCCCTCTAGGTCGTGCGAAAAAGGACCTCAAATAACGTGAAAATGGCGGCATTTCCAACCATCAGATGCGCCACATGTGAAATGCGACATACGTCACAAGCGGAATATAAATAATTTGGACTTAAAAACTTAAAAAATTCCAGTCCTCTAGGTCGTGTAGAAGGGGTCAGATCGAGTTAAATAACAGTTTTTAAATAAGAAAAAAAATTAAAACCCTAGTAACCAAAGTGTTAATAGCATTTTAATAATTTTATTTAATTATTAAAGTTTAAATGCAGTTGTCTGCTTTAATTTGACTTTGGAAGTCACTAATGACTGCAGATCTGACAATGTATGGACAATATTATATATGAAGGTGCGATAAATGATCCACTTTTAGTGGGAGATGCAAGTTGCAGTCTCTAGAAAACCTATAACCACAGATACCATAGTATATTTGAGGTAAATCGAATTTTATTAAATCGGCAACGTTTGCCCGATAATTTAGTGAAAATTGCATCTTTCCATAAGCTTAAGACATCTAGGTATTTATTATCTTTGCTATAATGTAGGTAAAAAATTTAATAATTTTGAAATCAATATACTTTGGTAAGTCCATTCCTTTAAAGTCCCTAAGTGGTATATGGCCATTGAGGTAGTGTTCGATTAGTTAAAATGGAATGTGTGACTTGTAAATTAACATTAATAAAAAATGTAAAATAATATTATTGTGAAAGGAAGGTGTATATGGAGTTCGTCTTTAAAGCGAATATTATTATTAAGATTGATTTTTTTCCACTTTAAAATGGTTTGTCGCCTGCATGGAAATGGCTAAAACTAAAACGTCTCTTCAATAATACATTTGTTGCGAAACGATATGATAGCTTTTTGTACCGAGATAGTGATGGATTGCAATGATTTATGAGTATATATTTAATATCGAAAATATATGTGTTTATCTTAGCGAATGCTATTGGGTCCGTCACAGCTTGCCAGACTAGGTTCCACTTTAATGTATTCGACGAAATGTCCAAATTTCCATATCACTTAGTTTTGCTGTTTCGATGGGTTTTAATTAATTTCCAAAAGCAATAAATAAGACTCCTTGCAAATCGATTGGAAATTTATCTATGGCAGAGGCAGCCAAGCTACGTGTATTTAGAAAATTCGATACGGATACCATCCGCAGTAGTACACAACGCGAAGTAGTGGAGCATCGTCTATTATTAACCATTCTATGCTGTTCAGATAAAATACATGCGTATGTTATTCTCGAAATGATGTCCTGTAAACATATGAATACATTAGGCGGATCTCCTGAACTGACAATGACAAATCTAACTTTTGTATAAGCCTATGCATTACACGTCGGATATGTTAGAACAGCAAGTGGAGTAGCTCTGGAGATTACGCCGGTCTGATCAGTAACATATTTGATGTAGTTTTCATTTGCACTGTTCACAAGAGCGTGGTGTGAATTTAAATTTCATAATTCAAGCAACTTTCGCTTAACAGCTTAATGCTTAATTTCCGTATTTCACAGCTGCATTGAAATTAATATAGGATAACGATCGATTTTTTTATATCCACAGCCATAAATTTTACTCAAATTGTATGCTAAACCGAATGGATTTTGTTGTGCGCAATGTTGCATAGGGTGAGAAGTTCTGTGCGTGTCAAAGTAAATTATTGTTGTTAATTTTTGTTAAATATATTCCTAACCGCTATTGAGTGTTCTTACACAAAAAAAATATATAATGATTATCCGAAAAATCTCAATGTCAAGCAAGGTTCCAGTTTTTTTTTTTCAAATTGGTAAATTATCGAACATAATTTATATGAAATTGATCTTCCAAATTTCGGCTTAATGCAAATGTATAAAATTAAAAATCCAATGTAGCAAATAAACTACACTTATTAATTTTTAAAGTTACCACATCCAGTGGTCCTTGAAGTGAAACAAGGTTTCACAAAATATATCCTTGCTTAGCGGCAACGCATTATATGACAAAAGAATAACGTCGGATACTTAAGACTATGCCTAAGCCATATTAGCGCTATTCCTTCCATGGTATGACTTGAAGTCACATTTCAAAATCCATCTATCCTATCCTATCTATCTAAATGCGTCAAAGATATAAAATTTACCCATTCTGTTTTTGTTGTTGTTACAATTTTGTAGTGAACGTTTTAGCCGAATCGCTTTTTGAAAATATCGGAAAATTAAGCTGCATATATGAGTGTGCGAGAGCTAGAGGGAAGAAGAAGAGTCATAATTTTGTGATCAGATTTTGTGATCAATTTTTAAGCCACATCCTACAGACCGATTTTATTCAACACAAGTGTACTTAAAATGACACCACTTTCTATTAAAATTTGGGGCACCTCGGATCTCGGGATCGAGGGGCTCACATAAAAACATTTTACAAAATTTACCCGATATTTTTAAATATATACACATGTGTATATCCGATGGACAACACTTTTTGTTAAAATTTGGAAGTGATCGGGCTCCGGGATCAGGGGGCACCATTACACATTTTATAAAAAAAAATACCCGATTTTCTTAAAATTTTATTCGCATGTTTATATCCGATGGACAACACTTTTTGTAAAATTTGGAAGGGATCGGTCTCCCAGTGTCGGGGGACACCCATGCAAATTTTGTAAAAAAGGTACCCGATTTTCTTCAAATTTTATATGTATGTGTATCTCCGATGGAAACACTTTAGCCGATAATTTAGCCGATTTTATTAAAACTTTGAACATTGTGTATCCCCGATTAGAGAATTTACACGAAGAATATAAATTTTTGAATTCTCTATATTAACTTCGCGTGCCCGTGGCTGGCGGACTGGCTGGCTGGTCAGATCTTGGGAACAATTTTTAACCCACTTCCTAAAGCCCGATTTTATTGAAATTATTATATATAGCGGCATCAGATTAAGTCATACTATGATGACTGTGTTCTGTGTGCGTGTGCGTGTGCGTAAGCTGTGCTACTTGCTTTACGATGAGGGTTGTTTTGTTGTTAGGTAACTGTCTGGCTGACTAGTCAGATTTTGTGATAAATTTTAAACCCACTTCCTTAAGACCGATTTTATAACAATTTTGCACACTTGTGTGTTTTCGATGACACTACTTTGTATGGGAGCCTAGGGTCGGGGGACTCCTATACAAATATTTTACAAATTGTACAATTTCAAAACTTTATCCGCGTGGTTATCTCCTATGGACAACACTTTTATAAAAAAAAAAGTGCCCGATTTTCTTTAAATTTTATACGCATGTATGTCTCTGATGGACAACACTTTTTATAATAATTTTAAAGTGATCAAGCGCCGGGGTCGGGGAGTACCCAAACAAATTTTATACAAAAAAGGAAACGATTTTCTTCAATTTTTATACATATGTGTAGCTCCGATTGTCAACATTTTTTGTAAAAATTTGGAAGTGATTGGGCCAGGCGGTCTGGGTCACCTATACAAATTATTTAAAAATTAAAGGTGTGAGTCAAACACGAATTTCTTGTGCGACCGGATCGTAATCTTCAGTAACACTTAACAGATTTCTGCTAAGTGCTATACTTTTTAAGTTATTTGCCAAAACTCGAAACGCTGTCAAGTAAACTGTCACTTTCGGCTGTCAAATTTCCGTCAAAATCATCTAGCCCCTCACAATTTATGTAAAAAGCTTAAATAAGAATTTTCATCCTTTTACTATGTAAAAGAAATTAAAAAGGGCATGAATTTCTTCAAATGTTATACCCATGTGTATCTCCGATTGACAAAATTTTTTGTAAAAATTTGGAAGTGATCGGCCACCGGGGTCGGAGGACTCCAATTTTTTTACCAACTTTTTTAAAAATGTTCCCGATTTTATTCAAATCTTATACACATCTCCGACGAGAGAACCTACAAGAAAAATTTTAATTTTTATGGGCTGTTTTTTATGTGTTCTTTTTTTATCTTACGAATTGGCATTACTAGTTTAATAATCATGGATTGGGCCAGTTCATTCCAAAAATTTTACATGTTTTGTCCATCAGTTATACGCATGTATTTAAAATTTGAATAAAATCGGGCTTATTTAAAAAAAAAACTGCCAAAATCAGTGATACACATGTGTTAAAAATTTGAAGAAAATTGAGCTAATTTTTAAAAAAATTATATCGGCACCCTTCGGGCCTCAGGGCTCAGGGATTTTAATTTACATAGAGATACATATAAAACACATATCTATCTCCTATTAGAGAATTTACATAGGCACCCCTCGGGCCTAAGGGCCAGAACACTCCAAAAGATTTGTCCATCACCAATACACATTTGTTTAAAATTCGAAGAAAATCGAGCTTATTTTTAAAAAACTTATGTTCACTCCAAAAACTTTACAAAAAATTTTGTCCATCAGACGAACATGTGTATAAAATATGAAGAACATATTTTTGAAAACTTTTTATGGGGCCACACTACATCGGGTTCCGGTGTCTCCAAAATTTTTAAAAAAAGTGGTCCGTCGGAGATACACATGTGTAACAAATGTAAAGAAAATCGGGTTCGGCCTTAGGGTCTCCGTCTCCGGAAATACACATGTCTGCAAAATTGTTTACTTACTTGTGGTATTGTTTATTAAAATTGTAATTTATAAATTAATAAACTTGTGTTGTGTTTTGTTTGCAACATCCTTTAAGAACTTGAAAGCCTAAATTTCGTAACAATATATTTAAAACATATTATGTGGTTACGGTGTGCCTTTTAAATGCATCGTGAACACCACCTAAAACTAATACTATATGACACAAAATATATTATTTAACGAATATAAATAGCTGTTGGTATCAAGCATAGTTTTGTTTACGAATGCCATCGTTTCAAACTCAAAATGTGTACAAGGTTTCCTTGAGGTTTCAATTATAGTTGATTGATTGGAAATTAGCTAATGAGTTCGTATTCGTTTTCAAAGGGGTAGTCTTAAACATGAAGGTAATAAATTATATAAAATTATAAAAATTTAAATACCACTGCATTGTCTAGAAATCCCTGTCCGGACTAAATAATTGAAAGTATCAACAGCCATATTATTATAATCACCATATCAATTTTATACAAATTTTAACTCGGAAATCTTTTTTTGACAATAATGCAAAACAATCAACCGCGAATTGTGTAAACTCCAAAACCAAAATTTATGTATATGTGCGTTAATTATTTTCGAATTAAAAAAAACAAACTGATAATTATGAACGTAATACATTTACTGATACCACATATAATATAATATAGTATTTGTTATCTCTGCTGATATCTACGTCCAATAAACTCGTATATCGAGAGGAAAAAGTCCTTCGTCAATTTAAAAGCCATAACCAATGTAGATGTATTTCCGATACACACGCAGATTTTTTAATTGAATTGGATTAATTTATCTTTGAATTGAATAAAAAATTATGCAACAGGCTTTATACAATTAACAATTTACAATTAATTGTATCATTTTCATTGTATAAATATGTATAAATGTGTAGAAGTTCATGCAATCAACGGTAAGAAGTTAAAAAGCAAATAAAAAAATACAAACAAGCAAAATCTAACATTATGATTTGTGTTTCTTTGCCACAAAACGATAACACTTATTACAGTTTTTTTGAAAACTTTAACAAGTAAGAAAGAAATAAAGATAATTTGTACCACAAAGCAATAACTGTAATAAGATATGTGTTAAATAATATCTGCTTTAACCAAATATAACGGCTAGGATTTCGTGAAGTTTTGATAACAAATTATTCATTTTGTTCTAAATAAATGAATCATACTTGTCGCGATGCTTGTATTGTATGTAAACTTCAATTTGAAGTGTAACCTTTGGTATAAGACGCAGATTTAATTGATTCGTCGGCATATACCATAAAACAATTCCGGAATCGGTGAAAAACGGTATGATCGTGTGAGTTTTTTAGCGGCATAATTTCAGTGTTTTTAGAACTAAAGAACGTTTGTATGCGTTATACAGTACAGGCCATATTGTTACGATATTTAGGCATAATAAAGAGTTCGTAATGGATTTTGGAAATAAAAACACAACACAAGTTCGTCTATTCACATATTACAACTTTTATTTCAAAAAACAAGAGTTTTTTGGTTTAGTTTATTTTCATCTAAGAGGTACTTAGTAACTTATACAGATTTAAGATTTAATATTTGATTTGACAATTTTTTTGAATTTTAATCTATCAATTGATAAATCTAACTTATCGCTAATTTCATTATAATTTATGATACATTTCGATATTGGTGAGTTTTGCCCATAATTAGTGCGATGAAAGGGTGCATTGAACGTTTGATTAATTCTTAAAATGTGGTTAGGGACTTGCAATTCAATTTGATTTAATAATTCAGAATCAATAATATGACCAGATAGAAGATCTCGAAGAAACATTATATTAAAATATTTTCTTCTCGTTTCTAGGTTTTCCAAGTTGATGAGTTGACATCTTGCTGAGTAATTAGGAACGTCATTTTGATAGTTAATTTTCCTAAAAGCATAATTGGAAATTTCCTCTGAACTTTTTCAAGTCGAATTTTATAAACTTCATATCGTGGAGACCATACAACAGACGCATATTCAAGAACTGGACGAACAAGCGAAATGAATAATGTTTTTAAGGTGTAGGGATCAACAAAATCTTTACTATTTCGTTTAATAAAACCAGTTAGAGAGTTTGCTTTAGCGACTTCATAATCGATTTGTGAATTAAAATTTAGTTGAGTGTCAAATATAACACCCAAATCCTTAATCCCTTCTAATTGGAGTAAACATGTGTTATTTATTTTATATTGATATTCAATATGAGATTTATTACCATAAAAACTTATTTGACTACATTTAATCGGATTGAGATAAAGTTTATTAACTTCGCACCAATGCAATAATACGTTTAATTTTGATTGGAGTCTTAAACAATCTGTGTAAGGTTCCACCTTACAAAATAATTTTAAATCATCAGCAAACATTAGGGCTTTTACTGGTTGTAACATTTGTGGCAAATCATTCAAAAATAACAAAAAAAGCAACGGGCCTAAATGACTTCCCTGTGGGTCTCCTGATGTAAAATTTATTATCTTTGATGAAAAACAGTCTGCAATTTTTACACATTGTATTCTTCCAGTTAAATATGATTTAATCCACTGTATTAGTAGATTGTTTAAACCCATATTATATAATTTTTGTAATAGAATTTTATGTTGAATGCGGTCGAATGCTTTTATAAAATCAGTATATATTACATCAATTTGAGCGCCACTTTCAATCGTATTCAAAACAAACTCTGTGAATATAACAAGGTTTGTGGTCGTAGACTTTGCAGTAACAAACCCATGTTGTTCTTCCGCCTTGGAGAAAAAGGAAATGTGATCCTTTATTATTCTTACGAGAAGTTTTGGGATGGTTGATAATTTTGAGAAACATCTATAATTTACTATAAGATGTCTCTTACTAGACTTAAAAATGGGATTACACCACGAAATTTTCCACTCGTCCAAAAATAATCATTCTTTTAAAAATAGATTGAACAATATTGGAATAATACACCATCACAATTTTTTATTAAATTGGAGGGATTCCATCCGGGCCGTAATTACAACTATAGTTTAATTCATTTAAAGCTTTTAACACTTCTTCTTGTGTTAGTTAGATACAGTGTGAAGCAGTTAAACTATAATTTATATTTGAATGCAAAGTTGGTTCATCTTGTACATAAACAGATTGAAAATAGTCAGCAAACATGTTACATACTGCTGACATGTCTGAAGAAACATCATCATCCATTCCATTGCATTTGGTAAACCGCTGTGATTTCTTTTGTTTATAAACCTCCAAAAGTTTTAGGAATATTTTTTATCTTGGTTTCTTCGGATTTAACATAATACTTGTAAAGATAACGTTTTAAAAACTTATGTTCCTTAGAAAGCCTTCAATAGTTAGTGTGGTCAGAATCAATACTCAATTTTTTCCATTTTTTAAAAGCCTTATTTTTTACATTTTTTAAATGGGAAAGTTTTTTTGAGTACCAAATCGGTTTGGTCCTTATAACACTTAATTTTTTTGGGACATAAAGCTCAATGCAATCTTTCATAATTTCCTTAAATAAACTATAACAATATTATAATTCATTATTTTAAAATAATTCATGCCAAATCATTTGACTTAAATGCTGTTGTAAACATACGAAATTTGTTTCTAAATATTTATAATAATATTTATCTATTATCAAAGGTTTATATTTATAAATTTTTATTTGTATAATGAGAGCAGAATGATATACGGAGATTTTGAAGAATGGCGAATGACATGCTTCAATATTTGAATTTACGTCCGAACAGACTAAGATAAGATCAAGGATATTACCAAAATTATTTTGTAAACCATTAATTTGAGAAATTTTCCTGGTTCCAACCAACCCAATTATCCACCACTAACATAAAATTGTAGCCTATAAACCTATAAACTCTTGGCCCACGTTTATATATATATAAAGGGTTATCCATTTGCGGTTTCAAAAGTAAACGTAAACGATATTTCTTTTTTATTATAAAGTTTGAACGTTGACATTATGTGTGAAACACTACATCATTTAAATGACCACCACGCGAATTGTTGCAAGCATCAATTCTTTTGAGGTAATTTTTGACCACTTTTTGACACATATTGGGCGGTATCTCAGCCATAACTTGACAAATATTGGTTTTTAAGTGCTCAAGAGTTAAAGGTTTATCTGCATAAACACGGTCTTTCGCGTAGCCCCACAAAAAAAGTCAAGAGGTGTCAAATCGCATGATCTTGGTGGCCAGTTGATATCGCCACGACGAGAAATTACGCGGCCAGGAAATGTCTCTTGCAACAAAGTCATTTTCGCTTGAGTTGTGTGGCATGTGGCACCGTCTTGTTGAAACCACATATTTTCTAAGTCGTATTCTTCAATAGCGGGCAAAAAAAAAATAGTCCTAATTCCTGAGAACGACGAGGAATCGACACATTCGGGTCTTTGGCAACACTTTCACTTACAGCAGCGATATTTTCAGTGGTACGAGCGAAACGATGATGCACAGGCCTTACAATATCTGTAACCGATCCAGTCTCTTCTAATTTCTTCACAGTTTTGCCAATTGCTTGCGTAGTTGGACGATTATGTAAACCATAATCTCCTCTTAAAGCACGATATGTGGCTGTGGCAGAATCACCATTTTTGAAGTAGGTTTTTACAATTTTCAAGCGTTGTGCAATAGTTAAGCGATCCATTTTCGTAAATGTCAGACTTTCAACTGAAAAATTGTTTTAACAACTTAGTTTGACAGATGTCGAATTCCAGCCCTATACTTTTGAAACCGCGAAATGGATAACCCTTTACTAGCAGAAATACCCGGCGTTTCCCGGCTGTCCCATCCCACTGACCCCCGCCCACTAACGCCACGCCCACTTACACCCGCGTTTCCCGGCTGCCTCATCCCACTGACCTCCCGCCAACTAACCTCCCGCCCACTGAAGCCACGCCTACTTACACCCCACTAACTAACCAACTCCCCAATCTAGAAAACTATAGAATCGATACTTATACAGGCAAAAAATGTACTCTTGTTCGAATATTCTTTATATGAAGATCATATACAGGGAAAACTACATTTTCCACCCCAGCGCCACCTATCGAGTCCAAATTTTGTCAACGACTTTCTTTTTATTTAAATATTATATGGTGTGAGTTTGAGCCAAATCGTTCCATAAATAATTTTCGAAAAGAAAAAAAACGATACCAGCGCCACCTAGCGGGGCTAAAACCACCTCAGAAACCTTCGTAGGCTCATGCACAGCAACTTTTCTAAAGATCATCACATGATCAAATGCATAGTTTACGATTTTATAAAGGACATAGACACAAATATTCATTTTTATATATATAGATATATATATATATTTGCTTCTATATATATATATTGCTAACGCCAGTATTACCCGGGACCTGCCGACCCTCACTCCATAGACTCCGTCTAGACCAACCAAAAGCTAAAATAACAGGCGTTGCCTGGCTGTCTCTCACACCTTACTGACCCAACCAAACTAACCGCTCCTTCACTAAAACCAACGCACAACATTAAGTCCCAACTCAACCTACCCGCCACTGACCCAAAATTGTAGCCTATAAAATAAGGGCCTTTTTTATATATTCGAATCGTGAGTTATGGTGACGAGTTCAAACATAAATCCCAAACTTTCTAAGTTTATCCCGAATTTTCCAATTTTTTAGGTTCTTCCCCGGACTACTACGAACACTTTACAAAATGAGCCCAATCGGTCCAGCCGTTTAGCTGTGAAAAGGTAACAGACAGGCAGACAGAATTACTTTTAAATTTATAATATTAGTGTAGAAGTATAGTAGGTTATATATAACATTTTACTTTAAGTTATAAGGGTGTTTTCAAGACTTACTACCTAACTATGTTTCTCCACACTATTTATTGAAAATAAATCACATTGATGTCAGATAAACCCAAGCCAAATAATAATACATAATCTTTATTCGCACATTTTGGTAGAATCATACAGTTCACGCGCCACACTTCTATTGAATTCCTTTATATATTTTTTTATTCTTGTTTTACATTTCCACTTGAATAAGTTCGCATAAAGGATAATTTTCGCATGGAAAACGCCAAGATTTTTTTTATCAATCCTTGCAAATATTTGTGTAGAGTTTTTTAGTACACACATAACAACATTTTATTTATTATTACTACACTGAAACACAAAATAAAATTTTGCATGCATTCCTAGATTTATACAAATAGTCCATGTAAAAATGGAAGAGTGTTATCGATTGCAATAAAACAGTTCAGAAAATGAAATATAAAGAAAACAATAGAAAATTCTCTACGAATCAAATGGCACTCCAAGAAGAATGCAGCACACTTCACGAAAAGTGAGATTTAACCGGTAGTGATCGCCTTCGACAAAGGTTAACAACGGTTCTAAAATACGGATTTTCCACGAAATTTGATAGCAAAAATTTTTCTACCAGCCATTAGCTATCACTTCACTCTATGTGAAGTGCATAAAGAAACATCGGCAGTTTTTACACCATCACTATAAAAATATACATTACCGATTTTTCTAATTCCACACTGGAAAATAGTAATAGGAGTTCAGATTTGTTGGGTCTATAGTTCAGGTACTTAAAGTCGTTGACTGCACGAGGCAGAAGGCATTGAATTTATAAAAATTTATTCCCGTTATCTGTTTTCTGTTTGTCAAAATTTCACAAACGCTCGTGGATGCCTGTTAGATGATGAACTGTAATGGGGTTCTCTTACCTTCTTACTTTGGTGGCGCAACGATTCGAAGTCAACAGCCGCGTGCATCAACATAATAACTTTTTGTAATATAAGTGGGCCAAAAAAAACAATCTTTGATATAATCGGTCTGTCGAAAACAAAGTTCAAGCAACACCTGACAGTCGTAAGTTCTTTGTTTTTGCTTCTAAAACTATAAAATATTGTAATTGACCAAAAAAGCCAATGAAAATTTTATATTTTATAATATAATATAATATATTTTCTACTAAAAGATCCGTATTATCAAAAATCCTTCTACTTATAATATGCTGGGGAGTACACGCTACAGATATCGGTTTGCTTTGAATTATCGCAAAACAATACATTATATTGGTTAGGAAATTGCAAAAAAATGTAACATATTATTCGAGTTATATAAGTTTTTGATGAAACCGGCAAAGACTGGATAAACAAACCTTGGTTATACAAAAGTTGTGAAAAATTAACCTACCATTGCAGTATTAGAAATTAAAATAGCTATTAGCTCCGAATGTTATGGTGGATAAATAAAAAATGGTGTAAAATGCATCCATTTGCATTGTGTTCTAACCAATAAAAGAGCAATAAAAAGGGAAAATTTAACAACAGCAAAAAAACATAACTTTGAAGCACTCAAGTAAAAAAAGGAAAAGTAGTATTAAAAATCGAATTGCATTCAGGACTGGTGAACTGAATGCACTACTACAATGCAAATATGAAGGTGAAAATAAGATTGTAGAACATGTATTTAATGGTGCAATTGCGTTGCCCTTTTAAGAGCATTCATAAAAGATTTGGTTTCTTACTTACTCGTATTGTGCATATTATGTATTAAATTTAATTGCCAAATTCACAACTCTTAACCAAGGTTTTGTAGTATATTGTGCGAATATGTATCAGCAATATTTCTAAGAAAAGATTTTCCATATTTCTAAGCACTACGCCCTGTGTTCATGCACCGGAACCTATTCATGATTTTGGTGTATGCATATTATTTCTATTTTGGATTGATTGAGTAAAATTTTATTCGCAAAAGCATAGGAATCGATACATTAAGAAATAAGTTAACAAAGTAGCTGAATTTAGAGAAAGCGGTATTGCGCTATTGGTGTTTTTTTTTTCAAGATAAATGTAGTGCTAATTTAAGTAACAATAGTTTATATTAGCTTGCAATACATTCATTGTAAAAATTAATATGAACTGCTCCATAAGATACAATGATTGTGTTAAAAAGTAAAACCAGAAAAAAATTAAACAGAGGATAAACACTCGACTTGTGCTGGAAAGTGGCTCTGAACCAATATTCAACACTTAGAAGTAAAAGTAATTTGTCTAACTGAAAAACTCTCATTGGTCCATTGGATCCCTCACAAAAGTTGACTCAAACCATATTGAAAGTGTTATCTATAGTTTTATACACGAATATAATCTCAATAGAAAATCACCCATTACACCAAAAATTTAAATGGAAAAATTGGCAAATTTTAATTTTCCAATTGTTTCACACGTTACCTACTCCATTGTCCCCTTTTAGTTAGAGTGGATCAACGATCATTTGCTTGGGTTTCCCTTTTTTCCTCTTTTTTTTGGCACAAAAAAAATGGAATTGGATTTTCCAAAGTAGCCGAACTCAATTTTCGAGCGCTTGCTTTGATTGGTTTTTATTTTCTTCGTATACGACGATTTCCTTCACAATTGACCATAGCTATTGATAGTCAATCCAGGAGACAAACATTTTTATTAGTAAACTTATATTATTTTTTATTGTTCCATTTTCGTAGTTTTTTTATCACTAGTAATAGATAATATAATAGTAATAGATTTGAAACTATAAAATCGACATTCAGTAGCAAAAAACAATTAGTTAGAAACCAGTTTTTACAACGGCTTATCAACCAAAGTATCCCTTGTCGGGTTTTGCATTGAGATATTGAGATATAGACATATTGTCAATCTCCACGGTCCGAGTTGACCCGAGATAGTTGAAGGATTCCACTACTTCAAATTAGCGTTCCACTATTTGAATTGAGGGACCAATGTTGGATCTTCTACTCGCAGACGTGGGCACTATGTACTTTGTTTTGCTCTCATTTATATGCAGCCCCAGATTTCGTACCGCCCGCTCGAACTTGATGAAAGTTTCCTGTACAACTCTTCGGTTTCTACAAATGATGTCGATGTCGTCTGCGTAAGCCAGTATCTGAATGTACTTATAGAGGATTGTTCCTCTCGCCGTTACGTCAGAGTCTTGGATCACTTTCTCAAACGCCAGGTTGAAGAGGACACAGGCCAGTTAATCCTCTTGTCGGAACCCGTTATAGATGTTGAATGGGCTTGATAGTGATGCGGATATTTTTACTTGGCTTATAACATTGGTCATGGTCTACCTAAATAGTCGTATCAGTTTATTTGGAATGCCGAATTCCCTCATGGCTTTATAAAGTTCTACTCTGCCTAAGGGTGTAAATCTTATCAGTTGTTGATTTGCTGGGATGAAGCCACACTGGTATGGACCAATTATGACTTTAGTGTATGGGGTTATACTGTCTTAAGGGATAGAGGGGAAAATCATATACGCGAAACTCAACAACGTTATACCACGGTAATTGCTGCATTTTGTGATATCTCCCATCTTATGTATGGGGCACAGGATGCCTGTTCGCCAGTCTTCTGGCATAGCTTCTTCCTCCCATACTTGCACTATTATTTCATGAATTTCTTGGTGTAATGTGGGGCCTACTATTTTTTTCAGTTCCGCTGGGATCCCGTGACCTTATTATTACTAAGCCGATTTATCGCTCTGCTAACTTCGTCTATGCTTGGTGGCGGCAGCATAGTATGATCTTCGGTCATTGGTGGAGCCTCCAATTCCTCAGTTAACTGCCCATTTAGCAACTCATGATAGTGCTCTTCCCATCGCTCTAAGATGCCTTTAAAATCGGTGATCAGATTACCCTCTTTGTCCTTGCAGTATGTGCAACGCGATGTATATTGCGTCATACCGCGGACTCTTTGGTAGAACTTCCGCGCCTGGTGCGGTCCTTGCTCTCTGTATTATTCTAGTTTACGCACGAGATTCTTCTCCCAGGCTGCTTTCTTTCGCCGGTGAACTGTTTTTTCATATCTTCTGAACTCTTTATATTCATCTTCGCGTGCCCGCGTTCTATGACATTGTTGCATTGCGCGGTACGCAACATTCTTACGTTCAGTCGCTCGCTTACATTCGTCATCGAACCAGTTGTTCCGATCTCTACGACTACTGTCAAGGCACATAATGGTCGTTAAATATTAGGATGAAAGAAGAAAACAAAGACACCTTTCTTGGTAATGATTTTAATTTTAAGAATTTGCAAAGAGCTATAAACCTCATAAAACATCATAAAAGTTAGGATTATTGTAAAGTAAGAGTTTGAATGTACATCCGGAGTTCTGTCCGGGCAATCTCAGCGGTGTGGCAAATGAAATCCATCATGACATGTTTGACAAGAAAGAGTTTTTTGATTAAAGATCCAACAACATGCAATCAAAAAGTTTGCCAAATGTAATTACAGGTTGATGATGATGTATCGAGGGAGTTGTATGAATGTTCGAAACAAACAAGAGGACAGCCAGACGAGTATGCTTACTGTCAAAAAGTATTTTGTCATCGCTGCAAAGTGTTACATCAACAGCGATACTATCCTTAGGAGGTGTGAAATTATTAATTAACCTGTGCTCGTTAATTGTAATTTCGTACGTTAGCACTTACGCAAAGTTTACCAAAGCTTATCATCAATTTGTGTGTTAGTGTCTAATCTTAGTTTGAGTTTCAAATTGACAATTGACAAAATTGTAATGACCAGACATTGAACAGTCCTATTGGTCAGCCCCAACAATATCCCAAAAAAATCATTAAAAGTTTTGTTAATATTTTCAAAAATCAAGTCATTAGTCTTTAGTTCTTTTATTATGGTGAGAAGCTGCTTTGGTTTTCTTGCAAAGCGTATTGTTTTGTTGTTTTATTATGATACTGTTATCTGCATTTTTAAGAGTTTATTCGTCTTTGTAAAACAGTATACATGATATTGCTACAAAAGATGTTAGATGACATTCGAAAATCACATTATAAAACTTAAGTTACGCCTAAGGTTAATTTCCACCAATTTTGCAGAAAGTATACTAACAAACTGAATGCCTTTATGTTCACTTATAATTTAACTGAGGACGATTATCATATGACAAATGTAGTGAAAAGTTATTCCCGTTTTACCGTTTTTAAAGAAAATTCCACTCTAAATTAAACATTCCAAAAAAACTGGTCACATATTTCGCACAGCCATCTTCGTAGCACGTACAGAAAATTTTAAATGTCAAAGATGTATTAAGGGGTAGAAAAGTTCATTCGTTTTTCCCTTCTGCAAATGACGCGCTTAGCACTAAAGAACCAATAACTAGAGAATTTATTGGCAAACTCACTTAACATTTTTTATTTGAAACGTACGTGTTATCATTGCGCAATTGTATATGATGCTGAACGCGGTAAGAAAGGAAAGGAAATGAAAACGTTATTTCGGTTGTTGTCCAATTGGACCATTTTTAATTTGATATTTGTCTCTTCTTTTTACATCGACACGTATTCGTTAGTGTGAAAAGGTAGTGAAATATTTGCTCTCCCGAAAGACATGTGACGTGCAACATGATGCTTCGATTGAGATGTGGACATAGACGCGCTTGGAAGTGCGACATCATGTATTTATATCGTTGGCTACGGGATGGTAACCATTTAAATGTACAAAGCTTCTGTTAGATTGTTTTTTTTATAAACAAAAAAAAACAAATTAAAGCAACTTGCTCTTTTTAATATGAAATTTTAAATGTTACAAAAAATAACATCCAGAAGGATGCATGCATGCACTCTTAGGTTGTCCGTGCCATGTAAAGAAAGTATGCACATGATATTAAGATTACTCGTTTATGTGTGGTCGTCGTTTAGAGCTAAAATAATAACTTCATCTGAACTAATTGTATACTAACATAAATGTACGTTAACGTCTATAACTTAACCAAGAAATTCTAAATGGTTTTAAAAATATAAATGTCTTTTCTATTATGCCTTCTGAAGTACTATTAAGTAGATACACACAAAATCTGTATGTAATTTATGAATTGTTGAAACACAACATCTTACGAACAACAACAAGGTATACATACGTAACTTTTGAACCCAACTAGGAGCATTGTATGAAAATGAATGGAAGTTACGTATTTTTATTTTTTTTTCACTAAATTTATCTTATTTTTACACCATAAGAAATAGTTTACACAAACTTTTTTGGAAACTTTTCGAGATTTTCTAAATTCCTTTGATTTTTTGTAAAGTTGAAAAAAATAGAAAAAACGGAGGAATCTTGTGGAATAAATGTGGGATTTTCAGTTTTTAGAAAGGGGAATAAGTGGGAATAAAAAGAACCCGAATTTTCTAAGCTGATGAAACCATCTCTAAGAAATTAATTGTACTTTCAATAAAAACAACGAACTAAAGGGTTTCAGTCAAAAGAACTACTTTGCTTCTGCAATAATTCCAATTAATGATGACAGCGTACAAGCGTTGTATCCTTGTAAAAACCGAATATTGAATAAATTCAAAAACTCTCAATGCAATTTATGTATTATACGAGTACTTTTATTTCCTGTCAAAGGCACTTTGCAATCATATTGCCATTGGACGCAGTAATCGCCTTGCAAACTAATTTAGCTTCTTAACTCCAAAGAAATAATTTAATGCAATACAGATATTTTTGGCAGTCTTTTTGGGCTTTGGGCAGCACCAAATATCTTTTGCCAGAATTTATGATGACTTGAAATGAGAACTAATTGCAATAAATTTCTTTTGATTTCTAGTAAGCTATTATATGCTACTTTGTGTAGTAACAATTTATGTCTTAATTGCTGCAGGCCATGATAAAATAAATTCCTTTCGTATTGCCATAATAAATAATAGAAGCAAGAGCATTACTTATGGTCTCTAATATATTCTGAAGGATAGATGGTTCTCCACAACAAATTTGTTTTAGAAAATTTGATTTCAAAGCAAAGTTCTGTAAGACACTTTTAACATGAATGAAATTACAATATCTAATGTTTTCAATAATTATGAACTTTTTGTTTATCAAATATGAGTATAAAGTAGTGATAAGATACAGTGAAATTTAGAGAGTGAACAGCAGCTGAGAACTGTTTATTTACTCTGTTTTTTGTCCAAAAATATACATGCACAACCCAAATGGTCGCAAGAAGCTAGGCCTTGGACCGCAACGGTCTGTCGCGACGAATATTATTATTATTATTTTTAGAAGAAATTGTAGGTATAGTTATTATAGAGAGAGCAGGGAAGGTCCAAGCTTGTTTGGCACCCTGTGCAAACCTCACATTTTACGGGACAAAAAAAGCCTAAATGGAAGTTTGAAATATGTGTACATATAATATCGCAATAGCAGCATGGAAGATTCGTTCGCAGATGGTGCTAACATACTACTCGAACGGCTAAATTCAAACGGGTAGCTGCAACTTTTGACGAATCATTAGCCAGAATTGATGGAGACGTCCCATAACTGACTCGAAAAAACATGTTTTTTCTGCTAGATGGTGCTTCTTGCCACAGTGGATGTAATTTTACTTGAGTTTTAAGTGGACATTATCTAAACCAATTTTTTTTACCCATATGGCAGACACTGCGACCTGAACAATCTTTTGTAATTTATAGTTTATTTCCATAATTTACGATAGTAAATCTTTAGGTGTAGAATTTCACAATTTTTCTTGCTGTCAAGCTTATTTCCTTGTGAAAGATGTGTCTCCTTAACCAATATGTAATGTAATGCTGGACATATTAAAACCGATACATTAGTAGAACCGGTTCGGTTTTTTGGCCATCTAGGTGACTGGATCTAAATCTTCCAGATATTTTTGTATGGGGAAGAATGAAAGAGATGGTATATTCTACAGAAATAGAGACTGTAGAACAGCTAAGAAGGGGGATTTAAGATGCATGCAGCATGCATGCAGACGATTGCAATGTACTGATACAAAACAAACTTGAAAAGTTAAAATTTATATTACAAACTTTTTGTTTTAGACCTGCTCCAGTTAAGCGAATATATAAACGTTGTGCTGTGGATTTGTAGAAAACTGAATAGGCTATAATACGGCATTATTCCAAAAAAATATATCAAAAGGCATTTTTAGAGATAATCGCGTTTGAAAATACATTTAAAAAAAAATTATTTTTAATGTTGATGACCTTCATGTCGGCAATTGTTTTAAGAATTTAAAAAAATGTGAATTTTTTGATCTTAAAGATTTTATTTTCTTTAAAAAAACCAACAGCTAGAAGCGTTCAAGAGTTACAGGCTGTGAAGTTACGCAGGGTCAACAGTGTGTTTCTTCTCATTAAAACGGTACGAACACCACAGGGAGTGAAAATAGAACTCCCTCTCCAATACGTTTTTTTCTCGTTATTAACTAATGGATGCATTTAAGTAATTGCCACCCAAAATGATATACCCTGTATAACTAAAAATATATATATATTTGCATTGACACTAAGTAAGAATAAATGAAAAACTTTTATTTCAATTTATATTAGTCCAATTTTCCTATTCTGAATTAGTTATTGTTGGGAAATTCTGTCAATATCTCTACCACTTTTAATGGAGTAAAATAATAATAATAATTTACTTCCGTACTCGTCAAGTGGCAAGTGTATTAAATTATCTCAACATTCATAAATCTGCTGGGCCTGATGGCATTCCCGCTATAGTTTTGAAGAGTTGTTCTTCAACGTTGGCATTATTACCACTTCGCAGACTTTTCAATTTCTCTTATTCTTCTGGAGTCGTCCCAAGGAATTGGAAAACAGCCTTTATCCAGCCTGTTCCTAAAAAAGGCGAAACGTCATCCCTTTCCTCGTACCGATCCATTGCACTAACATCTATACTCTCCAAGGTCATGGAAACCCTGATCAATCGTAAGCTTATGCAATACCTTGAATCACGTGAAATCCTTAGTGACCAGCAGTATGGTTTTCGTAGTCAACGTTCTACAGGTGAACTGATGGCTTATCTCACTGAAAGTGGAACCAGTCTATTCACAAATTTGGTGAAAGTAAAGTTATTGCACTTGATATTTCCAAGGCATTTGACAGAGTCTGGCATCAAGCTCTTTTGTCGAAAATGAATGCTTATGGAATTAATAACACCCTGCTCAATTGGACAAGTAACTACCATTCTGACCGTTCAATCCAGGTCGTATTGTACGGATTCAAATCCAATGTTCACCGCATAAACAACGGTGTTCCTCAAGGCTCTGTTTTATCTCCGACACTCTTTCTAATTTTCATTAATGATCTTCTATCCACCACCTCTAATCCAATCCGTTCTTTCGCTGATGACAGTACTCTGCTCGCTTTCTGCACGACCCTTTTCGTTACAAGTGGAACTTGAACAACAACGTATGTTAAGCACGTTAAATTCTGACCTTGACAGCATAACAAGGTGGGGACTACACAATAGAGTTGAATTTAACGCTTCTAAAACCCAATGCTGTCTTCTGTCGTCTAAGCGTAATTTAAACCTCCAACCTTTATCCATGAATGGTTCTTGCATCAAAGAAACTGAACAATTCTCAATTCTCGGTATGTGCGTCAACAACAAGCTTCGTTGGAATGACCACATATTTGCCATCGCCAAAAATGCTGCGAGATGCTTAGGTTTCCTAAAACGGTGCAATATGTACTTCACTCCTTCAGATCTGGCTACTATTTACAAGGTGTATATTCGCCCTAAACTTGAATACAACTGCATTGTCTGGGCAGGTGCTCCCAAGACCATATTGCATCTACTAGACAGAGTTCAGAGCCGCGCGTTAAAACTTATTGGTGATGTACATATCGCGAAAACAATCGAATCGCTTGAACATCGTAGGAATGTTTTAGCATCACTGTCACTGTTTTATCGCTTTTTCCACAAGCGGTGTTCAAAAGAAATATCCAGATGCATCCCGCCTATTCTCCAACCCATCCGTAATACCCGTGCCTCAACTCAAGCTCACGGGTCTACCATTAAGCCTATCTTCGGACGTACTAACCAATTCAGAGATTCCTTCTTAAGCCGCACGATAGTTATAAGGAATGATTTGCCTGATTCTGTGTTTCCGCATTTTTATGATCTGCAGTCGTTTAAGACACGCGTGCATAGACATTTCATCTTTTTCTCTCCCTAATTTTCTAACGCCCACGCTGTGCTAAGCATTATAAGGGTGCAAACCCCTTTAGCGTGTGTACATTATAAAAAAAATAATAATAATAAAAATCCCTCGCTTTTGCTCCTTTGGCGTTCAAAAAAGGCTGTGCATAAAGTTGCATCAAGTTTGAGCAACTATATTTCCTTATTTTTGAAACGAATTATAAAAGTCATTCCTGTAAAGACCCAACAATGTGTCGACTTACTCGACCACGAGAATTGTTTATTACAATTTTGCCAACGATCTACTACGCTGAGTACATCGGTTCTCGTCCGATCATCGACATTAATCAGCGTGTGTACTTAGATGGGGGGACCATTAAAAATACGAAACAACTCGATGGTTGCTTCATTCGGGTAGACTTTTGTATATTACAATATAAATGAAGTGTAATGGAAACATTTCTTTAAAAATTAATTTATTTGCACTTCTACTGCAGCAATGACAACATGAATTGGGACGACACAAAGTAGCATATCATATCATACTCTATAAATCATTAGGAATTTGTTGCAATTATTTTTCTTATTTCAAGTCATCATAAATTCCGGCAAAAGCTGTTAGGTTTTGTATTGCCCAGAGCTCCAGTGGACTGCCAAAAGTATTCATATTGTATTCCTTTTGAGTGCGCCTTGGCGTTAAGCTGCTACATTAGCAATGCGAAGACTGCAGTTAAATGGCAACATAAATGCAGCTGTTGCATTGAGAGTAATGATGATTCAATTGATTTCTTAATGTTATACAAATTGCTTTGCGAAATTTTTTATAATAAATACAAAAAAAGTTCATTTGAGTAACAAAGGACCCCATTTTTAAATTCTCTATATTAACTTCGCGTGCACGTGGCTGGCTGGCTGGCTGATCAGATTTTCTGATCAATTTTTAACCCACTTCCCAAAGCCCAATTTTATTGAAATTTTTGCACACATATATATTTCCGGTGACAATACTTTCTATTAAAATTTAAGGCCCCTCGGAGTCAGTTTTCTTAAAATTGTATACAAATGTGTATCTCCGATGGACAACACTTTTTGTAAAAATTTTGGAGACCCAACAAATTTTTTAAAAAAATTAACCCGAATTTTTTCAAATTGTATACACGCTGTTTTCTCCGACGGACAAAACTTTTTGTAAAAACTTTGGAGACCCCGGGCACCATGGTCGTGTGGCCCCATACAAATTTTTTTAAAAATTAACCCAACTTTCTTCCAATTTAACACACGGGTGTACCTCCGATGGACAACACTTATTGTGGAAATTTTGCAGACGCCGGGCCCTGGGGTCGTGGGGCCTCACACAAATTTAAAATAAAAATTAACCCGATTTTGGTAAAATTTTTTACGCATGTGTATCTCCGATAGACAAAACTTTTTGGAAAATTTTTGAGCGAATGGGCCCTGAGGCCCGAGGGGTGCCCGTGTAAATTTTTTAAAAATTAGCCCGATTTTCTTCAAATTTTAATCATATGTTTATTCCAATGGACAAACGTTTTTGGAGCGAATGGGGGCCGGGGGCGGGGTCATAAATTTTTTTTAAAAATCTTAGCCCGATTTACTTTGAATTTTAAACATATGTGTATGTCCGAACTTTTTGTAAATTTTTTTTTATTTTTTCCCATACAAATTTTTTTTAAACATGTTTATCTCCGGTGAGAATAGTTTTTGAAGAATAATATTTTCAAATTTTTTTCAAATTAACCCGGTTCAAAATTTGCACACATATGTATCCCCTATTAGAGAATTTACATGAAAAATTGTAGTTTATATGGGTTGTTTTTTTTAATTTTCTCTATTACCTTCGCGTGCCCGTGGCTGGCTGGCTGGCTGGTGGGCAGAATCTTGTGGTCAATTTTTAACACACTTCCTAAAGTCCGATTTTATTCTTATTTGGCACACATGTGTATTTTCTATGACAATACTTTCTTTTAAAATTTGGGGCACCTCAGGCTTCAGGGTCGGGGAGCTCCCATACAAATATTTTAAAAAATTTACCAGATTTTCTTCAGATTTTATACGCATGTGTATCTCCGATAGACAACACCTTTTGTAAAAATTGGGAAGTGATCCAGCCATCGTAGATACACCTATGTTGAAAATTTAAGGAAGATCGGGTTTATTTTAAAAAATATTATACGGGCAACCCTCGCAGGGCTCAATTACTCCAAAAAATTATACGGATTTTTTTTATTATATTATATAAAAAGTGCTGTCACCGGAAATACGCATGTGTGCAAAATTTCCATAAAATCGGGCTTTGGGAAGTGGGTTATAAATTGATCGCAAGATCTGTGCAGCCAGCCAGCCACGTGCACTTGAAATTAGTATAATAATATTCGGCGACAGACCAATGCGGTCCAAGGCCCAGCTTATCGCGACCATTTGTTATTGTGCATGCATATTTTTAGACACAAATGGAAGGGACCTACAATTTAAGGCCGAATCTGAGCGGCGAATTGAGAAGCTTTCAGTGAGAAGTCATTACTCTCGGAATGTTTGTCACCCATTCGCGAGACATCGTGGGATTCGTGGGACATCGTTTGGTGTTACTGGGATTCGAACCACGAACCCCTGCTCAGTAGCCATGCGCTTTTCCACTGAGCCACGGCGCCCATCGAAGTTAGCAGAGAGAATTTAAACACACATTAAAATGTTTTAAAGGCAAAATAATACATTTATTGTTTAATACTTTTTTTTATTTATCTTAAGATACATGTAAAAGTCAACTCTACATCATTTGTGGCTACTTTTGTGGTAAAATTTACGCGAGTATGTACGTAGTTTTAGAGACTTTTCATCCAACAAAAATATTATAAGTATTGGTTACAGTAGATAATAATTAAATTATTTGTATTATTGTGCTTCCCACCTCCGCATTAAAAATTCAGCATATTTTGTGCGTTGTCGTAATTACGTAAAATGTTTTCGTTTCTAGTAAATATCTCATTTTGTACTTACCAAACAAAAATCTAGACGAACCACTAGGATAAGTTACATTATGTAGCTGTAAACTTTCATCATCACAAAGCACGAAATTTTTTTTTGGGGCTACTAGCGAAGGAAAAATAATAATTTAACAATAATATCGCCTCCACCATCGAACCCTACTCAAACACTTCCAATCATTACCGCGTTGAATTTTGGTGACCGTATTATCTCCAGAAATTGATAAGTCATTTGGCCGTCTCCTTCATGGGATTTGGCGCAGATAAGACAGAGGCTTTTATAATAAGCACACGCTAATGAAATTGCACTTCATAACGCATAGGCAAAGCGTTGACCTGAAATATTGGGATATAAAAAAAAGAGAAAGTATTACGGTGTGTTTTAGTATCAAAGAATGACGAAGCCAGATAAATAGCAAAAAAAGTGTTGTGGTGTGTATTAGTATCAAAGAATGACTATGACAGATAAATAGCAAAGTTTTGTATTGATTGCTGATTATTAACTGATGAGCTAACATACATATATGTTTTCCAAATATTGAAATATATTTTTTAAAAAAATGGAGATGTGGGTGAGCACAACACGACTTTATTTTACTGGCGTGGCCGGAATCTTCAGAAAATTTATATTAAATTTTTTTTTTTAAAAAAAATTTAACTTCGAAGGAATTCAAACACAAGCTAGAACCAGGGGAATAGACTCCTCTATTATAGGATGGGTCATGAACATGCTAAAAGATAGGAAAATTCAAGCCTCGTTCGGTGACGAGCTTATCACAGTAGCGGCAACCAGAGGCTGTCCACAAGGCGGAGTCCTATCACCACTTATATGGCTACTGGTGATGGACCAACTACTAGACAGAATAACTTATCACAAACATTAGCGGATGACCTAGTCCTAATGGTGCGTGGTAAATTCTAGAGTTCGATAGAAGAACGCATGAAATTCGCTCGCAAACTAGTAAACGAATGGTGTAGTGAGGTTGACCTAAGTGTTAACCCAGACAAATAGAATGCACCGTAACTCTTCCAACATTAAGATTCCACGGCAAAACTCTCCAAACAATGCCAGAAGTCAAATACCTGGAAGTTCAACCAAAAACTTACATGGAACTCTCATATGTCAAACATTACCAACAAAGCTAATTAAGCTTACTTCACTTGCCAACGCATGTTCAGCAACACGTTGGGAATAAACCCCAAAATGACACTATGGCTATACCAAAGCATTATCAGACCCAGAGTCTCATACGCAGCCTTGATATGGTGGCCAAAGAGAGAGCAATCTACGACACGCTCAAAACTGAATAAAATTCAGAGACCAATTTGTCTAAGTGCAACATGTATCGACTTGTCCAACGGCAGCTCTTGAAAAGCTCCTGAGACTCCACCACTTCACTTACACATCAAAAGCTAGGCTGGAAACAGAGTCACACACTTAATATAACAAACCAAATTAAAGCAAATAAACCAGGACATACAACCATCAGTAACAAAATCTACATAGATAGTGGTATTGTTCTTCGATCAGACTCAATGATAAAAACAACTTATTTCCAAAGGAACTTCACAATAAGAATACCAGAACGAAATCAAGTTGAAAATATCATAAACAACCTTCCCCATGATCCATCTATCTGGTACACCGACGGATCTAAAAGAGAAACAGGGACGGGTACACGAGTATTCGGGCCTAGAACCACAATACGAGTACCGCTAGGAAAATCTCCAACCGTCTTCCTCAGCCAGCCTGCACTATAGAATGAATTTAAAAAAGACTTACAAGAACCGAGATCTACATGATCTATGACAGCCAGGACGCATTGCATTGCAGTTTTCAACTCCGTAACAACTTGGAGCTGCTACTGCCACCTAAACGAACTGGTCAAAACCAACAAGATCACCTTAATGTGATCTCCCAGCCATTCAGGCATCGAAGGAAACGAGGCAGCAGATTCTGTGCAAGAGAAAGCGCAGAAGGAATTTTCACTGGCCCCGAACCAAGCCTTGCCTATTTTACAAGCCACCTCAAGACCAAAATAAATGAGTGGGTAAATATCGCAATCGAAGCAGAATGGGAATCATCAAGTGGGATGAGACAAACCAAAAAGCTTCTCAAATACAACATAAAAGACATAAACAAGGCAGTTTAGTTAAGCCGCCATGCACTCAGATCTCTTGTCTTGTACATGACACGGCCCCTTTAACGGCCAATTAATAAAAATGGGAAAATCCCAAACGAATCGCTGCTGCGCCCCAACCAGGAAAAGATCAAGGCTCACACAATTCCATGTCAAAATGTCAAACCGATCGCCCTGGCAAATATGGTGGCATTCATAAAGGAACTAAACAACCACATATTGCTATAAATATCTGGGATGGACAATAGATCTCAAGGTCGAAGTGCACAACGCTTCTCAGCCCACCAACAATAACAATAACAATAACAATAAATAATAATAGTACTTTGTTTTCGTCGTCTGTTGTTTTCATGTGAGTTTTTTTTTCATATGAACGTTTTTCTGGTTCACTCAGGAAAGAGAAATTTTTCCGAATGTATCTATACATACCTATATAAATAAGTCAATATACTACATAAATAAAATGTACAAATAAGAAATTAACCTTAGGTAAAAAAAACGAAGTTAATGTAATTCCGTGTACAAACCGACAATTTTCAAATTATATGAATGTGTTCTCAATACAACACACTTAAACAATAATAGTATACGAGTACATATACGAGTTTAGAAAATTTAGATTCGAAAATTTAAATTGAAATGTGATTGGTTTTTGGTCCATGCTACACTTGCTTTGGCTCATTAACTTTGTCTAAACGGTATTTAAATTGTTATTACGTACAACTGTTATTTAATGTAATCTGATTGGTGGTAAATAGTTTTGTGGTTTATTCTGTGCATAATTATTGGGTAAGCAGTGTTGACAGTACGCAAATAAAGCAAAGTTTTACTTCGTTGCAAAAAATGGTCGAATGGTTGAACAAAATCAATAAAGCTGCTGCTTTAAATTTGCCTAAGCAGGTTAATCTGTTTCCAATTTTTTAGTAAATATATGAATATGTACCTAGGTGTAGGGCAATAATTTTAGGTGCTCGTGTTGATTAAGGTTTTTATAAATTTAAAAAGTACCCTAGTGCTATAAGATCTAACAAGAAAACCTCAAGATAAAACTCATTTATAAGGAATAACTCATTGTATGATAACTATTATTCTATCCCAAAAATGTTATGAACTATAAATTAAAGTATTAAAGTATTTGTATGTTATAATAACGAATAATAAGAAGTAAATATTTAAGATCTTTTCAAAAATTTGAACAACGGAATAAGCGAACGAAAGAAAAAGAACAAGATTTTCCCCAGAATAGAACAACTACCGAATTCATTTTTGTTCTAACTCAATAATACGCAACAATAACATTGTTCTTCAAAGACTTTAGAATAACAATAATAAAATAAAAACAACCCATAAAAATTCAAATTTTTCTTGTAAATTCTCTATTCGGGGATACACACACACACACATACACACTGCGTGCTCGTTTTGTGGCAAAATCATCCACCAAATGCCGCAGCGGCAGCGAATAGCGCTGCTCACAAAGCACAGAGCTCATACTTTGCCGTGATCTGATGCGATATAGCGATATTTAAAAATTGTATATTGTGGTCCTCAAGGGGCCGATCGCTCCAAATTTCTACAAAAAGTGTTTTCCATTGAAGACACACATGTATACAAAATTTAAAGAAAATCGGGTAAATATTGTAAAATATTTGTATGGGAGCCCCCCGACTCCGCGGCCCGATGGGCCTCAAATTTTAATAGAATGTATACATGTATGCCAAATTTCAATAAAATCGGGCTGTAGGAAGTAGGTTAAAAATTGATCGCAAGATTCCATGACACACAAATCCACAAACCCACAAACCCACAAGCCCACAAATTCACAAACCCACAAACCCACAAACACACGGGCAAGTGAAGTTAATATAGAGAATTTAAAAAGGTCTATGGCTTAGGGGCAGAAAAGTCCATAAAACGCCTTTTCCATAAGTGAGCCAAGATTTAAGAGAGCATTAAAGTCGAAAATTACGTATACACGACAAAAGCAGGCAGTCTAAAAAACATCTATATCCGGTGCTTAGAAATCTTTTATTCTTTTAGGCGGAACAGAATATATTTGGGTCTGGATAGAATTCTTAAGAATGTCAAAGGTGTCATTATTTTGTACTTTTAACAAACGGTGTTAACTTAACACTAAACCTAATTTTTTGCAAGAGGTTTACTTAGAAATAAAAATAAATATTATCAATGGTTATGTGAAAATTAAATCAAGACAATGTTGTAAGACGTTTTCCAGTTATGACGTAAATGTTTCATTATTTTTTGATGTAAATTTTTCATTAAAAGTATAAGGATTCCTTTCGTAGAGAAAGGCATTCACTTACTTACTTCATATTTATTACTACCGTATTACTTGTCATTGAACACGAGTGTCCTTTCATTCGTATAGTTCCAATAAAAACAAACCCCGAATTGCAAGACTGAGCAAGTAACAAAGAACAAAAAAATTTAAATTAGCAGTAGGTACATTTGACGTTCAAATGATATAATTAAAAACATCAGGTTTACTTGTCTCACCGAGAACACAATCAATCATTTAGAAAATCAATAGAAACTTTTATGGTCGTCCGTCATTTTCGAATTGCAATATAAATCAATAAAAGTGATATGTAATTTTATATGAGTGAATACCGACAAACTAAATCCAGAATAACACAATGGGGTATCCTGCGGTAGAGTTTAATCAAAATGTCATCAGGAAAAGTAGCTTACATCTGTCTTTGTCACCGCCATTACTTCACCATAAATAGTTGTGGTTGATGTGATAAAAAAAAGAAAGCCACACCAGAGTCCATTGCACTCATTCCCAGTGAGTTCACTATTTAATCTCTCCGTTATCTTTAAAGAGCAAAGGACCTGATTTAATTTAAACGATCCAAATTCTTCGATCGTTATTATATTCCTTCCCAAAATGTTCCTTCTTAGTCTGAAAAAGGCACGGCATCTACAAAGTCATCTTCTTCCAGGTAGGACTTGTTCATTGGTATCAATATCAGTCCTAACTTGAACATATGATTTTCAGTAAGTAAACTGACCTTCCTTCTAGATACTTGCCCGTATTGCAAATAATGCCGATACATTTTTTTATTGTATTGACGTGTAAATGTGTGTTAAGGATAATAAACATTAGAGATATCCCTATGTTCAGAGTATAGACTGTAGCCTGAGAGATAATTTGTATTTTAAAATTTTTTTATTTAACTTGATTTTTCTTGTATGACGGTTTTTTCGACATCTTTGAAGTCCTTTTTTACATGCCTTATATGTGACATAGAGAGTTGTGAGCAGCTCAACTTTAAGTGAAATTTCTGGTTTTATCTTTTATATAGGTCTCAACTTTTTTTAACTACCTACTATGCTACGGCGTTGATATTTGTGAGTAGCTAAGCCCCATTGAGCTTTTCTAAGATCCCGCGTCGCGTCACAAGTCGCGTGTGGCGCTTGAGCAATATCAACGAAGCAATACCAATTATAAATAATTGATAAGATAATCCACAATCTATTTTTACGACGAACGGAATGTGTATTTTGACACCATCCATTCACCATCCATTCACATACGACAAATGGAATGATTATTTTGACAAATGCTCTAAACAGCAACACGGAACCACTTTCAAACATTCACAAACTCTGTTTGCCGCTACAGAGTTTCTCTACCGCACTCCTCTTACGTAAAAATCTTTAGTAAACCTATTACTAAAAACAAGTTCTCCATCGGACGGAAGCTGCCACCCAAAAAAAAGCAACAACAGCTCTAAAAGAGTTTTAGTGATCAACAACTTTCATTGCCTTATATGCTCGTATATCTCAAAATGAATCAAAGTTTGGTAGGAAAACCCACTTTGGAGGCAACGATTTTCAAAGATTTTCCGATAACATATGGTATGGTATGGTCGTTATGAATTTTCAAAACGGAGAAACAGATTTGTAGGGCATATAGAACATAAAACTGTGAAAATTGCGAAAATTCGCAATTTGCTTCTTTAGTTTTTAATATTTGAAGTGTAATAATGTCATTGGTGCAAACGATTATTTGTTATCCTGGAGGATTTAGTGTCATGTCGGATAATTTTATCTGTTTTCTAACTAATTCACTAGTCACCGTTTTACATCTTCCTGTGCATTCTATTTGGTGTAAAAGTCCAAGTTTTTCGGAATCCTCAGGATAACAATTCGGTCGACGTGCCACGACAAAGTGAGATCAAAGTGTATTGACAGGTACCAACAGTCCCTCTAACCAACCTCTAAAATATTGATTAATATCATCACATACATAGTTACATAATCAAGTTAATTAAGGACACGAATAATAATATGACACCCTAAGGAAGTGCTAAAAAGCATATTAATTATTAGCTAGTAAAAATAAATTATTCGTAAAACTTCTCTCAGTTATAAAGCTAAAGATTATTTTTTGATCGGTTTTGTTAATTGATAACAAGACAAATCTCTAGAAAAATAACAGCAATTTTTCGTAATTATATTATTAAAAATATATATAACATTACATTTTATAAAACATTCACCATCATCATATTTGGTTCTACAACCGGTGTCCGCTCCTGGCCTCCCGCAAAAAATCTCTCCGCCGGTCCCGATTTCAAGCCGATGTCATTCAGCTTTCCCTCCATAAACTCTGGGCGTCCTGGTCTACGCCATCCTGGCGTGTTCCATAAATCCTACCGCAAAGGACTTTCCGATGAGGATCCTCTTCGCTCATGCGAGCTAGGTATCCTGCCCGCCGGAGCCTCTTCACGATGTCGACATCGCGGTATCGCTAGTTGATCTCATCGTTATAGAGTCTCCGGAATCGTCCTTCCTCATATACGGACCCAACAATTGTCCGTAAGACTTTTCTATCGAACGCGGCTAAGAAGTCAGGTATGGCATTCTTTGGTAGAACTTTCGCGCCTGTTGCGGTTCTCGCTCTCTGTACTGTTCTAGTTCATGGACGAGATTCTTTTCCCAGGCTGCTTTCTTTCGCCGGTGAATTGTTTTTTCATATCTTCTGAGCTCTTTATATTAATCTTTGCGTGCCCGCGTTCTATGAGATTGTTGCGTTGCTCGGTACGCAACATTCTTACGTTCAGTCGCTAGCTAGCTTAAGATGGAGTCAGCAGTACTAATTATAGTATTTTTAAGATGTGTCCATTTCTCTTCTACTCCCGACATCGCAGCCCCAGGACTTACGTATTTAGGGCGAGTCCTATCGCATGACCGTAGTTGTTTCTGGCTTCTTCGTTGCGGGGGGCAGTTGTATTGACTCGAATCTGATTCGCGGATGCAGTCTTTCGTGGTGATGCAATCCGCACTCGTAGCACCATACCAACAAGATAGTGGACCGAGTCAACGTTGGCACCTCGGTACGTCCGTACCGTAATCAGGTTCGCGTTGTGGCTGCGGTCTATCAACTAAACTCAGTGTGACCAGGGTTCAGAAAAAAAGGGGTCGTTACAATAAATTTCTATATGTGGGACTTTTCATTCAATTTCTCATTTATTTCGATATGTAATGTTGAGTAAGTCTGGGCACTACGTAGGCCTTGAAGAGAGTCTGAGTGCGTGAGCCTTTGACGTGATGTGTTCGTAAGCCTAAGACGAGTGTGTACCTAGAGCGATGAGTGAGGATAAGCCTGAGACAAGCGTGCACCCTGATTGATGCGCGAGCCTGAAATGAGTGTGTACCCTAAGCGATGCGTGAGCTTGAGCCTAAGACGAGCGCGCACCCTGAGTGATGCGTGAGCGTTAGACTAAGACGAGCATGCACCCTGAGCGATGCATGAGCATGAACCTGAAACGAGCGTGAAACATGAGCGACGCGTGAGCCTAAGGCGAGCGCGTACCCTGAGACGAGCGTTAGTCCTAAACGAAGTTTGTCCGTGAGCCAAAGACGAGCGTGCAGCCTCACAGATGCGTGAGCGTGAGCCTGCGATGGCTTAGACGTTGACGACGAGAAGCACGACGTGATCCAGACAACAAAAGAGAAGAAACTAAAAGAAAAGAAGGGCGAACACGCTCCCTTTTATACCATTTCGCACGGCAAAATCCTAAGTGGCGTGCTGCGCTGTGATTGGCCAGTCCGGTGGCATGATGTTGTTCTCGCTGTCATTTAACTGTCACATCTATTTGTTGGCTGCAATGTGTTGGTTCAGGGTGCAACCGAATTTGAGAAAAAGGATATTAGTATATCACAAGAATTTTGTTCCTCACAATTGTCATTAGTGTTCTCGTGTAAGCTGTGGGTGCCAATGTACTACCTGAATACTGGCTACCCTATTTTGGCATTCATATCTTCCAGAATGATTTTACGTCAAACTGAGGACAGGCATGGATTTCCTGTTCTACTGATTTAAGGAATTCTTCTTTTTCATCATCCAGAGAATCCTCTGTAGGTGATTAAATGTTTATTATTAAGGGTTATGTATTTAAATCTGCCCCGTACGCGAAGTTTGCATAGCCGTTCATTTACTGCTTTAAAGCCGATATTTTAGAATATTTTTTAGCTAAAATCCAATCAGCAAAACAGATTGTAACAGACTAGGCGACCGTCTCTACGCAAATTATTTTGAGGGTGTTCTATTCTATAATTCCTCCCTCCCTCTCCACAGTGGCTCCAGTTGTTATAGACCTTCAGCATTCCCCGCCACGCTATCGCGCATTGTACCTATAGACCTTCACCTTATTACCCTCTCCACCGTTCTAATAGGCCATCAATCGCCGCCCTCATAGTCTCGTTTCGTCAGTGACGTACTCACTCCAAAATGGTAGTCCAATAAGCCACCGTGTTTCCGCTGATCCGATCCCCCTCAGCACACATTTTCCCGTGTCTTGTCGAATATTTCATAGACATCCTTATCTTTATCCGTATTTAGTCGAATATCCATTTTATATTCATTAGTGGGAGGTACTATTATATATAAGGAGGTAGTTATATTTAATGTTAAGTTTAGAAAGCATAACCCGAGACTACATAACACGAGAGAATAAAAGAAAATAAAAGAAAAAAATTAATTTGTAAGACGAGAGTATTTTATTTGAACCTGAATCCGCTGAGCATTACCTCAGCTGGAAAAGAATGTATCACGATACTAAAGCAATGAGGTAAAGAAATTAATTTTTGCTTGGTGAACACCCTTTAGATATTCATTTTTATACCACTAAGACTTTTTGCACTTTCTTCACAAAGTTTTTTCATTTATTTTAAATTTTTGACAGATTCATCTGCTAATAGTGTAGTTATGTTCTCTCACCACAACGTTATATGGTTCGTTTTTATGTTTCTGACAAGAGCAATATTTCTTTTAAGATAAATATTTCAGAAATATATCTTAAAGTACTTAACGAATGTGGAAGCAAAAAAAAAGGTTGGGAACACAACGGCGGATTTCTAAACGCTTTTTAAATGAAAATAAAATTATAATTTTATTACTTTTTGCAAAAACGGTTGGATTATAGAATGGCAACATCTGCGTTGACATTTTTGCGCAGTAATCAGGTATTTTGTTCTTATGTGTCGAAGAAGGATTAAGGATGCGCAAAAAAGAGCTAATACACAGAATTAAATTTATTGGTGGTGGTTTGAATGAAAATTTAATGTGAGTGTTAACCCGACTAGTGATATTTTGAATTAAAAAATAAGTCGCTTAACTAAACGAAAACAAATTACTCGCAGAGAGAGAACTTTGTGGTTATTTTTACTCTTAAAACTTGTACCCGCAAAGACGCAGTTATTACTTTTATTCATCTGTAATCTGTATGGTGTGTTCTCGTGCAAACTATAGGTGCCAAAGTACTGCCTGAATCCCTTTTTGCGTTCATATCCGGCAGAATGGTTTTCACATAAACTAAGGGCATGAATGATGTTTTTGTTCGACTGATTCAAACAATTATTCTGGGTAATCCTCTTGAGGTGTGTTAAAGTTTATGAGACTTAGGTTCACTCCATCCACACACGTGAAGCCAAAAACGAAGGGGTTTAATTTTTTTGCTGACTAGAAAGCCCACTTCGTCCACTTGATGTCTTGTATGGCAGGTGTAACATAGATAATATTCTGATCTTTGTAAGACGCTATTCTCCGTTCCCGCATATCTGGATTGCTGCAATGTCAGTTTTATATTTGGACATGCTATTGGCTAACTGCTGTGCAGCTCGAGCTCCATACACTGAGAATACGATCAATGAGAAAATTAGCCTTGAAAAGTTACTCCACGAAAGTTTGATGTGATTTCCACTCGAACCCCTACCAAAATTGAAGAGGACAAACTTATGATAATGGGGTAAATATAAAAGGTCAATACAAGAAGAAGTAATTTAAATCATCTTGTGTCATATGTTTCTAGTTAAGGGGAGCCATAACTTTAATATACTTTGTGTTATGCTGCTTCGTCCCGTCTAGAATCTAAGAACTTATTAGGAAATTTCCAATTTATTTACACTCTGCTTGCTACATTTACTAAACGATGAGAAATTTTAACAGGACACGTAAAAACATTTGAGTGAAACTCGTAGGGAGAACAGAATATAATCAATAAATTCAGAATTCATATCCAATAACAGTTTCAGAAACAAATTTTATCCTGGTTTATAGCGTAATAATGCCACTTCTTGTATCGTTAATTGTGTGGACAAATATTCCTATTGATATAAATAAAATAAATAAAATGATTCAATGAGATAGAGAATTGGTTTTAAAGCTGTAAATTGCAATTTTATTATCCTAATTACCAAAACTTATTGTTATTTTACAATAAAAAAGATTCTTTTGAATTAAATGATCAGGCGAGAGAAACGGCATTTTATTCCTCCTATTCTGCTGATGGCTGACCAGCATGTTGACATTTTTAATTCCTTTCACATATTTAATTTGTAAGAGACAAGAATTACATACCGTAGATAAGCAGCTTTTACAACTCGATTTGACTCATATTTGTTAATTTTTTTCGTAGATATGACATCAACACAAACAATGAGGATAGTAAGCAAAATATCTCAAAACCAAACTAAAGTAAATGAAAAGCATTTTATAATAACTATTCGTTTTGACAGCTACTTTGCAAGTGCCCAAAAAAAATTCCTTTCGGCTGAAAACAAACAATTTTCCGTCTGTATTTGTTCACAGCACTGCGATATACGTAGCACTTTCATTATTATATTGTGCCACTTGTAAAAATGCTTCTGCAAAAAAATATCAACAGCCCGAAAACAATATGACTACAATGAATGTTGCATGATATCATCTATAACATTCAAGAGGACAATAACTTTTATTTTGAGACTTGAAGGGATAGGTATTCGGAGTGCTTGAACAACAATACGCGCCAGGATATACTTATATTCATAGATTAAGATTTATAATAAACTAGCTGAGCCGGCGAACTTCGTTACGCCCCAAATTACGCCAATTTTCTTCGGGGTTTTCCGGAAGTTTCCGAGTTCATTCAGATTTTTCAATTTTTCTCTTCTTAACGACCATCTGAAATGTAATGATGAATTTTACGGCTGCAATTGCGAATACACCAAATCGGTTCAGCCGTTCTCAACATATGCGCGCACATACATTTTTTACAACATTTTTATATATTTAGATTTCACGACTTTCTGAGATTTTTCAAGCTTTGCATCGACTTTTCACGCTTAAAAGCGTCCAAAATCATCAGAACATGCAAAAAATTCAAAATTTCATAGAAAAAAATTTAATTTTCTTCGGGGTTTTCCGGAAGTTACCGATTTTTGATTTTCCGAATTTTCCTACTTTTCCTGTGGATTTTCCCAAAATTTTCTTTCGTCAAAATCATCCTCCTCCACAACGAAAACAGATTTAACCAATTCGGTTCAGCCGTCCTCAACTGACGTGTGCCCTTTTTTACATTTTTACATCATTTTTGTGTACAGTGGCCGAAATAAGTATAAGGACAGTCATTCTCAAACTCTTCAAACAGAGTGATTAGACATTTCCAATAAAAAATCAGTGAAAAAGTTGCGAAATAAGTATAAGGACACTACGTTTATTTAAAAATATTCCAATTTTGTTGCATTTTTTTATTAAAAGAGTGTAAAAATATTTAACAGTATTTTAAAGGTAAATTGCACTTATTGGCACTCAAAATTATGGTTAATAATTATTTATTTAGCCATGCCTCGCGGAACTCATTTGACGACGGAATAAAGAGCAATTATTGCAACACACAAGGAGCACGGCGTATCAAACCGATCAATAATAATAAAAAAACAACCCATAAAATTTTTCATCTAAATTCTCTAATCGCAGAAATTGATATGGGAGCCCCTCGATCCTAGGCCATTTTTTTTTTATTGTAGGAGAAATCATCGAAAGAGACATTTTACATCAGATGTTAAAATTAAATTAAATTAAATAAGAAACACGAGCATTTATCTTGAGAACTCTTTGACTGCTCTGAACTAATTTATGAAAACACCAAATGACAGAATATTGTGAAAACTTGTTGTTCTATCTGTAAGTTATTATCGACATCAAAAAACGACATTAATAAAAATATAATTCAGTAAATAAGTAAGTAAGTTGAATTAAGCATAAAACATGTATGTCTCGTTTCATTTGCTGGGTTCATTTGTGCGTGAGCTAAGATTTCTCTCTATCTCCATCACCAAAACCCTGCAGCGCAGCCGACTGCGCAGCACACACCGCACACAGTCATTAAAGTGCAACGGTATCTGATGCCACTATATGATATTTAAAAAAATGTATAAGGGCCTTGCGGCCAAATCCGGGGCTCTATCACTACCAAATTTTAGAAAAAGTATTGTTTATTGGGTATACACATGTCTGTAAAATTAGAAAAAAAATCGGGTAATTTTTATTTTAAATTTGTATGGGAGCCCCACGAACCCGGGGCCCGATGGATTTTGGAAAAAATCCAAATGAATTCGTTCAAATGGAAAACTGTCTATTGAAGGCCACCAAACGTACGAACGGATTTTCATTTTAATAATACCATCGTGATTTTCCTGACATAATTTTAAATTTTTTTGACGAAGACTCACTGGAAGTATTAATCTTTTGTCACAAAACACACATCCATCACTGCAACAGGTTTTTTTGCCTTATACCAATACATATATCTCCCGTCACATGGCAAAAAGCCTTAAAATGAAAATGATAGTTTCGAGATAAATGACTTTGAAATAAATAAATAATAAATTGCGCGCCATTTCGGTATTATTAAATTTTTTGAACTGAAAATTGGAAGTTGTGTACTTCATATAATTAAACGTTATATTGTTTAAAAAAAATTTTGTTAAATCAAGTTTTTCCATTTAAACTAAGTGAAAAAAGGTTTTGCCACAATGCGAGCTTCACAATTTCCGGAAGAAAATCGTTGGCAAAACCACTTATTCGTCAGTAGTCTGTTTTGGAAGTTGGCGATTTTTAAAACCATATTGATATGAAACTGGCAAAAAGCCCTAAGATTCTTTAAGGCGTTTTGCCATGATATACAAAAAATTAATGAAACGAAAAGTCTAAACGAAAAAACATTAATATTCATTAGAGGGTTTTGCCTTATTAAAAAAATAAAAAGTTCAATAAAATTCATTTTTCATGTTCACCGTTTTCTTAAATAGCAATTTCCACTTCCATAGAAACGTGCATATAATATACCTTTCAATATATCTTATTTCTTAACAATTTACCTTCAAATAATGTTGTGTTACGCTCTTCTGCATCAAAATTAGCATTTACATTTTTGTTTTCTTGTGAAGCTGTAGGCAGATCGGATATATTTTCGAATCTGGTATAATATCTAGTTCCTTAATAGAAATTATTTTTCACAGCATTTTAAAAGCGCGACTTTTCTTATCCATTGTAGAACTCAACCCATCTTATTCACAATGCAGTGACAGTGACATAAGAAGTTTCGCGCACTTATTGGATGTTAGGAGAAAACCGTTTAAAATAGCGCCAAAAAATGATTTTATGTTCTGCGGTAAAACGACTTATTGTCTTATAAGGTGATTTATCAAGTATATTTCTTAGAGTACCAGAAAATAAACACAATTGTAGCGCCTTAAACTGCAGTAAGGCGTTTTGCCATGGTTCATTTTAAAAAATTTCTAATTTCTAAGCAAAAGGACTTAATGGCTAAAAAGTCTTTCTGCCATTCAATGATTTATTAAACTTGATACCAAAGCAACATTTTTTGCGTTTTAAAATCCATTTAATTATTTTGCCCGTTACATATTTTGATTTTTATGCCAATAAGGCGTTTTGTCACCAAATTATCTCGGTAACGGAAATAGATAGAAAGATGATTTTGGTATTGATGAAAAGAGTAGGGATTTCTGATGCTAATAAGCGAATAATTTCAATAACAGCTTAATGGCGTTTAAGGCGTTTTGCCATGTGACGGGAGATATATACATATAATATATATATATACATATTTATGGAACTTTTTCACTGCGTATACGACAGTAATTCCTCTCTATTAATTTGAGAATAATTTTTCTCATCTGCATAAAGAGTACAAGATGCAAACATGGCAGGCTTCTCCTCACCATTATAATAATGGAAGAGTACAGCGCCAATTCCATAGGAACTTGCATCCGTGGATATTATTAAAGGCTTTTTGGATCAAATAATTCCAAGACTAATTATTTACATTTTTTCTTCTTTAAAATAAAAATAATTTTTCTAACCGATCAGACCATTCGTATTTAGCCCCTTATTCAATAATGCATAAAATCCAATTAATTTGCTAGATAAGTTGGTGATAAATCTCCGACACGCAAAACTATCCTCTATAGACGGAAGCGGATAATCCATAGGAATAAATTAATTTATTGTGAATTTGCAGTCAATAATGCAAACGAATAATTTGTCCGCTTCTCTCCGATACCACATTCGGAAACTGACACCGTAGAATATGCTCCATATTTTCCTTTATATGGTTAATTTGAATGACAAACGAATTTCGCCATCTTGGTTGTATGACGCCCTACCACTCTCGACCAAGTAACGCTTTAAATATGTGTGACGTATTTACTAACACCATATTTAGAGCAACCGACTGCTCATCAAAAATCACATGAACTTGTATTTTCCCCATTATTACTAATCTTTGACCTGAAATAGTTGACAAACTCATAATTAAATAATATTTGGCGCGACAGACCATTTGTGCTGCACATGTTAATTTTTTTTTGACACAAATGGAAGGGACCTACAATTTAAGGCCGGATCCGAACGGCGAATTGAGAAGCTTTCCGTGACAAGGTATTAATTACTCTCGGAACGTTTGTCACCCATTCGCGAGAGGTAGGACACCGTGAAAAATACTTTTGGTGTTGCTGGGATTCGTACCTAAACCTCCTGCGCAGCAGCCATGTGCATTACCACTGAGCCACGGCGCCCACAAAAATTGTTTGTCAACTATTTCAGGTCAATTCTACTAATTCTACTTCTTCTACTATTCTACTAATTATCTTTCTATTTCTTTTTTATTAACAAACTTATCTTTATATTCTTGGTAACCGATGATGCTTGTTCTGTTTTTATTATTCTAGTTAGTTATATAATTAATTTTAATTTTGCCTTTTATTGTCGTAGCCACTATTTATATCTTTCCAAATTAAAACAAGTACTTCCATACTATAAAAAGTTTTATTTATTATTTTTACTGTCGACTTCTTTGCTCGACCATCAAACTTACACTACCCATTACCCAAAACAAGTTGTGATACTCATCATGACCATAACAAAAAAGGTACAGTCGATCAGAACATTTTGTACATTCATAACACTTTACATACATAACAAGTGTTAAGTTCATTCCGCTATCGAATTTACCGGACTATGGGTAAAATTATTGCTTTCTATATAGACCATGATAAGCTACTTTTTACCTGTTTAAAAGTCCTTGCAATTGCAAACTCAAACAAATTTAAAAATATATAAAATATAAAAAGCTATAGTTAATCCAACGAATGGGATAATTTCTTGCTCAATGGCAAAACAAAAGCAATGATATTCACCTTGCAAAGAGATCATCTAATTAAAATGGCTTAGCTTGGAAAATAGAAACAAGAGTTTCAAATAACAGGAAAAGGTTTACAGCTGCAGGGAATTTTTCATTCTCCATTTCATTTTTACCATCAACTGTAATTAACTGAAGATGGAGTCAGTGATTTCACTTTTTATTCAACACTACTAATTAAATATTACTTAATGCTCATTTAATTAAATATCAAATTATAAAGAAACTCGTAGGACATGGAAAGGAATTTTATGACTTACGATACAAATTAGGGGAATTGAAGTGGAAAATTACTCCATTATGTTTCTTAATCTTTTAATTACAATTAGGGGACATTTTAGCGAGCAGGAGGGGAAGTTTTACTAAAGGGATATTTATTTTAAACAGCTTATCGAATACTGAACGATATTTGCCGGGTGCTAAAAATGGATTCCCATTAAGAAGAAGAAACAAGTAATGTTTTCAATTAGAATTCGCAATTTATTTTTCCATCACCAGGTAAAACATAAATGATGGGTTACTAAAATCCAACATGGGTAGTAAATAGAATTTGAATTCAATACTCTTTCGCTTTCAGCTCTACTTAAAAGTTTGTCATTCGAAACCTTCACTGTTTTTCATACAAATAATGAAAAACATTTATTTAAATCAACCGCCAATTGTTCGAAACTACGTACGCGCTGCTTATCGTCGTCGGAAAACTAAGCTGTTCTATTTTTAAAAAAAAATTATTTAACTACACTTGACTCCTGTTTGTCTGTTTGTTTCGAGTTTTTTGGGGTCCTTTTAACCAACTTTCACACGATTTAGAGAGCTGAAATTTTGTAAACAGCTTAGTTCTGCAAGTTATTTCTGAAATCTTGCAAGTGTGAGAAGTGTTGCGAGCTATGTGTGGCGCGTATGATGCGTGGAAAAGTTTTTTTTTTCGATTTTTTAAGTCCTTTTCAACAACCTTTCACTCGAACTGAAATTTTGTTAGCAGCTCAGTCTCATGACCATTTCTGTGTCGCGAGTCACGTTTGGCGCGTGTAAAGTTAAGCTTATGGCGATGTATACATAAAGGATTGTACCAGAAAAACTAAGTTTTTTACATTTGATTGTAATACTCATTGCGTAAAGTTTGTTAATGCTCACGGTTGGATATTTTTGAGTTGTTTTTTTGGATATATCCCAGTCGACCTACAAAGAACACATTTCAGGGTTGCATGACAATGCAATGTATAAATTGGCTTGCTCAACACGAGATGGTCGCAAAAAACACAAACAAAAGCCCATTGCATGTAAATAAATTGAAGTGACTTAAGTGATCAGGCAAAAGCGTTCATAACTCCTTGTAGCGAAATTCTTGCATGCAGCATTTTTTCACTTAGTTCGTAAACTTAAATTATTCAGAGAAACATATTGCAAGCTGCATGGTTATTCCATGTTGTTCGATAGATAGATAGAGAATGTTACGTCTTTTTTTATTGATGTTTGTTACTGTTTGCTTTGAATTGTTCCGTGATCACGATTATGACTGCTATTACAGCAGGTGTATTTAATGCATCATTCCAGACTATTATTAAATACGCGTATGATATAGAAACATCATCACAGCTAGTATCATTCTTTTTCAATTTTAGAAGAGATTGTAACTTTGTAGTCTGCCTATCAAAATTATCAGCGATTATTTTTGAAACTATGGTAATAAGCAGTAATTAATTAAATACGAAAGGTAATATTGGAAATGTACTGAAAGTTTATCATCAGTTAGTTTAAAATCAATTACGAAAAGTTTGTACCGAACAGACAAGAAAAGCGTGAACTTAGCTATAGAGTTCCATGCGGCACCCTAGCGAACAAACAGACAAGAAAATGAGTTAATATTGTATTGTCATCCAGTTCTGAGCTATGTTTAAAATCCTAAGTCTCTAGCTCTAGCTGATCTCAGGAATTTAGCTTAAAATCAAGTAAGAAAGCACGTTAATAACAACGTTTTTAAAAAGCATCAGCTGTTAATAATGGCACAACAGTAAGTGAGCTTTTTATGAATTTTGCTAACTTTGACGTTTGTCATGACCGACGAACATAATGCAGTCCGACTGAAACAGTTTGTCTAATTGCATAATATTGCTGGCAATTCGGCTCCATGAAGTCAAATTCACAAAATGTGATTTAAATATGAATCTATCCGATGTCACGTAGCGACAACATTTCCCTCGTGAAACAGGATGAAGTAGAAATTCCGATCAAGCAATTATATCTGGTGCCATTCTCGACAAACAGACAGACTCACAGAGTTCTGGGTCTGACACGCTCGATGGGTGGAGATTGAATTGATTCCCGGTTACGAGCATACTATATATTTGTTGCTTTTGTGTGGCGCAATGGTTTACCAAAAAGCCTCTAGAAGGCATCCTGTAAGCAGTTCAAGTGAAGAAATTTTGAAGAATTTATTCAGAAGGTGAGAAAATTTCAAATTCCAAATGGATTTTGCGGTGCACTGCATCTGAATAAAACATGGAAGTTCGCAGATGGCAGACATGATTTTCAAGCAAAACTCTTGCCTATTGGTACAAACTTTAGAAAATTTGCTTAAAAATGCTTAAAGTTGAGGAAAATATAACGAAAATTTACGTCTATAAAAATGTGGCCCTACAATAAACTTTTGCAATAATGGCATACAAAAATTAAATTTGATTCTTTGATCTCGATTTTAAAAAACCGTTGCTTTCATTATTTCAGTTGAGATAATGATATTTTTTTTTTAAATTACATTTTTTAATTTCATTTAAATATAATTTTTTTAATTAAAGAAATTGTTTTAAGACATTTTTGCTACAAAAACACTAAATGTATCAGTGTTTTTCACATTTATTTCGCTGTATGCAATTCACATCGAAAGGATGTGTTTCTAAGCTTCTTTCTATAATTTCACCTGTTCCCTTACACATGTGTTAACAAGTGTACCACCCAACTATACCCACGAAAAACTCTTACAGAACGCACAAATGCACCTTTCATGTAATACTTTAAAGTTTTGCTTTTATGCACCAACACTTGCTATTTCTGTTCATATTATAGTATATTATATATAGAATGTGAACGTTTTTGTTTACAACCACATTTCTGAGCCTTTAGGAGTGAAAAGTTCGTTTGTGGGTTGGGAAAATACTCATTAAAATTTTATTGAATTCAACTTTTCCGGGTGCTTCGTTTACATTCATTTGACTGCTCTCTAAGGAAATCGGGATTTTCTCAATTAGTTTTTGCAATTAGGTTTTTAGGATAAAACTTAACTAAACCAAATATAAATAAAAAATAATAACAAATTCTACAACACTACAGGGTGTGCAGCGCTAAGCAAAGCAATGTGAAAGGACGGTGGCTGATGAGAGTTACGTCCGCGGATCTTTTGGTTTCGCCAGCTCTTAACCAATGGAGCTTGCGAAATTAGTTGTAGTAGGGATGATGTCTATCGACCTGATGGCACAGGAAAAAAAAGTCTCTCATACCAAATGATGATGGATGGTATGACTCAAACTCTAAAGAAGCCTAGATTTTACAAAGTTAATCCAACTGAAGAAAATCGAATAAATTTCAAACGAGCCAGAAATGAAATTCAGCTACGACCATAATACTACAATGTCCCAAAGGTAGGAAACACTTGTCGCCATTTGTGGAAAAATACAGCCTAGTCGTCGGTTTCAACAATCATTTATTATGGCATTTCAACTGCCAACTCAAAGGACAAGGAAAATCCTATATGCTGCGCATTTTGCAGCCAACTCCACGCATCCAGATTGTGCATTACTGTCGCATGTACTTCTGAATATTGAATACTCTATGGGAGAGATTTACATTCATACTCGTGCAGTTGCTAGGTTTTTAAATAATCTCAACACTGACAAATCTGATGGCATAGATGGCATTTCCCTATTAGCTCTAAAAAGGTGTTCCTCCAAGGTGGCATTAACACTGCGTAAGCTTTTCCATCGATCCTACTCTTCTGGACTATTCCCGATAAGTTGGAAAATACTCTTTGTCCAGCCCATACCCAAAAAAAGGCGAGTCGTCATCTCATTCTTCGTACTCGTACCATATCACTTCATCCATTCTTTCCAAAGTGACGGAAACGCGGAGTCCTTATTGACCGGCAGTACGGATATCGTGGCACTACTGGCGATTTGATGGCAGATGGTCGAACAGCGGAACCAGTCTATTTATCAGTTTGGTGAAAGCAAAATCATTGCACTCGATATTTTCAAGGAATTTTACAGAGTTTGTCATTAAGCTATTTAAAACTAAATGCGCACCTATGGAGTCAATGAAAAGCTGCTTCGATGGAATAGAAGCTATTCTTTGACGTTCTCCATTGTTCTATTTTTCTCAGACACTTTTCTCATTTTTTTATTAATGATCTCTTCTCTATTACCTGTAATCCAATTGACTCTTTCGCTGATGACACTTTTAGCTTCACATAAAAGTTTTAAGGAACCTCACTCCCCTTCTTATGTGGAACTCAAACAACTACGTAAGTTAACCACGTTAAATTCCAGGTCAGCATAGTAAATTGGGGAGAAATTAATGAGTAAAAATTAACGCTTCCAAACCCCAATTAAGTCACCTGTCTCTAAGCGAGTCTTTAATTCACTGTCATTACCCATGAATGGCACTTTCATCGAGGAAACTGAAAAACTCACAATTCTCGGTATTTGCGTTAACGACAAGGTTTGTTGGTATGACCACATATTTATCGTCGCTAAAAATGCTGCGAAATGTTTCTATCCTGGTGCAAGAAATATTTTACTCAAATTACTTAGAAATAGATCAAGGCGCATTTGATTACAATTTCCATTTTCAATTCATTTTAATAAAATCATTACAAAAATATATACAGTTTGAAAGGATGTAAAAATATAAATGACATTATAGTATTTTATATGGTTTACCGTAATCATTACCGTAAAAATTCAGGACTTTAATGATGACAAATCACAAATGATAGCAAATGTCTGTCAAACTGGGGAATAGACTAGTTGAAGCAGAATTTTAGGTCGTTTCACAGTATCATCCACTACAAAGTTTAATGAATTGCTATCACGCTTTAATTGTTGGCCGCCGGAATTCTGGTTTCTGAAGTTTTTTGTCAATGATTCGATATATTTTCTGAATCTTCTACTCAATGGACGACACCTACTGGCACAGATTTGGCACAGGTAATGTTACTTCGTTTATCTGTGGATCAATGAAGAATGTCTTTGCAGTAGAGTCGCTATTTACTTTCCAAGTGCACCCTTACGTGGACAACATTTGAGTGTGTTCATGGAAGTAAAAAGGTAAAAAGGATCCTCTTCGCTCATGAGAGCTAGGTGTCCTGCCCACCGGATCCTGCTGAACTCAATTCTCTTCACGATGTTGACATCGCGAAAGCGCTCGTAGAACTCATTATTATAGAGTCTCCGGAATCATCTTACCTCACATACGAGGCCAAAACTTCTCCGCACGGCTTTTCTCTCGAACGCGACTAAGAGGTCAGAATGCTTATTGCTAAGAAGCCAAGTCTCTGATCCATACGTAAGTATTGATATAACTAACATTGTTAATACACCAGCATTTTGATGTTATGGTTAAATTTCTGGATTTGAAGAGTCTAGAATTCTAGATAGACTAAAGTAGGCTTTGTTGGCTTTGAGCAACCGTGCGTGTATTTCTGTTGAATGGGCTTGATACTGATCCTCGTGTCGTGTCAGTTTATTTGGGATGCCGAATTCTCTCATGGCTTTATAACGTTCTACTCCGGCTATACTGTCATAGGCGGCTTTAAAGTGTATGGTGTAGTGAGTTTTAAAACTCGAGGTATTTTTCAATCATCGGCCTAAGGGTGTAAATCTGATCGATGTTTGATGAAGCCACACCGGTATGAACCAATGTTGACTTTAGCGTATGGGGCTATCCTGTCTTGAAGGACAGAGGAGAAAATCCAGTACGCAGCACTCAACAACGTTATACCACGATAATTGCTGTATGATAGGATATCTTCTTTCTTATATATGGGGCACATTATGCCTCTTCACCAGTCTTCTGGCATCGCTTCTTCCTCCCATACTTGCACTATTAGATCAGGTGTGGTATTGAGTTTTGAAAATCTAAATATTTTTCCACTACCTGCCTAAGGATGTAAATCTGACCAGTTGTTGATCCAAGTCCAATACGCAGCACTCAACAACGTTATACCACGATAATTGCTGTATGATGGAATATCTTCTTTCTTATATATGGGCCACAGTATGCCTCTTCGCTAGTCTTCTGGGATCGCTTCTTGCTCACATACTTGCACTATTAGATCATGAATTGCTTGGTGTCTTGCAAGACCTCCTGTTTAATAAGCTCCGCTGGGATACCATCTGATCCCGGTTCCTAACTTCGTCTATTCTTGGTGGCGGCTAGATTGTTTGTTTTTCGGTCATTGGTGGAGCCTCGAATTCCTCAGTAAGCTGGTCATTAAGCAACTCATGAAAGTGCTCTTCCCATCGCTCTAATATGCCTTTGAGATAGGCGATCAGATTACCCTCTTTGTCTTTGCTTACAGTTACTTTGGATATATTATTTAAAAAATTTGCAAATATGGAAAAAATATAAATGGGCGTTTTGATTCCCTTTCCATCTCTGTTGACCAATTTAACTTAGTGGTTGAAGAAAACGCACAATTAAAAATGCGCATATTGGAAAAGCATGTTAATTTCATTCGGGAAAGTGTAATGGGTCACTCGATTGATATTTAAGATTGACCTGATATGGAAAATCAGAACGGCGAAGCCATTTATCATCATTCAATCGGAACTTCAAACACCTATCGATGAATCAGGCATTGCTAACTGTTACAAAGTTGTCATCGATCGTGATAAAAATAAATCAATAATAATGCTAAAAGTTAAAACAGCGGCTGAAATCAATCATGGATAATTTTAAAACTATACCATCGCAGCTATAATCCAGCTACTATCAAAGTAACGAATTTATCTTAACGAGACGCTTAAGTTTTGTAAACGAAAGCTACTTCAAGAAGCTGTAAAATTTAAAACCGAGGGCCACTGTGATGGAAAAATTAGGACACGACGTTTGGAATGAGGTAAAGTATTTTATATCAAATCTACCTTTAATCTACATAATCTAAGAACAACATAAATATGATTATAGACAATATTTTCCATACAGTATATAAACCGTTTCGTTTTAGTTTTTTTTTGTTTTTTTGTCGTTAAAATTATAACTTATAAATTTTAGACTTTTTTTCTTATAATTAAACACAACAATAAATAATGAAGTCAAATGTAACGTCCCATGTAATTGTACATCAAAATATTCGGAGTATGCGCGCGAATTTTAATAATTTTATTTGTCACATAAACTCGATCCAAATTATGCCGTCCTTAATTTTTCTCACAGAAGTTTGGGTTGAGGACTATGAACTTAAGAATTATAAATTAAATAATTTCTTAATTTTCGGTAAGTGCAAATTGAAATTAAAAAATTGTTTGTTAAATTTTGATTTTTTCAGCCATATGGGCTCATGTTTACACATTTGCAAATTTATTTAATAAATTTTACTGAATTACAGTACATGACGTTGATATTAGAATGAAACATCTTCGAAATTAGCGGCGGGAATGGCACCGCGTATACCCACAATCGTCCTGTGCTTAACACAAATTCCCCTTAACTAATAACAAGGATATATTTGCTGATGTAAGTCAACTTACTCAGCTTGTAAATGAGCCTACAAGAATACCTGCCATTGGAAATTATTCCGCAAACACCCTTGACTTGTTCCTTACCTCTCGTCCTGATAAATACGCCAATGTATTATCGCCTCTAGGCTCGTCAGACCATTGTGTTGTATCAGCCAATTTCTCGGTAATAAACCACGCAGTTATAGAAAAAACTTCCAAAAAAGCAGTATGGCAATACGCGAAAACTTTCGGTCTTAAAAAGCAAACACCACAGAGGAAAGCCGAACAAATTTTAAAGGAGCCAGATGATTGCAATACCCATCTTCGGCGATTCATCTGATCTTTCGCTGATGACAGCACTATCAGCTTCTAATATAAATTTGAGGGACGTCTTTTCACTTCTCATGTGGAACTCAATCAACTACGTATCAGCTAGATAGAATACAAAACCATGCGTTAAAACTTATCCGTGACGAAAACATTACGAAGCTAATAGATTTTCTAGAACGCCGCGCGTTTAGAACGCTTTCAGCTTGTTACTCTTTTATCGTTTCTTCCACCAGCGATGCTCAAGAAAACCTCTATTCAACCGCAATACTCGTGGCGCTATAAATGCTCATCAGTTTACCATTAAGTCCATCTTCCGACATACAACTAACTTCATAGATTCGATCTTCAGCCGTACAACACGTCTGTGGAATGCTCTGCCTAGCTCTAGCTGTCACATCACTGTGATTCACAGGCATACAAGGAACATGGTCATAGAAATCTCCTATTTTCTCCTCCTTTTCCTTAACACGGCACAGCGTGTTCGAACCCCTTTACGCGTGCCCATATTATAAAAAAAATAGATTGCGTGAATTCCAATGCAAGTGAGCACATACAAATACAAAATCCAAAATCTATGGATATACTAATAAAAGCCGTTTTAGATTATTTTTAAATGCCACCCATTCATTGCCACTTTTCATCTCAGTGACCACTAAAACTTTGGATTCAACAATAATAATATATAAGTCAACCTTTTTCCACCCCCACACATAGGATTACTTGTGTCTTACCCCATATTTTTTCGGTTGCTGAAAAGTATTTGTGCAATATGTGGAAGCAATCGCTCGAGTGGATCAAACGATTTTATGGAACAAAGTTACATATTAGTATTGCTTATATGCAAAATGCTGGATCTAAAATATATTTGGACCTCAAAAACGCATATCAAAACGAAGATTAAAAAGCAAATTAACTTGTTAGAATTGCCTCCTTGAATATTTTCAGCAAAGTAGATTTTCACGTTCTAGAAGTTGTTTTACTTCTGTGTAATTTCGTGGTTGAAAAAACTTCTCCAGCTATAATGAGTTGAAAACTTTTGGCAAAACAAATTGTTAACCAGTAATATATATGAGTTGAGTTTATTATGTGTATGAATGTTTTTTGTTCTTATTCTTTGTGCATGTAATGTGAATTCTATTTAACTTCATTCTATATAAATTATTCCGCTTCTTAAATTCAGCTTTTCAATGGCTCTGCAGTATACGCTATTGGTCAGCCGTTGGAGCATTAGCAATTCAGGTACATCGTCCTTGGCATTAATTGATGTTTTGTTTTCGTAATTGGTTCAGAAACGAATGATGCTGAAAATAGCAAAGGATTCTTGTTTGCTCAATGCGTAATTAAGTTAAGAAGTGCATGTTATACAATTGAGAATAAGTTTAATTGCACGTACATAAAAAATTTGTAGTGCACTACTTAAAGGTTTTGCTTTGTTGCTTTTAAAAACATGTTAATTCTGCTCTGAAAATAAAAAAAACAAAAACTTTATGTTAACAGAAAAAGAATATAGAAATAAAAAGGAAGTGTTCTTCCAAAATGTTTTTCTTTTGGTTTTTTAGAAAAATAAAAAAACTGTTTGTAAAATATTTTGTTCAGAAATTATTAATGTGAGTGTACATAGACATTAATTCCGCAAAAAATTCCAATACAATTTCTGCCGCACATAGTGATATTTACAAATTTAATTTTCATTCTTCGTACGTACGTAAACAGCCCACTCTTTGTACATTGACGCGACAACTTTTGTTATGTTCTTCCCCATTGAGGCCGAATAAGGAAACAACAAGTCTTGCCAAAATTTTCAAACGCCAATAAATTTGGATTGCTTTTTGAATCAGAAATTGCTGTTGTGATTTTATTTTTCATTGTATATTATCGACATTGTACAGAAGAAGTCTTTTGTTTGGCTGTTTTCCTATAGCATAAACTTTTGCATCCTTTTATGCAGGGAAATGTTAGGGGTTTTTCCATGCTGTAAGAAATTTCCATAGACGCAAGGAATAAGAAAACTGAAATCAATGTAAAATACGATTATTCTCATATCCATTTCATATTTTTCGCATTTCTTATTGTCAATTTATCAGGCGTCAGTAATACAATACACAGAAAAACGGTACTCCAGCACAATATTAATTTTTTTATCGGCATAAACTTTTATACCTTACAGTGCTTTTTTCCAACTTATTTCAACCTAACTTGAATAAAAGAAGTTTTATTTTCTAAAACTAAATTAGCATTGCGTGTTATACCCTATAAGAGTAAAACTGCAAAGTGTAGTTAACACCCACAGTATCCTGCATTAGCAAAATGAAATGCAATTTAATTTAATTTTTAGAACAAGTTATTCATAATGAATTACTAATGGTGTAACACTTCGCACACATTTAAACTAGCTTCATTTGGGATTTTAGTTGAAACTAACATAGCAGATTGCCACAAAACCATGAGTCATTAACCTCATATATGTATAAAGATATTAAATCTAAGGACTAAAATCAAAGAACACTCTTTCGAAATTATAAATATGTCAACCATTTCAATTGAAATATACACACACACACAATGAATGCTAAATATATATAATGCTGAAATGTATGTCATAATTTGAAATCAACTTTTTAATGGTCTCAAGTGCATTTTGTATCTTATAAGGACAAAATCTGAAGAATTAATTGAGATAACCAGCTATGCACATTTGAATTCATCAGGAGAACACATACGGACTGCTTTGGTTGATTTTAAATGGTTTTCAATGCATGAGTATTGCACAAACAGCACTGCAGTAGAGCTCTCTATGACTTTATTTCCAAAGGCTATAGAACATTTTACTTTCAAAAAACCTCGTAATGATTATGAGAACAATTTTTGTATCCATTGTTGGCAACACGATGCCGTCTGGCGTTCTTTGACATGAGGCCCTTAAGTAATGTTATTTGTAATGTGATTATTATTTAATTGATATACACTTTTAGTTTTCCTTTAAGGAGTTGTTTTTAATGAAAGCAAAACCAAAAATAATTCTGGCGCGCCAGAATTGTAGGCTTACTCATGCACATAACAATGAACTCAATATCCAATTATAACTCTATTTATTTGTCGAATGCTTTGATGAACAATATAGATATGACAATCTTGATGGTACTTAAAAAACTATCCTTATTTAACTTTAATTAACAAAGAGATTGTATACTTGAAAAATTTTGGACATTTTGAAATGATTCCCGACTGTTAATTTCATATTGTATCACTGTTGGATTTCACGTCAGGCAGGTCCTTTATTTTGTTCAGTCTTCTGACTGGACTTAACTTACCGCTAAACTATTAGCTTATGTATTGCTAGCCGTAATCCTGCAATTTTATATTTCCACGGCACATCCAAATCAGGTTTAATTGACTTTAAATGATTATTTAAGCTCCATGTACCTTAATATATGTAACTCTAGCTTTAGACTATGTGTTATGTATTCACTTGTATTCCTTTTTGTCGTTTTGTTCATTTTCATAGCCTATTGCGATGCCATTAATTATACCTAGATGTCATGGAAATAACTAAATTAATTTCCTTTAATAAAATTCGAAAATTACAAAGTCGCAGACTGTCATTTATGAAATGAATTAATTTGCAAATGCTTAAGGCAAACCGACAACGAGAGACCACAAAATGAAATTCATGGCATAATTCATTGAGAGTATCCGATCGCATAATTGGTGTACAAACCAACAGACAGATTAAACGACAATAGTTGTTCTTTCTGCATCAGAAATAATATTGGCCAGAGTATATGGTTGTTATGTTATGGAAAAAACAGAAAAAGAAAATTTAATTAACCCCTTGTGGACTGTTGTTCAATATGTTGTACATTTAGGCCTGTCTGTTTGTCGTGGAATCTTGCGATCAATTTTTAGCCCATTTCCCAAAACCCGATTTTATTGAAACTTTGCACACAAAAGAAATTCTGGGTCGGGTGTTCTTATATGGTCTTAAGGGGAGTGTTGTGGTGGTGATTTCAACAAGGTCTTATATGTCATTCTATCACGTATTTTCATTCTTATGCTGTGAGTTGACGTTCGTGTACGCGTTTTTGTGAATTGAAAAGGAATGTTGATGCTCTCGACTGGATGGCTGGTGGTTGATTGATGCTAGAGATGGGTGGGTTTTGAAAATGGACGTTGTAACTAGTCGAAATTTCAGTATACATATTTACATAGTTCTTATTGGTTCATTCCATCAATATTAAACAAAAAGACAAATAATTTTTCTCCCAACTTCTGTTTACTTCCCATAATAAAATCTGTTTTAAAATAAAGAGTATTGTTGGTGGGCTGAAACGCCTTGTGCACTGCGACCTTAAGGTCTATTGTGCGTCCCAGATGTCTACCACATTATGTGGTGGCCTAGTCCTCTTATGAATGCCACTACATCCGCCAAGTCGATAGGTCTGGCATTCTGCCATAGAACTGTGTGAGCCTTGAGGTATTGAAGTATTTTTCGGGTGAGGGCATCACATATAAATAGTATGTGTTCTGGCGTCTCCTCTGCCTCGCCACAAAAGCGGCAGCGATCTGTCTGATATTTTCCCATTTTTGTTAAGTGGCCATTGAATGGACCATGTCCTGTCATGTACCAGACAAAGGATCTCAGTGTTTGTCGGTTAAGCTTGATTGCTTTGTTTATATTTTTAATGTTGTATTTGAGAAGCTTTTTGGTTTGTTTCATCGTAGTTGATGCTTCCCATTCAGCCTCGATGGCGTTGTTTGCCCACTGCTTTATTTGATTTTTTAGGTGGCTCTTGTTGAAGGCTATGCTTGGCTCGAGACCAGTAAAGGTCTCTTCCGCGCCTGCTCTTGCGCAGAGGTCTGCTGTCTCGTTCTTATAAATGCCTGAATGGCCTGGGGACCACAACAGGTTGACCTTGTTGGTTTTTGCCAGTTCGTTTAGGTGGCTGTAGCAGCTCCACGTTGTTTTTGAATTGAAAATCGGGCCTTTTAGCGCTAGTAAGGCGGCCTGACTATCGGAGATCATATAGATCTCGGTTCTTCTATATTTTCTCTTTATGCATTCTAGTGTGCAGACTTCTAATGCTGTTGTTTCTGCCTGGAAAACTGTTGGGGATTTTCCTAGGGGTATACGTAATTTGAGTCTGGGTCCGAAAACCCCTGCCCCTGTTCCTGAGTTTGTTTTGGATCCATCTGTGTACCAGATAGATGCATGATTGGGGAGGTTATTTATGATATTTTCAACTTGATTACGGTCCGGTACTCTTACTGAGAAGTTCCTTTGGAAATTAGTTGTTTTTAACATTGAATCTGATTGGAGGACAAATTCGCTTCCCAAATTGATTTTGGCGATGATGCTTATATGTCCTGGTCTGTTGACCTTGAGTTGGTTGTTTACATTGAGGGAAATGGCTCTTGCTCCCGCCTCACTTTTGATGTGTAAGTGAAGAGGTGTGAGTCCTAGTAGTTTTTCTAGTGCTGCTGTTGGGCAAGTTTTGATGGCTCCTGTTGCATAAAGACATATTAATCTTTGTATTTTGCTGAGTTTTGAGCGTGGCTCTGTTTTTGGCCACCATATCAGGGCTGCGTAAGTGAGCCTGGGCCTAATAATGCTTTGGTATAGCCATAGAGTAACTTGCGGGTTTGCTCCCCATGTTTTACTGAACATGCGTTGGCAAGTGAAGTAAGCTTTGTTAGCTTTGTTGGTGATGTATGATATATGGGAGTTCCATGTTAGTTTTTGGTCGAACATTACCCCCAGGTATTTTGCTTCAGGCATTATTTGGAGTATTTTGCCTTGGAATCTTAGGGCGGGAAGAGTTGTTCTCCTTCTTTTTGTAAAAACGGTGCATACTATTTTATCTGGGTTGACACTTAGGTCTGCCTCCCTGCACCATTCGTTTACTATTTTGAGAGCTAATTACATGCGTTCTGTTATCGTGCTTTCGAATTTGCCTCGAACCAGTAGGACTAGATCATCCGCATAGCCAATATTTGTGATAAGATTATTCTTAAGCCTGTCAAGCAACTGATCCATCACCAGTAGCCACAAGAGTGGTGATAAAACGCTCCCTTGTGGGCAGCCTCTTGTTGCCGCTATTGTGATGGTTTCGTCGCCAAATGAGGCCCGAATTTTCCTACCCCTTAGCATGCACATGACCCATCCTATGATGGAGGAGTCTATTTTCTCCTTGTTCTAGCTTGTGCTTGAATTACTTCGAAGTAAGTGTTGTCGAAAGCGCCTTGGATGTCGATGAAGGCGCATAGTAACATCTCTTTGCTTCGGAGTGTGTCTTTGATTTCAGTTGTCAGCTCGTGGAGTGCTGTTGATTTTCCAGCTTGATATGCGTGTTGGCTGGGGTTGAGTGGTTTTGATTGGAGTATATTAGATCTTATGTAGTGACCTAAGATTTTTTCCATGGATTGGAGAATAAATGATGTAAGGCTGATAGGCCTGTATGACCTTGTGTCCTCAGGGGATTTCTTCCTTACCTTTGGTAAGAAAATCACTCGTACATCTCTCCAGCACCTTGGTACATATTCTAGGCTATAGCTGGATTTATAGAGTTTTACGAGTAGAGATTCTAATATATGCAAGCCGCGTTGTAGAAGTATCGAGTATATTCCGTCTCCTCCTGGGAATTTGTAGGGGCCGAAAGAATTTACTGCCCATCGAATTCCTTCAGTGATGAATATTTTATTTGAGCGTCTGTGGGCTTCCGCGGGGATAAGGTAGAGGTTTGTGTTAATGACCTCGTTTTCTTCTTGGTTGCCTAGTATTCGGCAGTTGGGGAAATGACTTTTTATTAGGCAGTCAAGAGTTTCTAGTCTGTTGGATGTCAGTTCACCGTTTGGTTTTTTGACTGATCCGATTATGGTCAAGAGAGAGTGCTTTGTGTAGTCGACATGCTGTTGGTAGTTTGTCGATACTTTCACAAAATTCTCTCCAACTGTTCCTTTTGCTGTTTCTTAGTGCAGCGTTATATCTGGTAAGGGAGGTTCGGTAGGCCCACCAGTTATTTGACCGTTTGGCCTTGTTGAAAAGTTTTCTGACCTCTCTTCTTTTGGCCTCGAGATCGCGGTTCCACCATGGAACATCTCTCGTGCCTCTGACTCGTACTGCGGGACAGCTTGTATGGTAGGCATTTATGATTGCCTCGGTAAGGTCGTTTGCAGTGCTATCTAATTCTGCAATTGATCTAATTGGGTTGCTGAAGCCTGTTAGGTTAGCTTGGAGTGTGTCTTGAAAGACTTGCCAGTTAATGTGTTTAGGGGTTCTTATTTGAGATTGAACCCTGTGGGGTGTTTCGATATTGAAATTGATATACATGTGATCGGCGAATAATGCCTCTTTCATTACGTGCCAGTTCTGGATCGTGCTGGCCGTTCCTGCGTCTGACAAGGTAAGGTCCAGTACCTCTCTCCTGATGGCGTTTATGAAGGTTGCATCATTCCCCACATTATATATAATAATATTTTTTGTTAAGCAATAGTTTAACAGTTGCTCACCTCTTGTGTTAGTGTCGGTGCTTCCCCAGACTGTGTGGTGAGAATTTGCATGGTATCCTATCACGAATCTCTGTCTGTGAGCTATGCAGTATTCTGCAAAGCTCTGTGTTATTCCCGGAGAGGGGTCTTCTTCTTCTCCCGGGAAGTAGGCAGCGGCAAAATTGATGGTGCTATTGCTTCCGGTGTTTGTGGGCGTCTCTAGGGAGATCGCGGCTAGGTCTCTGGAAATAAATTGATTTAGGGAGTAAATGTTGAACGAGTGTCGACATAGGATTGCTGTCCTTGGTCTTTCGTTCCCTTTGCTGTAAATCAACTTATCTATATTATTTGGTATTCCCAGAATTTTGCCGTTTTTGTCCCAGTTTTTGGCTGCGAAGAGCAGGCATAGGTTGGCGGTGGCTGCCTTGGGTTTATGCAGATTTATCTGCACGCACTTCAGCACTTTTGATATTTTCCGGGCTAACCGGCTTGTCTTGATAGCCCTGTGTTGTCGTGGTCTCGGTAGTCTTTGTCGGTCTTTCTGCTGCTAGAACGTGTTTTTTGGACCGTTTAGCCTGGTCTGGTTTGGTGTTTTTATTGGTATATTTGGTAGTATTTGTCATTGGGTGATGCCTTGGTCTTCCTGAAAGACTTGATTGCCCTGGTTTTGGTGGCACCTTGTCGGGTACCAGTTTTGCGTCTTCTTTTTTTCTTTTCGTGGTCTTTTTTGAGCCTGAAGTAGACAGACCCGAAGAGCCAGTTGACTTTGTAGTTTGAGCCTTTGAGGTTCTCAGCAATTTTTGGCGAGGCTGAGATGGTTAATTGGAGATACTCCTTTTCTCTGTCTTTCCTTGAGAGTATCTTCCAATCCGCATTCCTGAGCTCTTAATTCTGGACCACTAGGCGCCTGCGAATTTTCGTTTCGTCGGTTCGTTTCTGCTGTGAGGAAGATACACGTAGAAGATTTGGTTACGTGGGATTTCTTCCTCTCCAACAATCTTTAGGCTGGCATTTGGCCATGGTTTTAGACTTGGGGTAGTCTTGGTGAGCCATGTTGCCGTGTCTTCATCTGCGCAGTTGACTGATAGCCACCCATTCTTTGGTCTGCAGCCTAGGAAATTAGGGCTTATGCCATCGACTGGGAGCTCAGCTACTGCGTCCATGATGGAGTCTTGTGTTTGTGACATCTGTGCCGTCTCCAGTTTGACATCAGGAAAACCTTGGTCGGTAATCGCCAACCTGATGGCTTTCGTGAAGTCACTGTATCGTGGCATTGTCCCTGATCTGCTTGCCACCACTTCTTCTTCACCTAGATCCGAATCTGTTTTTGCAGTGGTGCTGGGTGTTACTTTTGTGGGGATGTGCGTAGGATCGAACTCGTTTGATTTTCGTGTCAGTCTTCCTGTCTTTAATCTTTGTCTGGCACATGGTTAGTGCCTCGTCGTGGGTGAGCCCCGATTGTTTTAGGAACGTAAGTCGTTTCCTTGCCGCCCCACTTAAGTTCAGTATTTTCTTCTGTCTCTCCTCAAGGTCTAGACTTGTCATTCCTTCCCTTAAGTCCGAGGTAGTCGATGTGGACATGTTGTCCAAGCATTTTGGCACGTTAGAGCCTTGTGCAGGGACGTAGTCCACGGTGATTGACGACGAGTCTGTGCTGTCGTAGTTGTTGTTTTCGTTCTCAGAGTTAGGACCTAGGTGGTCCTTGGCTCCTGAGATTGGTGCGTTTGTAGGAGCACCGCCCTCAAGGTTTAAATTTTTTTGTACTCTATCCATCAGTATTATTTTATGAGGAAAGTAAGGTCCACCACCGCAGAGCCTCTATACTTCAAGACAGGATAGTCTCATACGGTAAACACATCATTAGTCCATACCAATGTGGCTTCATCCCAGACAAATCAACAATATCTCAGATTTTCACCCTTACGCAGGTGATGGAAAACTGTCTAGAGTACCAAAACTCACTACACCATATTTTTATAGACTTTAAAGCCCCCTATGAAAGCGTAGCCAGAGTAGAACTTTATAAAACCATGAGAGAATTCGGCATCCCAAATAAACTGACACGACTATGTAGGTTGACCAATGTTAAAAGCCAAGTTAAAATATCTGGATCGCAATTAACTCCATTCAACATCTATAACGGGCTCCGACAACGGGATGGACTGGACTGCGTCCTCTTCAACCAGGCGTTGGATAAAGTGATCAGACACCCTGACGTAATGGCGAGAGGAACAATCCTCTATAAGTCCATTCAGATACAGGCTAACGTAGACGACATTGACATCGTTGGTAGAAAACCAATACCTATAAAGGAAGCTTTCATCCCAAAACGTGCAGCCCGTTAATGAAAGCAAAACAAAGTACATGGCGGCCACGTCTGGGGGTAGAAGACCCAACATTGGTCCCTTAATTAAAATAGTGGAGCGCAAAGTTGAAGTAGTGCAATCCTTTAACTATCTTGGGTCAACTGTAGCAGCCAATAACCTCATGAAACCAGAAATATGCGCACGGTCGCCCAAAGCCAACAAAACCTACTATAGCAAGACTCTTCAAATTCAGGAATTTAACCATAACATCAAAGCTGCTGGTGTATCATACAATTGTCATACCAATATTTACATATGGATCTGAGACTTGAATGCTTAGCAAAAAGTATTCTGACCTCTTAGCAGCGTTCGAGGGAAAAGTCATACGGAGAATTGTTGGCCCCATATGTGAGGGAGGACGATTCCGGGACTCTTTAATGTTGATATCTACCAGCTTTAGCGCGAAGTCGTGAAGAGAAATAAGTTCGGTAGGTTTCAGTGGGCAGAACACCTAGCTCGCATGGGCGAAAAGAATCCTGCTCGGAAAGTCATTCGCAGTATGATTTATGGAACATGACACCGAGGCCGGCCAAGCCTACGCTGGAGGGATGGCGTAGACTAGGATCCTCAGAGTTTTAGGATGCCAAACTGTATAACATCGGCTTGAAATTGACACAGGTGGAAAGATTTTTTGCGGGAGGCGAGGACCGGACCCCGGTTGTAGAGCCAAATATGACGATGATGTAAGTAATGAGAATTGAAGAGGAATTGTTACAAATTGGGAATGGTATTCCGATTAAAAAGACTTGTCCGACAAACACAAACCTATAATGCTTTAGGAGAGAAAACCATAGATTCAAGAGTTAATCTTACAGACTTACAGAGTAATAACTTGTCACGGAAAGTTTCTCAATTCACCGCTCTGATCCGGCCTTAAGTTGTAGGTCCCTTCCATTTGTGTCCAAAAATATACATGCGCAATGGTCGCGAGAAGCTACGCCTTGGACCGCAATGGTCTTTCGCGCCGAATATTATTATTATTATTTGTATTAATAATAAATAATTTCTATTCGCATTAAGTTTCATCCAAAACTAGTAATTTAAAAGTAATGTTTAAATAATATTATCTAGTTCAATCTAAATTGTTGTTCATGTTTATGGTAAAGGACATATAAAAATACATTATTATAATTTCCGATACACCTACCTACCCTTCTACCATTTGCATAGAAAAGCAAAAATCATCCGTTGCACAGAACATAAATGCACTGTACCCAGAGCCACGTATCTTCTTATCTCATTTGTCGAAGATAAAAGAATCGATGCGCATATTAACATATCTATGTAACCAAAAAGATCTAGCAATTTACATATTTTTTCGTTAAACCTTTCGAACAATATAGTACTTTCTGATAGAAGGAAGCTACTTATCTTTTAGGATATGTAAAGTGCATTCTCATCGCTTGTACATATATTAAGTGGCTATATGGTTAAATAGCATTTTAAATTTTCCTTAGAATGATTATAATAATAATAATAATGATTGAGCGTTACTTTATTTATATAATGCATAGGTTATATAACTCTTGTATAATCGTGTCAAAGGTAATTGGCCATTAAATAATAAAGTCGGGTATTTGAGTATTCTACAAGTTAGAATATAATGAGGTCGAATTGGTTTGTTATGAATTTTAAATTGGAAGAATGAAACGCAAATCAGAAAACTGAATAATTACTAATAATAACTATAATATTTGTCTCTTACTCTAATTAATGAGTTATTTTCATTATCATTTTTTATATAGATTCAGAACGGAATTTTCTTATCTGGTCATGATATAACATGAATCTTTAAAGAAGAAATGAAGGTCGATGATCCCTAAAGTACATTTAAATTGTCTAATCTATTCAAAAACTGCTCCTACTTCTTTATTAAAAGTTTTTTTGGTAAGCATTTGCCTTTTTGGTACAATTAATTTGTTTATTGTCTAACAGATTTGTAAAAATATTTGTTATATTTTTTTCACAAACCTTTATCGAAGTCAGTTCAGTCATTCAGACACAATCACAGCGAAAGTTAATGCATCATAAGCGTCTGTAGCCTCATTCGATTCTCCCAGGACAAACGAAGAATACAACAAGGATTACAATGACTGATTCTCTACTTTTTCAAATAATATGTGTTACACTTTTATTTTTATATATATTTTATAAGTTTGTATAAGAACAATTTAGGTAATAAAACAACCGAAAATTGTTGTAAAATTTTTTTTTAAACGATGTCAAGTTAAACTGGTTTTGGCTTTTGATTACTAATTAACAGGAATGACAAAGGGTATATTGAAAAAAAAAGTGTTGCAAGTATAATATGAATAATTATATTTTCTATAACAGACTGATTCTGTTCTGATTCCGTTTGAGCACGAAATTATATCCGATAAACAAAAAAATCCCTCTGCCTTTTTTGTAATATAAACACATCAAGAAGAGAATAATAATAAAAAATATTGAGTTTTGATTTTGAAAATATTGACTTTTGAGGATATCTTTTTCGAAGGTTATTACATACGCTTAAATATATATAAAAAAATTCACAATTTTTCCTAAAATCTTGAAACCTGTTTCCTCTAACAAATCAAAAAATAAAGTGGCATATTTTTCGATGTCCACAAGACTGTGTTTAGCCAACGTGTCGAAATGCACAAAATTGTTTTCCGTAATTTCAGTTTCATTTTGAACGCTGTTATAGGGTGAAATATTGTATTAGTCATTTGATTTCACCTTGAAGATACATGTTTAGCTCATTGAGATGAGCGGTTATGTCTACTAAAAATGCTAGATCTAACAGCAAGTTTTTTATGATATAGTTCTGGCACATATTTTGATTCCATAAATGAATTGATTTCATTTTGTAAATCATTAAATATTTCACTTCGGTTTACCCATCAGACTTCCGAAAAGTAAATGATAGCCAGTATCCAAAGCCAGTATCACGGGTAAATTTTTGTTGCCGATACAGGATGTCACCAGATATACGCACACGGTTGCTTTGAGCCAACAAAGCCGACTTCAGACTTTAAATACTCTAGAAAATTCAGGTATTTAGCCTAGATGCCATTGTGAATAAGACTATATGCATAGCACTACTTATACAGGGCTCTGAGACTTGCCTAGAAATCTGATCTCTTAGCCGCATTCGAAAGTTGGCTTTGTATGTGAAAAAGGACAATTCTGAAGTCTCTATAATGATGAGTATCACGCGCATTATCGCTTTGTTGACAAAGTGAAGGGAAAGGTAGGTGTCAGTCAGTCAGTCAGTCAGTCAGTCACTCAGGTCAGTGTATAGGACACCAACCTAGCTTGCTTACGAAAAAAAATGGTCAACGTTTGTAACGCTTGTAATATAAATTTATATATATATATGTATACCTATAGTAAAATAAATAAATTTCGATAAATATGCAAATGCTAATCATATATTACAATACTTTAAAAGGTCAATCAAAGATACATTATCAGTGTTAATGTTTGTATGTCGCACTGCAATTATGCCTTTCAGCCAGTACGTTTCGAACAAAATTTATGGAAAATAATTATCCAAGTCCGGTACCGTCTATGTGAAATAATCCCGCAATTACCAGTTAAATTGACGATATATCCAAACATACAGGTCGCATTTGTAATCAGTTTGGGATTTTATGAGGTCGATTTACCGTTCACCCAACACAGCCAATTGATGGTGCGTTAAATGTTTATCTACGTATATTGAGTTTTCTCCTTCTCAAATACACCAATTATATGAATTAAGGGACTATACATTTGCCAGGGGTACCCTGTAATTGGGGAGAGTCAATTTAGCATGAAGTTTTTTGTTTCGCATGAGAGTACGTATAAAAGGGATCCTAGCCTTGTTATTTTTCCTGTTTAAAATATAATATGTGACGAATATTAGCCCCTGTATTATTAAACACCTAATAGCAGTGTGTTAGCACTAACGGGAGACAAAAATCGGTTTGAATATTAATATATAACAAAAATAATAAGCTCATTTCAGGTTTTTTCCAGTTTTAGGTTTACTCGAATTTTTGTATAATTCGTTGAAGTGTTGCCGTGCTTAACGTAATTATGAGTGAGCTGGCATAGAGAAATATTATCAAACCCAAGCACAGTACAACCATTGTTCCAATGCCGAATTTAATTTCATTTGGTTCAAACTCAAAGTGCGTAAGCATGACATGACATTCACAAAGGCTTTATATACAGAAGCCCTAATTTAGACAGTGTTTCAACTTTCAGTGAGTTAGATGCACTGTCCGACTCTCCAACTAGAATTTTGTCGCTTGAAATCGTTATTGAGGGTGATTTCAATATATACAATTCTAGATAGCTTCGCCTTTCAGGCTTGACAACACTGCTCTTCAGACTATTGTGTGGTATCAGCTACTTTCTCGTTGTCGAACAACGCAGTTAAAGAGAAAACGTCTAAAAGAAAAGTATGGCTACACGAGAAAGCCGACAGGCTTATCCTCAACATATACTTTAGGAATAACTGACCAGTTAATGTCATTAGTGGCGTAGATGACATTTCTATTTATTCCGATAATGAATCATGTGAAATCCGAAGCTTTGTTTTTCAGTTTCCTCCATGCAGTGGCAGTTTACTTGTCGTGTTGTGGCCACACCTCCATTTTTTATTAATACGGCTGTATGTTGTATATTATGAGAATGGTAATACGAATGAGCTAAATTAGTTTTTTCCAACGTTTTATATGAAGAATCTCTTATAAATATATTTAGGTTCACTATAAGGTAAAAAATGTGTTTTTGGTCGGTGGTATTACAACTGTTCTAGACATTGGGTACTATACTTTATATTTTGGAAAACAAGTAATGTACACTTTGGCTTCAAGGAAAATTTGTATTTGTATTTTGTATTTATTTTAAATAATATGTTAACTCTAAAATACAGCTATCTATATATGATGTAAAACATTAGAAAAAAATGTTTTTTTTAAATAATTAAAGCAAAAATAAAAGAAATTATTTAAACACAATTGAAAAATAATTGAAAAAGAAAAAAAAAAAAGGAAACATAGTAGCCTGAAGTATTGTTCGCATTTAGATTGTTTAATTGCAGTAGTTTTCATTAAGTTGTATTTAATCCCTGTCACTAGGCCCTAATCCCTATGTTGTTCCTTCGCTGTTTTGTAGTTATATCATGCGCTTCTAGTTAAAGATGCAAATTTCAATCTCTGGAAAAGGTGTGCTGGAACCTGGTTAACTTTTAGTTTGATTTAGAAGGTAAGAATCTTAAAGTCAATATACTTTGTAAGGAGTATTACTAGAAACGTGAGGAATGTGATATATTGTAAATTACATTTAATAAAGGGTATAGCCCACCTTATTACCGTGGCGCAAGTCATTCAGGGAGTTCTTCCTTGGCAAAAAGTTTATGTATACACAAAATTATTAGATTCGCCCTTCTTTAGTAAGTGAATAGCTTTAACTGCCCTTATCTATAGACGCTTATGATCTTCCCTTTGCCTATAACTTACATTGAATACAAGATCCTTAATAAAAAACAAAAAAGTGATTGCGTGAAGTCCACGCACGACAGAAGTGAAACATCTTGCTTATTAGATAGAGATAAGTTATTAGAATTTTTGCTTTTATTAAACAAGAGATAATATGTAGTTGAGATGTATGTAATAGTAAAGATGTGGGTATAATCTCAAATGAAAAAAACAATTCAAAGTTTTAAAATATATTTTACAAGGAATTCATTAGACAAAAACATGAATCAATTATAGTATTAATTTGTTTCTCATTTTTTATAAATCATTATCCGCAGAATTATCAGTGTCTATCATTGTGTGACAATTGGCTTATGATTGCTAAAATACGACACAAACATTTGGGATTTGAAACGTCCTAAATTTCTAGAAAATACAGCATCAGTTGTTGTACCCGACTTGGTTGTTGGGGTATTGACATTGTTGTTAATTTTTAAATTGAATTTTCTAGCTAAAAAGTCAAAGAGAGGTTGACTTTCAGGTGTGGAGAACTGCACGTTGATGTTGTGTATGGTAATAACACGTGGTGAATGAATTCGATAATTTCATCAAGCTTCGTGTTAGGTGATATATACACAGCAACAATTAACACGGATTGTCCATTATCATGATGACATCTTGCAGCACAGATATCTCCAATGGCACATGTACTGACATCTTTTTCATTAGTTTGTCGAAGAGATATAGCTAAATGTGGAGTGAGGGTGATTGACTGATCAGCAGTATTTCGGTAAATAGCTCTATCTATCTCTTTCTCTATCTATCTATCTTTTTCTCTTTTAAATGTGACGATACACTCGAATCTCGGTATATCCACCTTTTCGCCTTGTTTCAACCAAGTTTCACTCATCACTAACAACGATGAATTTCTTGCAACTTCATCTTGCAAATCTGGTGCGTGTAGTCTTAAGCTCTGACAATTGAGTGAAAATACCGAAATTCCTTTTTTTTAGATATGAATTGGCCAGATCCCAGAATTTCCATAGGAGCTGTGGCCGTAGTAATATATGTATTTATATATACACATATAGTTATATTTGTAGTTAAATACATATATAGTTACATACATATAAAGTATAACTATAGAAAACCAGGCATAAAATTAACAATTAACAAAAGTGAATAACAGCGTAACAACAGAGTAATAGCAGTGTAACCAATGTGTACAACAGAGCTGTGAAAATTGTTGCCCCCTCCGTAAAAAAGTTTCACTTCAAAAATTCACACAGGATAGATTTCAAATCATTAAAACCTTCAAGATTTTAGTATATTTTTAAGTTTTTCCGATCCATATAATTATTGCATTTTACACAAGCTAACGAATTGTATTTATTTGTCAAATATTTCATCTCTACACATGTTAACACAAACGAACCTGAAGCATAGAAATTGGTTACCTCAGCAGAAAGTTATACGTATGAATGTAATATAAAAAATCCACAATTGAGTACCAAAAACGAATACATTGTAATCTAGGATATTAAGTAGGTAATGTGAAGCCTTCTGTGTTTATGAGCTGACAGCTTTTGGAGAGGGATTGTGCTGTAGATGAGGAAAGGAGGAATAGGGAGATGTAGGTATCATATTATTGGGTGTATTACGATTGTTGTGGACTATGAATATGATCTTGGTTTGCTATATTCACTTGAAATCGTACACTCAGTGAATAAATGTGACCGTGGAAAATAGTAGATAAATGGAATATCTACTTTTTATGATCCTGTGAATGCAACCACACTAGGCTATAGTATAATTATGAAAAATGATTGCATAAATGGCTAGGTATCATAGAGCTTTGCTTTTTCCCTGAGATAGTTTGCGCAATATAGAAATACATAACGGAAAACGTAATACGAGAATGCTACATACGAGCTGCATTACATTTCCAACATTATAGTCCTTGTAATAAACTTGAAAGTAGGCGGCGTATTATAAATTTTTTGCTTTAGGTCGCTTTCATTCGAGTGCGTGTTTATTAGGTGAGATGTGTTTTAAAAATACACACATTCTACTTTATAAATTTAAAAAAAATTAAATTATGGCTTCATAAAACAACAAATATTTACTTTTTTAGTTATATTGTAGTTGCTTTTTTTATTAATTTAAAATTTATCTCTATACATATACCCTCGGAGAAAAGATGCAATTCCTTAAATTACATTCCTCACAATAAATGCATAGCTACTTAGAAAAGCTCCGCAATGACCACTGTTGTATTTAAAAAACTAGAAAATTATTTAAAGTTATGCGAAATTCTATAATTTTTAGTCTTTGCATATTCACATGTACGATAACAGCTAAGAACGCCTTTTCGTAATAGTGTAACTTTTAAATTAACGAAATTTCCTATCTGTTGGTATACTCGTAATGCCTAACACAAAACAACTGCCGTCTGACTGCGATTTCGTCGTCTTAATGAATGGGTATAGTCTTTTTTTAAATTGTTTTTATTAACTTCGCGTCCTGATGTGTTTGTTTTTTTGTTAGTTTGTTTGTGGCAGTGTCGCTAAATCTTGTATTTAAAATCCACTTATAAAACTGTGTACCTCCGATTACAACATTTTCTGTAAAAGTTTCTTCAAAAGTTAAATGATTTTATTCAAACTTTGCACTCATTTGTACGAGGGTGGGTCAATAACTCCCTGAAAATTAACACAAATTGTGTCGTCACCTTATATTTATCTTTTTTTTCTTTCAAGAATTATCTTTAAAAAGAACGCACCCCAATTTTCAGACAGATCTGTCAAATAGTTTTGTTGTGGCAGCCATTTTTCGTTAAAATGAAAAAAGTGAATTTCGAGAGCTCATTAAAAAATACTATTTGCGAGAAAAACTATCACGCACACCAAACAGAAGCTTGACAAATATTATGGGGAATCTTTACCATCGATTGGAACCATTCACCTCTGGTTTACTCAATTTCGGTGCGTTCGTTCAAGCTCAAGTGATGCCTAATGTTCTGGTCTCCCAATTCAGGTCACTACACCAGAAATGGTCGACAAAGTCCATGGTTTGATAATGGACGATCGACGAGTTAAAGTGCGCCAGCTTGCTCAGTAATTTCGATTTTACATAAATATTTGGACATGAAAAAGCTTTCCGCAAGATGGATGCCGCGTTCGCTCACAATCGACAACAAACGCATTCGTTTGACAGCTTCAAAGGTGTGTTTGGCGATGTTCCAGAAAAATTCGAAAAATTCCTAACCGTGGATAAGACCTGGATTCACCACAACACACCAGAAACCAAGGAACAGTCAAAACAATGGACTTCTCCTGGTGAATCGAAGCCAAAGAAGGCCAAGGTGGGTTTGTCAGCAAACAAGCTCATGGAGACAGTTTTTTGGGATGAGCGCGGTGTTATTCACATCGGTTACCGGCGCACAAGTCCGCAGTCGCAATGGCAAAATTGCATGTGTTAGGCAACGAACTCCTCCCTTATCCAGAATATTCCCAGATTTAGGCCCCTGCGACTATATCTTGTTTCGAAACATGAAGAAATGGCTTGGAGGTAAGAGATTTGGGTCGAACGAAGAGGTCATCGTTAAAACAAACGTTTATTTTGAGGGGTTCGAGAAATCGTATTATTTAGAGGGCATCAAAAAATTGGAGAAACGTTGGATGAAGTGAGCTAAAAGGAGACTATGTTGAAAAATAAAATATTTTTATGCCGAAAAGAGTGTTCCTTATTTCATTTTTCAGGGAATTATTGACCCACCCGTATCTACGACCAGGGTCGATGGTTTCCCATATAAAGTTTATCAAAACTATCCTGATTTTATTACAATTTTACACACACGTGTATCTCCGATTAGAAAATTTACATAAAATATTTAAATTTTAAAAATTTGGTGCTTCCTCTGAGTGGTAATATTTACCAAATATCTATTTTTAAATTCTCTATATTAACTTCGCGTGCACGTGGCTGGCTGGTCAGATTTTCTGATAAATTTTTAACTCACTTCCCGAATTTAAGCCCGATTTTATTGAAATTTTGCACACTTGTATATTTCCGGTGACAATACTTTCTATTTAAAGTTTGGGCCCCTCGGACCTCGGGTTCGGGGGACTGCCATAAAAATATTTTACAAAATTTACCCGATTTTCGTAAAATTTTACAGAAATGTGTATCTACGATGGAAAACACTTTTGGAGACACCGGGCCCCAGGGTCATAAGGCCCGAACAAATTCTAAAAAAAATTATCCCGATTTTCTTCAAATTTTATATAAGTGAGTATAACTTTGTTTATTATAGAATTTATACACAAATTTAAATTTTTATGTGTTGTTTTTTTAGAACTAGGCTGCTCTAAGCGAAGAGCTAAATCAAATAGTTTTACTCAGTCACAGTCTCAGTTTACTTACCAATTTTCTGCTGTTTAATAGCCGGAGAACTTCTGAATAGATACAAACTAATATCTGCAACGTGATCCAATAGGACGACTCTTAGGTACTTTGACATTTATAAGGTGATTGTAATAATAATAATATTCGGCGCTACAGACCGTTGCGGTCCAAGGAATGGGACCTACAGTTTAATGCCGTATCTGAACGACTAATTGAGATGCTTTCCGAGACATGTTATTACTCTCGGACGTTTGTCAGACATTCGCGTGAGGTGGGACACTGTGAAACATACTTTTGTTGTTACTGGGAGTCGAACCACGAACCTCCTTCTCAGAAGCCATGCACTTATCCACTGAGCCACGTTGTTCAAGGTGATTACATTGATTTCTTTTTTGGCTTAACATTCTGTCATTTTGCCTATGATTTTACATAGAAAAAAAGTCATGAAAAACATATTACTACTTTTCTCATATTGTTCTCAAAATCTACTGCTCACCACGCCACCCAAATATAATCTGGATAAAGCTAAAGTTATCTTAATAGATAAATAATCATTAATATCGCCAACAATATTAAAACATCGTTCCCCATTATACTTAGGGCCTGTGATATTTCGACTTACACAATATTGTCTATTCATTTTCTCTTTTATCCCTTATCAGGGAATACTCCCTCTGACTAAACATAAATCTGAGTAAGTATAAATCATACCACCATTACCGAGTAGGCCATTAAGGATACTTCAGGACATTTGTCAATACTTTGTTGAGGTTAAATGGATATTGTGGCACAGAGAATGGACATAGAACTAGGCGAATATGTGCTATAATTTACAAAGCTTTATAATATTTTCGTTTGAAGCGCCTACAGTACGGACGTAGGAGGTTGTAGAAAACTAGTAATGGTATAAATACGTATTTATCGCTATTATTTATAAGTAATGCTAATCTTCTTTCGGGAAAAAGACCTGAGGAAAAGGATGTGTTCATTGGTTAACAGTGGTTAAGATCACGCGAAATTATATCGATTAATATCAACATAAAAGGAGACTGAACATAGGTAGAAAACGTAGGCCAGATCAATTGAAAAAATATTTGCAATTGAAGTAATCTTTGCGACTCAACACTAGAAATTTAATGGAATTTCGTGACATGAAGTTCTTACTTTAGTAGTAGCCTGGGAAAAGAATCTCGTCCGTGAACCGGAACTGGACATCACGCGCGGAATTTCGACCAAAGAGTTCGTGGTATGACCCACCAGGTTGCAATATGCAATATACGCGTCGACATCGTAAAGAGAATTAAGCTTGGTTGGCTCCGATGGGAAGGACACTTAGCTGGCATGAGCGAAGGGTATCCTGTTTGAAGAGGCCTTTGCGGTAAGATTTTTTGGACATGACAGCGTGGCAGGCCAAGCCTACGCTGGAAGGATGGCATAACCAAACGCCCAGAGCATAGTGATGAAAAACTAGATAAATTTGGCTCGAAATCGGGACAGGTGGGGATATATTTTGCGGGAGATCAGAATCTGTCCGCCGGTTCGCTCGCTTTAACTTTATCAGAATATTTTAGATAAAATTGTAAAATGTATTATATTTATCACTCTTAGTCCTGAGCAAAATAGTAATACCTATATTCATAAGTGTATAACTGTATCAGGCATTAGTTGTTATTCGTCATATTTATCTAGGAGGAACCGGCAAATGAAGATAACAACATGGAGGCCAACAACAGACTGCAGCAGTTGACACGTACTCGTTTTTCGTCAATGTACATTTTCTTGTTAAATTGCAATGTGCAGAGTACATGTACCATGTACCTTCGTGTATAATGTTATACAGCTCTTGACGCTATGAGACTTTTTTACGAATAATTTTGAAATTCTAGAATTTAACGTTGAGTAGTATATAAATATTTTAATATTCAAAGCAATTTGCTGTCTAGCTGAAACTTGCAATACAAGGAATTCATCATTGTCATAATCTTTTAGTAGTTCCTTGAAATCCGCACAACAATTCATTGAAAAGGAGCGAACAGCTTGAAATCAAAAATAACTCGTGTGCTGGAAGCAGAAACTTTCTTAGTTTACCCATGTGCTGAAAAGGGCACTAAGTATTCAGGCCGACCGATTAAATTTTGATAAAAGGCATATTTATTAAAATTTTACTAATTACTTGCACTATTCTCCATTGAACTTGCACATATATGTTTTCATTTTTGTTTACACAGCTGTTACTTCAGCTTGACAATTAGCACATAGTGCATTACTGCCATTCGAAAGGAAAATTGCAAGATATTTTTTATCTTTTCAAACTCTCTATATTAATTTCGCATCCGGATGTGTTTGTTTAAGTGCTTGTTTTTTCTAGCCAAATGTTGTGATACATTTTTAATCCATTTCCTAAAACCCGAAATTATTCAAACTGTGCACACATGTGTATCCCCGATGACAGCACTTTCTATTAAAATTTGGAAGTGGTCGAAGGGCTCCCATGTAATTTTTTTCAAAACTTACACAATATCCTTCAAATTGTGTGCACATGAGTATCTCCGATGATAACAATTTCTGTAAAATTTTGGAAGTGGTTGCACCTCAGGGCCGAGGAATTTCTGTAAAAATTTTCTTAAAATTAACTCCATGAATCAAATGATCATGTTCCAAGAACGAGAGGCTCCCATATAAATTTTTTAAAAATTAATCAAAATTAACTTGGCTCATATGTAGGTACCTACATCTCCGAGAATATCTTAGAGAATTTACATGAAAAATTTTAATTCTTATGGGTTGTGTTTTTTGAATATAATTTAAAAATGTATGCCCAGATGCAATTAGGGTTTTCAGAAATAGAGCATAAATAGCTCCAGGCTTACTTTTAATCTTCCTTAAGTTGGTAAAAAATTATTCAAGTTATCCATTTCGCACAAAATTTAAGAACAAATTCGAAAGCGCTTGGAACGTGAAAATGTATTTTGATATCTTTTTTAAACCAAAGTGTTATTATTTTATTTATGCGAAGCCAGAGCATTAAACGATATTATGAAGTCTCAAGAAAAGAATGACCAAAAAAAATTTAAAGGTTTGGCCGGCCTCGTTGTCGTGTTCCATAAATCCTACTGCAAAGTACTTTCCGATCAGGATCCTCTTCGCTCATGCGAGCTAGGTGTCCTGCCCACCGGAGCCTACCGAGCTTAATTCTCTTCACGATGTCAACATCGCGGTAACGCTCGTTGATCTCATCATTATAGAGTCTCCGGAATCATACGGGGCCAACAATTCTCCGTAAGACTTTTCTCTCGAAATCGGCTAAGAGGTCAGAATGCTTTTTGGTAAGCACCCAAGCCTCGGTCCATGCGTAAGTACTGGTATGGCCATTGTCTTATAAACCAGCAGCTTGGATGTTATGGTTAAGTTCCTGGATTTGAAGAGTCTTGACAGACTATAGTAGTCTTTTTTGGCTTTAAGCAACCGTGCGCGTACTTCTGATGCCACTGTTATCGGCTGCTACAGTTAACCCGAGATATTTAAAGGATTGCACTACTTCAAATTCGTGTTCCGCTATTTGAATTAAGGGACCAATGTTGGATCTTCTACTCGCAGACGTAGCCACCATGTACTTTGTTTTGCTCTCATTTATGTGCAGCCCCAGATTTCGTGCCGCATGCTCTATCTGGATGAAAGCTTCCTGTACAGCTCTTCGGTTTCTACCAACGATGTCAATATCGTCTGCGTAAGTCAGTATCTGAATGGACTTATAGAGGATTGTTCTTCTCGCCATTCCGTTAGACTCTCGGATCACTTTCTTCAACGCCAGGTTGAAGATGACGCAGGCCAGTCCATTTCCTTGTCACAGCCCGTTATAGATGTTGAATGGGCTTGATGGTGATCCGGATATTTTTATTTGGCTTATAACATTGGTCATGGTCATTCTACATAGTCTTGTCAGTTTTTTTGTGATGCCGAATTCTCTTATGGCTTTATAAAGTTCTACTCTGGCTATGCTATCATAGGCGGCTTAGTGTAGTGAGTTTTGAAAATCTAGACATTTTTCTTTCACCTCCCTAACGGTGTAAATCTGATCAATTGATGATTTGCCTGGGCACACTGGTATGGCCCAATGATGACTTTAACGTATGGGGCTATCCAGTCTTGAAGGATAAAGGAGAAAATTTTATAGGCGGTACTCAACAAAGTTATACCACAATAATTACTGCAGGTTGTGATATCTCCTTTCTTATGTATGGGGCACAGGATGCCTCTTCGCCAGTCTTCTGGCATTCCTTCCATACTTTCACTATTAGTTCATGAATTGCTTGGATCTTATCACCAACATACAATGGTCTTACAGATTATAAAAGTTTAACGTTTATAAGCCAAAAAATTTATTAATTCGTGTCATTATGATTTTCACAAAAACTTTTGGGATAATGAGATACACGGGTGAGTAGATTTTAACCTGTATTTCATCACATTATTAACCTCTTTTCGGATATGAAAAAAGGCTAAGTGTTTTCAATTCTTTTTATTAATATTCCATATTTCAGCCAGGAATCATGAACAATTGGCATTGGCCAACAATCATACCAACATTAAAGAATGATATAAGCCACATTGTGGGGATTAGTAAGAATTAACTTTTCGTTCATGAAACCAGATCTTGATGTGGACAACATACCCATGTTGGTGTTGTAAGTGCATGGAAATTAATAATCTATATGGATCAAAGCTGATAATTAAAACACGGCTATAATTAGCTACAAACTGAAATTATGTAAATCAGAGTACATATAATTTTTAGAATCATTGATTTGACATTGGCTGCTAACCTCAGTTAGTGGTCAAGTGAAAGAAAAAATATTCTTTTTCCTAATTTTTTTAAAATTAAAGTTTTTTACAATTTTTTGGTGTTCTTGACAATTTCTGCAGTCATGCTAACAAACATGTAACTACTTATTTGTAAATCTTAAAAATAATTTTTACTCATTACCGCCATGGAAAGCAACAATTTTTAATAATAATTTTGACTTTGATCGTATGACGCGTTTTTATGACGACACACTTGTCTAACAGAAACAAGAAACCTTTAATCAAAAACCAACACAATCATGCGTATGAAAAACTTGCCCAGCGAATAGAGTCTGTATACTTTTTCCCTATTAACGCATCGCTATTTAATCCGTTTTTCCAAACTTTCTTTATTTTTCCAAAAAAAAGTTATAAGAAAGTATTTCGTTTTTCTTCTTTTCTAGCAAGACCAGTGTGAAAATCTTCAAGACTTTGTTTCTTTTTTTAAATAAGTGAAGTTCTCATTTACGTAAATAATGAACAGATTATATTTTGTGTTTATGTTCTGGGTGGCATCCAACTGCAGTCTTCAAAATAAATGCAAAAAAACTCAACTTTTGTGTCTAAACCTTAGATAAGATCTTAATTTGCTAGTAAAAGTTTTAGGCAATTATTAAACAAAATATATGCTATAATTAGAAAAATAAAAAATAAATTTCGAAATTTGAAAAAATTCCTCTTTTACTCTGTAAAATTTGAAAAATTTAGAAAGTACAAAAAAATTAGAAAATAAAAATATTCTAAGAACTGGCCATGTTTGCCATCGAAGTGAAACGACCATAGTACTCTTCGTCTCTTTCATTTGCAGCATCCTTACATTTATAGCCGACTTAAATGTACAAACAAATTCATAATTACCCTGAAGCTTTAAATAAATTACGAAAATTTGTATAATTACGGATATGAAGTGCACTTTGTAGTTTCGTCTGTAGTAGTTGCATCCACAATTCCACAATCTTCCCTTGTGTAAATTTCCTGGTCATGAAGGAAGAAAATCTTATAGACAAATAACCGAACAGAACAAAATAATAGTTTGTTTTAGGAAACGTACTTCCTACCAATTGTTTTCATATTTCATACTGGCAATTTGTTTTCGAATTACATCTTTAGTTAAGTGCACTACTGAAATATTATTGGCTCAAAAAACTTAAATATAATGTAAAAATATTCAAGGGTGTATTTTGTAAACTATGCCTAAATAACTTCTCACAACGACCGTATTGAGAAGGCTGTTGCACGATGCTGATAGTTTACATTTTAGTTCAATTGGTGTACAAAATTCAGAAACGTGAAATGTCAAGGATTTAATATAAGGCTTAGATTTAATTTTTTAATACTTCTGTTATAGGAACATCTGATTATTCTCAACCAACGGCTTTAGCCGACCTCAGATTGTCAGACTAATCAATTGTAAGTGCACATTAACATTGTGTAGTATATTATATTACAATTTAAAAAAAAACAACCCATAAAAATTAAAATTTTTCATCTAAATTCTCTAATTGCAGAAATTGATATGGGAGCCCCTCGATCCTCGGTCTTTTTTTTTATTGTAGGAGAAAATCATCGAAAGAGACATTTGACATCAGATGTCAAATTTGAAAATGCTTCAGATCATTTTATTCTGAGCACTTAGAGCACGCTTATACTCTGAGCAAATAAGAAACACGAGCATTTTTCTTGAAAACTCTTTGACTAATTTATGAAAACACCAAATGACAGAATATTTGTGAAAACTTGTTGCTCTGTCTGTAAGTTGATATCGACAACAAAAAACGACATCAATAAAAATACAATTCAGTAAATAAGTAAGTCAGTTGAATTAAGCATAAAACATTGATGTCTCGTTTCATTTACTGGATTCATTTGTGCGTGATCTAAGATTTCTCTCTCTCTCCACCATCCAAAACCAAGCAGCGCAGCCGACTGCGCAGAACACACCGCACACAGTCATTAAAGTACCACGATATCTGATGCCACTATGATATTAAGGAAAATGTATAAGAGCCGAACCCGGGGCCCGATCACTACCAAATTTTAGAAAAAGTATTGTTAATTTGTATGGGAGCCCCACAAACCCGGGCCCGATCGCTTCAAAAATTTTACAAAAAGTTTTGTCCATCGGAGGAAGAAAATAGAAAATTGGGCTAATTTTTTTAAAAAAAGTTATGGGGCCCCACGAACCCGGTCCCGGGGTCTCCAAATTTTTTACAAAAAGTGTTGTCTATCTGAGATACACATGTGTATTAAATTTGAAGAAAATCGGGTTAATTTTTTTAAAAAACGATTTTGGATTAAGATATTTTAGTTAACATTTAAGAAATATACATTTTTGACTTAAAACTATACTTATAACTATTATTAATAAGGGTCGGCTCAACAATAGGGGCCCGACGTATTTACATTGTATTTTATTCGTATTGCTTATAATTAAACAATATTTTTGACTACTTAATCTACTACATGTTATATTTAAAACAATTTAATTTTAAACAATAAATTCTAAAATAAAAAAAAAATGAAAAAAATATTAGAGGGGATATAAAGAAGACGATCTTCAGCCTCTGTAATGTTGATTGATGGCCTTATCGTAGAAGGAGACGTCTTGATTATTAAGGATGTCGTCGAATCTAGCATCTGTGAATCCTCTGATGTGTATGTACCGGTGACTTGGCTCGATTTCTTCGCTTCCCAGTCCTTGCATCTCGGGACTTGGATGAGTTTCCAATCCGTCGACGAATTTCCTCGCCATTTGAAACAATTGATCTGTTATTGGCAGCAGACCTGCTGCTTCGTAAAGTCTTGCAGTCGACACAAACTTATAGCTGTTTGGCACCCTCCAGAGTCCTGTACAGATCCTTAGTACCTTCCTTTCAAATAGGGAGATCTTCTTCATCGTTGTTGGTGAGACGGTGAACCATATGGGATAGCCATAGGTTATCACTGGCCTGATGAGCTGCTTGTAGATGAGCAGCCTGGTGTTGTTGGACAGTCCGTTTCGTCTTCTTAGTAGCGGGTGCACCAAATGAAGAGCGTAGTTCGCTTTTTTCATTGTTTTTTCGATGTGAGAGTTAAACTTGAGCCTATCAGTAAAGTTGATTCCCAGGTACTTAGTCTCTGACTTGGTGTTTATTATCGTGTTATCCGGAAGGGTGATTTTTAGGCTCTGCACCTGCTTGCGATTTTTCTTATCCTTGTTTCGGTTGCTGGTACTCGGAAGGAGACGAGTTCCGATTTTTTGGCGTTAATCTTCAGTCCCCACATCAGATAGTACTCCCAAAGGTTTCGGAGGTGTTCCTCCACTCTTGTTCCGGCTGCATTGGTGGGTTGATCCGCCGTGAAGATGCTAAATAGGACTGGTCCAAGTCTGGAGCCTTGGGGAACTCCGTCTTTAATCCTTTTCCTTGTCGATGGGCTGCCATACACCTGTATTTTTAAAAAAAAGTTATGTGGCCCCACGAACCCGGGCCCGGGGTCTCCAAATTTTTTACAAAAGGTGTTTTCCATCGGAGATACACACTTGTATAAAATTTTAAGAAAATCAGGTAAATTTTTTAAAATATTTGTATGGGAGCCCCCCGACCCTGAGGTCTGAAGGGCCTGAAGGGAAGTATAGTCACTGGAAATATACATGTGTGCAAAATTTCAATAAAATCGGGCTATGGGAAGTGGGTTAAAAATTGATCGCAAGATTCCATGACACACAAATCCACACACAAACCCACACACAAGCCCAAAAACACACGGGCACGCGAAGTTAATATAGAGAATTTAAAAATATAGATACTAAAAATACTAAATTTTACACAAAAACAATCAAAAAATTAAATAAATAAGTAATAAGTTAATCAATTATTCAAGTATTTTTTAAAACAAATAAAACCTCATAATAAATTCGCAACTAATGCCAAATTAGATATTAATCCTATTGGTAAAATGCCGTTGGATTCCTTTTCAAATAAACTAAACGTAGGAAAACGTGCAGGTAGACTCGAAATAGCTTTTAATCTTCTGTTTTGCAAAGACTGAACTTTCTTTAATTTAGTGTAACTAGCAGTACCATACACAACAATGCCGTAAAGAATTATGGGATGAGTAAATGCAAAATACATTAACCTCAGTACATATTTAGGCACATAATATGAGAGTCATCTTACATATTCCACCAAAGGAGCCATTTTACTACAAATTGTGGCAATATGTTCATCCCATGACATACGCAAATCGAATATTACTCCTAAGTATTTAAAATTTATAACTAGATTCACTGCGACGTCATTTATTATTAAATATGTTACACTAAATGTTGGTTTATGTGGGTAATGAAAAACTATAAATTTGGTTTTTGCAAGATTTAATGAAATCATATTAGACTTGAAATATTCAAGTAAAATACTCATATCATGTTCTGTATTATTGTTATAACAGAAGGATCCCTTGTTTCATAGATAACTACAGCGTCATCAGCAAACATATTAATTTGACCAATCAGGGCATAAATGAAATGTCATTAATAAATAATAAGAACAGTAGTGGTCTTACACTACCTTGAGGAACCCCACAATTAACATCGCGCCCATTTCTTCTAATTCCATCAACCATTACGTACTGTTGCCTATAATCTAAGTTCCTACTGATTAGTTTGCAAGGTATTCCACGAAATCCAAAACAATATAATTTATTCTGAAGTAATTTGTGATCAATTGTTTCAAATGCTTTCTTGAAATCAAGAAATATGGCGCCAACGTACTCCTTCCGATCGAAAGCATTATAAATTAGTTTGGTCATCTCCACAAGTGCCATTTCAGTATCCGTACGTACCTTCCCTAAATCCATACTGATAGGCATAGAAAAATTCCGATTTGTTTAGGAAGTCCATAAAACGCTTGTTTATAATTTTTTCTATAATTTTATCAAAAACAGACAAGATTGACATGGATCTATAATTGGAAATAACTGTCCTATCACCACTTATAAAATTGGTATCACCTTAGCAATTTTTAGTTGCTTAGGATATTCACAGAATTTCAGCGAATTTGGGAGCGTTTCGCTTTAAAACCACATTAAGAATGTTATCTGGCCCACCACTCTTACTATTACTTAAGAGGCAAATGATGTTATATACTTGCTGAGGAGTAGTGGATAACAAGAATATAGAATCTTCATTCGGATGCAAAGTATTAAACCCAGAATGCCTGGCCAAGTGAATCTCCTTTATTAACAAAATTGTCATTAAAAAGGTTTACAATATTAGATGAATCATTATAAATATTGCCATTTTGTTCGATGGTTGCAATGGTAGACTTGGAGTTGTTTCTGAGAATGTTTAAGATGCCTTCTTTCCTGCGAGTTCAACTTAATATATCCGTCCCGTTGTTGATGGATATGCAGTCCATCTAATGCCTTTCCAATGGAAGAGCATCCGGATCTCTCCTTGATGACATCAACAACTGTGGATGCCTCTGAATCAGAAGTGGATTGATCCACTTCCTTGATTTCAACACCCTCGCGAGATTCAGAAGTGGCCCATATGGCAACGCCTTCGAAATCTCTGAAAGATTTGGCTGCTCAACAGAAGATCAAAAGGTTGAAGCCAGACTGAGGTTGGCCGTCGAGAGCTCACCAGCTTCTCGGGATACAACGGGTTGCTCAACAGCAGGACCTGGGGTTGATGCGGCTGGAGATGCATCCGTCTCATAAATTTTAATTGTATTCTCTATTATGACCCACGAGAAACCGGGAAAAGAGGTCACCCCTGTCAGAAACCCGGTATGCCAAGAAAGGGCTTGTTAAAATCCGAAGGTCACCCGGTATTCGGAGTCCGCATACTAGCGACTAAGCTCCCTCTTAGCCATGCATCCATCGGCGTATGCTGTTCCACCTTGGATTAGTAAAAAACTATTATTGAGGATAGGACAATTCCGTTTCCTCCGACCCTTCTCCTTTACCCGGGCTTTGGACCGGCATGTTACCAACGTAACAAGTCAGAGTTATGAAAACTGTATTATGTACGCATAAATAAGTTTAGGACCATCAACAACCATCAAAATAAAGTAACTTGGATTGGGATCTGATCAAAAAACTGACTAACAATTTATTTGGAAAATGTGTCTTTGTATGGTCTACACATAAGGACTCAAAGTCTAAGTTTTTTCATTGTTATTGTGGAAGCTTTCGTTTATATGCGCCTCCGATTTAAATTACAAGAAAAAATTCCGTAATAAAAACTGAAAAAATTAAAGAAATCTTAGCTTTTTCTGTAAAAGAACTTTGTCTAGGTCCTCACTTAAAATTATTCCCAAACAAGCCAACTGTGCTCTTTAATTAAACCTCCATGCCAAGTGCTTCAGTTATTTCCTTCTCACCTATCACAAGGTAATGAAATTACTTGCTTCGATAAGCACATCATAAGTGCAATAAATAGTATAATAATTACCACTTTGAAGGTATATTTAATTGCCGTTTATGTGGTGCACATCTGCGTCTATTCCTAGGAATTCGTAATACGGGCTTTCTTCAGCGATCCGTACTTAGAAATATATTTTCCACTCGATGGCATTCGTCATGTTGTTTCTGTTAACTGCTTTGGTCTCCTGTTAAGTTTCTAGTTGAAAATGTGGTAAAACTATGATTTATTTTCTGCATTAATTAACTCTACGTTAATTAGATGTTTTAGTGATATATGCTTAGTCAATTCTGTAACTTTTACCGTCTGCCGTTATATTTTTCAGTTTCATCGGGACTTAAGCTGAAAATTCCGCCATAAAAGATAAAATATGATTGTTTACATTGTTAAAAGACTGTGAAAGCGACTTGTTTACATCATATTAAAGGATTAATGAGCTTTAAGTTTAGAACAAATAATTATTTTTTAAATTCTCTATGCTAACAATGCGGCGGTCAGCCATCAGCAGAGTAGGGCGAATAACACAAAATGCTTCAGAAATGCATATGGCTCCAACTATATCTGGTGGAACTGTTGGCATTGCGATCAAAACTCCACGTGGTGACCGCTGGTTATTTTACTCCAGCAGAGGAAAAGCGAAATGATCGGGCTAGTTCCTTCAAAGAAATGTTGGCGCGAGGTCAATAACCTCGCCCGTAAAAAACCATATTACGGAACCCCAAATCAGCCTCGGATACAATGATGAACGACGACGATCACGGCAACGAAAACGGCTAAACGATTTAAGAATTTCCTCATGGGACGTACGGTCACTGTATAGAGCTCGAGCTGCACAGCAGCTAGCCGATACCCTGTCCAAAAATAATGCGGACATAACAACAATTCAGGAGATGCGAAGGACGCGGAATGAATTCTTACAAAAATCAGAATATGACAGCTCTCATGCAAGATATCCGGGGTGGTATTTTAAGTCAGCAAAATAATGAAAACCACTATTATCGGATTTAAAGCATAATAAAAAACGTAAGCCTCATAAACGTTCACGCACCTACAGAGGATTCTCCAGATGATGAAAAAGAAGAATTCTTTGAATCAGTCTAACGGGAACTCCATGCCTATCCTCAGTATGACGTAAATATCATTCTGGAGGTATGAATGCCAAAATGGGTAGGCCAGTATTTAGGCAGTACATTGGCACCCATAGCTTACACGAGAACACTAATGACAAAGGACAACGAGATGAAAGCATGCATGCAAAGACAGCCTCCGCGATTTAGATTCGAGTCAACACGGCTGCCCTTCGCAACGAAGAGACCAGAAAAAACTACGGTCAAGCGATAGGACTCCCCCAAAATGCAGGGAAAGTAAGTCCTGGTGCTGAGATGCCGGGCGTAGAAGAGAAATGGGCACGCCTTAAAAATACTGTCATTAGTACTGCTGACTCCATCTTAGGTCGTAGAGATCGTAAAGACTTGTTTGATAACGAATGTACGCCAGCGACTGAACGTACGAATGTTGCGTAACGAGCAATGCAACAATCTCATAGAACGCGGGCACGCGAAGTTGAATATAAAGAGCTCAGAAGATATGAAAAAACAGTTCACCGGCGGAAGAAAGTAGCTTGGGAGAAGAATATTGTCCGTGAACTAGAACAGTACAGAGAACGAGGACCGCACCAGGTGCGGAAGTTGTACCAAAGAGTCCGTGGTATGACGCAATATCACCGCATTGCACATACTGCAAAGACACAGAGGATAATCTGATCGCCGATCTCAAAGGCGATATGGGATAGCGATGGGAAGAGCACTTTCATAAGTTGCTTAATGGCAAGCTAAATGAGGAATTGGAGGCTCCACCAATGATCAATGACGAAGTTAGCAGAGGATTAAATCGGCTCAAAAATATTAAGGATGGTATCTTAGTGGAGCTGATTAAAACAGGAGGCCCCGCAATACACCAAGCAATTCATGCGGCATCCTGTGTTCCATACATAAGATAGGAGATATCACAACCTGCAGCAATTATCGTGGTATAACTTTGTTGAGTACCGCGTACCTGTCTACAGACAGGATAGCCCCATACGCTTAAGTCATCATTGGTCCATACCAGTGTGACTTTATCCCAGGCAAATCAACAACTGATCAGATTTACACCCTTAGGCAAGTGATGGAAAAATTTCTAGAGTTTCAAAACTCATTACACCATCTTTTTGTAGAATTTAAAGCCGCCTATGATAGCATAGCCAGAGTAGACCTTTAAAAAGCCATGAGAGAATTTGGCATCCCAAATAAACTGACAACACTATGTAGGTTAACCATGACCAATGTTATAAGTCAAGCAAAAATATCCGGATCACTATCAAAACAATTCAACATCTATAACGGGCTCCGATAAGAGGATGGACTGGCCTGAGTCCTCTTAACCTGGCGCTGGAGAAAGTGATCCGAGACTATTACGTAACGGCGAGATGTACAATCCTCTATAAGTCCATTCAGATACTGGCTTACGCAGACGATATGGACATCGTTGGTAGAAACCCAAGAGCCAATAAACCTAAGAAAGAGGAAGCTTTCATCCAGATCGAGCAGGCGGCACGAAATGAGAACGAAACAAAGTACACGGTGGCCACTTCTGCGTGTAGAAGATCAAACATTGGTCCCTTAATTCAAATAATGGAGCGCAAATTTGAAGTAGTGCAATCCTTCAACTATCTCTAGTCAACTGTAGCAGCCGATAACAGCATGGAACCAGAAATACGCGCATGGTTGCTTAAAGCCAACAAAGACATAACATCTGTTAAAAACGCAACATAACATCTGTTAAAAAAGTAACGTTCCCTAACATCTGTTAAAAACGTTCCTTAACATCTGTTAAATAGTGACATTTAACATTTGAGTTTTAAAACATGTACCCCTTAAACCTTGTATTGAGACGTTGTCACGTTAAAAGCATTCTGACCTCTAAGCCGCGTTCGAGAGAAAAGTCTTACGGAGACTCAATAATGATAAGATCTACGAGTCTCGCGATGATGAAGAGAATTAAGCTTGGTAGCCTCCGGTGGGGAGGACATCTAGCTCGCATGAGTCCTTTGCGGTAGGATTTATGGAACACGACAGCGAGGCCGCCCAAGCCTACGCTGGAGGATGGCGTAGACCAGGGCGCCCAGAGTTTAGGGATGCCAACTGGATAATATCGGCTTTAAATCGGGATCGGTGGAGACATTTTTTGCCGGAGGACCAGGCACCGGTTGTAGAGCCAGATAATCCGATTTCCACTTACTATAAATAAATTGATGGCTGACAAAACTGAGAAATATTATACATTATTCTTATGCACATCAAATTAAACATAGCGGAGTTAAGTTGCACTAAAACACTCGCGACCTTAGATGATGATGATGTTAACAACGCCTCCGGATGTGTTGGTGGCTGGCCAAGTGTTGTGATCAATTATTAATCTACTTTTTCGAACTTTGCACACATGATAACATTTTCTATAAAAATTTGTATATACCCATATAATTTTTTGAACATAATTATTTCGCACTTCAATTTATATTATGTTTTGGTTGTAAGTATTGCATCAAACATATTACAAGCTAATTGGGTTCTTTTATTTTAACACATTAAATTCTTTACACGGACGGTATATAAAAGATTTTCTTGAAATAATAAGACAATTGGTAACAAAAGTGTCACTAAAATATTGTTACGAAATTTAGGCTTTTGAGTTCGTAAAGGATTTCGCAAACAAACAACGCAAGTTTTTTAATTTACAAATAACAACTTTAATAAACAAACAGTAGAAATAACACAAGTTCACAATTTATATTGGTGGTAATTTTAAATGTACACAAAAACACTTATTACATGTACTTTACAATAATTCTCTTAAGAGGCAGCTTTATCACTTTCCAAGAACTTTTACAAGTTGACTGGTTAAATTCCAAATAAATAATGAATCCTCTGCAGTGAACGTCACCTTTTATGCTCATTGAAAAGTTTCCAGAAACTTTTAATCTTATAGACAGAAATATCGAGAAAAGACCAGAAAATTGTGGCCTTACTCCCTTATTTACAACTAACCATATTCATATATGTAATGAGTCATCTTCTAAAAATAAACTACAATCATGTACTTTCACAAAAAAACGGGCAAACGACACAAACCGGTTTGACTACATTTTTGTCTAGTGCATAATGATTTATATTTACAGGCGGTTTCATTTCAAATATTCCAATAAATCTTACACCCTAAAAGTATGCTATTCAAAAGTGCTTAATTCTAATTCAGTGCCTATTTTAGTATGCAGTATGTAGATTGCGATTTATCTTAGGATTTGAATTAGGATATAAGTACTAGTATGACCATTGTATACCAACAGCAACATTAATTACTTTATCGTATGACGCTATAGAGGAGAAAATCTTGTACGTGGTAATCAACCAATATATCTTCTTTTTAAATTCTCTATATTAACTTCACTTGCCCGTGTGTTTGTGGGCTTGTGGGTTTGTGGGTTTGTGGATTTGTGGATTTGTGGATTTGTGGATTTGTGTGTCATGGAATTTTGCGATCAATTTTTAACCCACTTCCTACAGCCCGATTTTATTGAAATTTGGCACACATGTATATCTCCCATGACAACACTTTCTATTAAAATTTGAGGCTCCTCGGGACGCGGAGTCGGGGAGCTCCCATAAAAAAAGAATTTAAAAATTTACCCGATTTTCTTCAAATTTTATACAAATGTGTATCTCCGATGGAAAACAATTTTTGTAAAAATTTTGGAGAGATCGGGCCCCTGAGTTGGGGGGGCACAAATTTTATGAAAAAAGTTCCCGATTTTCTTCAAATTTTATACGCATGTGTATGTCCGATGGACAAAACTTTTTGTAAAATTTTTGAAGCGATCGGGCCCCGGGGTCGGGGGTTCCCATACAAATTTTTTTTTTATTTATCAATTTTTAACGCACTTCCTAAAGCCCGATTTTTCTGAAATATTGTACACATGTGTATTTCCAGTGACAATACTTTCGTTTAAAATTTGGAAGTGATCGGGCCCCGGGTTGGTGGGGCTCCAATACAAATTTAAAATAAAAATTACCTGATTTTTTTCAAATTTTACACACATATGTATACCAAATAAGCAATACTTTTTCTAAAATTTGGTAGTGATCGGGTACCGGGTACGGCCGCAAGGCCCTTATACATTTTTTAAATATCTATACTGGCATCAGATATTCGTCGCCCTTTATGGACTGTGTGCGGTGTGTGCTGCGCAGTCAAAATAAACTGCGCAGAATAAAATGATCTGAGCATTTTCAATTTTAACATCTGATGTCAAATGTCTGTTTCGATGATTTTCTCCTACAATAAAAAAAAATGGCCCAGGATCGAGGGGCTCCCATATCAATTTCTGCGATTAGAGAATTTAGATGAAAAATTTTAATTTTTATGGGTTGTTTTTTTAATTATGCGGTGCAATGCGGTGTATATTGCGACATACCGAGGATATTTGTTAGAAATTGTTCTCTATATCTGTACTGAGTTCACAGACGAGATTCTTCTCTTTTGACGATGAACTAGTTCTTCATATTGTTACGGAATTTAGGCTAGAGGCCCGGTAGCCGAGTGCGGCAATCTAACGAGCACGATGAGCACTTTTCTGCGAGTAATGTACGCTACTTTTCACACGACCAAAACCGAGTTTTCTGTTATACCGGTTATTTGCAATGCAAAATTACTCTGTGAATGTGTGGTCGCTGTGACTGCAGTAAATAACAAAAGTATTTTATAATTTAACGCCACAAGTGTGTGTAACGGCTCCTCTCGAAGCTAGGTTTTAGTGTATGAAACAGTCACTTTCGTCTATGGGCGTGTGAAAAAATATTACTTGTACTGAGTCTACAGATGGCATTACATTAAGTCACTAACATACATTTGTCATCTCTACTATGGAGTCAGCAATTAACGACAGTATTTGAAGGCAGCTCTACTCTCTTCTACGCCTGGTATTACAGCACCAGGAGTTACTCTCACTGTATTTAGGGCGAGTATCGCTTGCTCTTAGTCGTTTCTGCCTTCTTTGTTTCGAATGGCATCCGTGTTGACACGAATCTGATTTGCGATTGCCGTCTTTCGTGATGATCCAATCGGCACTCGGTGCACCATACAAGTTAAAAATTCGAGTCTACGTTGGCACCTTGATACGTTCGTACCAGCATCAGGTATGGGGTTTGGCTGTATATTAACACGTGGTCTATCTGGAAAGAAGTGGCTTCGTTGGACATTCTTATGCGAAAACTTTGTATGTACCCACAACGACCAAATTATTGCTTTCTGCCGTCTCTATGACTCGTTGTCTATTGTCATTAGTGTTCACGTGTAAGCTATGTACACGAATACTGGTTCCCGACTTATTTTTGCGTTAATTCCCCATGGAATTATTTTCGCATCATACTGAGTGCTTTTAAAAAGGCTGCTACCAACTATAGAGCGGAAACATATTATTCCAGACCACCAATTTGGCTTTCGAGTGAAACATTCAACCATTGATCAGGTACACCGAATAACAAACATTGTTGAAAAAGCGCTTGAAGAGCAAAAAGTTTGCTCTTGATAAAGTTTGGCATGAAGGATTAGTCTACAAACTAAAAAAGATACTACCCAACGAACAGGCTGAAATGCTAAGATCCTACATTACGGGCAGATACTTTCGCATAAAAGAGAAAGACACATATTCGGAGCTTAAAGAAACCAAAGCGGGTGTACCCCAAGTGAGTGTTCTTGGGCCAATATTGTATCTCCTGTATACCCACGATATTCCAACACTAGAATACAATTCAATTGCTACATTTGCTGATGACACGGCTTTAATGGCAGTTGCGGAAAGTAATGTGGACTCAACTAGTAAACTACAAGAGGCGATCTCGCATATTCAAAATTGGACAAGAAAATGGCGAATACGATTAAACGAATCGAAATCAGTACATGTTGATTTCACAAATAAAAAAATAGAGCATATACCAGTGTATATTAACAACCAAGCCATACCATACGCAAATTGTGGAAAGTATCTTGGTATAACTTTGGATACGAAACTTCGATGGAAAGCCCATGTCAAGAAAAAAGAGTGGAGATTGGTATTCGCTACAGAAAACTGTACTGAATGATAGAAAGACAATCTTGTCTATCAACAAACAATAAAATTTTGATTTACAAGCAAGTCATAAAACCCATATGGACTTATGGTATTCAACTTTGGGGTTGCACCAAAAAAAGCAACATTCAAATAATCCAACGATTTCAAAACAAGGTGCTAAGAAACATTGTACATGCACCTTTCTATATTCGGAACGATGACCTTCACAGGGACCTGGGCATGGAATGCGTACAGAATGAAATTCATAGATTCGCTAAAAAGCATAAGGATCGGCTTCACCACCACACGAACCCTGAGACCACCCCGCTCTTGGACCACACAAACCTAGTAAGGAGAATCAAACCTTTGGAACTAGTGCAGCATATATAATATAATCATGTATAGTATAAGTTAGCTTCAAAGCTTTAAACTTTTAATTTTGTATTTTTATTAATTTAAGTCAAAAGAAAATTGCTTATTACTCTAGGGACTAGATTGTAATATTTTACTAACATTACCAAATGTTTTTCAATAAAAAAAAATACTGAGTGCTGGCATTGAGTTCCCGTTCAACCGATGCAAGAAACTCTTCTTTTTCATAGTCTGGGGAACCCTCCATAGTTGTGCGCAATACTTAAAAAAAAGTAGTTTCCATCATAGAAACCAAAATGATTACTCGGATTCTTAAAGCCACTTAAACCTAATTTAGACTACATGCCGAGGAAGTATACCATAATATCGCAGTCGCCCAAGAAGCTAGACACCCAAATTGAAACAATCACAATTGAAATTTTGAAAATATGCGGCGCTTTATTAATAATTTAATTTTCAATATATTCTTTATTGTATCGTTTATAATAGTTCTCACAATGAAATAAAATGCCAATGTGAACATAAACTTAAAATTTTACGGGTAAGTGATTTTATTAAGACCTTTTATTTGTCAAAGTCAATATAAGTAAGCAAATAAATTTGGATAGTAAAAACGTTAGATATCATAAATAACTAAATACAAAATGTATCATAATTCTTCCTTTTTCCAGGTACATCTGTGACGTCTGATAATCCCAAGCACTCTTTAGAGTCTAGAATTACAAAGTTCTTTCCAGATATGCAGAATATATTAAGGTAAGGTATATTTAGCGATGTATAAAATAATGTGGCCGTCTTACTTACAGTGTCAACTCAACTAGGAATCATATGTTCAAGTTGGGATATTTACTGGACATGACTCATGTAAGTCTTGCCTAAAAGAAAAGAAAATATTCACAATTGACGATGCCGAAAACATAATCTACTTAAGGATTCAATTTGATTTCTTACCTATCGGAATTCGCAACTGCATAGCTCTGCCAAACACCGGGTCTGTGTTCCATGCAGAAATCAACACTGAGTTTGTCTACCCCTATCAGAAATCAAGTGCACGATCGGAGTTTTCTTTATCTTTGTTTTTACCACTGAGTTGTTGTGTCTACGAGTACGTGACGTCGATTAGATTCGAATTTAAATCTCATTTTGAAAATGTGACTGTGCGGTGGCGACATGTCAATGCGCCAGGTTTTGTCAAATAATGTATTCAACACACCAAACCGGAATGTTAAATATTATTTCACTCCCCTATATTTGCTTATGGTGCAATGCATCACGTCCCTTCGACAAGAGCAAATAATAGGAGTACGATTCGTAGATAAAATACGACTGCCGAAAACTGAGTTATGACTTGTTTGGCAAAGCTACACAACTTTTGAAATCTGCGACATAATTTCTATATATAAAAGTATAAAAAGGATAAGTTTATATACGTACGCGACAAACCCAAGAACAACTGCACAGATTTTGATAAAAATGAATGCATACCTATATGTTTTATGGATCGTGAGGAGTGTTACTGAATGCTTTTCTTTTTGTCCGATAGATGGTGCAACAAATCTATTTTTAAATTCTTTATATTTACTTCGCGTGCACGTGGCTGGCTGGTCAGATTTTCTTATCAATTTTCCCAAAGCCCGTTTTTTTTTTAAATTTGGCACACATGTATATCCTTTCTATTAAAATTTTAAGCCTCTCGGACTTCGGGGTCGGGTGGCTCCCATACAAATATTTTAAAAGATTTACCAGATTTTTTTAAAATTTTATACAAATGTGTATCTCCGATGGAAAACACTTTTTGTAAAATTTTCAGAGAGATCGGGCAGCTAGATCAGGGGGCTCCTATATACATTTTTTCCCATATAGCAACATCATATCATTTCATACTATAATGACTGTGTTCTGTGTACGCTGATAAGTGATGCAATGTAGGCAGCGCTAAGAATTTACGATTGGGGTTGTTTTGTTGTTGCGTTGCATCATAGAGCAGAGAGTATAGAGAATTTGTGTTTTGTGTAATATTACGAGTATATGAAGAACTGATTTCGCTCTCAACTGCTTTACAGCTTAACTCAACTCAAAAGAAATAATTTTGGTGGTACTTCGTACGTCGTTGTGTGTACTGTGCACGTCGCACCAACCGTGCGCTGTGGCTGTTATGTTTTTATACCAAATGGGGAATTCACCACAAAATCGAATCTCCGATCAGAGAATTTACAAGAAATAAATTTTTAAATTCGCTTGCCCGTGGCATGGCTGTCGGTCGGTCTGTTTGTCGTGGAATCTTGCGATTACTTTTTAAGCCACTTTTCGAAATCCGATTTTATTGAATTTTTGCAGACATGTGTATTTCCGGAGACAAAACTTTCTATTAAAATTAGGGGCCCATAAAAAAATTTTAAAAATTAAGCCGATTTTCTTCAAATTTTATACACTTATGTATCTCCCATGGACACCACTTCTTGTGAAAATTTTGGATACCCCAGGGTCATGGGCACCCAACAAATTTTTAAAAAAAATTAACCCGAATTTTAAATGCTCTGTATTAACTTCGCGTGCCCTTGGTTGACTGGCTGGTCAGATTTTCTGATCAATTTTTAACCCACTTTCCAAAGCCCAATTTTATTGAAATTTTTGTAGAAATTTTGGAGACCCCGAGCCCCAGGGTCATGGGGCCCAACAAATTTTTTAAAAACTTTTGTAAACATTTTGGAGACCCCAGGGTCATGGGGCCCCAACATTTTTTTTAAAAAAATAAACCCGAATTTTTTCAAATTTTATACACGCTGTTAAAATTTTGTAAACCCGAACCCGGGCCCCGAGGTCGTTTGGCACCATAAAAAAATTAACCCGACTTTCTTCAAATTTTATATACGTATGTATCTCCGATGGACAACTCCTATTGTAAAAAATTTACAGACGCCGGTCCCTGGGGTAGTGGGGTCTCATACTAATTTCAAATAAAAATTAGCCCGATTTTTGTAAAATTTTGTACATATGTTTATCCCGATGGACAAAAGGTTTTGTAACATTTTTGGAGCGAATGGGCCTTGAGGCCGGGGGCGCGGCCATAATTTTTTTTTAAATTAGCCCGATTTACTTTTAATTTTAAACATATGTGTATATCCGATAGACCGAATTTTTTGTAACATTTTTCTTTTTTTTATTTTAAATTTTTTGAAAATTATGAATTTTTTTTAGACCTGTGTATCTCCGGTGAGAATACTTTTTGAAAAAATTTTGAGCTAAAGGGCGCTCTAATATTAATTTTTTCCAAATTAACCCGGTTTAAACTTTGCACACATACAGTCCGTAACATTTGGATAGCCTCAGACATATTTTTTCTAAAAATCACATATTTTTGGTACGTTCTTGATGTTTACTTATAGTTTTGAATAATGAGAGACAAGCTAAGACTAAGTCGTTGAGATTAAGAGAAGTGCTAACTGGTTTCATAAAGTTAACGGAATTTTCCGAGTTAATTTTTTTTGAGGTCACTCAAATGTGCATTTTTTATTGTAACAGTAGAATAGCCTCAATTAACTTTGCTCTACAGTACGAGCGAAAATTTGTCAGCGTGAGCATCAAAAAGCAGTACTGAAATGATAAACAGTTAATTTTGTGTATTTTGGTTGGTTAAAATATTAAAATTGGTAGACAAAGTTCATTGACTGTAAAGGAAATAGCCAACATCGATGCCTATCATGAGCAAGGTTTTTCTAATCGCGCTATAGCTCCGAAAATAAATCGAAGTCCAAAAGTTATTATAATTTATTTAAAAAGTCCATTATTGTACAGAAAAAACTATAAATGACGTACTTTAACAGTTCTTACTGACCATGACAAGCGGGGAATTATACGACTAGCTTCCAATTCTACCCTGTCTTTAACAAGATAAGACACGAAGCTGGATTAAAATTTAGCCGAATGACAATTAGTAGAGTTATTGAAAGTGGTGGATACTTGAATCGCCTGAAGCTGAAGAAAAAACAACCACTCAACACTCTTCAAAACTGAAGCGGCTCAATTTCGCACGACAGCACATGACATGGAATACCGAAGTCAGCAGTCAGTCAAACGATTGGCGAAAAGTGATATTTTCAGACGAAAAAAAGTTAAACTTAGACGGACCAGACGGTTATAATTTTTATTTTCATGACCGGAGAAAAGAAAAACTATTTTTGGATCGCCATCATAGCCGCGATGGAGGCGTTATGGTATAGGGCGCGATATCGGTTTATGGCACAATTGATTTAGTCTTTGTAAGCTGTAAAATGACAGCGACATACTATAAAACTATATTGGAAACAGCTCCACCTCAGTTTCAAAATATTTTTGGACCACTGCCGAATATTTTCCAGCAGGACAATGCACCGAATTATACACCTGGCGTTATTAAGACGTGGTTGCAAAGCCAAAATATACAGCAACTACCCTGGCAACCATACTCGCCAGACCTAAAAATCATTGAAAATATATGGGGCTGGCTAGCGCGCACTGTTTATGAAGGTGGGAAACAGTATGCAAGTAAAGAGGACTTAATTGAAGGCATTAAAGCAGCCTGAGCGAATATTTCATTAAATTATTTTTACTATAACAAATACAGTGAGGCTATTCTACTGTTACAATAAAAAATGCACATTTGAGTGACCTCAAACAAAATCAACTCAGAAAATTCCGTTAACTTTAAGAAACCAGTTAGTACTTGTCTTAATCTCAACGACTCAGTCTTACCTTGTGTCTCATTATTCAAAACTGTAAGTAAACATCAAGAACGTACCAAAAATAAGTGAATTTAAGAAAAAATATGTCTGAGGCTATCCAAATGTTACGAACTGTATGTATCCCTTATTAGAAAATGTACATGAAAATTTTTATGGGTTGTTTTTTTTTAAATTTTTAAAATCACCGATATGATCGTCGTTAAAGTAAATAAAAATTTGTTTTTTTTTTAAATTTTCTTTTCAAACGTGATTATTATTTTGAAAAATTCTCTTGAATAAGTTTTTTAAAAAAATGCAGTAAGGCCTATTAAATTTTCTACAAATTCACTTCACAATGTTTATGCATTCGTTCAACAAGAATAGCGTTAAAATTGAAAGGTTTTAAAATTAACGAAAACGTACTTTTGACCTTACATGACTTCATACCCTATAACTCTTGAGCCCTACCAGCTGTAAGGTTACTGTTGCACTCTTTTTAAAAGAAACTTATATTTTTAAGATCCAACAATGTTCATTTTTCAAAAATTATTTAAGCCATAACCCAATTTTTTTTCCTCTTTTATTGCAATCCCTTATTATTTCCATGCTTCAAGAGTTAAGCAGCATTCATAGCCCTAGAAAACGGACACGGTTAAAAGTTTTGATCAGCAACCATTTTAGGTCATCCGTATCAATCCGATATATTGAAAAGAGGTTTAAATCCTATAAATAGCCGGAAATCTATTTTGGGCCGCGCAATGCTGCTTTTGTTCCATTTTTTTATATTTTTTTTATAAAAGAGTATACACATATATACAAATGACAGAGCTGGGCGTGAGGTAATAAGGAAAGGAGGCAAAGACATTCATATGTGTTAAATGTCCGCAGATCATACAGACGTGGAAACTCTAAGTCTGTAAATTTATTACACATAATATGAGGCTAAAGAAATAAACTTCATTATGGATGATTTTTTTTTTATATTTATAAACTTATTGCCAAGGGAAATACTCCCTGAATGACTTGCGCCACGACAATAAGGTGGGCTAAGCCCGAAGATGGCGTAATGGTATGCCCGTGTGCTCGAGTAAAGGCACGTGTATTTATGATGAACTGGAGGATGGACGTAATGCACAATTAAAAATATAACAATGTGTATGATATTTTATTGGGTTCACACCCTTCAGGACTATGCGCCATCCGCATACGACAATTCATTGTTGTCGGGAAAAAAATCCATTTATATGTTCTCAAAATTGAGCCATATTTTCTCTAAATACGTCTTTGCCCGAAAAACCATCTTAAAAGTCAAACAGCAAGAAGGAAACAGCTTTTGTTATGAATATTATTTCCCAATAAACACTCGACAATGGAAGAAAATAGAAGTAAACAAAAAACAAAACAACAAAAACTGCTGGCATTTCAAATTTTTGGCACACGTCTTCCTTGTGCTGATCTCTGTTGCAAATTACATTAAAAATGACAGCACAGAGTGGGAATACAGCGAGCTTTTCTTTTGTGCAGAGTTCGAAATTCAATTTGCTAAAAACATTGAAAACAACAAAATAGCAGAGTTGGGCGTTTGGAAGTATTCAATTTATCATTTGTCCGTGTGGGACAGTGTTTTAAATAACATTGTGCAATTTAATTTAGAAATAATGGCCCCGAGTATTTAGATAAATAAATTTTCACAGATGTATTATTTAACTTGCAATCGATTATTAAATATTTAATTTGAATTTTTCTGGTAAACATTGCGGTAAATTATTTGTCATTCTGTTAAAGTTGGAACTATTTTGCTCTGACGGGATATTCAAGGTACATGTACCCTGACTGTTGATGGGGATATAACTGGTTTTTGTATCGTTATATCTTTCTATTTATAATAAATTAGCAACCTTACCACTGGTGGGGGATAGATAACCAAATTAAAAATTAAGGACAAACTTTTTGGTTGATCAAAAAACGAGTGGTTTATTATTCCCTAATATAAATACGGGAGTATTTATAGGAATTATATTGCTTATGTAGCATTACTAAAAATACAAAATTACAAAATAACGGCAAATTATCGCTTAGTTAGCATTACATAAAATACAAAATTACAAAATAATGGGAACGGCAAATTATTGCCTAATGACCATTAATACAAAATGCAATACAAAATACTGCGACGACATGTAGTCAGTTTGCCTATCGTCAGTGACAGATACAAAAATAGGCTTATTTGTAAAATTGAATAGGTAAGGTTTGGTTAAGTTGCGGTGGCAACTAATGCTCACTTAGACCATTCGCGGTCCTTTGTGTTTCCACAGGATCTTATACCTTTCCCCTTTTCAGAAGATCCAATCCGAGTTCTTAATGAATCGAAGTATATCTCGCACTTTGCCGTTTTCGAGATCTGATAGATTATTCATTAACCGCTTACCTAAGTGCTGTGCCTTCTTTGCATTAATGCCGGACATGATCAAAGAAGATGTGGTCTCCTCCTCCTCCTCGTCCATGCAGCTTCTGCAGAAGTCATTATATTCGACACCCATCCTTCTCGCGTGTTTCCCTAGAAGGCAGTGTCCTGTCATTATCCCTACAACAGTTCTTTGTTCACGTCATTGTAGGGAAATAGGCGCAGTTGGGTGAGTCCAGCTTCGGCCGGACCTGTCTTGAAATATTGTAAGTGTCGGTGTTTTCCCACCTTACATTTGTTCTTGTTGCTGCCTATTTCCCAAGTTCAAATTTCAGTGTCGCGATAGGACTCCTTTCCGGTAGCAGATGGAGAGTCTTACTACGTCTAGCTAACTCGTCCGCCCTGCAGTTCCCCCAACAACTATGTGGCCCTGGACCCATATGATCCTTATACTGAACTGTTCACTCATTTCGTTAAGAGAGGAGTGATAGCTCAACGCCACCTTAGATTTCAGTGAGACCGCCTCCAACGATGTTATGGCCGCCTGACTGTCAACATAAATGATAATCTTCTTTTAAGATAGTACATTATGCTTCAGCCAACTCATAACCTCTTCAATCGCAGTGCAGCGATCAGGTAGATGGACATATATGCTTACTTTCAGCTTGTCACAGAAGACTCCTGCTTCTACTTTACCGTCTAGTTAGAGCCATCCGTGAAAAACTGTATTGTTTCGTTATCGGTTACGGATACACTCTTCTAGTCTTCTCTGGAGAATATTGTTGTCCGAAACCCTTTTTGAAAGCATAACACTGGTGTTATGTAATCAAGTTTCGTCAGCTCTTGCTTTAGCCATTGAGTTATGGTGGAGTGTCCATTTTCAAGACTTTTCCACTGATTGACAGCAAACAGTAGAGCAGCTGTAATTGCCGTTTTGTGTTTGCCAAATATATCTAGTGGGATAAGGTTGCGCGAGTTGGTGTAGATCTCAGCGCCCCGCTAAAAGCATACAGTCCGAACTTTGTACCTTCCCCAATATACTTTTATACGTGGTTTTTTCCATAGCTGGCCAGTGTACCAACTTTGGTTTCAAGCCCCATTTTTACCAATGGCGTTCTTGCATGAGTATAAAGCAATATTCGCAGTATACCTAATACAATACTAGGTTTCCAGCTCCGTTTCCTGTCCAAGATTGTCCCAAGAAATCTTGCTCTATCAGAATCAACTAAGGGGGTACCATTAAGTGATGGCGGATCAGCTGTTGGAATTTTATATTTCCTGGTGAAAAGGACAAGCTCTGTCTTATTCGGGTTGACGTCCAGACCGCTTTTATTTGCACATTCTTTAACGATTAAGAGAGCATTTTGCATAACCTCCTTAATCGTTCTGAGGTATTTTCCTGAGACATCTAACACTACATCATCAGCATACGCTACCACTTTTACCCCCTCTCCATCCAGTTTTAACAGTAATTTCATAATTGGTATATTCCAGAAGAGAGGGGATAATACACCTGCTTGCGGTGTTCCACTATAGAATCATAGAGAGGTAATGTATAAAACAATTAATGTTCGCACCTGTAAGCACTTTACATCGGATCCGAGACTCAGCACGAAGACCGAAGTATCGAATACTATGCAAAGATTTGAGATTATTTAAGTATAACTGATTAAAATCGTTATCGTCGCTACCCAGGACCCACCCCGTTTAGACCCACGAAAAGCTAAAACAGCAGGCGTTATCTGGCTGCTCCTCAAACCCTACTGACTGAATCAAAATGACCGCTCCCCGACTGAAACCACCACACACCATTGAACCCCACCCCTACCTACAAACCACAGACCCAAAATTGTAGCCTATAATCGTGAGTTATGGTCGCGAGTTCATACATAAATCCCATGAAAAACTGATTTTTTTTAGTTTTTCCAGAATTTTCCAAGTTTTTCCTGAATTTACCAACTTCTAGGTTCCTATAACCATCCCCCGACTATTACGAAACTTAAAAAAAAATGAGCCAAATCGGTACAGCCAGTTAGCTGTGAAAATGTAACAGACAGTCAGACAGAGAGAGTTAGTCTCACATTTATAATATTAGTATGGATATGGATTTGGCACGACAAACCATCCAAGGTCCAAGGTCTAGCTTCTCGCGACCATTTGTGTTAAACGTGCTATATTTTTGCACACAAAATGGAATATCCTACAATTTAATGCCGTATCCAAAAGGCGAATTGAGAAGCTTTCACATTTGCGAGAGGTGGGAGACACTGAAAAAAACTTTTGGTTTTCTGGGATTTGAACACCGAACCTCCTGCTCAGAAGCTCAACGTACTAACCACTAGAGCATAATGTACTGCAATGTCCACTGATAAATATATAATGCTGATCTAAAACACATGAGACGATGCTGTACAGTTACAGTTACAGTCTACAGTTATATACAGTTGCCGTATACAGCTGTATTCACATGCACGGTTGAGTTGATGTATGAAGTAATCAAGATGTAGAGCCATCAATGTGGGCTTATAAGCACAACATTCTAGTTTGTGAATGGTCGGGTGTAAACTCAACTTCCTCCACCACAACACTTCCTTTCCTTCTTTCATTCAAAGATTTCCAAGCCCGCACTATTCCTAGGCATTATAAATCCCTTGACTCGTGGGCTAGTTATATAAAAAAAAAAAAGCAACTGCTAAAATTGTATTCACTGAAATAAGATCCTGTGAGTTTGTTTTTCCTAATTATCACGCATGCTTCAGGGAAAAAAAGAAATCAATTTGGTTTTATAAATTACTAGCTTTTACATTCTTTGTAAGGAGAGTGTACATGACTTCAGTACCTTAATATGTATTATTAATCCATTTTTTATTTTTAATATTTTTTTCCGTTTTGTGTTAGTTGTTAAAAAGGAAGTTTTTCTGCTTTCAAACTCTATTTAGCACAAACTTAAAAATCCTTTTGTGCTTTTGTCATATTCTTCATTGCACAGAATTATGAATATTTTCAACGCAATTACGTTTTGCACATAAATTAAGCTGTTTATTCAATGGCCTTTTAATAACAAACAAACAAATATGGGTTGGACTATTTTTTGCCTTTAGAATATGGAACAAAATAAAGTAAAATTCTCTGATTTTAATGTGTAAATTAATTGCTTAAATTCGTCTGTTCTTGTATCTTCGTAGCACTAATTTATAATGCTACGGCTGGAGGTAAAACCAATTCAACTCAAGGAAATAGAATTTTTAAATTGCATAGAAATAAATCCTTGTAAAATAGTCGAAAATAAAAAGAAAACCTTTTAAAATGGTTCACCAAAAGCCTTGAAGTCTTTGGTTTCCTAATGAAAACTTCAGATTTCTATTCAAATTTACATGGTAAATTTAGATACTTCAATGTAAAAAAGAAGGGACTTTACTCAATCTTCCAATTTTATTTGATGAAGTGTATTTGTCTGCAATGCTCGCAAGCCCCCGTAACAAAAACATTATCTAATTTGAAAAATTGTTTTAACTTAACTGTGTTAATAGTTTTTTCTGTTATTATAGAATAAAAACCGTAAGCGATCAACTTCTAAGGTTTTGAACCTTAGTAAAATATTCTGCACACACTTGGACGCTATGGCAGACATTTTTAAAATGAAATGGTTTGATTTAAAAAAAAATTAGCCCCGCTTGACTGTATCCAAGATTAGATCGACGATGCAAGCAAAAAAAATATATTTTGCCTCTGTCCTCGTTGGCTAAACACCGAGTAAACACCGAGATTAGTGAACTAATGAGCCAGTGTAGAAAAAACAGTACCCACGCCCAAATCAGATATCATTGTGAAGTGCTTTGACTTTGTTTGTTTTTAATAGATACTGGACAAAGTGATGCACAAAATACTGCCGTAAAGGAAACCCATAAAAATTCAAATTTTTCATGTAAATTCTCTAAAAGGAGATACATATGTGTGCAAGGTTTGAACCGAGTTAATTTGAAAAAAAAAATAATATTAGAACCCCTTTTCTTCAAAATGTTTACAAAAACTGTTGTCACGGGAGATACACGTGTGTAAAAAATTTGTATGGGAGCCCCCGACCTTGGGGCTCGATCACTTCAAAATTTCAATAGGAAGTGTTGATATCGGAGATACACATGTGTTGAAAATTTGAAGAATATCGGTCTAGTTTTTAAAAAATTTATATGGGACGCAGGGCTCCAAAAATTTTACAAAAAGTTTTGTCCATTGGATATACTCATGTGTATAAAATCTGAAGAAATCAGGCTAATTTTTTAAAGATTTATAAGCGGTCCTCAGTGTCCGTTCACTCCAAAAATTTTATAAAAAGTTTTTTTCATCGGAGATACACAGGTGTGTAAAATTTGAAGAAAATCAGGATAATTTTTTTAAAAAATTTGTATGGGGCCCCACGACCCCGGGGCCCGGGTCTCCAAAATTTTTAAAAAAAGTGTTGTCCATCGGAGATACAAATGTATATAAAATTTGAAGAAAATCGGGTAAAATATTTGTTTGGGAGTAGGTACTCCGACCACGGGGCCCTAGGGGCCCGGAATTTTAATAGAAAGTGTGTTCATCGTAAATATGCGTGTGTACAAAGTTTCAATGAAATCTGACTTTGAGAAGTGGGTTAAAAATTGATCGCAAGATTCCACGACAAACTAACAAACAAAGACTCGTCACGCGAAGTTATATAGAAAATTTACAAAAGAGTCCTACCAAAAATTAAAAATTCAAAAACAATTTATCAAAAGCTTGAAATCGTCAAAGAGTCTGTTGAAAGGATATTTTTCCTTTTCCGGCAAACTTTATTTGAAACCAACTCTTTGATTTTGTTGAATTTGCAACACTTTTGAGTCTTTTCAGTTTTTGGAAGCTGAATTTCAATAAGCCTATCGGCACAATAATTGTGAGTGCCTTTTTCGTTTGTTAGGCCTGGTACTACAGACGAATCCGGTACGTTTCACTCTCAAGTTGTTGGCCGTCAAGAAAGACGTCAACTCGTTTCTGTAGGACCGAATTGTTTAATAGATTCTCCAAGAATTTTGAAGACTCACTTACGTCATTATTTGTATTTTTTTATTTTCTTGTTCAAGGTTTTTTGTAGTTTTCTTTGTTTTCTTGTTCAAGGTTTTTTGTAGTTTTCCCTGACCATGATCCACTGATTAAGGTATTTAGAATTGCATTGTTTTAGGTTCGTGAGCGTTTTTCCGTATTGATTTTTCATTGAATCAGAGAGAATTCTGATAAAATAAATAAAAGCCGGCTACAAACGTTGGGAATGTTATATATTGTAAATTACATTAAATATTTGATATTATATTGCTTCTCTTATTCAAAGACATAAAATAAATTTATTAACATATCTTATTGTACAATAATTATTCCCTCGGAAAGAGAGTCAGAAGTATCAACACAACATTGAAAATTTTACCTTATAATTGTTCGCATACGCATATTACAAAAGGCGTTGAAGTTTGTATTTAATTACTTTTTTATTGTATTCTCAAACTGAAATTTGAAACATTTATAGACATTTTTAACAAGCCTCCACCATCCTTTCATGTACTGTCGGTCTTGCAGCGATCTTGCCGTCTATTGCAATATAATAATTGAAATAGTGTATAATATTATTACACAGCACTGTTCAGTAAAGCGTTTTTGCCTAATGCCATTCTCGAGGAAAGAAAATGAATTTAATGATGTGACTCGCGAGGAGGCTAGAGTGAAAGGCTTAATCGTTTAGCTATTATTCAAAAATACCAGAAAATCTTTTTTAGACTGAGCAAGATGGTCAATTTTTCTACCTCTATACTTTCTAAATATTGTTGATTATGCATCGATGACCATATTTAACCCTTCAGTACTGTAGCCCTCTTTTGTCACATCATAGTCTGAGAGACCCCTAATTGAAAAGTATCGGGTATACACAATTTGCAAAGTTTGAATATAATCGGATAAATGTTTTAAAAAAATTGTTTTGGGAAAACCCCAAACCCGGAGCCCGATCACTTCCAAATTTTTACAAAAAGTGTTGTTCATCGGAGCATCGGATTAGTTTCTAAAATATTTTATGGGAACCCCCACTTCCACTTGGCCACTTCTAAAATTTTAAAATTAAACTTCTAATTGTGTGTAAAATTGGAATAAAATGGGGTAATTTTTTTAAAAAAATTGTATGGAGCCCCCGACTCCGGGGCCCGATCACTACAAAGTTTTTACAAAAAGTTTTGTCAATCCAAACTACATATGTTTATAAAATTTGAAGATCCAACGTCCGTTGAGTCATGGGTATACTGTGTATATTAAGTTTAAACTTACTGCCAAGGGAAAACTCCATGAATGACTTGCGCCACGGCAATAAGTTGGGCTAAACCCTTAATTAAAATTGAAAATTAAATCGAAGAAATGTGATTTACAATATATAATATTTCTCACGTTTGTAGCCGGTTTCGAATTATTTTCTCGGAATTCTCCCTGATTCATTGAAAAAGCCATACGGAAAAACGATCACAAAAATAAAACGACGCGAGTTCAAATGCTTTAATTAATTGATAATGGTCAGGGAAAACTGCAAAACCTTGACCAAGAAAATATTGCATAAAAAATGACATACGTGACATACGCCTTCAAAATTCTTGGAACCTTCATTGAAAAAATTCGGTCGTTCAGGAACTAGCTGACGTCTTTCTTGAAGGCCAACAACTCGACAATGAATTATACCGATTCGTTTGTAGTACCAGGCCTAACAAACGAAAAAAGCACGCAATACTATTGAGCCGATAGGCTCAAACGCCAAATATTGCACCAAGGATGAGCGAAAAAGTTGGACTCAAATAGGGATCTTGAAGATTGTCTGTAGTTCCTCGAAGCTTGACCAAACTCACAATTCAACCTCCAATTCAGGCCTTTGATAAAGATTTTTAAATTTGGATTTTTTGGCTTTAAATTTTTATGAATTAATAAAATTAAAAAAAATAAAATAAAAATAATTTAAGGTAAGAAGACTACGTTTTGGTGTTGCTACCGCACCATTTTAAAAAATGTGTGGATAATTTATTGCATGCGAAATAAAAAGGTATTAAGATTTATATCGATGATATAATCATTTCTGGTTAAGATGAAAAAATTAACTGCAGCAAAATATAAATATATATTTGGAAAATCCCAAGTGATTTTCCAAGCTAAAATATTTCGGGTGATGGAATACGCCCGAATAAATCAAAGGTATATCCCAAATAGAGGTCACCTCTACCCCAAAATAAAGAAATGCTGTAGTCCTTTCTAGGAGTGCTTAATTTTTATAATAAATTCTTACAAAACAAGGCCACAATAGCAAAAAACTGCATCGACTATTAGACAAAAATGTTAGATGGCTCTGGACTGGACAGCACACTATTATTTTTAATGAATTAAACGACCTGTTGAGGTCCGAGAGTATTCTGACGCAATACGACGAATCTAAACTGTTAATCCTTTGATATGACGCCGCACCATATCGCGATGGGGTTTAGTATAGTTTTAGTACACAGAGATGGGGATAACAATGAGCGGCCTATTGCTTTTTCTTCACGTACGTTGGGATCAAGGGAACGTAACTACGCACAAATTTATAAAAAAAGGATTTGCAATAATTTTCGGAAATAAACACTTTCATCAGTATATAGCGTTAATACAGGTGTTAGTTATAACAGACAATAAACGTATCTTTAACAAACGAAAACCTATTCCAATTATGGTATCACCACGTATGCTGAGGTGGTGTTTGCTTCTCTCACCCTATGAGTACGAGCTAGTACACTGACTGGGAAAACTAATCGCTAATGCGGACGTTTTAGTGGATCGTCATTGCAATGTTCAAATGTCAAATGGTCCTTGTGACCTGGCGGATGTCTACTCGAAAAATTGCATGATTCAACCATACGAGCCGAAGTTGTGGCTTAAGAAACGGCTCGATATCCCGATTATGCGATGGATTCTGCATGGCCGGCAAGTAAAAATTGAAAAAGAATTCAAGAATTTCTTTCAAAGAAGAACAAAGTTATCCACACCTAAGGGTTATATGTTATGGGGAACTCGTAATTATACCACCTTTATTAAAACCAAACATTTTGAATATATGAATATACTACACGCAAATCATCAAGGAATGACAGTGATGAAATCTTTGGCCCGTAGTTACGTTTGGTGGCCACAATTAAATCAGTAAATCACAATTGAGGAAAAAGTGCGAAGTTGCGAACAGTCTAAGGTGAACCGTTCAAATCCTCCAATTGCCCCTCGGCAATTTATAAGGCAAGAACCAAACTATTTTTAGTTGTCGTGGAGATAATGTCTAAACGGCTTGAGGTTAAAATGTTATGAGTCAATCATCTGCGGAAATGACAAGAAAATTGCGAGAGATTTTTGCAACGCATGGCCTGCCCAAGAAAATATTATCGGATATTAGTACAGCATTCGTTTCGGAAGAGTTGAAAATGTTTTACCAAAATAACTAGATTAAATTCAACACAACAGCACCATATCATCCTTCTAGCAATGGCCAAGCTGAACGTAAGGTTCGGTATACTAAATCATCATCGCTCTCCACACTGGGATATATAGCTGAAATTACAAAAATAAGATGGGACAAGAAATTAATGAAAGGAGCGGTCGTTTTTTTCAGAAATTATTCAGCGGTTCCTAAATGGTTGAAGGTTATTTTTTCAGAAATAACAGGTCCTGTGTCTTATATCATTGAACCATTTATGATCGGATCGTCAGACTTCATGAAGATCAAATTCTTCGCCGAATAGATGACTATTTGGAAACTCCAACCGACTTACGTGAAGTAAATACTCCAGTCACGAAGCCTATCATAGATACCAGTATTCCAGTACCACCGGTGATCTTCGTACACCTGTTCCGATAGAATTCTAGTTGGACCCAACAGACCCAGGTCTTTTGCAGCCATGGTTAAAAGAAACTTTGCAGAAACGACTTCTTCTGTTCCTTCTTTAGCTTCGCATTTTGCTTGTGCGTCAACCTTCCATTATCTAACCAAAGTCCACCAATTCTTCCGAATGTAGGTCCAGGTATGTCTACAATATATTTCCGTCGACGGGTTGTTTCCACAATTCTTAAAGACCCCAATAAAGCAATTGGACCCGACGGTATTCCACCATTATTATTGAAAATATGTCATCATACTTTGTCAAAACCGCTCAGCAAATTATTTCATCTCTCAATGAAGACAGGTGTTTTTCCATCAATTTGGAAAATAGCTAATATTCAACCCGTCCCGAAAAAAAGGGGATGAATCTGCACCTACTAACTACCGCCATATTGCTCTGTTGTCGGTTTTATCATTAATTTCAAACTAATGAGCTATCTGGATTCGAATGCTCTTTTATCTGATGTACAGTATGGATTTCGAAAAAATCGATCTTCAAGTGAACTAATGACGTGCATGGCTCATTGTTGGGAGCGAAGCATTGAACATCTAGGCGAATCAAGCGTTGTGTCCTTGGATATTTCTAAGGCTTTTGATAGAGTTTGGCATATTTGTCTTATTAATAAGATTCAGGATTATTTATAGATCCGCAAAATAAAAGTTGTATTGAATGGTTTTTTCTCATCTTCGCATGGGATCAATGCTGGCGTTCCTCAAGGGTCATCCTTATCGCCTACATTATTCTTAATATGTATCAATGACCTGTTGTCTTCTACAACCTGTGATATCCACTCATTTGCTGATGATACGACGTTATCGGCTTTCATGGAGTTTGTTAGTCAATAAAAACAACCCATAAAAAAAATGTTCATATAAATTCTCTAATCGCAGAAATTCATATGGGAGCCCCTCGATCCTGGGTCATTTTTTTTATTTTATTGTAGGAGAAAATCATCGAAAGAGACATTTGACATCAGATGTTAAAATTGAAAAAGCTCCGATCATTTTATTCTGAGCACTTAGAGCACGCTCATACTCTGAGCAAATAAGAAACACGAGCATTTATCTTGAGAACTCTTTGACTGCTCTGAACTAATTTATGAAAACGCGAAATGACAGAATATTGTGAAAACTTGTTGTTCTATCTGTAAGTTGATATCGACAACAAAAAACGACATCAATAAAAATACAATTCAGTAAATAAGTAAGTAAGTTGAATTAAGCATATAACATTTATGCCTCGTTTCATTTTCTGGGTTTGTTTGTGCGTGAGCTAAGATTTCTCTCTCTCTCTCTCTCTCCACCACCAAAACCATGCCGACTGTGCAGCATACACCGCACACAGTCATTAAAGAATCTGATGCCACTATAAGAAATTAAAAAATGTATAAAGGCCTTGCGGCCGAACCCGGGATCCGATCACTACCAAATTTTAGAAAAAGTATTGTCACTGGAAATACACACATGTGTACAAAGTTTCAGGAAAATCGGGTTTTAGGAAGTGCGTTAAAAAATTAATAATTAAATAAAAAAAAAATTTATGGGAGCCCGATCGCTTCAAAAAAATTTACAAAAAGTTTTTTCCATCGGAGATACACATGCGTATAAAATTTGAAGAAAATCGGGAACTTCTTTCATAAAATTTGTATGGGTGCCCCCTCGACCCTGGGGCCCGATCTCTCCAAAAATTTTACAAAAAGTGTTTTCCAGCGGAGATACACATTTGTATAAAATTTTAAAAAATCGGGTAAATTTTTTAAAATATTTGTATGGGATCCCCCCGACCCCGCGGCCCGAGGTCCCTCAAATTTTAATAGAAAGTGTTGTCATGGGAGATATACATGTGTGCAAAATTTCAATAAAATCGGGCTGTAGGAAGTGGGTTTAAAATTGATCACAAGATTTGGCCAGCCAGCCAGCCACGGGCAAGTGAAGTTAATATAGAGAATTTAAAAAGAATGCAATTCTCGCTTGATTGGTTCGCGTGAATTAATGAGTTCGGCAATTCTGTTGAACACATCAACACACAACACAACACATCACACAGATCTAATAGGGTGGAATTTAACCCAAATAAATTCCAGGCTTGTCTTTTTTCTTAAAAGGCAACGCAACATTACGTACCACCAGTAATGAATGGTGCCACTATTGCGAGATCAGTTTCCCTTAAGATGTTAGGTTTGAAAGTTTCAATTGAACTTTCCTGGAAGGAACATATTTATGAAATCTCAAAAAGAGCGAGCCAATGCTTGGGATTCATAAGCCGTTCTAACTTTTACTTCACCCCCTATGAATTATTAAGATTATATAAATCTTATGTTAGACCAATTTTAGAATTTAATTCATATGTGTGGGGTGGGGCTCCTAGATCACATTTGATTTATCTTGATGGAATACAGATTAGTTATCTGTTTGATAAACGATGTAACCATTACTTCATCCCTTGATTCTTTGGAGCATAGACTAAATGTAGGAGCTTTAACTGTTTTCTACAAATTTTACAACGGTAGCTGTTCTTCAGAAACCCATTCTCTATTCCCAGGTCCTTTTGTCAGCAACGTTAACACTCGCTTCAGGTCTAATCAACATAGATTTGCCTTAAAACCGTTCTCATGTAGAACCCAATACTTTAAATCGTCCTTTTCCGACAGTGACTTCGATGTGGAATCTGTTAGTGGACTCCGTTTTTCCTGAATCTTTTAATCTACAGGCCTTCAAAATAGCCGTCAACAACTTTCTGAAGCACGACAGTAGAGGTCATTACATAATTTTAATAATTAATTTTTAAAAAAAGAAAAAAAAGTGATTGTGTTATTTATTTTATTTAGAAAATTTGTAATATTTTCTTGATCAAGGTTTTTTTGTAGTTTTCCCTTAGCATGATTCATTGATAAAAGTATTTGGACTCGAGTCGTTTTAGTTTCGTGTTCTTTTTAAATTCTCTATATTAACTTCACTTGCCCGTGGCTGGCTGGCTGGCCAAATATTGTGATCAATTTTTAACCCACTTCCTACAGCCCGATTTTATTGAAATTTTGCACACATGTATATCTCCCAAGACAACACTTTCTATTAAAATTTGAGGCCCCTTGGGCCGCGGGGTCGGGGGGCTCCCATACAAATATTTTACAAAATTTACCCGATTTTCTTTAAATTTTGTACACATGTGTGTCTTCGATGGAAAACACTTTTTGTAAAATTTGGAGCGATCGGCCCCTTGGGGACCCCAATATACAATTTTTAAATATCGCTATATCGCATCAGAACACGGCAAAGTATGAGCTCTGTGCTTTGTGAGCAGCGCTGTTCGCTGCCGCTGCGTCATTTGGTGAATGATTTTGCCACAAAACGAGCACGCAGTGTGCGTGTGTGTGTGTATCCCCGATTAGAGAATTTACAAGAAAAATTTTAATTTTTATGGGTTGTTTTTTTTCGTATTGCTTTTTCAATGAATCAGAGATAATTCTGAGAAAATAAATTGAAACCGGCTACAAACGTGAGGAATGTGATATGTTGTAATTCTCATACCTTCGAATTTTAATTTTTAATTTTAATTAAGGGCATAGCCCAACTTATCGCCGCAAGTCATTCAGGGACTTATCCGTTGGCAATGAGTCTATATTTAAAAAAAAAAAAGAAGGTTGAAGACAGTTTAAGGGCGCTCCGCCACCCGCACACATGAATCACCCCTGTCAGCACGGGAGAGGTGTACAATTGCCTAAACCTAACAAAGCGCCACCTCTAACGTATTCGCACTATGTGGTTTACCGAGATTTTGGTGTGTCGTAATTAATATGAGCAACAATTATTGTGGCATGAAAAATCATTAGTTTACTTTAATTTGCTGATAAGGAACTATCATTATAATTTCGATCACAAATAACCATGAATACCAAAGTTTTTCTAAGGAACCGTTGACTTTGAAGCATGTATGAGGGAGGCCGAAATCTACAACACAAATAAATTACATGTATTTTCAGTCTCTAAAATGTTTAGATATAAGCTTCTTTGGCACTTGATACCAAAATGGCTTCCTATTCAAATATTACATTTAGCTATAATTCCCTCATGCAAAGTGAATTAAAATTGAATCAAAAGTTCCCTCATGAATAGTGAATTAAAATTGAATCAAAAGTTCCTACAATTTAGAGTCTTTCATAGAAATAAACTTTTATGTGTTGAACTAGATATTCTAGTGTAGAAATTGGTATGAATATAATAACATAATACATTTGTAATATTATAAGGATATTCAGCTTTATTTAATGGTCAAAAATGTATCGTTTGGATATAGGTACATATACATTGACAAAAATTTCAAGGACAATCAATGAGAAATTTCTTGTTTAAAAGAAGCAAAATGTAGAGGATATAAAACCAAAACTACATACACATGGTCAGTTAAATTTATTTATCTCCTTGGGAATTAAGTGCAAAAGTTAAATAAAAAATACTAAACAGAAGTGCCGTTATTGCTCCTTTTGAAGACCATTAGCGATATTGAAAACCCAAACTGCCTTGTTTTTATTATCTATTACAATAAATTTCTTTCCGTATATCATAGATATAATCATTTTTACTAAATGATGTGGAAACCCCTATTTTATAATTGTATAAATTAACGCGTCGAATCAGTGTCGAAGGCTTTTTCGAGAACACTAGACAGGCAGCCGTATTCCTGTTACCATTCAGATGCCAGCTGACATCTGAAATCAATTTGGTCACAGCAGGTAGTGTCGAGTACTTTTGTTTGAACCGAAATTGGCTCCGCGGTACAATCTCTTTTGAGTCGCACACGTTGAAACCACTTTTAAGACTGTCCCAATAGAAACTTTACTTATGAAATTATTCTCAGCAACAAAGCCAATTTAAGGCTCAACGACTTAGTTACGCAACCGAAGCTATTCATAAAATGCCATTATAGCCACAAAAATTTACTGTTTTGTTGGGGTTCATTGGCCCATAATTCTGCTTCAATGATGCTAGTTCACTGATAACAGTCAATGGAATTCGCTTGGAGCGTATGTGGTTTCAACAAGTCACATACCACACAGCAGACCAAATTATCGAGTTACGAGAAGTTCGGTTCAGAAATGGACCAAGTTCGTTTGAATTGAAACTTCTGGACGGTTTTCTTTGGAGCTATGACAAGTCCACGGAGACGTAAGACGTTATCAATAGCATGGAACAACATAGAAAACGAAATTAGCAGCAAATCGCCGGATGTATGTGAAAAAGTCAAGAAAAATAGGTATTCATTTCTGCAGTCGCTTCTATGAAGCGACGGTACTTTGTATCGATGGTTTTAGATATCTTACACACAAGATGTTTTATAAAAAAATTAAAATGGGTGCTCCTAAAGAAAAAAAACATTATTTCTTCTGAGATTTATTCAAAAATTGTATCTGAAAATTTTTTAGATTTTTTTGAACAATTCATCATAAATGAACTGCCATTCTCGTGCACTCGGAATTGTTTTGTACTTATTTCTTAAAAATAAAAGTTAATTGAATATTCTGCATCAACAGCAATGACCACACCAAAACTTGTTTCATGCGTAAGAAGTGTAAAATGAGATTAAATGGCAAATATACAGCAGTTGAACACGAACCACAGCAAACAGTTTCTTTCTATTACGCTTGTCATCATTGTTGCAGCTATCACGTTTCAGAGCGATATAAAATATTCAGGATGAGGAAAGACCACCGGAGTACCAACATTCAGTAGAAGATAGCATTTAAATGCTATAAAGATGTCACAAATTAGAATGGTTCGTGTTTCCTGAAGAACAAGACAGCACAGGCGTCTAATATCATTTCGTTTTATAGCACAACACTAAAGCGAATTGTGCAATTACGATCACGTACGAATCGCGTAAAAAGGTTAGGTAAGTTTTCAAGTAAATTGTCCTGTTAGTTGATATTGATGACCTGATGAGAAGGAAAAAAGGACAAAATGGTTTCAAGTTGGTGGTATACACTGTGCAGTGTGCGTTATTCTTAGTTGTAATAATACGCGCCAACGTTTTCGCTTTAATTATGCTACACAATATTTTCAATTTTGCAACTGCAACTAACTGTAACAAATTGTATCGTACAATTGCTTACTTCTTTTTTCTATGTAGAAAATGCAGGGAGTTATGTATGAAATAAGAGAAAAGCTACTATTCGCAATATCGCGAGTGCGGGATAGTAGGTTAAGATTAAACAAGTGAGTCCTTATCGACGATGGTCTCTGTAATTTGTCCAACCAAGTATCTTAAGCAAATACGAGGACCTCCAATTCCTCAGCTAGCTGGCCTAAGATGCTCTAAGATGCCTTTGAGATCGGCGATCAGATTACCCTCTTTGTCTTTGCAGTATGTATATTGCGTCATACTGCGGACTCTTTGGTAGAACTTTCGCGTCTGTTGCGGTCCTTGCGGTCTCCGTTGAAGTGTTTTTTCATATCCCCTGAGCTCTTTATAGTCATCTTCGCGTGACCGAAATTCTATGCTACTGTTGCATTGCTCGGAACGCAACATTCTTACGTTCAGTCGCTACCTTACATTCGTCATCGAACCAGTCGTTCCGATCTCTACGACTACTGCTTAAGATGGAGTCAGCAGTACTAATGTCAGTTTTCTTACGGAGTGTCCATTTTTCTTCCACCCCTGACATTTCAGCCCCAGGACTTACTCTCCCTGCATTAAGGGCGACCTCTATCGCTTGACCGTAGTTGTTTCTGGTCGCTTCATTGCGAATGGCAGCCGTCGCGCAGCGAATCTGATTCGCAAATACAGTCTTTCGTGATGTTGCAATCCGCGCTCGTAGCACCATACCAACAAAATAGTGGTATGGTGCCTTGCTTGCTGCCATCTCTCGCCTGGCTGTCCATTATCATAAGTGTTCTCGTAAGCTATGGGTGCCAATGACATTTCCTGCCTGAATATAACCCAGAATGATTCTTACATTATACTGAGTGCAGGCATGGAGTTCCCGTTACACTGATTCAAAGAATTATTCTTTTTCAACATCTGGGGAATCTTTTGGAGGAGCATGAACGTCTATGAGTCTTATGTTTTTCAATATGCCCCGCACGCGAAGGGTGCATATCCGTTCATTTACTGCTATAATGCCGATAACGGTGGGTTTCATTATTTTGCTGACTAAAAACCCCATCCCGAGCACATGATGTCTTGCATGACAGATGTAATATATGCCATATTATGATTTTTGTAAAACACCATTCCCCGTTCACCACATCTCCTGAATTGCTGTTATGCCAGCATTATATTTGGACAAGGTATCGGCTAGCTGTAGCTGTGAATAACGATTTTTAATGCAGAGTAAGCAATTTCAAATAGAATTTTATTAAAACATTTACGAAACAAGGTTATAAGTATTATTACTAAATTAAAGCTTTCTAGAGTTCATAATGGATTTTGCAAATACACGCACAACACAAATACGTTTATTCACAAATTACAACTTTAATTAAAGAGCGTTTCTTTAACAGGCGCAGGCACAGTGTAAAAAGCAACAGGTTAACCGGGATACAACATTAAATATAATTTGAATTCCTTTGAACTTAAATTTTTAACAAACCATACGCATCCTTTAATGTTATATTAACATTTAGAGTTATAAAACAACTCAAATACTTTGGGAGGAAAAGACAAATTTTTCACAGTCCGTTCGATCGTATGGTAAATTACTTAATGGCCTCATACAACACATTATTAACCAAAGAGAGAATTAACAAAAATAACTGCTACTAGTTCACCATATAATATTATTTGCTAAAGTTTTCTGTCATACATCCAGTTATAAGATAACATGCTCGTAATTGCTATCATAAAATTTACATATAGTCTTGCGGATGATGATAGTCATTTAGAGGCTATGAGTTGTCCTTTCATCTTTCAGTACGTTCTGTGTCTTATCAAACAAATTAAGTGATTGCCTTAGTGCCGTACTGTACCAAAACAGTCTCATATAATACTGTTTTGTACAATGTGAATACCTCTTAATGTAATCAAATTATGATTATGGATCTCCCCCCCAAATAAATAATTTTGATGGTACATGAAGCACAACATTTCGTACATCTGAATGGTCTAACCTAAAAAGCAAATAAATTCCAAACTAAACGACTTGGTATTCACGGATATTGTTATACAGCCCTCCTTATTAATAAACATAACCATCGAGGAAGCTGAACACGGATATAGATGGGAAGTAGTTATAATTACTCTTAATGGTTTTTGGTAAATCTTGAAAAATTAATCTATTCACTTAACCACTTTGGCCATTCATCCTTCCACAAAATGATAGTGTTCATGGTTTTGAAATTTTTAAACACTTATAAACACAACGTCCAATAATATAAGAAGACACAAATGTGTATAAATGTAGGTGAAGTACCTACATTTGTATCTTGTGACGTTATTTGTAGGATACTGTTTTACAACTGTCAGCGAATGTCCTGCCCAATAATGATGCAATAATAATTGTCACGACAAAAATTTAAATTCTATTTAACTCCATTTCGCAATTAGAGGCTTTATTTATTTTATTTTACGCTATGAAGCCTAAAGTGTAATTGTCGGTAAAACTCAAAAGTACGAGTGCCATCTGCCAAGCTTTACAAAAGAAGCAAAAGTGATTAACAGAAGGAAAGCATTGAAAATAAGAATTATAATTGAGTGTTGTGTAGAGCAAAACAGCAGGTGCAAATAAAAATTTAATTAGCAATTAACATATAAGTTGTAATTTAATTTGGCACAGTGTTTGGGTTTGGGTTTCGTAAATGTAAGATCTAAGAAATGTAAATTAGTATACAGAAGCTTTGAAGAATTTTTGCCATGTTAATAACAAACCCCCACGATATTGGAACCGTGTAAAAATTAAGCTCCAATCAGATTAGCGAGAAAAATTCGGAAAATTTTCCGAATTAAAATAAAATGAATTTAAATAGAATGAATAACAAGAAATAGAAAAACTTAATATTGAAACCACATATATATATTGTATCTTTCGAAAAAAAAATTCTGATGAGTCTCTATCATTTCTCTATTTTTCTATTCTCTATTTTTTTAATATATTTTTTAATTTCTATACGCGTATCAAATTAGACTCATTAAAAGAAAAAAATCCGTATCTTTTAAATAAGTTTATAGACTTGTTTAGTTTTAAAACGATTGTTAAAGTAAATGCCTCTACGAGTATTGAGACGGCAGTTCAGCTAAAAAACTAAGGATATGAGTTCGTTAAATTAATCTAGCATACAGATTGAAGCCTTACTACTACAACAAAGAAATAAAAAAACTCATAGAAAAAACTTATAGTACAAGCGACCAACTTACCACGTATTCCTCCAATTAGATGCAGCAACGGACTCTGGGCTAAGGCAACAACTTCAAGCCAGATGATTGGATAATGGTTCCTGACCCGTTATCTGGTAAAGATGTTCGTTAGAGATACGGTTATGCCAGAAAACCCTTAAGATGTCCCGTATGCACCTATTTACGAACGTTTGTAATCTCTTTGTGATAGTAGCGGTCACCTTCCAAGTGCTGCACCCATACAACAGCACTGATCGCATTGCTTCGCCATATCATAGACATCATTCCAAACACTGATTTTGTTTTGCCGATTCGGTTGACAATCTCCTGTTCGGTTCCACCTTCGGTCGATACAATACTCCCACGATCTCACTTTTTTCTCTACCGGCTGTCCAGCAATGTTAACTTGAGTTACTGATTTAGTGCTGAGGTTGATGATTTTGGATTTGGCAGTATTAATCTTCAAATCCGCAACATTTGCCTCCATATCCACATTTGTTGTCATTTGGTGTAGCTCCATAATCTTGTGTGAGAGCAAACATACGTCGTCAGCTTAGTCCAGGTGTTTGAGTCGAGATATAAGAACCCAACAAATTCCTCCGTTTCCAGAAGAAAAATATGCACGAATTTCATCGCTAATAACCAACAAAAAAAGTATCGGCGATAGAATGCAACCTTGTCGTATCCCACCGCAGGGTGATCGAGTGCGGAAACCTGCTTGTTCGGCATCGAGTGTATCTTCGTCGATTAACAAAAATCGGAGTACTGTAATTCCTCCGTTTATACTCGTATATAAAAAGTCTTGCATTGAATTGCAATAGAATTAAGAAATTATATAAATGTTCACTGCTAGCGTTACAAAAGTAATATTGTTTAGGATTTATGATAATATTTCATGAAGGGTGTACATGCTTGCACATAGAAATTATTTTTAGAAGCTTTATAATAGATGACTAATACCTACTTGCGAACAAGGAGATTGCCAGAGTGATCTAGCTCTAGGTTTTGATTTACTATAAATATGCGGCGTTTTGCTGCAGAAGTTCGCTTAGTTTTTTGGAATTTAACCAGATAAGTTGAAAGGCTTTTGCAAACAGATAGAGCTTCCACCTTAGAGACTAGTACTGAAACACAAGTTTTGTTTTAATTATTGTTTTTGTATGCATTGAAAGTAATCACCAGTGTAATTTGTAAACCTTTGTTATTCTTTTACTTTTTATTAATTAAAGTTGTAATTTGTAAATTAATAAACTTGTGTTGTGATTTATTTGCAAAATTCTTTATGAACTCGAAAGTCTAAAACAATATTTTGACTACCAAATAATTACACTTGATTGAATACTTGGCACACAACAGAAGGAAAAAAGTTTGCTCTGCCATCTTCTTGGACGCTACGCCAATCTCAACTCAAAAATTACAAACTTATATATATACTGAAAAATAAAACTGCACATCTTGACTTTACTTTATTTACAATTATATCTGCCTTGTGCTATCTTGTACTCATTTTAGGCACTCTATTTCAATATCAATTTTATTAAAATTTTGCTCATGCTCTCATTCTAGACTGCATTTTTAGAGGATTTATAACAACATCTTCTGTATATGGGGTATATTGGCCTATGAATCCCTTTCAAAATATGACGGTTTCTTTTCTTTTTAAAACTAAAGAAGGCTAATATATTAAAATTCTGGACAATTTATGAAAATAAGATTTGAAAAATTGCACTGAACTGTGTTGCTATGAACTTTTAAAAAGTTTTCCTGAAAGTTTTTTTTAAGCTGTCATTGCTTATGTTTATTTCACACGAAAATCCCTAATATGCTCAGCCTAGCGTAAGCCAATTAAAATTTGTTAACCACTATTGCAGCTGAAGTTGTAATGCGGTTACGTGTTAGTACATTGCAAAAGTAAAATATAAAAGAGCACTTCGCTTAGTTGTTGTGATTCACAGACTAAAAAATATTTGGAAATTCCATAAATAATGAAAAATCCATGACAACCTATGTTATGAGCGCCACCTAGAAATGTCGCTCTAATATGTACCATCTGAAAACGTCAACCACTACTGCTGTGTTTCTATGAATTTATGAAGTGGTCATGTGGTATATGTTCACAAGATGAATGTTAAACGAATCCAATTACAATAGAACATTTTTTACTGCTCTGATTTCATAAAATGTTGTCTAAAGTTTTGGTTTTCCTGAACAGTAACGATTAAGTAAATATAATCAATTAGAAATACGTGCAACAGTCTGTCATACATACAAGAACTTTTAGAAAATGTAAATATTGAAAAATTTATAAATATATAAATTTACGGTATGACTGATTACTTGCAACAAGCCGCGGGATCAGAAATTTTATCACTGTCGCCATTAACCATCTGTAAAAAGAAATGATAAGAGCGGCAATAAAAATAGGGAACAATTTGAGCTAACAAATTGATATCATTATCATCATAATCATTGTAATATTTGGTTCTCATGCGAGATAGGTGTCACGATGTCGATATGGCTATATCACGCGTAGATCTCATCAATATAGAGTCCTTACACACAATCAGACGGGACCGACCGTAAGACTTTAATCTCGAAGGCGGCCAAGACGTCAAAATGCTTATTACTAAACATCCAAGTCTCTGATCCATATTAAATAATTGGTAAGACTACTTCAATGCTGTTATAGGCTGCCGAGATAACTAAATGATTGCATTACTTCACATTTCCACTCCACTATTTTATACGAGAAAATAATTCTCGATCTGGATGAAAGCTTCATGTTCAGGTCTACGATTTTTACCAACGATACTAATATTCTCTGCTTAAGCCAGTATCTGCATACATTTATAAAGCATTGTTTCCCCCGCCGTAACATCAGAGTCTCGGATCACTTTCTCCACCAACAGGTAGAAGAAAACGCAGGACATTTCATCTCGTCGTGTTGGGCCACATTAAAGATCTTGAATTGGCTTAGTAGTAATCCGAATATTTTTACTACATAGCCGTATCAGTTTGTTTGGGATGTCAAATTCCCTCATGGATTTATTAATTTACTTGCGGAAATACCCGGCGTTTCCCGGCTGCCCTATACCACTGAACCTCACCCAACTGACTACCCGCACACTAACCTTCCGCCCACTGACCTCCCGCATACTGACTACACAGCCACCCACTGACCCTCCTCCAACAATTGACCACCTCAGCCATCCAGAAAATTGTATTATCGACACTTATATCGGCGAAAAATATATACGTGTTAAATTCGTTTTTCCTGAATTCTTCGAGCAACTTTTACAATTTTTCTTTCCGTATAAACCTTACTCAGACTATGATTAACATTTTAAGATAAAAAACAACCCATAAAATTTTAAACTTTTCATCTAAATTCTCTAATTGCAGAAACTGATATTTTTTTTATTGTAGTAGAAAATCATCGAAAGAGACATTTGACATCAGAAGTCAAATTTGAAAATGCTCAGATCATTTTATTCTGAGCACTTAGAGAACGCTCATACTATGATCAAATAAGAAAATAAGAAAATTTGAAGAAAATCGGGTAAATTTTTTAAAAATTTTGTGTGGGAGCCCCTCGACCCCGCGGCCCGAGGGGCCTTAAATTTTTTAATTACCATATATATAGATACTCTGGCTATGCTATTATAGGCGGTTTTAAGGTCTAAAAATATATAGCGTAGTGACTTTTAAAGCTGCTGCTCTTCAAACACCTGCCTATTGGAAAAAATTCTGATTGAAGCATGGGTTGAAGCATGATTGGTATAGGCCAACAATCACTTTAGCGTATGCAGCTATCCTGTCTTGTAGTAATATATAGGTGAAAATCTTTTACTCAACAATAAACCCTTTTAATTGCTGCACGTTGTAATATCTCCCTTAATATTAGGCACATAATGCCTTTTCTCCAGTCTTCTGTCATTGTTTCTTCCTTCCATACTTCCCCTACTAGTTCATGAATTTCTTGTCGTAGTGCTTCACTGATTTACCTTATTATTATTTTTGAACCGTCAGTCGCTGGTGGAGCCTCCAATTCCTCAGTTAGCTGGCCATTTAGGAACGCATTTCTCTTCTACGCCCAAAATCTCAGTTAAAGACTTGCTCCCCCTCTTTTCATTGCAAAGAGAAAGCGTATCGAATCGAATCGGATGCAGTGTATCATGGTGATGCAATCCTAGCTTTGTTTAACATACCAAAAATATAGTGGTCTGCGTCGAATATAGCACCACGGTAGGTTTTTACCATCATATTGTTTGTGGTTTGGTTTGTGGCGGCGGTCTATCAACGAGTGGTCCATCTGGTTACGAGAGACTCCATCAGAAAATACCCAGATGGCCTTGTGGATATTTGTATGTGCGAACCTTGCACTTGCAATGTCCAAATTATTACTTGCTGCTATTTCTATGACTCGTTGTCCACATCGATTTATTTGGAGAAATTATTATCCTCTCGCCAATGTTACTTTAAAGGGACCAACCCAATGATTCAGCTTATCCTTTTTTGAAAGAAAATTACCGGCAACCACCACGTGGTGATTTAATCGGACTTCCCCAAGTCGGAATAGTTACAGCACGTGCATGAATACTACGTATTATTCCCCCTATTCTGCTGATGGCTAACAGCCAAACAAATTCATATATTCGTACCAGGTTATAAAAAAAAGTTCTGATTATTTTTTGGTATTTTTTTTTATAATACTAGCAAAGCGCTGGCGTTAGGAAATTAGGGAGAGGAAAAGAATGTGTTGTAAATGAGTGCGGGCAATTCATTCCACATAATTATTCTACTGCGAAAGAAGAAACGTCTGAAGTCGAAGTGGGCTCAAGTTGAGGCACGGGTAATGCGTATGGGTTGGATAATGGGCGGGATGCGTCTGGAAATTTATTTTAAGCACCACTTGTGGAAAAGGCGATGAAATATATTTTTAACATTCAAATACAAATCGTAAATGAAAAATCATAATAATTTCAGTTATTATATACAAAAGTATGTACCAAAATATTCATCACTATATGATATGATTCAGATATGATAACACAAGATGTCAGTTTAAGTGCACTATAAATTCCATAACTCCAGTTTCTTGTCAAAACTTCAAATTGTCAATAAACGTTGTGCTTAACAGAAGTTTCAGGGTAGAAAAGGACAAGTTATCCTCAGCTAACTGGGAAAAAAGGATCCCATCATGTTAAGTTCGATACTTAGCTATATAAATGTAGATTTTTTGGAAAAATTCTTCATCTTTCATCTCCATTAGTAAAAAAGCAATGGCCGCTCACAGCTTTCCACAAAATCAACTTTTTGACAGCATCTACAATGTAGATTCATTATTATGCTTCCTACGTGCACTCAACTGCTAATATCACCGATATGCACTCAGGTGCAATGTGTATCGCTTTCTAAGTGCATAGCAGCTTCTGTGATTGTCAGAAGTGTGCGAATGAATGAAACTGTCGTTCAGAAATGTCTATTTTCAATTTTAACTTCGCCGTACGCAAAGCAAATATATATACTTCAGATAAGTATGAAAAAATATCGCAACGGAAAACTTAAACCATAGGTGCATTTTACTTACCCCTAGAACTAGCTAGTTTATGCCGCTTTACTAGCATTTCTCAAAATATTCAACCTTTATCTACATTCTTCCAGGCATGATAGTTCTAGTATTAGTACCAATTTCAACTTCAACTTTTCTTAAAGGGCCAATTCTTTGACTGACGGTCAATCGCTGGATCGTTTACCTCTACTTCGCGGTCGCCACCGTTTAGTTACTTAAAGCGTAGCCAATTCTGTGACCTACGAATATGCTGTGCGTAACATAACTTCGCTTTAGGTGACATGCATGCTGGTATCGTTTGGTGACTCTAGCTAGTTTCGCTTTACTTTGAAAATAGCGCAGGGTCAGTATTTTTTTAATGTTTGTGCTATGTCGAGGTTGTTATCTTAATTTTGAAGCACATGCCAATAAAATTGCGACGTTATCCAATACGCTAAGCCTTACTCGCTGTCGGAGACGTTTCCACTTAAACAAACCGGAGTGCGCCCCGACAAAGTACCGCCCGATTATTTTTTCTTACTGGAATTTTTTATTTCATTGTTTTCATATAAAATATTTGTTTTTGTCAGTGGTTGGGAGGTGGGAGAACTCAGTGGTGGTGGTCATTGTGGGTGGGGGTGGTTGGGTGTGGGGCCAGTGGTGTTTGGTGAGTGCTCAGCTGTGGTTGCCAGGCGACGCCTGTTATTTTTTTAGCTAATTTTGGAAATGGAACCGATTTTGTTCAGATTTTCCAATTGTACAATGTTTTTTTTGACCCGGAGGAGGATACAGTTTTTTGGTCAGAGGTAGGGGCTAGTATTAGGAGAGTGGTCAGAGGGTGTGAAGGCACACGCGAAAAGCTGGGAATTTCATCTATATATATATTCTAGCTGACCCGACAGACGTTATACTGTCAAACGTTCAATAAATTTGTTTGTGATCGCTTTGTGAATTTGTGAAGAACTATTTGAAATGATGGTCCTCTAGGGGGTCTTTTGTAGGTCTTTTGATGGTCTTTTGAGGGCCTTTTGGGGGTCTTTTGAAGGTATTTTGGGGGTCTTTTTGGGGTCTTTTTGTGGTCTTTTAGGGGTGTTGTGCGGGTATTTTGGGGGTCTTTTAATGGTCTTTTGATGGTCTTTTGATGGTCTTTCGGTGGTATTTTGGGGGTCTTTTGGGAAATCTTTTGGGGATCTGTTGAAGATTTTTTGTGGGTCCTTTAGTGGTCCTTTGAGGATCTTTTGGGATTTTTTAAAGATTATTTCATGATTCTTTTGTTGGTCTTTTGGGGGTCTTTTGGGGGGTATTTTGTGAATTTATGAGAGTATTTCTGAGGTCTTTTTATGATACTTTTGGGGGTTTTGGGGTCTTTTGCGGAATCTTTTGGGGTTCTTTGTGAGTCTTTTGGGGGTTTTTTGAGGGTCTTTTTGAGGTCTTTTTGAAAGTCTTTTGAGGATATTTTGGATGTTTTTGTGGTCCGTTGAGGGTCTTTTAAGGCTCTTTTGGGGGTCTTTAATGATTTTTTTGGGTCTTTTATGATTCTTTTGTTGGTCTTTTCGTGGCCTTTTGGTGGTCTTTTGGGGGCGTTTTTTGGTCTTCTGGTGATCTCTTTGATTCTTTTGAGGGTCTTTCGAAGATCTTTTTATGATTCTTTTTGGGGTCTTTTGGGATATTTTTGCAGCATTTTTATCCACAACATCAAAGAAGTTTCACTTCAACCGCAAGTAAAAGGTAAGCGTACGTACTGTTTTTTATTTGTTTTGTTGCCTGGCACGTAAACCAATAACGCTGATGGTTTTTCCGACACTTGAACAGGCGACATACAACTGACCATGCGAGAAGCACGGATTTTCAAGGCTAATGCCGCAAAAACTCAATGATTGCCATTGTGATTTGTTTGTTGTAATTGCGAATGCAAACCGCAACCGAAACTCCAAGAGCTTAAGGTCTAATGACATGTCATCGGAGTCATTGGGATGAGTTGACAGATCGCAAAAACATCATATTTATATATATAGTTGAGATCACAATATATATATATATAAATATATATAATGTTCAAGATGATGTTAATAGTGAAGGAAATCAATTCCTACCAATGTATTTATTTAATATAAGAAATATATTTTTTTATCAAATCAGTATAAATAAATATGAATAAAGGTACATACACGCATTCAGTATTATAAAAGATGCGTTTATTTACCAATTTTGTCTACAGTCGTCCGTTATTGAGTAAGCTCCAGTCGGGCGTCGGAGCTGACACGCTGCATTTTTTTACTGTGGAGCTTTACAAAATAAGTTTAATAAATTTTCCAGTTTAATTTTAAGTGTACGAGTATATCCTGCACAGTTTTATATGAAACTACACTTAACTCATATTGAACATGAATTATATTTTCATAATTTTTCTAATTAGTAAAAAATTAAATCAGTCCGTTACAATTTTTTTTTTTGGTAATATATTTGGCCGTACGTCCGCGGTCCGGTCCTGTACACCCACAAAAAATCGCTCCACCGGACCTGACCTCGAGTAGATGTCATTCAGTTTGGCATCCCTAAACTCTGGGCGTCCTGATCTACGCCAACCTTCCAGCGTACGCTTGGCCGAACTTTCTGTTGTGTCCCATAAATTCAACCGCAATGGACTATACAAGTAGAATCATCTCCGTTCATGTGAGCTATGTGTCTTGCTCACCGGATCGACCCAAGATAGTGAAATGATTGCACTACTTCAAATTCACGCTCAACTATTTAAAGCATTTTTTAAATTTTTAAGTGTATCCAATATTTACAAAAGAAAAAGGAAACCGTTTACGACTAACGATTTTATTTTATGTCCATGTATTCTTATTTAAGTGGCATCATTTTTGATATAAGCTACGGCGCAGAATGGCCCTTCTGGAATTAGGAAAACATACCATAAAGGAAACTGTATAAGTTTTCGCTATGTTCTTACTAGAGTTGATAGTTATTATCTTGAGATTATATCATGCAATTTAGATACGGCAAAAGCAGTCGCAGAAGAAGCACGGATTTTCATCAGCAAAAGTGTACCAGTAGAATATCGCTTGGAATTTAATTATAACTTTCAAATTGAAGAAATTGAAAAGCCGGAAGCGTTAAAATGAAACTGGGCTATTTGCGCTTTCGTTTCCTATATGGATAAGTCTGTGCTAAAACGAGCAACTAAGCAAAAACCTTTAATTTTTTGTTTCTCTTAAAGGCAAGGAAGTAAATAGATTTTGCTTTAGTGCATTGTATTATGTTTGCATTGTATTTTATTGTCTGCATATAGGTACGTATTTTTTCATAAATAAAGAATACAGAAGTAATTCTTTAAAAACAAAATATTTTTGCACATAAATGACAAATGTATATAGGCGAACTGTGGACAACTATGTATCTTTAGATTTCTTCAATTACTTCTTACTTTTCTCTTTCAGTCAAACTTATCAATTTTGATAAAATGTAAATCAAATGCAGAAAAGGTATTTTTGTAGTGTTTAATAATAACAAGTGTTTAGTAAGAAATGGGCGCTGTGGCTAGATGGATAAGTGCATCGACTTCTAAACTGGAGGTTCGGTCCCACCTCTCGCGAATGTCTGACAAACGTCCAAGAGCAATAACTTGTTACAGAAAGCTTCACAATTCACCGTTCGAATACGGCATTAAATTGTAGGTACCTTCCATTTGTGTGAAAAATATATATGCACAACACTAATTGTCGCAAGAAGCAATAAAAATATCCACAATGTCACCCGGGATCCTCCAGGTGAAAAAATTCAAAACCAGGCAAAACTCACATTTTAACCGCATGTTCATAGTATTAGTAGATATTGTGTGTAGTATGATTTTTGACGTATGCGCATAAATTCATTTTGCTTTAATGTCAGCAGCAGTGTTACTCGTTGCTTCCACCTCAAAAAACAATAATGCTACAATATTAATTATTTGCTTGTGGGAGTAAAATTTTGGTGTTATCGCTAAAATGCATTAATTAAAATTAATTAAAATGCAAAAATTAAAAAATTAATTTAGAACACATGTTATCGTATATGAGAAAACATCTGTTTTTGTTGCATCTGATTCTTAAGGTAATATGTGTTCTAAATATTGAGTTTGGTAGTGTATTAGTACGAAACCACGTTCATAATTTCGGTGAACACAGCTAACAATTATTACGCCCGCTAATACATATGTTCTAAATTTTCTTTGCCTCCGTCTCGGTGTTTGCAGTGCAACCCTTCTCTTCAATTTCAAATTTCGCAATTTTGATTTCTGCTGACCTTGAAAATCCCTTAAAATAATCCTACAAAATTTTCCCTTCAATTCACTTGAGTTTTGCACATTTGCGACCAATATACGTACCCAGATAGACAACGTGTTAATAGCCATATCCGGAACCGAGGTGTGACGGTGTAGAGAAAAGTAACCGAAGATTGGAAAACAGGCATCCTGTGCCCTATAAACAACAAAGGAGATATCAGAACGTGGAGCAGTTAACGTGGAAAAACGTTGTTAAGTACCGCGTATAAGATTTTCACCTCTGAAAATGAACCAACTGACATTGTTTCGCATTTTTTAATGCATCGCTGGTGTCCCATTTAAGGTAGGTCGTTGGCGAAAATCTATTAAAAGATTGTCGCGATAGAGTCAACCGAGACATTGGTGAACTTCTAGTCTGTTTAAGAACTTTAAAGTCGCCAACATAGCATATCAAAAGCATAGTTTTATAAAGCTATGGGAGAATTCGGTATCTCAAGTAAACATGATTATATTATGTTGTTCTAGCGTTAAACAAGTAAATGTAAAAAAACTTTTATGTGTACTTCGAAACACGCCATTTATTATTTTGTAACAATCGCCAAAATATCTGTTTTTAAGGTCGGGCCTATTTCAAAGTATTTTTTTTCCACGCATAACACGCGCCACATGCGCCACACGCGACTCGCGACACGTTTAAAATACAGGAAATTGGTCTCTGAGATTGATCCGTTCACAAAATTCCAGCCCTCAAACGATAAAATGGCGCCATTTTAACCGATCACAGGAGCCACACGCGACACGCGACATGCGTCAAAGACGGAATATAAAAAATACTATTTTGGACTTAGACACTCACAAAATTTTAACCACGTAGGTTATGTGGAAGGTGGTTAAAGGATAAAATGGACCTCAAGGAAGTAAAAAAAATGCAAGCCATCACACGCGACATGCGTCATACGCGGAACATAAAAAACTCTGTTTTGTACTTAGGCAATTAAAAACATTTGAGCTCTCTAGGTCGAGTGCTTAAAGTTTAAAAAGGACCACAAATTAGTCGAAAATACAGACAAAAATGAGTCAAGTTAAAAAAAAGTTTTTAATGAGCGGATACCCGTGAAAATTTCCAGCTCCTGCTGAGTATAAGAATTTCTCAACAAGACAATCGCTCAATAAAAAAAATCAATGACCTCGTTGGAAAATAAATATGAAATTGACTGCGATTGAAAAAAATTTGTTGTTTGGTCTCTCTCAATGGGTAGGTACATGAATTCAGTGAACTTCTCGTGTGTAAACAAACGGAACGTATGTTGGAGGAGTTTTTGTTCAGTGCTCTTATATTTTTAGAGAGGTCATACTACGTCAATTTTTTATCAGGGAGCGCGTTACTAATCACCTTAATTGGGGGGCAACACAATACCGTGGCATATGAGGACATTGTATCTTTTGATTTAAAATTGTTTGAGTTAATTTTCATGAGATAATCTTAAAATAAATACATTTTATTAAATATGATTGAAAATATAAAGATAGATTTTAAAAAAAATTGTATGCAGTTTATAAAATCTGTTAAATGTGTCTACCAAAAACCACTATCATCATAATATTGGGCTCTACAACCAGGGAGCGGCCCTGTCCGGTCAAAGGCTACTATCTAGTTTCTAGATCTAGACATTCGCACACATTACCATATCCTTATCCATTTATATAAGGATTCAAGCTTTAAATTTGGTTTTGCAATTGACAGCTTCACTTGGGGAAAGCTTTCAATTGAATGATATGCAAACTTGTCTTTGTATTCTTTCTGATAAAACGGATACAATTAATATTTACAACGCAATTCCTCCTTTAAGGCTAAGAAAGCATGTATTGCTCTATACAGGGTGTCCCATAATTCGTTATAAAATCGTCATAAACTTGTTCTATTCCTCAAAACAGTACATCATCATCATATTTGGCTCTACAACCGGGGTCCGGTCCTGGCCTCCCTCAAAATGTATTTCCACCGGTCCTTATTTTGAGCCGATGTCATCCAGTTTTGCTTTCCTAAACTCTAGGCGTTCTGGTCTACGCCATCCTTCCACGAACCCTCGCTGTCGTGTTCCATACATCCTACCGCAAAGCACTTTCAGAGCAGGATCCTCTTCGCTCATGCGAGCTAGGTGTCCTTATTATTCTCTTCACGATGTCGACATCGCAGTAACGCTCGTAGATTTCATCGTTATAGAGTCTCCGGAATCATCCTTCCTCATATACGGGGCCAACAATTCTCGTAAGACTTTTGTCTCCAACGCGGCTAAGAGGTCAGAATGCTTTTTGCGAAGCACCCAAGTCTCGGATCCATATGTAAGTACTGGTATGACCATTGTCTTATATACCAGTAGCTTGGATGTTATGGTTAAGTTCCCGGATTTGAAGAGTCTTGACAGACTATAGTAGGCTTTGTTGGCTTTAAGCAACCGCGCGCATAATTCTGGTTCTATACTGTTATCGTCTGCTACAGTTGACCCGAGATAGTTAAAGGATTGCACTACTTCAAATTCGTGCTCCACTATTTGAATCGCGAGACCAATGTTGGATCTTCTATTTGCAGACGTGGCACCATGTACTTTGTTTTGCTTTCATTTAGTTGCAGCCCCAGATTTCGTGCCGCCTGCTCGATCTGGATGAAAGCTTCATGTACAGCTCATGGGTTTCTACCAACGATGTCAATATCGCCTGCGAAAGCCCGTATTTGAATGGACTTATAGAGAATTGTTCCTCTCGCCGTTACGTAAGAGTCTCAGATCGCTTTCCCCAACGCCAGGTTGAAGAGGACACAAGCCATCCCCTTGCCGGAGACCGTTGTAGATATTGAATGTGCTTGATAGTGATCCCAATATTTTTACTTGGCTTACAACATTGGTCATGGTCAACCTACATAGTCTGGTCAGTTTATTTGGGATGCCGAATTCTCTCATGGCTTTAAAAAGTTCTACTCTGCCTATGCTATCATAGGCGGCTTTAAAGTCTATAAAAATATGGTGTAGTGAGTTTTGAAACTCTAGACATTTTTCCATCACCTGCCTAAGGTTGTAAATCTGATAAGTTGTTGATTTGCCTGGGATGAAGCCACATGGGTATGGACCTATGATCCCTTTAATGTATGGGGTTATTCTGTCCTGAAGGACAGAAGAGAAAATCTTATACGCGGTATTCAACAACGTTATACCACGATAATTGCTGCAGGTTGTGATATCTCCTTTCTTATGTATGGGGCACAGGATGCCCCTTTGCCAGTCTTCTGCCATCGCTTCTTACTCCAATACTTGCACTACCTCCTGTTTTAATAAGCTCCGCTGGTGTACCATCTGATTCCGGGCCTTATTTTTTTTTTTGATCCGATTTATCGCTCTGCTAACTTGGTCTACTCTTGGTGGCGGCAGTAGGCAGATAAAGCTAAGTCCACAGCGACCATCTTTTAGGAAAATAACTAAAACAACAAGCAAACAAATAAAAGCAGTGTACTCATAGGTTCACGGTGTTATCCAATAATTTGTTTAATCGCAAAACAAATCACTCCAGATTTGGCTGAATTTTTTGTTTTGCATCTTATCAACGTGTTTTTCACGCAGATATATAACATTGAAGTGCGTATGTACACGAACCAGAAAAATTAATTTTTGGAGTTACGAATTCTGCTCTTGACTCTTATGTAATTAGCAAGAGAGCGACAAAAAAACCTTTTCTTTTGCATAGAACGTAAGTGCTAATTACTGGAGATACATTTAATTGGCATAATTTGTGCAGGTGATACTTCTCGTATAAAGAAGAAACTAACTATAAAATGGTATACGAATCTGTCTTTCGAAATCTTCCATAACAATTTGCGCCATTACTGCCTTTTATATTTTTTGCCAACTAATTGAATTTCTATACTTTAGCAATTTGGTGATGGTGTGCCTTTGAGGCATAACGCACAGTTTATAGTCAGCAGCGTTATGTGCTTTGCCTTTGGTTGCTTCATTTGCGAGTAGGTTGGAGTGTGCTTTTGGTGGACGAGTTGTGATGGGGTGTTGACAAGGGTATGCCTTGTAAAGCAATCTAATACTGTTGGTGGTGGTCAATGGTGGTAATTGTTTAGTGGGGTGGTGACGGGTTTTAATGGAGTGTTGACTGAGGCTTTGTAGTGGCACGGAGAGCGCGGTACTATGGAATCGAATACTGTGTGTGTTGGGGATTTGGTGTCACATGGCCTAGCGCTAGAATGTTTGGTGTTTGGTTTTTTTAAGCTTGCGAACATTCCTGACATATACACGTCATCTGTTCGTCTGCGACACAAATACAACCGCATTTTTTAAAGTAGGTATATATACACTATTTCTAACCAAGTAGAGTGTTAGTAGGATAATAGCGAGTAGATTTTCCGCAGACACACAAGTGCTTACTGATGAAGCGCCAACGACCAGCACGCGTAGTAAAATAGAAAGTTGTCAAATTATATTGAACAATAATAATAACGCTACTTGACCTGACATGGAATTTCACTCTACACGCCCCAAAAAACTATATAATATGTATATACTGCTTTGATAAATCCAGCGGTCCCAAAAACTGAGATGATAATGCTCACTAAGGATGATCTTCATTTTTCATTCCCATGATAGTTGGTACTTTGATAAGAACCTCAGCACTGAGGGTTCACCGTTGCAAATTTGAAAGCAAGCCAATGTAATGCAAACAGAAACCACACCCGCATATTTGAAAAGGTGAGCTTAGGTTAATTGATGGCCAACATTTGTGCCACAAGCCAAAGTAAAAAAAATAGTGCTGAAGCTGATCATATTGCAGCCAATGAATATAGCTGCATTGTCTAATCAGTTGCTTCCATGACCTTGCATCTATTAGAATACTAGACAGAATACAGAGCGCCGATAGAACCAAGGATAATCAATTAGCCTTCAACATAGCAAAGACGTTTTCTGTTTGCCGCTATTTTATATCAATTATCAGGTGCGGTGTTCATGAGAAATAGCAGGGTTCATCTTCTAAGCTATTGTCATTAATAAAGCCCACAAGTGTACCCTTTAGCCCATCTTAATATGTACTAGATATCAATATAGAAACACCATCGGTAGCCGAAAAATAATTTGGAATAAATTGGTGATACTCTTTAGGTAAATAAATGCATAAATGTCCATAAAAAGAAAATCCTTTTGTAGCGATCTTTCTGAAATGCGTGTTTAGCACCGCATGGGTATCCTTAAGCCAATAAATCTGGTAAATAGAAAAGAAAATCTGTATCAGTCATTATTGTGTCATATAACGTAAATTAATTACTCCAGCACAATAAGCAGCAGTCCAGAACTATTTTATTTTCTATTAAAAGTGTATATAGAAATATAGAATTAATATTAAAGAAAACTTCCATTTTAATATCAATGGTGCAACACTGATATTTGTACTCCCGTTTTTTCTTTTTTTTTCTTTGTGAAAATTTATATCCATTATCATTGTTGCCAATTTTATTTACTCAACACCTTCTCCTAAAAGGTATTGCATCTCTATGGATACATTAAGAAATGAATAAGAGATTTGATTTGTAGTCAGGAATCGTAATTTAATATAATCACGAATTTCGTATCTCTGTGAGTTATTTCAAAAATGTTGTTTTGTGTTTTACAGGGGTTTTATTGAGTTATCTTGTTCTCATTTTCAAAAAAAGAATCCTTTGAAATTTGCTTAATATCAATAGCAAAAATATCGAATGTACTTGAATTTCTGTTGAAAATTTGAATCATCATTTGAGGTTTCGCTTTCAGTGAAAATAAAGCAACAATGCCACTTCAAAGCATGAAATGCTTTTGAAACCAAATATTGGAAAAATATAATATCAAAATAAAACCAAAAAAGAATTGTTTATTTAGCAATCAGTTAATCTGTCTGTAAGCAGATCCAAACAACAAAAAAGGGGGTGAGTCAGTTCAAAAAAAGAACCAATTAAAGTAGTGGTGAAAGGAGAAGGGCACGTCAATTTTCCAGTTTATCTTCCGTTGCCAGCTCAAACAAGGATTCTCTCACGCGTATGCAATGTAGATGGTGTAGTATGTGTACGTTAGTCAAACAAAACCATACAAAGTTCTAGGGTTGGTTGGGCCAAAAAGTAAACACATGACCTACACCTGTGGCCATACAGAGAAATGAAGGTGTGATGATGATATATTTACCTTCGAGCAGAATGCATGTACGGGAATCCATGAGATAAACAGTTTCAACATTGACACTGCAGTTATGTAGATAGTTGTAGTTCTAAGACTATTACGAGATTATTGGACGAAGGATTATCGCAGTGAGGGTGTTTTTGCTTTAAACAAAAACCAATTCCTAAGTTCGGTCTAAGGTAAATTCTACAGTTTAAGTAAAATTGCAACTGAACTGTTTTAAAAGGCAATATCTTATACTAAATGGTATTATTATAAGTTTTAGTTATAATACTCGTATAATAACTTAGAGTAAAAAAATACATAATAATAATAATATTCGGCGCGACAGACCATTGCGGTCCAAGGCCTAGCTTCTCGCAACCATTTGTGTTGAGCACACAAATGAAGGGCACTTAAAGTTTAATGCCGGATCCGAACGGCGAATTGAGTAGCTGTGGTTGACCGGGGATCTTGTCTTACAAAAACCAGAATATGACATATATTACACTAAAGTCAACTTTGGCCCAAACAATTTGGCTTCATCCCAGGCAATTCAGCAACTGATCAGATTTGCACTCTTAGATAATCTTGTTTCAAAACTTACTAATCCATCTTTTTTAAGGCTTTAAACCCGCCTGTGATAGTATAGCCAGATTACAACTTTAAAAACGCATGAGATAATTTTGTATCCCAAATAAACTAACACGATTAGGAAGGTTGACCTATGTATGGCCTATTTTATAAGCCAATAAAAATATGCGGATCAATATCAACCCCATTCAACATGTAAAACGCCTTCCGACAACAGGATGGAATGGCCTGCGTCCTATTCAATCTACCGTTGGAGAAAGTTATCCGAGACTCTAAAGTAACAGCAGGTGGAACAATCCCCTATAAATCTATTCAGATACTGACTTACGCAGACCATATTGAAATCGTTGGTAGATATCCACAAGTTGTAGAGAAAACATTCCTCCCGATCGAGAGGCGGCACAAAATCTTGGGCTGCACATAATAATAATATTCGGCGCGAAAGACCGTTGCGGCCCAAGGCCTAGCTTCTCGCGACCATTTTTGTTGTGCATGTATATTTTTGAATACAAATGGAAGGGATCTACAATTCAAGGCCGGATCCGAACGGTGAATTGAGAAGCTTTCCGTGACAAGTTATAACTCTCCGAACGTTTGTCACCCATTCGCGAGAGGTGGGGCACCGTGAAAAATACTTTTTGGTGTTATTGGAATTCGAAACACGAACCCCTGCTCAGTAGCCATGCGTCTTCTGTGAGTAGAAGATCCACAATTGGTCCCTCAATTAAAATAGTGGATCGCAAATTTTTAGAAGGGCAATCCTTTAACTATATCATTATTGTAGAGCCAAATATGATGATGATGACGAATAAATAGCAAACATGGCAAGTTTAGCTAAACTGCTGATTCCAGTCCGCTGCCTGTATTAACTCTTTTGTTATAAAATAATAGTCGGACATAACAAGAAAATGTTTGTGTTTTCTCTTTTAAATATTTAAAATATACTGGGCAGATGATGATTCAATATGTGTAGATGCATTGTATTAACCAGCATCATACATAGCATTTTAAGCACGTTCTCAACGAGTACAACGTGCACACATGTGTAACTGAGCTTAGAGAATTTACATTAAATTTTATGTATGTTCTTTTTATTAAATTTCCAATAAAGATATCTTCTACTCTATAGAAAAAACTTGATAACCGTTAACGGTAGCCTCCTATAGATTTTGCTAAATTGCTTGGTTATGACCAAGGAACCATAATATATTAACCCATAGTAACCCTTATTAGAACAAAATAATTAGACGAAAGAGTATTTTCAAAAATGCGAAAATACATTGCTGGCCTAGAAATTTTGAGCTTCGCCAATGACCGACAAACAAACTAACCTGCACAAAAAATATAGCGTATAATATATTTTCTGCACTATTTTACAAGGCTGTTTTTCATGTTTAGCCAGGCGATGAAATTATGTTTCTAGTTTTAAAACTGTTAATACCATCTGTTGAATTATTTAAAGACTGACAGGTATAATAGCAGACTTAATAGTTGTAATTTTAAAAAGATACTAGCTGAAATACCTAGCTTTCCCGGCTGCACCTACCACACTACCCCAACTGACCAAGACCACCCCTCAAGACTTCTCCAAAATCCACCTTAAGATACCGTAAGACCCCTCCCAACAACATTTATATAACCTCTATCTACCAATTGCATGGTCTTTGAGTCAATCTCATACAAACAATAACTAGCCACTAATGACTCAAGCGCCACCTACCGGGTTGAAGAAAAACATAAAATTATAGATACACCAAACGAATATATAGTGTGAAAGGGATTCGATACATCCAGTGCTTTAGGCGTGATAATGTCTCGATTTCAGCGCCACCTACCGGGTCCAAAAAAGATTACAATTTAGGATCACCACTTGAACATATGGTAAAAATTTAGCTTCAACCTAGCACACATATTCAATAATATCTCAACTCCAGCGCCATCTGAGGATGCAGGCTTTTCCATTTGTCTTATTCTTCTGGAGTGTGTAACGAATTCTTATAGCTCGGGTACGCTCAGCGGTTTCCAGAAGGTTCGCTACAGAAATAATTGTTATATTGTTTCTTTTGTCTTATTATAGTTTCGGTTTTATATCTATTAAGCATATAATAAGCAATTCGGTTAGTATATGGACTTGCGTTCCTATTAATCAACCTGCGTTGGAAAAAAGTAATTCGAGACTGTAATCTTTCATCACGATTATCACACAATCTTTATCTGAGGCTAAACCTTAATGCGAGTCAACAAAGTTCATCCATCATAGTTTCTTCGATAGAGGAGGTAGTGTATCCTGAATTAGACGCTATCAAATACGGCTATGTGACCTAAGGAGATTATCACATAATTAACATAACAGGTCATGCAGAAAACGCAGAGAAACTATTTATTTTTAGGTTCAGTTATTTTGCAGAACTCTCATAACGCAATGAATGTGAAGAGTAACAATATCAAAATGCAGGGGCAGACAGAGAAACTTTATTTTGCATTTTCTCTCTCTTAACTTCTCTTTCTCTCTCTCTATCTCTCAATGAGCGTTAAGTGCTCAACATATTGTTTACAAAATTTAACTTTTACTGATACAAAAAAATAAAGTTCAAAAATCAGTTAAGCGCATGCTTCTGTATTCCAAATGCGAATACTTCATTGCTCCTGCTGTTCTCATCAGAGAGAAAGGCACCAGGCTAAAATCTGCAATGTATCTGTCTGTCATGACACAAGAGCGTCTTCAGCACAAATTTATTTCCAATAAAAAATTCTGAAATTAGCATTAGCTTTGTGTATTTTTGCGACCCTTTCAGATGGCAGTTTGCCAAACACTTTTGACCCGACTGCAATGAGGCTGGAGTGGACCTCGTTATTTTCTCGCACTTTGAGTGATTCAAGCGGAAAATGTCGATGTTTTGCTTCCTTCCGTTGCCTGATATAGTTATGCTTGTTGTTGTGGTTTGAAAACGATTTAGTTTAAATGTAAAATGGGTTGACTTGTGGTAACTTTTTTTTTGCCATTTATCGCATTCGCTTTTCAATTGAAATTCATACTTTTTTCCGTTTGTCTGAATGAAGTCAATGAAATTTTTATTATCCTGCAGAATGAGTTTTAGACAATTAAGTGGTGTACGGATCTACGAGTCATAAATTTGGCGGAATGTTTATTACCGCCATTGAAACAACGATACATTGCGGAAGTGCCTGTCGTGTGAATTTTAGTAAATTATTCTGCAAGTGGAAAAACGCTGTTATTTTGAGTCATTCAATGGATGGCGAATAACATTATGAGAATTGAAATATATGTACATACTGTAGATAGTAGCGAATTTAAGGAGATATTTTTTTTTTGTTCGCATTAACCTTAAATTTATTTAAATTAGAGTGTCAGGTAATTAGCAATTAATTGGTACAGTATTTATAAACAAGTTATTGCTTTTCTTATCCCTATGGAGGGTGCCATGGCTCAGTGGAAAAGCGCATGGCTACTGAGCAGGAGGTTCGTGGTTCGAATCCCAGTAACACCCACCCACCTCTCGCAAAGTGGTGACAAACGTTCCTAATCCGGTCTTAAATTGTAGGACCCTTCCATTTATTTGTGTCCAAAATAAACATGCACAACACTGCTCGCGACAAGATAGGCCTTGGACCGCAACGGTCTGTCGCGTCTGATATTACTATTATTAAGGTCGTGGCCTTTCGAAAAATATCTTCCCATTGGTTATCGATTTTAAGCCGATGTCTTTAAATTAGGCATGGCTAAACTAAGCGTTGTCGTCCATAAGCTCTACAAAAAAGAACTTGACTAACATGATCCTATTTGCTCTTGAAAGCTATATCTACCGGAGCCTACCGACCTCGATTCTCTTTACGATATCAAAATCGCAATAACAATCGTAAAAACCTCGTTATTATAAAAGCTCTAAACTCGTCACTTCTTAGATACGCGTCAAACAATTCTCCGAAAGGCTTATCTCTCGGACGCGGCTAAGAGTTCAGAGTAATAATTACTAAGCATCTAACTCTCATATCAGTGTCTATGTATTGGGATGACTATTGGGTTGATTGGTTGTTAGGTTAAGATACCGGGTTCGAAAAGTGTTGACTATAGTATACTTTGTTGACTGTGCAGCTGTAGTCGTATTTTTCTAGATATAGTTAAAGGGTTGCACTACTTAAAACTCGAACTTCACTACTTTTATTGAGAGACCAATTTTCAGAAGTGCAGACGTGACCACCATGTACTTTAAGTAAAGTTGGGTTAGGTATCAATAGCTGCCTTTGCACACTTAGGCCGTATCTTGTTATACCATAGTGTCTTATTCCTTTCAACCTTTAAAGAACACATGTTTAGATCATGTTTATCAGCCGTCAAATGATTGGAACTTTACTGTTTTTAAAATCTGAGAATATTCCACTTCTGAATTTACCCTAACCGTTCTTTCTGTGTGCTAATGTCAGGACATTAGAAGGAGAGAACTGGAACTATGGTTTCCTTAATATCCAAGTCCTTATAGTACTTCAGTGTTCATAATATTGTTACGAAAAGTAGTTAGTAGCGCAGATGATGGAATTCAATTTCTAAGATAAATCGCAATGTAGGTACATACTAAAAACAGACGCTGAATTGAATTTAAGCACTTTTGAATAGCATTCTTTTAGGCTGTAAGGTTTATTATATTATTTGAAATGTAACGGATAATAAGTTTAAATCATTATGTACTGCCAAAAATGAGGTCAAACCGGTTTGTGCGGCTTACCCGTTTTGTGAAAGAACATGATTGTACGTGTAGTTGATTTTTAGAGGATGACTTATTACATATGAGTTTCGTTAGTTGTAAATAAGGGAATAAGGCCACAATTATAAGATTGGAAGTGTTGTGTTTTATTTGCAAAATCCTTTACGAACTCGAAACCCTAAATTTCGTAACAATATTCTAGACCCAGCCTTTTCAGATATTCTCCTCTAAGTTTACCTCTAATTGATATTTACTACTTTGCACTACATCAACTTTGCAGAGACATCAACGCACTATAGTGCTAAGTCCAGCTTTGGCCAAACTTGTTTATTGCTATTGTCAGGGTCTTTGACAACCTCTCATTCACCGATGCTTTCGCCTTTCAAATTGACAATTTAAGCATCATAATAGTTCCCACACTAGCCCTCTGCGGTAGATATTACAGTGGAAAGCCAGTGCACCAATTATGGTTTCAAACCCCATCGTTTCTTTTGTGAGTATAAAGCTATTGTAGATTGTTTTACTCTTTCCCAATTATATATTTCAAACTAAGCTTACCATCTTGGATAGTGCCCAGATTTATCAGTAAAAACCAATCTGGAACCGTTGAGAACAGGAAGGGCAAGTGCTAGAATTTTTGCATTTACACCTATGTCACATTTGCTGGCCCATTTGGTAATTAATGAGAGAATATGTAGCATTACCTCCTTTATCGTTCCAATGTTTTTTCCTGACCCAGATAACACTAAGTCATTTGCATAACCGATTCTCTTATTAAATCATTCTCTAGTTCTACCAGTAATCTGTTTATTAATATTTTCCTAGGCAGAGGACAAAGGGCACCTGATTGCAGTATTCCTCTTAGTATCCGCCGTCTTATGGTAGAACGCCGTACTTCCGTCCTAACAACAATCCTTCTAACATGCCTATGATTGATTGAGCTACCTCCGGAGAACCAACTCTTTCATAAGTCTGGCGCTCTTAATATCGAGGAATGCTACTGCGTTTTCTAAAAAGAGGATGATAGAATTAAAGGTCTTAGGTTCTTGCCATGTAAAATTTTCCCGCTTTTGGCATAAAGACTACCTTGGCTTCCTTCCACTTTCTAAATATACACATCAACTTTAAACACCCAATGCAAATTACGTTTAGCTAGGGGAGAATAATCTCTGGATTATTCGGTCTGCACCGACTGTTTTGTAAAGCTTAAAACCGCTTACAGCGTCTACTGGATCAGTTTTCATTTACGATATACTCCGAGTATATCGTGTAGGTGTCTTTATGTTTGTCAATATCTCTTGAGTTCTTATCTAGACAAAACAAGTCAGGATAGAGAGCCTCTATGAGAAGCCAATCAATTATCAAAATTAGGTTTCTATCTTTGGATTTTGAGGTTTCTTTTGCAGTACAATATTAACGTTTCAGCATATTTATTATATTTTCCCAATGGAATGTGTTGTCAGATTATTTTAAATCATTAAATTTTACCTGTTAGAGGGAGTTGTTAGTAACACGCCATTCCAAGAAACTAGCTTTTTCCCTTGATGGCACTTTGAACATAATCTACTTTTTTGTGTGTGAACGTTTAGGATAAATTGCGAAAATGTCTGTTGTAGGTCTGCTCCGCTAAATTTATAGTTCTTTGCTTAAGAATGAATTTAAATTATCTATTTTACATAGAGTGCTTCAAAAAGTGTAAAAAAATGTTACCAAACTATCGAAGGAAAGACGCAAGCAACTTTGAAATTACTTGGCACGTGCTTAGCTCAATGGTTTCATCTATATTTCAGGGAAACTAAGGACAATATAACCGGAAGTGATAAATAATGCTGCTATTTTATTCTTAAAGGTAAAATTAAATAAAACTCGCACAATGACAGCTACGGCGACAAAATGGTTTAAAATACACGAAAATACGAGTACAGAATTTTTTTCTCGTTACAGGTTCGAAACTTTTTGCTTCGAAGCAACAACCACATTTTTGTTAGGTTGAATACCACTGATACAACAAAAATACCACCGAAGTGCCTACACGGAAACGTTTCAATGTCATAAAGAAGAGACAAATTAGGACCAGTTTTGGTCCTTCGCATAAAACGAAGTCATGTGTACGTGCATTCCCGCCGCTCTCTAACTGTGTGCAATAATATGGCAAATTGTGCAATGACAATCACGTACATATCTCATAAAAATTTTAAATGGCTTTGCCGATAAATTGTTCTGTTTGCTGATCCGTTCTTGCATTGAGCAATGGAAAAGGCAGTTAGTGTGCACGTAGAGTAAATTGTACAATATCGTAATGTTTGAACGCACATCTATAGACGAAGTCCTTCCTTAGCTGGACGTGGTGTAATTTCGATTATAAACCATCGAAAAACAAACGTGAATGTAAAAGGATCGATGCGAGAGGCCGACATTTTTGCATTGAATTGTCACTTTTATTTAATCAAATGGAAGCTAAGTCGTGTGCAAGAATTTTTCGAAACTTGAAAAGCAAATCTATTTTCATTTCAGTTTTAGGTATAAGAGATCTTTTTTATGTAGTAAATTTTATACTGACTGCACTTTCTGCACTTTCCATGATCAATTTTCAGTTTCAAAATTACAGATAAATGCTAGTTTTCGAGCTTATTGAAATGATTTATGCTTGACTTTTAGTGTGTAATAGCAGTGCTTTCTTTAAAATGTTATGCGTTGGATAACAATAAGGTTTATAAAATCACATTAACAACAGCAAAAGAAGTACAAACCAATTTTTCGATTTCCATGTTTCCTGTGACTTTATAAACATGCAAATCTATACATAAACTAATTTTTTTGTTGATTTATTAATCACTTTAGAAGCTTTATTATAAGTTAGCTCCGGGCAATATACTCGTAATTTGAAAAATAGTACAAAAGAAAGTGTATTCGTTTAGTAGTACAAACTATTCAAAAATAGGGTTGGAGAATTAAATAAAAATGTTGTTGAGTTAAATAAAGCAATAATATTGGGTCTTTTCTTTCTTTCCTTTACTCCGCGGGGAAGCATAGTGCTTCTACAAACGCCCGCCAATGAAGTCGATTTATCTGGAATTTTGAGAACTACGCCATTTTGAGATTTTGATCTGTCCGTTCCTTGTTTTCTTTCCTTTCGTCCCGGCCGGACGTTGTCACGCTCAAATCCCGCGGCCGTGTATCCGACACAGCCTAGCCTCTTTTGAGTAGTTGTGGCAGCTGATGTTTGTTTCGGGATCGCTGGGTGATAGGGTGTTGTGCAGGGTGAGTCCTTCCGATATCCAGGGAAGCTGAGATAAATAGAATAGATGAATAGGTGGTAGGAAACCTCTAGCGGGTGTTTGTTGTTTGAGGTTAGGGGATTACTGATATTAGTGTCGATTCTATCTTTTTCTGGGTCGCTGAAGTAAATAGTTATGGTAAGATACCTTCAGGGGGATGGTATTTATTGGTACGTGGGCGAAATTATTCTCGATTCCATAATTTTCGATCATATGTACAGTGATGGTAAGTCATCGCTATAGGGTGGTTTTGGTTGGGGGCGGGGAGAAGGCCGATATTAGTTCCAAATTTTACGACTGTGCAACGTCGGGCACTCAGCTATATATTCTTCCGGCGTAGTATTACTTTATTTCACGTGTTTTTTACAAGTAGGTATATGCGAGTGACTGACATATAACCGGTCGATGTTATACCTAGGCATTGCGGATTCTCTGAACTTATGCAGTACGTAACTGGAAAGTAGCAACCATAAGGTGATGGTCCCGTACCATACCCATGTCGGCTCCCCACCTGTTTCGGTCGCCTAAAAGACAGCTTCTAAATCGTCGGCTGATCGCCACATGGTCGATTTGGTTGGACGATGATTGCCTGTTAGTTGACACCCAGCTGACTTTGTAGCAGGTCATATGCTCAAACATGCTGCCTCCTATGACAAGGTGGTTGGTGTTGCAGATATCACACTTCCAGTATGTCCAAATTATATTGAAGAAACTCACATTCCAGTTGAAGAAATCTGGCATTTTGAGGTCCTTCTCTCCCTGAGTCAAGGACCGTGATCACATTCCAGAAACCAATTTTAGTCCGGGTACAATAGCCAAAAGTCATCATTATTCGACCATTACTTATCCGAGGCGTTGTGTCGGTTTCAGTACCAGGCATTTTTCGGTACCGCATGGTGCTAACCCACGTTACCTAGACTTAAAACGCTAGACCGTTCGCACTTGCAATTTTAAACTACATATATTAGGATTTATACACATAGTTGCCCGGGGACCACCACTAGGAGGTAAAGCAAGCACTACATCACGAACTTGATTGTTGCGCTACTGGCTCAAACCAATTTTCCAGCAGCCAGTAGTTTCCCGATCAATCGCAATGCAGATCCCTAATTTTCCATGATAACATGGAAAGTTAAGACGAGTTGAAATGTCAAACAAAACAAACTATCTTCATGCATCGCTGAGAATCCCTATTGCAAATATGGGGCCTACAAATCGAAAACCGTAAGAGTTTCTTAGAAGAGCTCCGATAAAAATTTCAAATTTAATTAATAATATTTTTTAATTCATATTTAATAAGACTCGGTTAGTAACGATCATAGTTCTTGTGTGCTCTTTTTAATTATTTAAACATCCAACTGTATAAAGAATGTTGAAATAACAGTGAGTCGTATAAAGTATCAACAATTTCGGAGTGGTTCATTTCACAACAAACTACCAACTTCGTCGTCACTTAAATGTCATCATCAACTTTTACACAAGTTTCAAAAGTTTAGAAGCGTGTTGAATTATCGCGCAACAAATGTAGGAAAAGAATGTTTCCATTTTAAAAATTTGCAAATCTTCCTGAGCAGTAACAGCACACATCAGACACTTTCAGATAAGATAATTTCAAGAAGCACACAAAACTTACGGCGGAAGCAAAGTTTGCTACTTGATGTGTTTCTTAGTTTTATGTTTTCTTTCTTTTAAAAATGTACTTTGTTTTGGGTTTTTTATTGCTGAAAGAAAGAGAACTACAGCGATCAACATTTCGATTGAGCTATGATAAGTGAGAGAAAGAGAGGAAGAGGGACTGCTTGATAACGTAAAGTATATACAACCGTCAACCGTCTTTAAAGAAAACAAGAGTTTGTAGGAAAAAACTTTTAGTTTTTACTGTCAGAATTTGTCATGTAAATCTAATATCAGCAAAAGTTAGAACAAGTATTATATGAAAATAAAAGGTTGAAGCTTTTATCCAGCATCTTTAGTATCGCACTCTACACACTCGTATAAGAATAAGCATTGTTAATATAACAACTAAGAAATAACCAAAAACCAAGGCAAATATTAAGGCCCAGTATAAGAAATATTGTTTATAAAATTGAATATAGGGAAATAATACTAGCACGTTCTTGTATTTGCTAGGTGGTTCTTTATGTAAGATTAGAACCTTCTCGAAACTGTTGATTAAGTATCTTCTTTCTTTCTTTCCTTTACTCCGCGGGGAGCATATGGCTTCTACAAACGCCCTCCAACGAACTCGATTTATCGCCTGAGGTTTCAGGAGACGCCACTCGATCCCCTGGGATCTTGCTTCCTCTTCTATGGTCTTTTTCCATGTCTTGCTAGGACGGCCAACTCGGCGGCTTCCTTGTGGATTTCAGTCTAGCGCTAGTTTCTTAATATCGTCCGCTGGTTTTCTCAAAGTGCGGCCAATCCAGCTCAATTTTCGTCATCTGATGGTGATCGTGATTGCTTCCTGCTGCGTTACTCTCCACAAGTCTTTATTGGTGATAATGTCCGGCCATCTTGTTCTCAGTATCATCCTTAAGCACTTGTTGACGAAGACTTGGAGGCGTGTAGCAATTGACTCTGTTATTTTCCACGTTTCGCAGCCATACAAGAGTACTGAGAGAACTTTAGATCTGAAGATCGTTAGCTTCAGATTCCGGGAGATTTGCGAGAAGTTCCAGTTATTATTTAGCATACTATAGGAGTGTAGCACCTTGTTTATACAAGAGCACACATCCGAGTCAGCACCACCATTTTTTAACATCCAGCTGCCCAAATAACAAAACTTATCAACTTCCACTAGCGTTAACGCGAAGTAGTTTTGTTTTTGAGACGTTCATTTTTAAACCCACTTTGTTAGCGTGAAGTTCTTGTGAGTTTAATTTTCGCTTCATGTCACCTAGCGATTGTGATAGGAGACAAATATCATCGGCATAGTCCAGGTCTTCTAGGCGTTGAAAAACATTCCATGGCAAACCCGATGGAGTCACCTAGTCGATGACAAAAAGCAATGGTGAGAGGGTGCAACCTTGCTTGACTCCCGAGTAGATGTTGAAAGGTGAACCAAGATGACAGTTATGAATGACGCGGGATATTGAGTCGCGGTACAGCTCCTTAATGATGTTAATGAGTTTTTCCGGAACACCATAGCTAGACACAATCACATCATGTTTCGGCCCACGCTATCAAAAGCGCGTTTAAAATCTACAAAAACAATATACAGAGCAGAATGATACTCAACTGTAGTTATCTCGAGTCGGCTTGAAGGAGTTCTGCGTAGATGTTGTCATTGCCTGCTGCTTTACCTGATTGCAGTGAACGAACTGTTGTCCTTATCTCATCCAACGAAGACGTAGCGTTTATAGCCTAGGTTGCATATGTGGGTTGATGGACGTGACTGGGGAAGTACAATTAAGCGGGTTACTTGCTGTTCCTAGATAAGGATCAAAGAGCCGTCTATTGCTTTAACAGGGTAGTTGATGTGGTGTTTCTTGTTGGCGAGCTTACAATCGAGTTGTTAGACTGTACTGTACTGTCTACTAACAGCAGCTTGCTGTCCTTCTGTTGCTATGTCGCTTAGCCATGCTCGTTTGTCGTTGCTAGCTGAACAGCCAAATTGCCGGACCAGATCCCTATACTTCCGCTCTAATGCGCTTCGCAAGGCATCAGAGGCCGCGTTTAACTCTACTTTGATGGATTGGCGTTCAGGAATGGTGCTCCATGTTCTATCTGATATCCATTCTTTTTTAGTTTTGTCGGGATAACCTAAATTAGTTGAGGTTGCTTTCGTATACGCATTTACTGTTTTCTCCCATTTAGACTCTAGCGTTTGGGGCTGTATCTCAGAGAGAGACTGTTTTATGTGGTATACATATTGCAGTTTTACATCTGGGTCTTTCAGGGCTGCTACAGCTGGCTTTCTCGTCGTTTGAGTTCGTGTGGTTGAGTGGACCGCGAGTTTGAATCGCACACTGCCAACCACAAGGTGGTGGTCGCTGTAGATGTCGGCTGCTCTTCGGGTTCTAACGTAGAGCACGCTCATACTCTGAGCAAATAAGAAACACGAGCATATTTCTTGAGAACTCTTTGACTGCTCTCAACTAATTTATGAAAACGCCAAATGAAAGAATATTGTGAAAACTTGTTGTTCTATTTGTAAGTTGATATCGACAACAAAAAAAAACAACCCATAAAAATTAAAATTTTTCGTCTAAATTCTCTAATCGCAGAAATTGATATGGGAGCCCCTCGATCCTGGGTCATTTTTTATTTTTTTATTGTAGGAGAAAATCATCGAAAGAGACATTTGACATCAGATGTCAAATCTGAAAATGCTCAGATCATTTTATTCTGAGCACTTAGAGCACGCTCATACAATTCAGTATATAAGTAAGTCAGTTGAATACAGCATAAAACATTTATGTCTCGTTTCATTTGCTGGGTTCATTTGTGCGTGATCTAAGATTTCTCTCTCTCTCTCCACCATCCAAAACCAAGCAGCGCAGCCGACTGCGCAGCACACACCGCACACAGTCATTAAAGTACGACGATATCTGATGCCACTATTATATTTAAAAAATGTATAAGGGCCTTGCGGCCGAACCCGGGGCCCGACCACTACCAAATTTTAGAAAAAGTATTGTTTATTGGGTATACACATGTTGAAAATTTGAAGAAAAAAAAATCGTATGTATGGGAGGCCCACGAACCCGGGTCCCGATCTTTCCAAAAATTTTACAAAAAGTGTTTTGCATCGGAGATACACATTTGTATAAAATTTTAAGAAAATCGGGTACATTTTTTAAAATATTTGTATGGGAGCCCCCCGACCCCGAAGTCCGAGGGCTTCTAATTTTAACAGAAAGTATTGTCACAAGAAATACACATGTGTGCAAAATTTCAATAAAATCGGGCCTTGGGAAGTTGGTTTAAAATTGATTAGAAAATCTGACCTGCCAGCCAGCCACGTCCACGCGAAGTTAATATAGAGAATTTAATAAAGATTATCGTTGTAATCTTAGCTAGAGCCATTGCAAGTTTTACTGCAAATGTATCAGAATGAATGAGACTGTTATTTTGAACAGTTATTTAGTTGTTATTTTTTGTTTACCAATAACAAACACATGTGTTTGTGTGTCGCAGATAGCTATGAGCGTCGAAATAACTAGTAGTATTTTCCACCATTGACGTTAACTATGTTTTTTCGTATAATTATGTTTTAGCTAAATAAAACATATAATACAAATAATTTATTTATTATATATATTTAGCGATATTGTCTAGTAGTATAAGCCTCGACACCATGTTAGCTCTTATCTGAGTGTTAAACGTTTACTCAGTGCATTCAGGGTACTCGGTGTACTCGGTGTACTCGGTGTACTCGTTGCACTCGGTGTACTCGGTGTACTCAGTGTACTCAATGCATTTTTAGCAGTTATTATTGCACACGTTTTGTTTGGATAGAGCATTCAAATGCAAAAGAGAAATCAAATAGTGTACTCGTTTTGGTTTGTGGTGATCGAATGTTGTACAGTGTTTGTTTCATAGAAATGGGTACTCGATTTCAGTGCACACTAGTTCGTATTATTGCAATGAATAGATTACACTGAAGAGCTGTCTACCCTATTGCAGAGTGCAAATTAATGTATTCATGAAGACCTATAATGTGTATCTCCAAGGGACAGCACTTTTTCAAAAATTTGGTAGTGATCATTTAAAACACTAGCAACTGCACGAGTACGAATGAAGATCTGTCCCATGGAGTGTTCCATGCTCTGAGGTGCAGGCCTTGCCCTTAGAGCTGACAACTGGAATGTCATTATAAATGGGCATTCGAATCGACGACGAGGCTGTATTTTTGATTCTTTTCACGAATCACCAACAATTTTTACTACCTTTAGGATATTGTAGTATTTTTTGTCTTAATTTTTGGTCGTAGGCGAATTTGACTCGCCGAAGAAGAGCATTGCAATTATTTCTGGCTCGTTTAAAATTTGTTCGGTTTTCCTCAGTAGGATTTGTTTTGTAAAACCGAAAGCATACCTCTCTAATCCTAGAAGCGTCCTTACAGCTTGAGTCATACCATCCTTTTTTGGTTTGAAAGACTTATTCCTCCACGCATCCACATTGCTATTGCAAAAAAATAGCGACCAATTAAAACTCCCAAAGAAGTTGTAAAGGCCGTCCCAATTGGCTTTCTCGTATTGCCATACAGTTTTTGAGAGTTTCTTCTCTAACTGCGTGGTTTATTAACGAGAAATTAGCTGATACTACACAATGGTCTGACAAACCTAGAGGCGATAATACATAGACGCAGTATTTATCGGGTCAAGAGGTAAAGAACATCTCAAGTGTGTATGCGGAATGATTTGCAAAAGTTGCTCTTTGGAACCGATGATGTTTAAACCCTGCAAAGACAGTAATGCACCCAAAAATCCAGCAAAACTCTTATAAATAGTATATAATTGTAAATTAATATAAAGAGGTATGGAAAAAAGCGAAAATAATTCCTATTTTAAAACCTGGAAAACCAGCCTCACTGGCTTCAAGCTATAGACCAATAAGCCTTCTAAGTAACTTAAGCAAAATTTTTGAAAAAATTATAAAAAAAAAAAATTTCGAGATATGTTGACGACCACAATATACTACCAATGGAACAATTCGGCTTCAGACAAAACCACGGTACATGCCAACAAATACTAAGAATTAGTAAACATGTTAAGAAAAATTTGCATGTAAAAAAATCAACCGGTTTAGTCCTTCTTGACATAGAAAAAGCTTTTGATACAGTGTGGCACGAGGGACTGCTCTATAAAATGATAAAGCTAGACTTCCCATCATACTTAACTAATATAGTAATGAGTTTTCTTCAAAACCGTCATTTCAAGGTTTCTGTTTCTCAAAGTTACTCTTCAGAAAGACTAATTCCCGCCGGCGTTCCTCAGGGATCAGTTCTTGGCCCCTTACTGTACAACATTTATACATCTAATATTCCAAGCATTCCTCACTGCGAGTATGCCATTTACGCCGATGATATCGGAATTTTCAGCACGCATGAGATAGGTTTCATAATTGAAACTTATTTAGAAAATGCAATACACACTGTCATCGATTATTTCAATAAGTGGAAGATTAAAATCAATGCTGGTAAAACCCAAGCTATTTTCTTTTCAAGAAGAAGAAAGCCCTGTTTTTTAACCAGGAATACGCTCGAAGTAAATGGCATAAACATAAACTGGAATAACTGTGTCAAATACCTCGGTGTACATTTGGATTCCAAATTAACGTTTAAGGAGAATATTAGGCAAACAGTAAAAAAATCTAGAATAGCAATTAAAATGATGTACCCACTTATTAATCGAAGGTCTTTGCTTAGCAACGACAATAAAGTTATTCTCTGCAAGGTAATTTTTCAGGCATTATACCTTTACGCATCACCAGCATGGGGTAGCTGTGCAACTACACATATCCAAACACTTCAAGTGGCACAAAACAAGCTGCTTAAAATTATGTTAAATCTACCTTGGCATTATTCCACCGTTGCCCTCCACGAGGAATCAAATGTTTCTCTCATAAAAGATAGAATTCGCTCCCTAAGAACTAAATTCTATATGAACTGTGAAATGTCGGATAATCCACTCATCAACAGTCTGTGTACCTGATTGTTCATCACACCTCATCGAAATTTATTGTTGTTATTTATTTAAGATTGTTAAGTTTTTTTTTTCTCGTTATTACTTATATTTATATTACTTGTTGTTCATAATTCATTCATTATAGTTTTTTCTTATTTATATTCTTAATTGTTAACTTATTATCTATATTATATTTACTTATTATTCATTTATTTATTTATTTATTTATTTTTTTTTTTTATTTTTTTAATTTATATAATTACTTATATATTTATTTATTTATTTGCTGATCGTTTTTTCTAATCTAGTCTTATAGTCTTAAGCTTATTTATTAGTGTCACATAACATTATATTTAAGCACACTATTTAGATTGGAGGTTTTTTCTATAGCTTTTTCCTTCAAATTACTTTTTCTTTAATAGCATATATTTGGATTCCTTTATAATTTCTCAGTAGTAAGGCATATATACCATATCTCTGTAAATTGTGCGACTTCACATACACATTATAACGTTTTTATGCTATACAAATACAAATACAGTTCATATAAAGAGCGTCGATTTCAAAGAAGCTTTACAAAAAGATCTATTTGCGCTAGCCGAGCAAAGCTCAGTTAGTGTAAAAAACTTTGGTAAGCTCCGGTGTTCTGTTCGAACAGTCAGACAAATTAAACTTTCGCGCATACTAGAGATTTTTGCAGCAGCCGAAGATCGAAAACCGATTACAAAACCGAAAAAGGACACAAATTATAATATGAAGATGTAATGAAAATGTTAAAATTGCCTGCTTGTCTTTATTTTTGTACGAAAATTCTTATCTTTCACTTTACCTTAGCAATGTCATCTTAATGTGGAATTTTAAACGTGTTTATAAATTTCATATTCTTATGACTGCAGCCACTTTTCCGCAATTAAATCTCACATTTTTGGATGCAATCGAGAACATATAAATGTTTTTTTTTATAATATTCATTCCATTATGTCAACACAAAAGCTAATAATATACGAAATCGGCATTTTGAATTTGACTTCATTTTTGATGTTTTTTGTAACTGTGCACATAACTTATTCATCAAACGATGGCATTGTCATATTACTTCAAATGCATATAAAAGAATCCCACTTCATACAAAACACTTCGAACATAACTACACTAACGATAACTACGATCGATTTTCAGGTACTTTAACGAATTCGAGTCATCTTAACTCAAACTCAAAGTCGATTATTGCACTCAGCGTAAAATGAACTGAAAATTAAAACCGAAAATTCGTTTAATCCTCGTTGAAGTATTGCTCACCCTTATGAATAAAAGTTTATCTGAGCGCGTTGGCGTTGCATTTTTTGAATCGCATCAAAAGGGCGATTATTCGGATGACAATTGACATGCGATATAAGCTACCTACTGGCTAGGCCATCTTAATTGTTGGTGTCAATTTTTTAAAAAGAAAATCCTTTTCTGTTTTGTGCGCTGCCAGAAATTAAATTGATGATGGGCAATTACCAAACCTGTACTTCAGAGAACATCCTCAGCAATTTGAGTTTTTGTCACATCATTCATGTACCCTTATACTCTTAATTTTTTATGAATTTATAAACGAATTTGCTCGAAAAATTATCTGTTCCTTCAACTCCTTTGTTTGGCAGAACAAATTTAAGGTAGTTTTTACCATGCAATAACATGATGTTCATTATAAAATTGTATATCAGCTGCAGTTGGTGGTTTCCTTTTATTGTTATATATCGTCCCTCAACTACCGATCCATTTTCCAATATCAGAAACAATAAATGTTGACCTCTTTGCAATGGGATACGACGTAATGATTAACGTATGTAGATGAATATGTTTATAATTGACTAAAGCTGTTACTGAACGTACGAGAAGATTTAAAAATGTCACAGGACATTTTGACGTAGATTTTTATCAACAAAAAGAAGGACTTAAATCACATTTTGTACAGTCCGTTAATTCAGCTTTGTTGTAAAATTCTTCTCAATTCTCCAATTATTTATTGAAATATACTCTTGACATAAACTTATAATCCTCCGATGATAAGTCAATAAAGAATTTTCAATTCCACCGCATTTTGCTAGTATACTAGGTCAACTGATGAACATCAACCCAATAAGATATGAAATGTGTAGCCGTAAAAAGCGAAGGATTGAAGGTTCAATACTGAATTTTTAAAAATCAATTTTTGTTTTCAGCCATAAGTTTATTTAGCAATGCACCTTTTAATTGCACACAAGCTGTTGTTTCAATTGTACTGGTTAAAATTCCAACTGTTGTCCTGTATTTCAGTTTAGTACCGTGTGTATCAATAACGTTACACAAATCTTCGACAAATTCGGGAATAGTTCAGTTGAACAATAATTAAAACATTAAATTGTGTCGCCCGATATTACTGTTATTAGGGTATGGTTCTACTCGCGGAATTTTTTTATCGCAATTTATCCTTTCGCAATTTGTTGTCCTGCAATTTATTTATTTCGCAATTAGTTTATTCGGAATCTATGAAATTTATGCAGCAACCTGACTCTTCTAGCATCTTTCAAGTAAAGATTACAACCAAAATGACGGTTTGTAGGTTTTTAAGACAAAGTACAGCACAACTTTGAAAATTTTAAATTTGTTATACAGTCGATCTGCAATCAAAGTCATTTATGCGATCATTAAACAGACTAAAAGTACAGTTGGCGTTGTTAAGCCAAATCCTGGTGATTACCTCGTATAAATAGTAGGGCACAGCAACATAGAGGGCAGGAAAGAATTGCATCACTCTGGATATCGACACTTTAAAAAGAGTCAGCTGTCCAGTGAGTTGAGTCAAGAAACTAATTGCGAGCCCGAATGGCGAAGCTTATATTCAGAGGACATGAACATTTTTCAGCGAACGTGAGTACATTTGTACGTTTATACGTTTGTACGGGTGTACGTTTGTTTGTCGTGTCGTATATCTTGGCTTCTACCAGTCAAAATTTGATGGGATTATTAACCCTAACAAAACTGAAAAAACTAATCAATCTACGCATCGCTATTGATTTTTTTTAAGCCTGAACGTTTGCAAATTTAAATGTGGTTTTTTCAGTTCATTTCAGAAATCGCTTATGTAACGTTGCATACTTTAAGGCTTCCGAGACAAATTAGTCTTCAGACTGAATTACAACTAATTATACATACACGGGTGTGTGTAGTCACTCGCATAGCAGAATACATTAGCCCGTGTGTCTATAGTAGTGGAAAGGTTTTGGTAGGAACTTGTATATCTTGGCTTCTACCATTTAGAATTAAGTGATGCTAGTTTTAGAATAAAGAAACGTGAAACGTGGAGCGCGTGTCGCGTGAGGCCCGTGTAGCGCGTGTAAAAAAGTATTTTTTTTTTTAAAAAAAGCTCTTTATGGAAATTCTGGGATCTGGCCAATAGGGTCTGGAATTTAGTAATTTCTTAAGCGATTCGTAAAAAATTAGTTATGTAGGACTAAGATACGACTATAAGACTTGTTCCTATGAAAATTCTGGGATCTTCACATAGGGTCTGGAATTTTGTGGACCAAGCCATTTCTCAACCGATTCGCACGAAATTCATTATGTAGGACTAAGATGGGACTATACCGATGTTTTTTTTTTTAAAAAAAATTTGAATTTTGTGGACCAAGCAATTTCTCAACCGATTTTGAGTCGAAAAAGGGCATTTCTTACAATAACATCAAAACCTCAGAGTTACCTCCAGATCTCGAAAAATATTGCCGGATTTTTTGGCTTTTACTACAAGTCACTGGGCAGTGCTGCTAAACTTTGTATATCACATAATACCCTCTGCAGCAGCTGTAAGAAGATATTTGAGAAGTAACTCTCACTATCTTCGGAAATATCTATGCCTAGCAGGTTCAGACTCAGTACACTGAACAAGCCATTTTTCATTCTGAAAGGACTCTCGTAGTACAAAATTATTAAACCGATCTCAATAAACATGTTTTGTGTTTGGAACTTGTTTCTCGTAAATCTAGATACACGAATTTCTGATGTCCCGGACAAACTTTACCGACCGACCTTCACTTATTGTTCAGCTTTTGCTAACCGTCCTGGATTTAAATGTGTAGAATAATAATTATTCAACTATTATGCTAATGTGACTTGAGCAGTTCGGAAAGCAACTGTTATACCTAATGATACAGAGCACTTTTTAACTATTATTAGGTAAAATCAGCTGATCCCGGAGAAGTGGTAATCCACACTCTTACGTAAAATTACGTAAATTTGATACAACCGTAGAATATTAATCGGCTATCACAAATGAGCTTATTAATCAATAAATACCATTACACGAAGGATTATTTTATTATTATTTTATACTTTTAAAATTGTTGCTTCATGCAATTGATAATTGAAATGCATTCCTTCTTTCAACCTTAACTAGTTTTAGCTAATATAGACACAAGTTATTTATTTATTACTAACAATAGACTTTGAAATATAATGCTCTAATTTGTATATAAAAGATTTAAAACTCAAAAACAGTAGAGAATTTAACAACCCATAAAAATGAAGAAATGAGATGCACACGAGTGCAAAGTTTAAATAAAATAGGGATTTAGGAAGTGGCACGCGAAGTTAAAATAGAGAATTTAAAAAAAAACCTAACACGTAGCTATATGCAAAAAGCAATTTTAGGAAAATACTGCCAGCATTTGCCATGTGTGTCATTATTATGACTATTTTCATGAAATGGGAAAAAATCCTGTCAGAATATTAAGGTGGTGAATTTTCAAGATGTTTGACGAAACATAAATATGAAATACGTGACGTGTTGACAATCGCTGTAGACTGGCGTAAAGAAAAAACAATTTTGAAAATTTTGCATATAACAATTTCTTCATTGCAATAAATTTTGTGTAGAGCAATAAGGTAAACTTATATTTGAAAATCACTTCCTAAAAGAAAAATAAAACTTACCAAGCAACAAGAGTCAATGCATAATATTTTCTAATGGTTATCAAAAGAAGTAGAACTTGTAATAATTTTGTGAATATTTTGTTCCGATTGAACCATCTAATGCTTGTTCAAAACAGCATTATATATTATATTTAAGCTATATTAATGGTTCATTAGATGAGCGCCTTAAGGTTGAAAACCTTACTCTTTATACACTCTTCCTCTTCCCAGGAGAGCCATTAGTAATCGTAAATAACGGCGATTTTTGTTTGCCATCAACATCAGCATCAGTCCTTCTGGGTAGAGTAGAAATGGCGAAGGATTCAAGAATTGAAGGCGTTTCGCACATATTTTTCGATCAACATTCAAAACACATGTTCAATACTCGAGTTAATTTACCGTTAACAAATCATCCCACGGGAACATCCCACTGCACATATACACGAACTTATTTGATCAAACTTAGCAAATGGCCTTAGCAATAATACTATTACTTATAAACACATGTTTGAACATATTTATGTTTTAATTCGCTTATAGGCTTCTTGCCAAGGATAGTTAAGGGTGCCCTCCATTCGCCAGGAAAAAAACTGGTAATAATAAATAGATTTCGCTCGTTCAGCACGAAGCATGCCTTAAGAAAAAAAATATTTATAGTTTCTTTGAGTTATTTTCCTTTTGGTTTTGCAGTATTTTTGTGTGTATCTTAACATAAATATATCATTAGGCATTAACAAAATAAATATCCTTGTAATAGAACGAAATATACGTCAGTTTAGATTTGTGATATCTAATTGTTAGGTAGTTGGGTAGAGTTAGGTAGGAAGGTATGTAGGTAGAGTGGCGTTTGCTGATGCATTTGCGAGAGCCTCAATTAGCAATTAAAGTTTTGTTATTACAGACTTCGAGATAAATATAAAGGATTATTTGGAACATTTTAAATCCAGCCAGTAGGATTTAAGTACAAGATCAGTTCGATAATACTAGTGCTTCGAAAGATCCTCCAGGTGGGAAAAACGGTTTGTCCAAATTGCATCTGCATCTCGCAGCTCCCGCCAAAGGTGTTATGTCGAATATCCAATTTAGCAACGTATCTGTTAAGTTTAAATTATAAATATAACCAAGGACAAATTTCAAATTCCACATATTGTAGATGGATGAAATTGACTACACTCCGTCGTATTTCCAAAGCTAACGATATATAGCCAAATATTAGAAGTTTATGGGGACTATGTTTTACTACTATTCACTATTCACTAAGAAGTCTAGACTACAATAAGTGTTATACTCACACTTTCTCCTTTAATGATATTTTTTTCCGTATTAAAGCAACCAATGGAACTTAAATTATCAGAAAAACTGGAGTGAATCATGACTACACATAACATAAAATTTTGATGTTTCATTACTTGTCCAACAAAAGAGATAATATTTTAATAGTTTTATAAAATTTGCATTATTGTATATTTATACGATATTGAAATCAAAAATCAACACAAAATCACAGAGTCTCATAAATTTTTGATAACTTCCATTAACGAATTAACACCAATGTAATAGCATTTATTTGTCTTAGTCCCTACACCCATTTCTACCACTATTATTTACACTTTTAAAAACTTTCTAATTCCAATTCAAATATAAACAATCCGTGAGTTTGTATCCTTAAATCAAAACCACTAATAAACCTCTGATTCACAAATGCGTAATTTACATTTGTCATAAACTTTTCACTCACAATTTGCTTTCTACGTTTATTATTTGAAATGTATGTGATTTGGCTACCTACGCTACGCAATGCAATGGAATCCGTTATCTCAGGATGGTAGAAGAACGGGTCGTCCGAGAAATACATGGCGCAGAAAAGTTGAGGAGGGGGCACGGCAATTGGGGAAGAGTTGGAGAGAGCTGAAGCTCATTGCCAGGAACCGCACGCGATGGCGCGTAGGCGTAGTAGAGGCCCTAGGACCCATAAGGGGATACAGGACATAAAGAAGAAGATGTGATTTGGCTGGTTGACGCTTCATTTAAAATTTACCGAACTGACTAACTCGTCAGCTTACCTAACGTACATTCCAAAATTCAACTACACATACGACAAAATGAATACTACCCACTTTAACCCAAACCCAACAAAAATTATCGATTGATATTTCCTGGTAAGCACATGACTGCTGAGCAGGAGGTTCAGGTTCGAATCCCAGCAACACCAAAAGTATTTTTCACGGTGTCCCACCTCTCGCGAATGGGTGACAAACGTTCCGGGAGTAATATCTTGACGCGGAAGGCTTCTCCATTCCATTTGTGTCCAAAAATTAACATGATGGTTGCGAGAAGTTAGGACTTGGATCGCAATGGTCTGTCGTGCCGAATATTATTATTTCCAGGTAAGCATATATCTTTCCTCGTACCGACACATTGTGTTAACATCCATACTTTCCAAGATCATGGAAACGTTGGTCAATCGTAAGCTTACCCAATACCTTGTGTCACGTAAATTTCTTAGCGACAGCAGTACGGTTTTCGTAGGCAACGTTCTACAGGTGACCTAATGGATTCACTCGATATTTCTAAGGCATTTGACAGAGACTGGCATCAAGCTCTATTGTCGAACATAAATGCCTGTGGAATTGTTAAAGCCCCGCTTGATGGGACTAGTAACTACCTTTCTGACCGTTTAATCCAGGTTTAAAATCCAATGTTCACCGCATAAACGCCGGTGTTCTCCAAGGCTCTGTTTTGGCTCCGACACTCTTTCTGATTTTCATTAATGATCTCCTATCTTCTCCGCCACTTCTAATCAAATCTATTCTTTCGCTGACGACAGCAATCTTAGCTTTTCATATGATTTCACGCTTTATTCAAGCCCCTCTTCGACGCAAGTGGAACTTAAACAACAACGTAAGTTAAGCACGTTAAATTCTGGCCTTGACAGTAGAACAAGGTGGGACTACATAATCGAGTTGAATTTAACGTTTCTAAAACTCACAGCTGTCTTCTGTCGTCCAAGCGTAATTTAAACCTCCAACCTTTATCCATGAATGGTTCTTGCATCGAAGAAACTGAAAATTCTCGGTATGTGCGTTAACAACAAGCTTCGTTGGAATGACCACATATTTGACATCGCCAAGAATACTGCGAAATGTTTAGGGTTTCCTAAAACGGTGCAAGATGTGCTTCACACCTTAAGATTTGGCTAATATTTACAAGGCATATTTCGCCCTAATCTTGAATACAATTGTGTTTTCTGGGCAGGTGCCCCCAAGACTACATTGCATCTACTAGCCAGAATTCAGAACCGCGCGATAAAACTTATTGGTGACGTAAATATCGCGAAAACAATCGAATCGCTGGAACATCGTAGGAATGTTTCCTGCTTGTCACTCTTTTATCGCTTTTTCCAGAAGCGGTGTTCAAAAAAAATATCCAGATGCATACCGCCCATCCTCCAACCTAACCGTAATACCCGTGCTTCAACCTGAGATCACAGGTCTACTATTAGGCCTATCTTCGGACGTACTAACCAATTCAGGAGTTCTTTCTTAAACGGTACAATAATTATGTGGTATGAATTGCCCGACTCTGCGTTTCTGCATTTGCATGATCTGCAGTCGTTTAAGACACACGTGCATAGACATCTCATATTTTCGTCTCCCTTATTTCCTAACGCCCACACCATGCTGAGCATTATAAGGATGAAAATCCCTTGACCGTGTGTACATTATAAAAAAAACGTAGTAAAAGTTGAGTTGAAAACAAAAACAGGAACAACAAAATAGATGTTCATACTAATCCCCAAACAAATAAAATATTTATTTTTAACGTTATACTTGATATACTACGATGTACTACTATACACCGACTGTAAACTTGTAGAGTGATTTTTATGTAACTTAAAGAATTAGGTGGTCAGCGGTCAGCAGAATAGGGATAATAACACAAAATGCATCAGGATTGCAAGTTGTCGTATCTATCTCTGACTAGTGGAAGTACGATCAAACCTCCACGGTGTGGCCGCCGGTAATTTTCCTCCAATACAGAAAAAGCTGAATGATTGTACTAATCGCTACAAAGTAAGGTTGTGGCGCGAGGCCAATATTCTCGACTGTAAAAAAAACTATTAATAATATTCGGCGCGACAGACCATTGCGGTCCAAGACCTAACTTCTCGCGACCATTTGTGCAAAGCATGTTGATTTTTGGACACAAATGGAAGGGACCTACAATTTCAGGCTGGATCCGAACGGTGAATTGAGAAGCTTTCCGTGACAAGGTATTACTCTAGGAACGTTTGTCACCCACTCGCGAGAGGTGGGACACCGAGAAAAATACTTTTGGTGTTGCTGCGATTCGAACCTGAACCTCCTACTCAGCAGCCATGTGCACTTCCACTGAGCCATGGCACCCACAAAAAAAATATTACGGAGCCCAAAATCAGCCCAAAATCAGCCTTGGATGCACTGATGAACGACGACGATCACGGAAACGAAAACTGCAAACGATTTATGAATTTTCTTATGTAACGTACGCTCACTGTATAGAGCTCGAGCTGCACAGCAGCTAGCCGAAACGTTGTCCAAATATAATGGCAACATAACAACAATTCAGGAGATGCGTTGGACGGGGAATGGTGTCTCACAAAAATCAGAATATGATAGATATTACAGCTGTCATGCAAGACAACATGTGCTCGGGGTGGGGTTTCTAGTCAGCAAAAGAATAAAGAAGTAAATGAACGTCTATGCACCCTTCGCGTGTCTGGGGGATATGAATGCTAAAATAGGTAGGGAGCCAGTATTCAGGCAGTACATTGGCACCCATAGCTTACACGAGATTACTAATGACAATGGACAACGAGTCATAAAGATGGCAGTTAGCAATAATTTGGTCGTTGCGAGTACAAGATTTGCGCGTAAAAATATCTACAAGGCCACCTGGGTATCTCCTGATGGAACCACTCGCAACCAGATAGACCACGTGTTGATAGACCGCCGCCACAACCCGAGCCTGATGACGGTACGAACGTACCGAGGTGCCAACGTCGACTGGGACCACTATCTTGTTGGTGTGGTACTCCGAGCGTGGATTGCGTCATCACGAAAAACTGAATCCGCGTATCAGATTCGAGTCAACACGGCTGCCCATCGCAACGAAGAGACCAGAAACAACTACGGTCAAGAGATATGACTCACCCTAAATGCAGCCCTGGGGCTTAGATGTCGGGAGAGAAGAGAAATGGATACTGCTCAAGAATACTGTCATTAGTACTGCTTACTCCATCTTAGGCAGTAGTCGTAGAGATTGGAACGACTGGTTCGATGACAAATATAATCTAGCGACTGAACGTAAGAATGTTGCGTACCAAGTCCGCGGTATTACGCAATATACACCACGTTGCACATACTGCAAAGACAAAGAAGGTAATCTGATAGCCGATCTCAAAGGCATCTTATAGCGATGGGAAGAGCTCTTTCATGAGTTGCTAAATGGCCAGCTAACTGAAGAATTGGAGGATCCACTAATAACCGAAGACCATACTATGCTGCCTCCACCACTCTGACGTAACGGCGAGAGGAACAATCCTATATAAGTCCATTCCAGATACTGGCTTACGCAGACGATATTGACATCGTTGGTAGAAACCAAAGAGCTGTACAGGAAGCTTTCATCCAGATAGAGCAGGCGGCACGAAATCTGAGGCTGCACATAAATGAGAGCAAAACAAAGTACATGGTGGCCACGTCTGCGAGTAGAAGATCCAACATTGGTCCCGGAATAAAAACAGTGGAGCGCGAATTCTAAGTAGTAATCTTTTAACTATCTCGGGTCAACTGTAGTAGCCGATAACAGCATGGAATCAGAAATACACGCACGGTTGCTTAAAGCCAACAAACCATTCTATAGTCTGTCAAGGCTCTTCAAATCCAGGAACATAACCACAGCATCCAAGCTGCTTGTACATAAGACAGTGGTCATACCAATACTTACATATGGATCCGAAACTTGGGGGCTTAGCAAAAAGCAATCTGACCGAATGATACCTAGGGTAACGACATTTATTTCGTAAGGAGTGCTATTACTAACACAATGAAGAAGGCCTATTATAAATACAAGAACAACATCAAACTACGCTGTAAAGATTTTATTATATCTCTGCCTTTGTCGCTATTTCCATCACAACCTGTTATATCTTATTAGCTTTTTATACAGCAATCAATGTTTAAAAAACTGCACATGGTGAGCAAAGAAAAATATGAAAAAAATTACCAGGGTTAATGGTTACAAATCCAGAAGCTTGCATAGAACATATATAACCAAATGAATACTAAAGTTTCCACCCTGTATTGCAGATAGGGTTGATATAAAAAAATACCCATTTGACTTCGTGCACCCGAAATAACATTTATACTTGAAAACTATGCTGTATTTTCATTTAATACCGCATTAAATTTTCCACAAACAGAAAATAACCATACAACTATTCCAGCCCACATTTCTACCTTACCGCGTTCAAGCATTTTAGAGTAACATGTTTTTGTCACCCTATGCACCAGGATGAGTTAAAATCTTGCTGTCAATTCAGCTAACGGAACATATACACAAATATGTTTTTGACAAAATTTCCGCACAAATTATTCCTAACTGTATACTTTGCGGCATCAAAGAATACTTTACATTGCAAATAATTAAATTTATTTTTGCTTGCACTGATGCTTCAGTTGGATGCACAAACAAGAACAGAAAACGCAAACAGATTGCTTGCTACATTTATATTATTTTGTCATGAAAGGATAATTGACATAGCCACACTACATTCGGAAACACAACATTTTACCATTAAACTTAAAAGTTGAATAATTGCGATTGTAATTATTATTATTACCTTACCAAGCTAGCACATCTCTGCAGCTGTCATATTTAGAATCGTGAAATGGGTAAATTAATTTAGTATTATATAGCGTTTTTTTCTAACAGCGCAGCACAATATGTATAAGTCTGTCTGTTTATCATAATATGAAACAAATATTAATTTGTATGTCTTCTAAAAAAAATACTTTTCTTGTTAACCCTTTAACCACTTAGTCTATAGAAGGTCATCACTCCAATACAATTCTATTCAAACTCAAAAATGTTCCCGCTCTAACCGTCAAAGACGTTTTGGTCGGTTCAATTTACATATCGAACGGTGCCGGTTTGAATGCACTCAAAAAAGCTGAATTCGAAACGATCTAAGTGTTTGATCTCTCTAAGCATGCAGCAAGGCTTGGTGTATTTTCCAATGACTTCTGCAGAAGCTGCATGGACGAGGAGGAAGAAACCATTCTTCAGCTTCTATGCACATGCGTAGCTCTTTCTTTAAAACGTAAGCTCTATCTGGGAGCCTACTTTTACAATAACCGAAATGATTTGTCAAATAGTGACATTAGAAGTCTTCTACGCTTCATTCGCGGCATCAACTGGTTCAACGAGTAGGGTGAAAAATCTTCTCGATCCATGTGGTATCATAAGTAAACTAAGTGGGTCGGTATCCTACAGGTGTAAAGGATTAAAGCCGGAGTTCCCCAAGGCTCCACACTTGGACCAATCCTATTTAGCATCTTCACGGCGGATCAACCCACCAGTACAGCCGGAACAAGGACCATGCTTTTCGCAGATGACTCCATCACGTATGCCGTTTCCCGCTCTCCTGAGATAGCTGCCCGAAGAGTGGAGGAACACCTCCGAAATCTTTGGGAGTACTACCTGAAGTGGGGACTGAAGATCAACGCCAACAAAACGGAACTCATCTGCTTCAGAGTACCAGCAACCGAAACAAGGATAAGAAAAATCGCAAGCCGGTGCAGAGCCTTAAAAATCACCCTTACGGATAACACGATAATAAACACCAAGTCAGAGACAAAGTACCTGGGAGTCAACTTTACTGAGAGGCTCAAGTTTAACTCTCACATCGATAAAACAATGAAAAAAGTGAGCTACGCTCTTCATTTGGTGCACCCGCTACTAAAAAGATGAAAAGGACTGTCCAACAACACCAGGCTGCTCATCTACAAGCAGCTCATCAGGCCAGTGATAACCTATAGCTATCCAAAATGGTTCACCGTCTCACCAACAACGATGAAGAAGATCTCTCTATTTACAAGGTGCCAAACAGCTATAAGTTTGTGTCGACTGCAAGACTTTACGAAGCAGCAGGTATGCTGCCAATAACCGACCACTTGTTCCAAATGGCGAGGAAATTCGTCGACGGATTGGAAACTCATCCAAGTCCTGAGATGCAAGGACTGAGAAGCGAGGAAATCGAGCCAAGCCACCGCTATATAAATATCAGAGGATTCACAGATGCTAGATTCGACGACATCTTCAATAATCAAGACGTCTCCTTCTACGAGAAGGCCAGCAATCAACATTACAGAGGCTGAAGATCGCCTGTCTATTTTTTTCATTTTTATTTTATTCTAAAATTTAATGTTTAAAATTAAATTGCTTTAAATATAACATGTAGTAGATTAAGTAGTCAAAAATATTGTTTAATTATAAACAATACAAAATAAATTAAAACAATGTAAATACGTCGGGCCCCTATTGTTGAGCCGACACTTATATTATTAATAATAGTTATAAGTTTAGTTTTAAGTCAAAATTGTATATTAGCTAAATGTTTTAAGAAATATCTTAATCATAATATGGGTCGGTATCCTGCCGACAACCACTCCATCCTAATTTAACCTTTCCTAAAATTGAATTCGAAGATTCGTCTACCTTCTGTCTTTCTATCTTACAAACCTTCTATCCTTCTATCATCCTATCCTTCTATCTTTCTAGCGTACTATCTGCCTATCATTTTATATTTCTATCCTTCTATCCTCCCATCCCCTATTTTTTTGTATTTCTAACCTTCTACCTTTCTAACTATATATCTATATATCAGTCAAAAATTGATCGTTACAATCAAAAATATTTCGATTGTCCCCAATTATTCGTGAGTACAACGCGCAGATGGGCTGTGTCGATCTAATGGGCCTCAATGGACTCCAAATCAAAATACAGGATATGGCAGACTGGATTTTTTACCATCTTCTCTACATAGCTGCACCAAATGCATTCGTTTGTATCAAAGACTAAACGCTAAAAAATATAGAAACTGTCTTAAAAATCGGATACACAGACGTTTTGTACCAAATGTAATATCATTGTCTATTAGTATTTACCTGCTTAGGTAAACAACATTTACTTTTAATAAAAACGATTATTTTGTACTTGAATTATACAGCACACGTTTTATTTTTATTTTGTCACCTGACCTAACCCATAACGTCTGTAGACGGACTTTCAACTTTTTCACCAGGTGCCTTTAGGTAAAGTTTTTTGACAAACGGACTTCACATTCGTGTTTTTTAGCCTAAAATCCTACGAGAACCAAATTCTCATAACAAAATGCCTCGTATTACGATTTCAGTGGCTAAAGGGGTGAGTAGAGTGAACGGTTTTTTGCCTGAAGAATTTTGAAAAAAACCTTTTCTCTGCTCTCATGCAAACGTATGAAAGAATGTATGGACCCACGAGAGAAACTTTCTACCTTGTTTCTTGTAATATTAACGAGGTAATTTTTATTCGAATCATTACAACGTCCAAATGAACATCCACAACTTAGTAGTGACCTTTCAACCCACCAAAAAAAGTTGTGTTGCACTGTTTGGTCTTAAGAAGTCATTTGATCATATTACTTTGTTTTACTTAGTAAAAGTAAGTATATTAATTATGAAAATGTTCGAACTCGGGATTTTTGCAGGTTTACCCATTTTCTCCTGAGTCAGAAAAAGCGAAAAAAAACTCTCTGTCCGTCTGTCTGTCTGTCTCTGTGTGTCTGCTCTACAGCCCAGATGCCTGAATTAATGGGGATGAAAATTCATATTTACGTAAATTTGGAGGTCCCAGTTAATTTTGGCAGAAATTGCACAAACTTTATTTGCAAAAAATCGAAAAACTGTCCAAGTAAACAGTCACTTCCGGCTGTCAGGTTTCCGTCATCTGGCCCCCCACAATTTATGTAAAAAATATGAATTTTCATCCCGATAAGTTTAGCCGTCTGGGCTATAGAGTGGACACAGACAGACATACAGACATACAGACATACAGACATACAGACATACAGACATACAGACATACAGATATACAGACCTTTTACTATTTAAAAGAAAGTAAAAACAATTTAAAAAAAAATTTAATAAAAATTTAGTATACATTTACCGAAGATTCCGGCCCTTCCATGAATATAAATACTCGATCACTCGTTAACGTATGGATTTCATTCACTCGTTAATTGATATCGTAATTCGACCCCTGAATGTTCCTACGGTCGGAACAATTAAAATCAAACACCCAAACAGGCAATAGTATATTACACAACGAGCAAGGAAAGTGGAGTTTATGAGCACTTTTCTGCGTGTAATGTACGCTATTTTTCACACAAGCATTATAAAAGTGCGCAATGCAAAATTACTCTGGGAATATGTGCTCGCTGTGACTGTAGTAATTAACAAAAGTATTTTATATGTTAACTCACTAGTGTATGTAATGGCTACTTTCGAAGCTAGCTTATAGTGTATGAAACAGTCACTTTCGTCGATGGGCGTGTGAAAACCTTCTAATTGGTATAATTCAATCTTGAGGGAGAGAGAAAATGGTGCAGTAATCAGACAGTAGTTGGTTGCCACCAGAGGATACTCAATTCGATACCCGTCGCGACCAAAAAACGCACGAAATTTTGCTACCGCTCTTCAAGATTCTAGCTTGACAAGATACGATGCTGGTCAATACAGTTGCCGTATACTACTTTCGTCTGAGTTGATGTATAAGTAATCAAGACGTAGAACCAACAGTCTGGGCATATGAGCACAATATTTTAGTTTGTAATTGCTCGAGTGTGAACTTTCAACGCCACCCACCCACACTCTTTCCTTCTTCAATATCAATATTTTCAAACTATGACTAGACATTATAAAGGTGCAAATCCCTTAAAGCTTGTGCTAAAAAACTAAAGCGAAATCAGAACACGTACAACATCGTGAAGTTGTCCTTTATTACGCAATGTTTTTTTGAAGGAAGCATCTAGTTTTCTGGGATCTGAGAACAGGAATAATCTACACCCTCTTTTCTGGCACTCCTACTGACCACTTCATGTGCTATTTCAATCTCTTTTATGATGTGCAATGTCTTTATACTATGATACCATTCCTTAGATACCATGTAAAAGAATAACCCCCTATGCACTGGAGCATCTCATACGAATATAACTTTACACAAATCACGGTCCGATGATATTCCTTTTATTTCTGCTGCTTTCATTTATTCGAATACTCCATATTATACACACATTATTCAATCTGAACTTTACAAGTATATAGTCATATTCTGTAGACTTTTAAGCCAGTTATGTAGCAAAACAAACCTTCCCTACATTTAAAAATATGTTTTTCGTTGCTATGATTCTAAACAATCAACACTGATAAGTCCACCGAAATAATTGGCTTTTATTTGAATTGAGTTTAAAAAAAAACACCAACACGTATAGATAAAAAACGTAATTGGCTTCTTTTTATTCTCGACATAATAATTGGGTGTCTTATTTGAATAACAAAACTTGTGAAATTAAAATACGAATTTCGTAGGAAGGAATACACCTGAAGGGCTATTGTTATCTGAAAATGTGAAAAAAGGAAATGTCTAACAATTTTGCTGGAAACTCGATTCAATTTATGTGGAGTGTTATAATTGTGATGTGATGCGGAATAGTTTAATGATGATAATGAATTATTCGAATTGTTGCAAGAATTCAAAACAGACAACCGTCTTGGCGCCAAGTTCTCGATACATCCAAACATTACTTGCATTACTGCGACGTTGTCAACATTTTTTTTAACTGCCATAATTTATCTGTATAGTATAAACTGTGGCAGTAATCTTCTATATATATAAAATAGAGAATTTATTTGTATATTTGTGCCTAACTAACTCTGGAACGCCTTGACCAATTTCAACCAATCTTGGTATACATATTAGTTACTATCTGGAATCAAGTATAAACCCAAGCAGGTTTTTTGGCTGGGGGTGGGGTGGCAGCCGATATTAGTGTCGGACCCACAGTTTTCAGTATCGCCGTGGTGAATAGTGTTGGTAGTACACTCCTACGGGTGAGTTATATATCCCCGCAGTAGGGTGGGTGATGGTACGACAGCTCTAGGGGTATGGGGTCGATAACTTGGTGGGGGGGTGACCGATATAAGTGTCGATTCTATGGTTTTCGGGGTCGCTGAGTTGAATGGTGATGGTAAGATAGCTCTAGGGTGATGAGGTCGTTAAGTGTGTGGGGGAAGATAATATTAATGTCGGTTCTATAGTTTTCGTGGTGGCTGAGTTGAATGGTGACAGTAAGACAGTTCTAGGGGGATGGGGTCGATCACTGAGGGGGGCTGACCGATATTAGTGCCGGTTCTAAAGTTTTCGGGAACGCTGAGTTTAATGGTGATGATAAAACAGCTCTAGGTGGATGGGATCGATATCTGAGTGGGTATTTGTATTTGGGTGATCGATATTAGTGTCGATTTTATAGTTTTCGGGTTCGTTGAGTTGAATGGTAATGCTGGCAAAACTAATAAATTCCATTTATCTGGATGTTTCTCAAAACTTTCATATTTTGAACCGGTTGCAAGAATGGTCTATTCTTGCTGCTGAAAATGGAGATACCCACGAAACAAACAATCAAATACTTGCATGCATACATGATGAGGATGTTATTTATCTAATAAAGTTCCTAAACTCACTTGATTCTTCTAGATTGCCACCACATCGTCTTTTACTTACAGTGGGATCTCCAATTATTTTACTACGGAATCTGGACTTGCCAAAACTTTGCAACGGCACAAGACTGTGCGTAAAAAAGATGCTGGGCAATATAATTAAAGCGACTATCTTGATGGAAAACGGACACTGTGAAGCAGTTTTTATCCCACGGATAGCACTCATTTCGACGGATCTACCTTTTAAATTTAAGAGATTGCAATTTATTGCTATTATATATATTTATTAACTACTGCGGAGTATAGATTTGAGATCGCAATTTTTTTCCCACGGACAACTGTATTGTGCTTGTATTTTTATTTATTCTTGCTCTTGAAGGTGAAACTAAAAACATTGTATACAACCAAGTTTTGTCTTAAATTAATATGATGTATTTTCTTTTTTATAATTTGAATACTATAGCTATAATTTAAATTACTTATTTTGTTAATAAAAACTGCAATTTTACCTAATACATATATAGATATCATTATTTTCTCTACTCTTCCTAATAGAAGATTGCAATGAATAACTAACTACCTGGGCAACGCCGGGTAATCAGCTAGTTCTATTTATATATTTAACTTCTTTGTGCTTCGTGCGTATTGATCTTTGTTTTTTTTTAACGGATATCCAAAAATGGAGCACCTAGAATTTTGCGAAAGTTTAAATTTTATAGATAAAAGACCTCTTTTTCCATAAAAAATATAACTTTAAAATTTAATACCACGGAACGAGCCATCCTCTTCTTAATTTTTGTTCTCTTTTTACAAATGAAGATTTCTTTATGCATTCTACATTTATCCCATTGCGACGATAGCATGAAAACATCTTTAAATAAGAATATATATTTGAAAATTTTTCACTTTTCAGTTGTCAGAACTTATATTTTTAAAAATCGGTGGGCGAGGGAACCAGGTCTGTTTGGTCTTAGACTGAGTGTGATGCGTGATCTTGCAGCGGCTATACAGTTTACGTGGGCGCCGTGGCTCAGTGGATAAGAGCATGGCTTCTGAGCAGGAGTTTCGTGGTTCGAAGCCCAGTAACACCAAAAGTATTTTTTACAGTGTCCCACCTCTCACGAAAGTCTAACAAACGTCCGTGAGGAATAACTTGTCACTTCTCAATTTTCCATTCAGATTCGACATTAAATTGTAGGTCCCCTCCATGTGTCTGCAAAAATTAACATGCTCAAGACAAATGGTTGCCAGAAGCTAGCCCCTGGACCGCAATGGTCTGTCGCGCCGAATATTATTATTATACAGTTCACACTAACCTAACCTAATAGGTTTGATTTTTTTTACAGATCTGTATTAATATTTCCCTTTTTCCCTTCCGAATAGTAATTATTTCAAAGATATCGAAAGTATTTACATATATTGGAGCAAAAGCTGAACATAAATTATTTGAAATTAAAGAAGTTTGTCAAAACTAATACAACACTTTGTGTGAGCAAATTTTGCATCGAATTAATTTTGATTATAAAATAGTATAATAAAGACATAAATTAGAGAAATTAAGTTAAAAGCACATTTAAGATTATTTCATGTATGCCGAATTTGATCGCGGAAGAAAATATTGATACTTTTGATGCAGATTGGCGAATGCTTATTAATCAAACCATCGATTCAAATTCTTTAGATATAGAATAATAATAATAGAATAATTTATAAATACAAAATACAAGGAAACAACAACTGGCAAAAATTATCGGAAATTATCCAAAAGCATTATAGTGAAACTTTACATATAAATTCTTTATTGAAATGGAAAAAATAAGAAGCTAATTTAAAAAAGTATATTGCTATAAATAGCGATGGTATGGTCTCGCAGGATCGCCATGTTATAATTTTGTTCCATGTTTTTATAGTAGGTAAGTAAGTGGTAAAGGAACATACAGTCAGTAGGCAAAAGCTAGACGATTGAGAAAAAACTCAAAGAGAGTCGTGTCGAGTTTAATCTGAATCTTTATTTCAAAATCAAGCCCTTTTTAAATTCTCTATATTAACTTCACGTGCACGTGACTGGCTGGCTGGTCAGATTTTCTGATAAATTTTTAACCCACTTCTCATAGCCCGATTTTATTGAAGTTTTGCACACATGTATATTTCCGGTGACAATGCTTTTTATTAAAATTTGAGGGCCCTCGGGGTCGGGTGCTCCCATACAAATAATTTACAAAATTTACCCGATTTTTTTAAATTTTATACAAATGTGTATCTGTGATGGACAACACTTTCTGTAAAAATTTGGAAGTGATCGGGCCCCTGGGTCGGGGGGGGGGGGGGAGTGGGGGGCTCACCCATACAAATTTTATGAAAAAAGTTCCCGATTTTCTTCAAATTTTATACGAATGTGTATCTCCGATGGACAAAACTTTTTGTAAAATTTTTGAAGAGATCGGGACCCGGGGTCGGGGGGCTCCCATACACATTTTTTTTTTAAATATCAATTTTTTACGCACTTCCTACAACACGATTTTCCTGAAATTTTGTACACATTGGTATTTCCAGTGGTGATACTTTCTTTTTAAATTTGGGAGTGATCGGGCCCCGGTTTCGTGGGGCTCCCATACAAATTTAAAATAAAAATTACCCGATTTTTTTTCAAATTTTACACACATGTGTATACCCAATAAACAATACTTTTTCTAAAATTTGGTAGTGATCGGGCCCCGGGTTCGGTCGCAAGGCCCTTATACATTTTTTAATTTCTTATAGTGGCATCAGATACCGTCGTACTTTAATGACTGTATGCGGTGTGTGCTGCGCAGTCGGCTGCGCTGCATGGTTTTGGCGGTGGAGGAAGAGAGAGAAATCTTAGCTCACGCACAAATGAACCCATCAAATGTTTTATGCTTAATTCAACTTACTTACTTATTTATTGAATTGTATTTTTATTGATGTCGTTGATCAACTTACAGATAGAACAACAAGTTTTCGCAATATTCTGTCATTTCGCGTTTTCATAAATTAGTTCAGAGCAGTCAAAGAGTTCTCAAGAAAAATGCTCGTGTTTCTTATTTGCTCAGAGTATGAGCGTGCTCTAAGTGCTCAGAATAAAATGATTTGAGCATTTTCAAATTTGACATCTGATGTCAAATGTCTCTTTCGATGATTTTCTCCTACAATAAAAAAAATTACCCAGGATCGAGGGGCTCCCATATCAATTTCTGCGATTAGAGAATTTAGATGAAAAATTTTAATTTCTACGGGTTGTTTTTTTATACTTATCTTCTAACACAATTTTCCCTTTATATAACTAATAGAAATAATATACAATATTGCTATTAGTCTTCGAAGCGAAGTGCTAGAGATTATCCATATTGAAGGTGTGCAACTGTTGTCAAAAAGTAGCTCCTAACCCGCCGAACCAAATTAAGAGCTGGCCTTCCGCAACAAAACCATGGAAACGCATTCATATTTATTTTACGGGACCTTTTCTTTACCATAAATGGTTAATTTTCGAGGATATTTTCTCAAGATATCCGTACGTAACTAAAGTAGCTGATATCTCATCAAAACCAACGATTCATTTTCACAACATAGGAACAACCATATTCAGCTGTTAAAAGGGACCTGCATTTGCATCGCATGCGAATATTAAAAGTCACAATGACATGAGAAAGTAAAGATGGAAAATCAACTGATCTCGCTTTACTGACATTTTTAAGACCTTACCAGTTCTCTCTTGGTGCATACAACAAACCGCCGAGTGAGAGTTTGCATGGCAGGCAATCAGTTCGGATATCGACCTACAGAAATTAATCATTTTGAATCGTATTTCCAATTTAAGCATTTCTTAAATCAAACACCCGACAACGTAGGTTAATATTGCGAAGTGTATTATCAGAAGCTGATAGATAGATAGATAGATAAATATAAATCAAATAAATAAAATAAATAAAATAAATAAAATAAATAAAATAAATAAAATAAATAAAATAAATAAAATAAATAAAATAAATAAAATAAATAAAATAAATAAAATAAATAAAATAAATAAAATAAATAAAATAAATAAAATAAATAAAATAAATAAAATAAATAAAATAAATAAAATAAATAAAATAAATAAAATAAATAAAATAAATAAAATAAATAAAATAAATAAAATAAATAAAATAAATAAAATAAATAAAATAAATAAAATAAATAAAATAAATAAAATAAATAAAATAAATAAAATAAATAAAATAAATAAAATAAATAAAATAAATAAAATAAATAAAATAAATAAAATAAATAAAATAAATAAAATAAATAAAATAAATAAAATAAATAAAATAAATAAAATAAATAAAATAAATAAAATAAATAAAATAAATAAAATAAATAAAATAAATAAAATAAATAAAATAAATAAAATAAATAAAATAAATAAAATAAATAAAATAAATAAAATAAATAAAATAAATAAAATAAATAAAATAAATAAAATAAATAAAATAAATAAAATAAATAAAATAAATAAAATAAATAAAATAAATAAAATAAATAAAATAAATAAAATAAATAAAATAAATAAAATAAATAAAATAAATAAAATAAATAAAATAAATAAAATAAATAAAATAAATAAAATAAATAAAATAAATAAAAAAAATAAAATAAATAAAATATTTAATGGCATTGCTTGTACCTTAACTTAAAAACAATCTGTTGTATTAAAAAAAGAAATTTAACTAATTTGAAAGGAAAAATTGTACTTTCAAATTATGTGTCTTGCAAATGGAACAAACATTTATTAATACCCATGGGTTAGAAAAGCAAGATGAAAAATTGTAGATCAGCAATCAGCGCTACCACGATACTGACAGTCTTTTCAAATTATAAAGTGATTTTTGTTAAAATAAATTGCAACTTTGGTTTTTACCGCTGGGATCAGTATAATAAGGCAAACCAAAATTGTTATACTCAAATTTATTGAATAGTCGTGCAACTACACTACTGTATATTCCTGTTCATGTTTAGAGGTACGGATTAATTGTGCATTTCTCTTACGCTGTTTTGAAATTGAAATTCCTTACAGACCTTTTGTAAATTTATAGAGTTGATGGCTTGATGGTCCTTTGAGAGTGCAAGAGTACAAATATGACAGTAAATGTGAATGGCATTTGGCTCGATTTCAGCCTTGCTCATATTTTATATTGATGTGAACATTAATAACATAACATGTCGAATGCAGATTCAAGCACTTCACTTATGATGACTTTTGAATAACAAGTTGAACATTATGTACGTACAATTATGTACATTGGATAAGTGCAAATGTAGGACACATAATAAAGTAACTTTGATTGTGCTTTTGTCTTGTGAGTGTGAGTGTTTGGATTGTACAAATATTTACTATGTTTATAAACAATTATTTTGAAGTTTCAATTTCAATTAAATGAGTTGGCAATCTCGTTAAGTCATACACGCACACACATCAACACAAACATTGTTTTGATTGCAATAAAATGGTATATTTCACATTAGCATTATATTATTTTAATTTTAAAACACTTGAGGTTTGTGCTTGTATTGAGCTAGATTAAGCTCAACATAATGCATTTCAAAACAATATGTTGCAAATGGATATGCTGTTGCGAAGCTTTTGTAACAAAATCCTACACTGAAGTGCTACAAAACATTTGTTACCCCAGTTAAAATTAGTGATATCCAATCTAGTAACTTTATAATGTTATTAAGTTATAACAGCATATTAATTCTGAAGAAAAAAATATAAGGGCTATATTTACCATCATAAATCAATATACCTTTTTATGGCTGTTCTATGGGAAGACAAATTCTCTATGTTGATTTACACTTTTACTTTTACAGTTGCTACAGTTTAATTGATCTCATCGTTCACAAATTTCCACAAGGTGCTCTTCAAAGCTGGCGTTACAATTGCGTAAGCTTTTTTATTTTTCCTATTCTTCGAGAGTATTTCAGTTGAAAAATAGACTTTTTACAGTCTGTAGTCTGTGCATAAAAAAAGGAAACCGTCATTCCTCGTACCTACTTATAACGCTAACAACCATTTTTCCAAAGTCAAGAAAAAGTTAATTTATCCTCAGCTTGCGTAAGACTTTAAATCACGGGAAATGGTCAGCAACTTAAAAACATCGTATGCTAAGCACGTGAACGGTGTACCCTCAAACCTGATTACTACTCGTATTTACAAAGCGTATATTTGCCAAAGACTTGAACGACGTAGGAATGACTCCTGTTTATCAGAAACAAAATGTATATGAATTTTTTCTCTTCTGTTAATTACCAATACATCTGATTTTCTTAATTTTTAAACATGTATCTGTGCTTCAAGAAAACAGTTGGGCTTTCTTTAGAGAAGAAATCCTACAACACATCCTCAATATTCGTGCCTCAACTCGAGTGATGTGAGGTATGGGGATTACGCAGAGTAAGATGCATAAACCAGTACGATGCGTTGGCCGGGACGATGGGTAAAGTTAAGGACCATAGAGCCAAAGTCGTACGATGTGAAGATACGAGCGATGAACGGTGCGTACGATGAGTGATGTGCGTTTTGGACGATGCTAATTTACAAAGAAAGGACGGTGGTAGAGACGCCAGAAAATATAACGTCTGCTTAAATGTTTGCCGCATTATAGCATTTCCCTTCTTCTCCTAAGGAAAAGGCAGAGAAAAGAGGAGATATGTATGAGCTTGTGTTTTGAATGTCTGTGGATCATGCTGATTTGTGAAGATGGTAGAAGAAGCGATAAAACAGTGACAAGCAGGAAACGTTCCTGTGGTGTTCAAGCGAATCTATTGATTTCACTATATTTGCGTCACCAATAAGTTTTATCGCAAGGTTTAATATTCTATCTAGCTGATGCAAAGTAGATTTAGGCGCAACAGACAATTGGCAATTGTACTCAAGTATATAGTAGCTAGATCAGAGGGAGTGAAATATTTCTTGCACCGGGCTAGAAAACCTAGACATTTCGCAGCATTTTCGGCGACGGTAAATATTTTTTCATTCCAACGAAGCTTGTCGTTAACGCACATACCGAGAATTGTGAGATTTTCAGTTTCCTCGATGCAAGTGCCATTCATGGATAATGGCATGGGATTAAGGATTCGCTTAGACGACAGGAGACAGCATTGGGTTTTGGAAATGTTAAGTTCTACTCGGTTGATTTCTCCCCGTTGTATTATGCTGTCAAGGTTAAAATTTAACGTGCTTAACATATGTAGTTGTTTGAGTTCCACATGAGAAGTGGAGGGACGTTTCTCAAACTTTTATGGGAAGCTGAGAGTGCTGTCGTCAGCGAAAGAGTGAATTGGATTAGAAGTCATAGATAAGAGATCATTAATAAAAATGAGGAAGAGAGTCGGGGACAAAACAGAGCCCTGAAGAACGCCAGCATTTAAGTAATGAACTTTAGACTTGAAACCGTCCAAAACAACTTGAATTGAGCGGTCCAACAGATAGCTTCTAATCCAATGAAGCAGTTTTTCATCGACTCCATAAGCACGCATTTTAGACAAAAGAGTTTGATACCAAACTCTGTCAAATGCCTTAAAAATGCAAGGACCGGTTCAACTGTTCGGTGAGATACACCATCAAATCACCAGTAGAACGTTGCCCATGAAATCCGAACTGCCGGTCATGCGTTTCCATGACTTTGGAAAGAATGGATGTAAGTGCTAAGGGTCGGTACAAAGAAGAAGACGACGGTTCGCCTTTTTGGGTATGGGGTGGACAAAGGCCGTTTTTCTTCGGATGAGTCCAGAAGAATACGATAGATGGAAAAGCTTACGCAATGGTAATGCCAGCTTAGAAGAACAACTCTTCAGAACTAATGAGGAAATACCAACTGGGCCGCGGATTGTTGAGATCATTTAAAACTCTAGCAACTACACAAGTAACCCGTTATGGTAGAAATTCTACAACATTGGATGTCTTTATTGCCATATGTGCAGTCGAAAATGATTTGTTTGCAGTTACGTTGATTAATTTCAATTACTGTTAACTTATGCTCCACTTAGGAGACTGCGAAGAAATAATGAAATACTTAAGATAGAAAAAAAAACCTACCAACATTTACTTACCCCCACCCTTCTAGACGAAATTAGACTATAGTACGGTGGTAACTTGTGCAAATGTCTTGAAATTTCAAGAGTCAAGTCTCTCATTTTCATTACTTTATGTTTTTTTAATTCTCAAATATAAAGCTATTAACTTAAATTAAATAAAATGAGTAATACATTTAATTGCTTCGTTATCATATGCTTATTGTATTTAACTAAGAAGCCTTAAATCATCGTAAATATTCTTCTTTCATAATATATTATGTCAGATGGAATTTCCTTATTCTGCAGACGGAACATGCACATAATTAAATGTCCGAAATCATACCTTAATAATTTTTTCTTGGAAATATGTCCGCTTACGGTAAAAGCAATAAACCGGCAAAGTGTAAAAACGCCAGATTAAAGTCAATTTTTCGCCGTCTTTGTATTTTCACACCTATAGAACTAATTAGTTTGTCTTGGGCAAGGCACATTTCTTCCTTTTTCCTTTGTACGCCTCGTCCGAATGATGCCAATTAAATGTGATGCCAGCAAAGTACAAAGTGCAAAAAAGATCTTTGCCAGTTTGCTTTTTGTTGTATATTATGCTAATGCTAATGTTCCTTTTTCTTATTCCTGTTGAATCATGGAAGCAAGAAAAAAATCGCAGGCATTTTATTGTTTATTTAAGAGAAAGAAATGAAGTAGAAGGACGCTAATTTAGCTGCCGTAAAAATTACTTTGAATACCAAGTCATGAAACAAAGCTGAAGAAGGCGAGTGTCCAAACTAGTACTGATATGTTCACAACTGGAAAACTCGTATTATCAGGAATTTTGTTTGTTTATGGGCCGCCAAATCTTGCAATAAAATTTTAATCCACTTCAAACATTGCACACATATGTATCTCCGATGACAACACTTTCTAAAAAAAATTTGGAAGTGATCAAGTCCCCGGATTAAGGAGATCCCATATAAATTTCTTCAAACTAACCCGTTCTTGTTCATATTCATTTGTACCTATGTGCATCTCCGGTTACAATACTCTACAAAAATAAAATTCGGAAGAAATCGGGCCCTAGTGGTTGAGAGGCTTCCATATAAATTTCTTCAAAATTAATCCAATTTTATTCAAACTTTGCATATGGATGTCTCCAATTATTAAAGAATTGACCTGAACAATTTTTATTTTTTAGGTGGTTTTATTCTTTTCCGTTTGTTTAGGTATGGTTTTGTTTTTCAAAAGTTTGAAAATCATTTATAAGATGAAATCAAAGAGTATTATTCATCACTATATTTGGCTCTACAGCCGGGGTCCGGTCCTGGCATCCCGCAAAAAGTTTCTCCACCGGTACCGACTTTGAGCCGATGTCATCTAGTTTTGCATCCCTAAACTCTGGGCGTCCTGATCGACGCCATCCTTCTAGCGTAGGCTTGGTCGGCCTCGGTGTAGTATTCCATAAGTCTTTCAGAATAGGATCCTCTTCGCTCATGCGAGCTAGGTGTCCTGTCCACTGGAGCCTACCGAGCTAAATACTCTTCACGATGTCGCAATCGCGGGAACACTCGTAGATCTCATCATTATACAGTCTCCGGAATCGTCCTTCCTCACATAAGGGGACAACAATTCTCCGTAAGAGATTTTCTCTCTAACGCGGCTAAGAGGTCGGAATGCTTTTTGCTAAGCACCCTAGTCTCCGACCCATATGTAAGTACTGGTATGACCATTGTTTTATATACCAGCAACTTGCATGTTATGGTTAAGTTCCTGGATTTGAAGACTCTTGACAGACTATAATACGCTTTGCTGGCTTTAACCAACCGTGCACGTATTTCTGGTTTTATGCTGTTACTACAGTTCACCCGATATTTTTAAAGGATGGCACTACTTCGAATTCGCGCTCCACTTTTTTAATTGCGGGACCAATGTTGGATGTTCTACTCGCAGGCGTGGCCACCATATACTTTGTTTTGTTCGCATTTAGGTGCAGCCCCAGATTTCTTTAATCTGGATGAAAGCTTCCTGTTTCTTTGGTTTCTTGCCTCTTGGGTTTCTACCAACTATATCAATATCGTCTGCGTAAACCAGTATCTGAATGGACTCTCACCGTTACGTCAGAGTCTCGAATAACTTTCTCCAAGGCCAAGTTAAAGAGGACGCAGGCCAGTCCATTCTATTGTCGGAGCCCGATATACAAGTGGAATGGGCTTGATAGCGATCCGGATATTTTTTCTTGGCTTATAACATTGGTCATGGTCAAACCACATAGTCGTGTCAGTTTATTTGGGATGCCGAATTCTCTCGTGGCGTTATAAAGTTCTACTCTGGCTATGCTATTGGCTTCTTTAAAGTCTATAAAAAGATATAAAAAGATGTTGTAATGTGTTTTTAGTGGGCGCCGTGGCCAAGGGAAAATGCGCACGGCTACTGAGCAAGATTTTCGAATCCCAGTAACACCAAAAGTACTTTTTACGGTGTCCCACCTCTCGCGAGTGGGTGACAAACGTTCCGTGAGTAATAACTTGTCACGGAAAGCTTCTCAATTCGCCGTTCGGATCCGGCCTTAAATTGTAGGTCCCTTCCACTTGTGTCCAAATATATACATGCGCAATACAAATAGTTGCGAGAAGCTAGGCTTTGGATCGCAATGGTCTATAGCACCGAATATTATTTTTTGAAACTCTAGACATTTTTCCATCACCTGCCTAAGGGTGTAAATCTGATCAGTTGTTGATTTGCACGGAATGAAGACGCACTGGTATGTGACTTTAACGTATGGGGCTAAGGCTTGAAGAATAGAGAATAAAATCTTATGCGCGGCACTCAACAACGTTATACCACGATAATTGCTGCATGGTGTGATATCTCCTTTCTTATGTATGAGGCACAGGATGCCTCTTCGCAAGTCTTCTGGCATTGCTTCTTCCTCCTATACTTGCACTATTATTTCATGAATTTATTCGTGTATTGTGGGTCCTCCTATTTTAATCGGTTCCGCTAGGATCCCATCTGATCTCGAGCTTTATTATTTTTGAGCCGATTTATCGCTCTGCTAACTTCGTCTATATTTGGTGGCGCACGCATAGTATAGTCTTTGGTCATTGGTGGAGCCTCAAATTCCTCAGTTATCTGGCCATTTAGCAACTCATGAAAGTGTTCTTCCCATCGCTCTAAGTTGCCTTTGAGATCGGCGTTCAGATTACCCTCTTTGTCTTTGCAGTATGTGCAACGCGGTGTATATTGAGTCATATCGCGAACTCTTTGGTAAAACTGCCGCGCCTGGTGCGGTCCTTGCTCTCCGTCTGTTCTAGTTTACGGACGAGGTTCTTCCCCCAAGCTGCTTTCTTTCGCCGGTTTCATATCTTCTGAGCTCTTTGTATTCATCTTCGCGTGCCCGCGTTCTATGAGATTGTTGTATTGCTCGGTACGCAACATTCTTACGTTCAGTCGCTAGCTTACATTCGTCATCGAACTAGTCGTTCCGATCTCTACGACTATTGCCTAAGATGGAGTCAGCAGTACTAATGACAGTATTCTTAAGGCGTGTTAATTTCTCATATAGGGCGAGTCCTATCGCATGATCGTAGTTGTTTCTGATATCTTCGTTGTAAGGGCAGCCGTGTTGACTCGAATCTGATTCGCGGGTGCAATCTTTCATGATGATGCAATCCGCGCTCGGAGCACTGTATCAACAAGATAGTGGTTCGAGACGGCGGTGGAACTTCGGAACGTTCGTACCGTCATCAGTTTTGGGTCCAATGTCATTCGTGTTCTCGTGTAAGCTATGGCTGCCAATATACTGCCTGAATACTGGCTCCCTACCTATATTCCGAGCAAACCGGACCCTTATCCTTTTCACGATGTCGACATCGCAGTAACGCTCGTAGATCTGAGAACTATACAGTCTCCGGAATCGTCCCTATCCTCTTGTAGGGAGCAAAGGTAATAGCCAAAGTAGTACTTGAGCGAATTAAGGAACATCTGGAAAATACACTCGAAGCCGAACAAGCAGGTTTCCGCAATGGATCCTCCTGTGTCGACCACATCAACACCCTGCGGACCATTCGTTGAAATCCGGTCACCACTGCACCTGTTGTTCATCGATTTTGAGAAGGCGTTTGACAGTGTTAAAAGACAGTTTATCTGGCTCGTCTTGCGCAGGAGAGGTTTACCCGAAAAACTAATAGCTATTATTAAAGCAACCTATGTCATATGCTGCATAGAGGAAAGCTGTCATAGGAATTCGAGATCCTAAGTGGGGTACGACAACGTTGCATTCTATCGTCGATACTTTTTTTTGTTGGTGATTAGTGATGTATTTGGCGCAGCTTTATCTACTGGAGGAATTCGTTGGACTCTTACATATCAACTCAAACATCTGGACTACGCTGACGACGTTTATTTACTCTTATACAGGTTTATGGAGCTGCACCAACTTACAATAAATGTGAAAAGGATGGCAAATATTGCGGGTTTGAAGATTAATGCTGCCAAAACCAAAATCATCAACCTCAGCACTAACTCAATAACTCAAGTTAACATTGCTGGATAACCCGTAGAAAGAGTAGAGAGTTTCCAATATCTTGGGATTATTATCTCTACCAAAGGTGGAATCGATCAGGACATTGTCCACCGAATCGACAAAGCAAAATCAGTGTTTGGAATGATGTCAATGATATGGCGAAGCAATGCGATCAGCTTAAACACCAAGCTGCGACTGTTCCGTTTAAATGTTGAATCTGTGCTGTTGTATAGACCGAGAGGTAGCGTTGCAAATGAAAAAGTCATAGTAAGCTGGCTGGTTTTGATATCGTGAGGAGGCTCCGAAAGTGGTAAAGAAAAATTTAAAGTAATAGTACCCCGGATCAAATTAACTACGATGGTTGTTTTCACAATTAAAAGTACAAAAACAACCGTCAGCCGCGTGTGTAGTGGTGGAAAGGCTGTCGCTGACGCAGTAAAGTTGAAGAGTATTCGAGCAATGCACGGTATCTTTCAGCGTTCAGCTGACATAATAATAACATATAATATTATAATATATATATATATATATATATAATATATATCTGAGTGCCCGACGTTTCACAGTCGTAAAATTTGTAACTAATATCGGCCTTCTGAGCGTGACAACGTCTAGCCGGGACGAAAAGAAAGAAAACAAAGAACGGACATCTCAAAATGGCATAGTTCCCAAAATTTCAGATCATAATTTCAAGCGAATCGATTGAGATTGTTTTGTTCCTGAAATTCCAGACTATAATGACCATATTCCAGATTTCCCATGGGAACAAGTCTTATAGTCCTCCATAACGAATTTCACGCGAATCGCTTGAGAAATTGCTTGGTTCTCGAAATTCCAGACCATAATGACCATATTCCAGAATTTCCATAGAAACAAACCCTAAAGTCGCATCTTAGTCCTACATACCGAACTTCATGCGAATCGCTATAGAGATTGCGTAGTTCCCTTAAAATGGAACATAACATTGGACACTTATCATGGGATATAACATTGGACACTTAACAGTGGACATAACATTGGACACTTACCATGAGATATAACATTGGACACTTAACATGGGACATAACATTGGACACTTAACAGTTGACATAATATTGGACACTTAACAGTGGACATAACATTGGACACTTACCATGGGATATAACATTGGACACTTAACATGGGACAAACATTGGACACCTTATAGTGGACATAACATTGAACACTTACCATGGGATATAACATTGGACAATTAACATGGGATATAACATTGGACACTTAACAGTGGATATTTAATATTGGACAACCAGTGGACATTTAACATTTCATTTTTTTTTTGACCCAGTAGGTGGTACTAGAGTGGAGATATTTACGAAAACGTGATTTGGCGTTTGGTCTGTTGGTGCATATCATTGTTTTCGCATCATGACTAAACCACTAAACATATTCACACCGTATGTTCGATTTATGCTTCTGAATGTTAATATATTTTTTTTAATCCGGTAGGTAGCGCTGAAGTCGAGATATTCTTGAAAATGTCATTCTGCATATATATCTAACCTAAGCACGCCTTATCCACTGGACGTATCGAAGCCATATTCACGCCATAAGTTCGTTTGGTGCTCCAATAGGTAAACGTTTATTTTGGACCACGTAGGTGGCGCTTGAGTCGAGATATTTACGAAGATGTGTGTTAATGTTTGTCTGTAACGAGTTCAAAACTCGGCATTTGGTGGGTATTGGTGGGTTTTTTGTGGAGTAGGGGAGGGGGCAGTGGAACCCGGTAACACCGGGTTATCAGATAGTCTATATATATGTATAAAGGTGAAACTTTGCTTGTATGTAGGTATGTATGTTTTTATGTATGCTCCCTATGGAAGACCAAACCCTTCAACAAATCGGGCTCAACGGCAGGCACTTCAGCTAGTATTTATATATGTTGTCAATATAATCTTAACTTATAAAATATACATATAAAATAGAGAAGTTGTATATGGTATATTTTTACTAGCTTTTTCCGAACGCTTCACTACCCGCACACGTGATTCGCCATCCTTTTACCACCGTGGCTAATATTAACATTTTACATTTCCTATAGCCTCTAATTAAGAAATACAACAAAAACTGCTTCACAACACTGTTTGTTTAAAATGAAATAACTAATAACCAAACTACTAACATTAATATGATTCGTGAATATCTCGAATCAAGCGTCACTTTCCGGGTTGAAAAAAAAATAAACTTATCAAATCACCAAATGAACATTTAGTCTGAATAGAAGGTTCGATACGTCCAATGGTTTAGGCTTGTCACGATTACATTCAAACGAGCGATATTTTTTATATATCAAGATATTTCTGATTAGTCTAAATTGCAAAGTTTTCGTGGTCGCTGAGGTAAAGAGTGATGGTAAAATACCTCCAGTAGGAGTAGGAGCAGTAAAAAAAAGGTTCAGCCAGCGTACTATTACTTTGAATTTTAATTTTTTTTACCAATTTTGCAGCCACTGGTGCGGCGGCTGATGCTTGGTTTGATTATAAGTCCTACCAAAAAAGTTAACAATTGATCGGCGTAAAAACACTACCTAAAATGCAACGCTACCTCCCGGACAGGGTTTTCAGTCAGTCATTTTGGGCTCTTGCCGGTCGTAATTGTCGATTTTCCCACTGCAGTTACTAAAATTTTATCGATGGAGTCAAGTATATTAAACGCATTATGTTCTGCATATTTAAACAGTCCGGAGAGAATGGGCAATGAGGAAACTTTGATATCATTGAAACCATAAATTTGAATGCTGAAATTAGATTCCAGCAAATCTGATTTCAATTCCGTTTCTTTTCTTTTTCTTCCATTGCTCTGATGAGATACGAACAGAAAATATTAAACTCGGAATGATATTATATTGACTATTCATTCCAACGATTATTAACAATCAGAGACGAGTTCCAGTTTGACTACAGTGATTTTGCTGCAATGTGGAAGGTGATACCATCATAATGTAAGGCTGTATTTGTGTGCACCTAAAGTTGGACATAGAAAGAAATATAACAATTCGCTCCATTACAATCAGACAATTCCGATTCGCAATGAATTACATTCGATCAGAGAAATTTTCACAAAGTATACCTAAAGCCATAGTTCCAATAAAAAAATTTCAAAATCGCGTAATTCAAAATCGATATTCATACAATGCCAACGATGAAAAATTATATTTTCTTACGCTTGTATAAACGAATTTCAGATTTTTTTTTATAATTCGCACACGATTAAAGGGGTTCGCACCCTTATAATGCTCGGCTATATGCTTGGCACAGCGTGGGCGTTAAGGAAAAGGTGGAGAAAAGAAGATATATGTATGAGCTTGTGTTTTGAATTACCTGTGGGTAATAGTGATGTGGGAAGACAGAGCTTGGCAGAGCATTCCACATACCTATTGTACGGCTGAAGAACGAATCCCTGAACTTAACTGTACGTCCGAAGATGGACTTAAGCGTACACAGATGAGCATTTTGAGCGCCACGAGTATTGCAGTTGAATTCAAGGAGAGGTGGCATGCAGCTGGCTATTTCTCTTGAGCACCGCTGGTAAAAGAAGCGATAAAACAGTGACAAGCAGGAAACGTTCATGCGGTGTTCAAGCGAATCTATTTGAGGTTTTGTATTCTATCTACCTGATGCAAAGTAGTTTTAGGCTCACCAGACCAGATGTGGCAATTGTACTCAAGTTTAGGGCGAATAAAAGCCTTGTATATAGTAGCCAGATCAGAGGGATTGAAATATTTCTTGCACCGGGATAGAAAACCTAAACATTTCGCAGCATTTTTAGTGACGGTAAATATGTTGTCATTCCAACGAAGCTTGTCGTTAACGCACATAACAAGAATTGCGAGATTTTCAGTTTCCTCGATGCAAGTGCCATTCATGGATAATGCATGGGATTTCGGATTCGCTTAGACGACAGGATTGGGTTTTGGGTGTGTTAAATTCTACTCGATTGATTTTTCCCCATTGTATTATGCTGTCAAGTTCAGAATTTAATGTGCTTAACATACATGGTTGTTTGAGTTCCACATGAGAAGTCGAGGGACGTTCCTCAAATTTATATTGGAATCTGAGAGTGCTGTCGTCGTCGAAAGAGTGAATTTGATTAGAAGTCACAGATAAGAGATCTTTAATAAAAATGATGAAGTGAGTCTGGGACTAAACACTTGAACTCTAAACTTGAAACAGTCCAATACAACTTGAATTGAGCGGTCCAAAAGATAGCTTATAATCCAATAAATCAGTTTTTCATCGACTCAATAAGCACGCATTTTAGACCGCATTTTAGACAAAAGAGCTTGATGCCAAACTCTGTTAAATGCCTTAGAAATATCGAGTGCAACAGCTCCAAATTGATGCAAAGACCGGTTCCACTGTTCGATGAGATATACACCATCAAATCACCAGTAGAACGTTGCCCACGAAATCCATACGATCACTAAGGATATGCCGGTCACTAAGGATATTTTAAGGTTGGTTTCAAGATATTTCTTAAGCTGAAAATTGATCAACGTTTTCATGATCTTGGAAAGAATGGATATAAGTGCTATGGGTCGGTACGAAGAAGGAGACTACGGCTCGCCTTTTTTGGGTTTGGGCTGGACAAAGGCTGTTTTCCAACTTCTAGGGTAGAGTTCAGAATAATAGGATAGATGGAAAAGCTTACGCAATGGTAGTGCCAGCTTGGTGAATACCTCTTCAGAACTAATGGGTAAATACCATCTGGCCCAGCGGATTTGTGAAAGTTAAGATCGTTTAAAACTCTAGCAACTGCACGGGTACGAATGAATATCTGTCCCATAGAATGTTGAATACTCTGAAATGCAGGATGCAGCAATGCACAATCTGGAAGCGTGGGTCTAGCTGCGAAATGCGCAGCAAACAGATTGGCCTTGTCTATAGAGCTGACAACTAGAATGTCATTATAATTGAGCATTGGAATCGACGACGAGGCTGTATTTTTGATTCTTTTCACGAAAGACCAAACATTTTTACTACCTTTGGGACATTGTAGTATTTTTTGCCTCAATTTTTTGTCGTAGGCGAAATTCACTCGCCGAAGATGAGCATTGCAATCATTTCTGGCTCGTTTAAAATTTGTTCGGTTTTCCTCCGTAGGGTTTGCTTTGTAAAACCGAAAGCATTACAGAGTCATACCATCCATCTTCCTTTGGTTTAACAGACTTATTCCTGGAAGGGATAAACTTTCTCATACCAATAAGAATGATGTTTGTTATTCTAGAAGCTTCTTTACAGCTCGAGTCATACCATCCATCATCATTTGGTTTGATAGACTTATTCCTGAAAGGGATAAAATTTCTCATATCAATAAGAATGATGTTTGTGATTGCATCAGCGGCGGCATCCACGTTGCTCTCGCGAAAAATTGCGACCAGTTAATTATCCCAAAGAAGTTGTTAAGGCCGTCCCAATTGGCTTTCTTGTATTGCCATACTGTTTTTTTTTCGAGAGTTTTTACTCTAACTACTTGGTTTATTAACGAGAAATTAGCTGATACTACACAATGGTCTGACAAGCCTAGAGGCGATAATACATTGACGGAGTATTTATCAAACTCACTCTGAGTTGGAACACTGTCTAAGTGCAGACATAGATTGCGAGTCGGCGTCGAGAAAAAATATTGCACCAAGCTATACCTAGGCAGATTAAATTCCAATTCATCAGAATTATCAAATACCTGAGTTTCACTCAGTGCCATAATTGCTGGCCTGTGGACATGTACATAGGTTAACACAGCGAAAGAACTCGTTTTCAGCCAACGTATGTTGCTGTGATCCACTCTGAAATCACACATAACTACAAAAAACAAAAGCACAAAACACAACTTACCGCTTCTTTTATTCGAATTGACAGAAAAATTGAGTAGCTGCAGATGCAAGAAAAATGACATCCCCGAATGTACTTCCACACACCTTGTGGGTTGACACAATATACCTACCATTCACCACGAGGGAACCAAGGTGTGTGATTCAATTCCGACAAGTAGACAAAAAATGTTGTGCTTGCTTTGTCTATAAAATATTTGTCTATTTTCTTTTAATTGTACTGTGTTAATTTTTGAATAATAAATATTGTATTTCATTCCTAAAAAATAGTTTGCAACTTAAGTTATAGTTATTATTTTTAAATACAGATACAGGTGTCGGTTTGTTTGTTTATCTTTTCTATCACACGCCCAGCACAACAATTTATTAATTACGAAATTCTTCATTCCCTTATACATCCAAAATAAGCTTTGCTAATGTTAACCATATTGTGAATATCTTTAACCAGATTGAGTTGGGAAAACTTTTCTACTCGCTCTCGAAATGAATTTGCTTAAAACATCGAGATAACGAACGGACAACAAACAGACGAACAGAACAAAGCAAAACTTTTGCTATACTCGCATATGATAGCTTAACAACAGTAGTTATGGCTTCCTTAACATACGTTAGCCGTTGCTACCACAAAGGTTAATTTGAAGAGCGAACTTTCGAAATACTCGCTGCTCGAATTTACCCGTACGTGATTTGGCTTCAACTTGCTTATGTTTGTGATAAATTTAGAAAGCAGCCAGTTAGAATGCGATTTACATATACTTGTGCACAATTGGCAAACTACGTGCTCTTTTAAATTATTGTTAATTAGTTCTTGTTTATTTATCGTATAACTTACAAAATGAAATGATTATCTATTAATATATATATTGCATTTTGTCTAAGAAGTTTTTTACCAATATTGGTCTAAATTGTGACATCTCATAAAACTCTTCTAATGCCTACAAAATGCAAGAATCTCGAAGAACTGAGAAATATTTCATTGCAAAAGGTCTCATTGAAGCTTTTATCATTCGTTGGTTTGAAGGAACACTCTGAGAGAAGTTTGTTAATATTAGGTTAAGAGTGATTGGTTCAGAGTGAACACTCAGTTTGATACAAACTCGTTCATGTAATTGCTTTGTCTTGAACAAAATGTTAAATATTAAATAGCTTTTTAAAAAAATTTAATTTTTCAAATGCTGGGATTAAAATTGTCAAATTTTCTAAGCCAGCTATCATATGAAAGTCTTATATAAAACACATTCGGAAAAAATGTTTGCGAAAAGCCAAATAATCTCCAGGGTTTTGGTCAAATGGTCGAAAGTTTTATATCTCTGTATTGGTTTGAATTCGAGAATGTGCAGTTGTTAAGTAATCTTTTCTTTTTCGATGTTGTCGAGGAAAATGGTCTGTTCAAAATTATAGTATCAAGGAATTTCAATTTGGATTCGGTGTGCTGTTTTATGAATGAATCAAAAGAATGAATCGCTCGACGAAATAAATGAAGGAGAGTGGCAAAAAACTTAAAAGACACAGGTTTTTCTTTTACTGAAAATTAAACTATTGAAGAGGCGCTAATTTCTGAGCATTTACAACTAAATAGTACAAAAAAGGTAAAAGCGTGGCAAGACCAGAAGAACGAGATTAAAACCTTTGCTTTCAATTAAGTTCTTTATTTCTCTTATTTCTTCACAGTTTAATTTTACAAAAATATTGACATAAAAACTTATATCTTTATAGTATATAGGTATAATCGTTGGTGCATTTGTTTGTTATTCAATAACTTTTAATATCTCTTCTTTATCTTCTTCTTCTTTCTGGCGATGGGGGTAGGTTGGTGTGGTGGGTGGTCAATGAGAACGGGATCGTTAGGGTTTTGGTCGTGGGGGAGTAGGTCAGTGGTGAGTGAGTCGGTGGGTTGCATCCAAAACAACGCGAGTGTTTATTTTTAAGACTTCTTTTGATAAATGTACGCGGTCCAACATCGTACCAGTATGTGAGAACAGTCAATGGTCAGTTATACGATAGATATCGTGATGCATGCAGAGATTTGCAATTGCTGGAAGGCGATAATCATTGGGCCATATAGTTGACAACATGTTTCCCAAATAATCCCAACGAATTATGGGAAAAATATAAAGACTCAATGAGCGAAGATATACTGCATAGACATAGAACACCAAATCAAGACTTAAATATTCAACTCACACCTGAAATTTATAACGAAACATTGATTATGATCCAAGACGTATGTTTAGTTATTTCAAATGAGCCACTTAAAAAATTAGGATTGCGTTCGGCAATTAGTTTAGCAACCGACCTAATAAACAATGATATGCAGCGCGAATTACAGTACAACACTGACGATTTGGTTGAATTTGTTACGAGGAATGAACAAATGTTAACACACCAACAAAAGGTTATATATGATCGGGTTTTGAATGCGATTGCGGCAAAGGAAGGAGGGTATTTTTTTTTCTTGGACGATTGGTTGCGCTTGAATTTTATTGTAAGGTGATTTTATACGTACCCGGATGAAATGCAGTAGGGAGAATAACACAGAATGCTTCAGAAATGCATGTCGCCGCAACTATCTCTGGCTGGTGGAAGTGCGATCAAGCCTGCACGTGGTGGCCGCTGGTAATTTTTCTCCAGTTCAGGAAAAGCGAAATGATCGGGTTAGTCCTTTCAAAATAAGGTAGGCGCGAGGCCAATAACCTCCCCTGTAAAAAACCATATTACGGAACCCAAAATCAGCCTCGGATACACTGAAGAACAACGACGACCACGGCAACGAAAACGGCTAAACGATTTAAGAATTTTATCATGAAACGTACGCTCACTGTATAGAGCTCGAGCTGCACAGCAGCTGGTCGATACCCTGTCCAAATATAATACTGACATAGCAGCAATTCAGGAGATGCGATGGACGGTGTGTCTTACAAAAATTAGAATATGACACTTATTACAGCTGTCATGCAAGACACCATGTGCTCGGGTGGGGTTTCTAGTCAGCAAAAGAATGAAACCCATCAGTCAGTGAATCAGTCAAAAGGGAACTCCATGCCTGTCCTCAGTATGACGAAAAATCATTCCGGGGGATATTAATGTCAAAATAGTTAGGGAGCCAGGAAGAGTTAGACCTGGGGCTGAGATGCCAGGCGTAGAAGAGAAGTGGACACGCCATAAGAATACTGTCATTAGTACTGCTGACTCCATCTTAGGTACTAGTCGTGGAGATCGAACGACTGGTTCGATGACGAATGTAAGCTAGCGACTAAACGTAAAAATGTTGTGAAAGAAAGCAGCCTGGAAGAAAAATCTCGTCCGTGAACTAGAACAGTATAGAGAGCAAGGACCGCACCAGGTGCGGATGTTCTATGAAAGAGTCCGCGGTATGACGCAATAAACACCGCGTTGCACATACTGCAAAGACAAATCTTAATCGTAATCTTATCGCCGATCTCAAAGGCATTTTAGAGCGATGCGAAGAGCACTTTCATGACTTGCTTAATGGCAAGCTAACTGAGGAATTGGAGGCTCCACCAATGAACGAAGAGCGATAAATCGGCTCAAAAATAATAAGGCCCCGGGATCTGATGGTATCCCAGCGGAGCTAATTAAATCAGGAGGACCCACAATACACCAAGCAATTCATAAACTAATAGTGCAAGTATGGGAGAAAGAAGCGATGCCAGAAGATAGGCGAAGAGGCATCCTGTGCCCCATACAAAAGAAAGGAGATAGCACAACCTGCAGAAATTATCGTGGTATAACGTTGTTGAGTATCGCGTATAAGATTTTCTCCTCTATCCTTCAAGACAGGACAGCTCCATACGCTAAAGGGATCATTGGTCCATACCAGTGGGGCTACATCCCAGGTAAATCAACAACTGATCAGATACAAACCCTTAGACAGTTGATGGAAAATGACTAGAGTTTCAAAACTCCATATTTTTATAGACTTTAAAGCCGCCTATGATAGCATAGCCAGAGTAGAAATTTATAAAGCCATCATTGGTAGAAATCGAAGAGCTGTACAGGAAGCTTTCATCCACATAGAGGAGGCTGCATGAAATCTGGGGCTACACATAAATGAGAGCAAAACAAAGTACATGGTGGCCACGTCTGCGAGTAGAAGATCCAATTCAAATAGTGGAGCGCGAATTTGAAGTAGTGCAATCCTTTAACTATCTCGGGTCAACTGTAGCAGCCGATAACAGCATGGAACCAGAAATACGCGCACGGTTGCTTAAAGCCAACAAAGCCTACTATAGTCTGTCAAGACTATTCAAGTACAGGAACTTAACCATAATATCCAAGCTGCAGATATATAAGACAATGGTCATACCAGTACTTACATATGGATCCGAGACTTGGGTGACCTCTTCCGCGTTAGAGAGAAAAGTCTTACGGAGAATTGTTGGCGCCGTGTGTGAGGAAGAACGATTCCGGAGACGCTATAATGATGAGATCTACGAGCGTTACCGCGATTTCGACATCGTGAAGAGTAGGCTCCGGTGGGCAGGACACCTAGCTCGGATGAGCGAAGAGGATCCTGCTCGGAAAGTCCTTTGGGGTAGGATTTATGGAATACGACAGCGAGACCGGCCAATCATACGCTGGAAGGATGGTGTAGACCAGGACGCTCAGAGTTTAAGGAAACCAAATTGGGTGACATCGGCTCGAAATCGGGACCGGTGGAGAGATTTTTTGCGGGAGGCCAGCACCGGTAACCGGTTGTATGATGATCATGACATTACAAAACTATTTAACCGCAAAAGTATTTTCCAAGCAATTGTTGGATATTGGTGAAGGAAAATTAAGTCTTTATAAAAGCACACAACTCATTAAATTGCCAGAAAACTTTTGTTATATTGTTAATTCAAAAGGTGAAATAATACAAAGCGTGTTTCCAAATATTTGCCAAAATTATAAGAACCATCAATGGCTCTGTGACAGCAGAGCGCAATATAAATCCACCCAAATAATCTAATGGAACGAGATTAGTTATCAGAAAAATTATGGGGAACTTAATTTTACAATCAATTTGTTGGGACACAAGAATTTTTGTGTTTGCGATTAAGAAAACACTTTTGTGGAATTTACAAATTACAAAAATTAAGTCAACCGCACTTTCTTAAAAGCGTACACCAATACTCTATCCTGCTTGTGCAAAAAAAGTCCAACTGTCAAACGATCACAATTCTATTTTATGCTATGGGGCTATTTATGCTAAAGATGCTTCAACCGTATTGATATTAATTTCTTGTTTGCATTTGTATATATGGTGTATGCATTAAGCTGCATTGCCTTTCTTATGGTTATGGCTATTCATATTTTTTGGCATGGCTATACTTAAAGAAACTATCCGTTTAAGCATGCATTGACGTAGCGCATGCTTTTGTATGGGTATTTTGTATATGTGTATATGATTTTATTTAACAATTTTGAATTACAGCGTCTTTTCGTTTATTTATGAGCAGCAGGAAAGTGCACTTGTGGTACGTGATATTGATAACTTCACTTTCATGATTATGTAACTATTCTTCTAATTCAACGCAGTTTTTAAGAAGATCCTGTATTCCAGCTTCGTATATGAAGCAAATTCGAAGCGAAATGAGTACTGGCAATAAATGAGTGAACATTCGCAATTGGTTTTTATTAACGCCACAATTATAAATGAACTTTTAGAGAATGTGACATTAGAGATAGAAAAAAAGTTTTGATTGTAAGACGCTAAGAAACAAGACTCGGGGACTCAGATTACACATAAATACTGAGTCATTGTCTTTAATTCAAATTTATGTGTTATATATTTAACCTTAATAAAAAGCTAACTCTAATTTTTTGTAAGTTACCATCAAAACTGCCCCTAATTAAAAGTTATATCACGTAACAGAGGAGTTGAAACAAATTTCGATCAAGTACACTTGGCTTATTCGTTCATACAGAACAATTGTAAACCTAGCGAGCAAATAGACGTTTTACTCAATTGCCTCTGTTAGATCGCCAGGAAACTTTAGCATTGTAATACTTAACTTATCTTAACTTCAACTATTAACGAAAACATTAACACTTAAACAAATGTTTAAAATTGAAATTTTCCAGATTTTTACTCTGAATACAAAAACGTTAAAATAAAAACAAAATCCCTTTCTCGACATGTTTGTCTGCTAACGCTATTGTAATAAAATCTTTTAACAAATAACTTCAACATTTTCTTCGCCTGTCTGCCTTCGTTGTCATCTCGATACTCTGGAGATACCTAACTCATGTCAATGCACAGTATGCCACAGACGGAAGAAATGCAAATCAAATCCATTTTGGTGTTAAAAACATCTGGAGGATATGTTTTCCAATAGTCGAGGAAGTCGAGACGAATTTAATGCCAAAATATCATTTTTTGTATTGAGTATCAGTAGATTGCCAGACGGAATCTGGTTTGGATATTGTTATTCTTGCAGATTTTTTGTTGGTACGAGTACGATACTTTCTTTTATTGGCAGAAAAATATGAATGGCAATGGATTGCGCTCTTTACGCCTAATCCGTAAGTCGTTAGATATTCAGTAATATCTCTATTCCAACATTTTGATAATTTAATTGAATTTTGGCTCCTGCTCTTCTTCCTGCAAAACCGAGGAATTGAAGACATAATACAGTAAGAATCCGTTAATCTGGTAACTCCATATCAATACGATAATAATTTTACAAAAACACTGCCGCTGTTCAACGATCTGACTTAATACCTGCGCTGCCGCTTTTACTGATAGTATCATGAAGGTCGTAAGCACAGTATTTTTTAAATTCTCTATATTAACTTCACTTGCCTGTGGCGGCTGGCCGGCACACCTAATCTTGTGAACAATTTTTAACCCACTTCCTACAGCCCGAATTTATTCAAAATTTTGCACACATGTATATTTCCGGTGACAATACTTTCTATTAAAATTTGAGGCCCCTCGGGCCGCGGGGTCGGGGGGCTCCCATACAAATATTTTACAAAATTTACCCGATTTTCTTTAAATTTTGTACACATGTGTGTCATCGATGGAAAACACTTTTGAATTTGGAGCGATCGGCCCATTGGGGACCCCAATATACAATTTTTAAATATCGCATCAGATCACGGCAAAGTCTGAGCTCTGTGCTTAGTGAGCAGCGCTTTTCGCTGCCGCAGCGTCATTTGGTGGATGATTTTGCCACAAAATCCCCGATTAGAGAATTTACAAGAAAAATTTTAATTTTTATGGGTTGTTTTTGTTTTATTGTATACTATGAAAGGAGTTCAGTCAAGTAGGTCCTCTATTATATATTGGTTTTTATAATGTACACACGCTCAATGGGTTTGCACGCTTATTATGCTTAGCACAGCGTTGGTGGTCGGAAATTAAAAATTAAGGAGAGGAAAATGGTAGATGTCTATACACATGTGTCTTGAATGACTGCAGCTCATACAAATGCGGAAACACAGAGTCGAGCAATTCATTCCACATAATTATTGCTAAAGAAGGAATCTCTGAATTGGTGCCGACGTCCGAAGATAGGTCTAATGGTAGACCCGAACATTGCTTATGGAAAAAGCGATAAAACAGTGACAAGCAGGAAACATTTCTACGATATTCAAGCGATTCGATTGTTTTCGCGATATTTACGTCACCAATAAGTTTTATCACGCGGTTCTGAATTCTGTCGAGTAGATACAATGTGGTCTTGTGAGCAGCTGCCCAGACAATACAGTTGTATTAAAGTTTAGGGCGAATATATGCCTAGTGGGCGCCGTGGCTCAGTGGATAGGAGCATGAACTGCTGAGCAGGGGGTTCATGGCTCGAATCCCAGTAACACGGTGTCCCACCTCTCGCGAAAGTTTGACAAACGTCCGAGAGTAATAACTTGTCACTGAAAGCTTCTCAATTCGCCGTTCGGATCCGGCATTAAATTGTAGGTCCCTCCATTTGTGTGCAAAAATATGCATGCTCAACACAAATGGTTGCGAGAAGTCAGGCCTTGGACCGCATGGTCTGTCGCGCCGATATTATTATATAGTAGCCAGGTCTGAGAGAGTGAAGTACATCTTGCACCATTTTAGGAAACCTAAACATTTCGCAGCATTCAAAGCGATGGCGAATATCTGGTCATTCCAACGAAGCTTGTCGTTGACGCACATACCAAGTATTGCAATTTTTTTTAGTTTCTTTGATGCAGGATCAATTCATGAATAAATGAATAAATTACGCTTAGACGATAGAAGACAGCATTATGTTTTGGAAGTGTTAAATTCTACTCTATTGTGTAGTCCCTACCTTGTTATGCTGTCAAGGTCAGAATTGAATGTGCTTGAAATAAGTTGTTGTTAGGTCTTATTTAGAACAATATATTTTAGTTTAAGCTAAACATTGTAATTTGTGAAAGTTATACAATTATGCTTTAAAATCTCTTCAGCCTGTGCGGCTCATGCTGATGTAGAGTTTATTAATAAGGGGGTTAGGACGAAAGTGAAGTTTTAAGGTATACTTCCGTTTTTGAATGTTGATTTCTTCTGTGATAGTCGGGATACTCAGGTCTCCATGCAGCAGGAAGTTTCTTAAGTACCAGTGCATATTGTAAGATTTGAGTTTGACTTGATTGCGTTTAGACTCAATGTGTTTTCCCCAGGTAAGCCGTCTTTCAAGGTGGATACCGCGGTACTTCACATCTTAACTTTGAGGACTTAGTGTGTTGTCGAGAGTAATAGGCGGGCAGTCCTCTTGCCTGAGGACAAAAGTGATTTGTGTACAAAAAGCACACTCGTTCACTTTAATTCTCCAAGTGGTTAACCACAGTTCGAATGGCTTTAAGTAGTTATTTAGGTTATTTAACTTGAAGTGGCGGCTTAGAAGGTACGATTTTAGGATTTTGTGGAAGTTTTGTGGAAGTTTGTTTATATTATGGATGAGCCCATGGTGCAAAACTTTGCTTGTGCTTGTGCAACGTCAGGAAGCACAGCCGTACAGTACTGTTTATTATGGTAGGCTCTTCTAGCCTCATTTACTACCCTATGGACCTGTTCGATAGTGTCATGCTTAGCTCTGAATCCAAACTGGTGTGAAGGTATAATTCCTTCCTTTTCCAAGAATGGAGTTATTTTTCCGACTAGTAGTATCTCAAAGACTTTGGATAGTAAAGGTTCTTATTGGTCGATAAGACGATACAAGAGTAGGGTCCGTGCCGACCTTCGAGATCAATCGGGATGATCGTGATCAAGCGCAAGTTAGGTGTTCAATTGCTACATCTTGGAGTTCAATTAATATTTTTCTAGTAATTAGGACGTAACCTGGTGCCTTCTTGGCATTTATTCCATTCTTTAGAGCGTGGAACACGTCCTGCTTCTCTAAAACTACATTATTGAGAGTCTTACTGCAAATTTTTTGCTGCAAGCATTCGTATGACTGCGATAGATTTGGAGTAAAAACTTTGCATAGATGCTCTGCAAAAGTTTTTCCTTTTTCCACGTCGGTTCTTGCCTAATTTCCATCTGATAGTCTGATTGGTGGGTCATGCTTCTTTGGAGCTATGGTTTTCTTTGCCGCTTTCCAGAGCTAGTGGTGGTTAGTCGCATTAGGTGAGGGGTCTTCGAGATATTTTCTTATGCTCCTCTCATTTTCCTCTTTGAAAAATCTTTTGAGGGCTTTCATCGCCTTCGGGATGGCTTGGGTGTGGCGGAAATAGTTGCGAGTATTAGTGTTTGGTTGAATTCGAGAATTGCAATATCCAAATCCTCGGGTTGCATCATAGTATTTAACTGATTGAGATGATAGCGAATGTATTTTCTATATTTAAGCCAGTTTGTCGATTTACTTGTGAGGCTTTGGGGACTTGGGGAACAATCACGCTCTTCATAAATTTGTTAGTGTGATAACAACGGGTGAGTGGTCAGATGAGGGGTCGAATTTTGCCTCAGCTTTTAGGTTGTGCCTATTAATATTTTTTGTGATGCCGAAGTCTATAAGGTCCAGGATTTTTCGTCGATCTGCCTTGGAAATATCGAGTGCAGCAACTTTACTTTCACCAAATTTGTGAATAGAATGGTTCCACTTTTGAGTGAGATATGCCATCAGATCACCTGTAGAACGTTGCCTTCGAAAACCAAACTGCTCTTCGCTAAATTTCACGTGATTCAAGGTATTGTATAAGATTCGATTGACAACGTTTCCATAACTTTAGAAAGTATGGATCTTAGCGCAATGGGTTGGAACGGGGAAGGAGATGACGGTTCGCCTTTTTTAGGAACAGGCTGGGCAAAGGCTGTTTTCCCATTCCTTGGGAAGACTCCAGAAGAATAAGAGAAATGGAAAATCCTGCGCAGTGGCAATGCCAACGTTGAAGAACACATGTTCAAAACTATAGCAGGAATACCATCAGGCCCAGCATATCGATGAACATAACTAGGTTTATTCTGTTAAAAAGCCAATAGCATCTTGAATAACACATCAAGATTGAAAAGTACACTTTAAAGTAATGAATAAATTTTTATATCTTGGAACATCATCAATACCACCAATGACCCTGAAGCCTTAAGATTATTATTAGAAAAAAATCAGCCAACAAGTGCTTGCACACTAAGTAAATGCAAAGAGCCCATTCTCTATTTCTCTCACTCTCTCTCTCTCATGCTCCTCTCTTTCGCTCTATTGAAGCATCGAAGTATACCAAAGCATAGGCACTGAAGAAACCTGATGAGAAGACGTCAAATAAAATGAAACAATGAACTACATGGTTAAGATCATACAGAACTAGAATATTCGCTAGCTAGGTCATTTTGAATGACGATTCGCCAGCAACCGCCTGCACTGTGACTTTTCAACGTAGAGAAAATGTAAATTCTAAGGTTTTCCATTTGACCAAAATATAATCTCCATTTTAGTTGACACATTAGTTGATAATTACTAACGAATCCGAGGATCTTCCTATGTCATGTATCTTTTTATTAAAAGACAGAAATAAGAGAAAAATAGCCAAATTTTAGTTTATACGCCCAATTATACTACTTTTGTGGTGTTGCCGGTATCCGCCTTATGTGCATATCCTTCAAATGACAAATAGGATACAGTAGGATAGAATACCTCTTTACTTCTAAAAAAGAATACTTATTTACCTCTTCGAAGTATTATCATTGTTGCATATCACAGTTCGCATTACTCAACCTAAAGGTGGCCGGAATGGGCATCACTTTGCAAGCTCTATTGCAATATGATCTAGCAATTTACGAATGAAATACTTAGTTGGAAAATGGTGCAATGGTTATTCTAATTATTTGCTCGGGAATGATTGTCATTTTTTTATTTCTTCTGTCTCACTGGTTGAAGGAGTACCTTTTGGCGAAACGTGTAATCGATGCCTAATTTACTTAAGTTTGCGCTAAATGCATTCAGTCGAGGTATTGCGGATATGTCTGTGTATGTAAAAATAAAGTAGTGAATGACTTGAGTTTTTTCAGAAATAACCTTCTGTAGTAAAGGTGTACTGCACCTCTTTTATGTGGCAAGAATTGTATATTCTGCATTGTTTAGATAAAGGCAGCAAACAGTACCGTTGATGGACATTGAGCTATGATTGAATAGGCTGAAATAAGTTTTTTATTTTCATTTAAATCGTTGTGATTGTGTATATTTCATTTTTTCTCTATTGTTACATCTACTTCAGGTGTTTTGACAAACAATTCTACACTTAACTAATTACAAAATGGAGCCAATCTCAAAATTTGATTGTTCTTTTGCAAACTACCTTGGTTTATATCCCACTAAGCAACAATCCTAAAACATTTTCTACCTGTCCATGCGGATACTTAACGCAGCCTGAATCTTCTAAGCTAGATTGTTTACATTGTTTTTCACTTGATTTCATTAGGTCCGGAATAAACTTGTACAATGTATGGCATTTAGAAAAAAATTGGTTTTTCGTTTCTTTTGTCAGTGTCGTAAAGTTTCCAATGAAACTCAAATTTGTTGCAAACTGTTTATAGAATAATTTGCAAGTACAATTTTTAAAAAGCGATTTAATTTCCTCCAATAGTTTGTTGTTAATTTTGACCTCATTCTATTTCCATTATACCTTTGTATTCCTTTGTGAAGAATGTACACAAAAAGCAAACCAAATTGCTACTTCAGACAACAATCATTTTTGTTCGCTGGCTAAATTCACTGAAAAATTCACTTGATTGATAGAGATTAACGAACTTTGTATGAACTGTGCATTTCAAAGAACTTAAACAATATACAACTTTTCCAAAAGCTCCTCGAAGTTTTGCCCGTTCATTTAATTTTAGTAGAACTGTAAGCGCTGTAATGGAGTTCTAATAGGAAATTAGATATATTTTTGTTGTATCTATTTAGAAGCACTAAAGATCTTTTAATTTTGTTACTACGTTTGCAATGTACAAAATAATTGTTTAATGCCAAAACTATATTTTCTTGAGTGGGATCACTTCTATGATTTTGAGTGTGGTCTTGAAGGGTGTATCGTGAGGGGGTCTTAAGGGAGCCAATATCATACAATATCCTTAAACTATGGGCGTCCTGGTCTACACCATCCTTTCAGCGTAGGCCTGGCCGGCCTCGCTGTCGTGTTCCATAAATACTACTGCAAAGGACTTTCCGAGAAGGATTCTCTTCGCTCATGCGAGATAGGTATCCTGCACACCAGAGCCTTCCTAGCTTAATTTTCTCCACGATGTCAACATCGCGGTATCGCTCGTAGATCTCATCCTTATAGAGTCTCTGAAATCGTCCTTCCTCATAGACGGGGCAAACAGTAAGACTTTTCTCTCGAACGCGGCTAAAAGGTCAGAATGATTTTTGCTAAGCACCCAAGTCTCGGATCCATATGTAAGTACTGGTATGATCATTGTCTTATATATCATCAGCATGGATGTTATGGTTAAGTTCATGGATTTGAAGAGTCTTGACAGACTATTTGGCTTTGTTGGCTTTAAGCAACCGTGCGCGTATTTTTGGTTCCATGCTGTTATCGGCTGCTACAGTTGACCCGAGTTAGTTAAAAGATTGCACTACTTCAAATTCGCGCTCCACTATTTGAATTGAGGGACCAATGTTGGATCTTTTACTCGCAGACGTGGCCACCATGTACTTTGTTTTGCTCTCATTTATGTGTAGCCCCAGACTTCATGCCGCCTGCTCTATCTGGATGAAAGCTTCCTGTTCTACCAACGATGTCAATATCGTCTGCGTAAGCCAGTATCTGAATGGTCTTTTAAAGGATTGTTCCTCTCGCCTTTACGTCAGCGTCTCGTATTACTTTCTCCATCGACAGGTTGAAGAAGACGTAGGCCAGTCCATCCCCTTGGCGGAGCCCGTTATAGATGTTGTATGGGCTTGATAGTGATCCGAATATTTTTTCTTGGCTTTGGTCATTGTCAACCTACATAGTCGTGTCAGTTTATTTGGGATGCCGAATTCTCTCATGGCTTTATACAGTTCTACTCTGGCTATGCTATCATAGGCGGCTTTAAAGTCGTGTAGTGGGTTTTGAAACTCTAGACATTTTTCCATCACCTGCCTAAGGCTGTAAATCTGATCAGTTGTTGATTTGCCTGGGATGAAGCCACACTGTTATGGACCAATGAAGACTTTAGCACATTGGGCTATTCTATCTTGAAGAATAGAGAAGAAAATCTTATACGAGGTACTCAACAACGTTATACCACTATAATTGATGCAGGATATCTCCTTTCTTATGTATGGGGCACAGGATGCCTCTTCGCCAGTCTTCTGGCATCGCTTCTTCCTCCCATTCTTGCACTATTATTTCATGAATTGCTTGGTGTATTGCGGGGCCTCCTGTTTTGAGTAGCTCCGCTGGAATACCATCAGATCACGGGGCCTTATTATTTTTGATCCGATTTATCGCTCTGCTAACTTCGTCTATGCTCGGTGGCGGCAGCATAGTATGATCTTCGGTCATTGGTGGAGCCTCCATTTATTTAGTTAACTGCCCATTTTGCAACTCATGAAAGTGCTCTTCCAATCGCTCTAAGATGCCTTTAAGATCGGTGATCAGATTACCCTCTTTGTCCTTGCTGTATGTGCAACGCGGTGTATATTGCGTCATACCGCGTACTCTTTGGTATAACTTTCGCGCCTGATGCGGTCCTTGACCTCTGTACTGTTCTAGTTCACGGACGAGATTCTTCCCCCAAGCTGCTTTCTTTCGCCGGTTTCATATCTTCTGAGCTCTTTATATTCATCTTCGCGTGCCCGCGTTCTATGATATTGGTGCATTGCTTGGTACGCAACATTCTTACGTTCAGTCGCTCGCTTACATTCGTTATCGAACCAGTCGTTCCGATCTCTACGACTACTGCCTTAGATGGAGTCAGCAGTACATATGACAGTATTTTTAAGGCGTGTCCATTTCTCTTCTACGCCTGACATCCTAGCCACAGTACTTACTTACATACAGGTCTCTTCGTTGCGAAGGGCAGCCGTGTTGACTTGAATCTGATTTGCGGATGCTGTCTTTCTTGATGATGCAATCCGCGCTCGGAGCACCATACCAATAAGATAGTGGTCCGAGTCGACTAGATTACTGCATACAAACACTCAACTGTACATCTGGATACAGCCGTATACGGCAACTGTAAATCACATGTACAGCATCGTATCATATGTATTATAATCTAGATGATCAGTACGGTGAGAAAAATTCGTGCGTTTTTAGGCAGCGCCGGAAATCGAATCCGGTATCCTCAGAGTGGAAGCCAATGGTTCTAACCACTGCACAACTGATACTGTCAAAGCATGCACAGTTTGGTCTTAAGGGTGATCTTTAGGGCGTTTTGAGTGGGTATTTACCGGGGTCAATCTTAAAGAGTTCGGCGAAAGTTTTTTTTATATGTACAAATGTATGAATGAATATTTATGCCCCCATAAATCTTGAATGCCTAAAGCAACTTCAACCAAACTTGGTACACATAATACAGACAATCTTAAATCGGACATAGGTATTGACTGGTTGGTCGAAGGGGTTAGGTCTGACGGGCTACGCCGGGTATTTCAGCGAGAATATCCATAGAATATCTTCTTTCCCTTATGTTTTAATCTTATGTTTCACTCCTATTCACACAGACTCTCTTGTCAGGAACAATAAAGTCGGACTTATGTTTTTCCTCTTTACTTTGTAAATGAGTATATAATGAGTCACAATTTTCAAACAATTTTCACAATATTCTCTGTAGCAGGGTGTGTAATACAATATAATAATAATAATATTCGGCGCGACAGACCATTGCGGTCCACGGCCTAGCTTCTCGCAACCATTTGTGTTGAGCACGTGTATTTTTGCACACAAATGTTGCAAAATATGTAAATGAATAAATACCATACCGATGCACATTTACATGTGTATGACAAATCCTCGAATACCCGATTCTCAAAATGTAATTTAAGTGCAATTCAACGAGTGACGATTATTCAGTATTCAATGATCCCATTGTATAAGTGCGTAATGAGACACCCATATTAAGCATAACGATGTTTCAATTTCAAGCAGACTATCCTTTGATGCACCACATTCCAGCTTTTATGGCGGATATTTGAATTCTATGCCTTCTGTTCATGATAACAAATTGAAAATGATTTTCCAAATGTTTAAAATAGCCGAATATTAGCGGATGTGTGTCCTTTGAAACTATTGTAGGTAATTGGTCAGCATTAAGCATTTGTAAATTTACATACAAACGGACTGGGATGTATTATGCATTTAGGCGTTGATTCATTTGAATTACATCTTAAATAGTCTTCTACATCAAAATCGTTTTACAAAAGTTAAAGAGCTTATTATTTCATATAATACAGCATTAAGTTAAAATTAAATTTACGAGTCGAAATTGCATAATATCAATAACAGAACTAACGACTGATGGTTTGCCCAGACTACAACAACACACATAGTATGCTCAAAACTTTGCATTTATTATCACTCCACGGCATTAAATAGCATTATATGGGTTACAATTCAAAGATGTTCAAAAAGAGATGTTTATAAAGGAAATTTTTTAGGTAAAGTAGGTTAGTAAAAAAGGTTAGGTTGGTAAAAGTAAAACGAAAGATAAATTAATTTAACTAGTTTTAGTGTTACCATCGTTGGTTCACACTCAGAAGGACTTTAGGTTGAATTCCTGGCGCGTCCAAAAAACGCACACGCACGCAAAAACGACCCCGGGGCCCGAGGGTCGTGAAACAGAAAGTGTTGTCTCTAGAAATACACATTTGTGCAAAATTTCAATAAAATCGGGCTTTGTGAAGTGGGTTAAAAGTTGATCGCAAGATTCCACGACAGACGACCGACGACCGACTGCCGTGCCACGGGCAAGTGAAGTTAATATAGAGAATTTAAAAAAGTACCCGATTTTCTTCAAATTTTATACACATGTGTATCTCCGATGGAAACACTTTTTGTAAAAATTTTGGGGTGATCAGGATAAGGTTTCCAAATTTTTTTTTAAAATGTTACCCAATTTTATTTAAACTTTGCACTTTGTGTATCAATTAGAAAATTTCGGACAAACAGGAAAAATCATAATTTTTTTATGCACTCTCGATCATAACTGTAGATAAGAACGACATATTTGGTTGATTTTTGTTTTTGTTTTGTTCGTTATGCTCCCGGAGAAATTTTAAGCAAAAAAAAATACGGGAAATTACAAAAAAAGACTAGGAAAATTTGGAAAACGATAAATTGAATATATTTTTAGGAAATAACTCAATTGAACTCAATTGAATGTTTTCGTTAAAATGAAAATCTGGAAAACGCATTCCAGCCTAAATTAAAATTAAATTAAATTTGGTTTTTGCTTTTGTGTTGATTCTCGATCTGTCTAACAAAAATCGTTATTATATTTCTATTCCAACAGCTGTCGTTTGACAGCTGATCCATTTGACCGGCCCCCAAAAAGATCCTCAAAAGAACATCAAAAGACCCCAAAAATCATTAAAAAAAATTCTCAAAAAACTTCCCCAAAAGAACCCCAAAAGACCTTTAAAAGACCATCAAAAGACCCCCAAAAGACTCCCCAAAAGACTCCCCAAAAGACCCTCAAGAGAACCCTAAAGACTCCCAAAAGACCCGAAAAGACCCCACAAAAGACCCCCAAAAACCGTCAAGGTCAAGGAATTGATTCCCAATTCCCCAAGTCTGTAGCTACATGCTAAAGGGCGAAGTCTTAGAGAGAGTCTCCGTATGTAAGTGTGGACAATTCTAGATGTAAGAGCCGGTGGGCATTGCACATATGAAGTATTAGCGGATTTCTTTAAAAGCCCTTTGCTCATCCGCTGTCAGAATGACGTATGGACCATAAGTTATTTATTTCACATTAATTTATTTATGTCGGCATATCAAAATATTTATACATATTGGAGAAACCTAAGAGTCTTGTGTTCAACGACGAAACAAGGTGCAGAGGGTTTTACCACCAGCTTCGGTATGTGAACTTATATTACTTAATACGACCCGAATTTGCTTATCTGAAGAAATTCTATTAGAGTGTTCAATGCTGAGAATTCGTTTTCATAAAATGACAAAGTTTTAAATAATTATCAATGTAATCTTTTCGAAATAAGCGTCAACAGTCCATGCATTTCGCAACTCTCATTTTAGGTGATTTTCCATTAGCACTTGATGGTACCGCAGAAACACGTTAAAAGTTTTTTTTATATCCCGCAGGGAAACATGAGTTGCTAAGCAATCGAAAAAGTCGCAATGTAGCTAATTAAAAGTTATATGTCGAGTTGCGGCAAATCTCAACTTACACAATTAAACTTGAAATTGGTCTGTGCGACAGCGAAATTCGTTTTAAACGACATTCAGTTTAGATTAGTTTCAAACAGACAACTTAAATTAAATTTTATAGTGAATGCAATGTTATTCCACTTTAAGTAAATTAAAAACATGCAACATTTTTAATTTTTTATTTACTATTTTTCAAAATCGGCCAAATTGAGTTTCAATAGAAAACCTTTCGGTTTCTTTAATGACTTGATTTTTGAATAATAATACAATTAATAGTGAAGCTATCCTAAATTAAACAATCAACGCTTAAATGTTTTAAATATTTTTATCCATTGATATTGACTGGCAAATTTTATTGATTTAAATATTTATATGCGAATACAGCAAAAACAGATAACTTTTTGCTCACCTACCTCCACCAACACTATTTGTCAGTTATTTGTGAATTAATTTATTGATTTTCAAACAGCCAAATATCTTTGCTAGTGATACGAGAAATCATCGGACACCACACATGAAAACAAAGTTAAAAAATATTAAATAAACGTGATTGAAATTTTTATGACCTAATAAAAACTTCAGCATCGATGAAGAAATTTTTTTTAAGCCTAATTCTATGGCAAATAAATTAAGAGTTTTCATAAATTTGAGGAAATTTTTAAAACTCTGACCATAGCGCTTATTTGTGAAGTGTTTTCAAATATGCATTCATATCAAAGAGATAATATATTGAACAATCCGTGTATATTATTAAAGGAAACATTGTTTTGCAGACGCTTATCAATAAAAAAAGGTAGTTTTAATAGGACTGTATCACATCACAAAACGACGCTATACTAACTCTATCCGGGACAATATTTTCACCTTGCAGACAATTGTGATTCTTCAACTACTTATACCGACAGCAGTAGGTAGGACAATTAGCTCACTTAATTTAGTACGCCCAGAATTCCAGAATTTTTTAATTGGATGACAACGGATCGATGGTGACTAGAAGGAAGATTTTTTGTGACAGATCATAACTATACCTTGGTTAAAGAGTAAAAAATGTTGAGTAATTTTGAGTAATAATCAAACAACTTTAAAAATTTGTCGGTACTTTAGTCTATTAAAAGGAACCGATTTCGTTTCGATAACTAACGCACGGCAGCACTGTGTCAACGAACCCCATAAACCCCAGGCGCCAAGTGCTTGAGTAGTTAAGAGCTATAGCGCTCAGAGACGAAATTGCAATATTATAAGTTAATTATCTTCTTCGTAGATATATTTTGTGGTGCACTTTCTCTATGTCATTCCAATAAGCGACAAAGAAATAATTTCTCAAATATGCTTCAAAACATAACTAACCTAAACTATAATATGCATTCTTCAATTCAATTCAATTCAATTTGATAAAACGTCATGAAATTACTAAATTAGAAATCATGTAGAAAAATATTCTTATATAAAGAAATTAAAATTACTATCTCCCTTTAGTATTGATTGCCTCCTACCTGGGTGTCGAGCTTATCGTGTTGTAGGGGCTAAGTGAGGTCAAAGATTCTCGCAAATTTTTTTCTAGATGAGGTCTGAAACCAAAAGACACTCCTCATTCTTCATTATACCCCCTTACCGCCTTGCCACTCCTTCCTGTTCCTCCAACCTCCATCATCCTTATCCCCTGGGCTGGATTAAGGTGTCTTACATACCGTGCCAATATTCAGCCTGGCTGGGGCCAAGTTTAAAAATTATCATCATATTTGGCTCTACAACCGAGGTCCGGTCCTGGCCTCCCTAGTTTAAAAAATAGACAAGTCGTTTAAGGTGGATCTGGATACCTGGTGATTAGCAGAATAGCTAGCCTAACCTATAAACTCTTCTACGGTAAACTTACCGGAAGTGTCCCTGCAAATACAGGCAGTGTTTTATCTACTGGGTGGGACACCGTGAAAAATACTTTGGTGTTACTGGGATTCGAACCACGTATCCCATTAATAGGGACAAATTGCTTTGGGCACTGCACAGCTTCAAACCATAGAAATCTGAAGGACCAGACGGAATAATACCAACCGAACTCCAAAGACCTAAGATATTACCCTACCTGTGTTAGAGGTTATTCAAAAGAGTTTTCTAGAGTTGGTCCACATTTCGGATTTATGGAGAGAAGTGAAAGTGGTTTTCATACCCAAAGCGGGCAAATTTTCTCACGTCAGTCCAAAAGATCTCAGACCTATCAGTCTGTTATCATTCCTTTTAACAACCTTAGAAAGACTAATTAATATCCATTTGCGCAATAGTGTAGATAAAAGAGTTAGACAAAGCAATAAATCGCGACAAACTAATTAAAGAATAGCTTATCTATATTGCTGTCTATGTTGCTGCACTAGGAATACTATTCAACCTAACACCACTCAACATCTTCAGCAGATAAGTTTGCTAGGGCGGCTATTCACCTCAACAAAACCTCCCAGTGGATAAGAATAAGTGAATTCGGACAGGGCTCCACCAGGAGGTATAGATTACACCATTCCAACATTCCATTCCAACAATAACATCAGGTCACCATCCCCTTCGGATCATTCTGGGAAGAAGGTTCTATCTCGGAAGATGAATCAATCAGTTTTTATACTGACGGGTCAAAAACTGGTGATGGGGTAGGCGGAGTTGTGGTCTAAAAAAGGCTAAATATAAGTATCTCTTTCCGACTTCCTAATCACTGCTGCATTTTTCAAGTAGAAATCATGGCGATTAAAGAAGAATGCTACTAACAAAACCAGCCTTAGATGGACAAATGGTATAACTTGTGTAGCGAAAAAAGAGATCTGACCAAAGCTGGATCCGAAACGCTCCAAATGTTTTATCTCTCTTAACAGAGTGCATATAAGCATTACGATAGGTGTAGTTACTGGACACTGTCTTATATGCAAGCATGCAGCAAGACTTGGTGTATTTTCCAATGAATTCTGCAGAAGCTACATGGGTGAGGAAGAATAAGAGACCATTATTCATCCTTTCTGCACATGCACAGCTCTTTCTCTAAAGTCCAATTGGAAACCTTTTTTAACAACGACCTTAACGATTTTTCAAGCACTGACATCAAAAGTCTTCTACGCTTCATTCGAAGCTCCAACTCTAACGAAGGCAGCTGAAAAGTTACGTTATTCAAAAAGGAAGAGCACTGACATTAATACCTCACGTATTAATTCCGTACAGAATTTTGAGTTAATTTTTTATCGCTTTGCTTTTAAAAACCTTTAATATTTGCAAAAAAAAGTTTACGAACCCCAATAAAGTTATCCAATATAGCAAATCGAACAATTTTAAAACCATACACCATACGACAAATCAGGAGAGTTTTAGTCACTCAAGAACTTTGCATTGACATCATTCCATAGTACGAGTATATTTTTGCTCGGATGATGTGGGATACCTTTAAAATTGAAATTGACTGAAATTTCGTACCTTAGCAGATTAAAACTTATAATGTAGGCCGTATTGAACACAGTCCATAATGTCTACGAACGGTGTACATAAATTATTTAAAAATCAACTTTTTTACTTGTAATTTGCAACTTCTTGAAGCGGGTGCACATTTATAATGGCTAAGCGCATCGTGGCGTGAAATATAGGTATATAGGAAGGCAAGAAAGTGGTCTGGTCTGTTTTTTACGCGCCGGGAAACGAACGCGCCGGGGGTTCTCGGAATCAAAGCCAACTGTTGTAACCATTTTAATACAGATAACGATCTAAAAACATAACTTAGATTTCAATCAATTTCAGTGTTAAGGCGCGTGTTACTGATTGAAAACTGAAAATGTTGAAGCTTTTTAAAAATCTAATACATAAAAATCTCGTGTCACTATGTTTGTGGTCACACTCCTCCGAAACGGCTCGAGCGATATTTATGAAATTTTTTAAGTTTATTTGGTAATTGGTAGGTATGAGAATAGGTTGTAAAATATATTTCATACCGCTAGGTAATTTGGGTTTCCCTATCCAGAAAAACTGGTGGACCGATCTGGCTAAATATTTTATAATGTTCGCCATAGTCCGAATAAGGTTTATGAGAAAAAAAAATAGAAAAGTTGCCCAGAAAATTGTAAAATTCGGAAAATTGGAAGTGCTCACTCACGATTTGAACGATGGAGTTGCGTAATTCTTTTTTTGTTTTCTTCGTTATGGTCCTGGGAAACAGAGACAATTACAAAGCAAAGTGGAAAAATTCGCACAAACAGCAAAAATCATATTTTTCGAGGAAATAACTCATTTGAATGTTTTCGATGAAATGAAAACTCTGAAAAAACGCATTCCAGCCTAAATTAAAAGAAAATTAAATTTGTGTTGATTCGGGATCTGTCCAACAAAAGTCGTTATTTCATTTCTGTTCCAATAGATCTCAATTGTTTGGGTTACGTGCGCAAATGTCATTTGATCTATTTGCACGGCCTGTCTTTTGCGATCTGTCAACGCATCCCAATGATTCCAACCGACATGCCACTTTAAGCGCTTGCAGTTTCGGCTGTGGTTAGCATTCGCAATTACGACAAATAAATCAGTTTTTGCGGCATTAACATTGAAAATCCATGCCTACATGGTCAATTGTATTCCAGTGTCGGAAAATCATCACCGTTGTTTGCTTACGCGCCAGCCAACAAAACAAATAGAAAACAGTGAAAAGACCCCCAAAAGACCCTCAAAAAACTACTCAAACGAACTCCAAAATACCCTCAAAAGAGTCATCAAAATATCTCAAAAGATCCTTAAACGACCCTCCAAGGACCTCAAAAAGACCCCCAAAACACTCTTAAAAGACTCCCCAAAGTACCCTAAAAATACCACCAAAATGACCCTCACAAGACCCCCAAAAGACCTTCAAAGGACTTCCAAAAGAGTCCTCAAAATACCCCTAAAAGACACCCACAATAACCTCAAATGACCTCCAAAAGACTCCCAAAAATACCCTCAAAATACCCTAAAAAGACCAACAAAAAACCCTCAAAAGACCATACCGAGAATTTCATACTAATCGTAGAGAAATGTCTTTGTTCCCAAAATTTAAAAATGTAACACAATAATGTGACCTATACTGTGACTCAAAATCGCAAAAGAAAATTATTTCATCGCCTCATTTCACCGCCGATAAAGTAGTTTCACTTACAAAAATGTCGTATATCATAAAGCATTGCAATGAACGAAATAGTGATGTTCAAGCAAACAATCAAAACAAACAAATGCTTTGTTCCAATTGGTTTGCTATGGCAATTCAATTGGTTTGCTTTTGGCCAGCCAGCCACCGACACAATAGCATGCGAAGTTAATATAGAGAATTTAAAAAAGTAAAAGTAATACATGTCTTGAATTTTGTATGAAAAAGGATCCAAATATTAGATGTTGTGTGCAGTATAGTTATTCCACGCTGGGATTTCAATCTTTCCTATTGGCAGTACACTCGGAAATTGTTTCTGATCGTATAAGTAATATGTTCTCGTTTTTTTTTATTGCACAGCACAATGGCCACGTCTCGAGGCAATTGAAGTTTTAGTTGTGAATTTCGGTTTCAATTTCATTTAAATAATTCATAAAACCTTGCGGTGCACCACCATCAAACACAATGACTACTCGTACTCGAATCGCAATCAAAACTCGTTTATCTCTAGCGAAATAATTTATGTTGGATTTTCATGTGGTGAGCTAAGAGGTGGAATATAATTAAGGTTATGTTGGTATATATTCACATAACTCACTGCAATAAAAAGTTACAGAACGCCCAAAATGTGAGCTCTGCCATTATCCTCTTTACATTCATAACAAATTGGAAACAGTTTCGGAACAATTTTCATCTTGTATGACGTTGAATTCAGAAATTTTCAAAGTTTTCCTTTACTTCTAGGAGCTTAATGCATTGTTACTATAAATCTAGAGGGGTATAGTGTACTCACACATAACTAAACTCTAAAGTTCTTAAACGTAGTATAAGTTAACGTTAACCGTTCCTATGCGTAGTATGAGTTAAATGCCGAATGTATTGAGTTCACTTCCTCAGTTTTACACCGTAACAAATCTACGGCGATTTTCAAATCACTGAATATGCTAAACTATCCAATTGAATTTGTGCATTTCCTCTTGACTTCTAAATCGAATCTTTATTTTGGACATTTGCAATGGTAGTAACCAGAAGCAAAAGAGACTCAAGCAGAGTTGAACAACTCACAGATGTTCTTCAAATTCAGAAAAGGAAACTAATGAGTTTTTCTCTACTGTAAGACTGTAGACTTTTGCGCCAAACAGATTTATTTATATTATTTTAAAATTAAATTTTCTGATATCAGATAGCAAAAGTTATACTTTTTGGAAGAAGTTCCCAAATGTAATTCGCTCGCTGGAGAAATCAGTATGAAAATTCAAAGAATTCCCTGATGTTCTTTAGTGTTAATTTCTTCTCAGTTAACGAAACCACATTTTAGTTCACATTTTTTTCACAGCATAATCTAAATGCAATTTCGTATTAGTAAAACCTTGGAACGAAATCCTTTAAAACGATTTTGAATTTTCATCTGTCTTGTTGTGTTATTTTGACTTTTCATCTCTGATATTTTATTATAAATTTTACAAAAAATGCTCTGTAAAAGAGGCTACAACTCGCAAAAAAAATTATGTTAAAAAAATATAGCTAGCGCTGCAAAGAATGGGGAAAAATTTATAAATTAGGTACACAAGGTGGCACTAGCTATCAAAAGACATTAAGCGAAGAGATTTTTTTTCATATTTTGATCTACAACCATGGTCCGATCTCGATGTCATCCAGTTCGTAGTCTAATCTACGTCTTGAGTCTTAGTCTACGTTATACTTCCAGCGTAGGCTTAACCGGCCGCGCTGTCATTTTTAAATTTAATCATACCGCAAATGACTTTCCGAACAGAATCGTCTTCGCTTCTCGAGATAGGTTTCCTGCCCAACAAATCCTTCCAGGCCTAATATTCCTTACGGTAAAAATCAAAACCCCATATATATTTTTCAAGAAAACAATTGTTCTATTGTTTCTTTTTAAGTTATCTATATTAAGTTCACGTCGACTCGGACCTCTATCTTGTTGATATGGTGCTCCGAGCGTGGATTGCATCATCAAGAAAGACAGCATCCGCGAATCAGATTCGAGTCAACACGGCTGCCCTTCGCAACGAAGAGACCAAAAACAACTACGGTCAAGCGATAGGACTCGACCTAAATGCAGGGAGAGTAAGTCCTGAGGCTGAGATGCCGGGCGTTGAAGAGAAATGGACACGCCTTAAAAATACTGTCATTAGTACTGCTGACTCCATCTTAAGCAGAAGTCGTAGAGATCGGAACGACTGGTTCGATGACGAATGTAAGCTAGAGACTGAACGTAAGAATGTTGCGTACCCAGCAATGCAACAATCTTATAGAACGCAAAAAGAGAACCGGCAAAAGAAAGCAGCCTGAGAGAAGAATCTCGTCCGTGAACTAGAACAATATAGAGAGCGAGGACTGCACCAGGCGCGGAAGTTCTACCAAAGAGTCCACGATATGAAGCTATATACACCGCGTGGCACATACTGAAAGACAAAGAAGGTAATCTGATCGCCGATCTCAAAGACATCTTAGAGCGATGGGAAGAGCACTTTCATGAGTTGCTTAATGGCCAGCTAACTGAGGAATTGGAGGCTCCACCAATGACAAACGACCATACTTTGCTGCCGCCACCAAGCATAGACGAAGGTAGCAGAGTGATAAAACGGCTCAAAAATAATAAGGCCCCGGAATCTGATAGTATCCTAGCGGAGCTAATTAAAACAGGACGCCCCGCAATACACCAAGCAATTCATGAACTAAGAGTGCAAGTATGGGAGGAAGAAGAGATGCCAGAAGACTGGCGAAGAGGCATCCTGTGCCCCATACATAAGAATGGAGATATCACAACCTATACAGCAATTATTGTGGTATAATGTTGATGAGTACCGCGTATAAGATTTTCCCCTATATCCTTCAAGACAGGATAGCCACATAAGCAAAAGTCATCATTGGTCCATACCAGTGTGACTTCATCCCAGGCAAATCAACAACTGATCAGATTTACAGCCTTAGGCAGGTGATGGAAAAATGTCTAGAGTTTCAAAACTCACTACACCATCTTTTTATAGACTTTAAAGCCGCCAATGATAGCATAGCCAGAGTAGAACTTTATAAAGCCTTTAAATCATGAGAGAATTCGGCGTCCTAAATAAACTGACACGACTATGTAGGTTGACCAAGACTAATGTTATAAGCCAAGTAAAAATATCCGGATGACTATCAAGCCCATTCAACATCTGTAACGGGCTCCGGGTGATGGACTTGCCTGCGTCCTCTTCACCCTGGCGTTGGAGAAAGTGATTCGAGACTCTGACGTAAGGGCGAGAGGAACAATCCTCTATAAGTCCATTCAGATACTGGCTTACGCAGACGATAATGACATCGTTGGCAGAACCCGAAAGCTGTACAGGAAGCTTTCATTCAGATCGAGCAGGCGGCACGAAATATGGGGCTGCACATAAATGAGAGCAAAACAAAGTACAGGTGGCCACATCTGCGAGTAGAAGATCCACCATTGGTCCCTCAATTCAAAATTGGAGCGCGAATTTGAAGTAGTGCAATCCTTTAACTATCTCGTGTCAACTGTAGTAGTCGGTAACAGCATGGAACCAGAAATACGCGCACGGTTGCTTAAAGCCAACAAAGCCTATTATAGTCTGTCAAGACTCATCAAATCCATGAACTTAACCATAACATCGAAGCTGCTGGTATATAAGACAATGGTCATACCAGTACTTACATATGGATCCGAGACTTGGGTACTTAGCAAAAAGCACTCTGACCTCTTAGTCGCGTTCGAGAGAAAAGTCTTACGGATAATTGTTGGTTGGCCCCGTATGTGAGGAAGGACGATTCCGGAGACTTTATAATGATGAGGTCTACGAGCGTTACCGCGATTGCGACATCGTGAAGAAAATTAAGCTCGGACAGCGAGACCGGCCAAGCCTACGCTAGAAGGATGGCATAGACCACGAGGCACATAGTTGAGGGATGCCATATTGGATGACATCGGCTTGAAATCGGGACCGGTGGAGGGATTTTTTGCGGGAAGCCAGGACCGGATACCGGTTGTAGAGCCAAATATGATGATGATGATATTAACTTCACGTGCCCGTGTGTCGGTGGATAACTGGCTGGCTGGCCAAATTTTCAATAAATTTTTAATCCACTTTCTAAAATCCGAATTTATTCAAATTTTGCACACAGGTGTATCTCCGATGAGATCAAATTCCATTAAAATTGGGAAGGTATCGGGCCCCATACCCATGTGTCTCCCAGTGGAAAATTTAAATTTTTTTTTATTTTTTTGTCTTTCTCCTGCTTTTTCTCCTCCTTTTCTTATTCTTCCCACTTTTGTTTTTATTATTCTATAGAAGTTCTCTTAATGTTTTCGGGATGTCTTTTGTTTTTGATTTCTTTTTAAGTTTCCTTTTTCTTTTGCTAACTCATTCTTCTTATATCTTCTTGCATATTCATGGGCATTAGTCATTAGTCCTTCGATTATCCTCTTTGTATGCCTTATTTACATCTTCTTTTTTTATTATTCGTAATATTTTTCTTTTAATATTTCATTCTCTCATTGTCTTTTCTATTAATTTCTTTACTTTTGCTTCTATTAATCGATCCCCTACCTTATTTACTCTCTTCTTTCCCTTTTAATTTTGGTATAATTTACGTAGTTTTAAGGTACCTGAGTTTCACTCAGTGCCAGAATTGCTGGCCTGTGGACATGTACATGGTTAAACACAGCACTTGCAACTGTATAATGCTAAGCATAGCATTATCGTTAGCCAATGAAAAGAGGATACAGACGACAAAAATATAGAGCATGGCAATTTTTTCCACATAATTGATTATGGACTAAAATGGAATCTCTGCATTAGTCAAAATGTCCGAAGATGGGCTCGCTCAATGGTAGACGGCTCGAGTTTTGCGGATGGGCTCAAAGATAGCCGTGACCCACCATAACATTTTCTATGAACACCGATTGTGGAATAAGCAATAAAACAGTGACAAACAGGAAACATTCATACGCGGTTCATGCGAGTCAATTGGAAGTATTTCGATTTCTTCGATGAAAGTGGAGTTTATTGATATAGGTTGTGGTTGTCAGTTTTTGTTTTTGCTTTGACGCATTGGGTCTTAGAAGCGTTATATTCTAATCTATTGTGAATTTTATGTCTTGTTATGCTGCCAAAGTCAGAAATTACCGTGTTCATGGCCAATGATATAAGCCAAATAAAAATATACGGATTACTATCAACCCAATCTAACATCTATACGGGGCTCCGACAAGGCGTTGGACTGGCCTGCCTCCTTTTCAACCTGGTGTTGGAGAAAGTGATCCGAGACTTCGATATTATGGCGAGTGGAACAACCCTCTATAAGTCTCTTCAGATACTCGCTAACGCAGACGATATTGACATTGCTGATAGAAACTCAAGAGCTGTACTAGAAACCCCCAAGCTGGCCAACTCTTGTGATCAATTTTTAATCCTCATTCAAAAACCCGGTTTTATGATGACTGCACACATGTTTATCTCCGATGACAACACTTTCTATTAAGATTTGGTAGTGATCGGGCATAAGGTCGAGGAGCACCCATAAAAATAACCCGATTTTATATATTGCACATTCGAAGATACACATCCGATTACATGAAAAATTTCATTCAAATTCAAATTTTTTTATTGGTCGTTTTTTAACTCTTTGGGAGGACTCTAGAGGAATGCTACTCGTAGAAGTGGAGTAATTTACGCAAAAGTAATGACAGCATTAAGGAATACCTCTTCAGAACCATTGCGAAAATACTATTTGTCTGGCACAGAGCAAATTTATGAATGTTAAGATCATTTAAAAGTAAAGCAACTGTACGAATACGAAAGTAGATCCAGAGAGATTTCGATCCACAGGCGTGGTAGCCTTGACAATGAAGTTGACGATTAAAATATTATATGTAATAGTATTAGTTGAGAGTTTTATACAACCGAGTAATTCTGTTTCGTTAGAGTCTATTTAGATCGAGGGACGAATATTATGAAATTCTTAATACTAATTCAATACTATTTTTTTAATTTTTGGCCATAAACGTATGCGCCGTTTTTCATTAACTTGTTTTTCATACCACTATAATTACCGCTTTGTGTCTTTGGGATTGTTTCATATATCTAAAACTTCATGTCTAAATGCTTTCTACGGAAATTTCCCATATGCCTACTTCTAGTCTATTTCGAATTCCTGATCAGGGCTAGTGGTACACATAAGCGCGAGTATTAAGTGCATTCCTTTCAAATTTCGTATTCCTATTTTCTATTTCATCAATTGAGTTTTCGTTCGTTGGATGGTCCACATGCTAAGAAACATGTTGAACCAAGTATTAAACCAATCATAGTATCCATTTCAATTTAACGTATACGTTAGATCTTTTTCCTCATCACCAACATCATCATTTGGCATCAAGCACGAATGAAATCAGCGCTGAATATATGCGGGCTTTGGCAACGATATGAAAGGACTGAAAGCGAATGGAATCAACAAAATTTAAAATTTTATTGAAACGCAAATTTCAGCAAAGCTGATTGCATTTTACAAAAGGATTTACAAACGACCCCACCCAACACTCTCACAGTATGACTGTCAGCAAGTGTGCCAAAGAACCACTCCTTCAATTCCCTTCATTGAAGTAGTACAACATAAGCATATTGGTGCCGTTGCCTGCATGAAAGCCAACCATTAAAAATATCTATTGCGCTACTGTGGTAGACATTTCAGAGCGTAATTCCCACCCATCTTCTTGTCGATTCTGCTGTATTTACCTTCAAAACTGTTGTGAAGAAAACATTGGACACTTTGTAATCTTGTTCAGTCAATGGTTAAGCTGCTGTTTTTTTTTTGTTGATGATGATGACAATGACGGAACGGCGATGATGATGATGCTGGTAGCCACAACTACCGCAAACCGTAGGAAGTTGATATAAAAAAGGAGCAAGGAAGCCGTTGTAATTCTAAACTAAGTGCTGTTTGTAAACGGACTTATTGAAAAAAAAATTTGTTCACTTAGAACCGGTTTTGCGAATTTTCACTTTTAGAAAGATTCAGTACTTATACTTAAGCTGGTAAAGGCTAATGGAAAGATTCGCAGATTATGAAGATTGATTTTTCGTTGCCATGTGTTAGTTGGCCAAAATCGCACTGATCAAAAGAATTATTTCAATAAACTGCTTTAGATTTTAGTTTATAGTATGAAATCGTATGTACAGTAGATACCAAACAAATACCGGAGAGAGATCAGTGTCTATATCTCACCAAATCGGATACAGGCGTTTTTAAAATGTACTTCATTTCTTCCTATGACTTTGTATATAACTTTTTTATTCGTTGGGTCTTCAGGTTGAGAGAACTGGTCCTATTTATTATTACAACTGGGATCCGGTCATGGGATCCGGTCATGACTTCCCGCAAAAAATGTCTCCACCTGGGCGTCCTGATCCATGCCATCCTTTCAGGGTAGGCCGCAAAAGACTTTTCGAGAAAAAACCTCTTCACTCACGCGAGCTAGGTGTACTGCCCGACAGAGCCTACCGAGCTTAATTCTCTTCACGAAGTCGACATCGCAAAAACGCTCGTTTTCTTCATTATAGAGTATCCGGAATCGTCTTTCCTCACATATAATAATAATATTCGGCGCGACAGACCGTTTTGGTCCAAGGCCTAGCTTCTCGCGACCATTTGTGTTGAGCATGTATATTTTTGGACACAAACGGAAGGGACCTACAATTAAAGGCCGGATCCGAACGGCAAAATGAGAAGCTTTCCGTGACAAGTTATTACTCTCGGAACGTTTGTCACCCATTCGCGAGAGGTGGGACACCGGAAAAATACTTTGGTGGTACTGTGTTTCGAATCACGAACGCCTGCCAACAATTCTCCGTAAGACTTTTCTCTCGAACGAGGCTAAGAGCTCAAAATGCTTTTTGCTAAGATCCTAAGTTTTGGATCCATATGTGAGTACTGGTATGACCATTGTTTTATTTACCAGCATCTTGGATATTACGGTTACGATTTGAAGAATCTAGACAGGAAATTAGGAAATCTAAAATTCCCACTCTACTCTCCTTTTCTACTACTCCTACTCCTACAGTTTTTATCTTAGACAGTAAGCTTACTTCGAAACATAAGATTTTGGATTCAGTAAACAAGGATGCTTTAGCTTAATGCTCATGCTGAAATGCAATTGTGAAAAGGTTTTAAACAGGAGGTTGTACCCTGCCGTAGAACAAATAAAACAAATAATACAAACAATAACTTTTTTTTTTAAATTAAATAATAAATTAATTACTTATTTGTTATTTTAAATTTGCATGAGGCCCCACGACCCCAGTGTTTCTGTAAAAAAATTTACAAAAAGTGTAATCCATCATACACACGTGTATAAAATTTAAAAAAAAGTCAATTTAATTTTTTAAAAAAATTTGTATGGTGCCACACGACTACGGGGCTTGGAATCTCCAAAAATTTTACAAAAAGTGTTGTCCATCGGAGATAACAGCGTGTATAAAATTTTAAAAAATTCGAGTTAAAACCTCGGGCCTTAGGGCCCCAAATTTTAATAGAAAGTATTGTCCCCGGAAATACACATGTTTGCAAAATTTCAATAAAAACGGGCTTTGGGTAACGGGTTAAAAATTGCTCGCAAAATTCCACGAAAAACAGACCGACCGATCGACAGACAGACGTGCCACGGGCAAGCGAAGTTAATATAGAGAATTAAACAATAAGGTGCCGGGGACAAAACAGAGCCCTGGGGAACGCCAACATTTATGCGGTAGGTTTCTGACTTGAAACCATCCAGAAAAACTTGGATGAAAAGGACCAAAAGATAGTCTCTAATCCAGTGAAGCAATTTATCATCGCCTGCATAAGCACTCATTTCTGACAGAAGGGTTTGATGCCAAACTTTGCCTAATGCCTTGCGACAACAACAACTTTTCGGTGAGATATATCTTATTGAATATTATGTATAATTTTGCCTTCGAAAACTATACCGCTTCTCGTTCAGGATTTCATGTAATTCAAATTATTGCATAAGCTATAGTTAGATTAACGATTCCATGATTTTGAAAAATACGGATAGTACGAGAAAATAGATGACGGTTCGCGTTTTTTAAGTACAGGCTAGGCTTAGGTTTCCTAAAACGGTGCAAGATGTACTTCACTCCTTCATATCTGGCTACTATTTATAAGGCATATATTCGCCCTAAACTTGTATAAAACTGTATTGTCTGGGCAGGTGCCTCCAAGACCACATTGCATCTACTAGACAGAGTTCAGAACCGCGCGTTAAAACTTATTGGTGACGAACATATCGCGATAACAAACGAATCGCTTGAACCACAAGCGGTGTTCAAAATAAATATCCAGATGCATCCCGCCCATTCTCCAACCAATCCGTAATACCCGTGCCTCAACTCGAGCTCACGGGTCCACCATTAAGCCTATCTTCGGACGTACTAACCAATTCAGAGATTCCTTTTTTAGCCACACGATAGTTATGTGGAATGAATTGCCTGATTCTGTGTTTCCGCATTTGTATGATCTGCGGCCGTTTAAGACACGCGTGCATAGACATCTCATCTTTTCCTCTCCCTAATTTCCTAACGCCCACGCTGTGCTAAGCATTATAAGAGTGCAAACCCCTTTAGCGTGTCAAAAACACAGACAATTGACCCCTATTTGTCTGTATTTTCGACTTCTTTGAGAACCTAGAGAGATGAAAGTTAAATAAAAGTTTTAATAAACATCTCTTAAACTCAACATCATTAAATCTAGACAAATATTGTTATTAAAGTTTATACCTTAAAATTTCATTAAAAAAATGCTGCCAACATTGTATATGGTAAAGTATATAGTCGTAATAAAACATAAATTCATAAACTTATTCTATTTGTAGAGTTTTAATTATCACCCAGTATACCGATATAGTCATGTGGTAACATTAATTTATTATCCTATTTGTCATCACAGAAGGTGTGTTCGGCAAACTGAGCCACATTCTGAGTGCATTACTAATATTTACCTTGCGGATTTTGCATTTTTCCATCTGAATCAACATCATTGGAAGGAGTACACATCAGCCACCTCGGATTTTCTACCCAACAGCGTGCTGCATATCCATACATATAGCTACAAATAGGAGCATGTGTACGCTTTGGGCAAGAGGAAGCATTTTTTTTTTTGAATCTTACAAGTCTTTCGTATCACACATTTATAATTTGAGACCCTACATTTCAACATCATTTTTAAGAAGAAACAGTTTCATATCCGTTACTTTTAAAGTTTTAAAAATTTAAGTAAAATCTAAATTAGGGACTGACCTGAACACAATTTGCTATTAAGCCCTAGTGAAAGTAATTAAATGGTGTAATGATGTAATAAGCAAACATGTGATTTTAAAAATTATTTCTGTAAAGAGTAACATTATCAACTTTTGGTAGTGATTACCAAATACGTACGGAATACCACATAAGATCTCCCAATCGACGGCAAACTCATATAAGAATGTTTTCAGATGGCTTCGAGAAACAGGATCTGTTTTGGTTTGGCGAATAAAACAAATGCTATACCATCAGCAACTGTTTAAATCAACAAAAGGATACTGGAAATCGTTAGAAACAATCCTTAATATAAGCATCAAATGCGTTTCTTTACAAAGGAATGTATCAACATTTAAGTGATTTGCCGGATCTATGTATTGGCGGAATATTAGCCCCCCACCTTACTATGGATATATGTTAATAAGCTTTTTATTTGTAACGGTTGAAAGAAAATGAATCAACCACTTTGTACGATTTCGCGAAGTGAATTATAGCGGCGGGAAAAGTTCAGAAATAGGGTATTGTTAACTTCAAGTTATATAAAAGTGGCCAGGTGCTTCTAAAGCTTCATAATGCATCTATTACACAGAATAGCCGGCGTGGTAAAATTGGTGACGGAGATATCGGTAAAACAATCGACTCAGTTGACCATCGCAAGAATGTTTCCTATTTGACACTGTTTGTCGCCTTTTCCACAAACATTGTTCAAAAGAAATATCCAGATGCATCTTGTCCATTTTTCAACCTATCCCATCTAGACCAGAACTAGACCATGTTCATAGAATCAAATTAGCCGATTCGATACCCTGTCCAAATGATGCTGACATACAAACTGTAATGAAATTCATTAATGAACAATCCATTCAACTTAAGAACAGTACAGATCCATGGTTTTCGGTAAAGATTCCCACAGAAAAAAGATAATCGTTGGAAAACATTATGTTCTACGCTATAAACTACAAGTAAATCATCTGATGCAAAAGTCCAGCAATCAAACGTCACCCTTTCCTTAAATTAGTAAATTTTTAAGTTCCACCCTAGCAAATAGAGAGCTAGAGCTTATCTATTCACTATTTGTTCCTAGAAATTATTACTTTCAAAAATGTAACCAGTAACCAGCTACCTGCACACAAGTGTACACAACACTGGTACAAGTATACACATCCTCGAAAGAATTATATGTAATAATACACCAGGTGCACAATGTTTGCTTTGGTTACCAAGTTCACCAAGGTAACCGCAAAAGCCATGTATATTTTAAAGGACTTCACTGAACAAGCCAAGGTGGATCCGTGGTGTTTTGTTACGTCACCTTACGTTGTGCCTCTGTCTCTATCTTCTTCTCCCCTTCTTCTTCATTCCATTTCTCTCTCTCTCTATGTTTCAATGGCAAGGAAGACAGAAGGATAACTATACAGAACTAAGCTAGAATTTGTGAAAGTTGCCATCGTCCTGGTTGCTGTGTTGTGTGTGTGAAGTTGACAATGGCATCACCAACAGCAACAGCCAAATCACACACACATTCGCACAAATGATTCGGATCATTTGCAAATGGAAAAATATGTCGGGTTGGCATTCTGTTGTATTAGATTATTCAAAGTGTACCACCGAATCGGGTAATTTGTGCCTGAGTGTTTGTGATTTTGTTTACTTGTACGATAAAAGATTTTTTCCTTCTGTCGTATGGATGTCGATTGGATATCTCTGTAAAATTCGGCTTGATTTCTGACCTGGCCGGGTCGTAATGACAACTACGTTTTGTCGGTGTCATCGTCATAGAAAACGAATAAACCACAACAAAGAGAACACTTGAGACCATCAAGCTGCTGAGCTTCTAACTGAGACAATCGAAGTGGTTAAATCAAGATAAATATTTTTGGTGTTTAGTGCGCTTTGTGTTGATTATAATCATTTACTTGCTGTCGTTTATTAGGATGGAGTCTAAAGTTTTATGTTTATAAGATCGTGCAGACCTACATACCAAGGAATCTAAGTTATGCTCTTAATAGTACGTATAAAATGCTCGGAATTCACAATAATTTCCTGTTGCAGAATTTTTATCAATATTTGTTAACCTTCTCACGTGTTTTATGTACGCATATAGAGAAACAGTCAATTAGGATATTGGGAAGATATAATTACGAAACTATCCCTAAGGACATATGGACAAATGGTTCGGAGAGAAACGTCTATGGCTGTTTGGTAATCATCTTCCACTTTTGCCGAGAAGGTTAGTACGATATACTCACAAAACGAAAATTATATCATTTTGAGTTCTAAATTGTTATCATATGGCTAGGGCTCACACATTTGTGAGAAAAAAATGCGATAAATATAAATAATTAGTGACTGTGATCAAAAATGCCGCATTTAATTGTTGCACACATAAATCAGTAATCGAAATGCTCAACTTTTGTTCTGGGCACATTTGTGGTCATATCATGTGTTGCTATTCTGCTCCTGAAGCTGTTGCTGTGTCGCCGCCAAAAAGTTAGTGTGGAGTGAGTAAAGTTAGAGGTCGTTGTCGTGTGGTCATTGCGGTTGTGTGGTGCGTTGGCGCTGAACACATATAATTGCAACTGTGACTGTGAATCGAAAATATGTGGAAGAGAAGATTCTAAATCGATTTTAATGGTTCTTAGTTGATGTTATTTTAATCGTCAATCTTCTTTTTTTGCTTTCAAGTCCCCGTACCACTCTACACAAATGCTATGGTTCCCATTTATTGAGATCGGAGACGGCATTGGCAATGTATGACAACTGTGTTTGTGTACGGCACTCCAGCGGAATTAATAGATTTTTTTCCTTGGTTATCAATTGTTTGCTTGTTTGGGTTTTATCTATTTATCCCTTCTATACATGATTGGTCGAGTATTCATGCAGCTACAACTTACATTATTGCCTATGGTTGTTTCAACAGCGACACAGTTGCACTGTTCACTTCTTTTTCGTTCTACTAACCTTATGTCCATTTTGGTTAGCGACCTTCGTTAGGAAAGTTGAAAGTGCTTCAGTGCATACTAGTATACTGGAAGAGTTCGTTTATAATAATATTATGTATCTATATACAGGTATATATATCTATTAATCGTGGTTAGCGTTGAACGTAATGTTAGTTTAAGTGAAAAGTTGATCTTACTATAATTAACTACTAGCTGAAATTACTGTCCTTGCCCGGCTGCCCCTAGTCCACTCACCAACCCATTACTGACCACGCACACCACTCACCACTACTCAACTCACCACCAACCAAGTGATCCATACACTGACTCCACAACCACTGACCCACTTCTTATACTGACACGTACCTCTGACCATAAAACTGAAGCCTATAACATCCGGGTAGTTTTCAATATTAGCTAAAAAAAATAACACGCGTTTGCCGGCTGCACCCAGCACCACTGCCCCAAACACACTGACCCCCACCCGACTAACCACCCTTCCTACTCACGTCACTCTGTCCCCTGGGATCTTGCTTCCTCTTCTATCGTCCTTTTCAATGTCTTGCTAGGATGGCCAACTCGGCGGCTTCCTTGTGGATACCAGTTGAGCGCCAGTTGAGCGCTTGGAGGCGCGCCGCAATTGACTGAGAGAACGTTAGATCTGAAGATCGTTAGCTTCAGATTCAGGGAGATGTGCGTGGAGTTCCAGATATTATTTAGCATACTATGGGAGTGTCGTGCCTTGTTTGGTGAGAGGATGCAACCTTGCTTGACTCCCGAGTTCAAAGGTGAGCCAAGATGACCGTTATGAATGAGACGCATGTTGAGTCGTGGTACAGCTCCTTGATGATGTTGATGAGTTTTTCCGGAACACCATAGCTCGGCCCACGCTATCAAAAGCGCGTTTAAAATCTATAAAAACCATATACAGAGGAGAGCGATACTCAACTGACTGTTCAATGATTATACGCAGGGTGTTAATTTGATCAGTACAAGAACGGTTTGGGCGAAATCCTGCTTGCTCATTTCGAAAAATTGGCCATGCTCGTTTGTCGTTTCTAGCTGAGGCCGCGTTTCACTCTACTTTGATGGATTGGCGTTCACGAATGGTGTTCCATGTGCTATCTGATATACATTCTTTTCTAGTTTTTTCGGGATAACCTAAAATGGTTGAGGCTGCTTTCGTATACGCATTTACTGTTTTCTCCCATTTAGACTCTAGGGTTTGGGCTGTATCTCTGAGAGAGGCTGTTGTATGCGGGATACATATTGCATTTTTACAGCTGGGTCTTTCAGTGCTGCTACAGCTGTCTTTCTCGTTGTTTGACTTCGTGTGGTTGAGGGGACCGCGATCTTCGATCGCACACTACCAACCACAAGGTGGTGGTCAATGTAGACGTCGGCTGCTCTTCGGGTTCTAACGTCCAGCAATGATGATCGCCACTTGCAGCTTAAAGCGATGTGATCAATGTTGTTGTTGTTATCAGGAGAGGTCCAGGTGGCTTTGTGGATGTTTTTGTGGAGAAAAATTGTGCCTCCAATGATCAGGTTGCGATCAGAACATATATCAGCAAACCTTTAACCGTTGTTATTCATAGAACCAAGGCCGTGGTTTCCCATGACATGTTTCCAATCACTGTTGTCGCTGCCTACCATTGCGTCACCTATCAAAATAACGATGTCTCTCTTCCGTAGTTGATCTAAGAAATTATTTAGACGCAAATAAAACGTATTTTTCTTCAGACGTGGCTTGTTCCGTTGGTGCGTAAACTTAAACAAACACGACCTGTCGAACAGCAGATTTAAATCTTGCAATAATAATTCTATTGGATATTGCTTGCCAGTCCTGTAAAGCTCTTCTCGTGGCTTTAGAAAGTAGAAATCCCACGCCAATCGATTGGTGTTCTCCTGCAGGCTTACCCGAAAAAATTAGAAACTCGCCGGTAGATGTTCGTTTTTCCCCTACTCCAGTCCATCTCACCTCACAAAGACCAAGAATATCTAGAAGGTAATTATGAAATTCTTTTGTTAATTTTGCAAGCGTTCTTGTCTTGTCGAGTGTGCGAATGTTCCAAGTTCCAAAACGTGTCCTTTTCCGTGGGCCAAAGGTCATTGTTGATAAATTCGATATGTATCCGAGGCTTGTATTAGTTTCAAGAATCAATTAGTTCAGTTGAGTGGTTATTGGCCAACCGCAGCCTGGGTCGACATGAAGCGCCGCCGACCAGAGCAAGTCCCCTTCTAATTTAGCCCCGACCCAAGGTAATACAAATCGGATTGGGTGCCGAAATCGTTCAATTGATTTTGCCGAGTTTCCAGTGACGCGACGTGGACGCATAATATAGGAGTTTTGATGCGAGAGGCTTAGGACATGACTGTCGCGTCATCATCATCGTTTGTCATCAAACTACCAACTACTGACCAGAAATCTACAGCCTATAACCTCCGGGGCAAAAAAAACCCACTTAAATGCTGAAAATCTGATCAATATCGGTCCAAAAGTTTCCAAGATTAACGTATTCTTTTGAAAGTGCAAACTTACCTCTTTATATAATAGTATATATATAATAGTATTATGTATTATATATATATATATATATATATATATATATATATATATATATATATATTTCATCATCATAAAAAACAATAAAATAAAATCTTAACATTTTTTAAATAGTACTTTCTGAAATCCATGTTGTTTTGAACTGGAAGTCGAAAGTATACCACATAGATTTTCTCAGAGCTCGTTGTCTTATATTGTTTTCGATACTCTTTTTGTTATAATCAGCTATCTCTTTTTAGTCACCTTATCGTATTAATTTTTCGCCGACCTCTTATCTTCTTATATTTGCAATTCCTATGTTCACTGGTCCACTCTTCTGAAGTGAAACTAGATCATCAGCCTTTGTTGAGCACTATTTTAATATTGGACTTTTACATGTAATAACCTGGCAGTATCACCAAGTAATATTGGGAAACCTGTAACAATGGATGGACAGCTACCGACGTCCTCTTGGACATCCACTTGCTCTGGCCATTGCGCCTTCAGTTTTTACCCTTGGTAGTTGCCTACACCCAAGGTGGGGTTCAAATGCTAGATTAGTGGAACGTGGGAGCTAAAAGTGTTTAAGGCTACTCGAGCCCAATAAAATTTCTGATAGTTCTCGCTTCACGACTAGAACTGTAGTCAACTTTATTTGGACATTATGTTCTTATTTATAGTCGAAATACTATAGTACACATGAATAATAAAATGCGAATATCTGTTAATACATATGAATATAAATAATACAATGGGAATATCTATCAATACATATCAGTCTGTATTGATTCATGACCCAATATCCCATATAATGTTGGTCAGAATTATTGCACTTCATCGTACTCCACTCCACTTTCCTCGCTCCTTATGTAATATACTATTACATGGGCGCTGGTGCGATATGTATGTTAAATGTTTTACAGGGGCGCTCCATGCAATCCCTTCACACGTTAAATTATGCCCTCTACTGCATAACAATATGGGGAGTCTAAAACAGTATAGAAAGAAACAATTCTAAAACCCGATGCTGTCTTTCATCTTTAAATTGTGTAAATTGTACAGAGAAATCTATAATTACTCGTACCATGGCAACTTTTTACAAGATGTTCATTCGCCCCAAACCAATATACAATTATTATGTCTGGTCACATGTACCTTGCGTGTTCTGAAACTCAACACATTGCGGATACAAACCACTCGCTGGAACAACGCTGGAATGTCTCTAGCTTGTCACTGTTTCACCGCTAATTCCGCAAGCGGTGCTTAAGTTAATAACCAATAGCATGACACATCACCAAATCAACTGCAATACTCGTGGCGTTTTAAACGATCGGCAGTTTTAATTTTTTACGAAAATATTTTCTCTTAAAAAACGTTTACTGTAATCTAGAGATTGTACATTTGGTATTGTTTCAATGTTCTTGTTGGTATAATTGTCATACGATTTTAGTTTTAGTAGCTATCTATTATATAATTTTGAACATCTCATAATTAAACTTGAGGATCCTTGGAAGTGTATCACTTCTATCATTCTGTATCACCTAACAAACCAGATTCTTGCCAGCTCTAATTAGACGTTGATTATATATTTCGCAGCATCTGACACCTTTAGTAGTGTTTTAAGTTTTCTACCTAGATACTTCATTTTACTTGATGTTTTTTTAGAAAGACTTTCTTATTTACAATTTCTTCATAGAGTTACGCTATAACCGAAAAATTCTGACTAAAACGAGTTCTTGGTCCACTAAATTTAATTAATAATAAAAAACTTCACGGTTCATTGACATGGACATTGTTACTTTACCAAATTGCTAATCAGTGTCACACAAACAGCTTTCAAACAGGCATGTCAGATAATTAATGATGATTATGCATCACTGAACAATGGCTATGCAGACAAAACGTCATGACGTTATTCTGAAAAGGATAGCATTGTACTGGTACCTTGACGGGTATTTTTTCCTAATATGCTTGGACAACAGCTTCTTGCAGAAATATCTAATTTCCTTCCCGTCCGTCAGTAATTGTAGAAGATTTAACTTGATGTTAAGAAAGATAATAATGTTAATTATTTAAAATGACTGACTGACCTAACAGAGATCATGCTTTCTAATTTATGCTTTATAATTGATTAGGTAGAGAGGAAAACATAGAAATTTCTAGTATTGAGAGAGCTCAGAAGTTAGGTAGAGAGATAGTTCACAGGCGAAAGAAAACCGTCTGTAAAAAGAATCTCATTGTGGATTAGAAATTTAGAACTGTACTCTTAAAACCCAGAAACCAGACATCTAACTAATGATGTATAATAAAATGGCAAAAGCAATAAGGATAGCCTAAGTAAAATTGATCCGAACTCTGGGCCTTTTGCACTTTCACAAGTGAAATAATTAAATAATATGGAAAAATGAAAATATGAATTTTACATAGCAACTTCTAAACTTATATCCTATTAAAACTAAAAATATAATTAATCCACTTGACATGCAATCACTCAGCTCTTTCGTTTGATTAAAGGCATTTTATAGATGTCCTTCGATGCACTAAAAGATAATTTCATTCAAATGCGTATTAAAAAAAAATTAGATCAAGTGAAAGATATCCCGTATAATCCTCTTGGAATAGAACGAAATCTTCGGTGCACTCTATGCTTGTGTTCACAAATTAACGTCAGTTCAGTTATATTCATTTATAATTAATGTACATAGTATGAAATATGCTGCCATCTTTATATTAAAGTATAATCCGGTTCCAAAAAAGAATTAATTTTGTTTTTTCTTCTGACCACATTAGATTGCCAACTTTTTTTTATAATGTACATACGCTAAAGGAATTTGCACCCTTATAGTGCTTAGCACAGCGTGGGCGAAATTAGGAGAGGAAAATATGAGATGTCTATGCACGCGTGTCTTAAATGACTGCAGATCATATAAATGCGGAAACACAGAATCGGGCAATTCCTTCCACAAAACTATAGTGCGGCTAAAGAAGGAGTCTCTGAATTGGTTAGTACGTCCGAAAATAGGCCTAATGGTAGATCCATGGGCTCGAGTTGAGGCACGGGTATTACGGATGGGTTCGAGAATGGGCGGGATGCATCGGTTATTACTTTTGAGCACCGCTTGTGAAAAAGCAATAAAACAGTGACAAGCAGGAAACATTCCTACGATATTCAAGCGATTCGATTGTCTTCGCGATATATACGTCACCAATAAGTCTTATCGCGCGGTTCTGAACTCTGTCTAGTAGATGCAACGCGGTCTTGGGGGGCACCTTCCCAGACAATACAGTTATATTCAAGCTTAGGGCGAATGTATGCCTTGTAAATAGTAGCCAGATCTGAAGGAGTAAAGTACATTTTGCACCGTTTTAGGAAACCTAAACATTTCGCAGCATTCTTAGCGATGGCAAATATGTGGTCGTTTCAACGAAGCTTGTTGTTGACGCACATACCGAGAATTGCGAGTTTTTCAGTTTCTTCGATTCGAGATCCATTCATGGATAAAGGTTGGGGGTTTAAATTACGCTTGACGACAGAAGACAGCATTGCGGTTTAGAAGCGTTAAATTCCACTCTAATTTGTAGTCCCCACGTTGTTATGCTGTCAAGGTCAGAATTTAACGTGCTTAACAAACGTTGTTGTTCAAGTTCCACTTGCGACAAAAAGGGGCGTGCAGAAAGCGTGAAATCATATGAAAAGCTAAGAGTGCTGTCGTCAGCGAAAGAATGGATTGAATTTGAATTGGCGGATAGGAGATCATTAATGAAAATCAGAAAGAGTGTCAGAGACAAAACAGAGCCTTGTGGAACAACGGCGTTTATGTGGTGAACATTGAATTTGAATCCGTCCAATACGACCTGAATTGAAGGTAGAAAGGTAGTTACTAGTCCAATCGATCAGGATGTTATTATCGAAATATCGAGTGCAACAACTTTACTTTCACCAAATTTGTGAAAAGGTGGGCTTCCCTATAGAAAAATTACTACTAGCGCTATTTTACGGAAAATCGAAAAACTTTCTATCATCTAATATTTTTCAAAGTCTTATTATTTATTAAACCTATAACCTTTTGATTAGTTATGAAGTTTAGCTTCATATTGTTCTTCAGTACCTGAATGGTTTCAAGATTGTGAGAGAAACATCGATCGATAACGTTACCCAAAAAAGAATCCAACAGTAAATCGCAGCTACGCGGTGTTCATGCAGCATCACCAAAACGGTTAATTACAAGATTATTTAACTTAATGCTATCGATTGTTGCATGGTTTGTGTGGTACGAAACGCAATTATGCTGGATCCAATTTCTGGAGAAAATCTGTTTTTTTAAGACAAGGTCCCATTAAATTCTGACTGGTAGAAGCCGAGATATACGAGTTAACAAACCTTTAGGCTTAAAAAAATCGATAGATATGCGTAGATTTAGTATTTTTCTCAGTTTCCTCAGGGGTAGTAACCCATATGAATGAAAAAATTGCGCCATCGCAAGCCGAGCACTAACCAATTGTTTTAAAATAAATCTCATCAAATTTTAACTGGTAGAAGCCGAGGTATACGGCAGCAAACTGACGTACGTACAAACGTACAAACATACAAACATACAAACATACAAACATACAAACATACAAACATACAAACATACAAACATACAAACATACAAACATACAAACATACGAACATACAAACATACAAACATACAAACATACAAACATACAAACATACAAACATACAAACATACAAACATACAAATATACAAACATACAAACGTACAAACGTACAAACATACAAACATACAAACGTACAAACATACAAACATACAAACATACAAACATACAAACATACAAACATACAAACATACAAACATACAAACATACAAACATACAAACATACAAACATACAAACATACAAACATACAAACATACAAACATACAAACATACAAACATACAAACATACAAACATACAAACATACAAACATACAAACATACAAACATACAAACATACAAACATACAAACATACAAACATACAAACATACAAACATACAAACATACAAACATACAAACATACAAACATACAAACATACAAACATACAAACATATAAACATATAAACATATAAACATACAAACGTACAAACGCATAAGCGCACAAAGGTACAAACGTAGAAACGTACAAATGTACACACGCTCGCTGAAAAACTTTCATGCCCTCTGAATATAAGCTTCGCCCTTCGGACTCGCAATTAATGAGTAACTGCCAGAAGACTTCAACAGAACTAAATAAACAAGAATATCTATTTTAAAAGACATGTCTTACTCAACAAGACAAGATGATAGCATTCAGCACCTAACTTGTTTCTTACTTTTTCATTTATTTTATTCCGTAGTCGGGTAACAGTTTTTTTGAACTTTTTATTTCAAAGTTTTTGTTAGAATAATAAGTAAGAGGTTAAAGTATGAATCAAGAAAAGCCATAAATGAAAACTTACAAATTTTTTTAAATTATTTCGGCTCTAGTCTTCCGCAGATTGTTAAAGGTTTCTACTTGGAGGGACCTACAGTTTTTGAAAGGCGATTTGAGTAGCTTTCCATGACATAATTACTCTTGGACGTTTATCAGCCATTCGCAAGACAGAGGTATGATATTGTTACGAAACTTAGGCTTTCGTGTTCGTAAAGGTTTTTGCAAATAAAACACAACACAAGTTAATTAATTTACAAATAACAACTTTAATTAACAAACATTAAAAAAAGAACCCAAGTTCACAATTGTATACTGGACAACTTCTAAATTCACACAAAAACACTTATAATACTTTTACTTTAAAATAATTCTCTTAAGTGGTAGCTTTATCACTTTGCAAGAACTTTTACAACTTGACTGGTTAAACTCCAAATAACTAATAATTTTCTCTGCAGTGAACGCCACCTTTTACACTCATTGAAAAGCTTCCAGAAACTTCCAATCTTATAGACAGAAATATCCTGAAAAGACCAGAAAATTGTAGCCTTATTCCTTATTTACAACTATCGATACTTATATATGTAATTAGTCATCTTCTAAAAATATACTACATGTTCCTACACACAAAAACCGGGCAATCCGCACAAACCGGTTTGACTACATGTTAACCAGTAAATAATGATTTAAACTTACAGTCGGTTACATTTCAAAAAATCTTACAGCCTAAAAGTATACTACATAAAAGTGCTTATTTTTAGTGTGCAGTATGTAAATTTGGATTTATCTTAGGATTCGAATTCTATTAGCGCTACTAACTACTTTTCGTAACAATATGCTCAAAATAATTTTCGGTTCGAGAATCAATATCACAGGTAAATTTAAAATTTTAAAGTTTTGCTCTTTTTATATCGCCTCGGCGTACCTGCTTATCCATTCGCTAAGATGATTGAAATCGCTAAGAGAGCTGAAATTTTGTGAGCATCTCAGTCTCATGGGCCATTTTTGAGATAACGCTTGTTGAAAGTCGCGTTTGGCGCATGTTAAAGTATGTTTTTTCCACTTTTAAGTTCTTTTTTAACCAACGTTTACAAATCCTAGAGAGCTAAAATGTTGTGAGGAGCTCAGCCCCATGGATTATATCTGAGATGATTGAAATTTCCTTTACTTTCTTTTTTCAACCTTCTTCAAAAACCTCCTACATCTCCAACATATGACCTTTGCACGAGTATAATAGTGCTCAAAAATAGAGTTGTCTCCCCCAAACCTACACTGTTGTTTATATAAAGCGTGTGTAGCTATACGAGTATGTATTCTCTGTGTCATGCAACACATTAAAAACTTTCGCTGGCATCAATGAGCCCACAGAATACCTACCAATGAAAAGTTATTTAATGCATGTATATTTAAAGCTTCAGGCAAAACAAACATAATAGCAACTTGTAGTTAATTTTAATTGCTTTTCAAGGTCGTTGCAACAGAAATAAAATTTTTAAAACTTCCATACCGCAAGTTTAAACAGAATAAACGGTGGAAAAAAGTTTTTCTTTCAATCCGCAGGAACTTTAGTCTTTAATTGTTTGTAGCAAAGAATCTCAAAATAATGCAGACGGTCTTAAATTGTAATTTCATTACTTCATATTTTCTTACTCTGCTTACTTCGCAGTGATTTTCCATTGTTTTGTTAAGTCATCATAAGCTCCGTTGCAAATGGAAACAGAGACCACAACACAAGTTTTTCTCTGTATCCCCACAGTTTATTTTTAGTGTAATTAAATGCTTAGAGTTTTACTTTGCTGTTTTAAGGGCAATGCTACCATAGTTTGGCCGACTTTTTTTTTGGTTAGACAGCTCGTTTTTTACATAAAAAATATATCGAAACTCTGTTTATGCGTATCTAATTTATGCGAGAATAACAGGATAGTTCCTATACATGAGATACACACACATGTGTACCAAGTTTCAAGAAATTCGGGTTAATTTTTAAAAATTTGAATAAAATCGGGTAATTTTTTTTAAAAAAATAAAATTTTAATCAAAAGTGTTGTCATCGGAGATACACATGTTCTTTAGGAAGTTAAAAAAAAATAAAAATTAATCACAAGATTCTACCAGTTACCCACAGATAGACACACGCCAATGCGAAGTTAATATGGTTCGGCTAGGTAAGGGTGGCTGTCAGTGAATAGCCGACACATTTAGACTATTAATGGTCCATTGTGATACAATGTGGATCAAGGAAAATTTTTCCACCTACTCGTTGAACCAATTAGAGCTTCGTATGAAGCGTAGGAGATGTCCATATGGATTAGATCATTAGTGTCGTTGAAGAAAAAAGCTCCCATATGGAATTTACGTTCTTGGGAGAGGGCTGAACATGTACAGATTAGATGGAGAATGGTCTCCTCCTCCTCCAGCTTCTGCAGAATTCATTCGACAAGACGCCAAACTTTGCTGCATGCTTGCCTATGAGACAGTGTCCAGTGATGACACCTAAAATAGCATCGATGTGCAATCTTTTTTGAAAGATCAAACAGTAGAGCGTTTCGGAGCCAGCTTGGTGCAGATCTGCTTTGTAACTAAGCAAGTTGTACGGTTTGACAACATACGATTAGGTTTTTCATTAACATCCCGCTTTAACATGAGTTGGCATGTGGCGATTGGCATACCTAGAGAACATATTTAGGTAAGATGGGTAGTGTAGTTTCTTGTTTGGCGAGTTCGTCAGCCATACAGTTTCCAGGAATCTCTCTATTTGAACTTTCTGCACTCCTTCTCCATATAAACTTTAACTATGCCAAATATCATACTACTCCGTGCGCGCAATATGCTTAAAAAGGCGTACACAATTTTTTCTTCACGTATATATTATATTCTATCTATTAATATAGAAGATTTATTTTTTGTGTAAATAGAATACATATTAGGGATTTTTTAGTGATTTCGTGTCTCTCCATATTATGCATTATTTAGTACAATTAAGTACTTGTTTGTAGAAGATAAACGAACCCAATATTTATGTTTCATTGGAATTGTAATATTTGAATAAATATAGTTAAGTATATCAACAAACGTAACGTAATTACCTGAAACCAGAAGGTCGAATTGAGGTTGAATTATGAACACTTCAACATATTAAGTAAATTTTTGTGAAATAAATTACGAACGTTACGAAATTTACGAAATTTATTATAAATTCATTGTTCTAGTTACCCTATGAATTTATTACTTTATTCTTAAATAGCCCGCTTCTACTTGAGACAAAGTATTACGAATGAGAATTTCTTTCTATTTAGCCAGTATTGGTGAAGGCGGAAACCTGTACTCTACGGCTGTACGCTAGTAGCTTCACTTTAACATCTTGCAACCTGCGTTTTTTATGCCGACAATAAGATTTATGTTTATTTACCTTTCACGTGAGTAAGAATGCAGCACACGTACTCTCTAGTTAAACTTCCTTGGTTAAAGGTCAAAAGCCGACGCGCGTTTGTGGTAAACTCCGTCAATAATGAGAAACTTTCCGATGTATACTTTAATGCTAGCAAGTACGTTAAAGTACTAATGTACACAGGGTGCTAAATTTCCCCCTTGGCGTTACATGTCATTACGTATTTGTATAATGGTAATGCCAGACAAGAACATGTTTCTAGTGGCGATTTCTGACTTGTGGACGGTTAGCTCAAGTCCTTTGAATTCAGTATGAATTCGATTGTGGACGTACGAACAAAATCAAACGCTGCAGCTGTTAAGCTTAAGCCAATAGCAGCTACAAAAACCAAAGTCACTCTGGCTGCGGAAAAGGACAAGTCACATTCTTCAAAGAAGAAAATGTTTGAATTTTCAAGGATATTTTCTTTAAGGCGGTATGTTCGATTAGGCTTTAAGAGTGTTCGCTTAAGAAAACCAAGTGAATATTTTGCATCTAACAATGCCATACGTGTTAAATTCATAGTATAATAATAAAAAAATAAAAAAATTCCGTCCATTAATTCGACTTTTCGGGCAAGAATTTTGTATTGATCGATGGAAAATTGTATAAAATTAGATGCTGAGCATTTTCAATCAAAAATGTATCACTAGACTGCGCGACAAAGTGACATTATGTGTTGTCCAATTATATCTACCTACGAGTATCTCAATGTCGCGTATTTTCGTATTTAATACCTTCTTTCTTTTTAAATCATTTATATTAACTTCGCGTGGGACTCGTGGCTCTAGTGTTAAGTGCGTTGGAAATCTGAGGAGGACGTTCGAGTTTCCAATCCCAAGAACACCAAACATCTTTTTCACGGTCCCACCTCTCTTGGTTGTCCGAGAATAATATTTACGATGGAAAGCTTCTCAATAGGTCCCTTCCATTTGTTTCCAAAAAATTAAATTAAAAGTTGAAGTGTGGCCACAATACGACTTTCTTTTATGGACAGGGCTGGAATCGTCAGTAAATGTATATTACAATTTTTTTTGACTTTTTTTATATATTTGCAAAAACTCGAAAAACTGTCCAAGTAAACTGTCACGAATATAGGTAAATAGTACGAAAATAGGTAAATCTTGAAAATTCCGCAGTTCGAAAATGTTCATGATTACTACGAGTATGTAAAAGAAAGTAAAATATAACACGCCTAACACGAACGGTCGAAAAATATTATTATTAACTTTGCATCCAGATTTGTTTGTTTGTTTGTGGCTGACCAAATCTCGTGAGCATTTTTAATCCATTTATTCATACTTTGTAAACAATGTGTTTTATAAAAAAACAACCCAAAAAAATTGAATTTTTTCCTGTAAATTCTCTAATCGGGGATGCACAATGTGCAGTTTGAATAAAATCGGGTAAAAATGTTAATAAAAAAGTATACTTTAAGGCGCATATATTAAATTCTTTCGCTTGTTGCGCATGTTTTTATTTTTTGCGTTTATAGTGGGAATGTCGTTTGGTTTCGACGGTAGCCACGCGTTGAACAACATGTGTCACCTACTGTCATTTGGTCATTAGAGAATTTACATAAAAATTTTAATTTTTATGGATTGGTTTTTCGTCCGTATGTTTTTGTATGTTTGTTTGTTTGTTTGTTTGTGGCTGGCTGGCCAAATCTTGTGATCTGATTTTATTCCACTTCCTAAAATTTCTATTCTGACCCCAGTATCGAGGGCCTCTCATAGAAAAGTTTAAATTTTACTAAATACTACTAATAAAAATTCGTGATCGACTATCATTAGAGTAGAATACAAATTAGATCGCCTATTCACGGCCATTCTATATACAGTACATTCTCGATTAACGCAACTCTCGATTTGCGCAACTACTCGGTTATCGCAACACCTAAATTTTCATGATTACTGACGTGGTAATCGCAACTTTTCAAAAATTCTACCTCGATAAGTGCAACTTTTATTTCATCATATCCTCTTGTTTTTGCTTTTCCTTTGAGTTTCTCCACTTTGTCTCGGTAGTTATTCTACCGCTACTTGAGAATACCATGATTGTATCTGTTGAGTGCAACTGTCTTTTTGGTTAGTTTTATAAAGGTTTAATTTTTTGAAGAATGGGTGTTACTAAAAAAAATTGTGAAACTTTCAATGAAAAAATTAATGAGAGACAAGCATATTTTAACGCGAGCCACGAATGGGTGACTAATTTTGATAATATGATATGTTGAAAATTTGTGGCGAAAAACTTTCAAACAAACCGCAGTTTGTGGATCCATTTTTGGCCAAATTTAGAAACAAAGTCAAAGAAGTCGATTTGTCTACTAATCAAATATACCAAGCAGATGAATCCGGGTTATTCTACCGACTTATGCCAGATAAAAGTCTTGTAGGTATTAAGGAATCCTGAGCTCCTGGTCGGAAAGCAAGCAAGAGGAGAATAACGTTCCTCGCTTGCACTAACGCTCGTGGTTTGCACAAAATTAAGCTGTTCGTCATCGGCAAATCAGTACATCCACGATCTTTTAAAAATTTTGACAACAAGACTGTCGTGTACAAAGCTAAGAATGCCGAAATGCATGGATGACGTTTTTTTATGATAGCTTATTGCCAAAGGAGAACTCCCTGAATGACTTGCGTCACGGCAATAAGGTCGGCTATGCCCTTTATTTAAATAAAAAATGGAAGGAATGTAATTTACAATATATCACATTCCTCACGTTTAAAGCCGGTTTCAATTTATTTTCTTAGAATTCTCTCTGATTCATTGAAAAAGCAAAACAGAAAAAAACACGAAACGAATAATGACGCCTCCAATGCTTGAATCAATACATCATGGTCAGGAAAAAATACAAAAAAACCCTCACCAAGAAAATATTACAAATATTGAGCCTTCAAATTTCTGTAGTACCAGGCCTTAAAAACGAAAAGGGCGAAAGGAACTATCGAGCCGAAAGGCTTATCAAAATTCTGCTTTGTGGATTTTCGTAGGTTGGCCAAGTCTTCTCGAGCAAACTTCCAACACAAGCTCTTGAATAAAATCTTTTATTTGAACAATGGTTCCACAATTCCTTTTTTACTGAGGTATTAAAAACTCCAATCGATTGCTGGCCATTTTTTTACCTTTTAGGTTCTAGTTTTTCTATGAGCCATGGGTCTGCCAAAAAAGGCGCTGTTGTTCTTGATAACCTTGCCATCCCAAAGACGCTGAGTTGAAAAGTGATGACGGAATGATCGTTGTAATGTGTTTTCAGCAAATTGCACTGGTATCCTTCAACCAATGGACCAAAATTTAATAAACTTAACAAAACTGCAATATAAAAAAAGTCTACTGGCGCACTTGGTTGGAAGTGAGGGCTCAGACTTGGAAGTTCAAGTCAAAGCATTTACTCTCCGAAATGGAATTTGCCTCCGCTTACGCATGGGATGGATTGCAGGATAGCTCAATAAAGAAACGCTGGAATGTGTTGATGTCTCCTTGTAAGGATTGAAATGATGAAGATGAGCTACCTTTAAGCACAATAAGGGCTCACATTATGAATGAACCGCGATGGTAGAATCCATAACCACTTTTCTTAATATTTTTCGGAGTGAACCGATTTCTAATGACGAAATACAGGATTGAATATGAGAGACCGGAGATAACGTAAACGAAAATTGTCAAGATAAGGAATCCATTGAAAGTTTAGACGAGAGTGAAACGGAGATTGCTTCAACTTCAAAAATAAAGACTGAGAGGAGACTGAGAGTGCAAAACATTGTTTAAACTCAGCCATTCAATAGGCTGAAGAAAACTCAGCACTCATAGATCAGATACTGAATCTGCAAAATTACGAGAAATGGCTGTGTTACCTTCAAAAAGTTTTTGACTCGGTTATAGCAACAACCTCGTTCATTACAACTACCCCCGATTTCGATAATCGAGAATGCACTGTACTTAGTTTTGCACATTTGTTAGCTATTTTATTTTATATATGTAAAGTACACAAATCCAGAAAAAAGTAGAGTCAGAATCATATAATAAAAACTTTATGATTATCATCTATTCATCATATTTGGCTCTACAACTGGGGTCCTGTCCTGGTCTACCGCAAAAAATCTCTCCACCGGTCCCGAATACCAGCCGATGTCATCCAATTTACATCCCTAAACTGAGGGGACCTTGGTCTATGCCATCCTTTCAGCGCAGGCTTGGTCGGCATCGTTCTTGTGCCCCATAAATCCTACCGAGCTTTCCAAGACTTTTCGAGCAGTATCCTCTTCGCTCATGCACTCTGGGTATTCTGCCCACCGGAGCCTACCGAGATTGTCATCACGATATCAACATCGCGGTAGCGCCCGTCGATTAGTCGGTTAGCGCTGTTTTCGAATTTTCCCTGAGTCTTGTCGCTATTTTGTTTCATTTATATTTTACTTTTCTCGGGTTTTTCCAGTTGCATACGGGCACTAAGTCTTATTATTGATTCGTTTAAATTTTCCAAAAAGTTTCTCTAAAGATCACGGTTTTGTGCAGTTGCAAAGTGGACTACTAGTTTTTTTTTATTTGTCTTTGTTAGCCTAAAAGAGTCCATAACGCTTGGAAAGTTTCAAACAGAATTTACTTTAAGTTTCAAACAAAAGCACTACTTTTTAAATAAAACTTTCAGCGTTAGGTATTTTAAAAGAATGTAGGAATAATTAGTATGAATATCACATGACAAAAAATTTACTACTAGGTGAAACACAAATTTTCGTGCTTTTTTTGGTTCTTTTTGTGGATCTTTTTTAGTAAATTAAGTTTAAAAAAACTGCTTAAGTCAAATCAATCATTACAGACAAAATGTATTTTAACAGAAATCCCAATCTCTCTTAGGTCTGAATATCGTGATTTTGGCAATATAAGAAACTAACTCACCTTATCATACATGTATGCGATATACCAATCTACATCATTCCATTTATCATTCGTCTTGTGTCAATCTCTAACAACATCTAAATTAAATTTGCCAAAAAGAGAAAATTGAAAAATGTACTCAAACAAAGAAATCCGAAGAGCCAATCTTGTACGTCGCCAAATACCAAGGTAATGGTTTGTGGCTTAGTTGCGTGAGTAAAGTTGGGTAGTATGTAGAATAGAACAGCAAATTTATGAACACATGCGAGAAGCATATCTAGAATAGATTATTTATCTACTGTTGATTATTTTCTGTTTTCGAAATATCATCATACAGCAATAAGATGCATATTATGCTTCAATTACTTACATTCCTTACAGACCTCAAGGGAGCAGTAAAATGGATCGCTATGAGAAACTTAGTCGACTGGGTGAGGGATCCTATGGTGTTGTCTACAAGTGTCGTGATCGTGAAACTGGAGCATTGGTTGCGGTCAAACGTTTTGTCGAATCAGAAGATGATCCAGCTATAAGGAAAATAGCACTAAGGGAAATTCGACTGCTCAAAGTGAGTACAGAAGCCGAACACTCATACTAATATAAAAGGATGAGACTTGACATACGCATATTCAAGTACATACGAGTACACCCATTTTATGGTAGTTTTAAATTTGCTTCTTTCTGTTTGGACTTATCTTTCCATCTGCAGAATCTGAAACACCCCAACCTCGTATCACTATTGGAAGTATTCCGTCGAAAACGACGACTTCATTTGGTTTTTGAATTCTGCGAACTGACCGTCCTGCACGAACTGGAACGACATCCACAAGGATGTCCAGATAATCTGACCAAACAAATTTGCTATCAGACGCTACACGGCGTAGCCTATTGTCACAAGCAAGGATGCCTGCATCGTGACATCAAGCCAGAGAATATCCTTTTAACAGCTCAGGGTCAAGTTAAATTGTGTGATTTCGGTTTTGCTCGGATGTTAAGTGAGTGTGCAAGTGTGCACGTGTAGTCAAATGATTGTACCTGATGTCCTGATTTTACTTCATTAATACAGGTCCTGGTGAAAACTATACAGATTATGTAGCAACACGATGGTATCGGGCACCGGAACTACTTGTCGGAGATACTCAATATGGAACACCAGTCGATGTATGGGCAATTGGATGTCTGTTCGCTGAACTGGTACGGGGCGAGGCACTGTGGCCAGGACGAAGTGATGTCGATCAATTGTATTTGATTCGAAAGACACTGGGCGATTTGCTGCCACGACACATTCAAATATTCGGACAAAACGAGTATTTCAAAGTAAGTTAATTGCCACTTCACTCATATGGACTCAATTACAATCTACCCTTTTTTAACTCAAGGGAATAACACTGCCGGTTCCGCCAACGCTCGAACCGCTGGAAGATAAAATGCCAGCGAAATCATTGCAGAATCCAATGGCAATCGACTTTTTAAAGGTGAGTTGAGGTTTGCATTTTTTTATTTTTTTTTAATTAAAGGTATGGTAATATACAAAGAGGATATATCGAATGAAATCCGGAAAACTCCATACTAAAAAAATTACGATTATGTGACTGGTCGTAGATACTGGATGCATCGTCCACTTTGTTAATTAACTTTCGTTTTAATTAATCGTAATATTATTTCGATGAGTTGGAATATTTTAGAAGGTTTAGGCGGGAAGCTTAGGCCTCTAGGTTCTTAAATGATGACGAAACATGTAGTGACTAGTTAACAATTTAGTGTTTAACATTTTTTATTCTAATTTCCGCACGTGAAAAGGGACTTGCAAACTTATTATGTTAGGCTTAGCACAGCGTATGGACGTTAAGGTTTAGGGGAAATGAGGTGATGTAGTGATGAGTAAAAACAGAGCTTGGCAAAGTATTTCACATACGTGTTGAACGACTGAAGAACGAATCTGTTGACTTAACGGTACGTCCGAAGATAGGCTTGACGATGTTCTGATTTTTGATATTTCATAGTGTTAAGTTCTAATAACATAATTATATAAAAAAAAATTTTAAAAAATGTTTTTGTTGAAGCATAACTAGCCCCCTAAAAGGTAGAAAATAAGATAGGTGGTAGATCTGGAGCAACTAGAATATAAATAATCTGGATATAAATAAAAATTGCTGGAATGGTTTTAATTGAAATCTGAAATATTTGTGCCTTAAAAAAATCACATAATTTAAAAGAACTCTTTAAGTTTCCCTTAAGACCCCTCAAAACACTCTCAAGACCACCTAAACCCTCTCACAAGACTCCAATCACGACCCTCTCAAAATCCCCTCAAGGCTACCTAAGGACCTTCCCAAGACCCCACTAACGGTCCTCCGAAATCCTTCTCGGGACCTCTCTGAAGAGTACCTAAAGACTCTCTCAAGATCACCTCAAGACTCCACCTTACTACCGCCATTAATACTCCCTCAAAACCCTTCAAACCCCGCTTGAGATTTCCTTAAGACCCCCTCAAAACACTCTCAAGACCAAATAAACCCCCTCTCCAGACTACACTTAAGACTTTCTAAAAATCCCCTCAAGACCATTTTAAACCCCCTTAAGACCCCCAATAAACCCTTTTAAGACTCTACTCACACTCCTAAAATTCCCTCAGGATCGCCTCAAGACCACCTAAAGACCCCCCAAGACCCCACTAAAGATTCTCACCAAACACCCTCGGGAACCCCTTCAAGGCTTCCTAAAGACTCTCACAAGATCAATACCCCGTTAAGACCATGTTACTACCCCATCAATACTCCCTTAAGACCCCGTCAAACCCTTAAGACCACCTCAAAACAGGCTCCACCTAAAAACCCCCTTAAGGTTCCACTCACGACCCTCATAAAATTCCCTCAAGAACCCCTCAATACCACCTAAAGACTCCCTCAAGACTCCACCAAATATCCTCGAGACCCCCTGAGACTACTTTAAGACTCCCTCAAGACCCCTTAAGATTCCACTCACCAACATCCTCAAGACTACCCAAGAAAACCTCAAAGCCCTCTCAAAACCCCCCCCCCAAGACCCTGCTCAGGATTCAAGTCCCGTTTTAAACCCCTTTAGGACCCCCACAAAACCCTCTTAAGACTATACTCAAGACACTCTCAAAATCATTTCAAGACCACCTAAAGACCCACTAAAGATCTTCACAAAACCCCCTCGGGACCTCCTTCAAGACTACCTAAAGACTCCCTCAAGATCACCTCAATACCCCGTTTAGACCACGCTACTACCCCCATCAATACGCCCTCAAGACCACCTCAAACTCCTTAAAGGTTCCCTTAAGACCCACTCAAAACAGTCTCAAGACCAATTAAAAAACCCCTTAAGCTTCAACTCGAGACCCTCTTAAGACCTCCTCAATAGCTCCTTAAGACTCCCGCAATATCCTCTGAATATCCACTCAGATCTACGTCAAGACCCCTCTCAAAACCCCCTCAAGACTCCCACAAGACTACGTTACGACGCCCTTCAGGATACCACTCAAGTCTCTATCAATCTCTTCTCAAACCCCCACAAAACCCCATAAAGACCATCTAAAGATTCCCGACCCTCAAGACCTCCTTCAAGAACCCTTCAAGACCCTCTGAAGTCCACCCTCAAGACCGCCTCAAGTAACCCTTTTAATACTCCCTTAACATCAGCTCAAGACTCCCTCAAAACGATTCTAGGCCAATTCCACTAGACACAATTCCACTGGATACAATTCCACTGGCACAATTCCACTTGGCACAATTCCACTAGGCACAATTCCAATTGGCACAATTTCACTGGAAACAATTCAACTTGTCATGATAAGGCCTTCTGGTGGATCAAGAGGGGGCCTTTGGGGGGCTTTAAAGAGGGTTTTGAGTGGGATGTTGATTGGCTTTTGGGGTAGTTTTGAGTGTAACTTCGCGTTTGGAATTGTGTGTTTGCTTATCGCCAAATTTTCTGATCAACGTTTAAACCTCTTCCTAAAGCCCGATTTTATGCAATCTATCTCCGACATATGTGTATCTCCAATTATAGAATTTACATGAAACATTTATTTTCAGGTTTACTTTGTGCTATTTGTTTGTGCTTTGAGATTCCTTCAATATAAAGTTTGCGCATTGTGTTGTATGCTGGCACTCAGAGAATAAGGACAAAGGTTCATTGTTTAGGAAGCCTCTATCTGCCACTTGTAATGAAAGTTACATTGATGACTGTTGGATTTCTGATATTTGCTCTAGCTCAGCCAATACTTATTCGGAACTTACACTTAGCTACCCTGGATGACCTGAAAACCTGAAAACGACCGAGTCAAATAAAAACGACCTATTTAAAAATATATTATACAATATATATGTCTTAAATTATTATTTGTGGAAGCCCATTGCGAAATAGTACAGCTCTTCTTTTACTCATCGTAACCGAGTATCTCTTCTAAAAAAACATGGAGATCGGAAACTTCTTCCATTCCTTTGGTGTATCTCTCATATTTTACTTTTCATTTTAGACACGAGCGTGCCAACGCTAACCTATTTTACACCGTTGCTTTACTTTACTCATAACACCTTAGAGCCTACACGCTTTAAGGATAAAAATATATTCTTACGAAAAGAGATTTAGTACAATTTACAGCGTCATCTGTATATCGTTACAAGTAATATTGTATATAAAAGTATGTGGAACTTATTCATAAAAGTTTTATGTGATACTTGTACCATATATGTATATGTACCATCTTCTAATGCCCGTCTAGGAGGTGCAAATGTGATCATGTTTTCTAACAAAGTTATGGGCTGTTATGTTGTTGTTTTTTGTTGTTTTAATTTTAAAATAACATGCACTTCTAAGACTCTCTACAAAGAATATTTTTTTGTTTTATTAGAAATGCCTCGACAAGGATCCAGCCAAACGTTGGTCCTGTGAAAAACTCATCAAGCACTCGTATTTCGATGATGATTACATAGTGAAGCAACGTGAACTTGAGTGTTTGAGTACATTGGAAGCGGTCGCACACCGACAACAGCATCAGCCACAGCATCAACAGCATCAACTTCATAATCATCATCATCATCATCAGCTGCAGCAGCAACAGACTCACCAACACCTTCAGAACAACCACAATCAGCTGCAACAACAAGCCCTGCAAGCGAATCACCTTAAGAGCACACAACATCATTACCATCAGCGGGATAAATCCAAGGTTCTTAACTTTGTTAAGTTTTTTACCAAATGCGATATCAAAGTAAAAAATTACTGCTGCAATAATTTAGCCGGAAGTCCAGATGGTTTCCGGTTTTATCCCGCAAATACTTTCATAAGTTTTCTTCTGTTTTTTTTTTTTTCGTTTCCTTTTTTCATATAAACAGACTTCAAACACATCACTTCCGTTACTACCAAATACTCAGCTTCATCAGGAATATGTAAAGCTTCAACCAATCAATAAAAACACAAGTTTACTACACCGAAGCGAACATCATTTACCAACAATTTAAATGCAAGTGGATGAACAAACTTCGTTAGGATAAGGATTTAGCATTAGTTGATACAAACCATATCTTTAAAATACAATCTAATCGTATCTTTTTATAGTTATGTAAGTTACATTCTCTTAATGTATAATTTCTCTTAATAAAGTGACATAATAAACAAATATATATATATATATCTTCTTGGCGGTCATCAACCATCAGCAGAATAGGGGGAATAACGCAGAATGCTCTAGAATTTCAGGTGGCCGTAACTATCTCTGACTGGTGGAAGTGCGATCAAACCTCCGCGTGGTGGCCGCCGGTCATTTTCCGGAATGCTGGGCTAGCCCCTTCAAATCAAGGTTGGCGTGAGGCCAATAACCTCGCCCGTAAAAAAGCATTATTACGGAACCCAAAATCAGCCTCGGATACACTGATGGACGACGACGACAACGGCAATGGAAACGGCTTAATTGCTCGCGTGCGGAGCAATTTTAAAAACAAGTCTCATAAACGTTCACGCACCTACAAAGGATTCCCCAGATGATGAAAAAGAAGAATTCTTTGAATCAGTCGAACGGGAACTCCATGCCAGCCCTCAGTATGATGTAAAAATCACTCTGGGGGATATGAATGCTAAAATAGGTAGCGAGCTAGTATTCAGGCAGTACATTGGCACCAATAGCTTACACGAGAACACTAATGACAATGGACAACGAGTCATAGAGATGGCAGCAAGCAATAATTTTGTCGTTGCGAGTACAAGGTTTGCGCGTAAAAATATCCACAAAGCCACCTCTGTATCTCCTGATGGAGCCACTCACAACCAGATAGACCACGTGTTGATATATCGCCGCTACAACCCGAACGTGACGACGGTGTGAACGTACCGAGGTGCCAACGTCGACACGGACCACTATCTTGTTGATATAGTGCTCCGAGTACGGATTGCATCATCACGAAAGACTGCATCCGCGAATCAGCTTCGAGTCTACACGGCTGCCCTTCGCAATGAATAGACCAGAAACAATTACGGTCAAGAGATAGGATTCGCCCTAAATGCAGGGAGAGTAAGTCCTGTGGCTGAGATGCCAGGCGTAGAAGAGAAATGGACACGCTTTAAGAATACCGTCATTAGTACTGCTGACTCCATCTTAGGCAGTAGTCGTACAGATCGAAACGACTGGTTCGGTGACGAATGTAAGCGAGCGACTGAACGAACGAATGCTAGCGAATGTCTCATAGATCGCAGGCACACGATGATGAAAGCAGAAAGAGCTCAGAAGATATGAAAAAGCAGTTCACCGACGAAAGAAAGCAGCCTGGGAGAATAATCTCATCCGTGAACTAGAACAGTACAGAGAGCAAGAACCGCACCAGGCGCGGAAGTTCTACCACGGTATGACGCAATATACATTGCGTTGCACTATACTGCAAGGACAAAGAGGGTAATCTGATCGCCGATCTTAAAGGCATTTTAGAGCGATAGGAAGAGCAATTTCATGAGTTGCTAAATGAACAGTTAACTGAGGAATTGGAGGCTCCACCAATGACCGAAGATCATACTATGCTGCTAAGCATAGACGAAGTTATCAAAGCGATAAATCGCCTCAAAAATAATAAGTCCCGGGATCTGGGAGCCCAGTGGAACTGATAAAAATAGGAGAACCCACATTACACCAAGCAATTCATGAAATAATAGTACAAGTATGGGAGGAAGAAGCGATACCAGAAAACTGGCAAAGAATTGCGTAGACCAGGACACCCAGAGTTTAGGGATGCCAAACTGGATGACATCGGCTCGAAATCTGGACCGGTGGAGAGACTTTTTGCGGGAGGCCAGGACCGGGCCCAGGTTGTAGAGCCAAATATGATAATGATATATATCTTCTTACACTCTTAATTATAGTTACGTTGTGCCTACTCGGTGGAAATATATGTTATAAAGCCTGGTTCAAGAGTAACTTCAGCCTGATAAAGGCCGACTAAAATTGGTTGAAACATCCCAAGATGTTCATGAATCGATTCCTAATCGTGATAAAGTAAATGCGTGTACATGTTCCCATTTATCAGGTGTGGTAAATTTGTGCTTGTGTACCATAGCTGTGCCTACTTGGCAGATATACGCGAACGATGTCTCTCCGCGATCACCGATCGTCGTTTGAGTGTCAAGGATGGGATGTCAGTGTCGGTGGTGCAGTAATTAAAATTTTTTTCCTCCCACTCGGAGGAAACTGGGTTCAATTCCCGGCACGTCCAAAAAACGAACGAATTTTTTCTCAATACACTGATCGTCTATATTACAAGTACACATGATACAATGCTATACATGTTATATTAAGTTGCCGTATACTGCTATATATTCACATGTACGGTTGAAGTAATCGAGATGCGTAGAGTCAACAATGTGAGCTTATATGAGCACAATATTGTGAACTCCTCCACCCACCACAATTTTTCCTTCTTCTATTCAAGTACAATATCGTTTCTGATCACTGCCTTTGTTTGTCTTTCTTCGTATTGGTGAGTCTCTAACATTTCCGCAATTTTATGCCACAGTTTATTGAATTACCTTCAAACTTTCGGATATTTCGCGGGTTATTACATTTTTTCCCTGTGTCGTGCTCACTGAGATGTCAATAAATTGCTGTTTTATATCTCACATGTTCTATACTATACATGGAATAGAACTATTTTAGAATATTTGGAACATAAACGTAGGAAAAACTAGAATTGGATTAAGACTTTTGTTACTACCCTTATTTGAAGCAAAAACTTTCCAGTATGTATAGGTATTGATTTACCAAATCAGAGAACGCGTCTAAAAGTAGTACATGCAGGAACGTGATAGAGTTTTGGTACGTGACAAAGCACTTTTAAGAGCTAAACAATTAATCGAAATGCAAACTTAAAATTAAAGTCGTTTACAGATAGAAAAGTGACGACTTCAATGTGCTTCTTACAATCCGACTTTGATACAAACGCACGAATTTCATCCGACCACTATAAGATAAACATATTGACATAAGTAAAAGCAAATTACTTGGTTATAACACACACACACAGACGGGGCAAACTACATCAATACTCTCCTCTTTGTTGTCAGCAAATACCCAGACGATATGCTGACAACAATTTAAAGTTAAAATAAACATCTCTCGAATAATGGCAACAGTTGGCCGAGATGATGAAATTCAAGTCAATGCAATCGTTTTGGAATTAAATCCGTTTGCAAAACCAAACCAAAATACAATGCAATTCCGAGATTCAACTGATGGCTAAAGGAATAGTTGGAGAACTCAATTGCAGCATATCCGAATAAACATGTACAAACGTTCGACGGCGATCATGACGATGAAGTTTGAGTTGAATACCAATTTCACAGACAAAAAAAATAAGCTCCGATGCCAGTCAGACAGCCAGCATAGTGAAGTGTAATACGGTGTATGGCTTGGTAACGAAGCAAATTTCCAAGTAACCTAAGCTCATGCGAATAAGTGAATCACTTGCAATTGACTGGTTGTTTCCTAAGAAAAAAAAGATAAAAAACAAATCGAAATCGAACGAAATGTGCTCATCATGTTATACAAAGGAGTATATTTTACTTGTATGCAGAGAAGTATTTCTGTTAATATAGCGTAGTGACCAAGAGGAGTCGACCGGTCAGTATTCAAGGATTTGGTCAAGAAATTTCTTCTTTTGTGGCAGTAGGACCGAAAAAAAATCGAGCTTCAAGCCGATTTCTCTAAATTTAGTAAGCATAAATACATCCTGGTCTACACTTAAGTTTCAGCGAACACTGTTACTCTGTCCTGTGCTATAAATTCAACTGCAAAGGTTTATATTCTTTCATCTCACCTGTGTTTTAGAAAAATTTTGAATTCAATACGGTAGCTTTTATATTTTCATAGGCGGACTTAAACACAATAAACAGATGATGTAATGAGTTTTTAAATCATTATGCCTTGATAATTGTTGCGCCTTTTGATACCCTTTCCATCAGGAATTAATTGGTATCATGATAAATTCTTATAATTTCCTTACATCGGCTACCTGTCCAGTCTTTATATTCAACTAAAATTAAATTTAGCCATCATCATTGCATCTACCATAGTTTAATTTATTCTTTAAGCGACACGTTGCAGTTCAATGAGGAGTAAATTCCCCAACTAATTTAATAAGCAATTCAACCACTGTTTAAGAGGTACTAGAAAATTGTATGCAATATAATTATCATAAAACAAAGGTCTAATTAAATGTAATTCAAGAAATCTTTGCTAATTACGATTTAGTGAATTCATTTGAAAATCTGCTCGTGCCTTTAGGAGATTTCCTTTTCAGATTTCAATCAAATCCCTGAAAAATATTCTCTTGAAGAAAAGGTACCTATATTTATTTTTGGCCATTTTCCAAAACGCTAAGTTCATCCTTCTGGCTATGGATATTTACACTTTCCACTTCATGCAGAACAGTACTCGTAGACATAAGCTTCAAATCCAAAGATAAAACCTTGCGCTACTCCTCATTTTCATTTGATTTTGCTCCTCCGTATTCCCCTACTTCGTTTGCCAAGTCACTTGTCGAAAATTATACGACGGACGGTAGTACATAGTTGATGGGAGAACACCTCTGAAGCGTTATACACGGGACATCGTCGTACATCTCCGTTAATAAGCCACTCGGGATAAAGGGCTTTTTTGAATGAATTATGCATCGTGACTACGTGAAGGATTTTTCTTCTTGTAGGTACTCTTTACGAATAATGAAAGTCGAAAAACGGATTATATTCATAATGATACAGACTGGAAAGGAATTCGCCAAGAGTATAAGGGATGGTGTCTTTTTATGGTACGACTATGAATTTACACTCTGGAGTGGGGTGACTTGAGAATTACGACGCCACTTAGCAATCCGTGTAAAAGAATTTAATACACATAATTACCTGAGAAATGGTATTAACGATTGCAACTGCTGTCTGATTGCTTTCAGTCCCGCGGCAAATGAACGCAAAACGGACGGTATTAAATGTTTCTGTCAAACTTTAAATGTGAAGGGGTAATAATTAGTTTGGTTAAGCAATCGTTTAAACTTTGTGTATAACCAAAATAATATAATTTACCCATATTGCAATAATAGCAGTAGTATCAATTCCTAACCAATTTAGTTACACTTGCAAATGCTTTCTCTGCAAATGCAACCAAAACAACTTCTCACATCGAAAGAACTATCGCATGAAAAATGACAGGACACCTTAAATTTCTTCTTATAAATTAATGTACCAAAATATCGCTCAGAAAGTGCAAAACCCACAATTTCGTTTACCCATTGAGCCAATTTCCACTGGAAAATAAGTTTGGAAGATGATTAATCTTGAAACTCTCGAAATCCTTAGTGACCGGCAGTACGGATTTTGTGCGCAACGTCCTAATGTTGCAATTATGTTGCTAGTTAATACATTACATCTGCATAATTGACTGGTGATAAAAAAAAATTAAATAAATGACTTGATCGATCGGCATATCTGAGCGATGCGTATGTCGTAGCATTGCGTAAATCGTAGCAATTCGTACAGCACTAAGGTTATCACTATTAAACCGCTAAGGTAAGAGTTTAGAAAGAACAGTAGCATCTAGTACCAAGGTTATTACCCTTTAACCACTAAATTGTAAATCTGTTTTACATTCTGAAACTCTTTTCCAGAAAAAGTGACTATTTTCTAGGCTCCTTGTTCTTTTATATTTTTTTTAATTTCTTTGTCAACGTGGTGTCATCGGCCGGAAAAATATCGTATATACAGCGTATTGGCGCTACTATACCGTTGCACGTGTGCACATGCACATGGCCCGTTGATGAGGAGCCGTGAAATTTGAACCGACAAAAATTATTGGAGATCCTTATTGTGGAATTTTTTTTAAATTTTGTTTTTTGAAAGAAAGTATTGAAAAATATAAAAAAGTTTCTGTTTCACATTTTTCACCGATTATTCAAATTAAAATAGTAAAATTAATTGGTGATAAAACTAGAAACGAAATCATATCCAGAATTAAACAAATAAATGTAAAAAAAACTATATATACATCAAAACATGCCACACAGTCGTTTTATTTTTAGTAATAATCGCCAAAATATCTGTTTTTGAGGTCGAGGTTATTTCAAAGAATTTTCTCTTTTCCACGCTTCACACGCGCCACACGTGACTTGAGACACGCGTTAAAAACGGGATATAAAAATTGGCCCCTGATATTGAGCAGCACACAATTTCAGCTTTCTGGGTCGTTCGAAAGATATTTAAAAAGCGCTGAATAAACCAGAAAAGGGCAGGATTTTAAACCATCATTCGTGCCACACACACACGAAACGTGACATGCGTCAAACGGAATACAAAAATGCTATTTTGGACTAAGATACTGACAAAATTTCAACTCTCGTCGTGTGGAAGTGGGTTAAAAAGGACCTCAAAAAGTCGAAAACAAAACAAATTTCAACACACCACAAGCGCCACACGTGACACGCTTCATACTCCGACTATAAAAATGCTATCGGGCCCTAGGGTACAAAAATACAAATTTTGTAAAAAAAAAAAAAGTACCCAATTTTCCTCAAATTTTATACGCATGTGTATGTCCAATTGACAACATGTTTTTCTAAAAATTTGGAAATGATCGGGCCCCGGGGTCAGTTGGCACTCATAAAAATTTTGTATAAAAAAGTACCCGATTTTCTTCAAATTTTATACGCATGTGTGTCTCCAATGGACAACATCTTTTTGTAAAAATGTGGTTGTGCGCGGGGCCTGTCCGGGGCTAACCATACAAATTTTGTTAAAAAATGTACCCGATTTTCTTCAAATTCTATACCCATTTTAAGTGTATATCCGATGGACAACACTTTTTGTAAAAAATTTGGCGCGATCGGACCCCGGTGTCGGAAAACCCCATTAAAATTTTAAAAAATGTACCCACATTTTTTCAAATTTTATACGCGAGTGTATCTCAGACGGACAACATTTTTTGTAAAAAATTTGGCGTGAACGGACCCCAGTGTCGGAAATCACCATTAAAATTTGAAAAAATTTACCTGATTTTCATTTTCAAATTTTCTACACACATGTTTAATCCTATGGACAACGCATTTTGTAAAAATTGGGAAGTGGTCCCACGGCCGAGGGGCTTTCATATAAACTTTTTAAAATTAGTCCGATTTTCTTTAAATTGTAATATCTCCGATGGAAACACTTTTTGTAAAAAAAAATTTGGAGTGATCAGAATAAGGCGCTCCCAATTTTTTTTTTAAATGTTACCCGATTTTATTCAAACTTTGCCCATTGTGTATCAATTATAGAATTCACACGAAAAATTTTAGTATTTATTAGTGTTTTTTTTTCATTTTCTTTTTTGAATAATTTTATTGGCGAAAGAAATAAAAGACCTAACATTTTATCAAAGGTTAGTCCAGTTTCATTTACATGTTTTTTTTTCGATTTAGCCTAGTTTTTATTACCAATCATAACCAATTACATTGTTACTCTTTTTTCTGCCGGCACCAACTAGTTCAGACCAATGCCAATTATTAAACTCCGATGATTGTTTCTCCAATTTATTATGTTCGACATTGTTGGCAGGAATGACCGAAATTATTTGATGCTTTTTTCCATCGACCAATAGTTTGTTTTTCGTTTCGTTTTTAGTCGGCGATACAAAAACGTTGACCTTCTCAACACTTTCACTAACATGGCCGTAGTTAGGATATGTCTCGGTATTGTAAAGTGATGACTCATCATTGCTGTCGAAAGGTGCTAGTGGATCATCACCGTAAAGTTCCTTATAACGACTAGTCTTCACAAGATTAATAATTTGAAAGAACGCCACAGCCGTCGTCCAATTATAGCCAACACAAACTGCAAATTATTGGTCAGTTGGAGAACGGAAATCTTTGGATTTAAACTCACTTACGTATGATAAAACATCCTGTGATAGTGAGCACAATCAAAATACCCAAATTAAAAACTCTCTTAAGAGCAATCATAAAGATAATGTGCCAGGTGATTAGAGACAACACACGAAAAAATTCGGTCAAAATAAAAGGTATTAGGAACCATTTGTAGAGCTAAGAAAAGTTTTTATTAGTTCCAGGTAATTTCAAAATTACGATCATTAATAACTTATGAAGAAGATTAACCTTGACTGCTCCGATGATGGCTAACGAGCACCATATGCAGTGCGACACTAAGAAGATGTTCAGCGCTATCATGAAGTTTTCAGGCTCTTTTAAGGTAAATGGAAATCTTTGTAACTTTGACAAGGATATTTTCGCCCGCACGCCATACATACCTTTCGAATACCAATCGTTAATTTTCTTTACAAACATATTTTCATTAAGTTCTTCGTTCTGATCAATTAAATTAACAACCGGCTGAAACGTGGAACTGCCGTAGGCGGCAAACAGAGACACAGGAATAATAATTTGAATCTGGAATTGATTTAAGCAATTTAACGATAACCGAATCGATTCGTGAAGATAAATATTGACTGAGCAAACCATCGTTAAAGCGCCAACAACCATAACTCCCAAGCGGACCGAGCAACAAAAGAAATATGTTTGCATCAACACCATTGTTACAGAACGGAAAGTGCGGTAATAAAGTCGAAGCAGCGAAACGAAAAGCACGAATTCCAAAACGAAACTGTCCGTTCGGATGGAAGAATCTGTTTTATTGTCTATATACCTCTAGACTGGTCAGGAATTTTGTTTTTTAACGATAACATCTGAGAACACAACATATCCATTACATATTCGTCGATTATTATAGTGTCCGCTCGACCGTCAATCAAAATACATATAGTGTTGCGATTGACTGAGGATATTGTTTGCGGTTTCTTCTCATTTGTAACAAGTCTAGTAAATAATATACTATGTGCTTTTAAAGTAGACCAAACTTACATAACTTTGTCCTTGAGGCAGTTTTGTCTTTTGAAATACGTGCATTGTAAGGATCATTTGATTATGACGTTATACTTTGATATTGAATGGAAATTGATTTTGACCATATACTCGTATTGTATATATTATGTTGAACGATTGAAGTTATGCGCCAACGTTTAGGAATGTTAAGTTTTTCTAAAAACTTTTATTTAACTTGACTTTTTGTCTGCATTTTCGACCACTTTGAGTTCATTTTTAACCACCTTCCACACGACCTATTTTAGAGCTGAAATATTGTGCGTGTGTAAGTCCAAAATAGCATTTTTATATTCCGAGTATGATGCGTGTCGCGTGTGGCGCGTGTGATGGGTTGAAATTTCTTTTTCCGACTTATTTGAGGTAATTTTTAACCAACTTCCACACGACCTAGAGTGCTGAAATTTTATGAGTGTCTAAGTCCAAAATAGCATTTTTTATATTCCGAGTATGACGCGTGTCGCGTGTGACACGTGTGATGGTTTGAAATTTTTGTTTCGACTTCTTTGAGATCCTTTTAAACCACCTTCCACACGACCTAGAGAGTTGAAATTTTGTAAGTATCTAAGTCCAAAATAGCATTTTTCATATTCCACGTATGACGTGTGTCACGTTTTGCGTGTGACACGTGTGATGGTTCTAAGTCGCACCATTTCTCGTTATTTTAGGTCTTTTTAACAATCTTTCGCACGACATAGAGGGCGGCTCACTGTCTGGGGCCCATTTTGATATCCCGCTTATGACAGGTGTCGCAAGACGCGAGTGGCGCGTGTGACGGTTTGAAATTTTTGTTTTTTTCGACTTCTTTGAGTCTGTGAGTATCTAATTCAAAATTAGCATTTTTTATTTTCCACATATGACGCGTGTCACGTTTCGCGTGTGAAACGTGTGATGGTTTGAAATCGCGCCATTTTCTCATTCTTTTTTAATCACCTTTTGCACAACCTATAGGACTGAAATAGTATGAGCGGCTCAATGTCAGGGGCCCATTTTGATATCCCGCTTTTGATGTGTGTCGCGAGTCGCGTGTGGCGCGTGTGAAGCGTGGAAAAAAGAAAATTCTTTGAAATAGCCTCGACCTCAAAAACAGATATTTTGGCGATTATTACCATATAATGGCAAATACTTAAAGGGATGGTTCCTTGGTTAATTCCGTGAAAAAATCGTATGCGAGGGGGGGGGGTCTATTTTCACCGCCCGTGGTGTAGGTACGTAGCGTTTTAATGCGAAGAGATGTACTTTTGACCTTACATCATTTCACACCATGTAACTTTTGAACACTTCTAGCTACAAGGTCACTGTTGGTCTTTTTTGGAAAAGAATTAAAGTAAATAAGTATGTAGTTTCTTTAATATATTTTACATTAGGCAACTAGCGAATTTTTTAATTATTAGTGTAAATGAAATCGGTTGGACACATTCTTTCTTTATAAGTGAAAAATTAGTTTTTTTGATGGTCTTTTGGAGGATGGGGGTCTTTTGAGTGCCTTTTGGGGGTCTATTTGTGTCTTTTGGGAGACTCTTGGTGATGTTTTGGGCGGTCTTTTAGGAGTCTTTTGAAGGGTCTTTTGGTGGTCTCTTAAGGATATTTTGAAGGTCTTTTGGGTGGTCTTTTGGGATTGTTTCAGGCGTTTTTTTTGTGATTTTAGGGCCTCTTTTTGAGGTCTTTTGTGGGTCTTTTGTGAGGTCTTTTTGAGTGTCTTTCGAGGTTCTTTTAGGAGTATTTTGAATATCTTTTGACGGTCTTAATACTTCAAGAATATTTTATCAGCAAAAGTCTTTGTCTTATTAATTTAGACGTAATATCGGCCACAACGCCAAAAAAGTTTCACTTCAACTGCGCATAAAGCTTACACACACTAATTTTCTTTTTGGGCTGAAATACAACAAGCAGTCATTGCCACATAAACCAAAGATTAAGTTAGTAAGTTGGTTATTTGTTCTTATTTTCATTAATTCATTTAAAAGATAACAAAACTAAATATAATAAGTATATTGCATCGAAAAATAAATATATAAATAAATAAATAAATATACAAGAATGACAATTCTGTCGTCTGTCGGTGGTTTGACTTTAAATAAAAGGTAATGCAAATTATTTTAATTTTTTATTTAGTTTTATTTATTTATTTATTTTCATTTAGTATTTAAACTATTTCCTCCTCCATTTTTCATCCTTGCCAAAGTATGCTGCCTGAATTTTTTCAGAACTTGATATATATCTAATAAAATAAGTGCTTCAAATCTTAAGTTTCATTTTTATTGCACAACAAACAAAGTTTTGAAGCATTTCTGGTTAACCTGGTTGGGTTTAGTCCAATTATATCACAGCGAGCCAGAAAAATCCAAGATATCTCCTGTTGCGTTTTACAGTCTGAAAAGCATAAATGTCCTCCTGTGTGATTTAAGTTTTCGTAAAATCTATCTGTTTCTAATGCTAGGTGTATTCTTTTTTGGTAACATGAATATCTTAAATACTTTAGTATTTCTTTTCTTTTTTGTTCATTGCATATCTTTGCTCAAATCGTAATCACCACCTCAAGTTACATTCTTCTCCTAGTTGGTTAAGTTCTTTCTTTACCCGAAAAATATTTCTTGTTAAAACTTTTCTCACCAGTTTATAAGGTCATCCTTGATTATTATAGCCAAATAATGATGTGTAAGTCCAGTGTGTATATGTGGTTATCTTCTTATCCAGCCTCAAGTATTATGACATACGCATGTGTCCAACTAGGTAGTTTTTTTTCAAGAATCGCTGTAGTGTCTACTTCATAAAGGAAGGAATAAGCCCACCATACGTCTCAATTAAACCAAAGAGTTGTTATCGACTAAGATTTTTACATGGTTTTATATCATGTCTTGGTGCATTCATCGTCATATTAGGCTCTACAACCGGAGCCCGATCCTGGCCTCCGATTCGATGTCATCCAGTTTGGCATTCCTAAGCTATAGGCTTCCTGGTCAAGCGTAGGCTTGGCGTGTCTCGCTGCCGTGTTCCTTAAATTCCACCGATCAGGGTTTCCGAGCAGGAATCTCTTCGCTTATGAAGCTAGGTGTCCTTCCCACCGAAGCTTATTGGGCCTAATTCTCTGCACGATATCGCGGTAACGCTGGTAGATATCATCTTAATAGAGTCTTCGAAATCGTCCTTTCTTATATACGGGTTCAACTATCTTTTAAACCAGAAAATGGTATGTTATGGCTAAATTTCTTAAATTGAGACTTGACAGACTGAATTAGGCTTTGTTGGCTTCAAGCAACTGTGTTCGATTCTGTTAGCGGCTGCTACAACTGTCCCGAGAAAGTTAGAGGGTTGCACTACTGCAAATTCCATTACCTTGATTGATCGACTCATGTTGGATCTTGGACATAGTGACAATGCACTTTTTTTGCTTTCATTTATGTGCAGGCCTAGATTTCGTGCCACCCGCCCAATTGGGATGAATAAATTTTTTGTACATCTATTGGTTTCTACCAATGTCAATATCGCCTGCGTAAGCCATCATTTGGATGAAGTTATAGAGGATTGTTTCTCCCGCCGTTACATCAATATCTCGTATCACTTTCTTAAATACCATGTTCAAGAAGACGAATGCCACTTGATCCCAATTTTGGAGCCCGTAATAATTATTCAATGGGCTTGATAGTGATCCAGGTATTTTTACTTAGCTTATAACATTAGTGATGGCGATGTCAGTTTATTTGCGATGCCGAAAAGTGTTCTATTCTGGCAGCTTTAAATAGATGATTTAGTGAGTTTTGGAATTCTTGATTTGTTTTCATCGACTGCCTAAGGATGGACATCTATTTAGTTGTTGTTGTTGTTGTTTAGCTGTTGTTGTTAATGAAAGTGTTTTGTGAACATTTAAAATTATCCCCAATATAAATTGTGAACTTGTGCCATTTTTAAATTCTCTATTAACTTCGCGTGCCCGTGGCTGCCTGGCTGGCTGCCTGGCTCGTAGCAGAATCTTGTGATCAATTTTTAACACCCTTTCTAAAGCCCGATTTTATTCAAACTTTGCACACATGTGTATTTCCCATGACAATACTTGCTATTAAAACTTGGGGCCCCTCTGGGGCCTTCTTACAAAACTTTGTGTAAAAATTTGAAAGTGATCGGGCCCCGGGGTACAATTTTTATAAAAAAAACAAGTACCCGATTGTCTTCAAATTTTATACGCATGTGTATATCCAAAGAACAACACTTTTAATAAAAATTTAGAAGTGATCGGGCCCCGGAGTCGGGGCGCGCCCATTCAAATTTTGTAAAAATCACCCGATTTTCTTCAAATTTTATTCGTACCTCTGATGGACAACGCCAGTAGCCCCATTTACGAGGGGCTTCAATATAAATTTTGAAAAATTAGCCCAAGTTTCTTTAAATTTTATACACATGTGTATTTGCGATGGAAAAATGTTGGAGTTATCAGGATAAAGGGGCTCCCAAATTTTGTTCTTAAAATACCCGATTTTATTCACACTTTGCACATTGTGTATTAATTAGAGAATTTACACGAAAAATTTAAATTTTTATTGGTTGTTTTTATTACTGTCTGCTTATTAAAGCTGTTATTTGTAAATTAATAAACTTGAGTTGTGTTTTATTTGCAAAATCCTTTACGAACTCGAAAGACTTAATTTCGTAAGAATGTAATAATCGTTGTGAAGACCACAAAACTGTCCGCCAGAGATTTTAAAAACACCTTAAAAAATAAATTAAACACTATATTCATAAAATGCAGCCAACTTTAAGCAATATATATATATATATATATATATCATCAAATTTGGCTCTACAACCGGGGTCCGGTCCTGGCCTCCTGCAAAAAGTCTCTCCACCGGTCCCGATTTCGAGCCGATATCATCCAGTTTGGCATCCCTAAACTCTGGGTGTCCTGGTCTACGCCATCCTTCCAGCGTAGGCTTGGCCGGCCTCTCTGTCGTGTTCCATAAATCCTACCGCAAAGGACTTTCCGAGCCGAGAAGGATCCTCTTCACTCATGCGAGCTAGGTGTCCTGCCCACCGGAGCCTAACGAGCTTAATTTTCTTCACGATGTCGACATCGCGGTAGCGCTCGTAGATCTCATCATTATAGAGTCTCCGGAATCGTCCTTCCTCACATACGGGGCCAACAATTCTCCGTAAGACTTTTCTCTCGAACGCGGCTAAGCTTTTTGCTAAGCACCCAAGTCTCGGATCCATATCTAAGTACTGGTATGACCATTGTCTTATATATCAGCAACTTGTATCTTATGGGTAAGTTCCTGGATTTGAAGAGGCTTGACAGACTATAGTAGGTTTTGTTGGCTTTAAGCCAGCATTCTTACGAAAAGTAGTTAGTAGAAGATGTCACCATGGGAGTATAAATGGAATTGGACGTTCTCCTATTAACACAACAAGAATTAGCCTAGACTCGCACCGTACAAAAATATACACTGAATTAGAGTTAATAATTGTATACTTTAAACATTTAGTAGCAGTAGTTGACAGATTACACCATTACGTACTGGTGTGCCAAATATGTAGTCAAACCGGTTAGTCTGGTTTGTCCAGTTTGTGTTTACAAGATTGCACATGGAGTTTTTTTTGGAAGATGACTCATTACATATGAGTATGATTAGTTTTAGATAAGGGAATTTGCCACAATGTTCTGGTCTTTGGTCGATATTTCTTTATATAAGATTGGAAACGTCTGGAAACTTTTTAATAGGTATAAAAAGGCGGAGTTTTGCCGCAGAGATTCATTTTTTAGAATTCAACCATTCAGGTTAAAAAAAGTACTGACAATAAGTTCGAAGTACCAGATACATGAATAGTAGTACAGGTCCTATAAGTGTTTTTGTGTGCATTTAAAAGTTATCCAGTACAAAATTGTGAACTGTTTTAATTTTTTGCTTATGATTAATTAAAATTTTTGTTTGTAACTTAATAAACTTGTTTTGTGTTTTATTTGCAAAATCCTTTACGAACTCGAAAGCCCAAATTCCCTAACAATATGTTTTACAAAATTATTTATTTACATGATGCACAAGTTATAAATAAAGGATCGGTTTTAATAATAAATATTTCTAAAGAAAGGAAAAAGCCAATCAATTTCTCGTTGATCCATACAAAATATTTAATTGTCGCACAAACTCAGTGCGAGCTTTAGACACCACGTCATTTCGTCTGGCTTGAGTCTCAGAATCAACTGCATGATAAACCTTAATGCCTGGCCGATGTACAAGAAATGCTTTGTCCAAAATGTGAAACTCATAATCCAGCATTGAAAGCAGATCAGCCTAAATAATCGTGGCAAGATGACATGAAAAACCAATAACAATATACTCGAAAGTGCTACATACTAAAATCCTTTTGTCGTATTGCCCTTCCCATGTGAAACGCTCATCGAATAATGGTTCATATTTTGTAGTCACGTAAAAAGGCTCCCACGCCGCGTAATTCTCATTACGTTTCGCGATTTTAAAGACTGACATAGAGTCCTGCTCTGGTTTCAATATCCACAGGTCCAAATCTGGAATGGCATGACATTGCATGCAAATATCACGATGAAATGGAATGATAATCTGCTTTTGAAACAGGTCCTGAAGTTGTGTTTTATTCACAGGCAGCGAATATCCTTTTTCGATTTCAAAAACTGCAAGTGGAAAAACTCTGTAAAAAAAAATTTAAGTGTAAAACGACGAACTGATTAAAGTACTGTTTGGTAGAGCTCACCTTGGTTGCTGTACAGCATACGTATTGGAAAGCCCTTTGACCATTTGCAAAAATTGAGGTACAAAATTTAAACTTGGATACAATTCAATGTCTGACGGAAAAATGTAATAACTTTGAGCCTGCAGGCGGGCAATATTTCGGGCAAGATTGATCGCATAAGTTAAATTATTTCGGTGTCTATAAGTTGGTTCCGAATTTAATGATTTTCTATTGTATGGTGGTGAAACTGTGCAATCAATTATATTGGCGGTAAAAATTTCCTGTTGAGTTTTCGGAATATAGCTGGGTAAATGATCGTCCGGGAAAAAGATGTGGAATGTTACCAAATCTGTTATAAGTTGCCGCTGTTTTGAACACATACGTAGATAGCGTATTGAGTCAAGTGTTTGATTAAAGTCTGATCCCGGAGCGAATAGTGCTATGCTTATAGGCGCTTGCCATCTGTAATTGTAAGTAAGAATTTAGTACCCATCATAAATGGATAGATGAATCGAGTTTGTGCTTAAAGTCTCCAACAAAATGCCTTAAGTTTATTTCCTGACGATGATGACGATGAAATAAAAAAAAACAACCCATAAAAATTAAAATTTTTCTTGTAAATTCTCTAATCGGGGATACACACACACACACACACACACACTGCGTGCTCGTTTTGTGGCAAAATCATTCACAAATGACGCAGCGGCAGCGAACAGCGCTGCTCACAAAGCACAGAGCTCAGACTTTGCCGTGATCTGATGCGATATAGCGATATTTAAAAATTGTATATTGGGGTCCCCAAGGGGCTGATCGCTCCAAATTTTTACAAAAAGTGTTTTCCATCGAAGACACACATGTGTACAAAATTTAAAGAAAATCGGGTAAATTTTGTAAAATATTTGTATGGGAGCCCCCCGACCCCGCGGCCCGAGTGGCCTCAAATTTTAATAGAAAGTGTTGTCTTGGGAGATATACATGTGTGCAAAATAAAAAATATTCAATAAAATCGGGCTGTAGGAAGTGGGTTAAAAATTGATCACAAGATTTGGCCAGCCAGCCAGCCAGTCAGCCAGCCAGCCAGCCAGCCAGCCAGCCAGCCAGCCAGCCAGCCAGCCACGGGCAAGTGAAGTTAATATAGAGAATTTAAAAAGGCACTTACTATCTCCCAATTACTATATTTTAATTATTACTTTTAATGCATAAAGTAATGTCAACCAAGGAGCCAAGATATCTTTTTGAAAAACTAACGTTTTTTTTCACTACATCGAAGTAAAGTTCTTGTTCATCCTCGCTTCACATTCCTATGTACTCAGTCAGTTCTTTGTCACTTGCTTGTGGATTTTAGACTTCAGATGGAAAAACACTTTTCCGCTTTTCCTCCTGTGGCTAACTAGATGCCTCCTTCCTATCCTTTCTCTAAATTTTCTTTCTAAATCTTTTCTAATAAATGTATAGTGAAATTAACAAATCTCAATTGAACATTGGCTATCATAAATATAAATACACAATACAAAGCCTTTTTAAATTCTCTAAATTAACTTCTGTTCGACATACATATGTCTGGCTGGCTGGTGGAATCTTGTGATCAATTTTTAATTCATTTCCCTTTAGATTTTATTGAAACTTTTTATTGATATATTATATTATTTGGAAGTGATCGTGCCCAGGGTCGAGGGCTCCTTTATAAATTTTTTAAAAATAACCCGATTTTCTTCAAATTTTGTACACAAATGCATCTCCAATGACAACACTTTTTGTAGATATTTCCAGCACCTTCCATATATTTTTTTTTAAATTAGCCGGACTTTATTCAAACTTTGCACAATTTGTATCTCCGATTAGAGAATTTGATCAAAAATTTAAATTTTTATGGACTGTTTTTTTTTTGTTCTAATCAACTAGTTTTTTATTTTGTTATATTTTTTCCTTTAATATTATACTTTATTCTCTTTAATTCATAAGCTGATGAAATAAGTTAAGATTCTAAAAGATATTAAATCGTATTCTGGTAGTGGTTTCAATAAAATCGAAGTCAAAAAATTTAAATCTGGGCGTAAACACACAGAAACTACTCATATTGCAGTGATTGTTTGCACATAATACGATGTCCAAAAACTACTCCTACTTTTAATATCGAAATTATTTTATAATTTCTTTATTATTTGTTAATAAATAAACTTATGTTTCATCTCGTGCACCAAAGACATCTACGTACTAGTACGGCCATTTCACTTTTGTGCTGCTTTGAAGTGTAATGACCGAAAAAAAAATCCGGGTGAAATTACGAACTATAAATTCTGGGAGTCGGTAGTGCGACTCAATGTAGGGAGGGATCATTGGTTTTGGGGGCAGTGGCTTGATGTCCTTGGGCGAGTGACCAGTTGGGTGGGGGGCAGTAATGGTGAGGGCAGCCGGGCAACGCCTGCTTCTTCAGATTATCTAGAAAATTATTGGACCGATTTTGATGATTGTACAGGTTTTTCCCTAAAAATATAGGCCACTCTTTTGTCGTCAGCGATTGGTGGTAGTATAGTGAGGGGATTGAGTGGGGTAGATTACTGGTTGGGTAGTCAGTGGCTTGTTGGTATGAGTGTGGTGGAGGCATCCGAGCACCGCCGCGTATTTCAGCTAGTTCCTAACTTGAATCGCATACCTTCACTTTTCGTTGCGATGCACTGTATCAATAATCCTTTTGCGTAAAAAGACCACAAAATTATAAAATAAACTAGATAGTAGATTTTGTAGATTTTAGTTAGTTAGTTAGTTAGATTTTTATTTGAAAGATAATTTTAGAACATTGAAGACTTAATCTTCTGCTTATATAAACTAATTGCCTTTGTCCCTTTATAACGCACGCAGACACAATTGTAATTTTAAAACTGTCATGAAATATGATCAGTATACAAATTCAGTGTATCATAAACATGTAACAGAGACATAAACCTTAATAGCAGCTCTATCAATGATTCTCAAACGTTTTTCAGTGATTCTCAAACTTTCAAGTAAAAATTAAGTAACATTTTATTTACAAGATAATTGGCATTAATTTGCTTAACGGGCTGCGGACATAACCGGCCCTGCCCCCACGTAACTCACCATCACCCAACTGATCACCCGCCCACTTATCACACCCAACTGACTACCAACCCAGTGATCTCTCATCCTCCACCCCTACACTGACCTCTTCCCCTAACCCCTCCTACACTCACCATTACCCCGCACCATAAAATTGTAGCCTATAACCTTCGGGTCAAAAATCTCTGTACAATGGTGAAATTTTGATCAAAATCGGTCCAGTATTTATTTAGATTAGCTAAAATAAGAGGCGCTGCCCTCCCACTGCCCTAACCAAACTGATCCTAACGCAACGACCACCACCATTCCACTGACCTCATACCAACTGACTGCCTTCCCATACTGACCCTAGCCACTGAGCCCCAAAAACTTCACACCTACCAACCCACCACTGACCACAAAAATGTAACCTATAACCTCGGGGGCTAAAAACCCTGTACAAAGGTGAAAACCTGATCAAAATCGGTCAGGTAGCGATAAGATTAGCGTAATCAATTGAAAGCGCAAACTTACCTCTTTATATAATGTATACATTTCGAGTCTTTCACAGTAACGCGAGATCCACATTCATTTTTGAAGATGTACGGCCCAAGCGTCGATCTTGTCGAGTTGTAGAGTGAGATCAAAGATTCTTGGGAACATTTCTCTAGATGAATTCTGAAACCAAATGGCGTTCTTTTCTCCTCCTACCATCCCCTTCCTTACACTCCATCATCCCAATCTCCAACCTAACCCCCTCGGCTGGATTTAAGGTGTCAAACGTACCGTGACGATATTTAGCTTGACTGAGGGCCCAGTTCTTAAAAAATAGCCCAGTCATTTACGGAATATCCGGATACCAGGCGCCCTCCGAATTAGCTAGCCTTATCTGTATACTGCCGATCTCTACACAGATGGACCTCTTTTCTCCGCCACTCTGCCACTAAAATGTGCGAAAAAAATAAAATTGCTTCTTTTGGTAGTTAGTAAAACTAGGTGCCAAAACTTCAAAAACCGGTATATCTTCTCGACCGGACGGTAGTACGGTGATCTTGCTGTCTACCGGTAGTCTTCCTGCAATGATGGGTAGTGGTTTATCTACTGCCGACAAACGCAGGGCGGCAATTAAAGCAAGCCTTCTACTGGCAGTGGTAGGGTTGTGGCACCTCATGGCATAACAATAAGGGAAGTTAAGATTTCCTCAACCCTTCAGCTAAGCTTTAAGGCGCATTTCGTAGTAAATGTTCGCGATAACGCATTCCATCAAGAGCGGTCTTCAAGGATCGGTGAAATTCTACTCCAACTCCGAGATATTCCGGAGACCAGCAGAACACCAAGGCAGGTTGCCAAGCTCAAATGGGCCCAAGTCTTTGTCGATAAGGACAACAAGCGGACCAGCAGTGACTTACGTCTAATCGACAGAGATCAATGAAGGAAACCGTTCCGGTTTCAAAAGGACTTAAGGTACACAACACCAGCGGACTTAGTTCCTCCACCACCACATCTCAGAGGTCCTGCAGCGATGTCCTTAAAGACAAAATCGTGGTCGCAGTGAATGATCGCAACGTCATCGAAGAAACAATCTCTCCTGAGCGATGGCAGTTGCTCAAGTTAAAGCTTTCTGGCAGTTTCTTGACCTTTATGAAGGAGCACTTCCTATCACTCGCGAAGGCGGTTGTCATCAAAACCGCATTAAGCTCATCGCATCTGATGATTCGAGATCCTTCGATCTCTACAAACAGGCTATTAGTAGCCTGGGAGAAGTTTGGCGTTCATAACCAAAAGTCGACAAGAAGTCTTAGACAACAGCATTGTCTTCGACTCGATTAATCAAAAAATTCTAAAATGGAAGGTTTCGGCAAAACACTCTCACTGTTACATCCAATTTAGTCTAGACTCTAGATGATAAATCCATTTGCCTGTCAGCTTTTAGAAATTATCGAAAAACCGACTGGCTCAAATATAGAGAAACTTTCAAACGTAATTTAAATGCTGAACTTATAAATCCTACCCTAAATACTAATGAGCTTGATAACAAGGTCAAGGAACTTACCCTGGCCTTCAATAAAGCGCTATCTGATTTCCGCCCTCTTATTCGTCCAAGAGGTATGAAGAGACTACACTGGTTGAATTCAGAGTTGGGACAAATTAGAAACGGCTGTAGAAACCTCTTCAATATAGCCAAAGTCACACGAGTAGAGACCGACTGTGATGGCTACAAAGCGTCCCTCAAGGTATATAAAAAAGAATTGAATAGAGCAAAGTGTTCGTCCTGTTCTTTTGTGGAAAAATAGAAGAATCTTTAGAAGCATCTAGGCTAAGAAAAATCCTCTCGACCAATACTTTAATGCCTAGCTGTTTGTAAAAAGCCAATGGCAGATGGTTGGTTAACTTCCTCTAGCGAGGTATCGCTCAATCTGCTTCTAGACACCCACTTCCCAGGTAGCTCTCGTGTTATCAGTATCTTCCAAGATCTTATTAATAAGGACAAATTGCTTTGGGTACTGCATAGCCTTAAACCATAAAATCTAGGACCAGACCTTTCTTTGCTAGAGACAATTCTAAAAAGTTGTTTTGATCTGGGTTAACTTCCACATCAATGGAGAGAAGTTAAAGTGGTTTTCATACCCAAAGCCGGCAATTGTTTCCACGTTAGTCCAAGGGATCTCAGACACATCAGTTTTTCATCGTTCCTCTTAAAGACAAACCGCGTACTGGTGGGTGACGAAAATATCGTGAAGAAAATTTAATTTCATGCGAATAGATTTCATTAGCTGCTTTTCATTGTTTCGTCGCTTTTTCCGCAAGGTGTGATCAGGGGTAATAGCCAGGTTTTATTCGACCACCTATGTTGTGTATGCCTTTTAAAAAAGTCCACTTTCGGACGCACTGCCTAGTGTTTTCAATGTTTTCAAATGACTACGATCACTAACCCTTTCAAGACGCCTGGATATTGGCCGTTTCCTCTACTCTAATACCGTAATGCACACGCTCTGACTCTTATAAACACCATAGGGAAATTATAAAATTAAATTAGAGACCTTTTAGATAGTATCAGTTAGCATTAGCATAGTACGTAAGTTAGAACAGCAGTAGCTTTAAATTAAAATTATTAAATTATTTTTTAGTCATCTGAGGCACACACTTTTCTGTTCGGCTTCTGTTATCTCCATTTACAACTCTTATAAATGATATATGCATTTACAACTATCTCTTTATCGGAAATTGATAACACAAAACTCTAGTCACCGTCCCAGCCACTCACCTATCTATCAAAGGTTCCAAATTGTCCAAAAATGTGTAATCACCATGCGTGGTGTACGTAACTGTTTCATATTCCCCATATTGACGCGACTCTTGAATGTAATTTTCCAAAATCCAGAATTTACCATTTTGACGAATTCGAAACTTTGCAGGAACATAGTTGATGTCTTTTTGATTTCTCCACTGGATCTCTTGCTCCAAGTCGGTTTCTTGCTGCGCTAGCAGTTCCTTGCAAATGTAAACAAGTAATACGCACGCGAAAATCACAATGCAAAACCTTACACTAGAACCGCGCATGGTAAGTTCCCCGTTCATATATGCACCATAAAATCTCCAGAGCTTTACTTCCTCTAGCGAGGTATCGCTCAATCTGCTTCTAGACACCCACTTCCCAGGTAGCTCCCGTGTTATCAGTATCTCCCAAGATCTTATTAATAAGGACAAATTGCTTTGGGCACTGCATAGCTTCAAACCATAAAATCTAGGACCAGACCTTTCTTTGCTAGAGACAATTCTAAAAAGTTGTTTTGATCTGGGTTAACTTCCACATCAATGGAGAGAAGTTAAAGTGGTTTTCATACCCAAAGCCGGCAATTGTTTCCACGTTAGTCCAAGGGATCTCAGACACATCAGTTTTTCATCGTTCCTCTTAAAGACAAACCGCGTACTGGTGGGTGACGAAAATATCGTGAAGAAAATTTAATTTCATGCGAATAGATTTCATTAGCTGCTTTTCATTGTTTCGTCGCTTTTTCCGCAAGGTGTGATCAGGGGTAATAGCCAGGTTTTATTCGACCACCTATGTTGTGTATGCCTTTTAAAAAAGTCCACTTTCGGACGCACTGCCTAGTGTTTTCAATGTTTTCAAATGACTACGATCACTAACCCTTTCAAGACGCCTGGATATTGGCCGTTTCCTCTACTCTAATACCGTAATGCACACGCTCTGACTCTTATAAACACCATAGGGAAATTATAAAATTAAATTAGAGACCTTTTAGATAGTATCAGTTAGCATTAGCATAGTACGTAAGTTAGAACAGCAGTAGCTTTAAATTAAAATTATTAAATTATTTTTTAGTCATCTGAGGCACACACTTTTCTGTTCGGCTTCTGTTATCTCCATTTACAACTCTTATAAATGATATATGCATTTACAACTATCTCTTTATCGGAAATTGATAACACAAAACTCTAGTCACCGTCCCAGCCACTCACCTATCTATCAAAGGTTCCAAATTGACCAAAAATGTGTAATCACCATGCGTGGTGTACGTAACTGTTTCATATTCCCCATATTGACGCGACTCTTGAATGTAATTTTCCAAAATCCAGAATTTACCATTTTGACGAATTCGAAACTTTGCAGGAACATAGTTGATGTCTTTTTGATTTCTCCACTGGATCTCTTGCTCCAAGTCGGTTTCTTGCTGCGCTAGCAGTTCCTTGCAAATGTAAACAAGTAATACGCACGCGAAAATCACAATGCAAAACCTTACACTAGAACCGCGCATGGTAAGTTCCCCGTTCATATATGCACCATAAAATCTCCAGAGCGCGAAAGAACAATCAAAAGAACAGTAAATTAAGCGTCAGAGCGTCTAACCGAAATCGTAAAATATTCTGTTTGAAATATCATATGTTGCTGAAAGCAAAAAATACGGACGGACAGTTAAAAATATGAACTGTAAGCAAACTGTGTAGGTACGAGTACGAGTACTATCGAAATCGAATTGTCCCTTTAACACCAACTGAGAAATGTTAGATTATGAGTTTATCTAAACAGAACCTTCATTCAGTATAATATGTATTCAGCTTGTGTACATATTGTGTTTGTATGATAACTTCAATACAGGGTGTTGTAAAAATCAAAGTGAGATTCAAACATTCATTGTTGAAGTCGACATTTCTGACTGCATTGAGAGTCAATTTCAAAACAATTTCTATTTTGTTTGCAGTCTATCATTGTGTGCTTTGAAAACCTCGTCTACGCTGAGGTGTACTCAATATATGGCTTGCCTTAAGCTTAAATACACAGTCTTTCCCATTTACAAGTGTTTTTTGAAAATATTTTTTTACTTTTTACTTGTGATGAGGAAATTTTGAAATTGAAAGGAAATTAAAGGACTGTAACGTGTTTCGCTGGGGTTACGCTCGTCGCCGGTCCCGATTTCGAGCCGATGTCATCCAGTTTGGCATCCCTAAACTCTGGGCGTCCTGGTATACGCCATCCTTCCAGCGTAGGCTTGGCCGGCCTCGCTGTCGTGTTCCATAAATCCTACCGCAAAGGACTTTCCGAGCATGATCCTCTTCGCTCATGCGAGCTAGGTGTTCTGCCCACCGGAGCCTACCGAGCTTAATTTTCTTCACAATGTCGACATCGCGGTAAAGCTCGTAGATCTCATCACAATAGAGTCTCCGGAATCGCCAACATTTCTCCGTTGGACTTTTCTCTCGAACGCAGCTAAGAGGTCAGAATGCTTTTTGCTAAGCACCCAAGTCACGGATCCATATGTAAGTACTGGTATGACCATTATTTTATATAGCAGCAGCTTGGATGTTACGGTTAAGTTCCTGGATTTGAAGAGTCTGACAGACTATAGTAGGCTTTGTTAGCTTTAAGCAACTGTGTGCTTATTTCTGGTTCCATGCTGTTATCGGCTGCTATAGTTGACCGGAGATAGTTAAAGGATTGCACTACTTCAAATTCGCGCTCCACTATTTGATTTGAGGGACCAATGTTGGATCTTCTACTCGCAGACGTGGCCACCATGTACTTTGTTTTGCTCTCATTTATGTGCAGGCCCAGATTTCATGCCGCCTGCTCGATCTGGATAAAAGCTTTCCGTACAGCTCTTGGGCTTCTTCCAACGATGTAAGCCAGTATCTGAATGGACCTATAGAGGATTGTTTCTCTCGCCGTTACGTCAGAGTCTCAGATAACTTTCTCCAACGCCAGGTTGAAGAGGACGCAGGCTAGTTCATCCTCCTGTCGGAGCCCGTTATAGATGTTGTATGGGCTTGATAGTGATCCGAATATTTTTACTTGGCTTTGGTCATGGTCAACCTACATAGTCGTGTCAGTTTATTTGGGATGCCGAATTGTCTCATGGCTTTATAAAATTCTATTCAGGCTATGCTATCATAGCGGCTTTAAAGTTTATAAAAAGATGGTGTGTAGAGTTTTGAAACTGTAGACATTTTTCCATCAACTGCCTTAGGGTGTAAATCTGATCAGTTGTTGATTTGCCTGGGATGAAGCCCCACTGGTATGGACCAATGATCCCTTTATCGTATGGAGCTGTCCTGTCTTGAAGGATAGAGGAGAAAATCTTAAACACGATACTCAACAACGTTATACCACGATAATTGCTGCATTTTGTGATATCTCCCTTCTTATGTGTGGGGCACAAGATGCCTCTTCGCCAGTCTTCTTGCATAGCTTCTTCTTCCCGTACTTGCACTATTATTTCATGAATTGCTTGGTGTAATGTGGGGCCTCCTATTTTTATCAGTTCCGTTGGGATCCCATCAGATTTCGGGGCCTTATTATTTTTGAGCCGATTTATCGCTCTGCTAACTTTGTCTATGCTTGGTGGCGGCAGCATAGTATGATCTTCGGTCATTGCTGGAGCCTCCAATTCCTCAGTTAGCTGGCCATTTAGCAACGTCGGTATGTATGACTTATAATACGTACTTAATGATAGCTTAAAATAGAGATCTACTATACATGCAACTGAACTAAGGGGCTAGCTGGTCAGCTGAGAACGGTGTTTTAGCGCGTTGCTCAGTCTGGCAATCGAAAATCAGGTGGAACGGAGCTAGATGGTCAGCTGAGAACGGTGTTTAAGCGCGTTGCTCAGTCTGCCGATCGAAAATCAGGTGGGTTACGAAGCTAGATGGTCAGTTGAGAACGGTGTTTTAAGCGCTTTGCTCAGTCTGGCGATCGAAAATCAGGTGGAACGGAGCGGTTGGTCGGAGAAGTTGACCAGTAGATATTAGAGTCCGGTATAGAAGTCTGAAAAATTGGCAGTTTGACTCAGAAAGAAACTGAACATAGGGCTCTGTGGCAGGGGCAACGACAGAGTCTTTGACTCGGAATTTATTCCTCGGTGGGACTCGTTAAACGGTGGTTTATTTGAGTGGCTGTACTCAATAAACCTTTATTGCAAAATGCATTGGTTGGTGGAGTTCCGTAAAATTACCACACTTTTGGTTGGATTTCGCGCTCCAGGTCTTACTTATTTCGTTCAGCCGTTTGGGAATTATTTCGTTCTAGAGAAAATAAAATACGACAATACCTCTGGTTGTTCTCCACCGACGGGGACCATGTCTTGTTCGGCAATTCTAGCATTGTTGTCTATTGTGACATCTTTAAACATCGGATTGTTCACGATCAACCACTGCAATGCTTGAAATAATCTTGTTCGATAGATAGAGAACTAGTGTGTGATGTTAAGGTTCCCAAGATGTTTTGTTACTATCACGATTCCAGCGTTGGTTGCAGATCCTGAAAGCATATTTGCTAGTTTCTCCCTTAATTCAAAGATGTCTTGAGCCAAATGTACTGCTTGCCCACGAAACTCGTATTGTCCAAATAGTCCACTGAACTCAATGACTTTAAGAAAGGGAATCACTCTTGACAATAGGCGTTGCTGTGATGTTGAAAGTACTCTAATCTTCTGGAATCACGCCAGGGTCCAGATTGTTCCAGTAGACCTTTGATAGTTCAATTGCCTTGTTGCTTGTGATGTGTGTTAGACCACGAGACCATAGGAATAGTGCCATCTTTCAGAAAATTTACATTGCAAGTAAGGCGTTGTAGCTGCGTTGAACCGTACTGTGTGAATCTGATTAGGATAACATTACTTTGTGTAAATTTCACAGATACGATCGCAGAATTTGTTGATTGCATTATTTAACGTTATTATATCTGCTTTCACGGCATGAAATCGTTGAGCTTAACGTTGGCGATTTTGTACGAAATGCGCTTTTTTAAGACCAGTCAATGTCAAAACCTTAGTCAAGGTTAACATTTTTATCATGGTACGAACGAGCAAAGTTTAGAAATTTTAAAAATTACTGAGTCGGTGGTCGCAACTTTAAAAGTGCTTACTCCAATTTTCGTTCCTTATAATCGTCCCGCCAGACAGACTGTGCGTGCTATAGTGAATAAATTCGAGTCAACTGTGCCATCGTTGTAGAGCTTGCGGCATGAAGCATACTCATTTTACTATCTCCTATATACCGTTGCTCCCTTCCATAAGTAAACCTTACAGCCCCACGATACATCCCCAGAACGAAACTGGGTCCGCACCATAGCTGTCCCAGTCCAGGCAGTCCTCCGAAAAGGTCCACCTGGTCTCTCAGACTCGGTTTTCCCGAAGGTCAACCTTATCCGTTGGACAAGACAACTCCCGTGGTACCAATTCATCCTTGGATGGGGTCTGACATCAATGGCTTCAATTGTTTTCGGTATGAGGCCCACCAAGGGGTCTAACATCAATGGCTTCAGTTGTTTCCGGTATGAGAGTCTGGGCGATTGCAAAGCAGACCCTGGCAGCACATCCATCCGCAACCTAAACCATTTCACTTGTCATCAGGATAGCAAGCTATCGTGAGTTTTGCACACGTGACCTTGGTCAGATCTGGCATCAAGGACCACCCGTTCGTTTAGGTATGAGTGCCTGGGCGATTGGAAAGCAGACCCTGGCAACACATCCCTCTGGAGCTTCGAACCGCATCATTTGCCACTAGGACAGCAAGCTATCCTGGGCCCAATCAACATATGTTAGACTGAACTAAATATGAAAACTGCCCAAATTGAAGAATCTCTAAGTACTAATAGCCCTTTCTGGGTCGCTTAACTACGAAGACATTGCCCATCCTTCATCATACTCTAAGTACCCGAGGACCTCTATTTATCTTCAACGGTAAAGCCGCGCACCATACCCATATATAGGGTAAGATGCAGCTGAACCCACAAGGAAGTCAACTGTGCCAGTAAGACAAGGTGAAAGTACCGCAAATATCGTAGCCGTAAGTGCTTCAGTACAAAATGAGCAAAATTAGTCGATTTCACGCCGTTCACAGACATTGGCAATCTCAATTCACATTTCGCTTAAAGATCTTAGCTAACACCCTAAAAAGATCACAAACGGACAAAAATACCGTCACTGAACCGATTCGACGTAAGGGCGAAAAGTTGCGGCTTAGTTTTTATGGTTATATTGCCGCTTCTCTTTAATTTAGATAACACATTTAGATAACACACCTATCAAAAAGCTTGGAACTTGGATCGTCTTACTAACATTTGTTTCTGACATTGCTAAACTATCTGAAAAGACTTAAGTTAAAAAGCGGGCAAAAATAGAATTCCCTGAAATTATGAAATTCTAGTGGTAGAAAAGTGGATCTAGGGTTTTCTTTTTAAATCCCCACTGAATTCGAGACAAGGCAACGACCTCTTTAGCATCATAACAGAAAGGTTAACATAAAGCATTTCGTGAATTATAATTTAAATTTGTTTTAAAAATTGATTATATTGTTCCAGTTATGGCCCGTTCCAGCATTAACGCCACCGATGTAGGAGTCCAGTTATTGAGGGTTCCGTCGCTTAGCATCACAACATTGCGGTCAATATAACAAAAGAGTTTCCCCACTCGATACACCTGAAAAAACAAAAAATATTTCAAATGTTTTACAAATTCTTTGACTTTTTTCTCATATTTAGTGACAACCTGTTTTCCAAATTCTCTTCTGCCGGGCATTGGAGCAAATATAATTCCTCTTTCGGAACACTTTTGCAACACAAGTTCCTTGAATTCCAGCTGCGGTGGAGGAGCAATCTGCAAATCCATTAAAGCAGGTGGACCCATAGATGATGACAGATTTCCACTTCCACCAATTACTGTCGATTGAGTAATCGTCGGTGTTGCAGCCGGTTGTGGAACAGGCTGGGGAGTTTCTGTAGCACGATGCATTATATCTAAGGCACGACGCAAATGTTCCTTAATGTTTGGTTGTTGAAGCATCTCATCAGAGAGTAGACTTTTCCATCCTGTATACCAACGAGAAATCTGATCAAAGTCCGGCGATTGATTAAGCCATATAACGAGCATTTGCATCCATTTGGGAAAGAAGAATTTGTCAAGCAGTTGTGCCATTAACAATGGCGGTATGAGTTCCTTCCATTCCCACACTTGATTCCAAAGTTCTAAGGAAAACCAAAATAAAAGTTACAATGCGTATTGAGACTAAATAGTGTATACTAGCAACAGTTACCCAGGTCTTGCTGCAGTGGATTTATGACCAATTCATTAAGTGACATCTGTAACTTTGGAATAATGTGCTTCAACAGGAATGTTTGCATTTCAGCTGCTTCGAATGCTGCCTTCCAAGGTGTAAGCATAGCTCTCGCTGATCTATCTTGTGGCATCCAAGCTTGCAGGGCATTTCCAAGTTTGTCACGGATTGTTGGAAAAATGAACTCTTCCATTTTATGGCCAAGAATTGTGTTCCAAGGCAAAATCCATATGTGAATCGGTATAGTATCGGTGAGTGGATCCCATTCGTTTACAGCTGCAATAAGTCGAGGAAGAATTAACTGTTCTAGTACATTATCAAGTATCCATGTTGGAAAAAGTGGGGCCCAGCAATCAAGCAAAGCAGCCATTTTCTGATGCACCTTCGGATTCCATTCGGTAGCACATGAACGAAAACTGGGCACAACGCCAGCCCATATAAGAGATGAGTAAGGTGCGAAGACATTGCCTTGTTCACCCTCCTGTTGTTCGTTGAGTATCGATTTCCACTTTTTAATTGTATCCACAAATCGAGTGGGTTCTTCGAGAGGCTTCCATTTTTCCAGCGAATTTTTTACCAATGGAGCTATTACACCAGCAACCAAGTCACCGAGATTGAATTCCTTGTACTCTGCTGCGTAGTCATGTTGTAACGTTATAAATATCTTTTCTGCGCGTTGCAGCGTTAATTCAGAATCACCCGAAATGAGTTCATCGAAGAGATGCAGAGCTTTTTCTAATGTTTCGATGTGATCATGCTCGAGTTTAACGATTTCTTTAAGATTTTTTTGCTCATGCTTGAGTGCTTCCTGCTTATCTGATGCCTCACGCTCGGCTTTATCAAGGGCAATAATTTCCTGCTCGCACATATCTACAATAAGATTCAGATTATGCATCATCTCTGGCAAATCAAAGTTTGTTGGTCGCTTTGTTGGCTGACAGTCGTATAGATCTTCATCGATAACTTTCGCCTGTCCCAAGGCATGGTATCCACTAAGAACACGCTTTTCCGGGCCAGTCATATCAATGACGGGTACGTTGCCAAGCTTTTTACTGTGATCAAATAATATGCAAATAGAATTAGAGTGCTCGGGCACTTAAGCCATATACTTACCTTATATTTTCAGAAAACGTAAAATTAGATTTCTTTCCCTTTTCAATAATTTCCTCCACAGAGCGATAGTAGTAGCGCTTTGACTTATCTTGCCGGCCTTCATCCTTTTTCCATTTATTTAGCTTTTCTTTGAACTCTTTTGTTTCGCGAGTGTCTTCATCTTCGATTGGTTTATGCTGCCGTTGAAATGTTGGGATTAAATAAATTACTAAAATTTTCATCAAACGGTAAACATCTACTTACCCCCTTTCCACCCACGGATGCAGCAACTTCGGGGCCATAAGCTCCGATAGCGCCTCTTCCCTTACGCACATGTGCTTCTACAGGCTGCGATATACCCTGCAAGTCTTTACCAAGACCTTTTCCCGGTTTGTAGCCCATCTGTAGAAGGAGCTTGGCCCCAATACCGCGAGTATGCTGCTGCCAAGCGCCTAGACCTTTACCACCTGTATGCGATTGATTATGCATGCCAAAACTTGGTCGTGTTGGTTTTGTTTCCCTTAACCGCTCGGTCTCTTGATCATCATCGGAGGAGCCTGTTGTCGACGGAGATCCTGCTCCTTCTATGTTTCTATTCTGCTTACTTCGACCAAGTGATGGTCGTTCATCTTCTGTACGAAGGAGAGATTTTGTGGGACTTTTCACATGAATTAAAAGTTGTTCAAGTTTCCTACTGAGCATACCTTCATCTGTGATGGGATTATCGTCATCATCTGAGGATGTTTTACCTTTCTTTCCTTTCTTGCCGGCTTGCTGGATTCCTCCCGCAACAAAACTTACTGGAGCAGTATAATCCTTGGGTTTTCCGCCACCACCACCAGACTTGCCGCTTCTTCCCCGACCACGTCTGCTAGACTGCTCCACTTCACTGTCGTTATCGCTATCATCCGCCCATACTCCTAATTGTCCAAAACAAAGCATTCATTAATTACTTTTAAAATGAAATGTTCCCGTTTTTATTACCATAAATTTGTTGATGTTTTGTTTGTCTCCTTCTGGGGCGGTTAGGATTGAACTCATTTTCCAAATCATAGTCATTAATTTCAAAACGTTCGTACTCGTTGCCCGACATATTTTTTAATTATTTAAAAATTACTAGAGACTTAGTATTAACAATTATGTTTAATTATATTTATGATAAATTGTCTTATCCTAGTATGATGTACGGCTAGGCATATGTAGTTAGTTCGTTTGACATATCTGTCAAAATGAATTTTTTTTATTTACAGTAACTTTCAAACTTTGTTAGTTGTCAAGTTGTTTGTGTAAAATTCAAACTATACGTTTTAATACAGCGGCTTGGTGGTAAAGTACTTAAAAAATTAACACTCAATAGGCACTTTCGTAAATAGATAATGAGTGACGCCAGAGTTACTTTTAATTTTTTTTTGTTGGTAAAAAGTTACCTATCCCATTAAAAACAAGTTTTATATCGTAAATAGATGTTATCTAACTATTGGGTAACTTTGATATTAGAAAGTTACCTGAAATTACTTAGGATCTATATACGAATGTGCCATATGCAAAAACTTAAAGCATAAAAAGTATGACTCTTAAATTTCAAACTTTAAAATAGCTCGAAGGCTAAAATGAATTTTAGCGACTATTAGGTTATGGCTTTGAGGCACTCTCTTCCTGAAGGCAGAACTTGAAAATATGTTTTGAGTTTTTTTTTAATCAGAAAAGTTTTTTATTATTTTTCATATGATACCAATTAATACCACTACTGCCTTCAGACCATTTGGTAAAATACACTTTTATTGGAAAAACTCAAATATTCGAAAGCCCTCCCGTCTACATTTTTGTATGGTGGTTGTTGGGGATATGGAAGGGGACGTGGCAAATGTCAAAAACACCATAAAACGCTATAATGCACATTTGCCTAGCTTGCATAATAAATCAAAAAATTAATTGTAACAAAAAGGTTATAAAATTTAACAAATTTCATTGTACAAAAACAAAAACAAATATGTTACAACCTTTTTGAAATATTTCTTAATTTATATAACAACCAAACGAGCAAAAAAATACTGATATTATAAAGAGGTAATATTAGTTTGTGTGTAGGAGGTAATCTTCGGAACTATTGGACCGATTTCAAAAATTCTTCCACCAATATTTAAAATGGACTTTCAGCGTGAACGTGAAATAAAAGGGCATTTTGTGACGACCAATTTTGTAACTAAACAACTAAATTCGACGAAAAAACGGTCGCGCATCATAATGGCTGTGTGCTGCTTTCCGTGTTATGTTTTGTATGAACACCACGCCTATAGCGGCATCATAATGACTGTGTGCTATGTGCTGCGTTTCTCTGTACGTACTATAATATATATATATATATATATAAAAGAATGTCTGTTGGTTTGTAACACGACACTAAAACTTAAAAACTAGACAGCCGATTGAGCTAAAACTTTCACAGAATATGCGTCTTAACAAAATCTCTGTAAACCATAGTGCGACTACGATCGAGATGGCGCTTTGTGTAGGTTTAGTGCTGGCAAGACTTTGATTGTTGTACGAGGGTGGCGGAGCGCCCGGAAAAAGCTACCTAGTCTTTATATATAAAAATGTTTGTGCATATATTATTTCGTTTTCATGAAGGTTTCAACATTTGCAACACAACTCATGGAAAACACGGTTTAGTTGAGCTTTCGTGAAACTCAGATTGAACTCGACGAAAATACCTGGGTTACTTAGAGTACGAAAATTCATTCCAACTCAATTTCAGCTTCATGGAAACATATACTGCGTAATATAGTACATAGTATGTATGTATACGTTTTCCACATATACCACGTTAGCAGTTTGAACTTAACGAAAATACCTGGGTTGAGTAGAATTAAAATTAAAATAGTTTTTTTTTATTTTTTAACTTGATATCAAATTTTGTATTGTCTGTCTAAATTTCAACTTTGTTTCAATTGGATGACATTGTAAAGAGTGACTCCATTTTGTATTTAACGATAATCAATTTAAACCCAACCCAACTAAAAACATGTTAGTGGAAACGTAGTAATATGTATGACAATTACGCCTAAACCATTGGACGTATCGAAGCCATTTCACACCATATGTTCGTTTGGTGTTCCGATAAGCTTATGTTTGTTTTTGACCCAGTAGGTTGCACCTGAATCGATCATCATTTTGAAAAATATTTTATAGGGCCGATCACTTCCACAATTTTACAGAAAGTTTTGTCATCGGAGATACACATATGTGCAAAGTTTGAATAAAATCGGGTGAATTTTAAAAAAATTATATGGGATCTCCTCGGCCTTGGGGCCTGACGACTTCCAAATTTTTACAGATAGTGTTGTCAGCGGAGATACACATATGTTCAAAGTTTGAATCCTAAATGAAGTGGATTAACATTTAGTCAGATCACAAGATTTGTCAGCAAACAAACAAACACATCCGAACGCGAAGTTAACATAGAGAATTCAAAAATATTTTTATATTTATACATTAAAAAAAATATTGTCACACAAATTAACTGTGTGTCATTGGAATCTTTTTAGTCACATTTTGTGATTAGATAGCGAATCGAATTTTATAGAATGAAACGAGTAAAGGGTTGACAAGAGAAAAACAATGGGAAGGTTTTCATTTCAGAAAAATTCCCTATATTTTGTTTAAAAAAAAACTATCACAGTTCAGATAAGCAATTTTTTAATATCCGAGTATAAATCAATTTTTCTAAGTTTTTACACACGGATAATTTTAGAATACGATATTTTTTTTGGATTAAAATCCAAAATGTTTTTTTGACAGCAGTGTGTAATTGTTATGGAATGGCGTACTAATTATGTATGAATATTTATTGGCTAGAGTTTGTAAATTTTTTTTGAATATGTTTTATCTGATAATAAAAAACAGAAGAAAATTCCTTTTTTTATCGAAAAAAATATATTTCGATTTGTCGGATTGGTAATTTCTCTGTTCTCCAGTCCTAGATTTATACGGAAAAAAAAATAAAACAACCATAATAAATTGTTGCTTTGAATTGCTGTGTAAAATTTAACGTCGCTCTTATCGTGTATAAAATAATACAACAAAAATTCCTGAAATTTGACTTTCGAATTTTTGATACTAAAATAAATGAAATATAAAATATGTCATGTCATTGTAAACTTTAGCCTTGTAAACTAATATGTCTGTTGCCGTACTTTTTGCAGTAAAATTCGTTGAAGAGCGAATTAAAATATAAGTCGGTGACAGAGAGCAAACAAACAAACAAGTACGCGAATGCATAAAAACAGAATATTTTTGTCTTGCCAGAAACTTTCAAAATCTCTTACGTCAAAATTCAAAATTCACAAGTAAGTTTTGTGGCGTTTTTTTATTGTGAAAATTGCACTGAGTACAAAAATACTGCAATCAAGTTTACAAAATTGCACTCGATTTGTTTGTTTAAGTTACAATTTAAAAAAAAAAAAAACTTTTGTTTTCATTCTCTTTATCATAGGCAGATATGTACGACCATTTTGACGCAAATAAACACAAAAAACGTGCAAGTGTACATTTTTTTGATTGATTCCAAAAAAGGAGTGCACTCATTCAAAAAGAGGAAAAACCAAACGAACGCCAGCCACATTAGTTATTAGTTAACAAATTTGTTTTTGACAGTTGGTTCATACTTAATCATAAAAATTTTTGTAGTTTAAGTGGCAACATTCGCTTGGAACGGAATTTAAATGTCTCCCCAAGTTTTCTCTCTCTTTTATTAAATTTTGAAGTCTGGGAAAGCATTTGTTGCAAAATTGTTGTGTATTTGAACAGACCTAATTTTGTTGAACAAAGTCTTGTGTTATTCGGGTTCAGTGCTGTATTTTAAGATATTTTCGCCTGAATTTATAGTCGTTACTTCACCAAAATCTCATGCTATAGCAATGGAATAGACTGTAATGGAACGTTGTAACAACGCTTGTAGTCATTAAAATCCACCACCAAAAGCATTACGTTTAGCTATAGCTATATAGTTTTCGAGAAAATGTTTTTCTAGCAAATGTTTTTTACATTTATACATTTTCGAGCAAATGTTATTCGAGTAAATGTTTTTCGAGTAAATGTTTTTCGAGCAAATGTTTTTCGAGTAAGTGTCTGGATACCCTCAAACCAATCTACGAGTACTACCAAAAATATTAAATCATATGGGAAAATTTGTTTCGATTAACGTAACTAAATATATTTTTTATAAACTTTGGAACCAATCTACCGCCAATTGTATAGGAATAAACAAGAAAATGTGTTTCAATTGGCGTTGTTCTGTTTTGTGTACACAATTTTTAGAACCATTATAGTACGCAATTCGGGACCCCAGAGTATATGGTGTTTCGATGGCTAAATTATAGACTTTTCTTAATTATTTTATTGTATTTTTTTTTATCTTTAAAAATGGTGCATAAAACCGAAATATCCGGTTATATATACAAAATAATTTTAAAAAAAGGCTATAATTTAGCCATCGAAATAACATATAATTAATATAAAGACTTTATTAAAATATATTTTCAGAAAAACATTTTATAACTCTTTATTTGTAAAATTAAAGTAGAAAAAAATGAAAAAGAAATGAACATTAAGTTTTAATATATTAATTACACACACGTTTACATAAATAATATATTTGACCCGCTTGCGGTAATTAGATTTTTGTACATTTAATATAAAAATTTAAACACAACACTAGCACGGGCTGTGACAGTTGAACATGGATGACAGTTATTTGAATGTCATCTTCAGACGTCAGACCGTTAATATTTTTTTCTGCTGTCAGATTACTGGTTCTGCCTTCCTGGTTCGTTGTCATTGCCATTGTCATCACATCGTCGTATCGTCGTCGGTCGGCATTTTTCGAGCACGCAACTAGCAACTTCATAGGAACGCACATTGTGAAATTTTGGTTTATTAATAATTTAAAAGTAAAAATAAACAAAATACACGGCCGCGGTTAAAATTTCATTAGTGCTCATAAGTTCAAAGCGAAGAATAAAATTGTTACTATCGCTTACCGGGTGATAATCTAAAAGCACGTGCCAGTGTATATGGTGAATAATTGTGTTGATTCACGCTAAGTGCTTATGCTGCTTAGTACTGCACTCGAAATTGGAAAAGCACAAAAAATAAATAACAAATGGCATAAGAAAACAAAAAAGAAAATTTGTAATTGGAAATAAAATAAAAACACGTGCTGGTTAAAATATAAAAGGGGATAGAAGACAAACAGAAAAATTCAGAGAGAGTTAGATAATTGTTGTTAATCAACACAACGCAATGGTCCAGGTAAGAGTTTTGTATATCTATTTTTTTTTAACTATATACGAGTATACAGTAATTGTAGCGATAAATGGAAATGCGAATGAGTTATTAAATAATTACATTATTTATTCTAACAAAGCAAGAATCAAGTTTTCCTTGTCTTGTGTTAAACGTGGACTTGGTGTTGAATACATTGGGGGTTGGGACTACTGACCCTAAAAAACTTAAAACTATAATTTGAAAAAGCAAAGGGGTGTACTAAAAAATTCTATCGAAATTTTAGAGATATCCAAACTTGCAGACAATTACATTTAGTTTTCCTAAGGGAGGAAGGGAGCTCTCCTGTTAAGACCTCAAGATGTTGCTTTTGGCAAAATAAAATTTTTGCTCGTTATGTTGGAAATCCATGCAATCTTGTAAGTCTTAACTATAAAGTTTTTCCATTGCGAGAGCTCCCTAAGCTTGGTAGTTAGTTGCGAGAGAAGAGTTTCGTCTTAAAATCGAGTGGCAGAGATAGTTAATATTTTCCTTTAAAAAGCATTTGCTGATAAAATTTTAGCGACTGTATTGATCAGAGGTCTAATTACGGCATCAGTTAACGAGTGAATGAGTATTTACATTGGGATGATCACTAATCGTCACTCGTTCACGTAAGCGATGATTCCAATTTAACATTATTCGACACGTATTCTTCAGTCGCGTATGTGGTAATTTGACCCGAGGCTTTTAAAAATTGCTAGAGGAAGATCCATTTTCTGGTCATCAACGTTAACAGGAAGAGAAAAGCTCGCTGATTGTTCCAAAATTATCTATTGTCATAAAAAAAAGATTATAGATGAATTCGGTTGGCTTAAAACGAAGGTTTTTATTTCAAAAATTAAAAAATTGTTCAATGTTATTCACTTTTGATTTAGTTCTTAAAAAATTACCCTTTCGAGAGAAAAGCATTTATCTCTATCTGTATGTATCTGTATATTTATCAGGATAGAAAGATTATTTTTGGGTCTAGCTAGGTACACGTCAAAGAAATTCAATGTATATTTCCCTACCGCACATTCACCACAACTACCCTTATTTGAATAACTATATCTTATTAAGTAATCTTTTATAAACAACTCTGTCCTAGAATCTCTGTGGCTAGAATAAGAGAGCATATTTTTTCATAATAATAACTAGCTGAAATACCCAGCGTTGTCCGACTGCCCCCACCACACTGTCCCCTCAACAGATTTTAAAACTGCTTTTAAAATTTTTAAAATGCTTTTAGTAAAAATAAAAACATTCCTTAATACATTAATCAATTTCTGAATATAAAAAATGATGATGTGGCCACCATACGACTTTCTTTTACTGACGAGACGCGAATCTTTAGTAAATGTATAATATATTAGCAGGTTATACCATCAAGTGGGGCATTTAAATGAATCATCTCTCTCCTAAAAGAGACGATTATAAATAAATGTTTCTGTCCCCCATGTATTTATTTATTTTTTGTAATTTTTTTTGCATTTTCTCATAGTAGTTTAGTACTACGACTACCACTTCCGTTTGGCCGATTTCCGCCAAAATCAACTGGGCCCTCCCAATTTATGTAAATCTGCAAAAATCCCGAGTTCGAAAATTTTCATGATTACTATACTTACTTTTACTACTAGTAAAGGAAAGTAAAAAGCACTTCACGGACCTCAAATGGGATAGGTTAATGTACAAAACTTACCTACAAGGTTTTCAACAGGAATTTCCCATTTCATCATGATACTAGCGACTATCAACTATCTAACATAAGAAAAATTAAAGCTGCATCTTATTATGTCATAATCGCAATCATGTTTTTTTTTCATAAAAAGTTCTTAAATTGCGCATTAACTCACTTTATAAATATGCTCCAAACAGCATCGTACCTACACATACATGTAGAAAGGAAAGCAACCCCTAGTGCGTACGCATATCACGCACAAATAATCGTAATTTTTTATTCTAATGTTCTAATGACTGTGTGCAATAACGTATTAATGCTCACTTTTCTGTGAGTATAAATTATTTATTCCGCTACGGGACAGTCCAATACTGGATTCCGGGGAGTAAAATATATCCTGAACTCTCGTGCACTCTGTGCAACCCCCTTCAGTATTCAACGCCTCGAACGCACGCAGAAAATTGGTTCGTGTGGTACCACCTGCACTGCATCCCTGATTCAATTTATCATTTTCAGGATAGATTTTTCTATAGCATTTGCTGTTTTCCTGTTTGTTGGTAGTTTCCATTTTCCATTATAACTTTGGCAATGGCAATGACAAACCGGACGATATGCGTGCGCTCTATGTACAATGCATTTCCTAGGAATCGCTAAGCTTACAGGCATTTTGCAATTCGATGGTTTGAGAAGGTTTTCCAGTTATAGGCAGCTTTCAGTTTATGACTATAACTACACTGCTTTCGGCTTTGAATCCAGTAGAATACAGTGAATTAGTATTTAAAGATACCTTAAAACTTATTAAGTTTATTTGATTAAATTCAGAAAGACTAATTTTTTTATATCATTATTCCTTTTCCCTTTCACTTTGGTCTACTAACTTTTGGTACTAAGCCTCATTTGAAATATGTGTTTAGAGTTTTTGGAGATTCTGGCATTTTTTATGTCGGGGAAAATCTTAGTTTCCAGATATCCAATAAATCCGATAATTTTTTTCTCTGACCAGATCTGTCAGATCAAAAAAAGTATCTGCTGTGTTTATTTTTATTAGGTTTTTTTATTATTAAAAAACTGGCGCAGATTGATTTTTTGGCTGTTAAGTTGTTCGTTTTCTCTAAAAAACCAATCTACGGTAGATCGAAATTCCCTGGTAACAGATCTGTATAAATTGGGTGATTAACCCCTCTTTTCAATAACTACAACAACACACCTTTCGTGTTCGATTTATCGAGAACAAATTTGAACTAGAGTGCGGTTTCTAAAACAAAAGAAAAACGACATTCTTATCAAAGAAAAGTTTTGTTTTTTACCTAAATGCTTCATAGTAGTAGACATGTGATATGTCCCATGTCTTTAGAAACAAACAACAACAGCTGTCAAAAAATGTGCTGTATATTTTTTCAGAGTAAAAAGATCATACCGGAGAATTAAAAACGCCTCAGAAAAAAAAATTCTCGGAGAATGAAAAAAAAAAACAGATATGAATTCTGACAGTTATATTATCTCTCCTATTATTCCGAGATGCCCATGACTTTCCTAAAAATGGCATTCATTTGCATCAAATCGCACATACACTGTGGTTCACTAGATTAGTATCATTTTGAGATACAAAATTGATATTTCTCCAGTTATATGTCTTGTGGTTAATACAAAATCAAATTTTAAAAAATATATTCAGAACAAGATAACAGTACATTTTTGCCAATTGAGTCAGAATTTTTTTATTTATTTATTTCGATACTGCAAAAATGCATTAAGATTTATGTCTTCTTTACAATGTAAAGGAAAATATGCGAGGGAATCTTTAATAATTTGATGAAATTCAATTTGAAAAACAATTAATTTAATAAAAATAAAAATAATTAAAAACTAACAACTAATCACATCAACCGGATGAGTAATCCATATGAGGGTAATTTGCTGAGATATGTCGATGAGCACAATGCACACTTCATTGACGACTTTAACAGCAATGACAAAAAATTGAAACACCGAAAAGAAAACTAAAGCTAATTGTCAAGCAAAAGTCCAATTGTTAGAAACAAGCTAAAGTTGGTTGAAGAGAACACGGCCTTGTTTAGAAAAAGTCGAAACGGTCCTTGACTCTCTGACAGCTAGTGGTAAGGAATTCCATGGACGAAGGGCCCTGACAGTTAACGTATGTGTCCATAATATTGTAGGTGTGAGTCGGAATAATGAGGAGCCCAGTTCTCAAAGACTTGCCCAACATTAAGTGTGCCAATAGATAGGATGGATGACGTCGCGACAATAATTTGAAAAAAAAAACAACAGTTCTAAGTTTCAAGAAGTTTGAGAAGGTATTTCCAAAAAACTCGTAACACCAGATAAGAAATACGGTCGCATTGTTTAAGTGAGAATTAAATGAAATGAAATGAATGAATTAAAGCAGACATTCAACCTGCGCAGATTAGCCATAGAAGTGCCCGAAAATAATTCTGCACCATATGTGAAGAAGGGCATATCGGCTTTAAAGCAGTAAATAAGCCTCATAAACGTTCACGCACCTATAGAGGATTCCACAGATGATGAAAAAGAAGAATTCTTTGAATCAGTCGAACGAGAACTCCATGCATGCCCTCAGTATGACGAAAAATCATTCCGGGGGATATGAATGTCAAAATAGTTAGGGAGCCAGGAAGAGTAAGACCTGGGGCTGAGATGCCGGGCGTAGAAGAGAAATGGACACGCCTTAAGAATACTGTCATTAGTACTGCTGACTCCATCTTAGGTAGTAGTCGTAGAGATCGAACGACTGGTTCGATGACGAATGTAAGCTAGCGACTAAACGTAAAAATGTTGCATACCGAGCAATGCAACAATCTCATATAACGCGGGCAGCGATGATGAATATAAAGAGCTCAGAAGATATGAAAAAACAGTTCATCGGTGAAAGCAGCCTGGGAGAAAAATCTCGTCCGTGAACTAGAACAGTATAGAGAGCAAGGACCGCACCAGGCGCGGATGTTCTATCAAAGAGTCCGCGGTATGACGCAATATACACCGCGTTGTACATACTGCAAGGACAAAGAGGGTAATCTGATCGCCGATCTTAAAGGCATCTTAAAGCGATGGGAAGAGCAATTTCATGAGTTGCTAAATGGCCAGCTAACTGAGGAATTGGAGGCTCCACCAATGGCCGAAGATCATACTATGCTGCCGCCACCAAGCATAGACAAAGTTAGCAGAGGCGATAAATCAGCTCAAAAATAATAAGGCCCCGGGATCTGATGGGATCCCAGCGGAATAGGAGGCCCCACATTACACCAAGCAATTCATGAAATAATAGTGCAAGTATGGGAAGAAGAAGCGATGCCAGAAGACTGGCGAAGAGGCATCGTGTGCCCCATACATAGGAAGGGAGATATCACAAAATTCAGCAACTATCGTGGTATAAGGTTGTTGAGAACCGCATATAAGATTTTCTCCTCTATCCTTCAAGACAGGATGGCCCCATACGCTAAAGTCATCATTGGTCCATACCAGTGTGGCTTCATCCCAGGCAAATCAACAACTGATCAGATTTACACCCTAAGGGAGGTGATGGAATAATTTCTAGAGTTTCAAAACTCACTACACCATCTTTTTATAGACTTTAAAGCCGCCTATGATAGCATAGCCAGAGTAGAACTTTATAAAGCCATGAGAGAATTCGGCATCCCAAATAAACTGACACGACTATGTAGGTTGACCATGACCAATATTATAAGCCAAGTAAAAATATCCAGATCACTATCAACCCCATTTAACATCTATAACGGGCTCCGACAAGGGGATGGACTGGCCTGCGTCCTCTTCAACCTGGCGAAAGTGATCCGAGACTCTGACGTAACGACAAGATGGACAATCCTCTATTCCATTCATATACTGGCTTAAGCAGACGATATTGACATCGTTGGTAGAAACCAAAGAGCAGTACAGGAAGCTTTCATCCAGATAGAGCAGGCGGCACGAACTCTGGGGCTGCACATAAATGAGAGTAAAACAAAGTATATGGTGGCCACGTCTGCGAGTAGAAGATCCAACATTGGTCCCTCAAATCAAATAGTGGAGCGCGAATTTGAAGTAGTGCAATCCTTTAACTATCTCCGGTCAACTATAGCAGCCGATAACAGCATGGAACCAGAAATACGCGCACGGTTACTCAAAGCCAACAAGGTCGATTCCGGAGACTTTATAATGATGAGCTCTACGAGCGTTACCGCGATGTCGACATGAAGAAAATTAAGCCCGGTAGGCTCCGGTGGGTAGGACACCTAGCTAGCATGAGCGAATAGGATCCTGCTCGGAAAGTCCTTTGCGGTATTTATGGAACACGACAGCGAGACAGGCCAAGCATACGCTGGAAGGATGGCGTAGACCAGGACGCCCAGAGTTTAGGGATGACATCGGCTGGAGAGATTTTTTACTCATTATTCACAGTGCTACAGATGTTGGAGAAGACATGAGTACAGAACGATACTCACCACATTTTTTTTAATTCAAACAGAATTTATAGAGACGAGCCATACAACGCTATGTGTAGTTTTGGCATCTCTGCCAATCTCCTTTCAATGTGCAGTGTTCCAATGGAGAATTTACGTTGCTCCGTCAAGGTCAGGAACAACCAGACGGAGATGGTAAAAAAAGATTTGGGCAGGCTGATGTATTTATTGATATTGTTTTCAACTTCTTCGAGGTAATTTTAAACCAACATCCACACGTCCTAGAGAGCTCAAGTTTCGTGTACATCTCAGTCTTATGAAACATGCATCAAACAAAGTGTAACTTGAAACATGCAAAATATCACATGCAAAAATTTCGCACGTCCTAGAGAGCTGAGATTTTTTGCCCACCTCAGTTTCATGGAACATTTGTGATTGCATTTCACGCACACACATGTATTTGAACACAATAGAATCGAAATTGTAATAAGCTTATTTATGCTATTTTCTTTCTTTAATGTCACATTTTTTTATATAAATTAAAACTTTTTTCATGCTCTTTGTGGAAAAAATGTATTTAAAATATCGTTATTAGAATCATTAGACGATATCTTATTCCCTATCTTTCGCAGGACTTACACTTTTTTCCCTTTAGAGTAAATATTTCAAACTTTTTTTTTTAATTTGAAAATTTGAGAAGAAGTCTTAAAACTACGATTCTATCTCGATACGGAGAAAAACTTATTTTTCCAATTTCATCTTGGTTGTAAGAGTTCTTTCAACGTATCTATATTTACTTGTAAGCTTATCTATTTAAAAAGGATTGCTTTGAATCCACAAGTAGATCCTTCTTTCAAAAAACCAGAGAAGTTACCTTTAAAATGTTTACTGATTCTTATTAATATTTCTACCTTAATTTTTTTATATATTCTAAAATATATTGTCTTTCTATATCTTGATATATAAAAACGTTGGTGCGTATGTGTGACTGATTATAACGGCTGAACCACTGAAGCTTTCCAACTTATACGCACACCATATGTTCTTGTGGTGCTCCGGATTGTTTTTGTTTTGTTAGACCCACTCGGTGGCGCTGGGATCGCTTTTTTTTTCTCTTTTTTTTTTCGAAAATTCTTATTTATGGACCGTTTTGACTGAAATTCACATTATATAATATTAAAATATAAATAAAGTCGTTGGCAAAATTTGGACCCGATAGGTGGCGCTGGGGTGGAAAATGTAGTTTTCCCTGTATATGATTTTCATATAAAGAAAATTCGTATACATTTTTTGGCGATATAAGTGTCGATGCTATAGTTTTCTGGGTTGATGAGGTGGTAAGTTGGTGGGTTGGTCAGTTGGCGGGAGGTCATAGGGCGGGAGGTCAGTGGGTGGGGGTGGGCTGTCACCAACATTTTACAAATTTACTTTCTTGGAGATGAAGAGAGCAGTCCAACATCCGTTGCCAGTACAATCGCATTCAATTAATAAAGGAACGGTTTATCATAGCCGAGTTAGGAACTACGAAATGCACCGACATCATGGAATGAATTTATTATATATATACATATTATATTTATTATATATAAACTTGCATATAAAATATCATAATGCATTTCATAACACTCTTATTAAAAAAATCCTACCGTAATTAAAAAACATAACAAAACAAATCTTGGAATAAAATAATTATTTTAGGCAGAACAGCGTTTGCCGGATCAGCTATCGATCATCTTCAACACAAATAAAAATTAAATACTGTTCGTTGGTAAGCGCATCACTTGAGAACGGCTAAATCAATTTGGATCATTTTTCTTGGAAATGTTCGTAATAGTCCGAGTAAGGTTTTTACGGAAAGAAAAATTGGAAAATTCGGGTAAAACTATAAGTGCTTTTTTCCATGGGATTTTTGTATGAACTCACGACCATAACTCACGATTCCAAATATGGTTTTGCGTATTTCGTTCGTTATGATTCTGGGAAGTCGGAAAATTCGGACAAACTGAAAAAACCATAATTTTTGTATGTATCACTTACATTTCTAAACCAATTTTTATGAAATTTTTGTAAGTTATTGGCCGTTGGGAGAAGGTTATACGCTATAGTACACCCAAACTACGCGGTGGTAAGAGGAGGTGGGTAGTGGGTAGTGAAGCGCCCGGGTACAGCTATATCTATATAAATAAGAATTAATTTTGTGCGGTTGTTATTTATGGAAACTCACATTTAGCAACCGATTGTTATGAAATTGGCAGGTGGGGGATAAAACCTTCCCCTATAGTACATCCCCACACCGCAGTGGTAACAGGAAGGTAGAGGTTCATGTGTGCTGGTAGCGAAGCACTTGGGATCAGCTTGTATGTACATATATAAAAATCCTGTGTTTCTGTTCGTTAGAAATCACTCAAACAGGTGGGGGACAGCCGAGCAACGCCTGTTATTTAAGCTAATCTTAAAAACTATTGGACCGATTTTAATCAGGTTTTTTTTATTGTACTGTTGTTTTTGGGTGTTATAGGCTACAGTTTTGTGATGGGTTGTGGTGGGTTGGAGAGTGTCAGTTTAGTGAGGGCGTCAGTGATGTGGTGTGATTTGGTGGGTAAGTTGGATGTATGGCAGTGGAGTGGGGGCTGTAAGTTGGGTTATGTTGGGCATTTCAGCTAATCATACATAAAATATTTAGGCTCTATTTTTTTTATTGAAAATTGAATTAATTTCGAAATTGTCGACATAAGGAGTAGTTATTAGCTATTTTATCCCTTAAGCATAATATTCATACAGACGACAATGAAAATATTAATAAAAATATTGTATTCCATTAGTAAATGGCAGTTGTGTCGCCAATTTTAGAAGTAGTCGAAGCCCTCCCATCGAATATTATTATTATACAATAAACAACCACAGAGTATACAAGCGACCGATCGACCGACCGACAACAACGACGACGACGGCGGCGACCAAGCCCAGCCAAACCGCCGAACCCCAATTTAATTCACAATCGCACTCAATTCCGTTCCAATGTGTCCAATGTGCTGCGATAGAAACGTTGTGTATTATCGATTTTGGTTGTCATGTTTTTATAGCGAACGATTTCGCGAGCTATAGGGTGGGTAGGTTGTAGAGTTGACTAGATGCTGTGCTGTAAAAGAGCACTACTACATACGAGCATGCATCACCAACCAACCGACCGACTGAGCGACCGACCAACCGACCGAGGTGCACTGTACGATTTATATAGACGGACGACCTATGTAGTCAGCTTGGTGGAACAGGAACAGCAGCGGCGGATATACTAGGCTACAAATACTCGCACTTTGGCAGGATTTCAGTTTTCCTCGAGTCGTCCTCATTTTCTGTGTGTGTTTTTGTTATGCTGTTTCTCTGTTTTGATGTCGTTCCCGTTGCTGTATTGCCTTTACCATTTTGCATGAGTACATGCAAAGAGCGGGCATACGGCTCGTGGTCGCGGCACCCTGTCTCAGTCTCCTGCCTGGTCCAAGAACTGGTACTGGCACTATTGCCGTTCTGATCTGTGTCTCGCTCGCTGTGTGTACGGCAGGACCTTTTCTGACGACATAAACTGGACTGATTGCAAGTGCGACTGAGTTCACTATCTTTCTCTCTCTGTCTCTTTGTCATCCCATTAGTGTGTACATTTTTGGCTGCTCCATCTACTCACCGAAAGTTTCCACCATGTATGCATCGGCCACCACCCAAGTATCGTTTTATCCATTCTTCGCCCGTCCGCATTGCGATACTTGTCCATTTGGTTTTTCTTCTTCTGTTGCTTCATAGGCTATGTACACATGCTATATATGTACATACAAGTATAGTTGGTTGCAGCCGTTGAGTTTTTCATATTTTGCGTATCAATTTTTTGTGCAGTGCCGCCTGCTGTCATTCAAGGCAACATAGTGTTGTGATGGTGTTGGACCACCTCCTGTAGGTCGACGTAAGTATTTATTCATTTATCTGCTTAAAAAAGAAACCAACAAATTTATTATACAATTTTTTTTTCTGGCTACCTACAGTTTTTGCAATTGAATCAGAATATTTGTTGCTTTTTTTAGTTTTGTTTGACATCAGAGGAGAGACAAGTAAATATTTTTATTTTTAGTTTGATTTTACGATTTATTTGTATGAATGCGATGCAGAATTTTAGTTTTTCCCTGACGGCAAAATATATCAATAGCTTTTAAGATTTTGCAGATGTCGAAAAAAATACATAATTGTCTCATTTCTATCAGTTTAAATGAATGCTAAGGACACTAGTATACTCGAAGATGAATCATAAACAGGATATTAGTTAGCTTTTTTCGTCTCATAATCTAACTTAAATGCATTTTGTCCTTAATGGGATAAAAAGTATGCTTTGAGTCCTAACTGGAGGCCGGACTACTTATTATCATTGAGTGGTCAAGAACTTGACAGTCTGTAGCGTAACCGTATTGTTGGTGCCTTATTTTAATCCGGCAAACCAATAATAGTGGAAATAAGAGAACTATTTGCAAATTTATACATATTTCAGTGAAGAACTGGTGATAATGCTAGATAACATCCAAATTTCATTATCATTTGCAATATTTAAAAAAAAATATATTATACACTGCTTTTGAACGAATAAACAAAAAAAATACGATAAAAAAATAAAGTAAAATATTGATAAAGATTAATATTTTTTTGTGAAATATTATTAAGAAACAAGTAAATGTAAAACACTTCGTTCTTCGGGTACAAAATTTTATATATTTATCGAAACAAGCCACACAGTCGTTTATTATTTAAGTCGGGGCGACACGCGTCAAAAGTGGGATATCAAAATGGGCCCCTGAAATTGAGCCGCTCACAAAATTTTAGCCCTCTAGGTCGTGCCAAAGGTGGTTAAAAAAGACCTCAAAAACGAGAAAATGGCGCGTTTTCAAACCATCACACGTTTCACACGCGAAACGTGACACGCGTCATACGTGGAATATAAAAAATGCCATTTTGGACTCACAAAACTTCAACCCTCTAGGTCGTGTGGAAGGTGGTTAAAAAGGACCTCAAAAAGTAAAAAAAAAAATGTCAACCTATTACACGCGCCACACGCGACACGCGTCATACTCGGATTATAAAAAATGCTATTTTGTACTTACGACACAACATTTCAGCTTTCTATGTCATCTGAAAGTTGGTTAAAAAGTCGAAAAAACAAAAATTTCAACCCATTACACGCGCCACACGCGACACGTGTTATACTGGGAATATATACAAAATTTTAGCTTTCTAAACAATTTTTTCAACCCATCGCACGCGACACACGTCATACTCGGAATATAAAAAATGCTATTTTGGACAATCACATAACTTCAGCTCTCTAGGTCAAGGGAAGTTGGTTAAAAAGGACCTCAAAGTGGTCGAAAATACAGACAAAAAGTGGTCAAGTCAAGTTAAATAAAAGTTTTTAAAAATGTCCGTCCTCTCATAAATTTGGTTTTCTGATTGTGGCTAAGTAAAAATTTCTTTGTCACTTTGTTATGATTTTGCATTTACTTGGGAAATCATAATAGGGATTTTGTTTTAATGAACTTTCTGTACAAACTAAAACCAAAACCATTAGCGAGATCTATTTAATTAATATAAAGGCTCATCAAAGTTTCACCAACCAGCCAAATACCATTATATGGCCATCCATTAAGCGCAAATGGATTTACATACCGCATTCGATTAAGTATTCCAATTCGAAAATTATCAGACTCGTATGTGACATTTGTAATTAAACGAATACGTTCGGTTCGTTTGAGTAAATATAAATAAATACAATTAGGCGTATTCTTACGGAAACTTTGACAGGTCTTCTTGTGTTAAATGTAATAAATGCGGCAAGCTTTACCCATAAGTGATCGGATTGTTTTTTTGCAGTCAGCACAGAGCAGTCTTCATGAAGACGACCATTAAGCAAATTTCTGTGAATATATATGGACTTGATTAAAATTTGTTTTCTATCTCCATTGACATAGGTTGGAGGTTTCTTTTTCGGTTTGACGACAGGAGCCAGCACTAGGCTTTAGAAGCGTTAAATTATACTATATTTTGTAATCTCCACCTTGGTATGCCGACAAGTTCTGAATTGAACGTAAAATACGTTACTCAAGTTCCACTTACGACGAAGAGGCACGTGAAGATAGTATTAGTTCATACGAAAACTTGAGAGTGCTATCGTAAGCAAATGAATGGAAACCAGGATCTTTCGGCGAACATTTGATTTTAAACCGTCCATTACAATTTGGATCGATCGGTCGGAGAGGTAGCTCCGATCCAATCAAGTAGGATTTTATCGATTCCATATTCATTCATTTTCGACAAAAGGAATTGATGTCATACTCTGTCAAATGACTTGGAAATATTGAGTGGCACATCTTTGTTTTCACTAAATTTGTAAATAGACTGGTTCCACTTTTCGGTGAGATATCCCATCAAATCACCAGGAGAACTTTACCTTTGAAAACCATACTGCTGCGCGTTAAGGAATTCCCGTGATTCAATTTATTGTCTTATCTGACTATTAAGCAGATGACTTTGAAGAGTACTGATTAAAACGAAGTATGTGGTACGAGAAAAGATATGAACAGGAGAACTGGAATACTTTGCGCTATGGTAATGCCAGCATTGAACATCTCATTCAAACTAGTGCGGGAATACCATCTGGTCCAATAGATTTGTGATTACTGAGATCATTGAAAACTCTAACTACTGGACGAGTACGAAAGTATTTCGGTCCCAACGAGAAATCTGGTAGCGTGGAGCAAGCAGATTGACATTGTCTACAGACCTAACGTTTGGAAAGTCAATGTGAATGAGCCTTGGAATTTACAACGAAGCAGTATTTTCAATTCGTTTCACGAATGACCAGAATGATGGTTTCAACTGCTACACAACGGGAGAACCAATTTAGTTATTGCTCACAATGTTTTCGGGACCCGTCGTAGCTCGTCTAAGCAACCAAATTATTTCACCAAGGTCGTTGGATCTTTTTTCGTTAAGGTTATTTGAAAAAGCGTATATGCCAATATCCCAAATATGGTTTAGAGCTTAAGGAAAGGATATTTGATGAACTTTTTATTAATAACCGCATAATTTATTCTGGAAAGTAATGGGAAATTTCATAAAAAAGGCGGAAATCGGCAAGAAACAGATTATTGGTAATAGCACACTTTATGTTTAATGCCAATGCCTCAACTGAAATGAAAAAAGTATTTAGAAAACCAAACCAGCAAGAGCTTAAAAAATTGAATCGGGGTTTAGGCAGTGGGTTAAAAATTGATCACAAGATTTGGTCCGCCAGCCAAGCCACAAACACACGGGCACGTTAAGGTAATAATAAAGAGAATAAAAAAACGTAGCAGTTTAAAATAGCTGTTTGCTTACTTTGACAACATTTCAACACGACTCCTTCAAGACATGCTTTTCTATTTTTGTTACCAGTGTGTATTAATTTATTACAAATATGCAAATTCTATATTGCTACAAGTAGATAATTTCTGTTAACAATATACATTTTAAAATTAATTTTAAATTTACAATTATTTGTACCTAATTTGTTGTACAGAATGAAGCAGCAAATTATTTTATAATATTTAAATCCCCATTATTTAGTTCCGGTCAATATCAGGATGTTTAGTTAACACAACGCTTTAAGCAGCCAGGATTTCTTAAAAAATTGTAAAAATTATTGAAAATATTTCATTAGTAGAGAAAAAAAAGAACCCATACACATTTTTCATATATATTTTCCAATCGGAGGTACAAATAATTGTAAATTTAAAATTAATTTCAAACTGTATATTGTTAACAAAAATTATCTACTTTTTCTTTGGACTTAGTCTCTCCAGTTTTTGATTGGGATAGTTATCTTACTTAACATGACTCTTACCAGGAAATGCACCCTGCGATGCCGTGACGTCGACTCGATAGCCAACGCGAAAGTAGAGTAAGCACGTATGTATCAAATTCAGTGTTTTAACGCATAAACGCCGGTGTTCCACAAGGCTCTCTTTACTCTTCGTCACTCTTTCTCGTTTTCACTAACAATCTCCTATCCGCTAATTCTAATCCAAGCAGTCTTAGCTTTTCACGCTTTCTGCGCGCCCTTCTTCGTCTTTATTATATTAAACGCTGGCACCTTTCTGATCTAACAGCATATTCTCTAATGCCTCTTTTGATTAATTAAAACCGTACCCGAAACCTTACTTACGGTAAGCTACCAAAATGACAGGGTTTTCGTGGTTATCGTGGTGAATGCTTTGCAAATAGAACGCCAAACTGAAACCATAAGAACAACAAACTGAGAAACTAGTCTGTTTGATCTCTCTTCGCCATATTGCTGAATACAGAAGCCAGCAGCAGAAGCCTTACTTAGATGACTAAAATGAATTTCTTGGCAAAAAGCGTAAACAAAGAGGCAATTTAAAAAAAACAACAATAATAATAAAAGAAGAAATAAGGACAAAATTTGATAGACACACATAACTGTAAATCTGTCCCCATAAATTTATCGAGTAATACTTTAGTTCAATTGTCCCGTTTAAAGTAAAGCAATTTGAAAAGCTGTAGGATACCACTGGTTGAACAAAATATATCAGAATTGTTTGTTATTCTACAAAAATAATGTAAATATGCATCATCTTCTATTAGCATTTAGCACCTTGTGTCAAAAGTCAGAGAATTTCAGTAGGTATTCTGAAGACTGCGAAAATGAAGCTAACACCATATTGTGAGATGTATAACATAGGTCTTTTAATGAAAGAAATGCCAATTGTGGATCAATGCATTGGCAAAAAAGGTAGTACATACAACAGAGTCTGTATTCTATCACCTATAATAATAATAACAATAAAATTAATAAGAACCTAAACAATATTTTTGCGAAGATTTTTAATTAAATTGATAAATTTCACATATTGATTGTTTCGTTCTGATGACGGATCCATATGAAATTTTTAAATAAAAAAACCGTAAAAGGGAGGAGCACGCGAAAAAAATTAAAATAAAATTAAAAGAAAATTGACACCAAAACAAGAAGAAAAATGCGAATTTGGTGGTGGGTGGTCATTTTGTGGGTTGTGGCGTGGTCCGTTAAAGCGCCCTCCATATTTTTTTGTGTGCATATATGCTCGTGCATATATTATATTTCTTTTTTTCGGTGGGACTGCATCAATGTATGTTATGCACGAATAAAAAAAAATAGGCACCGGAATGGCATCGATGAATGAATGTGGCACCCTACTGCGAGTGTGTGTAAGGGAACCAGAGAGTGTGCTATTATTACTTTTTTTTCAGTTTCGATGCACATGTACAGGATGAATGTGCAACATTGGCAACTGCAATAGGATCAAGCCGAATCAAGGCTGGCCGGCGAACCCGGTCGCTCGTGTGAATTTTCTGTTTTGTTTTCGTTTTTATATTCTTGCTTTTGTTGGATTCCTTTTTTGTGGAACTTTTTGTCATTATTTTGCAGTCGATCCGAGCCGAAGCCGCATCGTCAGAATTTTTGTTAATTTTTTATTTTATGTTTTTTGAGTTTTATTTTTATTTTTGAGCATTTTTATTTTGTATTTTTTTTGTTGATTAAGCTTCTCAAGTATGATACCCATGTACAACGATAGCCTTTCGAGGTAGGGGTATGAAGCTCAAAGAGAGTTTTCAATAAAAAAGCAAAAGTTATTTATTCGCTTATTTAAAAAAAATAAGCCTTTTTTTAATTTTATTTTTGTATGTATTCATATAAAAAAAACCTTGAGTTTTTATAAAAGTGACGTCCCTTTCGATCTCACTGCACTGCATCCCCAACGGTCGACAGGCTGGTTGGTCGGTTGGTGTCATCGAATGTATCCACCCATCGCCAGTTATCAGCTATATTGCCATTTGCACTGTTAACCTTTTTTAAAATTTTGATGTTTTTATTTTTTTTTTATTTTATTCGTTAATTTTGTTGAAAGCCTGTTTTTATTTCATTTTGTTAACCCGCTCTATATAAGCACATAATTGTGAGATTTTTAACAAATGTTCAGTCTCTCGTAAACTGATGAACATGTACATACAAAGGATTTGGGTGGTAAAATATTTTTTCACTTAAAGCCGTATTTACCTTCTTTTTTTTTTTATTCAAGCAAATAAATTATATATATGTATATATACTTTTGTTTTCTATTTTTGTTTTTGTTTTTTCGGGCTGGTTGGGTTGTCTGATAATTCCTACATGCAGATAATGACTGCATCCAAGTGCAAAGTGCAAAGAAATTAACATTAAAATAAGAAATTCTTTTAAAATGGTTGTGGGTGTTGGCCTGCCGAAGGCGGGTACGATGCAACGCAGGTTAAAAATTATCTGCAGTAGCTTATTGTAAAAAGAACGCTTAACGCTGTACGTTTGCTCGTTCATTGGACATTTATCGGCTAAAGATTTTTGCCAATGTGTTGATATATGGTTTACGATTCACCATCTTAAAAATTTATAAATGACGTAAAAACAACCCTTAAAAATTAAAAATTTTCAAGTAAATTCTCTAAAAGGAGATACATATGTGTACACAGTTAAAACCGGGTTAATTTGGAAAAAACTGTTGTCACCGGAGATATATGGGAGCCCCCGACCTTAGGGCACGGCCCGATCACTTCCCAATTTCAATAGGACGTCTTGTCATCGGAGTTGAAAATTTGAAGAAAATTGGGCTAATTTTTAAAAAAAATGTTAATGGGCCCTCGCTCCTCAGGACCCGTTCACTCCAAAAATTTTACAGAAGGTTTTGTCCATCGGAAATACACATGTGCTTAAAATTTAAAGAAATCGCGCTAACTTTTAATTTTTTTTTATGGGGACCCCTCGGAGATACACACGTGTTTCAAATTAGAAGAGAATCAGGCTTATTTTAAAAAGATTTATATGAGTACCTCTGGAACCTCAGGGCCCGGTCACTCCAAAAATTTTACAAAAAGTTTTGTCCATAGGAGATACACATTTATTTAAAAATTTGTATGGTGACTCATGACCCTGGGGCCCTGAAGTTTTTACAAAAAGTTTTGTTCATCGGAGATACACATGTGTTAATTTATTTAAAAAAATTTATGGTGACTCACGACCCCGTTCCCGGGGTCCTTAAAATGTTAACAAAAAGTGTTGTCAATCGGAGATACACAATAAAATTTTAAGAAAATCGGGTTAATTTTTTTAATAACATTTGTATAGGGCCTCACGACCCCAGGGCACGGGGTCTCCTAAATTTTTACAAAAAAAAATCGGAGATTACACACGTATATAAAATTTGAAGAAAATTGGGTTAATTTTTTTTAGAAAATTTGTATGGGGCATCAAACCCCGAGGCCCGAGGATCCCCCAATAGAAATTTAATAGAAAGTGTTGTCATCGGAGATATTCATCGATTTAATATCGATCGATTTAATTAATTATTAAACACAAATTGTTTTTAATTAACATTTTCTATGTGGCAACATTTATTTCACAATCAAATTAAGTTAAGAACTGTAAACTCGTCTACTTGACTTAGGTGTAACTTACTATAACTTAACGTAAGTGGGTTGACTATTTGACTACCTTTGTTTTACTTATGTTTCTTTAATAAATAACAATGTCAAAGCAGTGCTAACATTTTTAATTCCTCTTTTTTGGCTTGCTTGCATTAATGCCAGACGGAAAAAAAAGATTTTTTATCCTGAGCTGCAGTTTTAATGTTTTTATTTGTATAACAAATATCAAACTTTGTCAAACACGTCAATAATTTCACGCACTGCTGATTTTGCTGGAATCATATTTTCATATTTCCTCAATGTAGTTTTTCTCATTTTTAGTCTTTCATATGTGAATTTAATTTAAGCTTACGACGCATGACATACTCGTACAAAATTTCTCTATAACACATTACCTGCTCAACTTTTTGAAGTACAAATATCTACGTATTTGGGGTGAACGAGACATTTGTCTGACATAATTAACTAAACCTTCAATGGAACTAATGACATCGTAAAAAGACTAAAGAGCAAGTTTTAAAAATAGGGAGTCTTAGTATCAGATGGATGGTCAGCCAACCATAAAGCGCTTTAGGGAATTCCATATAGCATCACTTTCAGATGCACTGATTTTCAAATTGAAGTAAAAATTCATAAGTCGTGGGAAATTAAGTAAAATTTTATTTTATTTACAGAATACATCTCTAATGATATCATTACTCTGGTTTGTTTAGAATTATAGCAAAAGTCAATATTCCCACAACAGCGAAATTGTTTTTCTCATCAAACAAAAGAAACCAAGTTATTATATAGGACACTTCGTCTCTTTCGGAATGTGCGAATGTACATACTTTCGGGTACGGTGATGGACTTCTTATTAAACATTTGAAAATTCTCTATCAATGCTGGAAAACTTAAAACCTACTGCAAAAAACGATACATGTATCTAATTTTTAGCTCAAATGCACTACATACGATGATGGGAGAAAAATAAGGGTTAAATGGTCTTTTCGCAAACAAACAGCTTCAATACACACACACATACTAAGATCGGTCGCTTCAGTCAACACCTAATCTAATCTAGCATTGAACTTTTAAGTGGACCAACAAACGAGAGTTTGTAGCTTTAACGTCTGGCAAGGATTAAAAATTGAAGAGATTTGTTTTGTTGCGGTCGGTGTTTAAAAGTGGATTTTTGGGTGCGTGTCGAAGCAAAGCTTATTTGATGAGGTGATGTGCAACTTGTTGCTTCTGAAACTAAAGGATTTTATTAGTGCAGTTTTTTCAATGAAGACATATTTGGATTTTTTAAATCTGACATTACTTATATAATATTCTAATTTATTTATTTTATTTTTTAAATTTATTTTATATAATTTATTTAAATAAATTTAATAATCAATGATTTCCCAACAGCTAAGATTATTATAAAAAAATGTAATCTTCCGTAAAATACTGATGTAAACTAAACTAAACTGATGATCGACTGATATTTAACAAAGCGTCTAACCAGTTAACTACAGCCTAACTTGGTTGAATCGTTTTATACTTTTAGTGCAACAAGTTATTCAGTACAAACTGAAATACCATTTTTAAATAAGATTATTTGTAGAAGGAGAAACATAAAAAATCAATATATTAAAGTAAAGAACGGTTTTGTTGAGTATCGGATCAACAAGTTAAAACCATCGACCAATTCAGAGATTCCTTAGCCGCACAATAGTTATTTAGAATGAATTGCCGATTCTGTGTTTTCGCATTTGTATGATCTGCAGTCATTTAAGACACATGTGCATAGATATCTCATCTTTTCATCTCCCTAATTTCCTAACGCCCACGCTGTGCTATTTCAACAACAAGGAGAAAACTGGTTTATGCACTCTATTCTGCCAGGTAACTTTCTCTTTCCATGCGAGTTTTAATTAAAGTCCTTTGTCCCAACGATATCATGCAATTTTGAATCACGCGGCATTCCCTGCCTTCAAACCTTTGGTAGCTGTCAGTGGAAACATAGAATACGTAATTGGTGCGTTATATTGAGTTAAACGAAAGCGTCTTCGTTTGTTGAGTTGTTGTTAGTCCTATCGGTCATTATGAAAAGAGATATGACGGTTCGCCTTTTTTGGATTGCTGAAAATACTGGATAAGAGCTGATACTGAACAATGGTCGGATGAGCCTAGAAGAGATGAAACGCTAACGGTGTATTTATCTGAATAAAAGGTAAGAAATAAGTCTAGAGTATTGGCGAAATGATTTGCAATGTAAGATATGTTGTCGGCTGGAGAAAAACAGTGGTTCAACTAATCGGGAAAAGTCAAGAAGAATAGGATTGATGCGAAATCTTACGCAATGGTAGTACCAGCGGTGAACTGTTGTGGAAACACCATCTGGCGGAACGGTTATGGGTATGCTGAGATCATTGAAAAGTTTAGCAACTGTACGAGTACGAAAGTTAGATCTGCCCAATAGTTTGATATTCGAAGTTGCATGCGAAGGCAACGAACAATCTCGAAGAGTGAAGTTTGCTCCAAAATATACAGCAAGCAGATTGTCCTTGTCTTTAGAGCTGACTGCTGGAATGTGAATAAGTGTTGGAATTGATGACGATGTATAATTTTTTCTAGAAAAACCAAAGGTTTTTTCTTTTTTTGGGATATTGTATTTTTCGGTTGGAAGAACAGCGACCAGTTAAATTTTCAAAGAAGTTATTACGGGCGTCCCAATTGGATTTCTCGTAATACCATTCTATTCTATTTTAAGTTTTTTCTTTAACTGAGTTGCTTAACAACGAGATAAGAGCTGAACAATGGTCGGATAAGCCCAGAAGAGATGATACGCTAACGGTGTATTCATCTGGATAAAGATCTGGTTAAGAAATAAGTCCATAGTACACGATTCACACAGTTATTACTGGAAATATGCAATGTAGCATATTCCCACAGTTTGATGTGATCGTTAATTAGTATAGATAAGCATTATAATTGTATGAATACCCCAAATTTTGTCTAATAAAATATAGTTCAAAACCAGCTATCAACGGCTACTTTATTTACCTTGACAGGCACCGACCCACGTCAAGCGCAGGTTATTTAGTAGTATATTCAGTCATCCAAACTGAACAATGGTCCTTCGAGCCGAAAAGTGTAAATTTAAAAAAAAAAAAAACCGTTTTAATTAGTAAAGGCAAAGGTCCCTTTATTCAAAGTTGCAAGTCTCAATACAGCCAACAACCATGAGTGCTAGTGAGGACAAGTCTACATTTGAAGAGGTCGCATTAAATCAGACGAGCATATCCAAAGAAGTCCATCGATTGTGGACAAATTTCAAAAAGGAATCCCGGTACACTGTGGAGTACATCCTAAAGAGGTTGAACCAGCTATCAACGGATACGGCCCACGGCAAGCTGAGGTTATTTAGTAGTCATCCAAACTTAACATAAAATATTAATAAATGTTGGAAAATTGGCTGTAACCAGGCGGCGGGGAAAATACAGGCATCACATTATTACCAGGTAAACTTAGTTCTGATACATCAGAGTCTTCATTCATCTGGGCTTACCCATTGCCCAGGAATCAGGTTTGTGTGCTTCTACATAGAAGTATAACAATAAAGATATTTGGTGCAACAGACTGTTGTGGTCCAGGGCCTAGCTTCTTGCAACCATTCGGTTTGAGCCTGTTATATTTTTGCTCACAAATGAAAGGGACCTACAATTTAAAGACTAATCCGAAAGGCAAAATGAGAAACTTTCTACGGCACTTATTACACTTGAACATTTTTCAGCCATTTGCGTGAGGTGGACTGTGAAAAATCTCTTTGGTGTTTTGTGGGATACAAACCTCCCTTTCAGTGTCCAAAGTACTAACAAACGCTAACCTCGACTTATGCGGCAAAGAAATTTGATCTTAGCTTACAAATGTTGCAAAGGTTCACCTTAAGTGTTACACATTCTAGTCTCTAGTGTTACATTATTTGTAAACAACATATTGGTACGAAAAGCAGTTAGTAGCGTAGATAGTGGAATTTGAATCCTAAGTTTTTGTGAAAGAAAGTGATTGTACATGTAGTTTATTTTTAGAAGGTGACTTTTTACATATAAGTGTCTTGTCTTTCTCGATATTTCTGTCTAAAAGATTGGAAGTTCCTGGAAGCTTTTGATTGAGTATAAATAGAGACGTTAGGCTGAAGTAAGTTAGTTCTTATTTGGAATTCACCCAGTGAAGTTGTTAAAGTACTTGCAAAGTGATTAAGCTACTACCTAATAGAATTATTGTAAAATACAAGTATTATAAGTGTTTTTGTGTGCATTTAAAAGTTGTCCAGCAAAAAATTGTGAACTTGTACTATTTTTTACTGTCTGTTGATTAAAGTTATTATCTATAAGTTAATAAACTTGTGTTGTGTTTTATTTGCAAAATCCTTTACGAATTCGAAAACCTAAATTTCGTAACAATATGTATAAAACTTAATGCACATATTGTTTTAAAACCCCCTTATGTACTTAATATGCTGTGTTTAATGGTATCTTCTATCTTTAACCATTTAACGTCTTTCCTGTGAAAGAAGTGGTACTTTATAAGTGACTACATAAACAAAAATCATTGCATTTTTACCAATTGTCTTCTTGCATAACCAGCATGTGTGCTAAACAAAAAGTATCACGATGCTAAAATGATAAATATGTAAATAAAAATTGAATAATTCAAATGGAAGAAAAAGATGTGCCTTTAAACCTCCTCCCTCCTTTACTACAACAAAAATTTTAAATGGCAGCGAACAGAGGCGATGCAAAGCAATGTTTGAACAACATAAATCGAGTATGATTATTTTTTTAAGTAGTTAAGCAGGAGCTCCCCTTCACATTGGGGGACAGAAAAGATAGCGCAATAGACGCGTGGGCACATAAACGAGCATTAATTTCATAAACTCGTGTCGGAGTTAATGCCTTGTGCAACACACACACATTTCCTTACCATCATCTTCATGTTCAGCTGATGTAATTGATACATCAATTGAGCGTATATTAGCGTTGATTAAATATTTATATGCGTACATGCCCCCACTTAAGTGAACAATGAACCCCAATGCAAAAACACCTATCGTGCTACACGATAACGCACTACTTTTACTTTTTTCCTGTCGTATTCTATATTTAAACATAAAAGCACATGTGAATTTAAATTTTCTAATTTTCCAATGACCTTGGGCTAAGAAACTTTTCCCATTAATTTTGAGTTCAACCCACCAAAAACTTTATCCTGAACAGCTGCCCCGAAAACACTTTCTCCTTAGACCGAACATTGACCGGAAAATCTAGTTCAAAGTAAACTTTTAAAACATTGTCTGCGCACACTGAACGAAAAACACATAATATTTTATGTGAACAATGTGAAGGTCAAGAAGATTCTTATCGCCATCATCATCAGCATCATCATTATCACCACTACCACCAGCAGCACCATATTCGTCTCCAGTTTTAAACTGAAGCAACACCACGAGTGAGCACACATTTTTCCTCAGGAGAAAGGACCAGACTAGAGACAGACAGACAAATACATTTTAATTATATATGTAATTTATGTAGGTACATTGTATATACCATTGAACCTAACTTGACTTTCGTTCGGTCGTATTATGTAGAAACCGCCTTCATTTCATTCAACAAATCCAAGTAAACGAAGAGCTTCCACAAACACTGAATCCTCTCAAACCGACCCGATCATTCACCACCCACTCACTGTGGTGCCTCTTCGGATCCTTTCTGCAACTTACCTACAGTAAAAAAAAAACCAACAATGCATATAGACATATAGCAGACATCCAGCTACGAAGAACAAGACTCTAGCACACAACTCCTTCCCTTCACATATTCTTGTTCTTCTTCTGTGGATGTTTCTTGTATTTGGTCGTCGTTTGGTGTCCTGGTTTCTGGGCCCTCAGCGCGGTAATGGTGGTAGCCGGCGCGTCGCCGAGTCATCATCCTTTTAGCAAAAAATATATGTATTTTCGTATGCAGTACATCGCACCACGTCGTCCGTATATATACTTTAAATAAAACTTTTACTTTTCAACAAGTGAATACATTTTCTAGTACTCGACATAGTTGCAAGGAGGAGAAACATTTAAACATATATTATAAAAGTATTGACAGTGGAGGACATACAATTAGACCTTTTTCGACGGTGTCATTGAAACTCCGAAATTAATTTTTAATTATTTTATTAGGTTCAAAAACATTTTTTTGCTGTATAAGAAAGGTCTAAAAAGGGATGCAGAACCAATGTCAGAAAACATAGTGTAGACTGTTTTCTTCTTATAGGAATTTCTCTTAGACTGTATTATTTGAGTAACAAAACTCGTGTAATCTTTTCTATCGCTAACAATTAACCAAGCAAGTAATATTGCTACCAATGTTAAGTGAGACTTAAAAAAAATTTCACGTATTTTTTCACGTATTTTTCCACGTATAAGACACTTGTTTCGTAGTTTACATAACTTGTTGACTAGTGTTTTTATTTCCAGAAAAACTGTCTTCGTAGATTAACACAAGCCCTACAGATTCTCTGGAAATTGGTATTCGTAGGGTGGGGTTTTCATTAAGAGCGTTTCATTTTACTTTCTTTTACATAGTAAAAGGAAGTATAGTAATCATGAAAATTTTCGAACTCGGGATTTGTGCAGATTTACCAATTACCGTATCTTCTGAGTCAGAAAAGGCGAAAATAAAAAAATCTCTGTCTGTCTGTATTTTTGTATGACTTTACAGCCCAGACGGCTGAACTTATCGGGAAAAAAATTCATATTTAAGCTTTCTATAAAAATTGTGAGATGTGTAGATGATTTGGACGGAAATCTGACAGCCAGAAATGACAGTTTACTTATACAGTTTTTCGAGTTTTTGCAAATAACTCAAAAAGCACTTAGGTGAATCGAATGTTTATGCTAGATAAAATTAAAATTCCCATATTCTGAAATGCTGACATCGCCGCATAAGCACGTTCTGTCTGGCCTTGGTGTTGTTTTATGCACATCCACGTTATAATATGACGAATAGCTGACTTCGCTGCATATGTACGTTGCTTGATGTTGTTTGCTGCACATCCACGTTGTACTATGACGAATCGCTGACTTCTCCGCATAAGCACGTTCTGTCTGGCCTTGATATTGTTGCACTTGAAATTGGTGTTGATTATTTTATGTTACTTAACACTTGATATTGCTCCAAAGAAAACAACCCAGAGGAGTCAAATCACATCACATGAGCAAGGGGAAAAATTGACTTGTCTATTTCAAGAATTATAATAATAATGGCATGTGGCGTCGTCTTGTTAGAACTAAAAATACTCCGAATAAATGGCTATTAATATCTTTTGCAGGAAAATGTGCTGAGTAATTTTTTCTAAATTCTGGATAATCCCTCCGTCTTCCTCTAACCAGCGCGTGGTGTGTGGTGTACTATAGCCTATAACCATCTCCCACCTGCCAATAATATACATTACAAATTTCATAAAAATTGGTTGGCAAATGGGGCTTTTTCCAACCCCTGTGAGGTGGAAGGGTGCTGCCCTATAATCTTACTCTACCTGCTAATAATATACATTCAAAATTTCATAAAAATCGATTGGTAGATGTGGGTTTCTGTAAATAACTACGGCGCACATTGGTGATAACTTTAAATGTACACAAAAACACTTATTACAACAACACTTGTACTTCACTATAATTCTCTTAGGTGGTAGATTTATCTTTTTGCAAGAACTTTTTGAACTTGACTGGTTGAATTCTAAACAATGAATAAGAATTAAGAATCTGTAGCGAACGCCACCTTTTATACTCATTGAAAAATTTCCAGAACCTTCCAATCTTATAGACAGAAATATCGAGAAAAGACCAGAAAATTGTAGCCTTATTCCCTTATTTACAACTAATGATACTTATATGTAATGAGTCATCTTCTAAAAATAAACTACGTGTACAATCATGTTCCTACACACAAACCGGACAAACCGCACAAACCGGTTTAACTACATTTCTGACCAGTACATAATGATTTAAACTTATAGGCGGTTACATTTCAAATAATCTAATAAATCTTACAGCCTAAAAGTATGCTATTCAAAAGTGCTTAATTCTTATTCAGTGCCTATATTACAGTAGTATGTACATTTCGATTTATCTTAGGATTCGAATTCCATTATCTACTAACTACTTTTCGTAACAATATGATAACAATCTTTCCAAAGATACCAAATTTAGATATGATTTTCATATTGAATAAAAATCTTATACTGGATTATTGTTTAATGAACTTTTGCGCTAAACACGTAGACGTTTAAATGTTTCAATTAGAACTTGAAGAATATTTTTATAACTAAACGCACACAACTGAGTTTTTAGAGTTTTTCTTTGACAATAAATAATTTTTAATAATTTTTTGTCAATAAAATATACAGATTTAATTTTTTGTGCACTACTGTACCGAAGCTAAATGAAGGATACATATTTCAGTACCCCTTCTTCTTTTAAATAGTGAAGGAGGTGAAGCAATGTGCAAGGACACGAATAAAGAGTCTGCAGTCTCGAGACTTTTATTATTTTACTCCTATATTATAACTACGATGTCGACGATGATGATGACGTCGACCACGACGAAAACGATGGTGAAACCAGTCTCTTCCGCTTCTTGCTTGGTAAATAGGAAGAAACATACTTGTAGCATGGACTTCTAACGACAAATAAGTTTCCATTTTGCACTATTACGATTGCTGAGGTTGCGCTAGGCAAATATATATTTTACATTTATACGAGTACTTATCCTCGTTCTTGTTCGCTTGAGGTTTCTTTCTTTCAAGGGTATAACCTATTGCTCCAGTTTTAAACTTTATCTTGTTCTTCGTTCTCCTGCTTCTTGCAACTTACCGTTATTTTTGTTCGTCGTTGTCGTCATCTCCATCGTCATCATCATCATCATCATCATCATTGTCGGCTGCTACTCTGAACCCTATGATTTCCTATGACGGTCAACCCAAGTGAACGAGATATCCATTTGTGGGTTTCGCAGATGTGAATGACTTTTGCAAAAGAACGAGAACATAATATTTGCAAAGGAATTTCACTTTAAAGTGTTATTTGGTTTATTTATCTTTGGGAATATATGTTGGTTTTGTTTCTGGCAATGACATTGTCGTCGTTTGTAGGTGTTAGTTTGTGTTTACTGGAGGGTTGTGAGCGTGATATTTGAGGTATGTACCTACAAATAGTCGGAACTTAATTTTCCCCCATTCCTTATATCTTAGTGGCGCGTTACGTTGCTGGTTTAGATGATAATCGGGTTTATTTTTGGTAATTCTCCTATAACATATTTCTCTTACATAATTGTTTAATGTTTTTTTGTTTAGTAATTTAAGGTTATTACTAATGACTTAGTTTGCATTTTGATTGCAATTGCATTTGATTAAAGTTAGACTAGTTTTTAAATGTTCTATATTAACTTCACTTGCCCGTGTGTTTGTGGGTTTGTGGGCTTGTGGATTTGTGTGTCATGGAATCTTGCGATCAATTTTTAACCCACTTCATACAGCCCGATTTTATTGAAATTTGGCACACATGTATATCTCCCATGACAACACTTTCTATTAAAATTTGAGGCCCCTCGGGCCGCGGGGTCGGGGGGCTCCCATACAAATATCTTACAAAATTTACCCGATTTTCTTAAAATTTTGTACACATGTGTGTCTGCGATGGAAAACACTTTTTGTAAAAATTTGGGGACCCCAATATACAATTTTTAAATATCGCTATATCGCATCAGATCACGGCAAAGTCTGAGCTCTGTGCTTTGTGAGCAGCGCTGTTCGCTGCCGCCTCGGCATTTGATGGATGATTTTGCCACAAAACGAGCACGCAGTGTGTGTGTGTGTATCCCCGATTAGAGAATTTACAAGAAAAATTTTAATTTTTATGGGTTTTTTTTTTTTTTGGCTACACAATATGTGAACTCATGAATTATTTGTATTTTAATTATTTCAATATATTTCATTATATTATAAGCATTTATATTTGACTTCTTTTCTGAAGGTCTTTCATCCGATTTGCGTTTTACATGATGGACCATCTAATGGTTTCTTTTTTAAGTGCATATTATTTTGACACTTAGAGCTTAGAATATTGACAGATATGTTGTTGCCAACCTCTCGTCTTTAGTTTGGTAAGATGTCCTTTGCTGCAGAAACTGTCCGAAATTTAGAATCAAATCTTGGCTCAAAACGAAACCCCCTTCACCGACTGGTGTAAAGAAAGTTTGTGCAACTGTCTTAAAAATGATTTGCTAGCTTGTCCTCACAGAGAGAAATAAAAATTGCTTCTGTATGCATAAAACCTCAAGCTCAACAACTGAGCATCAGTCGCTATACTTTTAAGAGAATATTTCTCAAAGGCATCGGATTATTTTCTTAAAAGATAGAAAGATATATACAGTGTTTCCGCATTGTTGAGTGGGCCTAATCAGGATAGCTTTGCATTTTAAATAGCTAATTAAGTATGTTTTAAGACATTCTTTAAAAATGTTTTAAGATGTTCATTTTTATTTCGAGTACCATCATTATTGTACTTAAAGCTTAAATAATATTCGGCGCGACAGACCGTTGCGGTCCAAGGCTTAGATTCTCGCAATCATTTGTGTTGAGCATGTATATTTTTGCACACAAAATGGAGTTGACCTACAATTAAATGCCGGATCCGAACGGCGAATTGAGAAGCTTTCCGTGACAAGTTATTACTCTCGTACGTTTGTCAGACTTTCGCGAGAAGAGGGACACCATGAAAAATACTTTTTGTGTTACTGGGACTTGAACCACGAACCTCCTGCGCAGTAGCCATGCTCTTAACCATTGAGACATGACGCCAACACTTAAAGCTTAAGAAGTAAAATAAACGAAACACTTGATGCTAGTAATACGTGTAGTCTAGTGCAGTAAGATATTTTATTGGGGTCGCGATCAACAGTCTTGGGAAAATTGGGTAAGGGTTCACATTTGACTTCGAAAGTATTATTTTCCAATCAACCGATAATTTCAAATAAGCATTTGATCACATTTTATATTTTTTTTTTTTTTTTAAAACACTCAGACTAAAGTCAAAGTATACTCGTATATGTGTAAGTTATAATAATTTTGATTCAACCTTCGCTTTACCAGAGATTTTTGACTACGTTGTTGACCGATACCTACCCCGGTGACTACCGTATCGTGTCGCTCGTGTGTGTCGTGTGTTTGGGACAAAAATTATGTTCGGGACATATTTGTGGTCCGAAAGACAAATAAGTCAGTCCATTTGAATTTTTTTATTGGAAACGCTGTTCAGAAAAAAAAATCTGAACAAGGTTTATACACTCGGTTGCATCATGAGAGACCTAATATGCCGATATTCGAAAAAAAGGCTAAAGATAGGTATGCTCAATGGAATGTCTTTAATCCCAATAAGCAGACGCGGATTAGTAATCCAATTACGGTAACGGATTCTCAGCTAAGGAATTTCGCTTTTAATAGGTTGCGAAAGTTGAGCAAAACCCAGTTTTCGAACTATGGCAACCATAGCTTGTAATAGGTTCATTGACATTTTGAAATTCATACGCTTTAATTGGCATGCAACGAGATCTGTACGCAAGGCAGAATATAAGGCCGAACTCATACGGGATGTTTTTAATCTGCGAACCCATTATTGGCCCTATGAGTGCGTTACAGCTGTTCGTGTACGGGGGACGTAATATATGCTAGTTAAACCTGCCAAATATGGTATACAAGTATGGTGGGTCTGTGACTCTTTAAAAAACTCTCCACTACAACTCAAAACATATATTGGCAAAATAACCAACGTTAGGGACCAAGTCAACCACCAAGGCTAGATGCTTGTGAAGGAGCTAGTTGCTTGCTACAGCTACTACAGGCGCAGAGAGAAATGTCACGATACATAACTTCTTCAAAACACTACCATTGGTCAAGTAGTTGTCAAGTTAAATCTTGAATTCTGTAGGCTGAGTAAAAAAACAAAAGATATGTGCACACCGAGTTCAAACCTTCCAGAAATAGGAAATCTAGATGTGATTGTTTTGATTTGCTGACAATGCCACGACGTGCTCCTACGTTACAGCAGCTACGTGGTTCTGTTGTCCACAACTTACAGAAATGCAGCTTTGTCAGGACGACTTAAGAACAAGCCAGAAATAATAATGTATTATAATAAAATAAAGGCCAGCGTGGACACGATGGACAAAATTTTGTTCCAACACTCCACAAAACGAACAAATTCACGATATCCTTTGGTGATGTTTTATCATATTCTGGACACGGCCGAACTTGCTGCTTTTATTTTACTCCTACATACGGGAAACAACCCACTCGGTTCCACTAATAATTCCGGAAGATGGCAGTTCATCTAAAACCTGGGAGAGAAGCTCCTCTGTCCTCTGATATTGGAAAGGAAAAAAAATATTAACATAACTGCAAGATTTCATATCAGGACAGCAACAGAATCCATTTAAGGAAAACTGAAACATAAATTTACATTGTCTACAATTTTTACATATTTATAGGCAATAGGTCCATTGTATTTGGCAGCAATTCCTAACAATAACAATAAAAGGAATCTTAAAAATACATATTTTATTTTTGTGTTATTTTTGTTAAATGTTCTATTTTATTTGCATTTGTAAAACTATTGGGGTCGCCAAAATGCTTCAGCTGGAAATGTGGGTCGCTAAAAAAAAAAGTTTAAGAACCCTTGTCTAGTGTACTTATTAAAAATGAGTATTCATAAAAACTGTTGGCCCATATGTGAGGAAAGACGATTCCAGAGACTCTGTAATGATGAGATCTACGAGCGTTACCGCGATGTCAACATCGTGAAGAGAATTAAGCTCGGTAGACTTCGGTGGGCAGGACACTTAGCTTGCGTGAGCGAAGAGGATCCTGCTCGAAAAGTCCTTTGCGGTAGGATTAATGGAGCCCGACAGCGAGGCCGGCCAAGCCTACGCTAGAAGGATGGCCTAGACCAGTACGCCCAGAGCTTAGGGATGCTCAAATGGATGACATCGGCTCGAAATCGGGACCTGCGGAGAGACCGGAGACCGGTTGTACAGCCAAATTTGATGATGATGATTCAGATTTATAAAAAAAAAAAAAAACAACCCATAAAAATTAAAATTTTTCATCTAAATTCTCTAATCGCAGAAATTGATATGGGAGCCCCTCGATCCTGGGCCATTTTTTTTTTATTGTAGAAGAAAATCATCGAAACAAACATTTGACATCAGATGTTAAAATTGAAAAAGCTCAGATCATTTTATTCTGAGCACTTAGAGCACGCTCATACTCTGAGCAAATAAGAAACACGAACATTTATCTTGAGAACTCTTTGACTGCTCTGAACTAATTTATGAAAACGCCAAATGACAGAATATTGTGAAAACTTGTTGTTCTATCTGTATGTTGATATCGACAACAAAAAAAACGACATCAATAAAAATACAATTCAGTATATAATAAAAATGTAAGTTGAAGGAAGCATAAAACATTTATGTCTCGTTTCATTTGCTGGGTTCATTTGTGCGTGCGCTAAGATTTCTCTCTCTCTCTCCACCACCAACAAAACCATGCAGCGCAGCCGACTGCGCAGCACACACCGCACAAAGTCCATAAAGGGCGACGAATATCTGATGCCAGTACAGATATTTAAAAAATGTATAAGGGCCTTGCGGCCGAACCCGGGACCCGATCACTACCAAATTTTCGAAAAAGTATTGTTTATTGGGTATACACATGTGTGTAAAATTTGAAGAAAATCGGGTAAATTTTTTAAAATTTTTGTTTGGGAGCCCCCCGACCCCGCAGCCGGAGAAAGTGTTGTCTCCGGAAATACGCATGTGTGCAAAATTTCAATAAAATCGGGCCATGGGAAGTGGGTTAAAAATTGATCGCAAGAATCCACGACAGACGACCGACCGACGACCGACCGACGACCGACCGACAACCGACCGACGACCGACCCACGGGCAAGTGAAGTTAATATAGAGAATTTAATAAAATAGGGCGCCGCGGTTCAAGTGGTTAGTTCGTTGGACTTCTGAGCAGGAGGTTCAAGATTCAATTCACAGAAATACCAAACATATTTTTTACTGTCTTGAATGTCTGACAAACGTCCGAGAGTAATAATTTGTCACGGAAAGCTTCTCAATACGGCTTTCGAGTATGGCATTAAATTTTAGGTATTAAATTTGTGTCCAAAAATATAACAAACATAACACGAATGGTTGCCAGAAGGACTGACTTGGACCGCAATGGTCTGTCGCGGTAAATATTTTTATAATTACATATATATAAAAAGGGTATCATAAGAATACAGTACACCGCCGAGTTATGAACGATTTAATAGTGTATTGCAGTTCAAAGGCGAACAGCTAGTATGTATTACGTACTGAATATATAATAATGGACAATGACAGGGGAGAGTAGTAATGATGAAGTAATTTGACAAATAAAAAAAAAACAATCCATAAAAATTAAATTTTTTTTACGTAAATTCTCTTATAACCAAAAGTATACTATAAATGCTGAAAAATAAAAATACATGCGACGTACTGCATCCCAACCACAAAACAACCAATACTGTACTCTATTGTAGAGAACAAATGAATGTATTAATGCAGATCCCTGATATACAAGACAAGCACTGATGTCCTGATTATAAAGCCATTGATTTTATTGTCGTTGGAAAAAGAATCTTTTCAGACACAATTCGTTTATACCTCGGTAACTTTAGCATTTGGGTACCGAAAATACAGACAAATATAGTCATAAGAAAGCCAAACTAAACAAATTAAGTTTTCGTTTTTACCAAAAAAATTGCCATAAAAGCCGTATTGGAATTTACATTACCCTATGAAGGGAGAACGGGGTGTACTATAGCCTATAACCTTGAAAATTTAAAAGAAATCGGTTGGTAAATGTGGTCGGTAATAACATTTTAAATTTACCACCGCCTGGGAGGGGAAGGGGGGTGTAGTTTAGTCTATAAAACTCCACCAGCTGCTAATACTCAACATCATCATCATATTTGGCTCTACAACCGGTGACCGGTCCCGGCCTCCCGCAAAAAATCACTCCACCGGTCTGGATTTCGAGCCAATGTCATCCAATTTGGCATTCCTAAACTCTGAGCGTCCTGGTCTACGCCATCCTTCCAGCGTAGGCTTGGCCGGCCTCGCTGTCGTGTTCCATAAATCCACCTGCTAATCATCGAAAATTTAATAAAAATTGGTTTGATTATGGTTGATTTTCCATAAATAACAACCAAATTTTATTCATATTTAGATAGATGGTTAAAAAAACGGCCAGGTACGATAAGGACATATTTTTAGGCTAGCCGCATATCGAGCTCAGCGCAGGACAGCATAAGCGTAGCCGGATATCTTTAGGGCATACAATGTTATACTAAATGAAGCACTTTCACATTTTGCAGTATTTAGTCTAAAGGGCCAACTATAATGGGCTGCAGTGGGCTTATTCTTACTACAAAACCGAATGAAAAGCTTAGCTAATTTCTCTCATTCGTTAATTTGCCCATAACGAACTTTAGCAACTACTCGCATTTCACACAATTTCTCTCAGTTGTCAAATTTCCGCACCGAATGTCTCACTTCAATGACAACTTCCCTTTTCCCACGTAAGTTACCGAACATTTGACGAAACCGACCAAAATCACATTATGGTTACACCATACGAATTGCATGTAATGAGTCGTTCACATCGGCTAAATTAATCCAACTCAAGTCCATTATAGTCGGCCCTTAACATTGTGTTCTCTAAAAACGTTACTGGGCTGCTCAATATGCGGCTAGCATTACTATTACGAATTTGTTGAGCGATCATATGAAGAATCTTTTAATAGAATACTATATATTATATAGTTTTCATCGTTTATTCTTATACATTTCGTAGTACAATTCATTATCCAATTATATTATAAAGCAGATATTTATATCTCTATTGAAAATAAAATATGCATGCAATTAATTAAGCCGAAAAATTGATTCCTCTACAGAATGCACAATACATACTCATATCATTCATATCACGAAAGTTTTGGTAAAAAATCCCTCTGCAATTCGATGTATAACATTCAAAGTGACAATTTTTCACAGGATAAAAAAAACTCTGAAAATTGTATGCATTAAAAAATAATGAATTTTTAATATCGATTGCAGTTTTTTTTTTGGGTTGTTCGTTTGGTAAAAAAAAAACAAAAAAAGGAGATTCATTCACATTTTTTTAATTATCAACGCAAATACAAGTCGAAGTGCACATTGTCCATGCCACGCCCATATCGTGACCACGGGGCCCACCTACAGAAGCCATTAAATTGCTTATGCATATTATGTTTTTAATAACGGGTATTTTTTTATTTTATATTCTTATTATATGTTTTTGGAAAAAATGTTCGAAATAAAATGAATCTTCAACGGCAGACTCTGACGTCAGTGACAACTGTTCTGTATTATGGCGGACGGTTGGAAGTGAGTTGTTATAAGTTCAATGTTGTAGTTGTAGCCAAATAATGCAATGAATGAACGCAAAATAAGCAAAACAGCATTTGATGGTATCATCATCCGTGAGTGCATATAAAAATACATATTTGCCATTATCATATTCTCGTTGTATTAAATGGTGTACACAGTACACATGTGTCTGTTTTTGTGAGTTTATAAATATTTTTTCTCTACTATTTTTCGTTGCGTTTGTATCTTTTGAAACGACCTCCTCTTTCACACCAAATAAATTGCACTGCTTCACTTGGTATATGGTGGTGGTTGAGTGTACCTTCCCAAAAAAACGCCACACATAACTCGTGAGAAAAAAAAAGCTAACTACCTACATGCCGCAGCCAACCAACGAAGCCAGCAGCTCAAGCAAATTTAAATTTTTTTGTACAAACAGAATTTTTTCCCCCTGTAAAATTTTGTATTTTTTTATACTGTTTCCATTAATTTTCCTCCGCAATTTTTTTTAACTCAAAACTATTTTTTTCTCCCCCATGGTATACCCTACATACACAACCCTGCGCATTTTTTCCGTTGTCCCATTTCGATGGACGACGAGTGCTATTCATCCAACACAACCGGAGATTACTTTCTTCGTTGTTTTATGTTTTTTGTGTGTTCGCATCCCCTCTATGCATCGTCCTACCACCAGAGTTTCTCACTACCTCCTCAACCTCCTTGAACTCTCGGAACATCTCCATAGTTCAGCTCCACATATAGTTGATGTATAGTTGCTGGTTGTTTGTTGCTTTTGTTTTTGTGATTGCTAAGAGTTCTGCTTTTTAAAGCTTTTTCTACTTTGGCATTGCTCCTGATTCAGCTTCTGTTGGCTCCAACTGCTGCCACACTGCATGAAATGATAAAAAGAATCATTCTTGCTCTCGATATATTCGTTGTAGAGGATATGAAAGTACGGACGGGGTGGAGACGATGAATCCTTTACGGAGCTACTGTTGAGAGGAAGGTGGCAGCGGTGGTGGTCAATGGGCATACATGAATGTGTACAAAAGGACAATTATTCAGCCAGTCAGCCATCTTCATGGAATGAGAACACGAGTGTCCATCGATCCGGTTAAAAAATTTTGTGATTGGCAATGGCATGTTGTGGCATGAATCAAGGCGGAACAACCTTTAATTATGAAAAAATTCTTTTTATTTTTACGCGTAACCGGATTCAGAAAATTGCATGCTCATTTGTATAATGGCACTACGCAACACTTGTACAGCTTAAATCTTTCCTTCCCATTGGATGCATGAAACGCATTTAATGTCTCGGGCACCTTGCACACATCTTGCATGTATGTAGATACATGTACAATAAATACATTTTTGTAAAGGCTTTGATATTGCTCTGTGCTCTGGTACAGGGGGAGCATAAGGAGAAGGAGTGTCAAGTAGCGTCAGTTTTTTTCCTTTTAAATATCGGCTGGTGGGCGTCGTTGCATTAGTGGTTGGTCTGAGCAGGAGGTCCGACGTTCGAGTCACGGGAACACCAAAAGAATTTTTCATGGTCCCACCTCTCGAATGTATGAAAACGTCCACGAGTAATAACTTGTCACGGAAAGCTTCTCAAATCGCCTTTTGGATACGCTATTAAATTGTAGGTCACTTCTATTAGTGTGCAAAATTATAACATACACAACACGAATGGTCGCGAGAAGCTTGGCCTTGGACAACAACGGTCTGTCAAGCGGTGTAGGTACGTAGCGTTTTAATGCGAAGAGAGGTACTTTTGATCTTACATCACTTCACACCCTGTAACTCTTGAACGCTTCTAGCTACAAGGGAACTGTTGGTCTTTTTTGATAGAAAAAAAAAGATATTTATATCCGAATTGTATCTACATTGCGTCGGACCCAAATGAGGCAGTACACATGATTTTTTTGTATGTTTTAATAAAAATGCGCGAATCTACCTATTTATTTAAATGTGCACGACGCCAACCGCAACCGAGCAAATTTAATTCGATATTCAAAAGTAGTTAATGAGCAACTTTTTGTCTATTCTTCCAAAAAAAAAACCTTCAGACTGATTCAATCCTCGCAAAAAAAAATCGGTTCGTTTCGGTTGCAATGTAGCCACACGCAAGTAGCAATGGGCTTATTCGGTTTAGATCGGTTCGGCTCACTATAGTCACAGCCTTACACCTGAAACAGACTATGCAGGGCCCTACAACGGTTTATTTCAAATAAGTACTAAAATAGAAATTAAAAAGCCAAATCGCTCTGCCTACTTATGCAAAAATAATAAAAACAACCAATAAAAATTAAAATTTTTCGTGTAAATTCTAATTGATGCACAATGTTTGAATAAAATTTAAAAAAAAAAATTTGGGAGAAATTTTTTACAAAAAAATTTTTACATGTGTATACAATTTTAATAAAATCGGGTACTTTTTTTAAAAAAATTTGTAAAATTAATTTTAAAAAAGTCCTTTTTAATCACCTTCCACCCAATCTAGGGAGCTGAAATTTGGCGAATGTTAAGTCCCAAATAGCATTTTTTATATTTCGCGTGTGATGCGTGTCAGGTTTCGCCTCGTGTGAAGGTGGACATTTTTTTCTCGATATTTTGGGGTCCTTTTTAACCACCTTCCACACGACCTAGAGGGCTGAAATTTGTTGGAAATGACGCCATTTTCTCGTTTTTTGTGGTCTTTTTTAAGGGAGTGATACGAAATCTCGCAAATAAATATAAATTTAAAAATCTCGCATTTTCAAATACTCGCATTTTCAAAATCTCGCATTACAAAATCTCGCATTCCTTTTAAAAAACGTTTTTGGAAAGTATGGGCACAATGTAAAATACTATGCGCTCAATGAATTTATATTTAAGAAGGAGTTCTTCCTTTTAAAAGGCGTTTTTGGAAAGTATGGGCACACTGTAAAATACTATGCGCTCAATGAATTTATATTTAAGTAGTTCTTCCTTTTAAAATACGTTTTTGGAAAGTATTGGCGAGATTTTGAAATGCGAGATTTTGAAATGCGAGATTACATACCCAACCCCTTTTTTAACCACCTCTCACACAACCTAGAGGGCAGATCAATGTCAGGGGCTAATTTGCACACATATGTAACTCTGGTTTGAATTTTTATTTTTATTACTATTTGTTGTTTCCGACCCACTGTGTTGTTTTTGGATATACATCACTGTTAAGTTGTTGCGTTGATTATTATTTTTTTCTTTCATTTTTTTGTAAACGCTCATTTAATATCGCGAAGTTATTGTTTCACAGAGCAATAAGAACATAGAGGAGTCTTTTTCTAACCAAATTTTTGGGCCAGTTTTTTTAATTTTTTTATAATGTAGACACGCTAAAGAGGGATTTGCACCCTTATAATGCTTAGCACAGCGTGGGAGTACGGAAATTTGGGAGAGGAAAAAATGATATGTCTATGCACGCGTGTCTTAAATGACTGCAGATCATATAAATGCGAAAACACAGAATCGGGCAATTCATTCCACATAACCATAGTGCGGCTATAGAAGGAATCCCTGAATTAGTTAGTACGTCCGAAGATAGGCCTAATGGTAGACCCGTGGGCTCAGTATAAAAATAAACGCCTGGTTGTCTGTTTTTTAAAATTATTTTTTAACTTCCTTTAAACTTCTTATAATCAAAATTTTTTTCTAATCTTCAAAACCATATAAATGTGCCCTGTGTAAGTGCTTGTATGTATTCCAAGGTAGGTACATACCTACATACATAAAAATGGCGCATAGTATGAATAACCCTACCACCCACTTATCTACGAACCGGACAAAACTTGAAGCACAGAATTCAAAATCAGCTAACCAGAAACCCAAAACTGTGCGAGGTATGGTGGTGCCTTGCTGTCCCACGAAGGCACAAAATGTCATGGAATGATGAAAAGCAACAAAAAAAATCTTCAATACAAAGGAAGGACTAAAAAAATTGCATTGCATAGCATAGCATGATATGGATGTGATTGTGGGATATGGAGGGATAGAAATTTCAAAAACGCAAAAAATATAAGCCAAATAGAAACAACAACAGGAATAACAAAAAAAATCCCGAATGAAATCAAAAAGATATAGCGACGATGGCTAAAAAATTGAACACGAAAAACTCTAGTTGAACGACAAAGCTATGACGAGGACGATTTTACTTATGCTGATGTTTCTTTGCGACACACATGCATACATACACACAGTTACTTATATATTACGATAAGCGTTATATGTTTGTTGGCTGCATATTCATACATTTACCCAGTTTATCCCTCGTACCCCTAAGTTTATTCCATACAACCAGCTAACTACTCATTCTCGTCTCGTGACCGTAACACCGCCGACGACCGGCCAAACGACCGACAGTCAAAATCATCTGGCATCCGCTACGTGCCAATACCACCACCATCTACCACCTTCATAATCTCTGCCAGCAGCTGAAAAGCAGGAAAGCAAGAACACCAGTCTATCAGATGCCTAAGAGCATCAGGGTAAAAATCGCGTTCGTCCCCCACATGGTACGCGAAAATGTACGATAAAAAAATCTATTCACACACACCCTCACCGGAGGACGGATGCGAAGGAGAAAAAATCTAAAATGCTCAAGCTAGCAAAACCCTGGTCAACGTCACCCATCATCATCATCATCATCAGCGGCGGTGAGCGAGTGAAGCCAAGCCGAGCAAAACTTAGCGAAACCAGCCTGACAGCCAGCCAGTCAGCTAGTGCTGGAAACACAATCAGCATAAGCATCCTGCATGCCTGCCGCCTGCCTGCTCGCTCTGTCCAATCTCATATATGGAACATACATCCCGAGTTGTCTTGTCGTCCAGCACAGGCCATTTCGTAGTTGTTGGATTTGGTTGGATTCCTTCTCTCCAGCAACAAAACTGCTTACCATACCGTGAAAAAGCTTTCCATTTAAAGCAGGAATCCAGCAAGCATCCATCACAAAAATAGATATTTAGCCTCGTGAAGGTGAAAAGAAAAAATGTGCACTAAGAGAAGGTGAGTGAAAAAATCAAAACAGGACAAAATGGAAAAAACCAAAACAAAACCCCCTCGAACCGACTCTCAAAAATACCGTCCAACAAACGACAAATCGAATCGAATCTGAAGCAAAAAAAAAACGGGATGAAATAACGAATTATAGAGAAAAAATCCAAATTGAAATGATTGAGGTAGTACCACTGTGAGTGTGACTGTCGTGTTGTCATCACCCCTTTCCTCCCGAGTAATTTATTCCAATGGCTCGCATAGTGTTTATGAAATCGTCCTTACTTTTGTTATCAGTGTGATATGTTCGTATGGCGATTTTATATATTTTTTTTGCTTCTTACAAGGGTTTACATATACATATATCTATTTCTATAGAAATTGATAAGCAAAAGATTCAAATTTGTTTATGTCCTTTGTTTTTTTTAAGTAGTTTATACTTGGTGTTGGACAAACTCTTTCAGTGTTTGGTAAGATGGTATAATATGATATGATAGATGTCCCAATATATGTAAAATGGTGTTTGAATCAAACAACAACAACAGTTTTTGTTAAAATTTTGAAGTGAAGTGGCTTAAATATCAATATTTTCCAAATAAACCCGGTTCAAACAAACACATATGTATCTCCTATAGGAGAATTTTAATTTGTATCGTTTGTTTTTTGGTAATTTCTTAATTACCATGCAATGCTTATTCTTATATACGAGCGTGTACAGTGCGATTTCTATTTACATTTTCGTAACAATACGTTGCCATATAGATAATGTGATCATAAACGGAACACAACTTTTAGGTTTCGAGCAAGAGCAAGTGTGTGTAGTTTGTTATGCTTAAAAGAATACAAAACACCGCACAGTTGTAATACATGATATACAATGTTCACACTGATCTTCTTTTTAAATTTTCTATATTAACTTTATCCGGATGTGTTTGTGTATTTGTTTGGATGGATGGCTGGCTGGCCAAATCTTGCGATCAATTTTAAATACTTTCTATAGAAATTTGTAGGGGTCTCCGATATAAATTTCTTATTTCGCACTTAGGTGCATATTTTAAATTCTTTGCTTCGCGTGTGTTTTTATTTTTCTGCGTTTGGTGTCGACGGCAAACCTAAGCAATGAACAACAAGTTGTCACAACATTTTGTTATTTGGTTATTGGAGAAATTTTATAAAAAATGTTTATTTGGATATTTGGTTTGGATATTTTTAAAAACTTTTATTTATTTGAACTTGACCCATCTTTGTTTGTTTCGACTTCTTTGACGTCCTTTTTAACCACCTTTCACAGGACCTAGATATTCCCTTGAGGTGTTCGGTTTGGCAGTATATAGGTAGACATCATTTGGATAATAAAAAATATTTTTGAACGTTAAAAATGGCGAAAACACCGAAATATTCGGTTATTGAATATAACTTTTTATATAAAAACAAAGAAATTCTATAATTCAGCCCTCAATATATCATTTAATTAAAATAAAGACCTTATATAAATATATTTTTAAATAAAATTATACATATTTGTTTTAAAAACCAAAACAATAAAAAATTAATATTTAAATCAAAGTTTTTGAAATAATAGTAGGTGTATATTTCCTTTTAATAAACCGTTTCTCGATACTCATTAATGCTAATCCATGACGCCTTTCCTGCAGCATTGTATTGCGTGTATAACTTTCAATTTGTTTTAAAGCCGAAATAGTTCGTTCCACCTGAACTGTTGTTGATGGCATAGATATTTAGATAATACGAGTATTAACTCTGCAATGTTATTCGCTTCGGAAAATACCTGGAACATATCTGCATTTAATATTAGTTTATTAATAACAAAAAAAATTTCCCTCTAGTGGTAGTGGAAAGAGACATTAGTAAACAAAATGCATACATATTACTTAAAGATGAAATGGAATGTTTATAATCGATTCGACTTTTATACTATTACGCACATTCATGGTAACTTTGTGGAATAGCATTAATAATGATTGTGTAAGTCGGAGTAATGTATATTGATGCTTGAGAAATGATGTGAAACCGAAATATTCTGTTTTCGTTCATTATTAGAAATAATGACATTATTAATAACCGTGTAAGTGCCGAGTTAAAAATATGGCGACGCAAACTCTTAGTGCTTCCATGAACAGGCAGAATAGATTTTGCAATCAAAATCCACCACATCCAAAACCAAGCAGGGCAGCCGACTGCGCAGCACACACCGCACAAAGTCATTAAAGTACGACGGTATCTAATGCCACTATATGATATTTAAAAAAATGTATAAGGGCCTTGCGGCCGAACCCGGGGCACGATCACTACCAAAAAGTATTGTTTATTGGGTATACACATGTGTATAAAATTTGAAAAAAATCGGGTAATTTGTATTTTAAATTTGTATGGAACCCCACGAACCCGGGGCCCGATCACTTCCAAATTTTAAAAGAAAAAGTATTGTCACCGGAAATACACATGTGTACAAAATTTCAGGAAAATCGGGCTTTAGGAGGTGCGTTAAAAATTTATAAATAAAAAAAAATTGTATGGTAGCCCCCCGACCCCGGGGCCCGATCGCTTCAAAAATGTTACAAAAAGTTATGTCCCTCGGAGATACACATGCGTATAAAATTTGAAGAAAATCGGGTAAATTTTGTAAAAATTTTGTATAGGAGCCCCCCGACCCCCCAAATTTTAATAGAAAGTATTGTCATGGCAAAGACACATGTGTGCCAAATTTGAAAAAAATCGGACTTTAGGAAGTGCGTTAAAAATTTATCACAAGAATCTGCCCACCAACCAGCCAGCCAGCTTAGGGCACGCAAGTTAATATAAAGAATTTAAAAACGTCTGCAACCCTAAGCTATGCTAGGCTGTGCTCAATGTGCGTCCTCATTCTAGCTATAGCCATTGCATGCACATGGATGCATATTTTTGGTTTGTCATATTTAGTCCTTAAAGAGTGAAATTTTTCTTTTAAATTGACTGACCAAAATGCCGATGCTTGAGCTTGATACTTTTATTTAGTTACCATGAGAAGTTGTACAGATCAGTGTATACCTAAGATGGATTGCGATCAGCTATGCAGGTTCTGTAAAATTTACGAACGTTTTGAGTGAATTTTTTCGTATTGATGAACAATTCCTCTCTTAATGTTGATTTCAGTTGCGTATACAACTTATATACAAAAGGCTGACATTTTTTAATGTTATTTTGGACATTTTATGAACAGTTCTCAAGCGAACGACAAGAACACCCAGAGAAAACGCCACTGCTAGAGAGCAGAAATTTTGTGAGCAGGAAATTTCTGAGATTCCGCGTGTAATGCTTGTCGTGACTCGTCTGTGGCGCGTTTTTTCGACTTCTTTGAGGTACTTTTACTTTTTGGTGACGGTAAATATGTAGTCATTCCACTGTTCGGTGAGATATACCATCAAATCATCAGTAGAACATTGCCCACAAAATCTGTACTGCCGGTCGCTAAGGATTTCGTTGGTTTCAAGATATTTTATGGGCTGAAACTTGGAAAGAATGAATGTAAGTGCTATTGGAAGAAGGGGACGACGGCTCGCCTTTTTTGGGTATGGGCTGGACAATGGCTGTTTTCGAACTTCTCTGGAAGAGTCCAGAAGAATAGGATAGATGGAAAAGCTTACGCAATGGTAATGCCAGCTTGGAAGAACACCCAGCGGATTTGTGAGTGTTAAGATCGTTCAAAAATCTAGTGATCTAGTGTCTAAGTCCAAAATAGCATTTTTTATATTCCGAGTATGATGCGTGTCGCGTGTTGCGCGTGCGATGTGTTAAAATTGTTTTCGACTTCTTTGAGGGTCCTTTCTAACCAACTTCCACACGACCTAAAGGGTGTTTTTTTGGGAGGTTTGTTTTTCCGATAGATGTCGTTTTATTTTATGACAGTTGTTTTGACAGCTCAAAGTGGCATTTCTACTCAGTATTGTTTGGCAAATCATTATGAAAAAAAAAAAAAAAAAAAAAAAAAAAATGACATTTGTGAAAAATAGTCGTGGTAGCCATATGCCAGAAATTGTGTTTAAATGTTAAATGCCAAACGTTATATCTAACGGGTGTTTTTTTAAGAGGTTGCCGATTTTTTTTTTGAATAAAACACATATAAAATTATGAAATGACCAAAATTTTTTTTTATTTGGTAGATAATTTTTTGGCATTTAACATTTAAACACAATTTCTGGCATATGGCTACCACGACTATTTTTCACAAATGTCATTTTTTTTTTTTTTTTTTTTTTTTTTTTTTTTTTTTTTTTTTTTTTTTTTTCATAATGATTTGCCAAACAATACTGAGTAGAAATGCCACTTTGAGCTGTCAAAACAACTGTCATAAAATAAAACGACATCTATCGGAAAAACAAACCTCCTAAAAAAACACCCGTTAGATAGCTGAAATTTTGTGCGTGTCTAAGTCCAAAAAAGCATTTTTATATTCCATGACGCGTGTCACGTTTTGCGTGTGGCACGTTTGATGGTTTGAAATCGCGACATTTTCTCGTTATTTGGGTCCACCTTTCGCACGACCTAGAGGGCTGAAACTTTGTGAGCGACTCAATGTCAGGGGCCCATTTCGATATTTCGCTTTTGACGCGTGTCGGCGAGTCACGTGTGGCGCGTGTGAAGCGAAGGAAAAAGAAAAATTTTTGAAATAGCTCCGACCTCAAAACAGATTTTGTCGATTATTACCACCACAATAATAAACGACTGTGTGGCGTGTTATATATAAAAGTTTGTACCCTAAAAACGAAGTTTTTTACATTTACTTGCTTTTACTTGGAAAAATAATGGATGGATAATAAAGTGGCTGCATTTTGTCGCATTACGAACATTACGCAACTACGGTATTTGACTTCAGTCTATTGCCGATTGCGTCGTCTGAAAAGCGCGGTTTTAGTTGGTAATAAGTATTCTAAGCTCTTTGTATTGTGGATATGTGGAAAATTCGTGAATATACCAATCGATTATATAGGGTGTGTCCATTTGTCATTATGTGTTATATCGCAGGCAAAGAGCTCTATCCAACCCATTTCAGCAGTCACTATTATATATGTGTGGTTTTTCCTGTGTGTGATGTTTCAATTTGCAACGAATTTTAGTGGAATGTGTTTTCGTGGTTAGGTTTGTTTTAATTGATGAAGCATATTTTATCAATGTTACAATGATTTAAAATGCTAATGCATTGCTGGAATTGTATTTGTATTTCCTCTAGAACCATTTGCCGTAGAAGCATAATAATAATTGCTGTACAAAAGCGCAATATATATTTGTGTAGACCCAGCTGGATACAGCAGCATGTACTCTCCTCATACCATAGTTTCATAGCAATCATTAAAATACATTTTAACGCACCGCACAAACATATTATAAACGCATTTAAATCTCAATACACAACAAGGTAAACCAATGTCCTTGTTTAGAATTAGCGTTGCTATGTTTTCCAAATGTGCGTGTTGTGTGTGTGTTGTGAATATGCATGGGTGTTGTGTATCTCGATGCGATCACCATTAGCGCCGTGCAATATAATGAATGACGTATTTCGCGCTGTTTAATTTTTGAAACATCCAACCAACCAATCGACCATCCATACGGCCGACCTGCCATTAGAAACTGGAAATAGCAAGCGATGAAAGACATCGTGAAGGGAAATGTGGGGACAAATGCTGTTTGCGGTATATGACAGAGTGTGATGTTGCAAATAGGAACAAATTTGCACTATAATGGTGGTCCTGTCGCTGGCGTTGGAGCTGTTGATGTTGATGTTGCAGCAGCGGTTCATTTATTATGAACTCAGTGGTTATTAAAAATTAATGCGCTCGTACCGGATTCCATTGCCATTGCCTGTGTGTTTGTCTACGTGCTTCCATGTTTGTTTGTTTATTTATGCGAGTCCGTTTTAAAATTAGATGTAGGGGAAGTGGTTTTCGCACCACCCGGCTTCTATTTTCAGTCCCAGTAAGAGGTGGCCCACCTACGCTACAGTAAAGTGGTCGACAAATAATTTATTCTATATGGTTAAAAACAAATTGTATTTGTTATAAAGGGGATTTGTGCTAATGGAAATAATTCAGTATAGGTATATTACGCAAGATTTTCACAAAATAATTTACGACTGTTAAATATGTTTTTACTTTAATTGTGCTAAATAAAAACTAATTTATAATTATTCATTCATTAACTTACAGGCATTAGATGAATACGAAGTCCAACAGGATATACCGCAGGCTATTCAGCTGCTTGGCGAAATGAACAGTAATGTGAAACAAGTAACAGATTTAGTTGAGGTGATGTTGCAACGGGTGAAACGTGGAGAACTCACAACGGAGTACGGATTAAGTTTTCTTGAAGTTAAATATCATATGCTGCTCGATTACTTAATCAACTTAACATATGTTGTGCTGCGGAAGTGCTCTGGTAAGCATCTTTATCTTTTTACCTCTTCACAAGTGAGAGGCCCTGTGCCATTGCACAAAATATATTTCTACATGCTTATGTTGCTGTGTTCCACGCAAGTACGATTATGTACTTGTACTTATATTATGCGTAATATCATCATATACATAAACCGAATACAAAAACGATGCTACAAAACCAAGTACATACATCAAAACTACATATAAACCGACGTTTTGTTTGTGTATTATATATCTGGGTATAAAAGCCTAAAACTATGCTTCAAAACCAACCCGACAACCCGACCTTTTCTTTCTGCAATATATATTCGGATACAACTTCAACTCTGCTAAACGCACGAAGAGTTAGGACGAATATAGGTTCGCCCTAACAGAGTACAACTCTGAATTAAGACGATCCAAACGTGGCACATGGAAGTATGCTGCCAAAACATTGTCGAAATGCCAATAGCTGCACGAATCCATATAGCATTAGTTACGGATCAGACAAACTGTGTAGGTTTATTAAAAAAGGCCGATGGCACCTACACGTTGGATCGTGAGGATACAACCAGAAGCCTGGTTTGATTGCTTTATTTAACGCCAGCTACAACTGGGGGTACATCCCTACTATCTGGAGGCAGATAAATGTGATATTTATCCCGAAGCGAGCTGCCTAAATCATACAGACCTATAAGTATAACATCATTTGTCCTCATAACCATGGAGAGACTCATTGATGTTCCTATTAGAGGCCGGTTAGAGCTGTCTACCCCTCTGCACTCAAGTCAGTTTGCGTACAGGAAAGGCAAATGCACAGAAGGTGCCCTTTACTATCCTGTAAAGAAGATAGAAGGAAGTTTTCGTTCCAAGGAAGTGGCTCTGCGTGCCTCATCGACATTGGAAGCGCTTTCGATAACACTGTCTACGACTCTGTTGCAAGGGCAATCAGTTCCTCGACATTGAGAGCCCTTTCGAAAACACTGGCTACGACTCTATTGCAAGGGCAATCAGTAGTAGGGGTATAGAAGACTCGACCAATCCATTGGATAAGGGCCATGCTTGAAAGTCAATATATTATTTCCTCCTTGGAAGGAGTGTCTGTACAGTTAAGGGATGTCCCAAAGAGGGGCGCTTTCTCCCCTTCTATGGTCACTAGTCATTGACAGTCTTCTAGTCGATCTTTACAAATCAGGCTACTTTGCCATTGGCTATGCGGACGATTAAGCGATTTTTTTTAATGGTAAGCACCGCACGACTATCACTAGTGACATGCAAGGCGCTTGACTACACACTTTAGAATGGTTCATCAGAGAAGGACTATCCATCAATCCTTGCAAAACCGTTTTAGCGCCTTCCACGAAAAGAAGACTGGTCGATTTGGCACCTATCATCATCAAAGGCACCACGTTAGATTATTCTCGGTATCATCCTTGATAAACGGCTTAATTGGAATTCTCATATCAAGTCCGCCATCCAACGCGTCTCTAGAGCCTTGTGGGCCAGTAGATGCCTCTACGGCAGAACTTGGGTCTAAATCCTACATTTGATGTACAAAATGATGGATGGCAACAAATCTGCAGATGAACTGGCTAGGGCTGGTTCGGAATCTGTGTTCATAGGATCTGAACCATACTTTGGTTGTCTCTAAATCGCCGCGGTACACGGTCGTGCTGCATTTCAGCACGGTCGTGCTGCATTTCAGCACGCGCGTTGTTGCAAAACTAATCGAAGCAACATCAATACAGTGTTGTGTTCGAAAAGTGCATTCGTAAAATAACGGCTCGCGCGGTCAACAAGTGCAAAGTGCAGGGTGTGTGTCCGTGGATTTCATCCCAAACAGCGCAACCAAAGAACTTGGTGAAATCTTGGTAACATATTTTGCATGCGGCAGTTTGTTGATGATCTAACTCTTTAGCTATTAGAATAACGGATTGTGAGTGTTTGTTTTTTTATGGCGATTTAACTCATTTTGTCGTGAAGGCATAACACTGGCGACAATTTGTGTTAATAATTCATTTTGAGACATACTCTTCTCAATTCGGTTAAAAGAAGCGGTAAGTTGTGTTTTGTGTGTTTTTTTTTTTTTTGTAGTTATGTGTGATTTCAGAGTGGATCTCAGCAACATACGTGGGCGAATTCTTTCTCTGGTTTTAACTACGTACTAGTTCCATTCCGGAATTCAATTTCATTTGGCTCAAAGTAAAGGTACAAGTGCGCAACATCTACAACTGTTTCCTTTACAGAAGCCCCCACTTAGACAGTGTTTCAACCCAGAGCGAGTTTGATGCACTGCCTGATTCAATCTTAAGAATTGATACAAAAGATAAAATCGTTATTGCGGGCGATTTCAATGTACACAATTCTGGGTGGCTTCGCCATTCTGGTCAGACAACACCCGGAGGAAGAGATTTTGAGTTGTTCGCTGAGTTTAATCACCTCACTTAGCTTTAAAATGAGACTACAAGAAACTCTGACATTACAAATCATTCCGCAAACACCCTTGACTTGTTTCTTTCCTCTCGTCCTGATAATTGCTCTGTCAATGTATTATAGCCTCTAGGGTCGTCTGACCATTGTGTTGTACAGCTAATTTCTCGGTAATAAACCACGCAGTTAGAGAAAAAACTCCCAAAAAAACAGTATGGCAATACGAGAAAGCCAATTGGGACGGCCTTAACAACTTCTTTGGGAGAATTAACTGGTCGCTATTGTTTCGTGATAGCAACCTGGATGCCGCCGCTGATGCAATCACAAACATAATTCTTATTGGTATGAGAAAGTTTATCGCTTTCAAGAATAAGTCTATCAAATCAAAGGAAGATGGATGGTATGACTCGAGCTGTAAAGAGGCTTCTAGAATTAGAGAGGTATGCTTTCGGTTTTACAAAGCAAACCCTACTGAGGAAACCAGAAAAAATTGTAAACGAGCAAGAAATGATTGCAATGCCTATCTTCAGGAGAGTCAAATTCGCCTACGACCAAAAATTAACGCAAAAAATACTACAATGTCCCAAAGGTAGTAAAAAATGTCTGGTCTTTCGTAAAAAGAATCAAAAATACAGCCTCGTTGTCAATTCCAACGCTCATTTATAATGACACTCCAGTTGTGAGCTCTATAGCTAAGTAAGCTATAAGTAGTAAGCTTTTCCATCTATCTCTTCCCGAAAATTTGGAAAACAGCATTTGTCCAGCCCATACTTAAAAAAGGCGAGCCGTAGTCTTAAGAAATAAGAAGTGCAAAGCTGTTGCACTCGATATTTCTAAGGCATTTGACAGAGTTTGGCATCAAGAACTTTTGTCTAAAATGCGTGCTTATGGAGTCGATGAAAAACGGCTTCATTGGATTAGAAGCTATCTTTTGGACCGCTCAATTTAAGCTGTTTTGCACGGTTTCAAGTCTACAGTTCATTACTTAAATGCTAGCGTTCTGTTTTGTCCCCGACTCTCTTCCTCATTTTTATTAATGATCTCTTATCTGTGACTTCTAATCCAATTCACTCTTTCGGCGACGACAGCACTCTCAGCTTCTCATATAAGTTTGAGGAACGTCCCTCCACTTCTCATGTGGAACTCAAACAACTATGCATGTTAAGCACGTTAAATTCTGACCTTGACGCATTATACAATGGGGAGAAATCAATCGAGTAGAATTTAACGCTTCCAAAACCCAATGCTGTCTCCTGTCGTCCAAAGGAATCCTGAATCCCATGCCATTATCGATGAATGGCACTTGCATCGAGGAAACTGAAAAACTCGCAATTCTCGGTATGTGCGTAAACTACAAGCTTCGTTGAAATGACCAAATATTTACCGTCGCTAAAAATGCTCCGAAATGTTTAGGTTTTCTAGCCCGGTGTAAGAAATATTTCACTCCCTCTGATCTGACTACTAACTATATACAAGGCTTTTAATCGCCCTTAACTTGAGTACAATTGCCATATCTGGTCTGGTGCGCCTAAGGCTACTTTGCATCAGCTAGATAGAATACAAAACTGCAAATAGATTCGCTTGAACACCGCAGGAACGTTTCTTTCTTGTCACTGTTTTATCGCTTCTTCTACCAGCGGTGCTCAAGAGAAATAGCCAGCTGCATGCCACCTCTCCTTGAATTCAACCGCAATACTTGTGGCGCTCTTAATGTTCATCAGTTTACCCTAAAGCCCATCTTCGGACGTACAGTTAAATTCAGGGATTCGTTCTTCAGCCGTACAACACATATGTGGAAAGCTCTGCCATGCTATGTCTTCCCACATAACTATGATCCACAGGCATTCAAAACAAACACAAGCTCATAGACATCTTTTCTCCTCCTCTTTCTTAACGTCGCCGTCACAGCAGTGATAAATTGTTGGGAATACAAACTTCTTCTGGCCCACTGGGAAAGCGTCCCGGGGCTTACGCAATCCAAACAATTAATCAGGCCGTTTTGCTAGAAGGAAATTCCTAATTTTAATAGGGATAGCATTAGGAAGCTGGTGGGCTTTCTAACAGGTCAGTGTGGTTTGCGATGTCAGAGACAGAATGTAGGTTCTGCTCGGAAGATGAAGAGTCATCGGAGCACATTCTCTGTGAACAAGGAAATATGTTCGACAGCGGAGTTGAGAAATTCTGCTACTAAGGATGTACTATCGTTCATTACGCAGGTGGTACGTTTCTTAGATTAAAGACACCCTAAGTAGGGTACAAATAAAAATAAACAAATAACAAATTCAACACAATATGTGTTCAAACATTACTGCGAAATAGTTAACAACTTCAAATTGTAACAGCTCTCCAAAGTTTTTTCATATTTGTCCAAAAGTATGAAACAAATATATACAAGAAATAAGAAAGTCAGAATTTATACTTAATCGACTACCAACCTACTCTTAAAATATCGATATGGATGGAAATAAAGACATTTTAAATATAATAAAATGACATTCCTTTAAAAGAAATTGCAAATAAATGATTAATTTTTGTCGTCTTGTCTCGCACAGGTGAAACAATAGAAGGAGACCCATCGATTGAAAGACTTATTGAAATACGTACCGTACTCGAAAAGATCCGGCCAATAGACTACAAATTGCGTTACCAAATTGACAAATTGGTCAAGACTGCAGTGACAGGCGTTTCGAGCGCTTCTGATCCAATTTTGTATAAGGTAAGAAACTTTACATTCAATCGCCAGACAATTTGGTATGAAATTTAACTTCCCTAAAGCCCAATCCCGATAATATGATCACAAATACCGAAGAAAATACCAATTCTGATGCTTCCGATTCAGAATCAGAATCAGACTCTGAACAGGATGAAGATGATGGCCCGATTAAAAGGCCTAAAAAGGGAGCGACTGCAAATAAATCAGCCGCAAAGAGTGGCATTTATGTGCCGCCAAAAATTAAGCCTGTTTACTACGATGGCGACGAGAACCAGCAAGATCGTGAGAATAAGATGATTGAACGTGCAAGGAAGAGGGCGATGACGTGAGTACTCTTAGAATATAATGTAATTCGTTCTTTCTTCTTTATGTCCCCTTGTGGGCCGTAGGGCCTCTACTACGCCTACGCGCCATCGCGTGCGGTTTCTGGCAATGAACTTCAGCTCTCTCCAACTCTTCCCCAATTGCCGTGACTCCTCCTCAACTGTTCTGCGCCCTCTATTTCTCGGACGACCCGTTCTTCTACCATACTAAGATAACGGATTTCATTGCATTGCGTAGTTTTCTATGGAACTGTCGCCTTTTCGAAGTGTATCATTAATCCACTGCCACTTCCGTCGTTGGATGGTTGTGCCTATTGGTTCCTGACCCGTTCTCTGGTAGAGATGTTCGTTAGAAATACGGTTAGGTCAGAAAACCCTTAAGATTTTCCGTAGTTACCTATTTACGAACGTTTGTAATCTTTTTGTGATAGAAGCGGTCACCTTCCAAGTGCTGCACCCATACAACAGCACAGATTCAACGTTTGAACGGAAGAGTCGCTGCTTGGTGTTTAAGCTGATCGCATTGCTTCGCCTTATCATGGACATTATTCCAAACACTGATCTGGCTTTGTCGATTCGGTTGACAATGTCCTGTTCGGTTCCACCTTCAGTCGATACAATACTCCCAAGTTCTCACTATTCTCTCTACCGGTGTGCCCGCAACATTTGCCTCCCTTTCCACGTTTGTTGTCATTTAGTGCAGCTCCATAATCCTGTGTGAGAGTAAACAAACGTCGTCAGCGTAGTCCAGATGTATGAGTTGAGATGTAAGAGTCTAACGTTTCCAGTCGAGAAATCTGCGGGAAGCTCATCGCTAATCACCAACAAAAAGAGTATCGGCGATAGAATGCAATCTTGTCGTAACCCACTTAGGATCTCGAATTTCTCTGACGGCTTTCCTCTATGCAGCAAATGACATTTAGAGCCAGCATAGGTTGCTTTAATAATAGCTATTAGTTTGTCGGGTATACCTCTCCTGCGCAAGGCGAGCCCGATAAACTGTCTGTTGACACTGTCAAACGCCTTCTCAATCTCAGGGTGTTAATGTGGTCTACACAGGAGGATTCAGTGCGGAAACCTGCTTATTCGGTATCGAGTGTATATGCCAGATGTTCCTTAATTCGCTCAAGTATTTTTGCAACTGCAGGAAGAATGCAAATGTCTCTCCAGTTTTCGCACTCCATAAGACTACCTTTTTTAGGAAGCTTGACAATCATTCCCTTCTTCCACTCGTCGGGGAAACTGCCTCCCAAGCTCTCTCTACAAGAGGATATAAAAGCTCTGCTGATGTCGTAGGAGCGGCACGCAGAAGATCTGCGGGTATACCATCTAGTCCTACCGACTTGTTGTTCGTTAGTGCATTGATCGCGGTAGCGATCTCGTCTTTACTAGAAGTTGAGGTGCGAACTCGGGAAATTGTTACTTCCGGCAGCTTCATTTGATTTGGTTGCATATCGTTAGCAAATACACGGTTAAGGACCGTAGATAAATGCTCCTTCCATCGCTTGAGCTGATCCTCATCTGAAACGAGTATGGCACCATCTAGGCCATACTCCCGGTTGTTGTCTAGAGTGGTGACCACCTGTCAGTTCTTTGGTGATTCTGTAAACGGTTCTGCTATCAAACCTGCTAGCTGCTTACTCCGCTTCTGAGGCCAGGTTTCTAATAGAATTACGTTTGTCACGTCTTACACTACGCTGCACTTCTCTCATTTTGCTTCGATATAGGGACTCTAGCCCGAGCCTCGCTGCTGCTGGGGTATCTACAATAAAAATATAATGTAACTGGTATTTGAATATTTTCTGTTTTGTTTCCCTCTTCATCAACGATATAGCTCATCGATGCTACAAGATTTAAAGGAAGAGTACCTTGATGTACCTATCGAAATCTCGTCTGGCTCAAGAGCCCAACAAATTCTTTCGTCAGAACAAAGGGAGAAACAAGAATACGAAGAGGCTTACCTTACACGTTTGCCAGTTACGAAGGCCGAAAGACATCGGCAGAGAAAACTCACTACACTTGGTAGGTGTCCTAAGATTAATTATTTACTACTTCTACTGTTACTAACACATTCTTCACTTTTAGGCACACTCGGTGATGAGATTCTCGGTGAAATTAGCCGTAATCCAGCATTGTCTGGCGGCGGTGGCAGTAGTAACAAGCGTAAGCGAAAGGTTGCTGGAAAAAAACGTGGCGGTAAAAAAAGGAAATTCCATTAAATGGAATGTTGTTGCAGCAAAAATTCTTATTCATTTTTATTTTTTGGTTTTCATTTTTTAAACTATATTTTTTGCATAGAAGGAAGAGCAAATTAGATTAACTTAATTATAAGAGGAATACTCTTAATTTCATTATTATCAATTCATATTTCCAAAGTCTGAAAAAACAAAACAAAAATTAAATGAAAGTTATAAAGAAGAATAAGAAGGAACTCTCAAAAATGAAAACAAAAACGATAACGAACTTATTACTGGATTGCTGGTAAAACTAACTAAGTGGATTATGATATTACTTCATTTCGTTGTTTTTCTTTGTAGAATAATTCCGTTTTCCGTGTTTTCCAAATATATTTTGAATATTTTTTGCATTGTTATCTGTTTCAAACACAAAACTTTGTTTTTTCTTCTTTAAATTTTACTTATTTCAAATATTTCAAGTATATTAACAATTCGTTTATTAATAATTAATAAGTTTCATTGTTACATTTGTCACATATTTGTTATATTACTGATTGATTTGGTTAAATTTTTTAATTATTTAAATATTAAAAATAATGGAAAACATTATTTTGAAATTAATAAATTTTTGTCCTGAAAACTTTTTTGTTTTTTATTTTATGTTATGTATTTATATAACTTTTGGACTTTTAATTTAATTTCAATTTTATTTTTCTTATATCTAGTGTGTTTTAGCTTTAATTGCATAAGATCTTTGATTTTCCGGCATAAAAACCGAATGTAACTCGAAGGTTTATTAATTATTAACATTAATATGAATCTGACATTATGACTGGAAAAACAATCTGCAGTAGTGTGTCTACGCAATGACCGAAATTGGGTTAATTTCAAAGAAAATGAAATGAAATGAAGCCTGAAATTAGTGTTATCCTTTTTTTTGTTGATATTTTTTAACACATGACGTGCCAAAACATTAGTAAAAAAAACTGTTTAATATGTCAATGCAAATGATTTGAAATATCTGTATTTCGCCGTGGAACTGGACTTACTAGAGTGAATCAGACAAGTTATTATATCTTGAAAAAGGCGGTCTTTATTTTGTGCCAATGAAAATTTCAAAACTTTACCCACTTAGTTCGTTATAATGTTTGGGGGTACTTCACTATCCGGTTTTTTTAAACACCAAACAGGTGTGCTCTACTGGATGAGCGTTCTTCAAATTAATCGCTTACACACATATATACCTTTTGTTCTTTTATAATAAGACTAGTTGTTTACCCCGGCGTTACACGGGACCCGTCGACCCCCACCACAAAGACATCTTTTAGACCCACCAAAAGCTAAAATAACAGGTCTGGCTGCTCCTCACACCCTACGGACCCAACCAAACTGACTGCTCCCCCACTACTGAAACCACAACACACCATTGAGCCCCACACACCAACACGGCTTTAGGAAACATCGCAGCACTACCACTGCCTTAACGCAGCTGACGACCCACATTGCCGATGGTCTCAATCACCGTCGCACTGCTGTCGTGGAACTAGATTTGCCCAAGGCTTTCGACACGGTTGGCCACTCTATTCTCCTACAGGACATACTGAGTTCCACTATCCCCGACTCCACCAAAATGTTTAAATCAGCTTACATAAATGGCAGGAGCGCATATGTGGATTTCAGAAATTCCTGTTTGAAGCATCGGAAACTCAAGATGGGAGTTCCACAAGGAGGTGTTCTCTCTCACATCTTATTTAATCTCTATGTCTCGATGCTCCCTACTCCCCCAACTGGCGTTAAACTGTTACCTTACGCTGACGATTGCTCTGTTGCTACCTCCGGTGTAATCTGACACACCATAAATTCCTACCTGACAGAGCTATCTGAATTTTTTAAGAAAAGGAAACTCCACCTCGCCTCCTAAAAATCATCTGCTACGCTGTTCATCTCTTGGACTAAAGAAGTCAAGCTATCACTTGACATTCGTATTAACAACGAAATCATCCCTACAGTTAATAGTCCCAAAATTTTAGGAGTCATAATTGACAGCCTCTATACCTTCTGTAGGCACGCAAAAAATATTTAAAGTAAAGTGAGCAGTCATAATAGGGTTCTAAGAGCCCTAGCCGGAACCGCCGATTGGTCGATCAATTATTAACTACGCCGACCCATCTGGACGTCATTTTGTGAGTGACACTCAATGGAACAATATCCAGTCCAGACAAAATACAGCCCTTCGCATCGCAACTGGTGTCCACTCCGTAACTTACCTCGATTATCTTTATGACGAAACGTCTATGCTCCCCGTCAGGCAACACACTGAACTGTTGTCTAAGCAGTTCTTGCTAGCCTGCCACAATCCCGCACACCCAGTTCACGACATTACAGTCAGTGAAATGCCTCCACGCTTCCTTTTGATCTAGTTTTAGGCCTGGAGTTGCTACAACAACTAACAACAACTACACCTACGCGCAACTGACCCAAAATTGTAGCCTGTAACCTCCGGTCGCGAGTTCATACAAACCGGTACAATCGGTCCAGCCGGTTAGCCGTGAAAAGTTAACATACGAAAGACAGACAGAGTTACTTTCACATTTATAATATAAGTATAGATTATCTGGATTATCTTCTACGTTTTCTGATTGCTAATATCTATATTTTAAGAGGAATATCAATGAGCGATTTCCTCCACATGAATTTGTTTTTCAAAAGTTGACTATGTATTTACATTAACTATGGTCGGTTAAAACATTCATTACTTCTCCTTATTTTAAGTACTAGCTGATCCCGGACGCTTCGCTACCCGCACACATGAACCCCCGCCTTACTCTTACCATAGGTGGTAGGGGTTGTTCTATAGCATATAACCTGATCCCATCTGCCAATAATTAAATTGAGAATTTCGTAAAAATTAGTTTGTAAAAGTGTTCCCCCTCTTACCAAAGGGTGTGTTAGGGAGGACTTTAGCCTATAACCTTCCCCCAACTGCCAATAATATACATACTCTGGAAAAATCTGTTTTTAAATGTGGCTGATATTAATATTTTACCTTCCCTCAGAGGGGTGAACTATATCCTATCACCTTCATCCACCTGCCAATAATATAAGTACATTGGGTTGGTTGGTGAGTTTCCATAAATAACAACCATACAAAAAATTTAGAAGTATAAGCATTTTGCAGAAAGATTGTCAGAGACAAAAAAAATACTTGGGTGGTAAATTAAGGACTGATTACAATATTCGGTAAGATATGCCATCAGATTGGCAGTACCGCACTGTCGCTCATTTAATAGCTTTCTGATACCAATAAGCACACAAGGTCGGTTGCAGTTCAAACAGGTCCGGATTTTTTTTGTAAATTCTCTATATTAACTTCACTTGCCCGTGGCACGGATGTCGGTCGGTCGTTGGTCGGTCGGTCGTCGGTCGGTCGTCTGTCGTGGATTCTTGCGATAAATTTTTAACCCACTTCCCAAAGCCTGATTTTATTGAACACATGTGTATTTCCGGAGACAACACTTTCTATTAAAATTTGAGGCCCCTTGGGCCACGGTGTCCCATACAAATATTTTACAAAATTTTACTCGATTTTCTTCAAATTTTATACGCAAGTGTATCTCCGATGGACAACACTTTTTGTTAAAATTTTGGAGACCCCGAGCCTCGGTTTCGTGGGCCCCATAAAAAAATTTTAAAAATGTTATTGAAATTTAATACACATCGTATCTACGATGGATAATACTTTTTGTCAAAATTTTTGAGACACCGGGCCCCGGGTTCTTAGGGCCCCAAAAACTTTTTTAAAAAAATTATCCAGATTTTCTTCTAATTTTATATACGACTGTGTCTCCGATAGACAACACTTTTTGTAAAATTTTTAGAGACCCCGGCCCTAGGATCGTTGGACCCCAACAAATTTTTTAAAAAACAACCCGATTTTCTTCAAATTTTTTATACGTGTTTTTCTCTGATGAACTCTTTTTGAAAAAAAATTTGAGACCCCAGGGTCGTGGGGCCCAAACAAATTTTTAAAAAAAAATTAACCCTAATTTTCTAAATTTTATACACGCTGTTACCTCCGATGGACAACACTTTTTGTAAAAATTTTGAAGACCCCGTGGAACCCATACAAATTTTTAAAAAAAATTAACCCGGCTCTCTTCAAATTTTATACACGTGTGTATCTTCGATGGACAACACTTATTGTAAAAATTTTACAGACGCCGCGCCCTGGGGTCGCGGGGCCTCATACAAATTTAAAATTAACCCGATTTTGGTAAAATTTTATGCACATGTGTATCCCCGATGGACAGAACTTTTTGGACATTTTTTGAGGGAATGGTCCACGAAGCCCCAGGGGTACCCGTATAAAATTCTTAAAAATAAGCCCGATATTCTTCAAATTTCAAACATATGTTTATCACGATGGACAAAAGTTTTTGTACATTTTTTGGATCGAATGGGCCCTGAGGCCCGAGGACGGGGCCATACAATTTTTTTTTAAAAATTAGCCCGATTTACTTTAAATTTTAAACATATGTGTATTTCCGATAGACCGGACTTTTTGTAAACATTTTTGATTTTTTGATTTGAATTTTTTTCCCCATACGGTGAGAACAGTTTTTGCAAAAAATTTAATTTAATATTAATTTTTTCCAAATTAACCCGGTTCGAACTTTGCACACATATGTATCTCCTATTAGAGAATTTACATGAAAAATTTTATGGGTTGTTTTTATTTCTAATGAGTTTATCACTTACGATACGATACGATGCGATGAGAATTGGGTGGTGTTTGCAAGCCACATGCACCGCGACCTACATGGGTCTATTCTATTCTATTCTATTCTTTGAGCATAGAAATCTTTTAGTCTTGTGATAAACTGTATTATTCCTTTGGAAGGGATTTGTTGGTAAACTTCTACCCTTATAGTTATTTTGCTCATAGTGCTTATCCTTGCATTTATTAGGGCTGGGGAGTCTGCTAGGAGGTTCTCCATTGCTCCTCTACTTCTTTGAAGTATCTGCAGGTCTCATCATTGCTGATTCCTATTTTGTGTAAATGATACTTACAAGTATAGTGTCCTGTTAGTGCTCAACATAAGATTCTTAGTTGTTGTTTTTGAGTTTTATGACCTCTTTCGCCTTTTTGTTGTTAAAGTTTAGGAATTTCTTTGAGTGTTTTAGACTCTCTATATTGGCCTAGCAGTTATTTGTGCATTTTATTACCCAGATTTTTATTTCACTATTCATATTTGCATTATTGAATCCGTACAGAGGGCTCGGACCTATGAATAGAGTTTCAGCTCCTTTCTTTGTCATTAGGTCGACCATCTCATTACCGGTATGCCCTTCATGTCCTGGTAACAAAACAAGCTTGACATTGTTATTTTTTGGCAGATTATTCAGGGCATTGTGGCGTTTAATCGAAATTCATACTTTTTAGCACGGCGTGACTGTCAGACATTATATTAATTTTTGTCTTTGTTCGCCTTCTTGCTAGTGGAATGAATTTGTAGCATCTTGGCCCCACTATTCCTGCTCCTATTCCTTTACTTGTTTTTGACCAATCAGTGAACCATTTTTGAGAATCATCCCTGATCCGTTTAGGGTTTGAATTCCACTCATCCCATTTTTTACCTTTAAAACCGCTGCACTCAGTCTGTAATTTCATTTTAATTGTTTTATTTATTTAAACTCTAGATACACTCGCTCTTCCAATTGTGATGAGTCAAAATTGTATCGCTAAACGGCGTTCTTTGCCCTGAGTGTTTTGATTTGATATAATTCTCTGATAGATATAAAATAAAAAATATGAAAGTTAATTTTTCCTCACAAATATTCTACGAAATAATATTTTGTCAGTGTCGGTGGTGCAGTGGTTAGAACCATTGACTTTCACTCGGAGTACACCACGTTCGAGTGCCGGCATGTCCTAAAAACGCACAAATTTTTCTCAACGCTCTGATCATCTAGACTACAAGTACAAATGATACAATGCTGTAAATGTGATATACAGTAGCCTTATACTGCTGTATTCATATGTACGGTTGAGTTGATGTATGAAGTAATCAAGATGTAGAGCCATCAAGGTGGGTTAATGAGCACAATATTCCCGTTTGTGAGTGCTGGAGTGTGAACTCAACTCCACCTCCTCAACGCTTTCTTATCTTTTTATATCCAAATATTTCCAAACTTACGCTATGCCTAGGCATTATAAGGATACAGATCTCTTAAAGCGTGCGCGAATTACATATAAAAAAAACTATTTGACATTAATTATAAAAGATTATCACCTCTATTCCTGAAAACGTCATTGTAGAAATTAGCTTAGAGTTTCGAAATTTGTATCATCGAATCCGCCATGATAAAATGTTCTTCATTACGAATTTCGAAATTTGTGATAGTACGAGGGCGGGTCAGTAAGTCCGTGAAAAAAATCATTTTATTTTTCAACATATTCTCCTTTGAGCTCTATACACTTTGTCCAACGTTTCTCTAATTTTTTTATCCCTTCCAAAAAATAAGATTTGTCCAGGTCATCAAAATAGGTATTTGTTTGTGAGATGATTTCATCGTTGGAGTCAAATCTCTTTCCGCCAATCCATTTCTTCCGGTTTGGAAACAAGAAGTAGTCACTCGGGGCTAAATCAGGACAATAGGGCGTATGAGGGAGCAATTCGTAGCTCAATTTAAGGATTTTTGCCATGATGACTACACACGTGTGCACCCGTGCATTCTCTTGATGGAACATGAATTCGTCAAGTCGTTTTTTCAATATCGAATGTGACCAAAAGCTCTGAATAATATTTTCCGGTGATCGTTTTACCCTTTTCAAGTCAATCGATGTGAATGCGGTGTGCGTGCATCAAAAAAAAACTGTGGCCATAACCGAGTTGGCCGACAGACCCATCTTGACCCGGAGAAACCAACTGTCCTGATTGTTCCTTGGTCTCTGGTGTGTTATGATGGATCCATTATTCTCCACGAATACGAAACGGCATAAAAACTCGTTCAGATTGCGGCTGAACATCGGCAACCACTCCTTTGAAGTGGTCACACACGAAATTCACTTTTTCCATTTTCGTTAAAATTCACGAAGTTTGTCGGCTTTCAATGTCTGTCAAAAACATACTAAATGACGTAGCTTGTTAAATTTTGACAGGAGTCAACTGACAGATGCCGTTTGACAGGACCAGTGTTGTCCTTTCAGTTAAAAGGCGGGAAATTCGAAAGGTCATAGACTTATTGACCCGCCCTCGTATGTATTATTGAATACGAATAGGTCCGAAGTTTACTGTCATTATTTGCGAGTGATAAATTTCTTACTAGTGTGTTTATCGTTGGAAAACATGTGAAGAAATTTACGTACTCAAGAAAAGTCAGCACACTATGCAACTTGTTAATTTATTTTACATGAGATGGAAATTTTTTATGCTTTTTCAAGCTCCAAATTTCTTGAAACCGCAAAAAAAATCTCCACCGGTCCCGATTTCAAGATACACTCTTTACGTCCTGCGTCCTACTTTACACTATCTTCCAGTGTAGGCAAACCTCGCTGTCGTGTACCACAAATCCTACTTCCACTCGAACATTGCACAAAATTAATATCGTTTTGTATTTAATTTTTTGTTTGTGTATAATCCTTGCTATTTTGTTATATGTTGAAATAAACTAAAAATTTATATAACTATAATTTCTTAAGATCAATAATTTGTGTTTTTTTCTAAAATTAGTATTTCGATATAAACTACTTGATTACACTTGAAACAAATCTTTAGATCTAAATAACTTTTTAAGAATTTTAACTAAAATTTAGAGAAATGAAACTGCAAAGTAAAATAAACATAATATTTTCTGGAAGTTTTATACAAAACAATAAAATATAACGTACATTTCGTCAAACAAAAAATAATGATAATTATTCCAACTTGTTTTGGTATTAAACTAAATCTTTCAATATAAAAAAAGTGACATGAACAAAAAGGAAATAATGGAATTTCCAATATTTCGTTTATTTTTTATAGTTCTACATTTTGATTTTGTATAATTATAAAAATAAAATAAAAAATAAAAACAAATTAATTAAAAATATGGAATACAATTAAATTTTACATTATTTTGATTACCAGCCACAACCAATAAATCAAACTCCAAAAAACTGCAGCAAATTAAAACCCAAAAGCAAAAACCAAACCGAAATAGAATTAGTTTTTAATTGAAAAACCAAAGAAATAAATAAATAAAAATTAAACACAAACAAAAGAACAGTTGCCTTAATTATTATAATTACGTACTACGAAAAGAAACAGAAAACAAACAGAAACAACAAAAGCAAACAATCTAAGATACATAAATAATGAATTTAATAATTTAAAAGAAAAACGACAAAAATAAGTTTTATGTATGTACATTTATTTTCCTTATAAAAAAAGTAACAACAATTGATTAAAATTGAAATTGGAATTATTTTTATGTTTTCCCATGAACACATAGTACAGCAGAAATATTATACTGAATATGAGAAACAAAAATATTTATATATAGCCCCACCCACTGCAAAACGAAACAACCAAGAAACCAATTAATTTAATAAAAATATGTGTGTTATTAAAAAAAAGTTAAAAAATAGTAAAAATCCAGCAGAGAAAAACAATCGAAACCGAATTCAAAAAAATATTTTTTATATATATGACGATGATGGCTAATTCTAAAAAGAAAAAGAGAAAAAATGAATTAAAACAAACACAGGAATTGGGTAAACGGCTGAAGGCAACCATATTTAATGCAAAACATACATGTACGTTTTATACCGATGGTCAAAGAAACGCGCGTGAGCGAAAATTACATAGTTTTACTTACAATACAATAATGCCAATTACCAATAATGCTTAGTTATAAGTTAGCTTATAAACTTAAAGCAATGTTGAAAATTATTTTTATGCAACTCTATCAAAGCTTCCATTTTGCACTATGTTACATAATGTGAATCAATCTCTAAATAACCTGCTGTACACAAAAATTCATCCCTTATCATCAAACCGATGTCATCAACTATAGCTATCCAAAACTCTGGGTGTTTATTCTACGCCATCCTACGAGTGCAGGTTTGGCCTGCTTCACTGTCGTCCCCCATAAATCCCTTCGCAAAAGATTTTCCTATACTCTTCGCTCACGCGAGCAATTTATTCTGCGCAGCCCACCGGACAATACTGAGCAACGTCGCGGTAAGCTCCTCGATCTCGTCATTATAGATTCTCCAGAATCGTCATGCCTTACATATGGGGCCAAAAATGCTCCGTAAGACTTTTTTCTCGAACGCGGCCAGTAGGTCAGAGTGCTTTTTGTCTCGAATTCATATGTAACTACTGATAAGACCATTGTCTTTTAAAAAGCAGTGTGAATGTTATGACTAAATTCCTAGATTGAAAGAATCTACTATCTTAATTAAGTGGCCAATGTTGTTTTGCTCGCTTGCACCCACCATGTATTTGCTTAAATTAATGTGCAGCCACAGATTTCATGGCATCTGGTCGATTGGGTAAAAGCTTCTTATAAAGTTTTGGTGTTTTTGACGGTGATCTCAATATCGTCTGCGTAATCAAATATCTGGATAATTTAAATAGGAGCAGTATTCCTCTAGCTTTCTTCAACGCTATGTTGAAGAGGACGTATGGCAGTCATCCCCTGTTGGCGTCATTTATAGATGTGGAATAAGATTGATAGTGATCCGGATATATTTACGTACATGGTTTTTAACATTGGTCATGCATGTTGAATCTACATATCTGCGTCTGTTTATTTGGGATGCAAATTGTTTCTTGGCTTTATTAAGTTCCATTCAGGGTATGCTGTCAAAGGCAGGTTTAGCGGCTAACAAAAAGATGTTGTTGTGAGTTTTGGAACTATAAACAATTTCCACCGCTTACCTTGAAAATCTGATCAGTTGTTGATTTGGCTGTGATGAAGCCGCACTGACTTTAGCATATGGGGCTATCCTGTCTTGTGGGATAGAGAAGAAAATCTTATACATGATCATATCTCTTTTCTTATGTATGTCGCACAGAATACCTCTTCTCCAGTCTTCTGTTATCGTTTCTTCCTTCCATACTTCCACTATTAGATCATGAATCGCTTCGTGCATTACACCAAGGCAACGCGGTGTATATTGCATTATAGCGCTGACTCTTGGATAGAACATCCGTGCCTGCTGCGGTTCTCGCTCTCTATACAGTTCGAGTTCATGTATGATACACCATATTTTCTGAACTATTTTCTATTAAACACCGCTTGCGATATAACAGTGAAAACAGGAAACATTCCTGCGATTCCCGTTTGGGACGAATATTTGCGTCACCAATTAGTTTTAACTCCCGCTTATGTATGCATTCAAGTAAAGGCCAAATATACGCCTTCTACTCGTAGATAGATCGAAGTCCTTCTTCTAGGAACAAAACAGAGACTTGAGGCTGAACTATTATGTATTTTCATCCCTTTGCGATCGCCGGCGCATTTTCTTTAGAATATTTGACAATTTTGGCAGCAGCTTAAGGAGGCGACAGTTTAACATGTTCGAGCATTTAGGAAATACCAACCTTTATGCGATGAACTTTTGATTTGAAACTATCCAATAAGACCTGGATTAAACGATCAGAAAATAACCTACTAATCTCATCAAGCAAGCTCGACTCCATAAGTATAGAAAAGTGTACATGTTGAATTTTTTGTTATAATAACTTTATATAAAACCCAGTGTGGGCGCCGTGGCTCAGTGGAAAAGCGCATGGCTACTGAGCAGAGGGGTTCGTGGTTCGAATCCCAGTAAGACCAAAGGTATTTTTCACGGTGTCCTACCTCTCGTGAATGGGTGTCGAACGTTCCGAGAGTAATAACTTGTCACGGAAAGCTTCTCAATTCGCCGTTCGGATCCCGCCTTATATTGTAGGTCTCTTCCATTTGTGTCCAAAAATATACTTCCACAACACAAATGGTTGCGATAAGCTAGGCCTTGGACCGCAACGGTCTGTCACGCAGAATATTATTATTGTTATATAAAACCCAGAAGGCAAGAGGGCTGAAAGCTCTTATCGACCCTCGTATTTTTTTTTCTTCAAAAAACTACTACTGAAACTTAAACCATCATGCCCAGATCATGGGTTTAATTATTTTGACCATTTTTCGAGATAAGGTTGAGCTTGTTCAATTTCTTTCTAGGCCTTACCTGTTACTATCAACCATTACAAACAGTTATTTTTATCATAAGTGGACAAACGTCGGGACAAACTTAAACAATTATTGCTGGAATTAAGCTGTTTTTCAAATAAATTACTGTAAACCAAGCTACAATATGTTTCTTCTCGGTATACATCATTTATTACAGATTTTCTTTGACCAACAGTATATACGCACATGTTTAAAAAATATATATACATAAGTGTACTGTATATTCCTAAAACACTTAACGTCCATTGAAAAAATTGTAAAAATAAACTAATTAATTAATCAATAAACAGAGCCAAAAACGTAAAAAAAGACAAGAGGTTCTTATTTCTAAGTTGAAGTTTTAAGTTAAAAAATTCTACGACTACAATAATCATTTACAAAAGAAATAAATACAAGAAATAAATAAGAACAAAAACAAAACGATGCTGGATTTCTTAAAGACAAAAGTAATATACATAACAAAAATTAATTTCCAACAGTTTTAGTGCCTCAAATTGTCATGTGTATATTTAATTCACAGAACACAAATCAACCGAAAACTACAAAAATATTAAATTGAAAATGAAACCCGAACAAAATCTCACTTCTCAATACACAGATGGAAAATATTTTAAATCAAAGAGTTAAAAAAATAACATAAATCTTATGTTTACATTCATACAGGTGCATTAAGTTCTAATATTATTGAAAAAGGGGCTGAAAGGCGTCTTAAAGCAAATGCAAAATCTATTTCTAAATTTATTTGCAAACAAAAATATTCCGATCGATTAGGAACTTAAGCTTAAAAGTCACAGGAAAGTTTTTATTTTAATTTTTTCGTTTTTCACAATTTTTACGTAAAAATTTGTGCATTAAAAATGTAATTTTTTATTTAAGAATTCAATAAATATTTTTAAATTTAAAAATTGTTTTAACCCAATTAAAAATTCGTTTTTAAAAATAAAAATAAAAAACATTTTAAGAAACCTTTTGTATATTTAAATATTTAGAAATATTTTTTGTAATACTAATATTTTAAATGAAAAAAAGTAAGCAAAAAAAAAAATTAAAAAAAAATAAGATGTGAAAAAGTAGAATTAAAAATGAGACCTTTCGGCAATCTAAATTATTTGAAAACAAAATTTAATGCGTAATTTTTTGGATACGTTTTTGGCTATAAAACTAAATTAAAATAAAATTAAAATGAAAAGACAAATTTCGGAACTACAAAAGCAAATCAAGAAAATATTTCACATGTATGCAAGACTGATCTGTTGAAAATAATGTTATATTAATTGTTTTTTTTTTAATAAATAAATTTACTTTATTTTGTGCTGAAATTAAATTTTTTACATTAAATTAATTGCTTAAATAGCTTAAAAAAATTGAATTGCAGAAAATCTGATGTAAATACAAATTTTCAGTTTGCAATAAACTTATATGATTTTTTAACACTTGTATACAAACAACCATTAGTTTATTTTATAACATAAAACGTAAAATGTTCCTTTAAAACAATTTTAACAAAAAAGAAAGAAAAAAAAACAAAAATAAACAAAGAAAGTCGCCTTAGAAGAAAAGAAGAAAATAAAAACAAAACAAAACAAAAGTAAACAAACGCTAAACATATAAATGAAATAGTTAAACAAAACTTGTTTTAATTTTTATAGCCAAAATGAATACAAAACAACAACAACAACAAAAACAAAACATTAATGAATTACTTTTAATTGAATTGAATTGAATTATGCAAACAAAAACAATTCAAAATTTAAATTATTGAAATTATTATTATTTAGATTTTAAGAACAATTCTGCATTACTATTTAATTGAAAAAAAAAATTAAGTTTACGATTATAATAATTATTGATTAGTGATAAAATTCGAGCTTAATGATTTTTGATGAAAATGAAAAAAAGTTGTACGATGATAAAGTTAATTGAAGCGAATGTCAATGTGTGCTTTACTCCAACACAGGCACATACACACATTCTCACATTAAGATAACAATATTTTTTTTTTGATATTGTAGCGACATGAATTCCGCTATATACGCTATATACCGAAATTTTCGAAATTTGCAAACTTAAAATTTTAAACACTGAAAACCTTCCAGAAAATGTTTTTTAAAATTATAACTTAACGAGAGTACATATTTGCTAGGATTTTTGGAATTTAAAATAAAAATACATTCAATTACATACTAATTATATAATTAGCGCGTTGAGCATAAGTAAATACATCCAAAACTCTGTAAGAAATGTTGCGTAGAGCATTGACGTAAGATTGAGCGGAGATTATTTCTGTTTTTTTTGTTAATTAAAACCAAACGATAATGGTAAAACAGAGAACACGAGAAAATAGAATACATATTATTATGTTGCATGACATACGAGATGAAAGTATAAATAGCGAAGATGAAAATGTTGAAAAATGTAAAAATAAGAACGATAATAAAATTATGCATAACACTAAATAAGCAAAACTTGAAGATTTTTTGTTTACGAGTACGTACGGGCATTTGCGTTACTTATTACATTGAATTAACGACGAAAAAAAACATAATAAGTCTCTATATAAAAAAAAAAAAAAAAAAAAATTTTCATCTAAATTCTCTAGTAGCAGAAATTGATTGGGAGCCCCTCGATCCTGGGTCATTTTTTTTATTATTGTAGGAGAAAATCATCGAAAGAGACATTTGTCATATTTGAAAATGCTCAGATCATTTTATTCTGAGCACTTAGAGCACGCTCATACTCTGAGCAAATAAGAAACACAAGCATTTTTCTTGAGAACTCTTTGATTGCTCTGAACTAATTTATGATTACGCGAAATGACAGAATATTGTGAAAACTTGTTGTTCTATCTGTAAGTTGATATCCGCAACAAAAAACGACATCAATAAAAATACAATTCAGTAAATAATTAAGTAAGTTGAATTAACCATAAAACATTTATGTCTCGTTTTATGTGCTGGGTTCATTTGTGCGTGAGCTAAGATCTCTCTCTCTTTCTTCACCACCAAATCTAAGCACAGCAGCCGACTGCGCAGCACACACCGCACACAGTCATTAAAGTACGACGGTATCTGATGCCACAATATGATATTCAAAAAAATGTATAAGGGCCTTGCGGCCGAACCCGGGGCCCGATCACTACCAAATTTTAGAAAAAGTTTCGTTTATTGGGCGCCGTGGCTCAGTGGTAATGCACATGGGTGCTGCGCAGGAGGTTCAGGTTCGAATCCCAGCAACACCAAAAGTATTTTTCACGGTGTTCCACCTCTCGCGAATGGGTGACAAACGTTCCGAGAGTAATTAATACCTTGTCACGGAAAGCTTCTCAATTCGCCGTTCGGATCCGGCCTTAAATTGTAGGTCCCTTCCATTTGTGTCCAAAAAATTAACATGTGCAGCACAAATGGTCGCGAGAAGTTAGGCCTTGGACCGCAATGGTGTGTCGCGCCAAATATTATTATTATTATTGTTTATTGGGTATACACATGTGTGTAAAATTTGAAAAAAATCGGGTAATTTTTATTTTAAATTTGTATGGGAGCCTCACGAACCCGGGACCCGATCACTCCAAAATTTTAAAAGAAAGTATTGTCACCGGAAATACACATGTGTACAAAATTTCAGGAAAATCGTGCGTTAAAAATTGATAATTAAAAAAAATTGTATGGGAGCCCCCCAACCCCGGGGCCCGAACGCTTCAAAAATTTTACAAAAAGTTGTGTCCATCGGAGATAGACATGTGTATAAAATTTTAAGAAAATCGGGTACTTTTTTCATAAAATTTGTATGTGTGCCCCCTGACCCCAAGGTCCGAGGGGCCTCAGATTTTAATAGAAAGTATTTTAGTACAAAGTATATACATGTGTGCAAAATTTCAATAAAATCGGGATATGGGAAGTGGGTTAAAAATGGATCAGAAAATCTGACCAGCCAGCCAGCCACGTGCACGCGAAGTTGGGCGGTGCTGACTCGTATGTTCGCACCGATGGTTCGATCCGTTATAGTTATATAGCCTTGACGACTACTCTAGGAACAAGATCAATGCAGCTTGAAGTACTCTCTTGTCAGGCGAGACGACGGAAGAGACAGCGTTTAAGTGAGGAAAACCCTGACGTCGGCAGATATGTCGACAGAGGCAAAGAAAGATGAATCGGGATAGACGTCGACAGCTTTCAGCTGATGATGCAACCGCAGTAGCAAGATAAAACCAGCTTGCGCTACCAGCAAAAGATGAGCAGGGAAAATATAAGAAACTTACCAGTCGTACGATGTAGTCAGCAAAGTGAATTATTGTTCGACAGTGTGCTTTTTTATACCTTTTTGTCGCTGGTCGAATATTATTTTTGTATGCCTGCATGTATCGTATGATGTATTTCTCTGTTGTGAGTTGTCAGGTTTAATTGCGTGATTTTGATTACTGCCACGGAAACATATAATTTTTAATAAAATATATAATTTTTAATGAAAATGTCTGTTGCCGTCGCGATCATTCACTAAGTCCTACCTATATTTTCACTACCAGAAATTTTCCAACTACTATTTATCTCCTTTTGTCCAATATTCCTAATTACCCAGCCCAGATCCTTAACTGAGCTTAGGTCTAATCATTAGCATTATTATCACACTTGGCAAAATGCCAGTCGGTCCCAATTCATCATTCAGCTCGGCATTCCTAATATCTGGGCATTGTTGTGTTATGAAAAAAAGAGTAAGGCACTTTTAAGATTTTGTAAAATTTCTTTATTCATTTTCAGAAAATAATAGTTTTCGTTTCGGGAACTCTACTCGATAGCCGACTTGCCGCTTTGAATGTTACAATTGGATTCTCGTGCTAGTAGGCATCTTGCCTATATCAATGGTTGAATCAGGCTGTCGTATCCATCGTTTCATTTCCTCCTCCATGCCTTTGTTCCTTATACTTTTTAATGTAGGTCAAGCGGAACCGTTCTGCTAACCTGTGTGCGTCCACATGACCTTTCTCGCATATGCTTTTTCGTACCAACGACTGCGAAAATACTATGGACAATTGAAATTGTAGACGCCGCGGTGGGTCGCCGACGTATGATTTAGGATTTAGGATAATAGGAATTTGGGTTATTACAATGAGTAATGTTGCATTATGGATAATGTAACATTAGAAAGTAGAAAGTAGTAGTAAGTTGTTTGAAAATTGAAGGACATTAACAATTATCTGTAAGACTATCATCTCGAACGCGGCTAAGAGGTTGAGTGTTTTTTGATAAGCACCCAAGTTTCGGATGTTAGTACTGAGGTAACCTAAGCCAACTGCTTCGATTTTATGGTTAAATTCCTGAAATTGCAAAGTCTTGATAGACTTTAGTAGCTTTAAGCAACCGTGCGCATATTTCTGGTTCCATAGTTTTATTCTCATTTATGAGCAGCCCGAAAGTGTGTGCCGCCCGCTCTATCTAGATGAAAGCATCACACTCGTATACAGCTCTTGTGTTTGTACCAACGATGCCATTATCTGGATGGACTTATAAAGGATTCTCTCTCTGTGCAGTCTATAAAAATTTTTCCATCCCCTGTCAAAGAGTGAAAATTTGATCAGTTGTTGATTTTCCTGCAGTGAAGCCACACTGCTATGTGCCACACTAGTATACTACTAATTCATAAATTACTTGGTGAATTTCTGGTAATTTAATAAGCTCCTCTTGGATTTTATATGATTCCGAGGCTTTAAGCCGACAAATTCTCTAAGGGAAAAAAAGTGTTCAATTTTTTTGGAGGTGAAATCATATCCAAATAAATTGACTTGACATTTAGACTTAATTAATAAGGTCAACATGTGTTCCTCTCTATCAAAAGACGGGTTTTTCGTTTAGTAGTTGTAGTTGTTAAATTGGTTGTTGGTATGCTTAGAGACCCCTCTTTAACTTTGGTTGTTTGTAGAGGCAAACGTCGATCTCAATTTGCTATCGTTTTATTTGTGCGTAGCACATTGGTAACATTTGGTAAGCCTAGCTTTATTTCCGGTTTCACAATCCATCATGTTTTAAAATTTTGTTCAAAAGTTTGACATTATCAATGATGAGATGGTTAGTGCAATTTTAATATGTTAGATGGTCGAAACGTTGAACTTTTTGCGTCTGTAACTTATTATTATAATATAGGCCTAAGAAACTCTAAAAAACTTGAAAAATCCAGGTATAATACGTTTTCTAAGTAGAGATGGTTATTAACTTCTTATAGCTGAACTTGAAACACATAAGCATATTATTGCACTGACTGTTTCTTATAAAACAAAAGACTTAAGAAAGAAACTCGCTTTTCTGTTGCTGAAAGAAATGGTTTTAAGTCATTTCTCATCTTTAATATATAAGTTGTTTATATTTATAAGTATATTATATCTAACAAAATAAAAGAGTCCGCCTAAGAAAAGGTTTTTTTTTTCGTTCAAAAAAGTCGTATTATTATGCCTGGTCAGTATGAACAAAATCATTGGCCTGTTGTACTTGTGGATGCTTTCGGATATCTTTTAACATTTTATAACATTCTGGAACATGTGTGTAAAATTCGCAGAGTCCTGTTTTCTCGTTGAAAGCTAAAAATTTTCCACAATTGTAGAGACGTGGATGGCCATTGACACAGACAAAATATGTTCTACAGTTATGTGGGTTGCGGAAATAACGAAGAACCCCATCATCTGAATCTACTGCAGCTTCGGCACCCGTGACTGAACTACTGTTCTCAAGTGGTGCTGGTGGACAGGTAAAACCAATAAAGGCTTCAGCATTGCAATCAGCTACAAGGTCAGGCCAATCGCACTGATAAGTCTCCTTATTGAAAGCTAAGCCTTCGGGGCACTTAGTAATCGAAGCTATTCCATGAGCACAATCCTTGTACTGATCGCATTCAGCATCACTTCCGATCCGGTAGAATCCAAATTGACGAGGACAATCTTCGGTGGCCTGTGGTGGTTGCAGACGAACACGATCCTTACATGATGAATACGGGACGTAGGTGCAATCACCGCTGGACGTATTACGTGGATTGAAAAGCAAACCATCCGGACATAATTTTTCCTCGGCGACCCCATTGACACATTCTGTGTAGGCATCACACTGTTCGGATGAAGGAAATTTTCCATTCGGTTCAGGACACTGACTGGCAGCGAAGGCTAAAATTTGAGAATTTATGGAACAATGTTAGTCAATCAAAAAGTATCGTTCTTTTATCATTCATTAGCTTTAACAAAACTCAAATACTCTAGCAAAACCAATTAAAATCGTACCGTTTATTGATAACTAATCGACATACAATTATCCTTTAAAGGGACTAGAGAAAAATTGCACAAGATTTGAACAAATTAACAACTGAAAAATACTAATAATTAAAAATTGTTATATTTGTAGTTTCCGCGGTTGTTGTGAGCAGATTGCTGCTGTTTCTTCGGAGCTGTTTGCCTAGTCTGCGATGAAGATCGATCTGACTTAATTGCTGGCTTAGGCTCGGAAGTAAATATGTTGGAATTAAATGCTTTATTAGACTGGGATGTAAATCCGCCAAACTTTAAGACTTCACTAGGCTTCGATGTAACCCCGACAGACTTAAATGCCTTACTAGGCTGGGAAGCAAATCCTCCAGACTTAAAGGCTTGACTAGGCTTCGATGTAAATCCGCTGGACTTTAATGCTTTACTAGGCTGCGATGCAAATCCTCCAGACTTAAAGGCTTGACTAGGCTGCGATGCAAATCCTCCAGACTTAAAGGCTTGACTAGGCTGCGATGCAAATCCTCCAGACTTAAAGGCTTGACTAGGCTGCGATGTAAATCCGCCAGACTTAAAGGATTGACCAGGTTGCGATGCAAATCCGCCTGACTTAAAAGCTTGACTAGGCTGGGATGCAAATCCGCTAGACTTAAATGCTTGACTAGACTGGGATGCAAATCCTCCAGACTTAAAGGCTTGACTAGGCTGCGATGCAAATCCTCCAGACTTAAAGGCTTGACTAGGCTGCGATGCAAATCCTCCAGACTTAAAGGCTTGACTAGACTGGGATGTTAATCCGCCAGATTTAAAGGACTGACTAGGCTGCGATGTAAATCCGCCTGACGTAAATGCTTGACTAGGCTGTGATGCAAATCCGCCAGACTTAAAGGCTTGACTTGGCTGGGATGCATATCGCCCAGACTTAAAGGATTGACTAGGCTGCGATGTAAATCCGCCTGACCTCAAAGCTTGACTAGGCTGGGATGTGAATCCGCCAGACTTAAAGGATTGACCAGGTTGAGATGTAAATCTGGCAGACTTTATTGCTTGACTAGGCTGGGATGCAAATCCGCCAGACTTAAGGGATTGACTAGGCTGAGCAAATCTATCAGACTTTATTGCTTGGCTCTTTTGCTTAACAATTCCACTGCACGTTTTCAAATTTTCAATATCATCGCATGAGCTTGTTTCAGCATTGAAAGCGTACCCCTCGCCACAGTTAAGTTTTCGTGGACGTCCTTCGAGGCAGATAAAGTATTCTTGGCAATTGTTTGGTGAAGGATAAAAACGTAGCTCCTCATCGCCCAGTAGCTCAGATTTCCGCACCGTAGGACACTTGAATCCAAGGAAAGCTTCAGCATTACAATCTGATACCAGATCGGGCCAGTCGCATTTGTATGTATCTTTGTTCCAGGCCAAACCGTCAGGACAATCTAAGATGAATCCACGACCGGAAGCACAATTTTTAAATTGTCCACAATTACTGGAATCTCCCATTGGATAGTAACCAAATTGATGAGGGCACTCGTCAGTCGGCTGTGCATTTTGGGTGCGCGATCGTGGCCCACAATCGACTTCGATCGGATATCCACATGGATAGCCTGAACCAGCTTTTTCGTTGAAAAGCAGACCATCGGGGCAGAGTTCTTCTTTCGAAACACCGTCTTTGCACTCTATGTAGGCATCACACTGCCCAGAAACAGGAGAACGGCCACTTTTCTCCGTGCATCCCAGACCGAGAACTGCAAATAACATAAAAAAAATATAAACAAAGAATTTTATTATTAAATGTTATAGCTTAACGCTTACCTAAAAGATCATAGTTAAAATTTTAAATTCACTTTTAAAAAAAAAAAAAAAGTTCTTGTGCATAGCAACCGGAAGAATTTAATTATAAAAATGTTTGACTTGTCCGACGACATGAATCGAATCTTATCTGACGTAAGCACTTTTTATACACTAAACCAGTACTTTTTTTAACTTTTACCGTACAACAAATTAATTTAGTTTCGATTATTGCAGTCGTATTATAGCTCTTAAAACGTCTATACATTCGTATCTATGTATTCGAGTTTAAAGTTCTGTCTTAAGAAAATAAGTTAATAACTTGCTGATTAATTCACTTTTCCTGCTTTAAATAAGAGGATACGTTTTATTTTTAAGATAAATAATGTACATTAAGCAAAAATGTTTAATCAGCCGACCAGTTTCAATTCCAGTTGAAACGATAACTCGAATCTGCGTCACCGCGGCCTAATAAATTTGATTGAGAACCTAATTTATGGACCCTAGGGAAACTTCAAGGCGGCTTTAAACAATGGCACCTCTCCATGAGTTGAAACGCCAACTTGTTTAACGAACAAGTTGTTTCCACAACGATTGATTCTCGTACTTGACTATTATAGAGAGGCACATAAATTGTCTTGAAGTAAACAATATTCTGCTTTGTCTGCTAGTTGACAGCCTGTAACGACTGTGGTTATTTACCGCCATCAAAAACCAACTAAGTTGTATGTTACCTTGACTGTTGAATTCGTATTAATTTTCAAAGGAATTTAAGCAATGCTTGAATGAGATTTCGTATTTCGCGTTTTTTTACACACATATGTGGTACTAGTACGTAGGTTTATTTTAAAAATTTATCGCACAGCATGTGTCGCAGCGGGTAAAAGGAAATTTGAAAAAATCTTCTTAGTTAAAAATTTGTTAACTGACCAACTTAGTATTAGCTTAAAATACTTTTGTAATTATTTAAAAACTAGCCTAGCATATTAAACTACGATAGATGGTAGGTAGAGAAAGAAGACGGGAAGATCTACGAAGAGATCTGTGGCTGTGAAAGTCAAATTCGTTGGTCATGTTTTTAGCCATGCGTAGTATTCTGCAAATGGGTTCGTCACAGCGATAATTTGTTGAAAAAGGGCGGTTACGTGGTTTGGTGGTAGTTAGGTGGAAAGGTACGTAGGTGCGTAAAGGTAGGTAGACTAGTGGTCCTCAAGACACTTTTGCGAGCCTCAATTACCCAATTTTGATAGCAATGTCCTGGGAAGACCTTAATGAAGGGTTATTTAGATGACTTTTAAATCCAACCTGTAGCGTTTAAGTACGAAACTAGTTTAATTAGCTTGTACTCCGAAATCCTGTACAAATCGGAGGTTGGTGCTAAAGTATTAATTCGAGGAGCGCGATGCTGGTAATTTTCCAATTATTAGTTGATAAAGAAACAGAATATCCGCAACTTTAAGACATTTTTCGTGATTCTGCTTTAGTTTAGCTTTTCAGCTGATCAACATATGGCGGTAAGTTAAATCTAAATGACCATGGAAGAACACGTAAGAAAACGGATGAATCTGCGTTGGGCAGTCGATTCATAATAACCAGGATAACCATAATTGACTAGTAGACGCGTATGAGAATATGAAATAGCTTGACAGCTAAAAATAAGCTCAAAAATAAAATTGTTACCTACCAAGTTGAAAACCTCGTCTTGCAGCTGTCGAAACTTAAGAGTGTTTATCAATATTCATCTGTAGATTTTCAAGTCGTTAGGTGTTATTCTCCGAAAAAAATTAACATCTTATGTATACATTTAAAACATCTACTTTTTTAGGATGCTTCAGTAATTTTTGGAATAAGCCGCCTTGTTGGTGGTTGGTCGAACTTTTTTTTTGCCGATATTGGTGTCGCTTCTATAGTTTTCTGGGTGGAGGGGGTCAGTCGGTGTAGGGAGGTCAGTGGCAAGGTGGTCAGTTGGATGTGGTGGGACAGCCTGTAAACTCCGGGTATTTCCGCTAGTTAATTAATAGGACGACTGTTAAGGGCCCAAATTGGCTACCTTGAGGAACTCCAGAATTAGCGAAAATGCTATCATACACAAAATATTGAAAAAGGTCTTTGTATTTTCTTTTGCCTAAGTAGGAATCAATCCATTAAACAAATTCAGATCAGAAGTATTTTAAGTTTTGTTAAAATGATGATCAGGCGTAACAATACGAGAAAAGCTCCCAACAATATAAGAATAGAAAATCTACCGGAGAATTGTTAACTTATTTGTATATATGAAAATACCAATCTGATGGACTGGAAATCTGATCTGATCATATAGCTTGCTTGGACATATATATTTTTTTGCAATATGGTGGGACATAATATAGCAGCGTAGACCAAACCTTTGCTAAAATTCATAAAACTCAACTAAAGCGATTTTTTGATGCAGTGCGTACCCGTACACATGTGTGCAAAGTTTGAATAAAAATTTTAAAGCAATCCGTGTAAGAAGAGATCGTTGCAGTTGATTCTCCCATTTATGTAGCAGAAATTTATATGATCTCTGTTTTTAGCTATCCGTTCCTGATTGTTAAAAAAGATAAATACGCGCATTTTTAAAAAGAGCACCGCAGACAAAAGTAAAGAAAAAACAAGAATAAATCATTAAAAATAATTTATTCCTATTGAAGGATAAGACATAAGAATAAAACGAAATTAACATGTCTTGTACATGACGAGGTTTTCCAATTGGTATACAGATGACAAAAAAACAAAAAAAAAAACAATTAACTCTCGTAATTTTTTTTGCACAAAAAACACTTTTTTAAAATTGTTTAGTAACAACCTCCAACTCTAAGGAGGCTTGGAAGGTTAACTTTCTGAGTTCTTAATTGTTATAAAAAATCGAAAATATATAGACGAACATCAATGGTAAAATTTAACTAGCGTGTGAAATAGCTACTAAGTCAAGCCGAAACGGTGTCTTTGACAAAAAAAAACCCTAGTTTTTGGGTTTTGGATTCTGTTTACAAGTGTCTGTCGTTTCGGTACTTTTCCCCTTTTATTCTGTAATTTCATTATAAGTTCTAGTAGCATATGTGTTTTCCGCATAAAGTATCCCAAAATAGGTTAAGTACTTAGTGTACACAGTAAAATTAAGTCTCATTATTAAAACCATGTAATATTGGCGGCTAAATGCGAGTACATCTCTCTTTAATGTTTAGTTCTTAAACTCTTAATTCCGGAATCATATCATATTCAGATATTGTTCATTCGCCCAAACCTAGCTGATTTAGTTGGCGAATGATTTTTTTGCATATGAACTTGATTTTCAACCGATAAACTTTATCATTTAATGGCAATCCTTGTGCAGGTAGACATCCTGTTAGCAGTCGAACGAATTTTTGGCTTGTTTTCCAGTTACAGAAATTGGCTGGAGTATTCAAATTAGATGACATATACCGTCATTGCAAGTCTTCAGATTGACCAAATAACAAAAAGAGCTTTGAATTGCAAAATAATGACATTTGATGTTATTTATCATTTTGTTTTGATTAAATGAACTTATGAAATAATAAACAAATTGAGTAATGATCATCGATTGGTTGATTCATTCAGTTGGAATTTATTATTCCTTCAATTATTATTATTACCATAAGCTCTGCGATAAAAACCAAACTCTTTAATGCAAATGTACAGATGCACAATACGAAAAAACAGAAAATAAATAAATTTACTGGTATTCAAAATTGCGCACTGGCTTGTTCTTAGCTCATTAATATTCCAATAACTTTGGATACTTTTCGTTTTTTAAATGAATGAAGCAATAATTAAACTCGGTCAGTTCAAATCCGGGTTCCAACAAATCAAAACGTCTGGTCGAACTGTTTTTTTGTATATAGTGTTATATATATATATATATATTTATTGAAAATTGGTATGCAGTTGATATTCAATTTTATTAAAAACTAGCTGAAATAGGGGTCAGTTGGATAGGACAGCCAGAAAACGCCGGGTATTTCAGCCACATGAAAATTGTGGTGAGTGGGGACACGTGAAAATGGTGTCCATCCACAAATTTAGTTTCATCTGGGCAAGTCTGTTTGAAACAGATTATGCACTGGAGTGAAGTGGTAAGAGTGCATCTATTCCACGTGTAATTTTGTTGCACTGTTGCTGCAGGAACACTAAGACGGCATGCAACTCTTCTTATACGTAGTAGTAGTAGCACAAGCCGCACTATCTCGCTCTTGTTGACCGAATGCACAAATATTGTGCTATGGGTTTGTATGAAAATCAATAGGCTTTAAAACTGCATTTGTCAAAAAAAATGTTTCTGAGATCTTTTTTCGAAATAAATGTGTTTGTAAATAAAATTTAATTTTTTTTTTTATTTGACGACCTTAATATCGATATGGCTTAATTAATTTAGAAAAATGTTCATTGTTTTATATTAAAAATTTAATTTTCTTTCAACAGTAGCCTTACAGCTGGGAGCGTGAAAGAGTTATAGGGTGTGAAGTCATGTAAGGTCAAAAGTACGTTTCCTTAGTTTTACAAACTTTCAATTTAAACCCTGCTCCTGTTGAACGAATGCATAAATATTGTGAGGTGGATTTATAGAAAATTGAACAGGCCTTAATACTGCATTTGTCAAAAAAAGATTATCCAAGAGCATTTTTGAAAAATATCGCTTTTGAAAATAAAATTTAAAAAAAAAATTTTTTTTTTTACTTTAACGATGTTCATATCGGTAAAGGTTTTAGGAATTTAAAAATAATGTACTTTGTTCGACTCTAAAAATTTAATTTTCTTTCGAAAAAGATCAATGACCATGTAACTGAAACCTTTGAAGAGTTACAGGGTGTGAAGTGATGTAAGGGGAAAAGTACCTCTCCTTGCATTAAAACGCTACGTACACCACAGGGGGGTGAAAATAGATCCCCCTCCCATACGGTTTTTTCACGAAATTAAATAAGGAATCATTCCTTTTAGTATTTTCCACCCTGTTTATAGACATTATCTAACAAAATTTTCAGATTGGAACGACGAAGACAACATTTTTATTAAAAATTATGTTTATGGGTTTTCAAAGCTTTCGCTTTGACTTTATGCATTGGCCGGAACAATCTTCGTATCAATAACTCTATTATTCCGATGCAATCTGCGAAAAGAGATTTCGACGACTACATCCGATGAGTTAAATATCAATATACTATATATAGCACTTTAGCAGAAGCTTTAGACAAGGTTGAACAGAAAAGAAGGAGCCGCGATATAGCGAAAAAATTATTAAAGTAGTAATTTATTCCTTACTAAAAAAAAACGGTTACACATTAAAGAGGATTAAAAAAATGGTCACATGAGCCACGACGAAAATTTAATAAAGATGTGGTGTTTCAACAGTTAAAAGAGTAAGCAACAGTGCCTAGTATTTAAAAAGTTCTCCTCCCTTAAACGAACAGCGTAGTCCTTGACCGCTGGATTGGAGTGGAAGTAGAGGCAAAACGTTCTATCTTTTGATGAAAAAGAGCTACAACGATAAATCTAATGGTTTCAATAACTATTTCAGGAAAGAATACAAATTTTTGGCCCGATGATCACGACAAAAACTGTGTGTTTTGGCTCGTATGGTGAACTGTTAAACTTGAGTTTTAAGCTACAAAAACTGACACAACATTTATATGAGAAGAACAAGAACGCACAACAGATGGTACACTTCTTAAGACCTTGTACACTCTGATTACTACATAATGTCGGTTAGACTATTAGGCAACTTATTTAAAACTACTTTTGCAAGCTCAAATCATAACTTCCACAAGCAGGATATATTGGCACAACCAAAACGTTGGCAGAAACTAGGCAAAAAACAAAATTAGAATTAGAACTTAAACTCTAGTAATAATTGAATTTATTTTTGAACAGTACTCGTATTCAAGACAGACAAAATCCTCAAGGCCATGTTACATTAATTCGATAAATACAAAAGGAAAACGTAATAAAAACCCATTAGAAAAATTTATTGCAACAATTTGCAAGCATCCAATACAAACATTACGCTGTCTAGAGACGACCTCCAGTTAATGTATTATTTAATAGCAGCATATCCAACATGTAATTATATTAATTTTACTTTATGATACTAAATAACTTTCGATTTCCGAATTCGTAACAAGCAAAATCAACGTGGGAACTTGTAAACTTCAGTTTTAATTTCAGTTTTGTTAGAAATAAAAACAAAATAAATAAAAAACCTGTAATCGTCATCAACTTTAAGATACTAACCTACAGTACCGAAAACGGCCAAACACAAGCTGAAGATAAATAGTATCTTAGCCATATTGATTTAATTAATTTATGATAGATTGTTAAAATCCTATGTCACACCAACACATTCACCAGGTAAAGTCCTTGTTAATCGATTAATTCGATGTCCGCCACAGAAAAATTTCTTCTGTCGACGATGTTTATATGATGAACACTAATACGAAACTGATGACACCAGAAATTTAAATTTTTAAGCTCTTAAAAGGTGAGGTAGGTGGATCACTACGTAAAGCTAAAGCGGGTTTAGGTATTAATTGTAGTTCGTTAAAAGCTTTAGTTAGCAGCAGGAAAACAACTCACCTTACTATCAGTACAGTGAGACTATGAAGAAATAACTTGAACTCGGGCTGTAGATGTACAAAAGTTCAGAGATGATGTTTGGTGTACAACACAGTGATCTGAGCGGAAAAACGAACAAGAACAAGTATCAATTTTCAAATTTAAATTTACATTGGTACAGTGGTACTGAAGTGAAGAATTTTTTTAATAATTCAAGTTTTCTTTAAATGTAAGAATTGCTAAAGCTTCATTCACCAAGCACCAGTTCGTCTTCTTTGAAACAACACTGTACTTGGGTGTGTATCTCTGTGTTATTACCTGTGGATCTGACTGACCGATCCGGTTACTTCTTATTGGGGTTTGAAACTGGAGATTAATTCAAATTTGCATTAAATAAGCATAATTAATTAACATAATTCACTACTTACTTGCGTACAAAGTATGAACGTTATTCAATTGTGTCTTTTTCTAGCCTTTTTAGCGAAAGAAATAAAATTCTGTTAAATTAAATATTAAAGTAATTCAGACAGTATTGAAATGAAATTCAAAAGCACTAGTTATTTGTTATTATTTACAAACAGCTCTTGACCGCTGCAGTTACATGACATTTATTACACATGGCAGTTATGAAGAACTTTCCAAGCCAGATCCTCTACGTTCATGCCAGTTAGGTTTCTTGTCCACATAAGCTTACTAAACTTGATTGTCTTCACGATTTTATCATCGCTGAAACTTATCATTAAGTTCAGAGATTTGTTCTTTAGCCGTACAATAAGTATGTGTAATGCTCTGCCAAGCTCTGTCTTTCTACATTACTATGATCCACAGGAATTCAAAACACAAGCTCATAGACATCTCCTCTTATCTCCTCCTTTTCCTTAACGCCCACACCTTGCCAAGGATATAGCCGACCATTATAAGTATGCTAACCCCTCTTTTTGGGAAAAAGATCATCGCTGAAACACTCGTATATAACAGCATTATAGAATCTCCGTAATCGTCCTTCCTTATATACGGGGCTGACAAGTCTCCATAAGACTTTTAATGGGGGCTAAGAGGTCAGAGTGCTTTTTGCTAAGCATCTAAGTTTCGGATCCGTATGTAAGTACTGGTATGGCTACTGTTTAGCACACCAAAAGCTTAGTTTACGCAGACCACATCGATATCGTTGGTAGAATCTAAAGGGCTGTTCAGGAAGCTTTCATTTAGATCGAGCGACGGCACGATATCTGGGGTTGCACATAAATAAGAGCAAAACAAATTACATGGTGGTCACGTTTGTGAGTAGAAGTTCCGACATTGAACCCGCAATTAAAATAGTGGAGCGCGAATTTGAAGTAGTGCAATCCTTTACCTATCTCGAGTCAACTGTAGCAGCCGATAACAGCATGGAACCAGAAACATGCGCACGGTTGCTCAAAGCTAACAAAGCGTCAAGACTCTTAAAATCCAGGAATTTAACCATAACATCCAACCTGCTTGTGTATAAGACAATGGGTATGGGTACAGTACATATGGATCCGAGACCCGGGTGCTTAGCAAAAAGCATTCGTATTCTTAGCCGTGTTCGAGAGAAAAGTCTTACGGAGGAAGAACGATTCCGGAGACTCTATTATGATGAGATCTACGAGCGTTACCGCGATGCCGACATCGTTAAAAGAATTAAGCTCGAGCCGGACACCTAGCTCGCATGAGCGAAGAGGATCCTGCTCGGAAAGTCCTTTACGGTAGGATTTATGGAACACGACAGCGAGACCAGCCAAGCCTACGCTGGAAGGATGGGGTAGACCCGGATGCCCAGAGTTTAGGGATGCCAAACTGGATGACATTGGCTCAAAATCGGGGCCGATTGAGAGATTATTGGCAGAAGGCCAGGACCGGACACCGCTTCTAGAGCCAAATATGATGATAGTAGAATTGTGGTCAATTGCGCTTATTTCTGCTTCCATGCACTAATCACTGCTACAATTGGACCAAATTATTTATGATTGAATGGCCGTGGCCTTGGGAAGTGTTACGGATATATTTTCTTTGCTCATAACAGTGGTCTATTGGTCTTTATGATACCAACAATTCAAATTAAGAAATAAACTTATATTAAAGAAGCCTCAAAAATAGAAAATAAATAAAATTATCCCTCATCGAAGTATTCCATTGGCATTTGTGTTCTCGTGTTAACTACGGGTGCCAATTTAATGAATTTTCCCTATCTATTTTTGATTTGCCGTTTGACTTATTCAAAAAAAAAGAAGACATAAAGATTTCGGTCTGCTATAAAACTACATAAAAGGCAACAAATTAAGTGAATAAGATTTAAAATAAAATAAGTTAAACATTAATATTTATTTAAAAACTAAAATCATAACAATCAGCTAGGCGCTAGGGTAACTTCTCTTTATTGTAGTTTTTTTACAGTCCGGATCCAAATTTCTATGTTCCTGCATACAGCGCAACAAGAATTGTTTTTGCTCTTCTTCAGCCGTAATAAGCTCGTTAAAATCTTGCATTAATTTGATAGCCTCTGACAGAATCTGAGCTTTTATCCCTGTTTAAGTTGGCAATCATTTTCATCTTAGTTTCAAAGTGATAGAATGACTATCTCTTCACATAAATACCACAAGTGATGCCTGAACTTGCTTATAAAAGTTTTAGAAACTGTTGTGCCTTCAAGAAGCACAAAACTTGGTTAAGTGCTTTAGTCGCCACTGTGCATTAGAGCCAAGTTTTAACAAACATTGTGACGACATACAATGTGACGTTTTTTTGTCTTTCGCAATCATTCTGAATTGTGACTGAAGCAAACAAACAAGACAGATCGTTCTCGCTATCCATAGTGCCTGATGCATAACTCCGGGGGGTCTGAGTTTTAATTTCTTCTCTGTATCTCCTCCCAAAAACACTACTCATAGTTCAACCAATTCGCGGTAATCGTTTCTTATAAAACCTTTGTTGCCTTAAAAAACATTAACAAAGATTTTTCTCGCCAACATGTTCTTTTACGAAATCAAGAGATAGTTCAATGTCACTGGAATAGATGTTTTTCCAATTGTCTGTGAACTTTTTGAAGATCGGAATATCTGGGCTACTAGTAATTTGCTTTATCTTGGTTTCGAAGACACTTTTTAGGACCAATTCATAAACATGATGACGACAAGCGAAAAGCAACAATTCTCTTTCTAAAGTCTGCTCCAAAACAGCACAAGCTCCATTGAAACGGCCAGTATTCGAAGCTGTTGTGTCGCAGCACATTATTTGTACTTTATTATGAAGGTTCCAGTCAAAGACAGCAGTTGAGACGGCTCTAACTTGATGTTTTCCAGAAGAACTCTCCTGTAGTTTTGGCACTGCAGGAAGCTGTTCTCTATCGTCAAATGAAGCAATTGTTGGCAAACGTTCTTCTTTTGAACTTTGTACATCCAATCCGAGTAATAGTTTTCCATCTCGTTCTCGTCTGAGTACGAATTCGCTGAATGGAGGATTTGTTAATAGGGAAAACGTCCCTGCTCAGACCAAGCGCTTCTACGACCGCATGAAGAATGTAAACGGATTCTCTTATGATTAACTGGCGTCGATCTAAAGCTGCGAAAAGTTTAGGTGTTATGAGATTATGAATATTTCAGGACAGGGAACTTCTGGCAAGCTGAGTTCAGAATTCAAAATCTGTTCTTCGTTCGAATCTTCTGGACACTCGAAGTTATTTGTATTGGAAGTAGATGCAACAGCCAATAACTCTCTTTGTCTTAAATTCCTTTCCTCTTCTTCCAATCGTCTTTGCCTAGCCCTTTCTTATTTTTCCGCCAATTTTTTGTCCACACCACCTAAACATCCCGGTCCACCTGCCTCTCTCTGTTTCTTTAAAAATACGTTTCTATTTCTACTCTATTTGCAATCTCTCAAAGGCATCAGCATGTGCAATATCAAAAAAGTTATCAAGGTCAATTTTAAAATTATTTTCACGGTTCTTGAACGTGACCTTAGTTTTCTTACAGTTTTTTTTGCAACTTGCCTTTGTGGGAATTTCTGCTTTTCCCCAAAATATAATGCAATCCCTAATCACAAGATTTGCACTTTCACTGACAGTCAGCTTGACTTCGCGAATATTGTAAAGTAAGACAGCGAGACAGGTGAACTTTTGCACCATTTATTCGATGGCTAGGCATTGTGTTAACGAAAATATTTGTTTATTGCTCCGTAATTCCACCGACGTTTTTATGCAATAAACTAATAATCTTAAAAATCACATATGAAATGACAAATGAATCACGTAGTTACAGGTCGCAGCGCATTACCCGCGCAACTTGTATAATAATAATATTCGGCGGGACAGACCATGGCGGTGCAAGGCCTAGCTTCTCGCGACCATTTGTGTTGCGCATGTATATTTTTGGACACAAATGGAAGGGACCTACAATTTAAGGCCGGATCCGAACGGCGAAATGAGAAGCTTTCCATGACAAGTTATTATTCTCGGTACGTTTGTCTCCCATTCGCGACAGGTGGGACACCGTGAAAAATACTTTTGGTGTTACTGGGATTCGAACCACGAACCCCCTGCTCAGTAGCCATGCTCATTTCCACTGAGCCACGGCGCCCACTACTTGTATGGACAAGTTTAAATCGCAAGTCGGCGATTGTTTATAAAACGGGTTAATATTTTTTTTCTAGACAATATTTGGTTATTACGAAAGTTTTAAGAAGGTATGCGTAAAAATATATCGAACTTGAAATTAAAGGGACACCCTAATATATATATATACAATAAAAACAATCTCTAATATTTTTTATAAAAACAAGCAAACAGGTCTTCGAGAAATTGAAATGCAAAATCAATTTTTACGTAATCGATCGTGGATCAATGAACAATGAAATCCGCAACCGCATTCCTCTTTCGTCATACTCGTCACTGTTATTTTTGTTGTCTTTGACAAGTTAGTGAAGATTAACTAAAAATCTCTTAAACAATATAAATGGTATGTACAAACGCAACGCTTATCGCAGTTGGTTTTTTTTTATGTTGTTAAAGTGACGTCGTCACTGTGTCACTCATATCAGATTATCATCTACGAATATCTGCTGAAATTGTCTAACCAAACATAAAATTGGCCACCTTATCCGGTTTTGTCGATCATTTATTTTGATGTTTAAATTGCCCAGCCAATGGCTAGATGACCTTGACATTTTATTTATCTTTTGCGACTGCTGGAAAGTGGAAGCTGGCATTTCTTGTTTTTGTCGCAGTAATTTTTTGTTACCATCGAAGATAGCCAAAACATAGAGCAATGTCGAAGGCATTTGATTGCGGTCGTAATAGTAATGACGATGGTGATAGTGATGATGGTGATGGTGATGGTGATGGCGATGGTGATGACGTTGGTTTCGGCTTGAATTATTATCTATGTATTATTTATATGCTCAGTTGATACATGTATTTTATAACAGGGTGTAGCTTGGCAAGCTATAATTAGGGTTTAAAGTATATTTTGACGAGCATCATTATACTAAAATTAATATAAAAGTAGAGGTGTGGCCACAATGCGACTTTCTTTTACGGATTGGGCGGGAACCCTCAGTAAATGTAGGTATATTAATTTTTTTTTTTTAATTTTTGCATTTAACAGATTCTAATAAGTGCAATACTTTTTGAGATATTTGCAAAAACTCGAAAAACTGTCCAAGTAAACTGCCACTTCTGGTTGGCCGATTTCCGCCAAAATCAACTGGGACTTCCCAATTTAAGTAAAAAGCTAAAAAACAAAGATTGGATAAATCTGCCAAAATCCCGAGTTCGGAAATTTTAATGAATACTATATGTACTTGCTATTACTATATAAAAGAAAGTAAAAATAAACAAAATAAAATCTTTTCATTATCAGATTATAGCCAAGTATAAGAATAAGCAATTTAATAAAAATGTGTTCCATCTTACCGGTATTTATGTAAATTCGACAGTCTTGAATTTCAAGTCTTATGCTTTTAAGTTGCTGAGATGTTTATCATCTTGTCTTTGAATGGTAGCCAGATCAGGACTAAACCCCAAATCATGACTACATTCTCACTAAATTACTCATTACAAAACAAAACGTTCGTTAGAATCGGATCCACCTTTCATCCATCCATCTTCTCTGTACTTGTCGAGCCCTCTCCGAGAAACGTAAACTCCATATGGGAGCTTTCTTCTACAATGACAGTAATAAACTTATCAACACTGATATCAGCATTCACCTTAGCTTCATACGAAGCTCTAAGTGGTTCAACGAATAGGTGGAGGGAAACTTTCCTGATCCGTGTGGTATCACAATGGACCATTGCTGGTCTAAGTTTGTCGGTTTCACTGACAACCACCTAAACCTAACCTAACCTAGAATCGGATAGCTGTGAAGTTGGTCGCGTGTATTATTTCTCTGTCATTCTAGTCCTGTGGTTTGTCACCCATTCGCGAGAGGTGGGACACCATTAAAAATACTTTTGGTGTTACTGGGATTCGAACCACGAACCCCCTGCTCAGAAGTCTATGCTCTTATCCACTGAGCCACGGCGCCGATATGTTTTAAAACATTCCTGATTCAGTTTCAAGATAGTATTTTTAAAACACAATATGAGTGAACGTTTATCTTACACAAGGTAAAGTGAAAAACGTACGGTCTGGGGTTAGTGACTCGTTTACAATAAAAAAAGCAATAACCTAAAGCAAAACTTCAACAATTTCTTCGAACATCCGTTCTTTCCAAGGTCATGGAAATGCTGATTAATTGTCTGCTTATACAATACTTTGAATTGAAATTTTTAGCGATTAACAATATGGCTTTCGAAGGCAACGTTATATTGCCTATCAATTACTAGAAATTTTTCCATCGTCTACCTAAGAGTGAAAATTAGATCAGTTGTTGATTTGCCTGAAATGAAGACCCACTAATGTGGGACAATAACGATTTTATCGTATGGGGCTATCCTGTATTGAAGGATAGAGGAGAAAATCTCATTCACTTGCTTTCTTGCTTGCATTTAAAAGAGTTCTAAATTAAATTCTTCTGCGTGCTTTTTAAAAAATTTGTATAGGGCCCCACGACCTCGGAGGCCGGGGTGTCCAAAATGTTTACAAAAAGTGTTGTCCATCGGAGATAGACATTGTGAGAAACAAAATTCTTGTAGCCGAATTTTTTTCACACAAAACGTGCCATATACTTTTTTCCTAAACTTGGGGGCACCCTGTACCCACGCAGTGCAGCGACCAAACGCATATGAAAGCAAAACAGCCAAAACAACATCACGCCACCGGATTGACCAATGACCATGCAAAATCGTATAAAAGGGCAAGCACGCAGACGCTCGCCCTCTTAGTCTTCTAGTCTTCGGACAGGATCACACCTTGGTAAGTGATGACTTTTCGTTGCGTTTACTGCTGCAAACGTTTTGCTCTGCTTTTCTCTACCGACATCACTGTATTCATCGTTGTACGACGTAACTTCGCCGGGAGATTTCCCCTCGGGTGGTAACGCTGGTACATCTGCGCTTACTACTGCCAACGTTTTGCTCAGATTTTCTCTGCCGACGTCACTGTATTCATCGTCGTACGACGTAACTTCGCCGAGCGATTTCCCCTCGGGTAGTTACGCTAGTACATTTCGGCTTACCACTACGACTACTCAGGCTCACGCAAATTTTTTTAGAAAAAGTGTTATTCGTCGGAGATACACATGTGTATAACATTTGAAGAAAATCGGGTAAATTTTTTTAAAATATTTGTATGGGAGCCCCCCGACGCCGTGGCCCGAGGGGCCACAAATTTTAATAGATAGTGTTGTCATCGGAGATATGCATGTGTTCAAAATTTCAATGAAATAGGACTTTGGGAAGTGGGCTAAAAATTGATCGCAAGATTCCACGACAAACAAACCCACAAACAAACACACGGGCACACGAAGTTAATATAGAGAATTTAAAAAATTTAATATACATTAACTGAAGATTTCGGTTTCCACTATTTCACCGAATACAAAACCGAGCGGCATCTGTAGGCTGATTGATCGCAAATCCGGTTGAAATCAAAACCCTCTCTATAGAAAGCCCAACTGTTTTGCTAGATCTCAAATACATCTTTAAAAAGTACGAAAATTAGATTTATTGGTAATTAACCAAAGAGCCAAATTCATATAAAAATTTTCACTACCACCAGTTAGCGCGTTTCGAAAGATGCGTTTGTTTAGTTTTGCACATATAACAAATACAGTCAATTTTCGTTTTTTTTTTCACTGCATTAGTATGGAAAAACCTTCTCTAAAGAAAGCCCAACTTTTTTCTTGAAGCACATATAAGGGCTTAAAAAATACTTAAATCAAATGTATTGGTAACTAACCAAAGAGTAAATAAAGATTTATACACATGCAAGAACGCCATTGGTAAAAAATGGGGTTTAAAACCAAAGCTGGTACACTGGCTCTACACTTCGGTAGTAAGACCAATACTACTGTACGGGGTAAGCGTATGGTGGCCAGCTATGGAAAAAGCACGTAAATTGGGGAAGGTACAAAGAGCGGCCTGTATGCTTATAAGCGGGGCGCTGAGATCTACAACAACTCGCGCTCTAGAGGTTATGCTTCACCTTCTCCGACTACATATATTTGGCAAACAGAAAGCGGCAATTACAACTATGCGACTGTTAGCTGTCAATCAGTGGAAAAGTCTTCAAAAGGGGCACTCCACCAAAACTAAATCGCTAAAGCAAGAGCTGACGAAACTTGATCACATAACACCAGTGTTGAGTCATGCTTTCAAAAAGGTTTTCGGACAACAATACCCTCCAGAGAAGACTGGAAGAGTCGATCCGTAACCGATAATGAAACAATACAGGTTTTCACTGATGGCTCTTAGCTAGACGGTAAAGTAGGAACAGGAGACTTCTGTGACAAGCTGAAAGGAAGCATCTTTGTATGTCTACCTGATCGCTGCAGGTGATAGCGATTGAATAGGTTATGAGTTAGCTGAAGCATAATGTACTATCTGCAAAGAAGATTATCATTTATGTGGACAGTCAGGCGGCCATTAAATCGTTGGAGGCGTTCTCGCTGAAATCTAAGGTGGCGTTGAGCTGTCACTCCTCTCTTAACGATATGAGTGAGCAGTTCAATGTAAGGATCATTTGGGTCCCGGGCCACACAGATGTTGAGGGGAACTGCAGGGCGGACGAGTTAGCTAGACGTGGTGCGACTCTCCAGCTGCTACCGGAAAGGGCAGATGTAGGGAGTCCTATCGCGACACCGAAACTTGAGCTTCGAAAAGAGGCAGAAACAATAACAAATGTAAGTGAGAAAATACCGACACTTGCAATATTTCAAGACAGCTCTAGCCGAAGCTGGACTTGAAGCGTGAAGTCGTGAAAGACGTGAACTAAGAACGTTTGTAGGGATAATGACAGGACAATGCCTTCTAGGGAAACGCGCGAGAAGGACGGGTGTCGAATATAATGACTTCTGCAGAAGCTGCATAAAAGAGGAGGAGGAGGAGACCATAGAACATCGTCTCTGCTCATGTCCGGCACTTATCCACAGAAGGCACAAACACTTAGTTAAGCGGTTAATGAATAACCTATCAGATCTGGAAAACGGCAAAGTGCGAGATATACTTCGATTCATTAAGAGCTCTGAATGGATTTTCTGAAAAGGGGAAAAGTATAAGATCCTGTGGTAACACAAAGGACCGCGTATGGTTAAGTGAGCATTAGCTGCCACCGCTACCTAACCTAACCTAACCTAACCAAAGAGACAAATCCATATACATTTTTTCTGTTTCTTACTTCTTAAAACTTACGTTTCTCGCTTTTTTCATACTACCAGAAAGTGCGTTTCATAAATTAGATATGTGTAATAATAGACCCCTGCAAAACCAAAACCTTCTCTACAGAAAGCCCAACTGTAGGCATACTAATGCAGTGTAAAAATACGAAAATCAGCTGTATTTGTAAGATGTGAACACAGTGTAGAAAAAATAAACAAATGCACGTTATGAAACGCGCTAACTGGTGGTAGTGAAAAGAGTGAGAAAATTAAGTGGTAGTAGGGAGACACAGGAAAATTTTTATGGATTTTGCTCTTAAGTTAATTACCAATACATGTAACTTTCGTACTTTTTAAAGATGTGTCTGTGATTTAGCAAAACAGTTGGGCTTTCTATAAAGCGTTTTGTGCCCAACCGTTTGCTGATTGACAAATACATGCTTAAAAATAACAAAATGTTTATGTAGTGGTAATCAACAGAAGAGCAAAATCCGTACAAAATTTTTCTGTTTCTCACTACCACATCTTACGCGTCTCGCTGTTTTCACTACCACCAGTTAGCGCGTTTCATAAAATGCGTCTGCTTATTTTTAGTACACTTTAATCATGTCTCACAAATACAGACGCGTTTGGAATTTTTTTGATTACCAATACATAAACATTTGGGTTTTTTTTAGCATGTATCTGTGTATCAGCGAAACAGTTGGGCTTTCTATAGAGAAGGTTTTGGCTACTACTCGCCACTCCTTAATACATTTCACTGACACAGACACTCCTCCTGAAAAGGAAGTAATTTCTTGACTTAAGTGCACGGCCCTTATTCATTCATAGGTCGAGTTTTCAATACCTCTGCTACTGATTGCTCTTGCTATTGATATTGAGTCATATCCAGTGTTATCGAATGCCTATGAATGCACATGGAGCCACTTCCTCGGAACGAAACGTTCCTTCTAATGCTCATGCTGTCTCTAGCATTGTAAGGGTACAAGTCTTTAAGGCTTTTTTAAAAAAAATGAACAAAACTGTATGTATGATATTTTTCTTTATTTTATTTATAATTGTTTTTCTGTATCAACTTTGTTTTCTCAGCTTTTTTTTTTGTATTTTGTTTCATTGAATTACTTATTTATTCTATAAATTACAAAAACCCAAAAATTATAAATCGTGTGTCTGTGACTCTGTTTGTTTGTGTTTTTCTTTAATGTAGCATTTTAAAAACCCAATTAACCATTAATCATACACACACAAATGTAAGTTAAATTAAATACAAAATTTTTATTTGACATACATATGAACGTAAAAACATTCTAATATACATACTCTAATACTTAAACTAAATTAAATTTATACTTTATGAATAAAAATCATTAGATATTTATATTTTCAGCAATTAAGTTTTATTTTATTTCTATATATAATGTGTAGTTTTACTGTGATTCTCGAGAAAGAAATGCAAAATTATTACGAAGAAAACTTAAAATTAGTTTGTTTTTTGTAATTTTTTTAAATTGTATTTGCATTCTTTAATTTAATAGAAGTCAGTTTTTAGAAAACAATTTTAGTCGATTATTCTCTTGTCTTTAATGTGGTTTTTTTATTCTAAGGCACTTTTCTTAATTTTTTTTTTGCTTCACATATAGGATAAAATTGTCTTTTCTTTTCAAGTTTTAATAATAATTTGAATTACAACGTTGGTTCGTTCCTTCTATGCTTCTATGCAGAGTGTGTGTGTGTATATGTGACCGTGAATTTTTTGTTTATTTCTAAGCTGTTGCTCTTAGTTATTTCCCTTTCTTATAAAATATTTCAATTAGTGTTTATTTCCTTTCACTGAGCCAAACTAATTTTAGTTTTAATTTTAGAAAAATACTCAAATTTATTAAATCAATTATTTAAGCACCTAAAGTGTTTTTTAGCGCCGTTTTATGTGTATGTGTGTTTTTGTGAGTGTAGCTTGTGCTTGCTTCGATATTGTTATCTGTCATTATTTATTAAAAGGGATTAGGACGAGCTTATAAACAATACCAATGTTCGATATACATTTCATGTACCTGTAACTTCTCAGAATTATTGTATATCAAGTTTTCTAAAAAGTGCCTTTCTAAAATGGCTCTTTGAGCTTTGGCAACTTTTTTTTTATTGAGAGAATCATTCTTGAAAGAAAAGGAGAGGTAGAAAAAAATTTTATTCCTTAGAATACTTTTTAATTGAATTTATTAATTTATTTTATTAGTGGGTTCAACCGAATTTCATTTAATAAATTTTAGTTTATATTACTTATCATTATTGAGTTGACTTTATTTGAAGTTAAAGAAGTTGACAATTCGAGAAACAAATTTTGTGAATTTGTTTCTTTAAGTTAACATATGCACCATAATGTTCCATGCCAACAAGGAGGGGGAAGGAGTGCTGAGAATATTGAGGCTGCGTTCGCGAGTTCAAGAAAGGTACCGCGCCGATCTCAGGAATTCAGCATTTGTGTGACCACTTTGTGGCGAATATTGCGGGAGGACTTGGGCCTGCATCTCTTTAAGATCGATTTGACTCAAGAAGTGAAGCTTCAAGACCATATGCTTACACTAAGCTTCAGTGATTTGGCCTTAACAGCTGCAAAACGATCCCGATTATCATCGTAAAATTATTCTCAGCGATGAAGCCAATTTCTGCCTCTACGGCTTCGTTGACAAGCAAAATTGATACATTTGAACAAGAAGCTGAAGCCATTATGCCAGTGCATTCAGAAAAAAAAATACTGTTTGGTGCGGAAACGGAACATGTTGACAGAATATTTGTTGGGTAAATTGAAATAGATTGACTCGGAGCAAATGTGGTCTTAACACATGGCACATGCTCAGACAATCGAGCTATTGAACTTAAATTGTTTACCGTGTTATCTCCAGAAATGTGTGTGAGTTGACGCCTCTGCACTTTTATTTTAAAGACTATGTCAAGTCGACGGTCAATGTGCCAAAAAGCCAGAGACTTTTGACGACATCAGGACTAAATCGTACGCGAAATTTAAGACATCGCCCGATTTATGTGTGAAAGTCATGCGAAATTAGGTTAGGTTATGTCAAGCGTTTATATTACCAATAATGATTTTAATGATGTTGTGTTCCATAATTAATGTACTTTAACTTGAAATTTGAAGTCTTAAACACAAGCTGTTTTAATTAAAAAAAAACAAATTAGGGCGCTCTTAATGGAAATTCCTTTAAAATTGAAGCTAAACTGAACATAAATTGTGTTTACTTAATGAGTGTATTGGAGTGCATTCGAGTTTGGTTTTTAATGCAGAAATACAAAAGTAAATGTTGAGAGTCGGCTAACAATATCGCATTTATGATCAAATTAAAGAAAATAATGCACTTAACTTTAACTTAAGTGATGTACAATGTAAAGTGCATAAGAGTCAAGGATAAAGTGAGAAGATCTTGAGCTTTTATTAAGGCAATCAAATTAAACTTTGAGTTGAGCTAAGTTAGAATGATTTTAGTTGTAATGTAATGAGTGTATTGGAGAGATGTAGTCCGTCAAGGACTCACATTTGAGTGAAATAAGAAGTATATTTTTTTATTAATAATAATTATTGCTTTTGCGGTTTGGCCATTTTCATAAGATCCCACTAATGGCACCATATGTTAATCCAAAAGAAGCCAAAGTTACAATGCGCGGAAAAGATCGAACGTGTTATTGGCGATGAAGCTCCATTTACTAGTTGGCTACTGTAGATGTAGGCTGTAGGGTGTAATGTTTTTTTTTAATGCACGCACACTCAATGAAATTAGTGTTAAATCAGTATTTTACCGACCGAGCTATGCCGGGCACAGCAGAAACGATGGCATCAGTGTTCCTCAACAACTGGTTCAGCCGAAAGCAAGTGTTATAGCGAATATTTTGTTGAAAACAATTTGTTTTGTTTTTTTCACATCCGCAAAGCTTTTAAAGAAACTCTTACAATTGATTTTAAATAATTATTGCTATAGAGGATGCAGCAAAAAATTTCTAATTAATAATAATATTCCTGTTTCTCATAATCAGTGTTTGTATTTTATTTAATTATTACAAACTATTGAAATTATAACTAATATATCGTACAAATACAACCTAATAGCTGGATATATATTCATGTTATCTACTCGTAATAGGGCAAAGTTGTCCAATTGTTAAGCAAAAGTTAAGTGGATTCAGTTTTTTTTTAATAAAGAATAATTTTATATACACTCCCCGTTGATAGAATAGAAACGCGCTTTATGCTTGATTTACATTTGAGCCGTGCGAGAAAAAAAACAGGTCGATTATAGTTAAATTGAAATTGAGGTAACCCACAACCCACAGAAGAGATTGGCACTACGAGAATGTTATAGTTATTTTATATCTGCAGTGGAAATATTATCTATAATATTACTCGTTCTTTCCACCTCAAATAACAATAATACAACAATAAAATAATTTACTTGTGGGAGCAAAATTATGGAGTTATCGCTGAAATGCATTCCTGGCAAAAATTAAAGAATAAATTTAGAGCACATGTTATCGTATATGAGAAAACATCTGTTTTTGTTGCATCTGATTCTTAAGGTTATATGTTCTAAATATTGCGTTTAGTTGTGGTTTCGTTCATAGTTGCCCTGGTCACAGCTACCAATATTAACGCCCACACATATATATGTTCTAAATTTTCTCTGCCTCCGACTCGGTGTTTTCAATGCGACCCTTCTCTTTAATTTCAATTTTCGTCATTTTGATTTGTGCTCACCTTGAAAATTGCTTAAAATAATCCTACAACATTTTCCTTTCCGCATTGGCTCACATTTATTGTAGCATTATTTGAAGCCCGTATACGTGTACATGCACACAAGGAAATTATTTTATTGTAGCATTATTGTTATTTGAGTTATGGTACCATTGAAAAATATACTACTTCTCTCTTCTACAATTTCCATTTAACAGTCGTCCTGCTCAATTTTTCTCGCACGCCTCAAATGTAAATTTTGCATTACATTTGAGCCGTGCGAGACAAAGTGAGCGGGCCGACTATAGTTAAATTGACCTGGATTTTATTTTGAACACCGCTTGTGGAAAAAGCGATAAAACAATGACAAGCAGGAAAAATTCCTACGATGTTCAAGTGATTCGATTGTTTTCATGATATTTACGTCACCAATAAGTTGTATCGCGCGGCTCTGATGCAAAGTGGTCTTGGTAGCACCTGCCCAGATAATATAGTTGTATTTCAAGTTTAGGGCGAAAATATATATATATATATGTCTTGTAAATAGTAGCCAGGTCTGAGGAAGTGAAGTGCACCGTTTAATGAAACCTAAACATATCGCAGTATTCTTGGCGATGGCGAATATGGGGTCATTTCAACGAAGCTTGTTGCTGACGCATATTGCTAGTTATTTAGTTTCTTCGATGCAGGATCTATTCATGGATAAAGGTTGGGGGTTTAAATTACGCGTAGACGAATAATGAGTGATTCTATTCAAGTGACACGGAGTGTAATTCGTCGGTCTCATCTTGGTTTCTTTTTAAGCTGCAGTTGGTATTTATAACTTAAGTGACACGAAACCATGTCCAATTTCGTCAAAAACTCACTTAACAAAAACGAATAAGTAAGTCGATGTTGTAAGTGTAGGACAACATCCACTTACTTATGCGTACACAAAGGACAAATATTGCGTAGGGCTTTGCATAAACTCCAGCAATGTTTGTCAGACTTTCAATGTTACATACGGCCGTAACAGGAGATATAGCATAACAGTGCAAAGGAGCATGTAAGAGGCTTTCGACGTATCAAGCCCTGACTACCTTGCAATCCTGATGAATAGTGAAATGCTTTTGTCAATATTTATCAGAATTCCCAGGTATTTAGGGCTTGCTAGGGCTTGAAGAAGAAGCATAAGTGAAGAAAAGGAATTAAGAATTGTAAAGTTCGATCGAAATCAACATCCAACAGAATTCACAATCGAAGTCGAGCAACCGATAATCAGTCGTTACAACGTTCAATCAGTGAAAATAAACAGTAAAACCAGATGATTGTAAAGAATGCACCACTATCGCACTGCCTAACAGTGATTTTTAGGACAAATTTGTTCACTTTGTATGTTCCAAATAACAGATGTCCACTTTAATTCAAACGTTTCTTGTTCATTAATCAGCTTGCGATCAAAATATTACAGAAAACTAAAGACTAACCATTTCCAGTTATATCAATTTTACTTTAACTGACTAGGATGATTAAGTCGAAAGTGTCGGAGTTAATTGAAAAAAATTAGAGTTTCTCTGCCTTATCTACGCTCCTAATATGACTATTTCTTGTTGCTATTATTTAACCCTCGTCAATTTTGTAATTAATTGCATAGTTTGCCTACCTATTTTCTATAGTATTTTTATGTAACCATTGTTGATTAATAGTTTCATCTTTTTTTGTAGTTATGTACTCGTAATTGTAATTTGTTAAATTGCATATCATATGTAGTTTACTTAATTTGTTGTTTCCCTAGTTATGTTCTTTTTGTTACATATTTTTTAATTCTCGATTTAAGTAATTCACAACAATCACTTAAATTGTTGTTTCCTCCTATCAATCAATTTGGTTACTTGTTAGGTGTATTTAGTATGTGTTTATTCAATACACTCATACCAATATATATATATACTTAATATAGTGTGAGTAAAAATTAACTTATCACTAAGGATATATCACTTTTGCTCTTAATTGTAATGAATTTAATATTTTCTTGTTTGATTTTTTTTATTACATATTATTTTTTGAGTAATTATTTTGACATTCCAGTTAGTTTGTTTAGTTTTTTCATAAAGTACAAATTGTATTGCAATTTGCATTTATGCACTCGTACTTGTACAATATATTTTTGTTATTTTTTTTATTAATTAGGTAAGTTTGGAAAGATTTTAGATTTTATTTAATTTTTCGCTTTTTGAATTGAATATTTGAAAACTAAAATTAATCGTGAAATGTGTTTTAAGGTTGTTGGTTTTTGACTCTTTGTTTGAATAAACTGAGTCTATTTTCTTCTGCAGCAACGAAAAATTTCTTAAAAAACTAAAAACTGCATTGTTGTTGTTGAATCTGCAAATGTTTTCGTTTTCATATTAATTGTTGGCACCAGAACCGCTTTTCAGTGTTGGCATAATTAGCGTCTTTCAATTGGGACGCCACATTTTTCTATTTGGGTTCCTCGGCTATGCATTAAGCGAGCTGCATTTGCTACTAGGCCGACACTCGACTAATTATGATAACATCATTAATGTAATTACAAGGAATGCATGCGAAAATAGCTGTTAACCATTAGCCATTAAATTAAACGCTGCAAAAGAAAGGATGTAAACTTGATAACTAATGATGACTTAAGGGCCAACTATAATGTGCTTGAGTTAGATCAATTTAGCTGATGTAAACGACTCATTACATGAATTGTACGAATTGTACAGAACACAGCACACAACAAGACTGCAAGACTGAAGTGTTTCTCAATGTTCTGTCGCCAGTTTATAGAACTCCCAACGCACTGTACCAAGATCAAGCGTGCTACTCTCAGGAAATTGCACAGCCTTGGCCACGACAACGCCACATTCTTTCCACGACGATTGGTTCTACGCACCGAAAGGATCCCAATACCTATCAAGACATTTGGCCAAAGATCATCAACACAACAACAGGCCTGGAGTTGCTCCACCAACAACAACACACACACGTATTCTACTTCCCTTCGAAGTCGAATCAGCCATACGCAGTGCAAAACCCTCCAAAGCCATTGGACTGGATGGAATCGCAACGATTATGCTCAAACATCTAGGCTCAACAGGTATCACTTACCTCACACAGTAAACAGGCAGACCAAGGATCCTCGTATCGTCCAATTTCTCTCCTGTCCCGAACAGCGAAAATTCTTGACGCTATACTACTTCCTCAGGTTCATTCAAAACTCCAGTTAGCCGAACACCAACACGCAAGCAGCAGCAAGCAGCGCAGCACAACCACAGCCCTTTCGGAGATATCAACACTCATCTCGCAAGGCCTTAACCAAGAGCTTCCCTGTGACCGCACTGTCCTTGTTGCACTGCACCTATTTAAGGCATTCGACACCGTTGACTATTATCAGATTTTTTTTAACAGTGTTTATGAAATGCCGCAGAGAATTTTTCAACAAATAATTGCTTAATGCTTTTAATTATTTTAATTTATAAATGTGGTTTTTGGTACTTCAAAATTAAAATTTAACAAGAAAACTCGTGGCTTGTAAATGGCTGACAAATGAGGATCTGCAATTCTGCATTGCGATTGATCGGGAAATTACTGACTGCTGAAAACTTGGTTTGAGCCAGTAGCGCAACAATCAAGTTCGTGATGTAGTGCTTGCTTTACCTCCTAGTGGTGGTCTCCAAGCAACTAAGCTCTGTGTACGAACGGAGATATCGTCATTGTGATGGGGGGACTTGAATGCCAAGGTAGGCAACGACAATGAAGGACTCAGACAGGTGATTGGGAAGCATGTCCTCGGCGAACGAAATGACAATGATGAAAGATTTGTTGATTTCTGCAACACCAACCACCTTGTCATACGAGGCACCATGTTTGGGCATAAGACCTGCCACAAAGTCAGCTGGGTGTCAACTGACAGGCAATCATAATCCAACCAAATCGACCATGTGACGATCTGCCGACGCTTTAGGAGCTGTCTTTTAAACGTCCGAGGCAGACTAGGAGCCGACATGGGTATGGTGCGGGATCATCACCTTATGGTAGCTACTGTCCAGTTACGTACTGCATCAGTTCAAAGAATCCGCAATATCATCCGAATGCCTAGGTATAACATCGACCGGCTGAAGATCCCCTCAGTACGCCAACAATTAAAGCTGTGAAAAATGTTTTCATATCTGGAGCGGAAAGTATTGCTGGTAGAAGCCAGGCAAGGCACAGCACGTGGCTTAACGGGGATACCTGGAGGCGGATTGAATAACGTAAGCTGCTTAAAGCTCGTATTGTAGATAGCCCAGCAGCAGCGAGGATCGAGCTAAAGCCTAGATGGTACTCGTTTCAGATGAGGATCAGCTCAAGCGATGGAAGGAGCATTTCTATACGGTCCTTAACCGTGTATTATCCAACGATATGCACCCAAATCAAACGGAGCTGCCGGAAGTAACAATTTCCCGAATTCGCACCTCAACTCCCAGTAAAGATGACATCGCTACCGTGATCAACGTACTAAGAACAACAAGTCGGTAGGACTAGAAGGTATACCCGCAGAGCTTCTGCGTACCGCTCCAACGACATCAGCAGAGCTTTTATATCCTCTTGTAGAGAGAGCGCTTGGGAGGTAGAAAGTTTCCCCGACGATAAAGTTCTGAAAATTCACAAAAAAGGTAGTCTTATGGAGTGCGAAATCTGGAGAGACATTTGCGTTCTTCCTGCAGGTGTAAAGGTAATAGCCAAAGTAGTACTTGAGCGAAATAAGGAACATCTGGAAAATACACTTGATGTCGATCAAGCCGGTTTCCGCACTGGATCCTCCTGTGTAGACCACATAAACACCATGCAGGTCAGTATTGAATAGTGCGTTGAATTCCCGTCAGCAACGCTCCTGCTGTTCATCGATTTTGAGAAGGCGTTTGACAGTGTAAACAGACAGTTTATCTGGCTCGCCTTGCGCAGGAGAGGTATACCCGATAAACTAATAGCTATTATTAAAGCAACCTATGATGGCTCTAAATGTCATTTGCTGCATAGAGGAAAGCCGTCAGAGGAATTCGAGATCCTAAGTGGGTTACGACAAGATTGCATTCTATCGCCGATACTCTTTTTGTTGGTGATTAGCGATGAGCTTCCCGCAGCTTTATCGACTGGAAACGTTAGACTCTTACACCTCATCTCAAACAGATGGACTACGCTGACGACGTTTGTTTACTCTCACACAGGATTATGGAGCTGCACTAAATGACAACAAATGTGGAAAGGGAGGCAAATGTTGCGGGTTTAAAGATTAATACTGCCAAAACCAAAATCATCAACCTCGGCACTAACTCAGTAACATTACTGGAAACCGGTGGAGAGAGTAGAGAGTTTCCAATACCTTGGGAGTATTGTCTCGACCGAAGGTGGAACCGAACAGGACATTGTCAACTGAATCGGTAACTCCATGATATGGCGAAGCAATGCGATTAGTTTAAACACCAAGCTGCGACTGTTACGTTCAAATGTTGAATCTGTGCTGTTGTATGGGTGCAGCACTTGAAAGGTGACCGCTACTATCACAAAAAGATTACGTTCGTAAATAGGTGCCTACGGAACATCTTAAGGGTTTTCTGGCCTAACCGTATCTCTAACGAAAATTTTTACCAGAGAACGGGTCAGGAACCAATAGGCACAACCATCAAACGACGGAAGTGGCAGTGGATTGTTCATACACTCCGAAAAGGCGACAGTTCCATAGCAAACTACGCAATGCAATGCAATCCGTTATCTCAGGACGGTAGAAGAACGGGTCGTCCGAGAAACACATGGCGCAGAACAGTTGAGGAGGAGTCACGGCAATTGGGGAAGAGTTGGAGAGAGCTGAAGCTCATTGCCAGGAGCGCGTAGGCGTAGTAGAGGCCGTAGGACCCACAAGGGGATATAGGACATAAGTAGTAAGTAAAGTAGTTGTCTAAAGATCACTATGAGAAATTAGCTAAGCTTTTCGTTCGGTTTTGTCGTTAGAATTAGCGCATTGTAGTTGGCCCTTTATACTGACGTTGTTACACAAAAATGAAAATATAACTGCATACGAATTGAGCAGTTTTCTAACAGACATCATCGGGTATAATGCATGCCACTTATTGGTACAAAAAAACGCTTTTTGATAAAATACCAAGGTTTCCGATAGTGCGTTACGTTACTTTGTCAACGGTATGCCAACACTAAAATCCATTCAGAGCATTTTTAAATTGACTTTGTCATTAAATAAAAAAACATATTGGAGCGTATAACACTCAAATTTGCAGAATCCCTTAACGATTTCTCTGATTCCTGTTGATTTTTCTTTATAATTTTTTGTTCTTTGTTAATTGGAATTAATAACTATGTTGTGTAAGGAAATTTTTATTTATTCAATAAAATAATAAACCTATTGAAACTGTACATAATTACCCAAATGTAGATTTATTGTAAGTAATGTTATGCACTCAGTTTAAATAATTTGCTTGCAAATTGATAGTATTTTTGTTTTATTTATTATTCATTTATAAATAATGTGTCGTCGTCTCCCACCCATTGGCATAGGAATATCAACAAGTTGTTAGGCTTTCAGTTTTATTTGCTTAATGTTATTTGAAGAACTTTTCGCATACAAATTTAAAAATCTCCCTCATTTGTGTATGTGGAGAGTGTACAAGACAGACTGTTTTCGCTTTGATTTTCTTACATGCTACGCTTTTCGATATCTTAAATATATATATATATATAAAACAACGCCTTCTATTTTCTATAAAAATATATATATGCACTTATCGTTATGATGACTACGTCTACTATACTTTAAGTTTTTAGAAATAAAATTAGAACACAAAAAAAAACAATCGAATTATCGTTGAAACAGAGAATTGCTTAAAAGTTTTAAGAAATAGTGAAGATAAGAAAACGAAAAAAGAAAAATACACAGTTGTTTAAGGATTTTTCCCAATCAATGCCAATGCATCAATTTTTGAGTTTGTTCGTATTTCAAAAATACGCGTTTGGTTTGTTTATTGTTTTCACATCGGCTTAGAGCCGAGCATCAAAATCTGGTGTTTTGTATATGTATGTGTATGTTTGTGTAATTGGCTTAGTTTTGTAAATAATTATGCATTTCAAAGCTAAATTGTATTTAGTGTTATTTCTCTTGTGTTAGCTTATAATTTACTGTAGTTGTTTTTTCCGATAAATATCCTTTTTCTCTCACTTTTACTCGTATAACTGTTTGTTTTTACTTTTGCTAGTGTGTCTGCCTCTATAGATTTAGTTCGTCGCCATATGCTCAGTATGCTCACATATATCCACGCTGGTCCACTTCCCTGGCTAATGCCTCCTTCTAGTCTTTTGGTGAATGCGAATTGGAAATAAAGGATATTTATCATAGTTACTATACGGCACAACCCTTCCGCTGGCCATACATTATTCGTAATTCTGGATAGATGATCTTCTTAATTAGCTGGTTGGTTTTGCCCGCCAACATGGCACGTCGTTGGTCCTTTTTCAGGACTTTAATGCCCGGTTTATGCACCAGGAATGCATGGTCGAGGATATGAAATTCGTAATCTAAAACGCATAGTGCATAACCCTGAAGGATAGAAAAGCACAAAAAGAAAACAACGGCATACATTAGAAACATTTAAAACAAAACAAAAAAAGAATAGCAATCAAGATGATTTTTATTTGAATTTTATAATTTTAGCATAAACTTTCATTGAAAGTTACACGACTCGTCGTTTGTGAACCTTTCGCTTCATATCCATTTAACGAAAATTGGTAATTTTGTCGTATATTTGTTATAAAAACTCTACCATAAACCCATTCAGTCCCAGCGTTGCGCTTTCGAAACTCTAAACGTCTTCCGAGAAATCGATATTATTTGGCTTCGCTGTTATTTGTTGAGAAATATTTCTGGTTGTTTGGACTTGATAAGACGTTGAACTTCTAATTCATTTCCTCTGAAGTATTGAGATTATAAACACTCATGTTATATATCTAATTCATATCGCATTAGCATTATCTTGATAGAATTCAGGATAGAGTTTTCCGTATGATAGACGATGATAACATTACTTCGTCTATTGATTCTTTGGAGCATCGACGAAATATAAGAGCTTTAAAAGTTTTCTACAAATATTACTACGGTAGATGCTCTTGAGAAACCCGTTCTTTAATCATAGGTCCTTTTGTCACGAGGCAAAGACCACATGTAGATTCGCCTTACACCTTTTGCATGTAAATGGTAACATTTCATATCCTCCTTTTATCCGAGAGTGGCATTGATGTGGAATCAATTGGTCGACTTTTTATTTCCCGTAACTTTTAACCTACAGGCCTAGGCAATGAAGCAGCTAACAAAGGAGCAGAAACTCCGCTTGTAGGGCCAGAACCATTCTGTGGCATAGGGTACGGGAGGAGATACGCAGAATAGGTAAAGCAACTGCTTCCGTAAGATGGGAAAATCTCCCAGGTCTACGACAAGCAATAGAAATGATGGGGAACTATGACCCAAAGAGGTCTATCTCGATATTGGGACTTAGTAGGAGTAATGGTAAGAATCATTACGGGTTTCCTAACGGGACATTGTAGACTGAATGGACACTTAAAGAAAATAAAACTAGAAGAGGATGGCAGCTGCAGGCTTTGTGGGGAAGCGGAGGAAACCCCGTGGCAACTTCTCAATGAATGCGGGACAACGATCCAACAGAGGAGAGACCACTTGGGAACATACGCGATCTCAGAGTCAGCACGGCATTCACTGAACCCACACCACATCATTAGGTTCATAAGAGCCATTGGTATGGAGGGGGTGCTATAGGGACGGGCATACACTGTCTCCGTAGCACTAGTTAGGGGGAGCGCAATAGATCCTTATGGGACGCAGTGCTATTGGTGGATACGCCTTTTTCATCATCGTCATCATCAGCGTACAAGCCTTCAAAATAGCCGTGAAAAAGTACCTCAAAGTCTGAATTGTTCAATAGAGGATAAACAACGTCACGTCGTTTTATTTAAGTGATCGTTTTTCCTAATGCTTTTTCAATGAATCAGAGAGAATTCTGAGAAAATAAATTGAAATCGGCTTCCCGCGTCAGAATTTTTATGTATGCAAATTACATTCTTTTTATAATTCAACTAAAGCCCAAATAAGCCCACCTTTTTGCCGTGGCGTAAGTCATACCCTTAATCATAAAACCATTAAAGCCGCAGGAGCAGGAGCCGCGACCACCAAAAAGCATTCGAATTGCTGAAGGGAAAGCTATGCAGTTCCCTAATTTTGGCATATCCACAGGCAGGAGAACTCTTCATCCTGGACACTGATGCGAGCAATGCGTGAATAGGGAGCAAGGAGAAAGACCGGAGTGGCTCGATATTGCAACAGCAAGTCCTACAGTAAAAAGTTACTTGGCTCAATGGCAGTCATTGAGATTGGAAGATAGACTACTGATAAGGCAATAGGAATCTGCTGATGGCCGAAGCATAAAATCACAGATTGCTCAATCAACAAACCGAATTAAAGAAGTCCTGCAAGAATTACATAGTGGGACATCAGGAGCACATTTGGGCGTTAACAAGACTCTAGATACAGTTAGGAAACACTTCTACTGGGTCAATTGCCGCAGAGATGTGTAAAACTGGTGTCGAACGTGTGACATGTGCGCAGCAAGCAAAGGACCGGAACAAAAAACTAGAGGAAAAATGCAACAGTATAATGTTGGAGCTCCATTTGAGCGAATGGCAATGGATAGAGCTGGTCTATTTCCAGAAACAAGAGATGGAAATCGCTTTATACTTGTGTGCATATCCCATCGCAAACCAAGAAGCTAGCACGGTAGCTAGGGCATTCGTGGACAATTGGGTATGCAGATTTGGAGTACCACTAGAACTACATTCCGATCAAGGGCGGAATTTCGAATCGCTAGTCGTTCAAGAGCTGTGTCAAGTACTCAACATCAAGAAAACGAGGACTACTCCGATACATCCAGAGTCAGACGGAATGGTCATAAGGTTCAACAGAACCTTTCGCATTAACTTCTTCGAAAATAAGTTAATGCCAACCAAGACGAATGGGATCGTTGTATACCGTTGTTTATGATGAGTTATTGTAGCGCTGTCCACAACACGACTAAAAAATCATTAGCAATGGTTGTATGGCAGCAAAGTAGAATTTCGTCTACCATGCGACATTAAATTTGTATCACAACCAGTAGAATCGACAACAAAGGACGACGATCGGTTCTATTCACCGAAAGGATTCCAGTGTTTCACACACTGGACCAAGAATCGTCAACTAAGCAGCAATAGGTTTAACAGACCTGGAGCTGCTACAAATGAGAACTACGTTAGTGATCTAAGATAGAGGATGATCGCTGTTCATGCTGCAGTAAGGAGCAACATAGTGGATGCCAGCAACCGGATGACCTGCGTGCGAATTGTGGAGGATTGCAGGAAGGAGATTTGGTATGGCTTTACAGTCCCAAAAGAAGAAAGGGTAAATCTCCGAAACTACAGCAAAGTTGGGAAGGCCCTCACAAGATCATTAAGAGAATTAATGATGTCGTATATCGGATTCAACAAACCCCCAGATGTTAAATGAAAGTTGTTCACATTGGCAAAATACAACATCAGAAAGAGTGCTGAATCCGTTCGGGACGAACAAAACTAAGGGGGGTAATGTTACGAAATGTAATGTTTTCAGTTGTGTTCAAAAATATGCATGCACAACACAATTGGTCGCGAGAAGCTAGACCTTGGACCGCAACGGTCTGTCGCGCCGAATATTATTATTATTAATGTTACGAAAAGTAGTTAGTGACACAGATAATGGAACTCGTATTCCAAGATTAATCGCAATGTACATACTCGTACAAAAATAGTCACTGAATTAGAATTAAACACTTACAAAAGCATACTTTTAGGCTGTAAGATTAATTAGATTATTTTAAATATAACGGGCTATAACTTTAAATCATTACGTACTGGTCAAAAATGAAGTCAAACCAGTCTGTCCTACCACCTAAGGGAATTATAGTTAAGTACAAGTGTTGTTGTAATAAGTGTTTTTGTGTTCATATAAAGTTATCAGCAATATAAATTGTGAACTTGTAAAAACTTGTTTATTAAAGTTCTTATTTGTAAATTAATAAACTTGTGTTGTGTTTTATTTGAAAAATCTTTTACGAACTCGAAAGCCTTTCGCAACAACATATAAAAAATAGCTTTGATTGCGCTTGAGTCACTTGAACTAGATAATGAAGCTCCCGAAAGCATGCATTTATTGCCTTCAAAAGATGTTGTTGCTGAAACAGACGAAGACGACTCAGACGTGGAGGATTGTGCAGAATTGTATTCAGTTAATAAAAAAAAGTGTCAATTCTGAACAACATAAAATATGAAATTAGTAAAATTGACAAGTTTATTGCAAAGAAGGGTAAATTTAGCGTAATGGAATTGAAAAAGTTTTAGTTTTAAAAATACGAGTTTAAAATAACGATTGTCACCTTAAAAGATTTTAAGCTATAAATTGTAAATTAAAGTCTATGCTATACTTAAGCCCCATTATCGTTCATCGCAAACATGAAGCTCAATTACACAAGTTAATAAAAAATCCCTAATATCTTGCGTGTAAGCTCCGAGCAAAAGAATAATAAATTTGAAAGTAAACTGGCAGATTGTGCAATGATTGTTTTACCTGCGTCATTTTATCACTTTTGCCTTCCCAACTAAGGCGCTCATCGTAATGGGGATCGGCATTTGTCCCAATATAAATGGGCTCCCAATGGACGTAGTAACCGGTGCGTTTGCCAATATGGAAAACGCCCAACTCATCCGTTTCGTTGGCAGCCATCCATTCCTTAGACTTGGGGACACCGTGGCAGCTGGCGCACACTCGTTTATGGAATGGAATCGCCTTGCCAATACGGAGAAGTTCCTGTAATTCCGTTTTGTCGCGCGGCACAGGAGCTGAACTTTCCACCTCGAAGATGGACAGCGGAAATACTCTGTGAAATAATCACGCAAAAATCGAAAAATTAAGAAAGTTACCACAATATCAACCTTGTATGTACCTTGGAGCCTTCCGACGAAGATACGCCTCGTTGCGGGCAATCATCTCTAGAAATTTCTTTACTAGGCCCGGATTCGGATACAATTCAATATCGGAGGCCAATATGAAGTGCGTTAGCGCGGCATCGCGTGCAATATTTCGCCCCACATTTACCGGATAGAGGAGCTTCTTTTGTGTCTTATATAGGTGGCCCGATGATACGTTTGAAAATGGCGGAGGTAATGTACAGTTGTACAACGCCTCAAGGGCATCGTTGTGCTTGGGTACATTCTTTGGGATATGTTTGGTACTAAAGTAGATGTGAAATGTTACATATTGTCGAACTAGATTACTCTCGGGTAGGCAGTCTCTTAAGTATTTTATTGCATTAAGGGTCGGCGCAAAATCAGTGCCAGGCGCGTGCAAAGCTATGCTAATTGGTGCGTTCCATCTGGTGGAGGAAGAAAACAAATGTCGGTTAGAAAAATTCATACTTATGCCGTTCACTTACCTTTCCAGCAATGGAATTAAATTGTCCAAAAACGTATAGTCCGCATGTGTTGTATACGTTATCGTTTCGTGGCATTTTACTTCACCATGATCAGCCCGAACGTAATTCTGCAATACCCAGAAATCACCGCGTTGCAATGTCTCCGGATCATACGGATGATCATAACACTTCAGCAGCGAACGAAGGCGTTCATCAAAATCCTTCTCGTCGCCGGTTACAATATATCCATCAGAATTGGAAGTGTTTATAAAAGTTCCAGCATCCATTACAGCACCAGCAGCAACTGCTGCATCGTTCGATACGGATTCTGTGGGTTGATATAAAGGTGTTTTCTTTGCTTCCTGACTAGGTGGCGATGAATTGTCTCTTCGTTGAACCACATTTTCGCTTGGCGATGTTTGTATATCGGTGTCACCGGCAATAACAATGGCGCCACCTCCACCACCACCACCGCCAGCACCACCACTATCAACTGGCGGCGGTGGCTCGTCAGCATCGGCTCCTTCACCACCGGCCATTTGTGGCGATTGCGGTTTGTCGTCCGATGATGATGCAGGACTTAGATCCTATATAAAGAAAATTATAAATAACACAGATAGCTTATTTCCTTAGAATTATGAATCTTTTAAAAAATATTAACAGAGTTCAAGAAAAATGGACTTTACATTCCAAGACAACTAGGGTAGAGTAGTAATTTGCCTAGCTATGTTGCTATGTGTAATTGATTGGCTCTGTGCAATTGTTGAAAACCGAGATGTTTAGAGATATCAATAAGAAAAATAAAAATAAAATAAAATTAAATATTCAGTCATATTTGGCTCTACAACCGGTGTCCGGTCCTGGCCTCCCACAAAAAATCTCTCCACCGGTCCCGAATTCGAGTCGATGTCATCCAGTTAACTCTGGGCGTCCTTGTATACGCCATTCTTCCAGCGTAGGCTTGGCCGGCCTCGCTGTCCTGTTCCACAAATCCTACCGCAAAGGACTTTCCGAGCAGAATTCTCTTCGCTCATGCGAGCTAGGTTAGGTGTCCTGCCCACCGGAGCCTACCGAGCTTAATTTTCTTCATGATGTCGACATCGCGATAACGCTCGTAGATCTTATCATTATAAAGTCTCCAGAATCGTCCTTCCTCACATACGGGGCCAACAATTCTCCGTAAGACTTTTTTCTCGAACGCGGCTAAGAGATCAGAATGCTTTTTGCTAAGCACCCAAGTCTCGGATCCATATGTAAGCACTGGTATAACCATTGTCTTATATACCAGCAGCTTGTATGTTATGTTTAAGTTCCTGCATTTTAAGAGTCTTGACAGACTATAGAAGCCTTGTTTGACTTTAAGCAACCGTGAGCGTATTTCTGGTTCCATGCTGTTATCGGCTGCTATAGTTGATCAGAGATAGTTAAAGGACTGCACTACTTCAAGCTCGCGCTCCACTTTTTTAATTAAGGGATCAATGTTGCATATTCTGCTCGCAGACGTGGCGGCCACCATGTACTTTATTTTGGCCTCATTTTTGTGCAGCCTCAGATTGCGTGCCGCCCGCTTGATCTGGATGAAAGCTTCCTGTACAGCTCTGTGGTGATGTCGATGTCGTCTCTTTTTTCTCTTGCCGTTACATCTCTGATTACTTTCTCAAACGCTAGGTTGAAGAGGACGCAGGCCAGTCCATCCCCTTGTCGGAGGCCGTTATAGATGTTGAAAGGGCTTGGTAGTGATTCGCATATTTTTACTAAAGTTCTACTCTGGCTATGCTATCATAGGTGGCTTTATAGTCTATAAAAAGATAATGTAGAGAGTTTTGAAACTGTAGACATTCTTCCATCACCTGCCTAAGGGTTAAATCTGATCAGTTGTTGATTTGCCTGGGATGAAGCTATTATTTTTATTATGTATGGGGCACAGGATGCCTTTTCGCAAAGTCTTATGGCATCGCTTCTTCCTCCCATACTTGCACTATTAGTACATAAATTGCTTGGTGTATTGCCGGGCCTCCTGGTTTAATCAGTTCCGCTGGGATACCATCTGATCCCGAGGTCTTATTATTTTTGAGCCGACTTATCGCTCTGCTAACATCGGTCGGCGCCGTGGCTCAGTGGATAAGAGCATGACTTCTGAGCAGGAGGTTCATGGTTCGAATCCCAGTAACACCAAAAGTATTTTTTTATGATGTCCCACCTCTCGCGAAAGTCTGACAATCGTCCGAGAGCAATAACTTGTCACGGAGAGCTTCTTAATTCGCCGTTCGGATCTGGCATTAAATTGTTGGTCCCCTCCATTGTGCAAAAATATACATGCTCAACAAAAATGGTTGTGAGAAGCTAGGCCTTGGACTGCAATGGTCTATCGCAACGAATAATATTGCGTCATACCGCGGACTCTTTGGTAGAAATTCCGCGCGTCTTCGCTCTCTGTACTGTTCTAATTCACGAACGAGATTCTTTCCCCAGGCTGCTTTCGTTCGCCGATGAACTGTTTTTAAAAACTTTTATTTAACTTGACTTGATCCCTTTTTGTCTGTATTTTCGACCACTTTGGGGTCCTTTTTAGACACCTTCCACACGACCTAGAGAGCTGAGCTGTCAGTGTCTAAGTCCAAAATAGCATTTTTGTTATTCCACGGATGACGAGTGTCAATTTTCGCGTGTGCCACGTGTGATAGTTTGAAATCGCACCAATTTCTCGTTTTTGAGGCCTTTTTTAACCATGACCTTGACGGCTGAAATTTTGTGAGCGGCTATATGTCAGGGGCCCATTTTGATATCCCGCTATTGACGCGTGTCGCGAGTCGCGTGTGAAGCGTGGAAAAAAGAAAATTCTTTGATATAGCCCCAACCTCAAAAACAGATATTTTGGCGATTATTACCAAATAATAAACGACTGTGGGCGTGTTTCGATGTATACATACAAGTTTGTATCCGAAAAACGATGTTTTTTCACATTTACTTGTTTCATATCTTCTGAGCTCTTTGTATTCATCTCCGCGTGCGCGCGTTCCATGAGATTGCTGCATTGCTCGGTACGCAACATTCTTACGTTCAGTTGCTAGCTTACATTCGTCGTATGTTCGTTTGGTGCTCTGATGAAAAATGGTAAGGTGGTGGAAAAAAAAAATCCGTCATTTTAGACGGGTCCCACCTAGACGTACTTCAGATTGATTTTCCTGTTGAATTTTTACACGCACAATGTCCCTCGGGAATGCCACCACATATATTGAAATTGAAAGTTGGTGCTTCTTTGAAATCTTAACCCAAAAAAGGGTTTGTTGAATGGAAGTTGATTAATAGTCAGGAGTCTTTATCAAAACTGTATAAAAGCAGAAATTATCACAGGGAGTAATAAGGGGCTTCCCCTTCCTTGAATATGCATTCCTAGAATTGATTTGGAGGCAAGCGAAAGCACTTTGCCATTCAAAGAATGAAGCGTCGCCAATTTCCATTGATGTTGGTTTTTGCATTGACCATCAATGAGAATCAAGGCCAGTATTTTGATAATGTCGGTGTATATCTTCCTGAGCCAGTTTTTGCTAATGAGCAGTTATATGTCGCTTAAACTCGAGGAAGATATCATAAAAATTTAAAAGTCTTAATTAAAAATAAAGATTCTCAAGGAGATTTACTTAAGAACTCGAGTATGTTTACAATAAATAAAGTGCAATAAAAATTATGAACTAAATAAATAAATATGACTATTTTGTGAACTTAATTTTATCCAAAACAAAAACTTTTACTATAAATTTTTTAGAGTAGTAATTATATATTGGGACTCAAGTGAAAAAAGTTAATTCCGTCATTTTTGACGGGTACTTACTAGTAATAAAATAATGGACAAGTTCATTCATATCATATCATACAGATGACTCTAAAAATAGTTCTGCAAACATAGCCAACGGGTTAGGCTTAATTATAAAAGTCTCCTACAAGTTCCATTGAAATATTCTTGAATTTCTTCAAGTTGGACACATTGTTTTGGGCTTCCTTTAGTATAGGAGTATAATAAGCTCAGAGAGAGCAGAGAGAGAGCTCAGAGAGGTTATTAACATCGATATAACCGGGTTCTCCTTTTAAAACAGGGAAAACGGTAGCACTAGATGAATTGCTATGCGAAAAACTTTAAGAACGATGACAATGACAGCGATCAATAAAAAAATTTGAAAGGTTTTTTCGATTTTGATAAGATGACGTTACAGTTAGAGTGAAAAAGAGTTTTTTCTTCGCACTCAACACACTGCATGGAAACAAAATAAATGCAATCTTTCGAGTACATATTTTTTTAGGCTTTAGACCCGGAGACCATGCCATATTGACAATTTAAAATGTAAATGTAAGAGATAGTTGATTTTATTCAGCAACTCTCATAAATAATAAAATGTATTTTAGATCCCGGAGCAGGGGTTTTCGGACCTAGAACCAAAATGCGAATACCCCTAGGCGGATTTCAACCAGTATTCCAGGCGGAAAACATAGCAATAGAAGCCTGCGCACTAGAATGAATCAAAAGAAGGTACCGAAGAACCGAGATCTATGTGATATCAGACAGGCAAGCAGCACTGTTAGCGCATAAAACAACGTGGAGCTGCTTTTGCCACTTAAAAGAACCGGCCAGAACCAACAAAATTACTCTAATGTGGTCTCCCGGACACTCAGGCATATCAGGAAACGATGCAGCAGATCTCTGTGCAAGAGAAGGAGCAGAAGAAACCTTTACTGGGCCCGAGCACAGTATTGCCTATTCCAAAACCCATATCAAAGATAATGGGAAAAGACTGCCATCGAAACGGAATGGGCGTCATTGACTACGATGAGACAGGCCAAAAAGCATCTCAAGTACAATATATATGAACAGGGCCCTCAAACTACACAGCCATACACTAAAAACACTAATCTGGTACTTGACAGGACACGGCCCATTCCAGGGCCATCCCTTGCAAATGGGTAAATCCCAATCGGATTGCTGCCGATTTTGTAACGAGGCAAAGGAAACATCAGAGCACATACTTTTCATATGTGTAGCCCTCACCCGGAAAAATAATAAAACGTATCAAGGCTCATACAGTTCTCTGGCCAAATGCCAAACCAGTAGAATTGGCAGACGTGGTAGCGATTACAAAGGAACTGAGCAATCATATAATCTGGTAAAACATCTATGATGCACAACAGACCTCAAGGCTTTACAGCCCCACCTACAATAATAACAATAAAATATTTTTAGATCATAAAACGCATACTCGTACATGCATTATCTTTTCCTAATTGAAATCATCTCTCTACGATGTGAATTCCAGAATCTTTGAGTTCCTAGATCTCCAAATTCCCCTAATGTCTTAGGTACTTGCAGAATTATTGTAATTTAAAGAATTTCAACAGAATATCTTACCTTCTGTGATAATGGCTCTCGCACATTTGCCTGTTCGCCTTTTATTTCGTTCTGTCGCATCTTCAGCATAGCAGCTTGCTCCTGCTCCTGTATGATGAAGGCCGAACCTGTAGCAAAATTATTCCCCCCGCCAATCATCACATGGCTGCCAATGTACAAAATAACAGCAACATTGATAAGAATACTGCAACGTAATAGCCAATTTCGTCTTGTGAACATTTTGATGCCTCGTCAGTTTAGATTCGTGAAGGATTCAAATATGAATATCCTTTTGCAGTTGCAGTAATAATATAGCGGTTGTAGTGAGTGAGTGGTTGTGCAAAATAAATGATTAGCAGCGTAGCGTACGGAAACTTCCAGGTTAAGTACACTTGAAGATTTAATGCAGTCAAAATAGAAGGAAGGAAGAGCAAGGCCCTCTCAGCAATGTACAAAAAAGTAACGAAGTTATTAGTAGTAGTAGTAGTAGTAGTAGTTGTTGTTGTTGTTGTTGTTGTTGTTGTTTTGTTTAATATAAAAAGTAACAGTTGTGTTAGGATGCCCTGGAAGATCGCCTAGATATTGCACGCGTGCCACAGCCGTCCACAAATCTCTAGTTTTGATACCTATGTACTCGTATAACTGTCCACTGAGATTGTCGTCTCAGCTTTTTGCCAGATGATGACCTTCTCGTTCTTCTGTTGTTGGGACAACAATCAATCGCCTGCCGCGAATTTTGAATTTTTCATTCGTTACAACAAGATAACGCTGCTGCAGATTTTGATTTGTGTTATCGCGTGCGATTTTTCTGGCTGCAGCCCTCATTTACCCTAATTGTAGTGTCGTCGTCGTTGTGTTAGTGGGTTATAATTTTGCCCGTTATGATCCTATCGATGATGGAAACTTTGGAGGAATGTTTTAGGAGATGTTCGTTTTGTTAGGTTTTTTGTTGTTATTGTTGTTGTTGTATTTGACCAAAATTTGTGCTTCGTTCGTTTGCAGTAATCTGTAAAGTACAATGAGAATAAGATATTCAGATGAGAAAGTGTTTAAAAAAGTGATTTTTTATATACATATAAGACATAATATTGATAGTTATTTGTTAGGTACAGTCAGGCGGCAATCAGGTTGGCGTTCTCTCAACGATATTAGTGATTGCAATATCTATATCGTACGGGTCACTGGGCACACAGGCATCGCGGAGAACTCACGAGACAAGGTAGGACTCCCATACTACAGGAATTGCTAAGTTTGGGCAGGCCTTTTACGACAACTAGATTTGCGCTGAAGCATCGGCAAATAAGAGATGGACAAACACTCTCACGTATTCGATTATAGAATTTACCCCAGGCAAGACAAATCTAGACTTGATGCACTATAGTGCTTTGATATCCGTGAGTGAATGAGTTAGTGACTGAGTTGAAAGCGACTTACAGGACACAGCTTTTCTGAGGAACATGCGAAAAGGTCTCCTCCGCCATACAAAAGGTAAAAACATAGGGATAAATACAGAATGGAGAACTTCTCAGACTCGAAAATAGTAAATTGTAAGACATTTCACGCCGCGCTTTAAAAAAAAAGCTCCAAATGGGTTCTTTCCAGAGGATCCCGTGGCATCTCAACAGTCTATAACCAGTCTAAGTGTGCCGATTCAGTCATTATATAACCAGCCAGCAACAGTCTATAACCAGTCTAAGTGTGCCAAGTCAGATTGGGAGTAATAATCCTAACCTCAGCTACTTATTGTTGCTGGCCAAGTGGATACGAAATTTATCGTAAATTTTCGTGATATATGTTGGTAATGAAGTTGCAGCGGATAACCTACTATTGCGATACGACAGTCGAACAAAATCTATCCATATAACGAGCGCAAAAAAATCATCTGAAACAGCTTGGTTATTCTGTCTCAACGTTAGAGTTCCGTCTGCTAAACCGCGACGATTATGTCCCATTTTAGAAAAGATGGTAACCATAATTAAATTACTCTGTTTGTCCGATTTAATTATTTTGATATCGTCTGTCTTGATATCTTGACGACGGGCAAAAAATGTAGCTTCGGTAAGCTCACTCGAGCTAAAAAGAAACTTCTCGACAGTAGAGAAGATTAATTCTTTGCTGAAAGGATAGCGTCGACCGAATGGCGCTGACTTTAATCACCTTACTCAGCTTGTAAATGAACCTATAAGAATACCTGACATTGAAAATCATTCCGCAAACACCCTTGACTTGTTCCTTACCTTTCGTCTTGATAAATACTTCGACAATTTATTATCGCTGCTAGGCTCGTCTAACCATTGTGTTGTATTAGCTAATTTCTCGTTAGTAGGTAAATCACGAAGTTAGAGAAAAAAGCCAAAAAAAAAACAGTTTTTTAATACGAGAAAGCCAATTAGGCCGGCCTCAACAACTTCTTTGGGAGTTTTAACTGGTCGCTATTATTTTGCGATAGCATCTGGACGCCGCCGCTGATGCAATCCCAAACATCATCCTTATTGGTATCAGATACTTTATCCCTTCCAGGTAATAAGTCTGTCAAATCAAAGTATAATGGATGGTATGACTCGAGCTGTAAAGAGGCATCTAGGATTAGAGAGCTATGCTTTCGGTTTTACAAAGCTAACCCTACCGAGTTAAACCGAACAAATTTTAAACGAGTCAGAAATGATTGCAATGCCCATCTTCGGCGAGTCAAATTCGTCTATGACCAAAAATTGAGGAAAAGAATACTCCCAAAGGTAGTAAAATTTGTTGGTCATTCGTGAAAAGTATCAAAAATACAGACTCGTCGTCTTTTCCAACGCTCGTTTATAATGACATTCCAGTGGTCAGCTCTAAGAACAAGGCCAATCTGTTTACTGCGCATTTTGCAGCTGGCACCAGGTTCCCAGAGTGTACATTGCTGCCTCCTGCACCTCAGAGTATTGAACACTCTATGGGACAGACATTCATTAGTACTCGTGCAGTTGCTAGAGTTTTAAACGATCTCAACATTCACCAATCCGCTGGGCCAGATCGTATTTTCCCATTAGTTCTGAAGAGGTGTTTTTCCAAGCTGGTATTACGATTGTGTAAGCTTTTCCAACTATCCTATTCTTATGGACTCTTCCCGAGAAGTTGGAAAATAGACCATACCCAAAAAAGCGAACCGTCGTCTCCTTCTTCGTACCGACCCATAGCACTTACATCCATTCTTCATGGTCATGGAAACGCTGATCAATTTTCAGCTCATGAAATATCTTGAAACTAACGAAATCCTTAGTGACCACGGATTTCATGGGCAACGTTCTACAGGTGATTTGATTGTATATCTCACCGAACAGTTGAACCGGTGTTTGCATCAATTTGGAGAAAGCAAAGCTATTGCACTCGATATTTCCAAAGCACTTGACAGAGTTTGGCATCAAGCTCTTTTGTCCAAAATGCGTGCTTACGGAGTCGATGAAAAATTACTTCATTGAATTAGAAGCTATCTTTTGGACCGCTCAATTCAAGTTGTATTGGACGGCTTCAAATCTGAAATACATCACATATATGCTGGTGTTCCCCACGGCTCTGTTTTATCCCCGACACTCTTTATCATTTTTTAAATTCTCTATATTAACTTCGCGTGCCCGTGACTGACTGGCTGGCTGCACACCAAATCTTGTGATCAATTTTTAACCCACTTCCTAAAGCCCGATTTTATTTTATAAAAAAAAGTACCAGATTTTCTTCAAATTTTATACACGTGTGTATCTCCGATGTAAACACTTTTTGTAAAAATTTTGGAGTGATCCCTTGCACTTTGTGTATCAATTACAGAATTTACACGAAAAATTTAAATTTTTATGGGTTGTGTTTATATTTATTATTAATCTCTTATCTGTGACTTCTAATCCAATTCACTCTTTCACTGACGACAGCACTCTCAGCTTCTCAAACAAGTTTCAGAAACGTCCCTCTGCTTCTCATGTGGAACTCAATCAACTACGTATGTTAAGTACGTTAAATTCTGACCTTGACAGCATAATAAAATGGGGACAAAAGAATCGAGTAGAATGAACGCTTCTAAAACCCAATGTTGTCTCATGTCATCTAAGTGATTCCGAAACCCCATGCCATTATCCACGAATGGCAATTGCATCGAGGATACTGAAAAACTTGCAATTCTCGGTATGTGCGTTAACGACAAGCTTCGAACCACTTAACTCGTGCGCAAATTTAAAAAAAAAACAAAAGACCCCCAAAAGACACCACCCAAGAGAGCCCCCAAAAGACGAAGCTGTTGAAATATATATGTTTCACACGACCATAGGCGAAGTGACTGTTTCCCACACTCTAACCTAGCTTCGAAGTTTGAAATGCGCATGAGCAGTTTAACAGAAAAATTCATTTGCTCATGTGAAAAATAGCGTACATTACTCGCTGACAAGTGGCCATCGCATGGTCTTTAGGTTGTCAAACTCGGTTGCAAGATAGCATCCACTTTACTAGCTCGTTATGTAATATACTATTCCTGTCATATGTGAATGTGTGTGCACTTACCTAACAAATATAATTTTGAAAATAACATTCATATTACAAACTACTGTGTGAATGTGTGTGCGCTGAGACTGCAGTAAATCACAATAACGCACGTTAATCTACCGAAATAAAGTAGAGAGACCGAAATCATAATTTTAAACCGAATAGATTGGATCACACTGTTGAACAAAGCTTATAAATATGATCTCAAGTCACTCGTCATACACATCTGGAGCTGGAACTGATTTGGCGGAAGCACAAAGAAATTTCTCACACAGGCAGCTTGGTTCGATTCCTATTTTGTTTTATTTTTTCCGTTTGTTTAATTTTAACTTTTCATCTAATAAAGTGTATTTATATATTTACATTAATTAGAATTGAAAAATACCTGCAAAATATCAAAATAACACAAATGAGTAGACTCGATCAATCACTAATTGACACTGTGACTGTGGAAAATTCAGTTGAAAATGTTCCCAATGAGCTAGTTACCAGTTATTCACTTTATTGCCTTTTTAATTATCACACTCCAACCTAGACATGATATTTTTTCATTTAATTCCATAAAAAATATAAATATTATCTTCAATACCAACGTTCTATAAAAACTATTAAAGACTGAGTCCAGCATCGTGATAACACATTCATATAATAACGATAATAAAACATTTTTTCAACTTAAGTTCGGCACATGCGACACAAACACCAATTGGGATATTTGGCCAGGTGCAGAGGTACAAATTATTTCATAAGAGGAGTATTATTTATATATTGCATATACGTAAACTGCTCAGTAATAATCGCCAGAGTTTTCATTTAAGAGGCTTTGCTATCTCTAATGTTTGTATCAATAAAATGTATTATGATAATTTTGAAAGACTCAAAACATAATAACTAAATGCCATAATTAATTCTTGAAAAACTCATCCTGATAAGAAAATTCCAAACAAATATAACATGAGAAGTATGTTTCCTGCTTCCAAAACAAAACTGAGCGCTCATGCATAGTTTTGTAGGTAATGATAGAGGCTTAGGATTATTTTGTACGCTGGTCACATAACAAATTTTTAGATTAAGGTATTTCCCTCAGAGAAATGACAATGGAATTATTAATGATGAACCTGAAAATCTGAAATATAAAGCGCTAAGAAAACGAGTCGCTCTTGCTCTCATGTGACCACAGTTAGCAATAGATATTTCTCCCACAATCAGTTGAAGATATTTCTCCCGAAAACGCTACGACTTGAATTGGTGGATCGGTTTGAAAAAAACTTCGACTTCAGTATATTTGCAGGCGGACAAACAGAAATGTAAACACAAAGGTATAAATGAGCGTACGATCTTAAAAAATATTAAATTAACAATAACTATATTTCAGTTCAAGTTTAAAGAAACAAAAAAGGTTAATTAATACTTTTTCAATTACTTAACAAAACAATCCAGGCAAGTATCGCAGAATTTACAAAATTCGGAACCAATAGTAATCGACACACTTATTATTCACTTCTTGTTGAAAAAATTCGTAATCGATCCCTGTTTAGTCTTCGCAGCCAATGGACTTGCTTTCGTTGGTTGCTCTTTTTTGACACCTTTGGTGCTTATAGGCTTTTGTGGCGATTTTCTAACAGATTTAGTGTTTCTTGAAGATGATGGCGTTGATGACTTTTTGACTGGTGCCTTAATTGTGAGAACAAAGCCATCTTCATCCAAGAACGTCTCAGAATGGGAAGGAGTCGGTTTTTCTTCTTCGTCGTCGATTTCTTCCACATCCGCATCATCTTTTCGATTGATTTTCTTGTCAGGTCCAGCCTTGTGTTCATCATCATCATCGGAATCAATAATGCGTCGTCGTTTGTTGGAAATCGACGCTGAATTGTCTTGTTCATCCATTCGTTCGTCCTCGGAAAGAACTTCCCGCTTGAGAGCATCTAATTTTTCGTCCTCATCGGAACTGGATTCATCTTCAAAGAGATTTTTGGAAATGTTGTGGGATTCTGGCTTAGTAGTTGAAGGACTTGGTTTTTTATCTTCTGGTTGTGGTTCTTCTTTGGAAACATATTTCTTTGGAGTGGGAGGCTTTGCAGTGCGAGGCTTAATGACACTCGCTTTGGGTTTTTCTACACCTTGTTGCTTAGTGAAAAAATTTCCAATACCCTTCGTGACAGAAGCTTTAGATTTTATGTCCTTTGTGCTGGCTTTATCTATGCTGCCTTTCTTTTCGTCTGTTAAGGCTGATGATATGGGTTTCTTTTCCTCTGCAGTGCTCTTTTTTGATGATTCTGTTGCCGACTTGCTAGTAGATGCTTCTGTTGGCTTCTTGGAAGTGAACATAGCGTTTACACTTCCTTTTTTTATTTCAGCTCCCTTAGGTTTAATCACTCTTGACGATTCCGCCTTATTAGACGTCCCCGCTGTACCATTCATTGTACAAGGCGGCTTAACAGCAGCCTGCTTTACTTCCAGATTGGCCAATTTAATATGCCAACTCTTAGCGGGAGTAAATGCAGATGCTGGTGACTTTGTACCACCTGCAATTTCAACGCTATAAAGCGCACTGTAAGTCTCTCGTAACTTCGCTGCACATTCCTGAAGTTTATCTTCATCGACAACTGTAAGCACTTCATTGTCACAATCCTTCTCCAGGCCATGTATCAGAAATCTTTTTATGAATTTTATTCCTTTCGCCTCCTCGGCACAAATATGCCGTTCCAGGGTTTTAGAGATGTCGTCTATAATGCCACCATATTCATTGATTAAGTCTGTCACAAGAAGTCTGCAATCAAAGTTGATTATGCAGTTCTCCAAATCTTCACTTAACACTTTAGCCGGCATATTTAGTTATTGTTAACGAAATTGTATGTAAATATTTAAAAACACTAACGAAAAGAAAAATACGGCAAAACCTTACGCCAAACTCCAACTTGTCATAAAGCAACTAAGCAACAACTAATAAAACAGCAAACCCAAATACGAAAAAAGTCGAACTAATATTTCCACTGAACTGTAGTTTAATTGCGAAATTCCAATCAGCAAGATGTTTTTATTCCCTATGGTTATGTGGATGGTGTGGTGAATTTGTTGAATGCGTTCATGTCTCATGATTAGGCTTGTTTGTAAGCTTTTCAAAAATCGAATGAAATAAAAATTAAATATTCTGAAAAGACATATGTATTTATTAAGATGACGTAAGAGGCATATAAATACTGGGATTATTTACTAATAGAGTACAAATTATGCTGTTGATCATTGCGCCGTAAAGTAAATTAACTTTAAATTTTAACTGTAGTAAAAAAATCTACCTAATTTTTGAACCAAATTACTATTTGAACTGGTTAAAAAGATAAAATTTTGTACGTTTTGATAATGAGAAATATTTGCTATTTCCATTATGTCTTCCTAAATCCTACAATGCAGTTGTGAGTAGATGTTTTTTTTATTTTTCACAATTTATATAAAGCGCAAAAGTGCAATTAGGTACAGCCTAATAGTTAGATAACAAGATACTACTAGATATAATACTATTACTACGTATTTTTACATCATATTATGAACTAATAATAAAAAAATGCTTTTTTGAGATATTTGCAAAAACTCGAAAAACTTTTCAAGTATACCGCCACTTCCAGTTGGCCGATTTTCGCCAAAATCAACTGGGACCTCCAAATTTATGTAAAAAGCTTAAATATAAATTTTCATCCCATAGACTGACAGACTCACAGACAGATATTTTTTATTTTTATTTTTTGCTTTTTCAGACTCAGAAGATACAGATATGGGTAAATGTGCCAAAATTCCGAGTTCGAAAATGTTAATGATTACTCTACTCTTTGTAAAAGAAAGTAATAATGTAAAAAATGTAAATGTAATGAAACCTGCGAAAATGTGTAACTTTTTATGTAGTATTCTAACCATTTTGAACACAGTTTTAATAAGGAACTTTACCAAATAATAATTAGGTTTACACAAAAAAAAGCACTCGAACAAATAAGCTCGCATTCATAAAATCGTAAGTTTTGATGTTGCTATTGATTTGCAACAAGTTACAGTTAGTTACGCCAACAGTTCTACTCAGAATATGTATATCTTTTTGATGAAATTATGGCTTAAAACTCGTACCCCTTAAATTAATACACAGAAAATTTAAAGGCAAATAGCGCTAAGTACAAACTCATCATATCAGTGAAAATTCCAAATAAGCAGCAAATCTATCATATTTTCCACACCCTTTTTTTAATAATATTTTTATTTTTCTTTAATCCTCACAGATTAAAAAATACTTTTTCTTAATGTTTTCTGTAGAATCCATAAAAATAAATTAAATAAGTTCATTTGCATGAAAAAATAACTAATATTGAGAAAACTAAAGACAATATATGTTTGTTCAATACTGAACAACTGAACACACCTAACTTCGAAATTCGAAAAGTCACACACAAGGCCGCGTTGAGAGATGTCCGAAGTTTAACCATATGAAAGCAAAACAAGCTATCACAATCACAATGCTTCATTTATATGCTAGGTTGACGCCTGTTTGAACTACGTTGTACCATATAAAGGGTGGACAATCTAGAGTGTGTTCATTAACATACTCGAGTTAACTCGAGTAACTTTGAGTCGTTTTGACTCGAGTACAACTAGAGCTGTTACTTTGCATGTGTTAGTAACCACCTACGTGACAGCAAAATAGTTTAATTTGCTTAGATATATTCTTTGGATTGGACGCGTTGTTTGTTAACTGTTAACTGTCTTCTCTACGTATAGAGTCAAAAGCAAATACCACATTATGCACCTTATAAAGGTTAATTAATCGATCGTAATAGCAAGCATTCATTACATTAAAAAAGTTAAGTTAGCTGCATTTTGAAGCATGTATACACAGCCATCTGAAACATAAAATTGCATTTTTAATTTTACTTAGTGAATAATAAATGAATTTTGAAATGCCAAAATGTCAAGCGACAAGAGCTCTGATTGGGGGAGTCACTTTGCTATTTTCTTCAGAGTAAGAAACAAATTAACTCGATCGAGTAGAGTAAGAAACTGAACGAAAAACGTTGACACTTTTGACTCTGCTTAAATTACGCATACACACATATTTATCAATATAGCTACACTGACTCGAGTTATAACTCCGTGGAGATACTGAACTGGTTTCTGAAGAGTTAAGTTGACTCGAGTTAACTCGAGTAAGATAATGAACACGCTCCTACTGGTTTGTTTTTAAATCATAGGCTATTGGAATTTTTTTTAACGATTTATGGAACCATATATGGAATCAAGGATAAAGTGCGTTTTACCGAATATAAAATTACGGCTTTCGGACTCCCCCCATCTGAAAGCCCTTATTGAACAGACTTCAAAAACAGTAATCTTTTCTCGCGGAAATTCCCCCTCAAGGAGAGAGGGGGTTTTAATTTTTTGAGCACTTTTTTGAAAAAACATTTTTTAAGTGGTTTGATGGATGTTATGAGGTTAATTGGTATCATATAAAAGGCAATAAAAATACCTTCCTTCCTATAAAAAATTTGGTCCAATCCAACCCCCCTCGATAGAGTAAGAACCAAAAAATGGCTTTCACATTAAAGTTCATCAGGGGGCGTGTTTAAAAGTGGGCGGGCCCAAATATTTAAATCAAATGAAAGGTGATAATTACTTCTACACGGCCGTACTTTTTTTATGGGCGTACGACAGCTAAAACGGAAGTTTGATCAAGTTGTACCTGGTTCATGTGGTTTTTCATATATTTGAGTGAAATATCATATGATTGACTTTTTCCCATACAAAAACATGTGTTATATAGCAAAGTGCATTGTAAGTTTTACTTTGTTACGCCTTTCGGGCACTGAAAGCCCTTATTGAGCAGACCTCAAAAACTGCAATCTTGTTTGGAAGAGACGCCCCCTTTAGTTGAGAGGGGTTTCCAAATTTTTGAGTTATTTTAGGAAAAGTGAATTTTTCTAATTGGTTTGATGGATGTTAGGGGGTTAATTATTATCAAATAAAAGGCAATAAAAATACCTTCCGTCCTATAGAAAATTGGGTCCAATCCAACCTCACTCGTCAGAGTTAGAGAAAGAAAAATTATTTCACATTAAAGTTCAGCAGGGGGCGTGTGCAAAAGAGGGCGGGCATAAATATTGGTATCAAATGAAAGGTGAAAATTTGTTCTACATAACTGCATTATGGGCGTGACCCAATCTTTATTTAATAAAACTACAACAAGAGATGATATGATTCCCTAGCTTATTTTGTTTATATTCAGATATGAGTTTTTCCTTTTAAAAGGCGTTTTTGAACGTTATGGACACACTGTAAAATAAAGTGTGCTCAATTAATTTATATTTATATTTTTACCTTTCATTTTCTAACAATTAATGGTTGGGTTGGTTGATTAAAACGATATTTTTTTACGATAAAATGTATTCTACTTACCTTTTATTTGATATCAATTAATACCCTTATATCCATCAAACCAATTAATGTATTTTTCCTAAAATATCTCAAAAAATTGGAAGACTCTCTCTCCTAAAGGAGGCGTCTCTTTCAAGCAAAATTGCGGTTTTTGTGGTCTTCTCAATAAGGGCTTTCAGTGTCTGAAAGTCCTAACAAAGTACAACCTACAATGCACTTTGCTATAAAACACATGTTTTTGTATGGAAAAAACTCAATCATATATTTCACTCAAATATATGTAAAACCGCATGAACCAGGTACAACTTGATCAAACTTCCGTTTTAGCTGTCGTACGCCCATAAAAAAAGTACGGCCGTGTAGAAGTAATTATCACCTTTCATTTGATACCAATATTTGGGCCCGCCCACTTTTGAACACGCCCCCTGATGAACTTTAATGTGAAAGTCATTTTTTGGCTCTAACTCTATCGAGGGGGGTTGGATTGGACCAAATTTTAGGAAGGAAGGTATTTTTATTGCCTTTCATATGATACCAATTAACCCCCTAACATCCATCAAACCACTTAGAAAAATGATTTAAAAAAAACACTCAAAACTTAAACATTAAGAGGGAATTTCCGCGAAACTCCACCCACATTCCCGGGGGGATGGTTGATAGGCGGGGGTTGGGGGATAAAAATTTCAAAATCCCTTAAAATTCGGTAAAACACATATTTGCCTGGAATCAATTTGGACGAAGTCAGTAATCTTTAAGATGAATAAGTCAATAAGTTCGAAATAAGTCTTCGTTTCGAAAACAGCCAACAGACAGACAGACAGAAAACAGTCTTAATTGGTATCCTAGTTTTGAACTCTAGAAAAAAATTTGGAGAGAGTTTAATTAGTTGTATAAATTTATGTGTAATTCGAAAAAGGCACTGAATTAGAATTAAGCACTTATATAAGCATACTTTTAGGCTGTAAGATTAACTGACTATAAGTTTAAATCATACTGGTGTAGTCAAAAATGTAGTCAAACCGGTTTCTCCGGTTTCTTTCTTGTTTCTTTTCTGTCGAATCAAATTTCACATTTATATCCAAAAGACCACCGAATGACACTCAAAAGACTATTCAAAAGACTCTTAAAAAATCCCCAAAAAGACCCTCAAAAGACTCTTAAAAAAAACTCACCAAAATACCAAAATACCCGCAAAAGACCGCAAAAGACCACAAAAAGACAAACAAAAGACGCCTAAACCAAATAAAAGACCCCACAAAGAACATCTAAAGACACCTAAAAGGTATAACCAAATTTTATACAAATCGGTTGAGAAACGGTTTAGTTCCCCAAATAACACCCTTAATTACCATATTCCAGAATTTCCATAGGAACAAGTCTTAAAGTCGCATCTTAGTCCTATAAACCGAATTTCATAGAAATCGCTTATGAAATTACTTAGTTACAAGAATTCAAAAATGTAAAACAAAAACGCAACACAAAATCGTAACTTTTATATTTTTGATACCCTGCTAAATTTTCTCCTCACCGCCGATAAAGTAGTTTCACTTACTAAAAATCTGTAAGGTGGGAAACGACTATTGATCGTGTGACATTTTAGACAAAAATTTGTGTTGAATGAGGCTTTCAGATGCCCAAGTAGTGTAAACAACGGCCTTGTTCGATTTTTATGAGAATATGCTCGGTCAAACCACATGACCACAATGCTTGATTTACATTTGGACCGTGCGAGAAAAAATGAGCAGGACGGCTGTTAAATGGAAATTGTGGTTAGCCAGACGAGAGAAGTAGTATATTTTTCAATTTTACCGTTTTTTTTTTGTTTTCCCCATGTTACTATTAAATAACTACAACATTCAATATCTTGTGGCTAACCACAGTTTCACTTACTTTCAGGTGACGCCAAGGGAGCTTGAAATAGGTCAGGAAAGACGGATGTAAAGTAGTTTTATATTAAGGACTAACGGATATACGTACTCGGCTGCCCCATCCCACAGACCCCCCGTCCAACTGACCATCCGCCCACTGACCCCCCTCCAAACACTGATACCAAGCACTTTCTGCACTTTCCCAAATTTTCCAATCCTTTCCTTTTTGATTTATATAGATACTAGCTGACCCGACAGACTTTGTCCTGTCCAACTTTCGACAAATTTGTTTGCAATCGTTTTGTGAATTTGTGAAGAGCTATTTGAAATGTTAAATCAAAGTAAAATTGAGAAAAAAACATCAAACAAATGATTTATTTTCTTTCATTAAATTTTAAAATAACAATGAATCTTAATGTGTTTTGTTTACATTTTGATTTCGATTGCAATGTCATAGCAAGCCAATCGAAACAAAGCATTTGTTTGTTTTGATTGTTTTCTTGAACATCACTATTTCGTACATTGCAATGCTTTACGATACACGACATTTTTTGTAAGTGAAACTACTTTATCGGCGCGAAAAGGAGAGCATTTAGTACAGTATTAAAAAAAAGCGGGGTAGGCTGTGTCGAAGACACGGCCGTGGTATTTGGGCGTGACAACGTCTGTCCGGGACGAAAGAAGAGAAAACAAAGATCTTGTTGTCTGTGGGATATAAACACGGACGGATATATTAAAAAAACTTTCTATACTAAATACAAGTCCTACGACTTGCACCGTAGCTCATCACATACATCATTATCACATCACATTATATATAAATTGTTTATCAGCGAATTTTACTGTTCATATCCACTAAAAATGGCTGCATATTGCATATCACTGCCCAAACAGAGTAATCAGCTTTTGGTTTCAACTCATAAAAAAATTTGAGTTGTTTTAAATTAAATTTGAAGAGAAGAGAAGTGAGCAGCACTAACCAATGCATCGAAATGGTATGCTAAGAATGTCGCTTTGAAACATGCAGGCCAATTATTCGTGATTAAATTTCTTTTGCATGCTTCTCTCCCTTCTGTAATAGATGAAATAGTTATTCAATTTATAAAAAAATTGAGTAATTTTAAAATAAATTTTAAGAGAAATGAAATTGAAGAAAGAAGAATTTCGCTTTGATACATGCAGGCCAATTATTCATCATTAAATTTCTTTTGCATGGTTCTCTCTCTTCTGTAATTGTTCGAAGAGTTATTTACTCTAGTTACTGTAAACATGACTAAGGATAAGATAAGCGAAAAGAAAAGGAAAAAGTTGCAAGGAAGCTTGCAGGTTTTCATTGTTAGATGTCTCTTTTTTGTAACTTATGGTAGTTTTGTTTTTCTGCACGTCACGAGAGCAGTGTATCGAGCAGAGCAGAGGACCGATAGAAAATGAACAGAGACTATACTATTACTACGGCTGCGGTAAAGAATTAAGACTCTTCGCAGCTTGTGCTGCACAAAAAATGGCAGGCAGTCGGTATGCACGAAATTGCGCCTATATTTTGAACCGACTTACAGTCTGCTTGTAGGGCGACAATTTGACATTTACATTTTGCTATTTGCATCCAATTTTAAACTGCGCAGTCGATTTTTCTTTAATGCATTGGCTGAAAAGTGCATTTTTGACCAACATGCAGCATAAACTGCGCAGCGGCTGAATTCTTGACCGCAGCCTACTACTGCATATGTTTGTTTCGTTCTGCTCTGCTTGATTGTATGTTATTGAAACCACATACATGATCATCAATCACATCACATACAACGAATAAATAATTAATAAGCTGATTTAAATGTTCATAACAATTTATTGTGAGGTGGGTACATATTAAATGTATCATATCACTGCACAAACATAGTAATGCAGTTGCGTCGATAGTAGTAGGAGAAGTAAGAGCTGTTAAAAAAATATGTGCGTGTAATCTTTACGCGCGGTTGGAGTGAAATTCTTTGACGTTGTGGCCAATATTACGATTAAATTAAAAGGCACGAGTCGCTTGAGAAATTGCTTAGTTCCCGAAATTCCAGAGCATAATGATCATATTCCAGAATTCCCATAGGAAGAAGTCTTATAGCCGCATATTAGTCCTGCATTCCGAATTTCATTTGAATCGCTTGAGAAATTGCTTTGTTCCAGCAATACCAGACCATAATGGTCATATTCCAGAATTTCCATAGGAAGAAATCTTATAGTCACATCTAAGTCCTACATTCCGACTTTCATACGAATAGCTTGAAAAATTGCTTTGTTCCAGAAATTCCAGACCATAATGATCATATTCCAGAATTCCCATAGAAAGAAGTCTAATAGTCGCATCTTAATCCCAAATACCTAATTTTATACGAATCGCTTAAGGAATTGCATGGTCCACCAAATTCCAGACCCTATTGGCCCTATCCCAGAATTTCCATAGGAACAAGTCTTATGGTGTATCTTAGTCCTACATACCGATTTTCATACGAATCGATTGAGAAATTGCTTAGTCCACAAAATTCCAGACACCATTGGCCGATCCAAGAATTTCCATAGGAACAAGTCTTGTAGTCGAATCTTAGTCCTACATACCAAATTTCACACAAATCGCTTAAGAAATGGCTTGGTTCACAAAATTCCAGACCCTATTGGCCAGATCCCAGAATTTCCATAAGAACAAGTCTTATGGTGTATCTTAGTCCTACATACCGAATTTCATACGAATCGATTGAGAAATTGCTTAGTTCAAAAAATTCTAGTTCCTCATGACCATAACTTAAAATCTTTTAAAAAAGTTACTTAACATCTGTTAAAAACGTAACATTTAACATTCGACTTTTTGAACACGTACCCCTTAAACCTTGTAGTGAGACGTTGTCACGTTAAAACAAGTGTTGCGATTTTGAGTCACATTATTGGTCACATTATTGTGTTAAATTTTTTAAATTTTTGGAACTAACACCAAAAGTATTTTTCAGGGTTTTTAGGGTGTCTTTTTGGGGTCTTTTAAGGGTCTTTTGGGGGTGTTTTGGAGGTCTTTTGGAGTATATGTATATCCAATGGACAACACTTTTTGTAAAAATTTGAAAGTGATCGGGCCCCGGGGTCGAGGGGCACCCATACAAATTTAAAAAGAAAAGTACCCGATTTTCTTCAAATTTAATACGCATGTGTGTATCCAATGGACAACACTTTTTGTAAAAATTTGGAAGTGATCGGGCCGGGGCACGCCCATTCGAATTTGGAATAAAAAAGTAACCGATTTTCTTCAAATTTTATACGCATGTGTATTTCCGATGGATATCTCCGGTTTCGGAAGGTTCCATGAACATTTTATTTTATTTTATTTAAATTTTATACACATGTGTATCTCCGATGAAAATACTTTGTGTAAAAATGTTGGAGTGATAAGGATAAGGGGGCTCCCAAATTTATTTTTAAAATGTTACCCGATTTTATTCAAATTTTGCACATTGTGTATCAATTAGAGAATTTCCACGCAAAATTTTAATTTTTATTGGTGTTTTTTTTAAATATATAGAAGATAAGATAGTGTTGTTAAACTTAATACCATTTTGTCATATTCCGTAACGATAAAATGCGAAATTTAGATTATCAAAGGCAGCGGTAGAGCATAAGAAAACCTCGTTTCTGACCTATAGTGAAAATTTGTAATCTTTCTTAATTCCACAGACAGTTATCTAGCAACAAATTGCAAGAAAATCATGATATAATTTATTAATTTAATTTGGAAACAAGTCGAGAGTCAAAAGATTCTATTCAAAGTATTTAGTAAAATTTTAAGCGTGTAAATTAAAATAATAGTTTCATTGGTTATTAAGTATACATAGAACTCTAGTACACTTACCAAGGTGAGGTTACCTATTGGTCGTTGATGGTAATTAAAATAATTTCAGGAAACTCATTATATATCCGCATATTCGTTTTTGGTTCTTCAGTTGGTTTCTGTAAAAAAAATCCATTTGTGTGGCATTGCTGCTTGTGCAGGAGTAGTGCAACGACACGAATGACACACTTGCGAATGTGTTTGCTACTCGAAAAAGTCTCTGCAGCCAATGAAGGTGCTCGACATATTAAATAACCCATTTCGTTACAAAGTTCACCTCTGGTTGCATTGCAAATGGTTTGCAATTCAAGACTGGGTGCTGCGTCAAATTGACGGATGCTATTTTTTATTTTCTCCGGTAAAGGGGGTGCAAGAAACCAATTATTTCCTGAGGAACATGCATTTTTAAAAAACTTTCTCCGGTGCTTCAAAATCGGGTAAGATGAAAAATACGAATTAACTGACATCTTTTCAATTTTAAGAGGCCAAGAGAGCAATGTGACATTTTTATTAAATAACTGAAAGTACCTTCTTTAGCGTATCGTTAGGCTTAAAGTTTTTTTCTTTAAATAAATAATATTTACTGGTATACATAGTTATTCATACATTTAATACATTAAATGCGGTCGATTGAAATCAAGACGCAAATTGGTGTAATGTTCGCATTATGTACTTTTGTGGTACGCAAACGCACCCGATTTGTCGTGAAATTTGAACTGAAACAATTTATTCATAATTAAGTATAATCGAGACAGATTGTCAGGGCAATGCATTGAATTTAACTTTTTTGCCCGCTATTTTGATGGGAAAATTTCAAGGTGGCGTCTTAAAACGTTGTATTAAAAAGAATTTATTTTGTCTGCTTTTAGGAACGTATTTTTGAACATTATTATTTTTTAAATTATCATTGTATACTATTAGGGTTTCTCATAAATTGTTTTCTTTTAGCAATTTTTGGTTTTAATTTTTTAATAAGGCCGTCGCTACCCGTTCGGTTAAATGCTCTATGGAATTTTATTAAGCTGATTTGCGTACACCACAGACTAAACTAAGTGCACCAAATGTGAAAATATATAATTGAGTATCTTTCTTCATACTTCGGGCAGACTGAACTATTTACTTATTACTACTTATTGCATTACTAATAACTCTTTTTTATTTGTTGGATAGAGTTAAGATTTCTCTCTAGTGGTTTCCGTTCCGCGCACCTTTCACCATCCATAATTAGATGCGAAAATTGGGATGTATTGGCCTTCGTCCTCTTTACCCTAGCATTGAAGAAAGTGATATGAGATTCTCTTATAACGGCAAGAGGAATAATCCTCTATACGACCATCCAAATACTGGCTAGGACTAGGATACCTAGCTTGCAGGAGCGAAAGGGATCCTGCTCGAAAAGCATATTTCGATAGAAGGCCAAGCTTACGCTGGAAAGAACATTATTCTATCAGAAATTTTTTCACGTTGACGGAGAGCAAATACTCAAAATTATACTATTTCTTATAAATTCATTATAATATTTCACATAAGCATTACAATGCTGGTTCTTCTGTTGAATTAATAATGTAACACACCAGCACACTAACCTCTAACCTGCCAGACAATGTGCGTCAATCCTACAAATGCATAAAAAACTTAAAATTGGTAGTATTTTAATGTATATTAAGTTTTATTTTTACTCAGAGTCAGAATTAACTTGAGCCGTTTATTTTCGACTCACTAAATCAGTGCATCTGACCCTCGTAAATTATTTAAGTACGAAAATCCGATTCAATGCATGCGTGGGATGCTAATTTTAAGTGCACTGAAAGGATGTTTGTCGATCTTAAAATTCACACAATAACTTCATACACTGATTGTCATTGTTAAAGAAAAATATAAGCCCGCGAAAAAAGAAAACAATGAAAACCTTCCAAAATGCCAAGAATATTCACTTGAAGCAAAAACAGAATAACAAACTCAATTTACGACGAATTCAGATGCACGACACAATCAACACACACAATGTCAGACAGACAGAAAGACCGTTATAAAGATACAGAGGAGTAGTGTCATGTGCTGGTGATGCGGATTTGCACACATCATGCTAATTAACCCGAACTTCCATTTGACGTCAGTTGTAATAACGGGAGGCTAGGACCGAACCTCAGTTGTGACTACGGTGATGATGATTTATTTTTATTGAAATTAAGCGGTTATTATTGGTTTGCGTTTTTTTTAATAACTCAGAATAAATGATTTTGACAAAAATGAGAATAAAGTAAAAATTCTATTATCGCCGAAACAAGACAAACTTTCCCAAAATTAACAAGCGTTTAAATAAAAGTAAGGGACAAAGTTAAATTATTGATGGTGGGCGTGTAATATCTAACGAGAGCGGGAGATGAAGATACTAGTACTTTTTTCGCTTGGATATCATCTCAAGAAGAAATCGGCAGCTGGATTATTATGAATTTGTAGAGCTTTGATAGACTATAGTAGTCTATATATGTATTCAGTGGAGATAGTCAAACGTTTGTTACACTACATTTGAACATACTCAAATCATATCACTAGCAATGCTTAATTTTAAAATGTTCTCTTTAAAATTTGATGCCATAATTTGGCCTTTTTTGACATTTTGTAAATTGCGTCTGTGAGGAATACTCGTATAAAAAAGCTTAAGATCGATGTGGACGCATTACTCGTAATATTTGTCGCATGTAACTAGGTATGTTTACCATATACCTTTATGTTAATACTCCTACATGACAAATACGAAGGCTTATCGCTTTATTTACCCTGGCCGTAGTGTTCTGTATTATGACAAGAAAAAGATGATTTGACAAGATAAAACAGTTTCATTCGGATGTAAAAAATATTTTCTATTGAGATATTACTTCACTGAAGCGAACATGATGCGGCCAGCCATCAGCAGAATAGAGGAAATATCACAGAATGCTCTAGAATTGCAGGTGGCCGTAACTATCTCTGACTGGTGGAAGTGCTATCAAACCTCCACGTGGTGGCCGCCGGTAATTTTCCTCCAATGCAGGAAAAGTGGAATGATCAGGCTAGTTCCTTCAAAGTAACGTTGGCGCGAAGCCAATAACCTCGCCCGTAAAAAAATATTATTACAAAATCAGCCTCGGATACATTGATGAATGACGACGACCACTGCAACGAAAACGGCTAAACGATTTAAGAATTTTCTAATGGAACGTACGCTCACTGTATAGAGCTCGAGCTGCACTGCAGCTGGCCGATACCCTGTCTAACTATAAGACTGACATAACAGCAATCCAGGAGATGCGCTGTACGGGGAATGGTGTCTTACAAAAATCAGAATATGACATATGTTAGGTACAGTTGTCATGCAAGACATAATGTGCTCGGGGTGGGGTTTCTAGTCAGCAAAAGAATGAAACCCACCGTTATCGACTTTAAAGCAATAAATGAACGGCTATGCACCCTTCGCCTGCGGGGCAAATTTAAAAACATAAGCCTCATAAACGTTCACGCACCTACAGAGGATTCCCCAGATAATGAAAAAGAAGAATTCTTTAAATCAGTCGAACGGTAACTCAATGCCTGCCCCCAGTATGATGTAAAAATCATTCCGGGGGATATTAATGCTTAAAAAGGTAGGGAGCCAGTATTCAGGCAGTACATTGGCACCCATAGCTTACACGAGAACAGTAATGACAATTGACAACGAGTCATAGAGATGGCAGCAAGCAATAATTTGGAAGTTGCGAGTACAAGGTTTGCGCGTAAAATTACCCACAAAGCCACCAGGGTATCTCCTCATGGAGCCACTCACAACCAGGTAGACCACGTGTTGATAGGCCTCCGCCACAACCCGAACCTAATAACGGTACGAACGTACCGAGGTGCCAAGGTCGACTCGGACCACTATCTTGTTGGTATAGTGCTGCGAGCGAGGATTGCATCATCACGGAAGACTGCATCCGCGAACCAGATTCGAGTCAACACGGCTGCCCTTCGCAACGAAGAGACCAGAAACGACTACGGTCAAGCAATAGAACTCGCCCTAAATGCAGGGAGAGTAAGTCCTGGGGCTGAGATCTCAGGCGTAGAAGAGAAATGGACACGCCCTAAAAATACTGTCATTAGTACTGCTGACTCCATCTTAGGCAGCAGTCGTAGAGATCGGAACGACTGGTTCGATGACGAATGTAAGCGAGCGACTGAACGCAAGAATGTTGCGTACCGAGCAATAGAACCCGCCCTAAATGCAGGGAGAGTAAGTCCTGGGGCTGAGATCTCAGGCGTAGAAGAGAAATGGACACGCCCTAAAAATACTGTCATTAGTACTGCTGACTCCATCTTAGGCAGCAGTCGTAGAGATCGGAACGACTGGTTCGATGACGAATGTAAGCGAGCGACTGAACGCAAGAATGTTGCGTACCGAGCAATAGAACCCGCCCTAAATGCAGGGAGAGTAAGTCCTGGGGCTGAGATCTCAGGCGTAGAAGAGAAATGGACACGCCCTAAAAATACTGTCATTAGTACTGCTGACTCCATCTTAGGCAGCAGTCGTAGAGATCGGAACGACTGGTTCGATGACGAATGTAAGCGAGCGACTGAACGCAAGAATGTTGCGTACCGAGCAATGCAACAATCTCAAAGAACGCGGGCACGCGAAGATGAATATAAAGAGCTCAGAAGATATTAAAAGGCAGTTCACCGGCGAAAGAATGCAGCCTGGGAGAAGAATCTCGTCCGTGTACTAGAGCAGTACAGAGAGCAAGGACCGCACCAGGCGCGGAAGTTCTACCAAAGAGTCCGCGGTATGATGCAATATACACCGCGTTGCACATACTCCAAGTACAAAAAGGGTAATCTGACCGCCGATCTTAAAGGCATCTTAAAGCGATGGGAAGAGCACTTTAATTAGTTGCTAAATGGTCAGTTAACTGAGGAATTGGAGCCTCCACCAATGACCGAAGATCATACTATGCTGCCGCCACCAAGAATAGACGAAGTTAGCAGAGCGATAAACCGGCTCAAAAATTAAAATGCACCGGGATCTGATGGGATCCCAGCGGAAGTGATAAAAATAAGAGGCCCCGCATTACACCAAGCAATTCATGAAATAATAGAGCAAGTATGGGAGGAAGAAGCTATGCCAGAAGACTGTCGAAGAGGCATCCTGTGCCCCATACATAAGAAGGGAGATATCACAAAATGCAGCAATTATCGTGGTATAACGTTGTTGAGTACCGCGTATAAGATTTTCTCCTCCATCCTTCAAGACAGGATAGCCCCATACGCTAAAGTAATCATTGGTCCATACCAGTGTGGCTTCATCCCAGGCAAATCAACAACTGATCAGATTTACACCTTTAGGCAGGTGATGGAAAAATGTCTAGAGTTTAAAAACTCACTACACCATCATTTTATAGACTTTAAATCTGCCTATGATAGCATAGCCAGAGTAGAACTTTATAAAGCCATGAGAGAATTCGGCATTCCAAATAAACTGACACGACTATGTAGGTTGACCAAGACCAATGCTATAAGCCAAGTAAAAATATCCGGATCACTATCAAGCCTATTCACCATCTATAACGGGCTCCGACAAGGGGATAGACTGGCCTGCGTCCTCTTCAACCTGGCGTTGGAGAAAGTGATCCGAGACTCTGACGTAATGGCGGGAGGAACAATCCTCTATAAGTCCATTCAGATACTGGCTTACGTAGACGATATTAACACCTTGGTAGAAACCGAAGTGCTGTACAGGAAGCTTTCATCCAGATAGAGCAGGCGGCACGAAATCTGGGGCAGCACATAAATGAGAGCAAAACAATGTACATGGTGGGCACGTCTGCGAGTAGAAGATCCAACATTGGTCCCTCAATTCAAATAGTGGAGCGCGAATTTGTAGTAGTGCAATCCTTTAACTATCTCGGGTCAACTGTAGCAGCCAATAACAGCATGGAACCAGAAATACGCGCACGGTTGCTTAAAGCCAACAAAGCACTATAGTCTGTCAAGACTCTTCAAATCCAGGAATTTAACCATAACATACAAGCTGCTGATATATAAGACAATGGTACTTACACATGGATCCGAGACTTGGGTGCTTAGCAAAAAGCATTATGACCTTTAAGCTGCGATCGAGATAAGAATCTTACGGAAAATTGTTGGCCCCGTATGTGAAGAACGACGATTCCGGAGACTCTATAATGATGAGATCTACGAACGTTACCGCGATGTCGACATCTTGAAGACACCTAGCTAGCATGAGCGAAGAGGAACACGACAGCGAGTTTAGGGATGCCAAACTGGATGACATCGGCTCGAAATCGGGACCGGTGGAGAGACTTCTTGCGGGAGGCCAGGACCGGATCCCGGTTGTAGAGCCAAATATGATGATGATGAACCGAACATGTACAAATTGAGATCGAAATAACTTCAGAAATAATAACAGATAAGATCTTCTTTAGGTATTTAAAAGCTGTAAAATTTTGATTCTTTATGAAAATGGCATAAAGTGTACTTTAGAAATCTATTTATATAAAAGTGAAACTATGTAAGTATGTTAGCTATAAACTGCCGAAATCTTTAACACATCGCGTTCAACTTTGCTACTACCAAAATGGGCAGGTGATTCTGGATCAAGGAGCCACAAATACAGTTTGTTTTTACAAATGTCATGTTTATTTAAATTCGCAGAATTTTTAGATAGTAGCGTACACCTTTTTGGAAAGAAAGAACCGCCATATTTTAAAAGGGGCCGGACAATTAAGAATACAAAAATTTGTATGCAAATTGAGCGCTCACTGGCTGTGCGAGTAGCGAAGCTTCCGAATAGTTACAATATAATTCTAAGCGACGTTGGCACCGAGAGAACTAAGAGTCGTAGAAGTATGATTGAGGGGTCAAATGAAAGGTCACGTTGTGATTATCTCATTTTAAATCAAAATACGAATTTGATCTTCTTAATCAAACAAACTCAACCGATTGCATTAAATTTATTTTGTCCTTTGGGGTACTAAATTCGAAGGTATAAATCAACCTTCTATAAACCCACAAAAGGACTTCCCAGAAAACCCTCTTAGGACTGCCTCAAAACCCCTCTTAAAACCTTAAAAAAAACGGCAATACCCCCTCAGAGCTACCTCAGGACCAAGTCAAGATCTCCTCAAGAGCCCATCAAGACCCCGTTAAAATCTCCTAGGGACCCAACTCAAGACCCTCTCAAAACTCCTTCAAGACGCAACCTCAAGGCCACTTAAGACCCACCTCAAGACCCCACTCAATATCCCTCTCAAAACCCCAATCAATACTACCTTTAGACTATCTCAAAACGCCCTCAAGACCGCCTGAAATCCCCCACAAGATCCCACTTAAGACCCTGACCACCACAACACTCCCCTCAAGAATAAGAACACTCCTTGAAACCCGTCTCCAAAAAGTCTTCCATAAAAACGCGTACAAGACCGTCAACTCACAGCATTAGAATGATTTAAGGTGGCATTCCTAAATTGGTTAGTAATTTTTACTAGAGAGAGGAATGTTCTATGTTCGAAACACAAAAAAGCGTTTTCACGAACCCACCTCTCACAAATGTCAGACAAACTTTCGAGGGCACTAACTAGCATGGAAAGCTTTTCTTTTCTTATTCGGAGATGACTTTAAATTGTAGGTCTCTTCCATTGTTGTGAAAAAATGTAACACGCACAAGACGGATAGTCGCGAGAAGCTAGGCCATCGACAACAACGGTCTGTCGTGTTCAAATTTTGAATGTAAGTGCACTGTAGAGTTTTTATTGAGGTGGTTAAGAGTGGGTGGCGCTGGAGTCTAGATGTGTATTTATAAGTTGAGAGTGGCGCTGCGATAGCATCTAAAAATTTATGATGAAAAATGGTGAAATGGTGAATGGTAAAATGGTAACAAAAAGATTCCGTAATTTTTGATGGGTTTTCACTACTAGTTAGTATATAATCGTACCAATAAGTGGAGCACCATGAGCATGGAAAAATTAATTTTGTGTAAATGGACATGCAGCCCCACTTGAATATTTGTATAATGAAAGAATAATGCGCTTACTTGTTTAACTCTTGCCATTGTCATTATATTTTAATCCAGTCCTTATACGAAAAATTGTTGTATACTGTTCATAAAATTATAATTTAATTTAAAATCGTTTACTTCTATTTCACGATGACGAGTTTTTGGGCTTTTTGAACTCTTCACTGAGATTGCTTGCAGATCTGCTCTTGTAATTAAGGTTATCACCACCTTAATTCAAAGACTACCCGATAAATACGACCACCCGCTACAGTACTTAACTCATATCCCAAAGCTATATAATATCAAACTTTTCAATGAGGAACATTTTTTTTAATATTAATATAAAATTAAATAATTATTTGTTTAATTTTTAAAATTTTACAAAGTGGAGTATAAGCAGCACGAAAAGGAAATTCATTATGAATTTTATTTTAATTATCTATATCTATATATAAGCAGCACGAAAAGGAAATTCATTATGAATTTTATTTTAATTATCTATATCTATAATATACCGAATTTCCACAATTTTCAGTACACATAAAGTAATAACAATGAAGATTGCATATGTCGTTAGCAATTAATATTCGTAATATCCCAAAGTTATCCTTGTTCCAAATGGGCAAATGTCGCAAAACACGTAATGTGGATAATGTGAATATCTCCCAAAAATATCCTTATTCTATTTGGGTTTTAAATGCAATAAAATAAAATTAACAATTTAGATTTTGATAAAAAATAATGTCCTCCATCCTGAAACTTTTTCCATTAAATGAGATATCTCCCAAATCAGTACGTTATAATGAAAACCCGTCATTTTCTGTGCAAAAGGCAATTATATGTATATATGTACATACATATATAACTCGTCAATTAGCATTATTTGTGGCAATGACGTTGTCAGTGGAAAATTTGTTATATTCTTGTCTCTCCCACTCGTGTACGATTAACAAACAATTAAATACAAATGCACCTTAAAAGTTAGAAAACATGCAGAAAATAGAATAATGAAAGTTGGTGCTAGTAGATACGATATTGATATCAGTAATTAGCACTTTAACTACATATAATGGGTGTTTTTTTAGGAGGTTTGTTTTTCCGATAGATGTCGTTTTATTTTATGACAGTTGTTTTGACAGCTCAAAGTGGCATTTCTACTCAGTATTGTTTGGCAAATCATTATGAATAGGTTAACTCCAGAACAACGTTTTCAAATCGTGGAAATTTATTTTCAAAATCAGTGTTCAATTAAAAATGCACTTCGTGAATTTTATGGTGCACATAATCGTCCGTCAGAGACCACCATAAAGAACGTAATTACCAAATTTCGGTCTACATTCACTCTTTTGGATGCCAAGCCACCGACAAGAATGAGAAGAGTTCGTACAGAAGAAAATATTGCTGTCGTTGAGTCCAGTGTCGAAGAAAACGACAATTTATCGATTCGTCGTCGTGCTCAGCAAATTGGACTTTGTCCATCGACTTTATGGAAAATTTTACGTAAAGATTTGGGTTTGGTGCCATACAAAATTCAATTGGTGCAAGAATTAAAGCCACACGACCATCGTTTGCGCCGTGAATTCAGTGATTGGTCGTTAAATCAATTGAACGAAGATCCATTTTTTTACCGTAAAATTCTCTTCAGTGATGAGGCGCATTTTTTGTTAAATGGATACGTCAACAAACAAAATTGTCGCATTTGGAGCAAAGATAATCCCCACGCCGTTCAAGAATTACCAATGCATCCTGATAAATGTACTGTTTGGTGCGGTCTATGGGCTGGTGGGATCATCGGTCCATATTTCTTTAAAAATGAGGAAGGACGACGCGTTACCGTGAATGGAAATCGATACAGAACCATGTTAAATGAGTTTTTGTTGTCAAATCTTTAAGATATGGATATGGATGAAATGTGGTTTCAACAAGATGGTGCCACTTGCCATACAGCACGTGAAACAATCGACTTATTGAAAGAAACTTTCAACGACAACATTATTTCGAGAAATGGTCCGGTGAATTGGCCTCCGCGTTCGTGCGATTTGACGCCACTCGATTACTTTTTGTGGGGATACGTGAAGTCATTGGTTTATGTGGATAAACCTCAATCGATTGACGCTTTGGAAACCAATATTCAACGTGTCATTGCTGACATACGCCCTCAAATGCTTGAAAAAGTGCTGGAAAATTGGACCTCCAGAATGACATTTGTGAAAAATAGTCGTGGTAGCCATATGCCAGAAATTGTGTTTAAATGTTAAATGCCAAAAAATTATCTACCAAATAAAAAATTTTGGTCATTTCATAATTTTATATGTGTTTTATTCAAAAAAAAAATCGGCAACCTCTTAAAAAAACACCCGTTATTATGTAATAATGTATATTATGCGTTTGTGTTATAAGATTTGCGTACATACATAGGAGTTCCGTAAAGCACACAAGCAATTTCTTTAAAATTGATATCGGTTTGTGGTTTCGAGCGTCTTCAACTATCTTCAAGAAAATGCTTCACGAGAATACAAAAAAAAAAGAAGATATTTTTTGTAATTGTATTGCGGTTGAGGAGGAATTTGTATCATGAAGCATTTACACATTCTTTGTGTTTCTTGGAATTTCTAGGAGTCTATATTGCTCTCCAACACTGACACAAGTGTATTGAATGTGCTGGGTAAATACGATTCGCAAATATTAATGTACCGCGTAGTCGAAGGAATGTTTTCCTAAAACTGATTTGCCCTCATTTGTAAAGACATCTCACAAAAAAGATGTTCCATCTTTTACTTGGTCACTGATAATAATTGTAGTAATCAAACACGCAACATTGAATCTTCTACCATATTAAATCCATTGCACGCAACATTGTGTAGTATGCGTTTTATTATTTCTGGAATGGTAAACGTGTTCGATGCGTTTCTATAGGTAAAGATGATTGTTTTTGTTCAATTGAAACGGCAAAACTTCCGGCAAATTCCCATACTAAGGCATTGGGTGGCAGCGATTACTGTCTGAAACGTACACACCTGAAATACATTACTTTGTAGCATTACACAAATGACTGACTAACCGGAGAACGAACTGACATAAACTGTTACAGGTTAACTTGGAATACCAGGAATCTGGTCAATAATAATTCCTGCTGCAGAGTAGTTGCGACTTCCTTTTAAGAACACGACGACCGTCACCCATGAACATACCAAGAACATTTTATTAACGGGCACCATTTCCTTCATTTCATATCAAAACTTATGAGTTGTGCACCAGTTTTAAAATTTTAGTATTTTGAATGTAAAAGTGTAAAACAAAGTACAGTACTTTAATTAGATGGGGTTGTGGTAATTGAGATTCTGTAAATTTGGATTTATTTTTTGTTTGTTTGGGGTTTTGTATCAATCATCTTTCTGCATGTCTGTCTATCTATCTGTGTCCACTCTACAGCCCAGACGGCTGAACTTATCGGGATGAAAATTTATATTTAAGCTTTTTACATAAATTGTGAGGGGCCAGATGATTATGACGTAAATCTGACAGCCGGAAGGGACAGTTTTTCGAGTTTTTGCAAATAACTTAAAAAGTATAGCACTTAGGAGAAATCTGTTGAGAGCAAAAGAATTTTAAACAAAAAGCAAAAAAAAAATAAATAAATAAAAATGCAATTAAAAAAATTTAAAAAAAAAAACCCATAAACAATTTTTCATGTAAAATCTTTAATAGGAGATACATATTACGTGTTTAAAATTTGAAGAAAATTGGGCTAATTTTTAAAACATTTACATGGGCACCCGTCGGGCCTCAGGATACACATGTGCATAAAATTTGACGAAAATCGGGTTAATTTTTAAAAAAAAATTGTATGGGGCCTCACGACCCAGGGCTTTGGGTCTCTAAAATTTTTAGATAAAGTGTTGTCCATCGGAGATGCATATGTATATAAAATTTAAAGAAAATCGTGTTAATTTTTTTTAAAAAATTTGTATTGGTTGGAGGCCCAATTTACTAAAGATTCTTAATATGATCACTTTGTTACAGTAGGATCAAACAGTGACGATTTACTCGTAGAAGCACAATCCATAAAAGATGATGAAAGTATGCTCATAAGCCGCCTAAAAAAGGTTTATTACGAAAAAATTGAAGAATTAACAGATTCGTCAACATAAAGCTTTTCAGTTTTCATATTTGGTTAGAATATTGAAAAAGCTTAAATTTCATCATGCACCATGGAGAACGCGACCTACAACTCTAGAAAAGATTGATGTGCTGCACCGATCAAAATAAACCCTGGGTGTGGGCTGGATACTCTCATATCCTTGGACCATCTTACCGTCAGGAAGCATGAACGACGATAGAAAAGGCTGATGGATGGATTTTTTATCTTATTGATAGTGTGCTTGTCTGGTAACCTAATATAATAAATTTTCTTTCTCTTTTCATTAGAAACAGGATTGATATTTGACTCATCACAAGCCGAATTCAATATTTCAAAGACTGGTTGAGCCGGTACCAAATGTGCATAAATCACGGTAAATATTTCGAAAAAATTAACACTAATTTTGATTTCTTTTTTCTTATTTGCAAAAGTTTTAAACCAACCCTTGTGTATGTGTTCAGTGTACACGAGTACTTAGCTTGAAGTAGTAAGCACAAGCTTACATCATTATATACATACTAAGCGTTTGCACTATAATTACTCACACGACGACAATACTTATGTCGATTTAATGCATTTCACATATATCAGAACATTTCACGGCGAGATGGCAGTGTACGATTATTCAAGTACTTAATCTCTCTTTTCTGTAGTTTATAGATTGCACTGCACTGCACTGCACTTAGGGAAATTAAAATCCGTTCATTTTTGAAATATCGACTTAAGCTGTTGAAAAAAAAAATCTGTTGTTTGTCTGTTTTAATAATCTGTTCTGTATCTACGAGTATCGTACGTTTATAGATACATTTGCTTTAATTTATTGAAATATCGATTTTGTTATCTTTTTCGTAACTATAGGGTCGTGTAAGCTTGAAGCTGCATAATGTGGTTACAAATAAAAACACTGATAGTTTCACAACTAGTAACTAGTGAATGGTAAAGATATATCATAATTATTTATTTATTTTTATCAGTAAACCTAACAATTTAATTAGTGTCTTTTTAAATATTTTACTGAGTTAGCATTAAACGTAAATTGAAGTTACAATTGTTACCGTTACTGAATAAAGAATATCCCCGTCGTAAATGAAAATGCGAAAGCAGATCTAAATTTACCACTTTCTTGTTACTTACATTGCAATTGAGAAACAATGGAAAACATTGTTGTTAATAAGAATTAAACCTTCACTCTTAGTCTACAAACGATTGGAAATGACAAGCCAACAATACATTTAAGGTGTAGTGTAAAATAATTGGTAATATTAAAGTTAGGTTTAATACAATAACGGCCTTCTATTAAAGTTTTTTAATTTTAGTGTTTCGGATTTTTTCAGTCTTTTGGATAGAGAGCCCACTTTGTTTTTTTTTTTAATAAAATAGGTTGTGTTTAAGATATCAAAACAAAATATTAAAGTTCCATCGATTCTATTCATTATGGAATATAAAATCATTCAAATGTCCTTCACGAAAACGCCTGTACGGTCAATGCGCTGAACACAATTTTTCACGACTTTTTCGCATAAATCGGGAGATATAATTTAGACTTCGATGTTGATCCGGAGGTCGTCTTAATCCAGATGGACTTGACATAACACTAGAGAAAAAAGTTTAGATGCATCAAATCACACTCATACGAGGCTTTTCATGGTGCATTTCTGGAGATAAGACGAAAACCAAAACACGACTACAAAAATCCAATGGGTTGGTCAGCAGTGTGTTATTAGTACCTTTTTGTTGAAGCCACATATGCTCCAATTCAATCATTTCCAATTTACCTCAAAAACGGTCAGTTAACATGGTTCCGTAAAGATCTCCATCGACTGTGACTACGTGGCTAGCATAATTGAAGAAGAAGTATGATCCACCAGCATGAAACCCACATTAAATGGCATTTTGTGAATTGCTTTGGGTTGCTGACTTGCCCTATTAACGAACTCGTTGAGAGAGAAATGAAATCGCTGGGAATGATTAGAGCACGTGTAGTTGTCGCAACTGAACCCGAACTTTGATAAAAGATTTGGATAATATGCAAACGTAGTTGAATCGTGTATTTTTCCATGATTAAATACCAAGTATAGAGATGGCAGCAAGCAATAATTTGGTCGTTGCGAGTACAAGTAAAAATATCCACAAAGCCACCTGGGTATCTCCTGAAGGAGCCACTACCAACGTCGACTCGGACCACAATCTTGTTGGTATGGTGCTCCGAGCGCGGATTGCATCATCACGAAAGACTGCAGCCGCGAATCAGATTTGAGTCAACACAGTTGCCCTTCGCAACGAAGAGACCAAAAACAACTACGGTCAAGCGATAGAACTCGCCCTAAATACAGGGAGAGTAAGTCCTGTGGCTGAGATGTCAGGCGTAGAAGAGAAATAGACACGCCTTAAAAATACTGTCATTAGTACTGCTGTATCCATCTTAGGCAGTAGTCGTAGAGATCGGAATGACTGGATCGATGACGAATGTAAGCACCGACTGAAAGTAAGAATGTTGGGTACCGAGCAATGCAACAATCTCATAGAACGCGGGCACGCGAAGATGAATATAAAGAGCTCAGAAGATATGAAAAAAGAAAGCAGCCTGGGAGAAGAATCTCGTCCGTGTACTAGAGCGGTACAGAGAGCAAGGATCGCACCAGGCGCGGAAGTTCTACCAAAGAGTCCGCGGTATGACGCAATATACACCGCGTTGCACATACTGAAAGGACAAAGAGGGTAATCTGATCGCCGATCTAACAGGCATCTTAGAGCGATGGGAAGAGCACTTTCATGAATTTCTAAATGGCCAGTTAGCTAAGGAATTGAAGGCTCCACCAATGACCGAAGATCATACTATCCTGCCACCACCAAGCATAGACGAATTAGCAGAGTGATAAATCGGCTCAAAAATAATAATGCCCGGGATCTGATGGGATTCCAGCGGAACTGACAAAAATACGAGGCCCTACATTACACCAAGCAGTTCATGAATAATAGTGGAAGTATGAGAGGAGGAGGAAGAGGCATTCTGTGCCCCATACATAAGAAGGGAGATATCACAAAATGCATCAATTATCGTGGTAAAACGTTGTTGATAACCGCGTATAAGATTTTCTCCTCTCTCCAGACAGGATAGCCCCATAAGCTAAAGTCGTCATTGGTCCATACCAGTGTGGTTTCATCACAGGCAAATCAACAACTGATCAGATTAACACCCTTAGGCAGGTGATGGAGTTTCGAAACTCACTACACCATCATTTTATAGACTTTAAAGCCGCCTATGACAGCATAGCCAGAGAAGAACTTTATAAAGCCATGAGGGAAATCGGCATCCCAAATAAACTGGCACGACTATGTAGGTTGACCATGACTAATGTTATAACCCAAGTAAAAATATCCGGATCACTATGAAGTCCATTCAACATCTATAACGGTCTCCGACAAGGGGATGGACTGGCCTGCAGTCCTCTTCAACCTGGCGTTGGAGAAAGTGATCCGAGACTCTGACATAACGGCGAGAGGAACAATCCTCTATAAGTCCATTCAGGTACTGGCTTACGCAGACGATATTGACATTGTTGGTAGAAACCCAAGAGCTGTAGAGGAAGCTTTCATCCAGATCGATCAGGCACGAAATCTGGGGCTACACATAAATGAGAGCAAAACAAAGTACATGGTGGCCACGTCTGCGACTAGAAGATCCAATGTTGGTGCCGCAATTAAATAAGTGGAGCGCGAATTTGAAGTAGTGCAATCCTTTAACTATCTCGGGTCAACTGTAGAAGCTTAAAGGCAACAATGCCTACTATAGCCTGTCAAGACTCTTCAAATCCAGGAACTTAACCATAACATCCAAGCTGCTGGTATATAATGATCATACCAGTATGGATCCGAGACTTTGGTGCTTAGCAAAAAGCATTCCGACTGTTAGCCGCGCTCGAGAGAAAAATCTTACGGAGAATTTGTGGCCCCGTACGTGAGGAAGGACGATTCCAGAGACTGTATAATAACGAGATCTATGAGCGTAACCGCGATGTCGATATCGTGAAGAGAATTAAGCTCGGTAGGCTCCGGTGGGCAGGACTTCTAGCTCGCATGACCGAAGTGGATCCTGCTCAATAAGTCCTTTGCGGTAGGATTTATGGAACACGACAGCGAGGCCAGCCAAGCCTACGCTGGAAGGATGGCGTAGACCAAGGCGACCAGAGTTTAGGGATGCTAAACTGGATGACATCGGCTCGAAATCGGGACCGGTGGAGAGACTTTTTGCGGCAGACCGCGACAGGACCCCGGTTGTAGAGTCAAATATGATGATGATGATGATGATAGACGAGTTGAAAGGCCAAACAAACCTAAGTTAACTTTAGGCATAGCAAATACTTAAAGGGAAGATTCCTTGGTTAATTTCATGAAAAAAAAGACTTTTGACCTTACATCACTCACACCCTGTAACTCTTGAACGCTTCTAGCTACAAGGTCACTGTTGGTCTTTTTTGAAGGAAAATTAAATTTTTAAAGGTCAAACAATGATAATTTTTTTAAATTCCTTAAGCCATTACACCTACATGAACGTCGTCAAATTAAAAAATAATTGTTTTTTAATTTTATTTTCAAACGCGATTATTTCGAAAAATTTTCTCGGATAATTTTTTTATGACAAATGCAGTATTAAAGCCTATTCAATTTTCATCAAATCTACTTCACAATATTTATGCATTCGGTCAACAGGAGCAGGATTAGAAATAAAAGTTTGTAAAATGAACGAAAACGTGCTTTTGACCTCATAACTTCACACCCTTTAACTCTTTCAGCTACAAGGTTACTGTTGGTCTTTTTTTAAAGAAAATTAAATGTTTAAGATCAAACAATGTACATTTATTAAATTCTTTAAGACATACCGATATGAAGGTCATCAAATTCAAATTTTTTTTTAATTGTATTTACAAACACGATTGTTTCGAGAATTACTTGTGGATACATTTTTTTTGACAAATGCAGTATTGTAGCCTATTAAATTCCCTACATATCCACGGCACAATATTTGTGCATTCAGTTGGGTTGTGCGAGATAGTGCGGGTTGTGTTACTACTACTACGTATAAGAAGAGTTGCATGCCATCTCAGTGTTCCTGCAGCAACAGCCCAACAACAATACATGTAGAACGGATGCACTCTTACCACTTCACTCCAGAACCAGAAGGACCTTATTTTGTTAGTGGACACCCTATTCATGTGTCCATCATTTTTATGTGTCCACTAACAAAATTAGGACCTTCTGGGCAAGTCCGTTTGAAGCAGATAACGGGTGGAACCTGTATAAAAAAGAACTTTTCTTGAAATGTTATTTTAAGATTAGCTGGTATTTAAAATAGACAATGATTCCATTAGAGCTGTGTCCAAAATAATAACGAGTGAATCGAATCGAGTATCGATGATGACCAAAGCGACATCACATCACATTGAGTATTCACACAAAGATAAAGGAACCTTTCAAGGAAGCAAGCAAACAAAAAGTTTAATGTGATATGGGATTGAACAGAAAAATACGATACGCGTACATTTTCTTATGTGATAGGGCTATGTTAACAACGGGTCTAATAACTTTTAACAGTGACTTCTGTCTTAAAATATAAATGAATACATTTGTAAATTCCATTACGTGACGGTCTTAAACTTCGTGTGCCCCGGTTCCGGTTTGTTTACGTACATCATCGTATTGGAGGGAGGAGTTGTACATTATATACAATTGTCTGCATATGTTGGCTGCGTTATCTGTGTTTTGCGTGTATCCTCGTCATCTCGTGTTCAGAGAACATTTCACAAATCATTATCCGCGGAAGAATAGAAATTCAACTTGTTTTGACGGCTTATCCTTGCGTGCGTGCCTCCTGAAAGCAACAATTTATGTCCGACGGCATAAACGTATCTTCCGTTTCCGTTTTATAGTTCACCCACGAGACGCGGTCGCGTTGAGAGTTGAGGCGATTGTAATTCATACAAGATACACTCGGGCATATGTCAAATGGCGAATGGCTAATGGAATGGACCGTGGCCAATGATGTAAACGTACAAAACGGGTTCTTCGAATAAATAAACAAAGAGAAATGTTCATAGAAAAGTGTACAGACGTTCATGCTATCTTTTTCTTTGAGTTTAAAGTATATAACATATGAGTATGTAATGCATACATAGCATAGATACGACTATATACATCATTGTACGCATTAATGGAAAAGATATAGCAATTTGCAATGGAATGTTGAATCTTGCCGTGAATACCCCCTAATATGTAAATTGACAATAATTTATGCTGTTAAGAGCCTTTTTGCGGCTGAGATCCTTGGTGATTGGGTCAGTGTGTGGGAATAGATTTTATTGATAAACAAGTTTTATGTTAGTTAGTTTAGTCGTACATATAATATAATATAAGATAGCAAAGCCGAGCTTCTCAGCTCGCTATATGTCTAGTTGTAATTCAGAATTGACTTAATAAAGACTTATTACTGAAAAACTCATTTTTTATATTCTAAATTCTCTATATTAATTTCGCGGGCCTGTGTGTTTGTGGCTAGCCCGATTTCAAAAATGTGTATGACAACACTTTCTGTTGAAATTAAGCCGATTTTTTAAAATTTTGTACACCAAATATCCCAAATATCCCGATGACAACACTTTTTGTAAAAATTTGGAAGTAATCGGGCGCCAGGGCTGAGGGGATCCCATATAAATTTCATTTTAATTAATCATCATTTTCAAATCTCACGACATTTCTCGGCTCACGATATGGATTAGGGAACATAATTTGTTGAAAGAATTTCAAGCAGGATTTAGATCAGGATATTCGACTGTGGATCATATATTCGTCTTGAGAAGTATTGCGGAGTCCTTTCTCGCGAGACAGAAGAAGCTATATGTATTTTTAATAGACTTCAAAGCAGCCTTCGACACAGTAGACCGAAATGCATTGTTTTATAAACTATATGGTATGGGGATGTCACTAAAATTTTGCAGGGCCCTACAAAACCTGTATGAAGACACCAAATCAGCAGTGTGGGATGGGGAAGGATCTTCAGAGTGGTTTCAAACGGAGGCTGGATTAAGGCAAGGATGTTCTTTAAGCCCGGAATTGTTTGCACTCTTCATTGAAGACCTAATTGATTTTCTACCCGGAGGTATAGAGTTAGCAGGCACATTTATAAAGGCCCTGATGTTTGCAGACGACATAGTTATGTTTGCGTGCACTTCCGAGACTCTCCAGTGGATGATTAATCGGTTATATGAATAATGCCAATTATGGAGCTTAGTGGTTAACTTGGAGAAATCTAAGGTAATGATATTTAAGAGAGGAGGTGGCAGGAGCTGTGCTAACGACTGTATGGCTGTACAATAGGGTGATAATTGAAATAGTGACCGACTACAAATACCTAGGAGTTTACTTCACAAAAAACATTTCGATGAAAAAATTGCAAGGGCAAAAATAGCAATAAATGCTACCTGGAGAAGATGTTTTGCCAACAAGCTTATTTCGCATAGCAGCAAATACAAGGTTTTTGAAGCATGCTCCGAAGCCATTATGCTGTATGAAGCCCAAGTATGGGGAACCAAAAGGTATGACACCGTAGAAAAGCTCTTGAGATTCTACATAAAAATAACATTTCGACTTCCACCTAATACACCTAACTACATGCTAATGATTGAGACAGGACTGTCCATCCATTCTATTCATAAAAACGCTAATAATGACTATATGCTGAAGGATCTAAAAATGCCAAATGATCGACTGCCGAAGAAAATTACACTTAGGACAATTTCCAACTGGTCAAACTGGTACGCGGAATGGCTGGAGCTAGCCCAAAGCTGTGAGATGGAGCTTCAACTTAATATAGAAGAGTATCAAAATTGGAGACCAATGCTCTATAACCTCATACAAAAAGTTGACCTTCAACTAAGGGAAGGCTTTCTAAGAGATGCATCGGCGTCGATTCACAGAACGACGTATAGCTAATTATGTCACAATCTGCAAGACAGTTACTTTATAGACGAATATAGTTTGGATGAACTATCGATGGTAATACAACTTCGTGGCGAACTACTACATCTGAATTTTATTCCACATAGAGAAGATCTCCCAATTATTTGCACCCTATGTGATCTTGGAGAAAGGGAAGATGTTCTACATTTCCTTGGAAGGTGCCCGATGCTGAGGGAAACGAAAAGATACTTTTTCGGGACTGGTTTTATACCGGACGTGGAAGTACTAAGGATGCTTAAACAAGCCTAATGTGACACAACTGTATCGCTATTGCAAAGTTGCTCTGGCGTATCGAAATCAAATAATTACGCTCAACTTCTAGAGTAATCTCTCATTCCTTCGTGAATTAAATTCTTTATTTTTTTAATGTCAATTTTTATTTTACTATATAAGAAGTGGTAAAAGTGGTTAATCGGCAGACGGCAATGCCATGCTTTTTTGATTTTGTTGTAAAACTATAATGTAACATTTTAAACGAATGGTAATAACATAAAATCTACTCTAAAAATTCTAATCTTTATTAATCCGGATCTATTCAAACTTTGCACACATGTATATCAGCAATTATAGAGTTAACATGAAAAATTTTATGGGTTGTTTTTTCCTCCTAAAACTACCCTTTGAACTAAATTTGTTTTAAAGCTAGTCCCATCAAATTTTGACTGGTAGAAGTCAGGATATATGAGTGGACAAACAAACATACGTACGTTGAAAAAAAATTTCTTCGCCCTAATTATTAGCTTCGACTTTCGGGCTCGCAATAATTAAAATAAAGTTTACAAAGATGTACTAATTTAGAAAGAAAAAACGAACAATCGAAATGTGAGCAAAACACCGAAGAAGAAGTGCCGTCCAACTGTTTAGTGTCTGACTGAGCCAACAGCAATCCTTTTCCGAGGTCGATGTATTTTTTATTTTTGCTGTATTTTCTGTATATATTTATTATATATACATATTATTTACTATTATTTACAAAAGATTGATATGTATACAAAACATAAATGCATGCACTTTTCGTGCTTTCAAGTTTATTGCTTGTGGCAGGTTGTTGCTTCGCTATTGCAGCTGACTGGCTGACTGGCCGCTGACTTTCTGTCTGACTGAGTGTCTTGGCAAAAAAAAACGCAAGAGCAACAAATTCATTATTCATCGAAATTAAGAAGGCGCCACACACAATAACTAACAGCCAACAACGTCCGGGGGCCAACATCATCTCACCATCTTATCAGCATCGCACCATCTCTGTATTCTATGAGAGGGCGGCCGAGTCTAGCTGAAGCATCATCATGTTGTATTCGCGACGGCGGCCACATTTATCTTTCCATCAGGCAGAAGGCTGCCGATGTGCAGTTTTCACAGCATGGCGGTGGCGATGCCATCGTGCAAGTAGTAAGATCTATCACGTGATTCTTCGGAGAGGTAAAAATGAATGGCAATTTTCGTATACATAGATTGCTTCTTTTAGTTCTTTACTTCGTGGTTTTGGTTTCTCGAACTGAAACTGAGTCCATTTTGCTTTTGATTGTCGGAGGTTGGATTGTATTTAACTTCTGGTTAGTGGTCAGGCGGAACGAATTGGTCGGTTTATGATAAACGTTCTAATATACCCATACAATATTATGTTTTTCCCAGAAGATCGATGGTTAATAGGAAGCAATGCAATGACATAAAATTTAATTCGATCTAAAGTTTTTTTTTTAATTGGAAGAAATGGAAGAGAATGCATTGCAGTTTAAATTGCATCATTAATTTATAAAAATGTATTTACTACAAATCTCCTACAGAAATGGAAAATTATCTTTTTCTTTGGTATGAATAGTGCTTAATAAAGGAAGAATAAATTCATAGCACTGAGCACTGCCAAAACGAAAAAGAGAGCTTTTCGAACAACCCTGTTGATAAAAAATAAATAACCCAAAAACTCGCCTTTTCAGATGATATCGATAAGACCTTTTAGTTAAGATGTTATAATAAAAAAACTATGTGAAGGTCAGAACTTTTTTGTGTTAATGTTTTTAAAATGTATTTATACAAACTTTAGCTTTCAACAAGTCACAGTCTTACCTGAAACAAAGAGAGAGAATAAAAATTAAAATTTTTCATATAAATTCTCGAATCTAAGATGCAAAGTTTGAATAAAATCGGGTTACTTTTGAAAAAATTTATGTCCGATACCTTCCAAATTTTAATAGAAAGTGTTGTCATCGGAGATACACATGTGTGCAAAATTTGAATAAAATCGGGCTTAAGAAAGTGGGTTAAAATTTAATCACAATATTCCGCCACAAACAACAGACACCCGGACACGCGAAGTTTATTTAGAGAATTTCAAAATTAGACTTAGTTTACTTTACCAAATTTTTATGAAATTTAGATTGTTCTTATAATGTTATAATCAAATGCAGTAATAACATTTTTACAAAGAATCAAATAAAATAACCGAAAATTTCGGGAAAAAAGTCTTTTATGAAATGCTTGATGTTCGGGGGCTCTTCCTTACACGCACTTTTTGCGCTCATTCTAAACTCTATAGTAAGATTATTAAAAAAATGTGTATGGGATCCATTTACCCAGGGTTCCGTTAGAAAATAAGACAGGTTCGTGTTCGAATAAAAAATTTAAAAAGTACTACATAACAATTCCGACAAGTTGTTTAAACATAATTTGGACAATTTGGTAAACTTTTCAAAATATGACGGTCTTGTTTTTTTAATGCTAAGAGGACGCTACTATTTAAAAATTCTGAACGAATCATTAAAACATGATTTTTTGGATACAAATTGTATGGTGATCTGTTGATCGGAGCGGTTGAAAACTTTCGAAAGCCAATCGAATGAACGGGTTTCGAGCTAATCGAGAAAATACATACACACTGGTTTCGTTTTTAAATGATACTAGGTTCTGTACTCGGCTTCGCGCGGATTGTGTTATTGTTGGATAATACAAAACCCAATTGTGGAATTTAGCCTTAAATATTGCAAGTTAAATCTGTGCTGTGTTTATTTGTCTTGTATTTGTTCAAAATTTGACAGGAAATCGAAATTAAAATTGTTTCACCTATAGCTAGCCTACCTCTTGATAATCGATACATATATAAAACAACCCACAAAAATTTCAATTTTTCGTGTAAATTCTCTAATCGGGAATACACAATGTGCAGTTTAAATAAAATCGGGTACATTTTTTTTAAATTTTTGTGGCCATTTCACTTCCAAATTTTTACAAGAAGTGTTGTCCATCGAAGATACACATGCGTATAAAATTTGAAGAAATTTGTATGGGAGCCCTTGACCCCGAGGCCCGAAGTGCCCAAAATTATAATAGAAAGTATTGTCATGGGAAATACACATGTGTGCAAAGTTTGAATAAAATTGGACTTTAGGAAGTGTGTTAAAAATTGATCACAAGATTCTGCCCACCAGCCAGCCAGCGAGCCAGCCACGGCTGAAATGCTGTTCGTTGGTAACCACATTACTTGAGAACGGCTGGACCGATTTGGCTCATTTTTATTTTAAAATGTTCGTCATAGTCCAAGTAAGGTTTATGCAGAAAAAGAGAAAAAGAAAAGTTGCCCGCATAATTGGAAAATTCGGGAAAAACTGAAAGTTCTGTTTTCCATAGGATTTGTGTATGAGCACGCGACCATAACTCACAATTCGAACGATGGATTTGCGTAATTCTTCTTTTGTTTTGTTCACTATAGTCTAGGGAAAGAGAGAAATTATCTATCAACACATCCCAAGGATTCCGACGGACATGCCATTCGCAATTACAATAAACAAATCACAAGGGCAGTCATTAAGTGTTTCCGGCATTAATTTTGAAACTCCATGCTTCTCGCATGGTCAATTGTATGTCACCTGTTCCAGTATCGGAAAACCATCAGCTTTGTTTGTTTACGCGCGAGACTACAAAACAAATTAAAACTTGGTTAATTTTGTGGGTTAAAAGACCTCCAAAAAACCTAAAAGACCCGAAAAGACCATAAAAAGACCCCAAAGACCCTCAATAGAATCACAAAACAACCCCAAAAAGAACTACAAAAGACCCTTAAAATACATTTAAAAGGCCATCAAAAGACAATCAAAAGAATTATAAAGGACCTCACAAAATATCCCTAAAAGACCCTCAAAGGACCACCAAAATACCTTTAAAAGATCCTTAAAAGACCTAAAAGACCCCAAAAACACCCACAGAGAACCCTCAAAGGACTACCATAAAGACCCTCAAAAGACTTCCAAAAACCTTCAAAAGACACCAAAGGACCCAAGGAAAAGTCAAAAGACCCTCTAAACACCCCAAAAGGAGCCTTAAATTACCCCAAAAATCCCCTCAAAAGACTCCCAAATGACCCTCAAAATACTCAAAAAAAACAAACAAATGTTTTGTTTCGAATGGTTTGCCATGACATTGCAGTCGAAACCAAAATGTAATTAAAAAACATTGATATTCATTGTGGTTTCAAATTTAATGAAAGAAAATCATTTGGTTGACGTTTTTTTGTCAACTTTACTTTGATTTGACATTTCAAATAGCTCTTCACAAAATCACAAAACGATCAGAAACAAATTTATTGAAAGTTGGACAGGACAACGTCTGTCGGGTCAGCTAGTGTTAACAAAAAATAATTAAAATTTATATGGTACATTTGCTTTTCCTCACTACATCCACAATTGACCAATCAAACCCTAAATGATACTTGCAAAACTACAGCCATATATGTAGCTTCTTTGCAATTTTCGTTAGTTAGAGCGCTAAGATACATACAATACATGCATACACATAGACATTAAGACTAGTCTAGTGACCGGCATTTCCCTGTTGGAAAAATATTGATTCGACACTAATATCACCCTCCCCCACTCACTCCGATCACGACGACGACCGAACCATCCCTTCCGACCTAACTGAGAACATAAACCAGCTCAAAGCAGGAACGTTTCCTGCTTGTCACTATTTTATCGCTTCTTCCACCAGCGGTGCTCAAGAGAAATAGCAGGATGCATGCCACTTCTCCTTGACTTCAATCGCAATACTCGTGGCGCTCTAAATTCTCATCAGTTTACCCTCAAGCCCACCTTCGGACGTACAGTTAAGTTCAGGGATTCGTTCTTGAGCCGTACAACTCTGGCAAGCTCTGTCTTTCCGCATCACTATGATCCACAGGCATTCAAGACACACGGTCATAATCATCTCCTCTTTTCCCCCCTTTTCCTTAACAACCAGGCTGTGCCAAGCCGAGCATTATAAGGGTGCGCAAATTATAAAAAAAAAATCCGACGATCTTTTATCAAAAAGTGTGCTAATCGTAAAAATGAAGGTGTGGCCACAACACGACTTTCTTTTACGGACTGGGCCGGAATCTTCAGTAAATGTATATTAAATTTTTGTTTAAGTTTTTTTTTATATTTTTTTTTTTTTTTAAATTTGCACTTAATATATGTCTCTACTGCCACTTCCTACAGGCCGATTTCCTCTAAAATCAACTGGGATCTCAAAATTTATGTAAAAGCTTAAATATGAATTTTCATCCTCATCAATTCAGCCGTCTGGGCTGTAGATCAGACACAGACAGACATGCAGAGTATTTTTTTGCTTATTCTGACTCAGGAGATATGGAAATGGGTAAATCTGCAAAATCCCGAGTTCGAAAATTTTCATAATTACTAAAGGTTCTTTTATTATGTAAAAGAAAGAAAAATATAATTTATTTTTGGTTTTTGAATAGTAGGCTTTTTAGTAATAATTATTGAGCCTACTACACATTTTACAACAAACAACTTTACGTGCGATGATCATTCTCAGCGAGTATTTAACACCACGAACACTTGTAGATCGACTAGATCAAAGCTAGACTAGATGGAATACATCTAAAAGTGTCATATTCTTTTAAGAGAGACACATTACATGGTGACTATTACCTAAGATTGGAAATCAGATCTGATCTATGGGAGCGTGTAAAACGAAGAGGAATTATCCTCATCCTGTTGAGAAAAATAAGAATAAATCAGAAAAAAGGTAATAAGGTGTTGTGTGCAGCTATGCAAATATTTTAAGAAGCATAAAGCACTTGTCACACAATCATATACATAATATAAGCACTTTAGGGATTATGTCAATTCTCGAGTACACTAACTGAAGGTACCCGAGTATTCAATGGAATGCATGCTCGTTGATATTAATGCATAATGAAACCATAAATTATCTGTCTGCCCTGAGTGAGTATCTGGAACGGTGGCCGTTTTATGTGCTAACCCAGCGGCATATAACGATAAATAACAACATTATTCGATGGTATCGAATCAGTGCAAGGCTAAGGTAATGTATTGCCTTATGCCGCTCCAGACGGCATTGAGCAGTCAGAAATGATGAAGCTGAAAAAAGAACATCTTTATAATATTTTCTTCTGATGCTGATGCTCTCGTATGTTCATGCTCGGAGGATGCTGTTAAGTAATAATATAATAGCCTCAGACATAAGTAGAACACGAGGTGCCATAGTATATAAGCAGTAACTAGCTACACGATGAAGTCTTTGTACTTTGCGTACTACCATATATGCGTAATTCTACGCTATGCAAAATTGCAAAACAGACTCTCGGGAAAATCTTATGTGGGAAAATGCCGCGGGTCATAATGAGTCGCGATTATCTGCACCAGTTGCTGGGATGTACACAGTTGCAGCCGTAAGCGCCGTCATCACCTTTTTAGTCTTTGAATGTGGTGATGAAATGCATAGCACAGGAGATGATTGTCTGGCACACATAACCATTATGCGAATAAGTGGAATTTTTTCATTTTCTCTCAAAATTTCTTCCGCTTTTTGTAATTGTACCTATTTGGGGTAATGTATATAATCGCGTAAAAAACCTTATTTTATATTTCTTTGGAACAAACAATTGAGTGGACCTGAACTGAATTAAAATTCAACAACAAGATCAAACTAGTGTAGGTGAATTCAAGGAAAAATTTATGTATAGACTTTTCTGTAGTGTCCGTGGAAGCTGTCGGAAATCCCTTTGAGTTTCTACCGAGAACTGTGGTTGCAATCGCATTAAATAAGTTTCATTGCAAGCGAACTCATGCGTAATTCGGAGCATCAACACTTTACGCGTAGCGATTATACATATCTCTACATGTACAAAATAACAATTTGTTGGCCATTTTGAGTAAGCCTTCCATTGGTTTTATAATGACTTCATAATGAAAGTTAGTTAACCACGTGCTTCAAATGAGTCGGAACTCGGAAAATGACCTCGGTATTGATCGTAAAAACAGCTTTGCAGACGAATCTTATTTTAATCATGGAGACTATGTCAACAAGCTGGGATTTGAGCAAAGCAGTATATAGATATAGATATATTTATATAATATTGCAATAAATTAGGGTTTCCGCCCAAGTAGTCGTAGAGCAACTTTGTCGTTTGCAGAAATTTTTAAGCGCTTCCATATAGCGGAAATACTCAACCATCTTAAGGTCTTTTCCTATTAAATGAGCCATCTTGTAAAGCTGTACGATATTTCGAATGCCCGTATTTTCCTGGACACAACAAGAATGCATCTAGTTATTAGCACGTAAATGTCACAAGAAAATTAAAGTGCGTTTGTCTTTGCTTACTACCTCTTAAATATTTCCTAAAACTTTATTTGTTCCATTTGGGTTTTAAATGTAATATAAAATAAAATAAAAATATAAAATGTAATGTAAAATGTAATGATTTAAAAAATAATTACATCCATACTAATATTAGAAATGTGAAAGTAACTACGTATCTGCCTGTTACCTTTTCACGGCTCATCCGCTGGACCGATTTGGCTCATTTTTTTTAAATGTTCGTAATAGTCGGGGATCGTTAAAGGAAAGAGAAGTGCAGCGTAGTGTAAGACGTGACAAACGTAATTATATCAATAACCTGGCCTCAGAAGCAGAGGAAGCAGCGAGCAGGTGCGATAACAGAACCGTTTACAGAATCACCAAAGAGCTGATAGATACATATTATGTGTTTAAAATTTGAAGGAAATCGGGCTAATTTTGAAAAAATGTACATGGGCACCACTCGGGTCTCAGGGATCACTCCAAAAATTTTGCAAAAAATTTGTCCATCGGAGATACACAAGTATATAAAATTGGGTTTATTTTTTTTAAAAAAATTTGTATGGGGCCTCACAAACCCGGGGCCCGGTGTCTCCAAATTGGGTCATATGGAGGAGCAGCCAGAAAACGCATGTTATTTTAGCTTTTGGTGGGTCTAAACGGTGTCTTGGTGGTAGGGGTTGGCAGGTTGGCGTTAACAACTAGTTTTAATATATACATAAAAAAACAACCCAGAAAAGTTTTAAATGTAAATTCTCTAATCGGAGATACATATGTGTTGAATAAAATCGGGTTAATTTTAAATAATGTGTATGGGAGCTCCTTGGCGCTGGGGACCGATACCTTTCAAATTTTAATAGAAAGTGTTGTCATCGAAAATACACATGTGTGCAAGGTTTGAAGAAAATCGGCCTTTAGGAAGTGAGTTAAAAATCGATCCGCCAGCCTAAAAAAAACCCCACGGACACGCGAAGTTAATATAGAGAAAATATAAATCAATTTCTGTCTCTGTGCGTTAGACTTCACAAAACATCCATACCATTAAGTTGAAACTTTCGCAACGTGTTTGTTTTGATGCAGTTAACGTTCGTAACGCAAAAATTATCCGATAGGTGGCAGGGATTTTGGGACAGTCAAACGACGCCATTTCAACTAATCCTGTAATCTACTATAACGATTTTGATCAGGCTTTCACCATTGTACAGGATTTTTTGCCGCGGAGGTGATAGGCTACAGTTTTTTGGTCAATGGTCAATTGGTGGGTGTCAGTATAGGCAGGAGTTCAATGCGGTGGTGTCAGTGGGTGGGTTTTAGTGTGGTGGGGGACAGTGTCAAGGCTGGGTATTTCAGCTAGTATAGTAATAATATTGGCCCGACAGACGTTACGGTCCAAAGCGTAGCTTCTAGCGACCATTCGTGTTGTATTTTTGCACACAAATTTTTGCGGTAGCGTTTCGCATTCGCAATTACAAAAAAAAATCAAAAGGGCAATCATTGAGTGTTTGCGGCATTAATCTTGAAAATCCGTGCTTCTTGCATGGTCAATTGTATGTCGCATGTCGCATTTCGCCTGTTCCAGTGTCGGGAATCTTCTTTGATGTTATGGGCAAAAAATGCCGGCAAAAGATTCCTAAAAGACCACAAAAAGATCCACAAAGGACACCCAAAACCCCAAAAAGAATCATAAAATGACCTCCAAAAGACCTTAATAGAATCGCAATAGACCCCTCAAAAGACCTCAAAAGACCCCCAAACACCCACAAAAGACCACCAAAAAGCCACCAAAAGACTAACAAAAGTATCTTTAAAGACCCCCAAAAAAATCATTAAAGACACCCAAAATATACTCAAATGACCAGTTAATCCTTAAAAGACTTTCCAAAAGAACTCAAAAAGACCCTCGAAATCCCCTTGAAAGACCCACAAAAGACCTTAAAAGACTTCCCAAAAGACAATCAAAAGACCCTCAGAGGACCCTCAAAAGACTCCACCAAACACAAAAAAAAAATTTAAAAAAAGACCTCCAAAAGATCCTCAAAAGAATTACAAAACACCTCCTCCTCTTTTTGTATGGTTGTTGGAGTGATCGGTCCATGAGACCCGTGTGGTGTCCATGTAAATTTTTTAAAAATTAGCCCGATTTTCTTCAAATTATAACACATACCCATCTCCTATTTGAGAATTTACATAAAAAATTTTAATTTTTATGGGTTGTTTTTTTTTCTATTGAATGAGACATATCCCAAAGCTGTACGATGTACAGATAGACTGCAATTTTCTTACCACAACGGAATTATAGGTACATATAGATACATTTTTAAAATATCTTTCTATATTAAGAAAGTTAGTTGCTTTGACTGCACCTTTAGCAAAATTGTACTTGCTACGCCGATATACGTACGACTAAGGAATGCCACAAAAACCACAAATCTCTAAATGGCATGAATTTTTCCTTACCTAATATAACACCGTCCATTTAGGTATTCACATAATTCACTGTAGAACCACAAGAACTCGACACGTGCGTATACACATTCCGATAACTTGATACTGACAATGAGCTAACGAACGAAGAAATAAAGAAAGAAAAATTCTTCTTCCCGATAATGATGATCGAGTCATCGTAATTATGGCAAAAATCCCCAGCGGAAAACTTCTTCTGCCTCTCCCATGTGTCGTTGTCAATATAAGTTCGTTGGTGGTATTACCGGTAAAAAAATGGAATGAAGGGAATCTGTGATCGAGTAACGCAGCATAAGCAGCAGCAGTGCGTTTGTTATGTGTGCATTTCTATGTTAGGAATTGCAAGAAGTAAACTCTTTGAAGTTCATTATCATCCTGGTTGTGATGTGAACACATTGCCGCCTGGCTCTTCGTCAAAGCCGCTGCTGAAATGCGCCTGATCGCATACGATGATAATAGGCAGGTAAACTGATAGGTCATTGCAAAGTTGTAAGACGAGGAAGTGGTTTATAGCCGGCCACTTCAAAAAACCTCATTAGGATTAATTAACTGAGAATTTTATGACTTAATGAAAAGCTTTTTTCTCACCAGTTTTTAAGAGATCATTTACGTTGAATCCGTTAGCGCGAATATCAATTAGCACGATGGTTTGTTGATTATATTTTAGTAATTAATTTCTCTTCCTTCGTACATTCGACGAACATTTAAGAACTTGTGTTACCGTCATCTCTGACAGGTTGTTGAATGATAATAAAAATTATACTTTTATGTAACGTTTAAGTAACAACAGTTTTTTGCATTTATCTCGCAAATAATTTTTTCACTGAATAATGGTACTTGAAACTAACTCTTATAAGCAAATCAAAACACCAGGCACTTCTTATATTATATCACTGCCAAGTGTCACACCAAAATGATTTTTGTTAATATGTACCCGTATTCTTAATCCGAAGAATATCTGACAACATTATTTTTCCGTGCTTTCATGTTTATGTAGCTACATGAATCTCAAAAAGTTTGTGCTCTTTGTACGGACAACAAGGGTGCGCTTGATTGTCTCCACCGAATACAACTAAATGTATTTGGTTCGGCAAAAGTTGATGAGTCAGTATATAGACAGACTTTGTTTCATAGATACGATGTGTAAAGTTAAATGTGACTGCTTGAGTTTTAATGAGTTTTTCATTAGAAGCGCTCCATTTTGTTTTTTAAATAAAAAAGTTTGTGTATGAGACACCAAAACAAGTAATACGTGTTAAATTACAATTCATTCAGAGACGTCAAATAACACGAATGCCGCAGCCAGTTAACTAGTCCATGTCTAAAAACAGCACGGTGACCGACAAATTGGGGACCTCACTTACAGTCGCGGATGCAACCGCAATATGCGTTCGGAACTCCTTGCGTTTCTGTGTCTTGTTGGCAGAGCGAAGAGGATCCTGCTCGGAATGTTCTTTGCGGTAGCAATTATGGTACACTACAGCGAGGGCAGCCAAGCCTACGCTAGAATGATAGCGTAGACCAGGACGCCTAGAGTTTAGGGATGCAAAACTGGATGGCATCAGCTCAAAATCGGAACAGATGGAAATACTTTTTGCGGGAGGCCAGGACCGGACCCCGGTTTTAGAGCCAAATATGATGATGATGATTGTTATTTATCAATTCATAATTTTGAATCCCTCTTGGAAAATATCACATGTAGGTAGGCACTTAAGAACGTTTGCACAATGACGTTACAATCGTCGAAAAAATATGACTGAGTAAAAGAGGATCCTAGACAAAAACTTTAAACAACGATTTTCTCTGGCAAACCCAGAAGGTCGCACACAGCTTAGCTTAGTTGTAAAAATAATGGTAGAAATAAAATTTAAACAGATCGGCAGATCGAACAATTTGGCAACAATTAATTAAAAATTAAAACTTCACTATAACACTTACCTCATCGTATTTTGATAAGCCGAAAAAAATTATCCAAGAAATATTCTAAACTTGTTTACGCACTTAAACCAAGAACACAAATGACCACTTCACCAATCCAAAAGATGCAAGTAAGTCAATGAGTAAGTTCGATTTACGAGAACGCGAACTTAAGCGGCAACAATGATTTGAATTTGAGTGGGCCAGAATAAAAGTAATATAATGCGGTACGTAGCCGCAGTAAAATATTGGAAAGCAGAGTCATTATCCGGTTTTGGTATAAGAGCTTAAGAGTAGCAATAAAAAAACAGACACTTTGCTTGCCGAAAAGTGGCAGCATTTTACCGTTTTCTTAAGGAAATAAAAACGAAAACGTGAGGAAATGTCTTAAAGTCGCAATGCTACTTCGCACTCTTAACATGTACATCGTTAATTTTATTGTTAACGCAAAATCCTACAATGAGCCAACAGATGAATCGAATCGACATACTTTAAATTAAAAAAAAATAATTTACTAGTTTATTTAAAGGTCGTTACATAGCTACAATATTTAAACAAGTAGCTTCTATGGGTAAGTCAAATTCTCAGATGAATACAACTTGTGACTGATGACCGTCAACATTGCATATTATGTATGTAAGGTGATTTCAGTTTAGTAGAAAATTAAATAAGTGCATCGATCGAGGTAACATTCATTTTTGGCCTTAATTTATGTATATTTATATATTTAATTTAAAAATGAAAATTCAAATCTATTATACAAGAATTCGTGGCACAAACGAAGAAAGGTGATAGCGGAGGTGATTTCCAATCAAAATAGCCAAATGAAGTTTTATCGAATTGTTGATGGTTAAAAAGTTATTCCATTTTTAGTATTTTTGGGTAAAATCGCATACTAAAAAATTAATTTAAAAAAAACCAACAGTTCTTTTTTTTATGTTTATTTTTTAATACGATCTGGAATAGTGTGGCTTTCCAATAAAGTAATTTTTTTTAACTTTATTATCTTCTGTCAAATTAAAACAATAGATTTGTGATATCTTTTTGTTTCCCAACATTTTTTGATTGATTTTTAAGTAGCTCTGGCGCAAAAACAATGTACTACAGAAAGTTGACCGACTATCAGAAAAACTTGCAACATTAAAGCAGATTCTTAAATGGTATCACGCATAGGAATATTCAAAACAGAATGGTTTTTATCAATTGTTTTGTGGTGTACATAGAGTTTTAAAACAGAGATACGTACTTTGACCTTACATCACTTTACACCCTGTAACCCTTGAACGCTTCTAGCTACAATATCACTGTTATAAATAAATAAATAATGCTTAAATAATTTAAAAAATGTACATTGTTTAATCTTAAAAATTTAATTTTCCTTCAAAAAAGATTTACAGTAACCTTGTAGCTGGAAGTGTTCAAGTGTTATAGGGTGTGAAGCATGTAAGATCAAAAGTACGTTTTAACCATCAACAATTTTGGTTTGAAATCATCTCCGCTATCACCTTGCTTCGTTTGTGCCACGAATTCTTGTACACCCTGTAAATATACACATCAAAGAAAACAACAAACTACATCATATAAAGTTAATCGTAATAAAAGTAGCATTACCAATAAACGGCTTTTATGTAATGCCAAAGCTTTTGAAATGAATGTAACTCATACAAAACGGGCATTTTCATACAGAATTTTTAGCAAGTCTTTTAAGAAATTGTGTCACAAATTAATAATTAAAACTCATTGGATTAATAAGTGGATCTTCTTTTACGTACTTGTTGGATAATACTAATATTAGAAATACATATTTTCAAAAATAACTCGATCCAACGTCACCTTCTTGGCCCAAAAAAGAGATAGACTAATCGGAGCACCAAGAGAACATATAGTGCGAAATTGGCTCTGATATGTTCCGTGGTTTTGGCGTGATGATGTATCGATTCGAACGCCAACTACCAGGCCCAAAACAAATATAAACTTATCGGAGCACAAAAACAAACATGTGGTGTAAATGTAGCTTCGATACGTCGTTCTTATACATACCTATAGAGTCAAAATGAGTTTGTTTTTTCAACAAACGGTGAAAAAATGCATCTTATTAAACTACATATAGTCCCTTCGCAGTTATTTGGACTTAATAGTTATAAATATAAAACTAATAGAAGACTGAATTTTCAAATTACATTTTGTTGCAAATCCATATACATACTAAAACTAAAAACCCCTCTTTAGAGTGACGATACATCCGGGTACCTTAATAAATAGTTTTCCATTTCGGACGCACAAGTTTTTCAATAGGATTTCTACGATATGCGTGAAGTTAGTCGCAGTTTATTCAAAGTTCAACTCGTTTATGCTTTTCATCAAATCGTTGAATATTTCACGCTTCAACAACGTTTGCATTTTACCTCCTAATGTTGGCCCTCGTGCTAGTCCGTATAAACGACGGTCAGATGGAAAAATGTAAACAACTTAAGCTTGCGACATGCCAATAGGATAAAAAATCGGCGGGATTATCGCGGCTGGAGCCGCGTGTGCAAGTAAGGTCCAAAATTTGTCCACTACACGTCATTGAAAGGAATTTGGCATCTCTGTGACTATTTGCGGCGAATTTTGCACAATAACTTAGTAATTTATTCTAAAAGTAAATTGGAAAGTTATCAATTTTAATATGTAAGAACTTGTTATCACCTACTTAGAAAATTCATTTCTTTCCTTTTATGAGTACTCAATTAATAGTGCTTTTTTATACTCTTCATGGTTTTCTATGTTCTAAAAGCATTGTCTTTAGGATACAGTAAAATATGCGAAATAAAGATAAATTGAAAACAATCCATAAAAATTAAAATGTTTCATGTAAATTCTCTAATAGGAGATACCACATTTTGCTAAGCTTGAATAAAATCGAGTTAAAATTAAAAAAATATACGGGAGTCCCACGATCACTTCCATTGAAAAAAATCATTTGAAAAAATTGGGTTGAAGTTTAAAAAATTTATTTGGGAACCTGGCCCAGTGGTCCAACACTTCCAAATTATTACAAAAAGTGTTGTCACCGAAGATACTCTTACACATGTGTACAAAAGTTAAAGACAAAAACACTAAATTTTTGGGTTTTACCATTTAACTGTAACTTAGTACTTTGAACAACTTCCTTGATTCTCAATAACGTAAAAAATCCTATTCGGCATAGAATTTATCAAATTCTGTAGAATTCCTCGTTGATTGCCACCCATGTCTGGTTTATTTGCCTTTTAAGCTCTTCCATATTCTTGTACTGCTTCCCATTTGAGTAAGGCCTTCTGGCCATGATCCCCCACAAATTTTCAATTGGGTTCAGGTCAGGACTACACGAAGGTCATGGTAAACTAAGTGTCCCACTGACTTTAAACCGTGCACGGACTGTTCTCGCATTTTGAATTGGAGCATTATCTTGCTGAAAAATAAAGTTTTCACCCGCCGGAATGTCTCCAAATTCATCCAAGGCATATTCCAGCATCTCCCTGTATTTTCGTCATTCATTCTGGGTTGTACGAACATCAAATGGATTTTTCCGTGAAAACCAAATGCACCCCAAACTATCACACTTCCGCCTCCAGAGTGCCGACTCATTTTGACTGCTTTTTCGTCTCTCAAATCACGCCAATAAAAGCTAAAACCGTCGGAACCATGCAGAGTAAATTTTTGTTCATCACTAAAAATAACGGATTCCCATTCCTTGGTCCACGCCTTGTGATCTCTTGCAAACTTTAGCTTCCTCGCTTCTTCCTTGTGATGCTGCTGAATATGCGGTTTTTTATCATTTTGCGTAACGAAGGCTATAACTGGGAAATCCAACTTGCGCTTTATCTGACCAGCATTCAGCTTATTTCGCCTCGCTTCGTGTGAAATTGCAATTTTGTTGCGGGAGGTCAAAAGGCTTGGTCGAGCAGATCTTCTAGCAGTGCCATAATTTTCGCCTAAATTTAAAAAACTACACACAACGGTCACAGACCACCCAATCTTCGTGGCAATTGACCGGTTTGATACGCCGTGCTCCTTGTGTGTTGCAATAATTGCTCTTTCTTCCGGCTAATGATAATTTAAAAAAAAAAATGAATTCTTTCCACACAAAATTATAAAAATTTAACAGATTTTTCCCATTTGTGCCAAAGAAATATTTTTCAGAGGTAATCCGTTCAATAGATACTTGTAAGTAAAAGTTCGTCGTCGTTAACAAAACGTAGTTATTAACAACAAAACGCAAATGAATAGCCACAAATGAAATTAGAATAACATTAATTTAATTTATTCATACCCATACATAATTATATACAAACATGCTCTTTTCATATCGATACTAGCGATGCGATATAACAAAAATGAGCGCGGAATAAGAAATAGGTTTGATGTAGTTTTGTTCAGTTTTTTTGGGGGTTTAAAATTTTGAAATATTTTTAATGACATTGTAATGGTGCACTTGACTCATAGAATTGCGGGTTCGTTGAACTATAAACACTTTAATTTGGAGGACTTCTGCGTAATATTTTTCAACTTTTTGGAAGTACGTATGTAATCGTACATTTATTTTACTTGGTAGTGTGGCAGGCAGTTGTGTTAATGACGATAATGAGATTTACAGCACATGAACTGGAATAAGCATATAGACATGCGATAAATGTTGTATTTCTTTGACGGATTATTCATCTTCTGTTATACCGGTTTGTGAGTATTTCACCTGAAGACTTCATACACAATGTAAGGCATATATGCACATGTACTTGAGTGAATAAGAAATTCTTGTGAACATATTAAAGTGATGAGCGCTTTGGTAAAACCCGTGACAGGAAATGGATTTACAACAATTCGGTACTTCAAAACTTACGATTGTGTGTGTACTGCACAAAGTAGAGAATACGACCGCTGGTTTGAAATACGCCTTAAAACGATGGGAAAAACGGTTTTGATGATTTGCTTATAACCCCAAAAATTAAGTGTTACTAATGACCGATGATATCTCGCAGCACTACCTGTTTTAAATCAGTTGGCCCTCGGAAGCAGAAGAGAGCGTCCGTCTATCCTACGCCCATTAATTTAAGAGTTTAGGATGAGAACTCTTTTAAAGCCATGAGACAATTCGGCATCTCAAATAGATGGATATAGCTCTGTGGGCTGAATGTGATAAGCCAAGTAAAGACTTCCAGATATATCGAGGATTCCCTTACACGGACGATTGAAGAACTCCAACTTATGTATTAAATGCTTTAATTAGAGCAACAAAAGTTATGGGCTGCACAACGATGGGAGCGAAACAAATTGCATGGTAGTCGTGTCTGCGTACAGAAGACGTAAAACTAGCATGGAACCATAAATAATCCAGGACTATAATAAATAAGATTTGGTACAATACACCATTCGTGTTGTGCTATTAGCTATCAGCGACAAAGACATGGGTAAAACCGATATAGTGCAACATCGAATTGACACAGGAAATGCCGCTCCAATGCGGCAGGCGCCAAGACGATTAACGCTAGCTTAACAACAAGAAGCCGAAACCCTGGGAAAAAAGATGGAACGTGATGAAAATATAGAGAAGTCCAGAAGCCAATGGAGCTCATCTGCAATACTTGTCCAAAAGAAGGAAGACAGCATTTAGAGCGGGAAACGGCTTGTATCAATTTTTTTAATGCCGTTTTGTTCATGCAACGCTCCTGCTACCGTTGAACGGTTGATGGAACATCTTTTGCGAGCCCTTATTTGGAAAACATGTCTGGTCTAATTGAATGATATCATCGCACATTCAATGAACATGTGAATAATCTTCGAAAAATTCTGGAAACCTTTAAAACTGCAGGATTGAAGTTGAATCCGCTGAAATTTAGCCTCAAGGAATGTGCACAGATCCGAAGAAGTTAGGAATGTTGCTCAAAGCCCGCATCGCCTTACTGAAATTCAAATCGACGAACCATTTTACCTGCTAAAGAGGAAGCTATGCAGTTCCCAAATTTTGACATATCTACGAACAGGAGAACTCTTTATTATGGACTCTGACGCAAGCAACACGGGAGAAGGAGCGGTGCTATTTCAGAATCAAGAAGGGAAGGAGCGTGTAATAGCGTATTACAGCCGTTCGCTTTCTCAGCCCGAGAAAAACTACATACTATGTAAGCCGGTGAGAATTGCTAGCTGTTATGGATAGCGTCGAACACTTCCATAAGTACATATATGGACAAAAGTTCTTTCTTCGAACTGACTACGCAGCCCTCAAGTGGCTAATGCAGTTATGAAACCATATGGTCAAGTGGCCAGATGGATCGAACGACTCCAAGCATACTCATTTAGGACAGATCATCAAAAAGGAATGCTGCATAACGGTGGCTTATCCAGGAGACCTTTAGCAAGCACTGTGTAAGATAAGAAAACAAGAAGTACTCTGAAGTAGTTGCACAAATAAAATTGCTGGTTAAGGATTGTTAGACAAAAGAGCAGCTAAGAGAAAAAGCCTAACCGCTAATTTTTCACCCTGAATATGGGGAAGGAATATCCCAGAATAACAACAAGTTCTAAGAGTGCTATCATGATGCTCTGCCGTGGAACAAAAAATAGTCTGCATTAATCGAATAAAACATGGAATTTATTGAAAACTACCACAGCACCGCCGCTTTAAGTATGATGTAGAGCGGGTCACCTACTTTAGGAATGTTTTGGCTCACCACCAAAATCTATTGAGCAATGTACAAGTATGTCCAATTACAGAGTTTCCCTTACTGTCTCAGCTAAAAGAAGAAGATTTTTGTAACTGTCGACAATACCTGTGCAATGTCGAAAAGTAGTTTTGTCGCTGAGTTCAATAAAACTTCAAATGATGAATATTACTCGAATTGTGTTACTTAATTACACTTTTGTGCAATTTCCTGCAACAATTTTTGCACTTAAAATTTTGAAATTATTAATAATTGATTTAAATTTACAGAGATAGTGTTGTAGTAGAGAAGTAGTTAGAGTTAACAAGCGAAAAGGTAATTTATTACGAATTTTCAGTAGGAAACTTACATATCCGTACTGATACCTTCGTTAGAGCATTCATATACACACACAAATTACCCTTTTTGCGCCGAATTTCCGTGCAATACCAGACAATTACTTAAATTTAAAATTATAATTTCACCAAAGCGAAAGCACAAATTTACTCCAAACTCTGTGTGTGTATGTGTCTGGGTGGATGATATTTCTAGAACTGACAATGAATGCACCACAGCTTCCGACTGGTGCATCATATTATCATCTCTTTTGCTTCAATTCCATTTGAAACGAAAAAATCCAATTAGATTCATTTCCTTTTTGGATGGGGAACTATTTATCCGGAAGGCAGACGCAAATATTTACCCAGACGGCCAATTCCAGGCGTGCGCAAGGACGAATAAATTAATAATTAGGCTATCATCTATTCCTTCCTTGTTCCATAATACCCGGTTTTACTGAAGGTAATGGAATTTATCGTTAATTTCAAAGTAATAAGCTATAAGGATTCGAATGCTCTTTATCCGATATGTAGTATGGACTTCGTAAAAATCGCTCTTCAGGTGAACTCATGACAAAGTTTTTGATAGGTGATTGTCTTATAAATACAACTTGTTCGCTCTACTTACACACCTTTCTCATTGCATGCATTAAAGATTATTTATAAAATAATCAAAATAAAAGTTGTATTGAATGTTATATCCTCATCTTTGCATGAAATCAATGCTGGCGTGACACAAGGGTCATCTTTATAGCCTACGCTTTTCTTAATATATATCAATGCACTGTTATCTTCTACAACTTCATTTGCTGATGAACAACGTTATCGGCTTCCATGGAGTTTGTTAGTAAAAAAAAAAACAAAAAAAATTAAAATTTTTCATCCAAATTCTCTAATCGCAGAAATTGATATGGAGCCCCTCGATCCTGGGTCATTTTTTATTATTGTATCGAATCCATCGAAAGAGACATTTGACATCAGATGTTAAAATTGAAAAAGCTCAGATCATTTTATTCTGAGCACTTAGAGCACGCTCATACTCTGAGCAAATAAGAAACACGAGCATTTTTCTTGAGAACTCTTTGACTGCTCTGAACTAATTTATGAAAACGCCAAATGACAGAATATTGTGAAAACTTGTTGTTCTATCTGTAAGTTGATATCCGAAACAAAAAACGACATCAATAAAAATACAATTCAGTATATAAGTAAGTAAGTTGAATTAAGCATAAAACATTTATGTCTCGTTTCATTTGCTGGGTTCATTTGTGCGTGAGCTAAGATTTCTCTCTCTCTCCACCACCCAAATCCAAGCAGCGCAGCCGACTGCGCAGCACACACTGCACACAGTCATTAAAGTACGAAGGTATCTGATGCCAATATATCATATTTAAAAAAATGTATAAGGGCCTTGCGGCCGAACCCGGAGCCCGATCACTACCAAATTACCAAAATTAGAAAAAGTATTGTTAATTGGGTATACACATGTGTGTAAAATTTGAAAAAAATCGGGTAATTATTATTTTAAATTTGTATGGGAGCCCCACGAACCCGGGGCCCGACCACTTCCAAACTTTAAAAGGAAGTATTGTCACTGGAAAGACGCATGTGTACAAAATTTCAGGAAAATCGGGCTTTAGGAAGTGCGTTAAAAATTGATAATTAAAAAAAAATTTGTATGGGAGCCCCCCGACTCCGGAGGCTGATCGCTTCAAAAATTTTACAAAAAGTTTTGTCCATCGGAGATACACATTTGTATAAAATTTTAAGAAAATCGGGTAAATTTTTTAAAATATTTGTATGGGAGCCCCCCGACCCCGAGGTCCGAAGGGTCTCAAATTAATAGAAAGTATTGTCACCGGAAATATACATGTGGGCAAAATTTCAATAAAATCGGGCTATGGGAAGTGGGTTAAAAATTGATCGCAAGATTCCACGCAGACGACCGACGACCGAAGACCGACATCCGTGCCACAGGCAAGTGAAGTTAATATAGAGAATTTAAAAAGAATGCAATTCTCGCTTTATTGGTTAGCGTGAATTAATGAATTCGGCTATTCTGTCGAACAGTCAAGTCATTCTTGATTGGGTCAGATCTAATAGGGTGGAGATTAACCCGAATAAATTCCAGGCTTATCTTTTTTCTCAGAAGGCAGTTCAACATTACGTTCCACCAGTAATTTTTAATTGTGGCCCTATTGCGAGATCTGATTCACTTAAGATGTTAGGTAAAAAAGTTTCAAGTGTACTCTCTTGGAAGGAACATATTGTTACGAAAAGTAGTTAGTAGTAGATATCGCTGTGAGACCTTTAACGCAATAAGAATTAACCTAGACTAGCACCGTACAAAAATAAGCACTGCATTAGAATTAAGAACTGCACACTTTTAACCATTAAGTGGCAGTATAACACCATTATGCTCTGGTGCTGTCAAATATGTAGTCAAACCGGTTTGTCTGGTTTGTCCGGTTTGTGTGTACATAATTGCAAATGGATTTTATTTTTGGAAGATGCTTCATTACATATGAGTATGGTTAGTTTTAAATACGGGAATTTGCCACAATGTTCTGGTCATTGCTAGATATTTCTGTATATAAGATTGAAAGTTTCTGGAAACTTTTCAATAACTATAAATAGGCGTTTTGCCGCAGGAGTTCAGTTGTTTTTGAAATTCAACCAGAGCAGTTAAAGAGTACTTGCAAGTAGAATAGTAGTGAAATAAAAGTATTGTTGTAATATGTGTTTTTGTGTGCTTAGAAATGTAATCCCCAGTATAAAATTATGAACTTTTGTTATTTTTTACTGTTTGTTTAATAAAGTTGTAATTTATAAATTATTAAACTTATGTTATGTTTTATTTTCAAAATCATTTACGAACTCGAAAGCCTAAATTCCAATATTTATGAGGTTTCAAGAAGAGCAAGCCTGTGTTTTCTTAGACCAATTTTGGAAAAAAGTTCATATGCATGGAGTGGGGCCCAAAATTCCATTTGCATTTGTTCATTTGTCCGTATGATAGACGATAATACAATTAATTTATCTCTTGATTCTTTGAAACATACGACGAAATGCGGAATCTTAAACAGTTTTCTACAAATTTTACTAAGGAGGCTCTTCAGAAAGCCGTTCTCTAATACCAGGTCACGAGGCAAACACTCGTTTCAGTTCGAAACAACCTAGATTTGTCTTCAAACCATTTTCATATAGAACCCAACATTTCAAGTCCTCCTTTTTATTCGAGAGACTCATCGACGTGGAATCAAGTGGTCAACTCCGTGTTCGCGCTTTCAAAATAGCCGTCAACTAGTTTCTAAAGAGGACCTAATTGTTCAATATAGTAAAAAAAAACATTAAATATATAAAACAATCAACTGTTGTTTGTTAGCACATCGCGCTCGTCTTGTGTTCTCACCTAATATAATAAAAAGGGAAAAATTAAAAAAAATACCACACCCAGTGCAGTGTAGTGCATTGTCTGGGTTGATTATACCTATAGTGTTTTTCCGAGTACTTGTAAGAGTTGAATTCTCTATGGGACAGATTTACTTCCGTACTCGTCAAGTGGCAAGAGTATTAAATGATCTCAACATTCATAAATCTGCTGGGCCTGATGGCATTCCCGCTATAGTTTTGAAGAGTTGTTCTTCAACGTTGGCATTACCACTTCGCAGACTTTTCCATTTCTCTTATTCTTCTGGAGTCGTCCCAAGGAATTGGAAAACAGCCTTTATCCAGCCTATTCCTAAAAAAGGCGAAACGTCATCCCTTTCCTCGTACCGACCCATTGCACTAACATCTATACTCTCCAAGGTCATGGAAACCCTGATCAATCGTAAGCTTATGCAATACCTTGAATCACGTGAAATCCTTAGTGACCAGCAGTATGGTTTTCGTAGTCAACGTTCTACAGGTGACCTGATGGCTTATCTCACTGAAAAGTGGAACCAGTCTATTCACAAATTTGGTGAAAGTAAAGTTGTTGCACTCGATATTTCCAAGGCATTTGACAGAGTCTGGCATCAAGCTCTTTTGTCGAAAATGAATGCTTATGGAATTAATAACACCCTGCTCAATTGGACTAGTAACTACCTTTCTGACCGTTCAATCCAGGTCGTATTGGACGGATTCAAATCCAATGTTCATCGCATAAACGCCGGTGTTCCTCAAGGCTCTGTTTTATCTCCGACACTCTTTCTAACTTTCATTAATGATCTCCTATCCACCACCTCTAATCCAATCCATTCTTTCGCTGATGACAGTACTCTTAGCTTTTCATATGACTTCACGCTTTCTGCACGACCCTCTTCGTTACAAGTGGAACTTGAACAACAACGTATGTTAAGCACGTTAAATTCTGACCTTGACAGCATAACAAGGTGGGGACTACATAATAGAGTTGAATTTAACGCTTCTAAAACCCAATGCTGTCTTCTGTCATCTAAGCGTAATTTTAACCCCCAACCTTTATCCATGAATGGTTCTTGCATCAAAGAAACTGAAAAGCTCTCAATTCTCGGTATGTGCGTCAACAACAAGCTTGGAACGACCACATATTTGCCATCGCCAAAAATGCTACGAGATGTTTAGGTTTCCTAAAACGGTGCAAGATGTACTTCACTCCTTCAGATCTGGCTACTATTTACAAGGCGTATATTCGCCCTAAACTCGAATACAATTGTATTGTCTGGGCAGGTGCCCCCAAGACTACATTGAATCTACTAGACAGAGTTCAGAACCGCGCGTTAAAACTTATTGGTGACGTTCATATCGCGAAAACAATCGAAACGCTTGAACATCGTAGGAATGTTTCCTGCCTGTCACTGTTTTATCGCTTTTTCCACAAGCGGTGTTCAAAAGAAATATCCAGATGCATCCCGCCTATTCTCCAACCCATCCGTAATACCCGTGCCTCAACTCGAGCTCACAGGTCTACTATTAAGCCTATCTTCGGACGCACTAACCAATTCAGAGATTCCTTCTTTAGCCGCACGATTGTTATATGGAATGATTTGCCTGATTCTGTGTTTCCGCATTTTTATGATCTGCAGTCGTTTAAGACTCGCGTGCATAGACATCTCATCTTTTCCTCTCCCTAATTTTCTAACGCCCACGCTGTGCTAAGCATTATAAGGGTGCAAACCCCTTTAGCGTGTGTACAGTATAAAAAAAAATTATTTGTAATATTTGTATTATTTTCTTGGTCAGGGTTTTTTGTAGTTTTTCCCGACCATGATCCATAAATTTAAGCACATGGATTTTTGATTTTGGCATCGTGTTTTTCCGTATTGCTTTTTTAATTAATCAGAGAGAAACCGACTAAAAACCTGAGGAATGTGATATATTCTAAATTATATTTCTTCGATTTTTTGTTATTTAAATAAAGGGCATAGCCAACTTTATTGCCGTGGCTTAAGTAATTCAGGGAGTTCTCCCTTGGCAATAAGCTTTTATAAAAAAAAGTGATTCTGGTTCATGTTCTCAATGAATGAAATGTTTTCTTGTTTTGTTGCCAGCAAAGGAATTCACAAAAATGCGACGATTGATTCACTTCCTGCATGTAAACAAGTAAGTTATAGTTAAAAAAATCATTTTTACATGTTTTAGAATCTATAATTTTTCTAACAATCTAATATTTAATCCTTTTCCGCAACGTGGGTTTAACTTTTCCCCGTTTTACGTTTTTTTTTTCATCTCTTTTCTGATGATTAGGAAAAAAATATAGTTGTTAGTGCTTTATTCTTCCTGATGTTTGTTTAGTTCTTTCTGTGTAATGGTTGAGTAAATCCTGTGCTGGAACATAATCATAAAGGAGAAAAAGTGGCACATCAGCCATAACGAAAAACTACAAGCATCAACAGGAGTAGAAGGATGATAAATAAGGATGACAAGGAATAGCAGTATGATGTCCTGTATAAGCTGCATAATAGGAGACCTAAATTTGTGTAGATGACGTGTGTTTACCCTCCATTTATATATATATATATATATTTTGTTACGGTTGTAGGATAATCACACATGGGTTAACACAAAAGGATTAATCATTCTGGAAAATTTATCGTGTATTGCTTCGTATACTTTATGATGAAACTAAACTGTGGATACATTTTATGATGAAACAAAACTGTTAATACATGTCGCATGGAAGAATCTACTTTTTATATTAAGTTTCGTGTGATTATAAAAAACTCAGTTGTTGTCAGCGTGATCGAGAGTTCCGATTAGTGTCGGGTCAACATAAAATGTGAATGGAAATGGGGCTATCCCTTGACAAGATAGATGCCCAACGTTAGTCTATGGAACTCCGACGTAGCCGGTCACAAGCCCGGTTGATAAAGGAGGAGTGGTAAGTTCGTGGTGGGGACCAACTGCATCATAAAATCTTATCTCGATATGGTGCGGGGCTTTACCACGGGAGATTAAAAAGAGCCGCGGGTACTTAGAGTATGCTCTTTATGGGCAATGCCATCGTATTTTACGACCCTGAATGGGCTACTGGTACTTATAATGTCTTCGTATTCAGCGGCCTATTCGTACACAGGTCTGTGATGTGCCTGGGATAGTTTTTATCCCGGGCGGCCTAGGACAGCACGGTATCCTAGTGACAAATGATTGGGTTCGAGGTTCCGCACGATGTGCTGGCAAGGCTGTAGCGTACCGAACGAACTGAGTCCCTTGATGTCAGATCTTACCAAGGTCGCGTTAGTACTTCGGGAGTTGTCTTTTTGCATTTTTTTGAGAACTCTTTGACTGCTCTGAACTAATTTATGAAAACGCCAAATGACAGAATATTGTGAAAACTTGTTGTTCTATCTGTAAGTTGATATCGACAACAAAAAATGACATCAATAAAAATACAATTCAGTATGTAAGTAAGTAAGTTGAATTAAGCATAAAACATTTATGTCTCGTTTCATTTGCTGGGTTCATTTGTGCTTGAGCTAAGATTTCTCTCTCTCTCTCCACCACCCAAATCCAAGCAGCGCAGCCGACTGCGCAGCACGCACCGCACACAGTCATTAAAGTACGAAGGTATCTGATGCCACTATATCATATTTAAAAAAATGTATAAGGCCCTTGCGGCCGAACCCGGAGCCCGATCACTACCAAATTTTAGAAAAATTATTTTTTATTGGGTATACACATGTGTGTAAAATTTGAAAAAAATCGGGTAATTTTTATTTTAAATTTGTATCGGAGCCCCACGAACCCGGGGCCCGATCACTTCCAAATTTTGTAAGGAAGTATTGTCACCGGAAATACACATGTGTACAAAATTTCAGGAAAATCGGGCTTTAGGAAGTGCGTTAAGAATTGATAATTAAAAAAAAATTTGTATGGGAGCCCCCCGACTCCGGGGCCCGATCGCTTCAAAAATTTTACAAAAATTTTGTCCATCGGAGATACACATGCGTATAAAATTTGAAGAAAATCGGGAACTTTTTTCATAACATTTGTATGGGGACCGATCTCTCCAAAATTTTTACAAAAAGTGTTTTCCATCGGAGATACTCATTTGTATAAAATTTTAAGAAAATCCGCCACGGTTCTCTACGGCACCGAATTGGTTTTTTAACACCAAGTCACAATATTGCACAGTTATACCATAAGAGGATAGCGTTCTTTGCCCGTATTTGAGGGTGAAACACATTCACTTCTTGAACGGCTTGACAAAATGCAATGCATAAATGCATAAGACTTCCATGGCCAGTAGGAATAAAATAAAATAAATATATATCTGCATTTACTCTTGTATATTATTCTCGATGACTTCAAAACGTCACTCTATTATTTTCACAATTATTCCATATCTGTTCACCACATCATACCGTAGGATTGTTTTTTATAACTTTGAAGACTAAGTTTTCCTAGATTATCTGCAGACGTTTGAAATATAAAAAAACGTATAAAACCTGTAAATATAAATTTAAAAGATTAATTAGATGAAACCGTGAATGTTCGTACAATTATGAGTATCACTATTTCTTATGAAACATATATTTTGACATATTGTTAGTGTTACAGTAAAACAATTCGAATAGTTCTAGTGAATAGTGAAGTCTTTGGCTCAATTGATACCGCAATTTTTTTTAACAAGCTCGGAAGAAAAAAAAATGCGTGGAGATTAGAGCAGGGAAATGCGAAAGAAAAGAATTTGAAACTTTACATAACTAGAGATCAGCACCACCGTAAGTAAACCGACCATGCTCCGACAGTTCCTTCTGGATATTTCCAAAATGTAATGTTTTTTTCGGCCTATTTACAAAGTGCTTTGTAATTTTACATGAGTTTATGGAGTGGCAACGTTGTTCCTGTTCGGCTTCCATAAATCTTTGAATACCAATATTAAAGCTTGCCTGACTCAAGCCTAACATTGGTTCCGGGGCAGTGGGAATATCGGAAGAACCACTTTTTGCAAATGCATCAGCAAATTCATTTCCTACAGAGGTGGTAGATTTGGAAGTGTATTGAGAGCATCTGCCGATGTAGAGCGAATTGCGCCCGTTACTCGTTTTCCCAGGCAGACGTTCCTTTGCAATTTGTTTAGTGTCCTCTTAGCTTAGTTTTCAGACCACTTCTTTGTCACCATACTACTGTCGCACAGGTGTGAGAATGGGTCTGATTATCGTTAAGTTCAACCGGTTTACCTTTTTCGGACACAGCCGCAAGATGATTTACCAAATGCTCTTTTACAATCAATAAATGGAAGCTGATCTTTCGATATTCTCGATTCCAGGTTAATCTTCCACATCATCTTGCAATCTAGAATTACTCCTAAAAATTTGACTTCCGTGGAGATTGGCAATGTGAAACCTTTTAGTACAAAAGGAATAAGACCATCGAATATACGCTTTCGAGTAAATAAAACTGCAGTAGGCTTACTCGGATTTACCGATAGTCCATTTATGCTATACCAATTATCCAACCGAATTCAGAGCATTCTGTAGATTTATACAGGCTGCCATGAGGGATTTATTGGATGAAATAAGACATACATCGTCTGCATAAGCTTGTATGTGTATATCTAATTGACCAGTTTTTCGAGCAAAGAATCGAAAATAAGGAACTATAGAAGCGGCGAAACGACTCCACCTTGTGAGCATCCCTTGGCCACTTCGATCGTAACTTTATCATCCATATTCTCGCCTGTCTGTAAAAGCCGGCTGGCCGGAAGGCATGTAGAGAATCCATCTGCTTCAGGTTGGTTCCACTCCATGCTTTTCAGAGCTTTTTTTTCAGAGCTGCACATCGAGTCGTTTAAGGTAACGTTGTCAAAATCCCTCAATATCAATAAACACCCCAATGGTGAAGGCTCCGTTCATCATGTTCTTTTAAATCCGGAAAACAAGATCATGAAGAGGAGACTCACAGAATTTACCCGCTGATAGGCGTGTTGATTCACATCAAAGGGATTTCTTTTGAGAACATTCGACCTAATATTCATCTCAACCAAGCGTCCAAGACCTTTCAGCACAAATGATGAAAAACTGATTGGTCTGTAGCTTTTAGCTAGTGCGAGTAGTCGCTTTTTCTTGGTTTCGGGAGAGAAGCAACTCGTGACATTGCATAAACATGTAGGAACATACCCGAAGGCCAAAATAGGTGTATATATCAGTTTTAGCTCGTCTATACCATGTTTCCATACCATCTGGACCTGGTGCTTTAAAATCCTTGAAGGATGAAATAGAGAATTCTATTGCCACATTTCCTGCTACATACCAATCATACCTGGAGACATTTCTTCCATCTGGAGCCAAGTTGACACTATTAGTCTTCCTTAGCACTCTGCTTCCTGGGAAGTGAGTGTGGAGTAAAATGTCATTTACCTCTTGCATAGAGTCAGTGACAGTGCCATCAGATTTCCTGAGTGAGTTTAGCATGGCTCTGTTGTCTTTCTGAAAGATTTTGCAGAGCCTTGCTGTTTCTCTTAGCTCATTTATTTCCGAGTAGAAGTTCCTAAAGGACTCGAGCTTACCTTTCTAACTAATACCTCAGCCTTCTTCTAATGACCTAACTTGAACAGAGCAAAGTTTATGTTTTAAGCAACAAGGAATTGATCAAAACAATGACCAATGACCAATAAAATAAAATAAAAACGAAATTGGATTCAGTGTTTCTGTATCTATATGACCCGCAGGCTTTCAAGACACATGTGCATTGAAATCTTCTCAGTTTCTTTCCTTAATTCCTTCACACCCACGCTGGGACTAGCATTATAAGAATGCACATCCTGATCCTAAAACGTGTGATACTTTGGAAAAAGGCGTGGCCGAACTTATCAAATGTTTTTTTGTGTAAATGCTTTCTGGTATGTGGCAGGATGCTACTTATAATTCCTACATTTCATAAACCAGATTGGGAAAAAGTAAACTTCTTTGACTGCTACAAGTCCTTTAAGTTCACTAAAGAAAAAGACTCAAACACAACTTAATCTTTCTTTGTTGTTTTGGTGATGACAATTTTCCTCTAATTTCTATGTAATTATTTAATATTTTAAGTCATTTATGTTAAATTTAGCAGTGAAAATGTGCACACATTTTTTTGGAAAATTTTTGAAAAAAAAAACTGTTTACATTCTCTTTTGAGCCGTTCGCCTACAAGTTCGGTGACACAAAACTGGTGTTCAAGGGGGTGTCATTATAATTTGTTGCTGCGGAAAAGAAAAAACGTAAAAAATTAAGTCCTTTATACAACAGCAGAAAAAGATTAAAAAGTTGGTAAAAAATTCAACTCAACGCAAGTCTGCAATCCGCAGCCTTCCGTAGCAGTGCTCTGTGGTTTGTTTATGTACACGATGGTAGATGCTGAATGCTATGTACACAAGTCAGTATCTATTGATGTAAAAGGATATTTTCACACATACAAGTATTCTTACCCCCTTCGTATATGAAGTTTCGTTTCAAATCCTTTGTCTGAGCTTTTTTCTTTACTCTTTTTTCAAAGCGACGCGACGCGGTGAATAACTTTTCTTTTTCAGATTTTACTGCAAATAAAAAATCAACGTTCAGCATAACGGTGGAAAAGCCAACGAGCCATCCAAACAGACAGCCTTGCCTCCTTGCCTACTCAAGTGTGTCACAGTATGAGGAAAAATACGATTATTGGTTTTGGGAGCAGCATGCAGACACAAAACCTATACATATACAAAGAATGTGTACCCATATAGATATTCAAATATGTTTATGGAATGCCTATGGATGCGCTCACAGATCTCCACCAGCTTAATCAGCGAAATTCTTTTGTCTAGCATCGCTGGCTGCCCGAAACGCAGCGACCAGAATAAACGAAACCCTAAACCAACACTGCCACATAATGGTTCAGTGTAGCCACTCAGTTAGTTAAATAATTTATGGTTTATATGCAGAGGGAAGTTGTAATACATAATATATTTAAGGGTGTTTGTGTATATAAATTTTGCATGTATCAGCAGCTCTTAATGTTCCTTTAAAGTCTGCCTAATGAGTTTTCATCAACAGGGCGATGGATATTTTCCAGGACTTGAACTTAAAATAGAAAACCAACTCACACCTAGTGTTCGATTCGTTTATGCAATGGAAACATTGCAACGTGGTGGTGGGTATCGAAAACAATTTCAGAAACATATGGCGCATCAATGCTACCATCCTGTTATCCGTCCGTGTTACATGTAAATGCAGTGCAAGCTCAAAATAAGAAATCACCAAAATGTATGAACTCGTGTGATGTTGATACAAATACTCTTTTACCTTTTGTTACACATGTTTGCAAAGTTACCCTGTGGTTTGAACTAATTGGACCAACCTCAAAGTTTATGTTTAAGCTTCGTACAGGATTTTCATGATTAAAAGTGCCTTGTACGCAGCAAGATTTGAGCAGCGGTTGAAAGTATAAGGGCCGTGTCGGTGGTGCTGTGGTTAGAAGTTATAACCGATGACTTCCACTCGGAGGACACCAGGTTCCATTCCCAGCGCGTCCAAAAAACGCACGAACTTTTCATCATCTAGATCAGGCTTTCTCAAACTTTGTTAACCGCGACCCACTTTTTCAGTTGAAGCATGAATCAGGCGACCGCACTAGTTTTATAAATGCAAATAAAATAGAACATTTAACAACAACACGTAATGTATGTCTTTTTAAGATTCCCTTTATTGTTCTTGTTAGGATTTGATGCCAAATACAATGCCTAATTGCCTATAATTTTGTAAAAATTGTAGACAATATAATGTTATGTTTTATGTTTCCTAAAATGGATTCTGTCCTTATATGAAATCTTTCAGTAATGTTAACATTTTTCGATCTTTCCAATATCAGAGGACGGAAGAGCGCCTCTCCCAAGTTTTCGATGAACTGCCATCTTCCGGACTTATTGGCGGAACCGAGTGGGTTGTTTTCCTTATGTAGGAGTATAATAAACGTAGCAAGCGCGGCCGTGTCCGGAATATTATAAAACTTCGCCAAAGGACATCGTGAAGTTGTCCGCTTTGTATAGTACTGGAACAAAATTTTGTCCATTGTGTCCACGCTGCCCTTTATTTTATTGTAATACATTATTATTTCTTGCTTAATCTTTAGAACCACGGATATGTTTGCTGCTGGGACGTAGGAGCACATCGTGGCATTTTTAGCGAAACAAACTTCCCTAGTTCTGGAGGGTTTGAACTCGGTGTGCGCAAATCTTTTGTTTTTTTTTTACTCTGCCTACAGACGTCTAGTTCCAACTTGATAACTCCTTGACCAACGGTATTGTTATGAAGAAGTTGTCCATCGTGACATTTCTCACTGTAGCAGGCAACTAGCTTCCTCACAACCCTCTCGCCATGGTTGACTTGGTCCCTGACGTTGTTTATTTTGTCAGTATATATTTGGCGTTGTAGTGGACAGACAGTACGTCAAAGAGTCAGAGACCCACCATATTTTTATACCATATTTGGCAGGTTTGAGTGGCATATATTACGTCGCCTGTACCCGAATAGCGGTAACGCACTAATAGGGCCGATAATGGATTCGCAGATTAAAACATATCTTATGAGTGCGGCTATATATTCTGCCTTGCGTACATATCTGGTTGCATGCCAATTAAAGTTTAGGAAGGTGGATGGTATGACTCGAGCTGTAAAGAGGCTTCTAGGATTAGAGAGGTATGCTTTCGGTTTTACAAAGCAAACTCTAATGAGAAGAACCGAAAAAATTTTAAACGAGCCAGAAATGATTGCAATGCCTGCCCATCTTCGGCGAGTCAAATCCGCCTACGACCAAAAATTGAGGCAAAACATACTACAATGTCCCAAAGGTAGTAACAATTTTTGATCATTCGTGAAAAGAATCAAAACTACAGCCTCGTCGTCAATTCCAACGCTCATTTATAATGACACTCCAGTTCTCAACTCTAAAGACAAAGCCTATCTGTTTGCTGCACATTTTACAGCTAGCGGTGAAAGGAAAGCAGTTGCACTCGATACTTCCAAAGCATATGACAGAGTTTGGCATCAAGCTCTTTTGTCCAAAATGCGTGCTCATGGAGTCGACGATAAACTGCTTAACTGGATTAGAAGTTATCTTTTGGACTATTTTTGGATTACTTAACTGCTGGCGTTCCCCAGGCCTCTGTTTTGTCCCCGACACTCTTTCTTATTTTTATTAATGATCTCTTTATCTGTGACTTCTAATCAAATTTACTCTTTCGCTGACGACAGCACTCTCAGCTTCTCAAATAAGTTTTGGGAACGTCGCTCCACTTCTCAAAATCAAACAACCTCGTATGTTAAGCACGTAAAATTCTGACCTGGACAGCATAATAAAATTGGGATAAAACAATCGAGTATAATTTAACGCTTCCAAAAACCAATGCTGTCTCCTGTCGTCTAAGCGAATCCAAAATCCCATGAGTAACACTTGCATCGATGAAACTGATTTTTCGTAATTGCGTTAACGACAAGCTTCGTTGGAATGACCGCATATTTACCGTCGACAAAAATTCTGGGAAATTTTTAGGTTTTTCTGCCCGGTGCAAGAAATATTTCACTCCCTCTGATCTGGCCAATATCTACAAGGCCCTAAACTTGAGTACAAATGCCATATCTGGTCTGGTGCGCCTAAAACTACCTTGCATCAGCTAGATAGAATACAAAACCGTGCGATAAAACTTATCGGTGACGAAAAAAATTGCGAAATCAATAGATTCGCTTGAGCACCGCAGGAACGTCTCCTGCTTGTCACTGTTTTATCGCTTCTTCCACCAGCGGTGCTCAAGTGAAATAGCCAGCTGCATGCTACTTCTCCTTGAATTCAACCGCAATACTTGTGGCGCTCTAATTGCTAATTAGTTTAACATTAAGCCCATCTTCGGATGTACAGTTAAGTTCAGGGATTCGTTCTTCAGCTGTACAACACGTATGTGGAATGTTATGTCAAGCTGTGTCTTCGCACATCACTATGATCCACAAGCTCTTAGACATCTCCTCTTTGCTCCTCCTTTTCCTTAACGCCCACGCTGTGCCAAGCATATAGCTTTATAAGAGTGCGAACCCCGTTAAGCGTACGCAAATTATTTAAAAAAAGACACTCACAAAATTTCAACTCTCTAGGTAGGTCATGTGGAGGAAGGTGGTTAAAAAGACGTCAAAGAAGTCGAAAACAAAATGTCAACGCATCACATGCGAAACGTGATTCGTCACACGCTGAATATAAATAATAAAACAAAGAACAAAAGATGAGATGACGATGAGAAATGTCTTAGTTCCAAAAGATTCCAGACCCTATTGGCCAGAATTTCCATAGGATCAAGTCTTATAGTCAGATCTAAGTCCTATATTCCGAGATTCATACGAATCGCTTGAGAAATGCCTTAGTTCCTAAAACTACAAACGCTATTGGTCAGATCCCAGAATTTCCATAGGAACAAATCTTATAGTCGCATATTAGTCCTACATTCCGATTTTCATATGAATGCCTTCAGAAATGGCTTGGTTCCAAAAATTCCAGACCCTATTGGCCAGATCCCAGAATTTCCATAGGAGCTGTGGCCGTAGTAATAAATGTATTTATATATATAGTTATATTTGTAGTTATATACATATATAGTTACATACATATAAAATATAACTATAGAAAACGAGTCATAAATTAACAAAAGTGAACAACAGAGCAATGTGTACAACAGTGTAACCAATGTGTACAACAGTGTAACCAATGTGTACAACAGTGTAACCAATGTGTACAACAGAGTAATAACAGTGTAACGCTGTGAAAATTGTTGCCCCTCCCTAAAAAAGTTTCACTTCGAAAATGCTATTTGGGACTTAGACAGCTCTCTAGGTCGTGTAGAAGGTTGTTAAAAAGGAACTCAAAGAAGTCGAAAAAAATCTCAACCCACCACACGCGCCACATGCGAAACGCGGCACACGTCACAAGAGGAATATAAAAATGCTATTTGGGACTTAGACACTCACAAAATTTCAACTCTCTAGGTCGTGTAGAAGGTGCTTAAAAAGGACCTCAAAGGGGTCAAATTAAAAAAATGTTTTTTTAAAATTGTGAAAAACTGATCAATGGGAAGAGTTTTATCAACTGGATATTGCCGCGTCCTCAACGCTGCTAATACAGTCAAGTTTATGTCAACTTCACGACTAGAAGTCCACGAAAGCGATCAGATTTTTCTCGGAACCAATTGGAACAAATTCCAACATTAAATTGTATAAATTCTAAAAACACACATCACAATTAAACTAAAGAAAATTTAAAGGACACAACAATTTTCAAGATTAAATCGCATTGTTTTCTATGATTCAATTCTAGAAAGAAAGTATTAAAATGTAAATCAAATAATAGCGCTAAGTCGTAGTACCAATGAACACGAAATCGAAAAACGAAAATTCAAATCAACTATGAAAACAAGTAAAGCAGTCTAATTAAAATTAAAAATGTAGCACAGGATATTCCACAATATGATTGACATACCCTTAACAGAATATAAAAATGGTTGACTGGTAGCAGCTGGTAGCTTTATTGACAAACAAAGTTTGTGGTTTAATTAATTTAAAGCAACAGAGACTAATAGGCATGTACTCGTACGAATAGCTCCGAGGTGCGTGATTATGACAAATTGCATGCCTCCGTGCGGTTTATCTACCAATACATTTTTATATAATACGAGTAGCATTAAAACGTACTGGTCGCGCGGGTATTGGTGGTCTATGGATGGACGACGGATTACCTTAATGAAGACCTGAAGGGCACAGTACTACTGATGATAATGATGTAGAGCGTGCATAGAAGGGCGTTTAAAAACAAAGTACTATGTACTTTGGTATACTTTTTTTCCAATTCATTTGTTACCATTTACTATTCCATCGAAAGTGACTGCGCACGCACTGTGTCAGTGAGTCAGGCTAGGTGGTCTAGTAAAAACCTACGGTATTAACGACACGATGAAAATCGATTGTTTTTGACCTCAGTGAGATCCATCTGATTGGCATGCATAGTTAGCACGTTATGTATTATTTTAAAATTGAAAGTAAATTTTTTTTTTAAATTTTGTTTTGATATAGTATATTATTACATAACGAGCGAGAAAAGTGGAGTTTTTTTTACGATGAGCACTTTTCTGTGAGTAATGTGCGCTATTTTTCACACGATCAAAACCGGTTTTTCTGCTAAACCTGTTATGCGCAATGCAAAATTACTCTGTGAATGTGTGTTCGCTGCAGCAAATAACAAAAGTATGTTTATGTTAAATCACTAGAGTTTGTAAAGGCTACTTTCGAAGCTAGGTTAAAGAGTCACTTTCGTCTATGGGCGTGTGAAAAATCCTTACTAATATTATAAATGTGAAAGTAACTCTGTCTGTCTGTCTGTTACCTTTTCAGGATTAACGGCTGGACTGATTTGACTCATTTTTTTAAATGTTCGTATTAATCCAGGGATGATAATAGGAACTTGGAAAATTGGAAAACTCGAGAAAAAATTAGAAAATTTGGAAAAACTGAAAAAATGCTGTTTTCCTTGGGATTTATGTACGAGTATGAACTCGGGACCATAATGCACGATTTGAACACGTTTTTATATATAGCGGTCAGTTTGGTTAGGTCAGTAGGGTGTAAAGGACAGCCAGACAAGGCCTCTTATTTTAGCTTTTGGTGGATCTAAACGGTGTCTTGGGGGGGGAGGTCGGCGGGTCCCGGGTAACGCCGGGGTTAACAACTATTTTGGTTTATATAGGTAAGTATCAGAACTCGTAGTTTCTGAATTTTGAAGACTATACAGTCTAGTAGGAGTTATCATAGTTGTAATAGTATATTTACTATTATTGTAATAATTATAATAATAATTAATTTAAAACATCTTTTATATGCCAAATTGTATTAGATTTTTTTTTATTTAAAAAATACTGATTACGTAAAAGTATTTTTTAATTTAAAAAAAGTCTAATACAATTTGGCATATAAAAGATGTTTTAAAGGCTATTTAAAAAAGTTAACTTAAAAATTAAAGTCACTAACAAATACAGCGACATTATACCTTAAACTATGGTGTACGAAAAAGTTCCATTTTGGGGCCACTGTTATTCATCATATGTATATCTAAACGGAATAAAAAGTGTGAGCTTTGCATATGCGGATCCAACCAACAGTTATTAGACAGAATACTCGTACAATAATGTAGACCGCTGCCATACCATGATTTTGGACTGGTAATAAATTCAGAGAAAACAAAATTAATGCATACTACACCAACTCACTTAAAATTGAGATTCTCAAATAATATGCTTGCAAATGATCGCTGTAATGTGATATTAGAAAATATTAGCAGCTACAAATATTTTGGTGTCCTTCATGATTGCCACTGAAAACAAGTGGAATTTGCACATTACACAAATGTGTAAGCAGCTTGGAAAATTAATATATGCATTAGAAAGGTAGATTCTGTCAGAGCAGTCTTTGTAATGCATATATTAATTCGTATAAGCATGGGCCAGCGCATTTCTTAGAAGTTAAATGTTAAATTTTGGTTTGGTTTGGTTTTCCTTCGCATCACAGCCCGTCTCAATTGTATCGGTGTGTCCTTTTCGTCTGATGTGCGAATTTAGGGTCGATGTGTGCAAGATTCGTGGGCTTAGATCGAATCTCTCGGCCACGTGCGTCCATTTAGCCAACCACAAACCTGCTATTCTGGCACTAACAGAAACACAGGTTAATGCTGATTCCGACGTTACGGATTTTACTTGGCCTGGTTACAACTTGGTGCCAGTATTTTTCCCCCACCGCGGTCTCGCCATTTATGTACGTAGGATGTTGCTTACCAAACTCAAGCACAGTTCAACCATTGTTCCAATTTAATTTCATTTGTCTCAAAGTCAAAGTGCGTAAGCATATCATTTACTACTGCTTCATATACAGAAGCCATAATTTAGACAGTGTCTCAACTTAAAGTGAGTAAGATGCACTGTCCAACTCTATAACTAGGATTTTATCACTTGATCCATTTTCTGAAATAGTCATTGCGGGAGATTTTAATATACACAATTCTATTTGGCTTCGCCATTCAGGCCTAACAATACCGCAAGGAAAGGGTGTTGAATTATTTGCTGATTTTAAACATCTCACTCAGCTTGTGAATGAGCCCACTCGAATTCCAGACATTGTTAGTCATAACGCTAATACCCTTGACTAGTTCCTTACCTCTCTTACTAAAAAATACACCGTCAGTGTATTATCACCTCTAAGCTCTTCAGACCATTGTGTGGTATCAGCCAATTTCTCGTTGTCAAACGACAAATTGGTATGATTTAAGCCGCAAAGAAGATACTACGAACAAGGAGTTATGCTTTCGGTTATATAAAAAAAATCCTACTTTGAAAACCGAACCAAACTTAGAGGAGCCAAATTCGATTATGACCAGAAACTGAGACAAAAAATACTTCAATGTCCCAAAGGAAGTAAACATTTTTGGGCCTTCGTGAAACGAATTAAAAAGACTGCCTCGTCTTCAATTCATAATGAAGTTCAAATTGTCCGCTCTTCAGACAATCTCTTCTCAATCTCAATCTCTTTCCTCGTACCGACCCATTGCGATAACATCCATACTTTCCAAGGTCATGGAAACCCTGATCAATCGTAAGCTTATGCAATACCTCGAATCAGGTGAAATCCTTAGTGACCAGCAGTACGGTTTTCGTAGGCAACGTTCCACAGGTGACCCGATGGCTTATCTCACTTATAAGTGGATCCAGTCTGGTCACAAATTTGGTGAAAGCAAAGTTGTTACACTCGATATTTCCAAGGCATTTGACAGAGTCTGGCATCAAGCTCTTTTGTCGAAAATGAATGTCTACGGAATTGATAAGACCCTGCTTGTTTCGACTTGTTTCAAATCCAATGTTTACCGCATAAACACCGGTGTTGCCTAATGCTCTGTTTTGTCTCCGACACTCTTTCTCATTTTCATTAATGATCTCCTATCCGCTACTTCTAATCCGATTCATACTTTCGCTGACGACAGCACTCTTAGCCTTTCATATGAGTTCGCCCCTCTTCATCACAAGTGGAACTTGAACGGAACTTGAACAGCAACTTATGTTAAGCACGTTAAATTCTGAACTTGACGGCATAACAAGGTGGGGATTACACAAGGTAATTCAAATTCAAACCCCCAACCTTTATCCATAAATGGATCCTGCATCAAAGAAACTGAAAAGCTCGCATACTCGGTATGTGCGTCAACAACAAGCTTTGTTGGATTGACCAGATATTCGCCATCGCTACGAATGCTGCGAAATGTTTAGATTTCCTAAAATGGTGCAAGATGTACTTCACTCCCTCGGGGCTACTATTTACAAGGCATAAACATGAATACAACTGTATTGGGTGGGCAGGTGCTCCCAAGACAATATTGCATGTTCTACTTGACAGAATTCAGAATCGCGTGATGAAACGTATTGGTGACAAATATCGCGGAAACAATCGAATCGCTTGAACATCGTAGGAATGTGTCCTGCTTGTCACTGTTTTATCGCTTTTTCCACAAGCGGTGTTCAAAAGAAATATTCAGATGAATCACGCCCATCCTCCAACCCAACCGAAAGTCCATCTTCGAACGAACCAACCAATGCAGAGATTCCTTCTTTAGCTGCACAATAATTATGTGGAACGAATTGCCCGACTCTGTATTTCCCCATTTGTATGATATGCAGTCATTCAAGACACATGTGCATAGTCATCTCCTCTCTTAATTTTCGAACGCCCACGCTGTGCTAAGCATTATAAGGGTTTAAACCCCTTGAGCTTGTGTACATTATAAAAAAAATATGCTAAAAATTGGATAACTTTTTGAATTTATAGTTCTTGAAGAATACTGCGAAAATGTCATCTCCAAGCATCCAGTGGAACATGCAGTCAATACAAGCAGAAAACCGCAAGGTTTCCTAAAAACACCGAGGTTTAAAGACACAATTTTACCAGATACCTTACATCTTTAATAAGTTACACAGAGTTTGTATAACCTAAAGAACATGCCCGGCAACGCCAGTTATTTCAGCTAATCTTGAAAACTACTGGACCGATTTTGATTAGGTTTTCACCATTATACAAGGTTTGTAGCCTATACAGTCATAAGGTCGCTGATGGGTAGGCTGGAGGGAGTCAGTGGTATGGGATCAGTGTGATCCCATACTAGCTGATCATATTGTGTACATCGGTATACACATAACCAATATGTGAATTGACAGTTCCACAGAGCACTCAATGCTCACGGTCGAAAATTAAAGATGTAGGTCTCCACAAAATATATGAGAAGACGAGACGAACGAACGAAATTGATTCTTTGGACCAAAGCGTCTTGAGAAGAGCGATCACAAACCACAAAAGCTTTTCTTAATCATGAGCCACTGCATATCATCCCTGACTTTATGACATGAATAAGTATTGTATTAGAAACTAAATGGCTACAGTCTTAAATCATGATGTTTGAAGAAGGTCGGTTTATTTAGCTAACGCTCCCCTTCAACTCCAGACAGTGATAAGTTTCTGCTCTTCTTCGTTAACATGAGTAAAATCTGTGTGAGATTACATTCTATTAATAACTATTATTCGTCATGACAAGAGTATATTCTTTGAAAAATCCATGCAATGTCGAGTATAATATAATTATTATTGTAGTTAAACAAAAAAATTCAACCATTCAAGTAATTATCGTGCTTTTTTGATATTAATTGTTTAACCTCGTCTGGCATTGGACATTTGCATCTCTTCGTTACTTGCTGATGATGTAGAGAGAACCACAAAAAGGTACATGTGGTTATGTTTCAATTAAGGCGAAACCAACTTTAAACCTTGAAGGTTATTCCTTTCCTACTGTCTGTTCCGTATAAATAATTACAATTAATAATTCCGAGTTTTTCTTTCATTTAAGATGGGAAACATTAAACAAAACAATGTAGAAGAAGACAAAAACGGACAAAAATGCTCGAAGCAAATATAAGTATCGGTATCTGTATAACCACTTCAGCACGCATATTCACGGTAGTTTAAAAGAAATATAAAAAAAAAGCAAAAGAATGTCCAACTACGAATTATGCATAGATATTTTTTGTATGTGAGGAGGGAAAATCCTATTTAAAAAACACCGAACAATTCGTGAGTAAACCTATTTTGTCAATTACGTGAATAATTTTCTAGTACATAGCAGCTTTTGGCTTCTCCTCTCCGAGTTCATTACATTTTCGTGAAATTGTTTTCAGTTTTTTGTGGCAGTAATTGCAGTCGTGTCTAAACTATCTTTTTATTAAAAATTTTACATTTTGTTTGCTTTGGTGGGAAACAAATAAGAAAAAAAATCAAATGGAAATTGTTGCTGCACGAATCCTATGGAACTATCTCTTTATTGGAAAGTATACATAACACTCATCAGCGTACATTTATTGATAATAATAAAGAAAAAGTTGGGTGTGATCATAAAAGCACTATAAAAATGTTATTGGTAGCCTATTATGTACTTATAAAAAAGCATTTATATGAATTAACATGAAATATTAAACGAAACGTCTGACCAATCTGAATTATTGATAATTAGTTGGTAATTTTCATTGATAAAAGTCAGGCAAACCGCATGGAATATATTATTTTCGGTAAATATAAGTTGAGTTTTTGTTAAATGATATAGTCATTAATATACAAGAACCAATCTGGTCATTTATATAAGTTTACTAATGTATCTTCTAAGTTTCGTTATTTACTTACTAATCTTAATAAATAATCGATTAACAAAAATATATAAATAAAGGGTGGGCAATTTAAAAGTTTGTTTTTAAAAACGCTATAAAATGAGTATACATCAATATTTATTTGGAAATTTTTTTTGTATTGTTGGAGTCTACGATTGAAGAATAAAAAACAATTTCGTTCATATGGCTCCCTCTGCTGGCGTTACTGTCCTGTGAGTCCAGTAATCAAGAACTTTTTCGAACATTTTGGTGCCTATCTCGCGAATACAGTCGCAATGTTATGTTTTAATGTAACGGTCGCCATTGACGGTAACGGCATTTTCAGCAACGTTTTTGAAGAAAAATGGGCACTCCAAAATCAAAAAAAAAAACTGTCGCTCTTGGTGGATGCATTGGGTTCTCTACGATTACATGTGGCTGCTCCGAACGCCAAATCTATTAGTTCCGCTTGTTTACATAGCCCCCGATATGAATATATGATTTTTCAATCAAAATCGACGTCATTATCAAGACCCACGCGGAGAACTCCGAGAATATTGCAGCTGTGACCCATAGATCCACCAGTGACCAGTAGATTGCCCACCCTTTATAAGTCAAAAATCACAGTTTATTTAATGACATGAACCCGCTTGCCATCAAATCGTTCCAGAACGTTGATTTTTATTGTAAGAATACAAACATACTCGTATGAATTAAGTTTTAATTATCTTCAGTTACTTTCTTATAGTTTCCATATGATTTGAAACGTTTGTTTAGAGGAATGCACGATTGTGAAAAGGCATAGAAATGTTAAATACTGATCGATGCAGCAAAACAGGACAACAAAGGACAAACAGTTGGCACGGTAAAGAAAAACAATCTGTTAAATGTTGACGTCACATTTAATGTCGGATACATAAAAACGGGCGGCATAACGTCAAAAATTTAAAAAACCTTAAAAAAGGCCGGTGTTATTGTATCGTAGGTACGGACAGATGACGAGTATTCTCGTACGTCTACACTTAACTCTCTCACTGAATTGTTAAAATGCTTTTTCCAAGACATCTCTTACACCCTCAGGGGTAGGGCTGGGAATATGTTACCCAAATATGACATGATCGATATTAAAGTCGAATCCTTAGTTTTTGGGGTCGCGGAGATGAATAGTCACGGTGAGCCACCCATATCGTCTCTAGGGGTTGGGTGGTGGGTGACATATGATATGACCATACAATATTTTTAGGACCAGGCTACGCTAGGCACCCACCTCAATGAAGCAACCAACCGGTTTTTTCGTATTTTTTATTTTTTATATTAAGCCGCAATGTATTTTCTTTCAACAGTCTGTACGTTATAACGTGATGGTTGGATTGCGACTGTGACGAGGAACCACCCAAAGCCGCATCAAGCCTCTTAACTACCCAAGCCCGACCAATCCCACAAACTACCACAAGCAAACAGTGTGTCAGACTTTAAACTGTGCGTTATGGTCACAAAACAAACCACGCTTCCGCAAGGGACAAGCCAAACCAGAGTTCTGTTTAAATAAGATATTTAAAAAAATTGTGGACCACAAATCGTTCAAATGTCCTCAATCGGAATGCTCTGAACCCAAAATTTCATGACTTTTTCGCATAAGTCGGGCGATATGCCGGTTACTTAACTTGTATCATGTCCTGACGTTAAATATTGTTGCAAACTCCGCCCTAGGAAATAAAAAACGAATCGCAAAGATAAGTTTCACATCATGTTTCTTATGGCATTTGAAAGCGAGTTTGGCACCATAATAAATGATAAATGATCAATTCACGTACAAGATTTGGAAATAATGAATCCCTTTTCTGCTAAACTGATTATGCGCAATGCAAAATTACTCTGTGAATGTGTGTTCGCTGTGACTGCAGTAAATAACAAAAGTATTTTATATGTTAAATCACTAGAGTGTGTAAATGCTACTTTCGAAGCTAGTTTATAGTGTATGAAACAGTCACTTTCGTCTATGGGCGTGTGAAAAAATATATACGTCTTCAAATGATGAGTTATGGTCGCGAGCTAATACAAAAATCCCATGGAAGGAGTACTTTCAGTTTTTCCCGAATTTTCCAATTTTCCGGGCAACTTTTCTTTATATAACCTTATTTGGACTATAAAGAACATTTTAAATTAAAAATCTAAAATCGGCCCAGCCGTCCTCAAGTTATGCGGTTACCAACGAACAGCATTTCATTTTTATTTATATAGAAAATACATAGCACATTTCGTCTATGCTCCAAAGAATCAAAAGATGAAGTAATGGTATCATCGACGTCTATCGTACTGATAACTCTATTCTGAATTCTATCAATATATTCCAAATGCCCCTGTATCCCCTTGTGGGTCCTAGGGCCTCCACTACGACTACGCGCCATCGCGTGCGGTTCCTGGCAATGAGTTTCAGCTCTCTCTAACTCTTCACCAATTGCCGTGACTCCTGCTCAACTGTTCTGCGCCATGTATTTCTTGGACGACCCGTTCTTCTACCATCCTGCGATAACGGATTCCATTGGACTGCGTAGTTTGCTATGGAACTGTCGCCTTTTCGGAGTGTATGACCAATCCACTGCCACTTCCATCGTTGAATGGTATTGGTTCCTGACCCCTTCTCTGGTAAAGATGTTCGTAAGAGATACGGTTAGGCCAGAAAACCCTTTAGATGTTCCGTAGGCACCTATTTACAAACGTTTGTAATCTTTTTGTGATAGTAGCGGTCACCTTCCAAGTGCTGCACCCATACAACATCAGCACAGATTCAACATTTGAGCGGAACAGACGCAGCTTGGTGTTTAAATCATGGACATCATTCCAAACACCGAGTTTGCCGATTCGGTTGACAATGTCCTGTTCGGTTCCACCTTCGGTCGAGACAATACTCCCAAGATATTGGAAACTCTCTACTCTCTCTACCGGCTGTCCAGCCATGTTAACTTGAGTTACTGAGTTAGTGCCGAGGTTGATGATTTTGGTTTTGGCAGCATTAATCTTCAAACCTCCAACATTTGCCTCCCTTTCCACATTTGTTTTCATTTGGTGCAGCTCCATAATTCTGTGTGAGAGTAAACAAACGTCGTCAGCATAGTCCAGATGTTTGAGTTGAGGTGTAAGAGTCCAACGAATTCCTCCGTTTCCAGTAGATAAAGCTGCGCGAAGTACATCGCTTATCACCAACAAAAAAAGTATCGGCGATAGAATGCAACCTTGTCGTACCCCGCTTAGGATCTCGAATTCCTCTGACAGCTTTCCTCTATGCAGCACATGACATTTAGAGCCATCATAGGTTGCTTTAATAATAGCTATTAGTTTATCGGGTATACCTCGCAATAGGCGCACCATTAATTACTATTGGCATGTAATGTTCTGAGAAAAACGGCAAGCCTGGAATTTATTCGTGTTATAAACAATTTAAAGCTATATCCGGAAGGCGAATTGAAAAGCTTTGTTATGAAAGTTATTATACGTGCCTGTAATCATTTAATACCAACCCAAGAATTCCCAAACAAAGACAAGGTGATTTTTTCATTGTGGTTAAATGCACAATAAAAAAATCATTGAACAAAGGTTACGTATTGTGTTGTCAGTATCAACAACAACATTCATTATGGTATACACGGTATACACGCGATGCAATTACAATTTTTACTTTAACTAAAAAATAAATAAATAAACAATCAAAGAGAAAACAAATATCCGTCGCCATCATCATCATTTTATCATCACCTTCATTGTCAATGTCATTGCTAATGTTGATCATAATCAGCAGAAATCTTTAAACTGATGACTAATACCTTCACATCTAATATATACAAAAATCGCATACCGATGCTAGTAGATAGCCATGAAGTACTAATTGCACGACTGCTGTACACATATTTTTTGAACCTAATCAATTTTTATTTTATGGCCACTTATTAATTTTAAATATTATATTAATAGAATATCTGCAGGTGTCAGTCAAATTAATAAAAAAAACAAAATACGTGCGTATTTCTTACATTGTAGCTGGCAAAGTAAACTTATGATTAAGTTGAAGATGACGCAACAAAAATCGGCAGTCTGATATCAAGTGTACACAACATAAGGTGATAACTGAAATGTCTGTTACTATTACATAAGTAAATTTATTACCATGTACATATATCATAGGCAGGCTCATAACCTAGACCCAACAAGTAATTATAAGACGTAATGCTGATTGGGTCTTACATTATGTTGGTCTAGGATAGCCACATCTTAAATAAAATTTATTAGTATGTCCGACTACTGTTTTTTCCATAAAAGTTTGTTTATGATGGTTTAGGATGAGTACGTAATTGTACGTAATTATGCTTACTTTATTAAATCAATTTCGATGAATAAATCAACACTGTCAATCATAAACATAAACAATGAAAGTCCTTCATTTAAAAAAAGCTATTTAGTAATTTCAAGATTGCAGTGAAAGTTCTGTTTGGACAGGCAATGTAATATGATCGATCCGCAGGAATTGCATGTGCACAGACACCTCTCCCTTCCTAACCGCTGTACCTAGCATTATAAGAGTGCAAATCCCTTAAACATCATAAACATTATATATTATAAAAACAAAACTAAAAAAAATACTAAAAAAATACATAAAAAAAACAGTTTTTTTCGGTTGCCACATGTAAATTAACTAAAACGTAGCTATTTAGCATTTTTACCAACGAGATGCATAAGTTATTGGATTGCACAAGCCGTCATTACATATCCGTCACATAATTTCTTTCACAAGTGTGGCTCAGTGCGATATTTAGAGTGTATGCGGAAACGTTTTCCCATTCTAAAGGGTTTTTCAATTAAGACGCCCAATTTTCCAAAAAGGATTTCTATACTATGCGTTTGTATTGCATTTAACATTTGATTAGGACAGCTTTACGTGCCATCACGAGATAAACGAATAAATAAACGTCTGGTGAAAAATTTTAAGTCAACATATGCATGTTTGAGGGCGGGCTGAAAAGTAATTGGCATAAGCATGAAAACACAACTTTTTTCGGGTTGGCCAGATGGTATTTCTCCATTAGTTCTCAAGAGATGTTCTTCGAGCTGTCATTACCATTGCGTAAGCTTTTCCAGCCATCCTTTTCTTCTAGAATCTTTCCGAGAAGTTTCAGCCCATACCCAAAAAAAAGGCAAGCCGTCGTCTCCTTCTTCGTACCGACCCATAGCACGTACATCCATTATTTTCAAAGTCATGGAAACGCTGATCAATTTTTAGCTCATGAAATATATTGAAAGTAATGAAATCCTTAGTGACCGGCAGTACGGATTTCGGGGGCAACGTTCTACTGGTGATTTGAAGGTATATCTCACCGAACAGTGGAACCAGTCTTTACATCATGTTGATGAAAGCAAAGCTGTTGCACTCGATATTTCCAAGGCATTTGACAGAGTTTGCCATCAAGCTATTTTGTCCAAAATGCGTGCTTATGGAGTCGATGGTAAACTGCTTGATTGGATTAGAAGGATTAATTCAATTCACTCTTTCGCTGAAGACAGCACTCTCAGCTTCTCATATAAGTTTGAGGAACGTCCATCTTCATCCATCATGTGGAACTCAAACCACTACGTGTGTTAAGCACGTTAAATTCTGACCTGGACAGCATATCAAAATGGGGAGAAAACCATCGAGTTGAATGTAACGTTTCCAAAACCCAATGATGTCTCCTGTCATCCAAGCGAATCTTAAGTCCAATGCCACTATCCATGAATGGCACTTGCATCGAGGAAACTGATAAACTCGCAATACTCGGTATGTGCGTTAACGACAAGCTTTTTTGTAATGACCACATATTCACAGTTGCCAAAAAAGCTGCGAAATGTTTAGGTTATCTAACCCGGTGCAAGAAATACTTTACTCCCTCTGATCTGGCTACTATCTAGAAGGCTTTTATTCGCCCTAAACTTGAGTATAATTTTCTGGTGCGCCTAACCTACCTTGCATCAGCTAGATAAAATACAAGAAAAATTATCGGTGACGAAAACATTACGAAATCAATTGATTAGCTTAAACACTGCAGAAACTTTTCCTGCTTGTCACTGTTTTATCGCTTCTTCCATCAACGATGCTCAAGAGAAATAGCAAGTTGCATGCCACCTCTCCTTGAATTCAACAGCAATACTCGTGGCGCTCTAAATGCACATCAGTTTACCCTTAAGCCTATCTTCGGACATACAGTTAAGTTCAGACATTCGTTCTTCAGCCGTACAACATGCATGTGGAAAGCTCTGCCAAGCTCTGTCTTTCCACATCACTATGATCCACAGGCGTTCAAAACACAAGCTCATATACATCTCCTCTTTTGTGCTCCTTTTCCTTAATGCGCACCCTGTGCCAAGCATATAGCCGAGCATTGCGCCTGCGGACTTGTGCTCGGGTGCATTATCTTGGTGGAAGCAATTTTGCTTCGACGAATACGGCCACTTTAGCTTCAAATCGGCGTCGAATCGATAAAACAGTCATGGTAGACCCCGGTTACCCTGTGATAAGATGGAGGGGGGAAATCAAAAATTTTGACATTAGACAAATTTACAAACAAATTAAATTATTGGCAGGTGGGGGAAAGTTGTAGGCTATAGTACTATGCCAAGGGTTCATTTGTAAGGGTTACGAAGCGCCACCGAACAGTTACTAATAAAACAAATGCCACGACAAAGCATATGATTCCACTTAGGTGAAACGGTATTCGAATATTATAGCATCACTGAAAGTTGAAAAATCTTTAACACTGGCAGTAGCCGAACAGCAAAACTTTTTAAGCTACTCACGTAAAGGTTAGCTCCAATGCAAATGTCAAGGTTTTTATTGACAAAGACTAAATTCAAACTTTTTGTGAATTGTTTTATCTATTTTTTCTTTCCTCCTGCAAAGTCTTAAATGAATGCAATAAAATTCATCGAACAAATGACTCAAAAAAGGAAATCGGTCATGGCATTAAGTCAGAAACAACAGTAGTTTACCATCGATATTTCTTTAAAAAAAAAACTCTTCACATAACTAGACTACGTATGACAATTTTATATGTTTGCAGTCAATTAACATTCTAATTGACCACTAATGTTGCAAACCACATACGTCATATTCAATAGATGTCCTTGTGTGTTCATATAATTTGATAATGCAACCACAATTTCGATGAAATCCTAGCAATTAAAATTTCGGTACGATTGCTAATACGTTCTTCTGACAATAGATTTTTCAACAAAATAGGAAATTAAGAATTGATCTGTATTATGAACTGAATATTTTTATATTATGTCATGACACATTTTGGTTTTGCACAAAAGTTTGTTTGACTAAAATACAACTAGACACAAAGGCAATAAATTGATTTAATCATATAAAACACGAATCTGAATTTGTACAGCACCAGGTAGATTGGGAAGACCCTTGGGGTTTGCTTTAAAACAATTTTAAATGTAAAAAAACTTCGTTTTTCGGGTTCAAACTTTTATATATACATCGAAACACGCTACACAGTCGTTTATTATTTGGTAATAATCGCCCAAAAATTTCTGTTTTTGAGGTCGGAGCTATTTCAAAGAATTTTCTTTTTTCCATGCTTCACACGCGCCACACGCAACTCGCGACACGTGTCAAAAGCGGGATATTAAAAAAAGCACCTGATATTGAGCCGCTCACAAAATTTCAGCTCACTAGGTCGTGCGAAAGGTGGTTAAAAATTACCTCAAAAAACGAGAAAATGACGCGATTTCAAACCATCACACATGCCACACACGAAACGTGACACGCGTCAAACGTGGAATATAAAAATGGTATTTTGGACTTAGATACTCACAAAATTTCAAAATTTCTCTAGGTCGAGTGGAAGGTGGTTAAAAAGGACCTCGAAGAAGTCGAAAAAAATATTTCAACCCATCACACGCGACACACGTTACATTCGGAATATAAAAAATGGACTTTGAAACTTACAAAACAACCGATCCCACGCGCTACACGCTGCACGCGTCATACTCGGAATATAAAAAATGCTATTTTGGACTTAGACACTCACAATCCACCATCTTGCTGAGTATACAAAACCATACACGTCGCTTGCCGATGGGTAGCAAAGTTACAGTGTCGGTTACGAAACCTTGCAAACAAAGCGCAAAACCAAACCGTACCCCGGGTACAGTTTGCAAATAGAACGTCAAACCAAAACCACGAGAGAGAAACCTTAACTCTACCCTGAAATTCGAAAGAGCTTATACGAGCTAATACGATTTGATGATCATGTTAGTTGTCTTCTCTTCCCTTAGATTCTAAGGGAGTTATGACTTAAAGAAATCATTAGATTAAGTAAAAAAAAACGCCAATTGCTTTTGTAATTTTTTTGGCCACAAGTTCCTGGCAATATTTGCTAGTCTAATCTGTTAATTATTAAGCTGCTGACAGACTATCGATCTAGACTGTAAGTATTCATCGACATCTCTCAAAACTGATAGTCTGAACCCTTGGCTGACTTACTGGCACTCAAAACTGGTCGCTAACCAAAATGTTTGCGGTGGAATGTCAGTCAGCGGCCATGTTTGCTTATGATCGATAATGTGTACACAAATACGTCAGTCGGCTGTAATTTTTGACGTGAAAGAACGCTATGGATTTAGATAGAATATTTTTTGAAGAATTTGTGTCCGCCTACGACAACAATCGCAGTTTGTGGAAGATAAGCGAATACGTCATACGTGAAGAAAAATGATGGATGTCGCAAATGGGTGGAAATTATGAAAAAATACAAGGCAACGGCGGCCGGTCGCAAGAATGAGGAACAAACAAGCTTTTTGTGTGTTGTTCATCTTTCCTCTTCGAAAATTATAGCATGACTATTGGTTTGACTGTCAAACCATCCTACTAAGCTTACCGCAAGGCGCATCAGTCAAAACTAACATCAGTTATGGTACAAAGTCAGGTTCGATAGTCTGTTAGCCGCTTTAGTAAACAACCTGCGTGGTCATCAGAAGATAGATAACGTTTTCACTTTATCGTTAGAGAATAAAGCTTTTGTGATTAAACAAAAAGGTTCGATAGTCTGTTAGCCGCTTTAGTAAAAAACCTGCGTGGTCATCAGAAGATAGATAACTTTTTCACTTTATCGTTAGAGAATAAAGCTTTTGTGATTAAACAAAAAACTTTGTAGTAGAAGTTGAGGACTTTGCGTTGTCCTTTTGATATTATATTGATAGGATATTAAAACGATATGCAAGAAAGGTGGAAGAAACCATGGACTATTTTTATGGGGTTATGTATACGTATACATATTAAACTTACAACACTATAAAAATAAAATTAATCGGCGTTATATTGCTTTTTCTTATCAAAGATAAATGAGCATTTAATTGAGCAATAAATAGAAGTAAATTCGTGACAACACTTCAAACGACTGTATAGCACGGACATAACAATGGAGTTGTAAAAATGATTAATGTATTGATTTAATTCGCAAAGTAAATAATTTTTTTTTTATATAGGAGCCCGGCCGACAGTGCTGCATTAAAAATTAAAGTTATAAGAGGAGAATTTTTTTAACATTCTGTTGAAGTAATTCACGCAGCCGATAATTAATTGTGTATTGCCCATCTACCCGTCAAGGGGGGCGTATACGCAATATTATTTTATTTCTCTGCGCGTTGGTTAATATCTTAGTTTTGATTTTGTCATTTCAGCGAGGATTGATTCATTTATCTTTACAAATAAGATGACTCAGGAAGCCTTTGTTTCTTAATATTGTAAGCTTCTTGTATTGTAAGTATACATACATAATGTATTACTTGAACGCAAAATTACAAAATTTGAAGAAAATCGGTTTAATTGTTAAAAAGTCACTTCTAAATTTTTATAAAAAGTGTTGTAATCGGCACTACGCATGTGTATAAAATTCGTCAGACTCACAAAATTTCAACTCTCTAGGTCGTAAAAGAAAGAGACCTTAAAGTAGTCCAACATACAGACAAATAGGGGTCAAGTCAATTTAAAAAAAGTTTTTTAAAAAGAAAGAAACATTTCACGATTGCTACGAATAACAATTAAAATTTTCAGATCTAAACATTAAAAGCGAGCAAGCAAGCGCTAACCATCATCAAATTCTGACTAGTAGAAGCCGATATATACCAGTTCCACTATTCCATGCATTACGCACGCCACACACAGGACGCGCGACACGCGTCACGCGCGGAATATTAACAATGCTGTGTGGGATATAGGTGCTAACAAAATTTCAGCTCTCTAGGTCGTGTGAAAGGTCAAAAACTAACGACTTCACTTTTTGTTAAGGCTTTTGTTAACGCGTTAAGTAAACGCTCGATTTGTTGACGCTCGAATTCACTCCCCATAAAATGGTTTGTGCAATTTTTTTCTATATATGAAAATTGATTCTTAAGGAGTAAACTCCATAAAAACTTTTGTCCATCAGTGATACACATGTGTTTAAAATTTGAAGAAAATCGGGCTAGTTTAAAAAAAATAAATTGGCACCCCTCGCGTCACGGGGCCCGATCACTCCAAAAAATGTACAAAGAGTTTTGTCCTTCACTGATACACCTCCGTTTATAATATCAAGAACATCGGGCTAATTTTTAAAAAATTTATATGGACACCCCTAGAGCTTTCGGGCCCGATCACTCCAAAAATTACAAAAAAAATTGTCCACCACAGATACACAAGTGTTTAAAATTTAAAGAAAATCGGATTAATTTTAAAAAAATTATATGGGCACACCCCAAAGAGACACCCCAAAGGCCACAAAGACCGATCACTCCAAAAAATTTACAAATGTTTTGTCACATGACACATGACACACATGTGTTTAAAATTTAAAGAAAAACGGCTAATTTAAAAAAAAATTATGGACACGCCTCGGGCCTCAGGGCCCGATCACTCCAAAAAATTTACAAAAAGTTTTCTCCGTCAAAAATACACATGTGTTTAAAATATGAAGCAAATCGGGCTAATTTTAAAAAAATTTATATGGGCTACCCTCGGGCCTCATGGCCCGTTTACTCAAAAAAATTTACAAAAAGTTTTGTCAATCGCAGATATAATTTGTATAATATTTGAAGAACATCCGGTAAATTTTTAAAATTTTGTATTTTCTTTCTTTCTTGGTCTTATGATTACACTTAATTCGTTGTAAATGCTCTATTGGATCTGTTTATCAACGGTCATTATAATAGAATACTTCCTGTATACCTATTTTCTTTGGGGAATTTCATATATGCATTTCGATTTTTATCTACGACCTCTTGGTCGGCCACTCCAAGCAACCGACCAACCAACCATGATCAAGAATGTATGTAACATTGCTATAAACAGGAACTGAACTATAGAGAGGAACTCGTCAACTGAGCATTGAGAAATGAAGAACTGCCGGCGATCTTGATGCAGCGGTGTGGTGTTATTTACGGTTTTCCGGAATCAACCCTTTCACCCTTATTCATTTGAGAAAACGCCCTGTACTTCTTTTGGGCGGCAGGATAGTTGTAAGCTGACGAAATAACATGCCACTTGCGAGATTTTTTTCTCCAAGGCATACTCTCCTTTACCTTCTTGGCTCCGCGCAATACTTGTGCTGACAATGACACTGACAATCTATGTTGTTGTTGTTGCTGTTTTGTACTTGCTGGATTCCTGAACAGAGATTGCGTTTGCAATTAAATTAACTCGTTTGAATAAATTCATATGCACACTTGAAAATAGAAACTCGTCTACTGTCTCGTTCCCACAACGAAATTTCACATCCATGTGAGCGCACGTAATTTAATGTTTGAAGAAGTTCGCATACATATATGAGGGCTTAGAACTGGTTATCTCATGTCCAACTGAAATAATTATTGAGTGGCAACCAAATGGAAAGATATCTTACGAAAATTTAAGTTTGTCTATAATTTTTCACAGACCCTGTGCGGTTGGCAGTTACGAGGACGACATCGATAATGTTGATAGTAATGTCATGATAATGTTGTAGCTGACCGAAACATGGACGACAAATAGAACGACCGAACACAAATATCGGAAAACTATAGTTGGTAGTTAGCGACAGTTTGATAGCTTACACCTATTTTTTTTATTCTGTAGGAGATTATCTTTTAGAAGAACAAGAGAGAGATAGTGAGAACTCATAGTTATGGAAATAGTTTTTGGGCTTCCACTTGTAGTTAATGTGATCTGATAAACAAGAAATAGTTAGATACTGAGACAAATATACAATTTGAAAACTCTTGAGTAACCCAATGTAGTGTCAGTAAAAATAGGGCGTTTTACTTTAAAATAAGAAAATTTTAATTTTCAACTTAATAATTGCTGCCGCCTTACTAAAGCTGTATTAAAGCGTTCAATACTTAGGGTAACAAATCCGGCTCAATTGATTAATTTAACTCGACAATAACTTAAATTATCACATCTATATTTATGGTGGATTCCGCATTACTTTAGGAGAATAATAATATACTGCTCATATGAAGTCATCCTACACGATGTAGACGTTGGTGCAAAAAACTATTAAGCTCCTTACAAAAGATGGAAAATTTAATCGGGGAAAAGTGTCAGGCAATTTGTTTAAGTCTCCGTTGCTGCTGTATATTATGGTGAACCGGAATGCTGTAAATATGTCCGTTACTAGTAGGAGTTGTGCGATTTCTTAATGGTACGACAAAGCGTGTAGGTGTCGTTTGAAAAGATGTAGTAAGAATAACAAATTACAGCTACAGTCGCATTACTCGCAATCTGTTTCACCATAGTTGTTATCACGGATGAAAGATGTTGGAAGTATCACAAAAAGAATGAAACATCTTATTCGTATATTCACTCTCTAGGATGAAGCATAGATATTAGACAATAACATGCAATAATAAAAAATGCAACTATAAACCATTCGATATCATGTGGCGATAACATTCAGATGGATTGGTAATTCTTGCGAAATTCCAACAAAAAATTTTCAACTTCAACTTGATTATTTGTGACATAAACTTTGTTGCGTTTATGTCAAGCTCTCTTTCAAAAAATTGATTTAACTTGACTTGACCCCTTTTTGTCTGTATTTTCGACCACTTTGAGGTCCTTTTTAACCACCTTCCACACGACCTAGAGAGCTGATTGAATTTTGTGAGTGTCTAAGTCCAAAATATCATTTTTTATATTCCGAGTACCACGCGTGTGATGGGTTGAAAACATTTTTTTTCGACTTCTTTGAGGTCCATTTTAATCAACCTCTTCACAACCGAGAGAGCTGAAAATGTTTAAGTGTCCCAGTCCAAAATAGCATTTTTAAATTCTCTATATTAACTTCACTTGCCCGTGGCTGGCTGGCTGGCTGGCTGGCCAAATCTTGTGATCAATTTTTAACCCACTTCCTACAGCCCGATTTTATTGAAATTTTGCACACATGTATATCTCCCAAGACAACACTTTCTGTTAAATATTTGAGGCCCTACGGGCCGCGGGGTCGGGGGGCTATCATACAAATATTTTACAAAATTTACCCGATTTTCTTTAAATTTTGTACACATGTGTGTCTTCAATGGAAAACACTTTTTGTAAAAATTTGGAGCGATCGGCCCCTTGGGGACCCCAATATACAATTTTTAAATATCGCTATATCGCATCAGATCACGGCAAAGTCTGAGCTCTGTGCTTTGTGAGCAGCGCTGTTCGCTGCCGCTGCGTCATTTGTGAATGATTTTGCCACAAAACGAGCACGCAGTGTGTGTGTGTGTGTATCCCCGATTAGAGAATTTACAAGAAAACTTTTAATTTGTATGGGTTGTTTTTTTTTATATTCCTAGTATGACGCATGTCGTGAGTCGCGTGTGGCGCGTGTGAAGCGTGGAAAAAAGAAAATTCTTTGAAATAGCCCCGACCTCAAAAACAGATATTTTGGCGATTATTACCAAATAATAAACGACCATGTGGCTTGTTTCGATGTATATATACAAGTTTGTACCCGAAAAACGAAGCTTTTTTTTCATTTACTTGTTATAGCTAATATTATTAACCAATCTATACATACCTACAGGATTTATTGATTATTAAGATAAAACTGACAATCTGTCTTGAAACTGTCAAAACGTGTGATAACGTGTGAAACGTGTAATATATGCTGGGATTAAGTTCCATAGTCTAGCACATCTCCACAAGAATGAGTTTTCAATATATGTCCGTATTGCCGCTTAGTAGAATTTTAGAAAGTTAATTAGACTTTAAATCAGAAAAGACCACATCGCAGTATAATAGGTTGCTTAGGATTAGGATTAGATAGTATACCCGCAGAGCTTCTGCGTGCCGCTCCAATGACATCAGCAAAGCTTTTATAACCTCTTGTAGAGAGAACTTGGGAGGCAGAAAGTTTCCCCGACGAGTGGAAGAAGGGAATGATGGAAAGCTCTCTAAAAAGGTAGTCATGGAGTGCGAAAAATTGAGAGGCATTTGCGTTCTTCCTGCAGTTGCAAAGGTAATAGCCAAAGTAGTACTTGAGCGAATTAAGGAACATCTGGAAGATACACTCGATGCCGAACAAGCAGGTCTCCGCACTGGATCCTCCTGTATCGACCACATCAACACCCTGCGGATCATTATTGAACAGTGCGTTGAATTCCGATCACCACTGCACCTGCTAATCATCGATTTTGAGAAGGGTTTGACAGTGTCAACAGACAGTTTAATTGGCTCGCCTTGCGCAGAAGGGGTATACCCGATAAACTTATAGCTATTATTAAAGCAACCTATGATGGCTTTAAATGTCATGTACTGCACAGCGGAAAGCTGTCAGTGCAATTCGAGATCCTAAGTGGGGTACGAAGCTTTATCTAGTGGAAACGGAGGAATTCGTTGGACTCTTACATCTGGAAAGGGAGGCAAATGTTGGAGGTTTGAAGATTAATACTGCCAAAACCAAAATCATTAACCTCGGCACTAACTCAGTAGTGAAAGTAGAGAGTTTCCAATATCTTGGGAGTATTGTCTTGACCGAAGGTGGAACTGAACAGGACATTGTCAACCGAATCGGCAAAGCAAACGCGACACGTGTCATACTCGGAATATAAAAAATGCTATTTTTGACTTAGACACACAATTTCAGTTCTCTAAGTCGTGTGGAAGTTGGTTAAAAAGGACCTCAAAATAATGAAAAAAGGGGTCAAGTCAAGTTAAATAAAAGTTTTTAAAAATATAAATGTTTATTCTGAGTGATTGTGGATGGTAATGCACTTTGAGAAAATTATTGAGCTAAGGAATATAACTGTTTCGACATGGATTTTAAATTAAATTTTTTGTCTTATCTATTAAAAATAACTTCTTCTTGTTGAAAACACACGAGTCTATCATCAGTGGTCTGCAAACGGCGAATGACAGGAGTGACGTTTATGCATTGTGCAGCACATAATTTTTGTTTTGCCAATCTTTCAATAATAATAGTAACAATAAAACCAAGGACAACATTCTTTGGTATCCATTGGAAGGAGGGACGGCTAGTTAAATGTTCATTTACCAAGAATAGATAATAATTATCGTGAATGTTCAATGTACTGCTGGAATGTCCGTGCGTCCGTTTTATGTTGTTGTGTTAATTACTGTTAACTGTAAGGATGGGCATAGTTAATTACTAACTTGAGTTTATTTACATCTATTAAAACCATCTGCCTTAAACCATCTGACGTATAAGAAAAATATATTTATGCGAGTTCTTTCCAAACAACGGCAGTAAGAATTGTGCTTAGATGCTTTTTCCTATTAGGCTTAATAGTTGATGTATTTTTTAAACCAAAAGAACAACCCATAAAAATTAAAATTTTTCGAATCGGGGATACACAATGTGCAGTTTAAATAAAATCGGGAAAATTTAAAAAAAAAAATCTTTGGGAGGACAAAAAGTGTTGTTCATCGGAGATACACATGCGTATAACATTTGAAGAAAATCTTTTGTAAAAATGTATGTGAGCCCCCCGACCCCAGGCCCGAGGTTCCCCAAATATTAATAGAAAGTATTGTCACCGGAAATACACATGTTTGCAAAATTTCAATAAAATCGGGCTTTAGGAAATGGGTTAAAAATTGATCACAAGATCTGACCAGTCAGCCACGGGCACGCGAAGTGAATATAGAGAATTTAAAAAGAAAGCGCACAGAACCAAATGCTTCGAGCAAAGTATAAGCAAACATTGACAAAATATATCCAAGCTTTCTACTAAGCATAGATTACATTTCCAGCACACCAAACATTAGCAGTTGCCGTAGCCATTTTTAACAAAAAAAAAAACAGTTGAACCAACTTGAACAAAGTTTTTATTTAATTAATTGCCTCTCAAATACTTTGCATTGCTTTTGGATATCCATGCTTAGTAGCGTTTTGGCAAATTTCTTACTATCATCAGACGCAGCTGGAGGTCATCCGAGATTTTTCTTAACTATACGACCTAATTATGATAGGTTAAAAAAAAAAGTAATAATTTTTCATTAAGACCTTGTAACAAAGTAGTAGGTCGTTATTGATACTCTCTCTAATTTCCAGCTTCGTATGAAAGTTAATTTACTTTAAGTCTTGTCTAAATGTAAAAAGATACAGCTATTAGCGCGGGGTATAAATGAGCCGGATTCCTGTTGTACACTCAAATATGTTGATGAAATGTAATAAGGGAAATATGTGTGCTTTTAAAGACATCTGACTGAACTTTAATGTTTCGTATTAAATATATATTTTTGTTTCAATCACCCTGTATTGTATACGAAATAACTATATATTTAAATAGGGTTTCGGTAGTAAAAATATGTACCTGCTGCTGCAGCTACAAACTTGACATTAACAGCGAGAGTGATTGCTAGCTAATCCACAATTACCGATCATTTAAAATAAAATATACAACGTTCCTTTGATTAATTACGACACAGCAGTAATGCGTCTGATGCCGGCTTGATGTCGTAATAAAAGTATAGATGGCTATGATGTTTTTTTTCTGTATTTTTTTGTTAAAAGATATTTGCGGCTTATCGATGACAAATTCTAGACAACAGATTGACATGCGATCCATAGCATGTGCTGTCTGCTGTCGGTGGTTGTCGTACGCCGGCGACGCTGGTGATGGACCATGCGAAGATGCGGTTGCGTATAGTTTCAACGCATGTCTCCTCCGTAGAACAGAACTGCATGTTTCTTTTCTGTGTTGCATTATTATACACTCGAAGCTACAAACCGTACTGGATAATGGAGGATGTTCTTGTGAAACATAAAATTGCCCGTTTGGATTCTGGACGTTTTCATTACACAGTCCAAACCAACTATAAAAAACAACACAGTTGCCAACAAAGCGCGGAAGAACTCAGCTCGTTCGTCCAATTTAACTTTAGAGATGATAATAATGGTCATGACGAAGACCTGCGCAATTGCCGTCCGTTCTCGTATATTATTTGGAGTCCGACGACTAAGAATGGCGTCTTAGCTTGCACATCCATAAATATATCTAACTATTGAAAGACGCGATGCGATGGTCATCGTCTATAGCTGTGGTAATCAAAGTGTTGTTGGATGGATATCGGTTCCTACTGCATATCGCAACAGGGCATCAGCCATTGCAGTTTTCCATGCACACTTACTATTAATGGTAATTGAATACTCGCTTCTCATTTGTGTGTAGACTTTTGCAGTTACAGACGAGTTACGCTTGCGCATAAATATACGAGTATGCACAGAGGACAGCACAATTGCACAAATTCAATGTCAATTGCCAAGGTGAAGAACAGACGTTGGAAAAGATATCATTTTCCACGAAAGACGACGATATTAATTACATTATATGAGGTTTTATTTGACTGTGGTTGTTATTAGATGGAAATTTTGTACCACGCGAAATGTGATAAGATGTGAGAAGGACGACAAACATTAGTGTTGAGATTGCAGAAGGTCGATGGGGGCGTTTGCCGCAGCAAGTTGGCGCCAGATAATTATACACAATACGTGTTTGATAAAAAGTTCCTATACTGTTAATTATACTTTTAGGAAGAGGTATTAAAGTATAATTTTTAAAAAATATCAGAGTAAAAGTATTAATTATTATCTTATTAACCTTGTGATTAGAACAGGCGAAAAGTTAAGGTGTAACAAATTGCACTCGCACAACCGAAAGCAATAGAGTAGGTATAGTATGATTTTGCAAATTTTTTATTTGTTTTGTTTTGAAATTCTTTAATTTGAATATGAATTCTGTAGCTCTTAACTATAATAGGATTTAATTGTAGCTTTCCTGCAGATTATTATTTAAAACAATAAATCTTAAAATATTATATTATACGCTTTTCAGATGTAATATATAATTTATCAAATTTCTGTAAATTGAGCGGTATCCAAAATTATTATAACGTTTTTTGCTATATTATATAAATAAAGAATTGAATATGAATTTAATATCCACTTGATATACGTGGTTTCTTGCTATTATACAGTGATTTTGTTCGTATCTGTTCAAGAACAAAAAAAGTCGTTGGTCATGTACATATAATAATATTCGGTGCGACAGACCATGGCGGTCCAAACCTTGCACAAATAGAAGGGATCTATAATTTAATGCCGGATCCGAACGGCGAATTGAGAAGCTTTCCGTGGCAAGTTATTACTCTCGGACGTTTGTCAGACTTTCGCGAGAGGTGGGACACCGTGAAAAATACTTTGGGTGTTACTGGGATTCGAACCACGAACCTCCTGCTCTTATCCACTGAGCCATGTACATATACAGGATCTTAAGAGTTACAAGGGCTTGTCCAAATCTAGCTCACTGACCAGCTTAGCACCATTTTTAGACGAGAGGGGGATTTTACGAGTCGGAGGACGTCTAGAAGTCGCATCAATTTCTTTCGATCCAAAACACCCGATATTGATTCCGTATAATGAATCTATAGCCAAATTGCTATTTAAAATGAAGCATGATGAAAACGCTCATAGTGGACCACAGACAATGTTATCCATTTTGAGACAACATTTTGGCCTATCAAAGGAAAGGTCATGCCGCGGCACACAGTGCACAACTGCATTCGATGCACCAGAATCTGACCACAGCTCATGACTCAAGTCATCATCCAGCAGATCGCCTCACACCAAATAGTCCATCAATTTTGGCGGTTTATTGGAGGCAGCAGTAAAAAAAGCCAAGCACCTCTTGATAAAAACCATTTCCACTGCGCCACTTACACACGAAGAATTGGAAACCGTAATCATAGAAATTGAAGCTATATTCGAGACCAATTAAACCTCTCTCATCCGATCCAAATGACATATCGGCATTAACACCAGGACACTTTCTAATTGGTGAACCATTGGTAGCACAAGTCGATAGAGATACCATTCCAGCAAAATTTAATCTGACGTCGCGATGGAAATCGGCTACAGGAATGATAGGTTTTACTTTCCTTTCCAAGTCGTATGTTGTTTCTACCTCCTTTGCGAATGGTCGGGGCAATGCTGACTCATTTCCATGCAGAAAGAATGGTCCATAAGCCACGTACTACATGACATAAACCTAGCCGATGATATTCCTTGAGGTCAGCTGGATTTTTTTTTTTTTTAAGTTCTAGAATTTTTGCAATTCGATTTGCAACAAACGTTTGGAAAGATGATGAATCGCTGACTTCTCCGCATAAGCACGTTCTGTCTGGCCCTTGAAATTGGTGTTGGTTAATTTAAACACACAGTTTCAATTAATTTAAGATGGATTGAGAAAAAAATCAAAATGTAATCCATCCGTGTGGACTCTTTCGCAGAATATGTAAAGTTGAAATTTGTTTTTGTGAGGGCTATGAGAAAACGGACCTTAATGTGCCTTAATCCTTCAAATTCTGAAGGAAACATGCTCCCAAATTCTGCAACTCAATCAATAAATTTTTAAAAAGTTGTAGCAACAAACATGCGTTGATCAAACGTATCCGCTTCTACTAACTTATTACCTGATGTAAAATATAAAAAAAAAAACAACCCATAAAAATAATAAAAATAACAATTTTTATGTAAATTCTCTAATAGGAGATACATATGTGTTTAAAATTTGAAGAAAATCGGGCTAATTTTTAAAAAAATTACATGGGCAACATTCGGGCCTCAGGGCCCGTTAACTGCAAAATTTCACATAAGTTTTGTCCATCAGTGATACACATGTGTATAATATTTGAAGAAAATCGAGCTAATTTTTTTAAAAAATTTACATGTGCACCACTCGGGTCTCAGGGCCCGATCACTCCAAAAAATGTACAAAAACCTTTGTCCATCAGTGATACAAATGTATTTAAAATTTGAAGAAAATCGAGCTAGTTTTTAAATAAATCAACCCATAAAGAAGTTTGAATTAAATCGGGTAAGATTTTAAAAAATTGGAGGCCCCCTTATTCTGATCTCTCCAAAATTTTTACAAAAAGTGTTTCCATCGGAAATACACATGTGTTTAAATTTAAAGAAGATCAGGCTAATTTTTAAATTCGTATATGGAACCCCTCGGCCCAGGGACCACTTCCAAACCACATAAATAAAATTTGAAGAAAATCGGGTATATTTTTAAAATTTTAATGAGTGTTGTCCATCGGACAATATATACACATGCGTATAAAATTTTAAGACAATCGGGTAATTTTTTTTACAAAATTTGTATGGGTGAACCCCGATCCCAGGGCCTGATCACTTCTAAATTTTTACTAAAAGTGTTGTCCGTCGAAGATACACTCGCGTATAAAATTTTAAGACAATATGGTACTTTTTTTACAAAATTTTTATGGGCCCAGGGCCTGATCACTTCCAAATTTTTACAAAAAGTTTTTTCCATCGGATATACACATCCGTATAAAATTTGACGAAAATCGAGTACTTTTTTAATAAATTTGTGTGGGTGTCCCCAGACCTCGGGGCCCGATTACTTCCAAATTTGTACAAAAAGTCTTGTCCATCGGAGATACACATGTGTTTAAAATTTAAAGAAAGAAAAAAGAAAAAAGGTTTAATTTTTAAAAATTTCATGTGGACACTCCTCAGCCCTGAGGCCAGAGAGGTCCCAAATTTTAATAGAAAGTGTTGTCTCCGGAAATAAACATGTGTGCAAAATTTCAATAAAATCGGACTTTGGGAAGCGGGTTAAAAATTTATCGCAAGATTCCACGACAAACCGACCGAAAGACGTGCCGTGCCACGGGCAAGCGAAGTTAAAATAAGAATTTAAAAATCAACCTATTATTCGAACAACCAAAATTTTTAGAATACATTATTTTCTAATCGTTGCAAATAGCCGAGTCTCACTTAAACACGTGTATCAAACTTCCAATCAAATTTCTTTAATTTTATTGCTGTACGAGTATTTCACAACTTCTTTCCCTATTTTTCTATCTTCTTTAATATTTCTGTATGATCGTTTAAAACGTTTATTACCACTGCGATTATTCCAAACTAGTGAGCAAACACACAACTACCAAAGCTTATAATATAGAATGCAGACGCAAATAGAAAAGCTGCAGAGACAAGCATTTCCCCCAACATAATCCGGTATTTGGATTTCAGAATTTGTTCATTAAATCCTTTCTTTCTAGAGCAAAAAGAGATTTAACAAATTGATAGCAGTATTTTTACCGCTACTTTTAAGTGTATTTATACTTCCGAAGTTCACTGTTCTTTATTGCAATTAATTTTGTATAGTAGCTTTAGTGATGTGGCTTTAATTGTAGCTACACTTTGTGGTCGGATAGTAAAAAAGAACTGCAAAAACCAGACGACTAATCAATTCCGCTTTCATGAAGATAAAAGTTAGATGAAAAATCCACGTTCTTAATTTAACGAATCAAAAAATCGCTTTTTGTCGGTTGGCATAGTAAAAGCTTCATGTGAACGCATTTTAAAACTTTATTGTGCAATTAACTTTTACTGGAAATTTCCTCTTTTATAATTCTCAATATTAACTTCGCGTGGCTGGCGTGGCTGTTGATCTGTTTGTTTGTTTGTCTGTCTGTTTGACTCTCTGTTTGTCTGTTTGTTTGTCTGTCGTGAAATCTTGCGATCAATTTATAGCCCACATGTATACACTTTTTATTAAATTTGGGGCCCCTCGGGCCACGGGGTCGGGGATGTATCATACAAAGATTATACAAACTTTAGCTAATTTTCTTCAAATTTTATACGCATCTGTATCTCCGATGGACAACACTTTTTGTAAAAATTTGGAAGTGATCGGACAAATTTTATAAAAAAATGTACCCGATTTTCTTCAAACTTTAAACGCATGTGTATCTCCGATGGACAACACAACACAATTTGGGGCACCCATACAAATTTTTTAAAGAAAGTATCCGATTTTCTTCAAATTCAACACTTTTCGTAAAAATTTGGAAGTGATCGGGCCCCGGTGTCGGGGGGCACCCATACAAATTTTATAAAAAAAAGTACCCGATTTTCTTATACACATGTTATCTCCGATTAACGCTTTATGTAAAAATTTGGAAGTGATCGAGCCCTGTGGTCGGGGGCTCCTATACAAATTTTAAAAAAAAATATACCCAATTTTCTTCAAATTTTATTGTCATGTGCCTTTGAACTGTTATGGGTTTCTTTTTTAATTATCTATATTTACTTTGCGTACATGTGGATCTGTTTGTTTGTCTGTCTGTCTGTCGTGAAATCTTGCGATCAATTGATAACCTACTTTGCAATGCCTGATTTTATTGAAACTTTGCACACATGTGTATTTCCGGTGACAACACTTTCTATTAAAATTTGGAGCCCCTCGGGTCTCAGGTGTCCACATATTTTTTTTTTTAATTAATTCGATTTTCTTTATATTCTATACACACGTGTTTAATCCAATGGACAACACTTTTTGTAAAAGTTAAAAGTTTAGTCCTAACACCAAAACAAGGCGATTTCAATGTACCTAACTCTGGTTGTCTTCGCCATTCATATAACACCCAAAGGAAGGTTTGTTCAGATATGGACTGACATAAAGAATCTTACATAGCTTGTAAATGAGCCCAAAAAAATTCCTGACATTGCAAATCATTCCTCCAACACCCTTATCTCTTATCCCGACAAATACAGCATTAGTGTATTATACCCTCTAGGATCATTGAGTATAGTATCAGCTAATTTCTCTTTGTAAAACCACTCAGTCAGTGAAAAAACTCATAAAAGAACAGTATGACAACACGGGAAAGCCATTTAGGACAGCCTTAACTACTTGTTTGGGAGTCTTAACTGGCCGCTATTATTTTGTAATGAAAACGTGAATGATACAATCATAAACATAATTTTTATTGGTATGAAATACTTTATCTCTTCCTATAATAAATCTGTCAAACGAAAGGATGATGAATAAGAATGGAGCAAAGAGGCCTCCCGGTTTAGATAACTCTCTTTCGGTTTTATAAAGCAACCAAATGAGGAAAATGGAATAAAATATCTTGAAACTCACCGAATTCTAAGTGACCGACAGTACGGATTTCGTGGTCAATATTCTACTAGTGGTTTATTGGCACATCGTACCGAACAGTGGGGAACCAGTCTATTTATCAATTTGGTGAAAGCAAAGTTGTTGCACTTGATAATTCCAAGGCATTTGACAAAGTTTCGCATAAAGCTCTTTTGTCAAAAATGCGTGCTTATGGAGTCGATAAAAAACTGCCTCAATGGATTATAACTACCTTTCCAGAGCCGCTCAGTCGCAAAGCTCTGCACAAGACACCAAAATGTTTCATCACTGGCCTATTTTATCATTATCATCATCATGCTAATTTTATACACATATTTTTTTGTTCTAATATCGGGTGTTTCAACAGGTGCGCTTCAACTTTTCTCCGATAGGGACGGCGAACGACGCCATATTTTTTATTGTTCTTTTGTCATTTGGAAACTTCATTAGTATACATTTCATCATGGAACGCTACACATGTGAACAGCGATTGCAAATCGTGCAAATTTTTAATCAAAATAATCGTTCTGTTGCCGCTACTTTAAGAGCATTACGGCCATTTCAAAATCATCTTCAGCGATGAGGCTCACTTTTGGCTAGAAGGATTTGTCAACAAGCAAAATATGCGTTACTGGGCAGAAAGCAACCCACACGTGATTCATGAGGCACCGTTGCATCCCGAAAAAGTCACTGTTTGGTGCGGATTACAGGCCGGCGGCGTCATTGGGCCATATTTTTTCATCGACGATAACGATCGCCACGTTACTGTTAATGGAAATCGGTACTTCGTAAAACGTGCACGCGGTGGTCATGCAAAAGAAATCGAGTTTCATACTTAAATGTATCATATGTATATGTTCAAATTCGTTAATAAAAAAAAAAGTTAGTTCAAAAGTCGAACAGTTTGTGTTTTATTCAAAAGTTGAAGTGCTCTTATTGAAAAACCCTATACATATCTTTATTTATTAAAAACGCTAATTGATTATATCTTAATCAATTGTTACTCATATCGCTGGACCAAGAAAGACCTATAGATATGAATACGTCTCTCTTGGTACAGCGATATGAGCAGTAATTAATTAAGATATACACCCATGTTGCACAGAGAATTACCAGGGAATAGATATGAATTCCCTGGTAATTCCTGTGCAACATTGGGATGGAGATTTAAACCAGAGACTTCAGCTATTTTTCCTATCAGGTTCTCTTATCAGTGCGCGACGGACCACACTTTTAAGCAATACAAAAAAAACCAAACCAAATTTGTCCTTATAATGCACATAATTAATAAGAACGTTTATTAAGTATTGCAACTTGAATCACTTTCTTCGTTAACTGTCGACATGACGGCGATAGCAAAAACTTTTGCAATTCTTCGACAGCTCGACAAGTGACACTAGTTCTCCGCTAAGACCCATTGATTGCACGCTAAGGCAAGGCACAATGCAACTACGCTTTTCCACTTTTTGTTAGCGGATTCCAGGAGCTCACCTCATACTCATACTCTATCTATTTGTTTACACTTAAGGTAGTGGAAAATATATATTATATATATTATGTATGTGCGAATCTTTTAGCACCTCTATTTTCTCTGACTATATTTTCTTGATGTAACAATTACTTATAACTCGGTTAGATTCTTTGTTCAGACATACGGAATTGCACCTAGCATCGTACATGAGTTCTTATAGTCAAAAGGGATAAGGTGTGTCGTCTATACGACAAACGAGCTGGCCTATTAGATGTCTTCGCGCTGGCCGTGTTCTTTTGTGGTAACACTGGTTGTGGTCACAAAGCAAAGACGTGGAAAAATTATATATCATCAGTTATTGTAACAGACGTGAACTGCTGACGTCCGTGGTCGTTCTTTATGTAACAAAAAATATATGGAATGGCTATATTTATGCTTTTTCGAAACTTTCCTGGAAGACATAAGCAAAAGGAGTACGATTTCTGTATAATAAAACACTTTCTTGTACTTTGATTATGTACCTATAGTCCTTAAAAGAAAGAAACATTTTAGAGCTATAATATAATTCGCTATGTATACGAATTGCTAAAAGTACAAAATTTAGAGCAAATAATTTAGTTTGGACATTATGTGCCATAAAAGGGAGGCGTTGTTTTCTATGTGGTATGTTTGGAAAGTCTACAGCTCTGCACTATGAAGGTACGTAAAATCTTCTTACAACTTTTGTAATACCCTTACTATACTTTTTTCTTGCAATACAATTTTACGACATTCTTAGGCATCATAGGCATCTTAATGAAACAATAATCAAATTAACATTATTGAGTTTTGGTGAAAATTTAAATCTCTTTTTTGTGTAATTATAAGCGATCATAGGTTCAGGTTTTCGTTACACATTTTTACAACTCATCGAAAAATAGTATAAGAGTAATAACAAAAAAACTACTGTGAAAAACGATAATGATGGAACGTTATCGTATGACGCATCATTAGAAAAGTTATCAGCTTCTATATTCACGTTCCCAAAGTAATGTCCCTCACGAAGAATCAGTATATAAATCAAATAAAATTGACGTCAAGAATGCACCCATAGTGTGATGTGTGCGTGAAAAGAGTTATTAAGGTTGATGAAACGCGCTTCAACGACATTTAATAATGTAGGCACATAATACTTCATATGTTACTTGTTGGTTGGTTCACATTGAATAAATGTGGTTGTCTGCTTGCATAGGGTGATAATTAAGAAAGGGAGGAGATATGTTTAAGTTTCTATTCTATGGAAACCTTAATAAATTAGACGCTTCGAGGTTTGTTGAAATTCTTCACATTACTATGAGTTTAACTTACCTTAAATGCAAATTTTATTACGCCTTGTTGTTACCCGGGAAGGATGTCGCCATATAGGTAGTAAAAGCTTTGCTCGATATGAGGACATGTCGTGCTGTGGTAATCACTGAAATAAAAAAAAAAATAGCATTTTAATTTAATTAATTATAACAAGAATAAAATTTTGTAATTGAGATTTGCGAAAGGTGTAGTTATGGTCTGTGCCTGACACCAATTTTTTGTATCACTAGATTACTCCAAGGTTCAAGGTTGCAAGGATTGGTTCCCCGATAAGGGGAACAACGGTTATTTTCATGGTGTGATGAGCCATAGCCTTATGGAAAAAAAGTTGTCAAAGAACCAATCCAACCATTTTGATGGAGGAAAAAACTAATTTTTTTAACTCTGCATGGGGTAACCAGGATCCTGGATTCCACTGGTTCGCCAGCGGCCTGGGCATCGGATATGTAGGGGAAAACCCCATCGATGGCTGAGGTTGGCTGAGGCTGGCCAAGGTTTCAGAGGCAGCGAGCTAGTTGCAATGGGTGAGGATTCACTTATTAGTAAGTCATCATCGGAGGGCAACATGTTGACTGAGTCAATGGGTTGTCTTCTCTTGGAGAATGCCACATGTTAAAACTCGAAGGTCATCCAAACAAACATAAACACATCCACTGCAACATCTTTTGCAAGGAGAGCTAATGAGTTTAAATCCCTCTTCCGCTTCCTCTCTCTTCTTAAGGGAGCAAAGGTGGTTGTCGAGTAACTTGTACTATCACTGATTTGGTTAATTAGGTTTCAACTGGTCTGAGAGGCAGAACAGGAAAGCGAAAGGCAGCAACTACCTCCAATCCAAAACAAGTGTCCAAGAGCGTCTCGTCACCAAGAACGAGTAATGCTGTAACTCGAAAATGTCTGAGGTACGGGAGAGAATCGGTAAAGTGGATGAGACAACACTGGGCATGGGTCGAAAATGCGATGGGGAAACAAGGATAGGCGTGAAATATTGGCTGAAATGAATATGGATGCCGATCTATCACAGACCTCTAATTCAATTCCCACGCTCATCAAGGATAGTGGCGGGGATAAAGGGGAAAAAATATAATATTGTCTATAATTTTTGCTCAGATTAACTTGCAGCATAGCAAATCGGCTTCTGCTCTGCTATGCAGTAGTCATGCGAAGTTGCAAACATCACCTCAAATAATATTTCTGCAAGAGACATGGGTATATCGTGAACGTATCTGTGGCTTAGACAATATTAAATGGCGCCTTTTCTTTTTATCATGAAGGCAGTAATCGTCCTCGGACCTGTTTGAAAATTCCAATTTACTGCGACAGTTCTGTTCTCAAGATCTTGTCGCAGTTAAAATATTTTATCAGATATGTGGGAGATAGGCAGAAACCATTGTGGCATCTGCTTATCTCCCATATGACTCCATTAGCCCCCCTCCATTAAGGGAACTGATGGAGCTGGTTAGATACTCTGCAAAGGAACGTCTGCCTGGGAATAACGGGCGCAATGCGCTCTACATCGGCAGATGCTCTCAATATACTGCAAAATCTGACACCTCTGGATATAGTTACTCAGAAGCCTTAAAAGCTATTTGTCGACTTCGCAAGCATAAGGTCTGGCATTATGAGCATAAGAGTGGGCATTCCAAAAGGTTTCCGAACAAATTCCTACACTTCTGATGCCTGTGGACAGTACTATACCATTTCTTATGTTCAAAAGAGGATATAAAGTTCAATACCCTACCAGGGAAAGTTGGAAAAATTCAACTGAGATCCTAAGGGAATTCGAACCCATATTCTACACTGATGGTTCTCTTACCGATGAAGGAACTGATGCAGGATGGTTCTTAGATGAGAATTCTAAGGAAGCATTCGCACTTGGAAAATGGTCAACTGTTTTTCAAACAGAAATATTTGCTATTTTACAAGTTGCCAACTGGGCTTTCTGTAAAAAGATACAAGGACGAAACTTTGCAATATGTAGTGACAGCCAAGTTGCTCTACTAGCACTGGATCACCTTGTGTCAATTCGAAGATTGTTCTAGAATGTAGGAGAAAACTGAACTCTATTTCAAGATGGAATTCCGTCACTCTTATCTGGGTTCCTGGACATACAGGAGTAAAAGGAAATGAATTTGCTGATGCACTCGCAAAAAATGGTTCTTCCGATAATCCTACTGGTCCAGAACCAATGTTAGGCTTGAGTCAGGCAAGTTTAATTATTGGTATTCGAAGATTTATGGAAGCCGAACAGGCACAACGTTGGAACTCCATAAACACATGTAGAGCTACCAACAAAAACACCGCTAAAATCATTTTGAGAACATCCAGAAAGAACTATCGGAGCATGGTCGATTTATTTACAGGACATAACCCGACTGGAAGTCATATGTTCAAGTTGGGACTTATATTGGATCCAATATGTAAGTCTTGCCTGGAGGAAGAAGTAACAACTACTCATTTCATTTGTAGCTGTCCTGCTTTCTCCAGGCTACTGATGAACGTCTTCGGGAGGGATATAATGACGATCGAAGAAATTCGGTCGTTGAAACCAGATCAAGTCCTTCGCTATCTTTAAGTAACGAAGAGATTTGTGTAGTGAACTTACTGGGAACGAGTACAGTGGACCGACGGTCTGAGTGCTCTGGTGTGGTTTTTCTCAGATTATCACACAAACCCACTAAAACTATATACTCGTATATAGTGCCAGCATTATAAACTGATAATCTGTTTGCAAATGCAAGTATATCCTTAAAATAAATAAAATGTCGTTCGGAATTCAAACCCTGTAATTTCTTATAGTGTTTTGCGTTTAAAACTGATGTTACCATACATAAACCCAGCTCTGGTTGGGATTATGCAGTGTCATACGCTCACAGATATTAAGATTCAATTTCTGACGCAGATACATATTATAATATTGAACGGTAACACTCAGATTGTAACAGTTCGTTATTTGCTGCTACAAGTAAGGTACCAAATTCGTGGGTTGAATTTTGACCGATACTGTTTGAAGAAAATTGTTCACAAAAAGTGTTGTCATTGGAGATACACATCTGTACAAAATTTTAATAAAATCGGGTAATTTTTTTAAAAAATGGATATGGGTGGTCCGATCCTGGCCCGATCCCGAACCGATTGCTACCAAATTTTAACAGAAAGTGTTGTCATCGGAAATACACGTGTGTGCAAAGTTTAGTGCGTTAAAAATGTATCACAAGATTCCACCAGCCAGCCAGCCACCGACAAACAGGCAGACAGAGAGACAGACACATGCCGACGCAAAGTTAATATGGAGAATTTAAAAATCATGCAGGCATATAGCAGTAACAGCTTCCAGCGACGAAATTCTATCAAATGGCACGCAGCTAACCAATCTCCTTATTTGCCGACTGCAGCATCCGTTTCTTATATTTTTTGAGTTCTCTGCTAAGAAGGTAGTAGTTTAAGCTGATTTCTTGCTACCACACTTGGTTTATCAGCTAAACACTGACGACATCTCTTTCATTACCTCTGTCGACGTCACTGATTCCGCCTCTGACGAATTTATCTGCTCTAAGGTAGTCATTCTGGGACGAATACGTTTACTTGGAAAATGAACACATTCATTTTTACACAGACGGGTCAAAAACTGGCGGCAGTGTTTTCTCAAAAAAGCTAAATCTTAGCCTCTCTTTCCGTCTTCCTAATCATTGAAGTGTTTTCCAGGTAGAAATTATGGCGATCAGTGAAGCCTTGTCTAGGCTGAAGAGAAACGTCATATCCGCTAAGGCTAAGGATATCAGTATACTCTCGGATAGCCAAGCTGCACTGAAATCCCTGGAATCAGTCTCTACAAATTCAATTCTAGCCCTTAACTGCCGATTATCTCTCGTGGAGATGGCAGACCAGTTCAATATCCACCTGTGTTGGGTGCCGGGGCACGGAGATATTCAGAGTACCTGTATGGCTGACGAACTCGCCAAGCAAGGACCTACACTTCCCTTCTTACCAGAATATTGATCCATATCATATACCAATCGCTACATGCAAACTCTTGTTAAAGCGACATGCAAATGTAAAAACTAACTGTAGGTGGTCAAACGGTACCACTTGCAAGCTGGATCCGAAACGCTCCAAGTGTTTGATCTCTCAAAAAAGACCGCACTTAGGTGCTATTGTAAGTGTCCTCACTGGACACTGTCTCATAGGCAGGCATGCAGAAACACTTGGAGTCTTCTCGAATGACTTTTGCTGGATGCGCAGGAGAAGGAGACCATCTTCCATATTCTTTGTACTTCTCCAGCCCTCTCCCAAAAACGTAAACTCCATATGGGTGCTTTCATCTACAACTACACTAATGATCTCATCAACATTGACACTGGTAGTCTCCTACGCTTCATATTAAACTCTACTTGGTTCATCGAGTAGGTGGAGGGAATTTTTACTGATCCGTGTGGTATCACAATGGGCCATTACTGGTGTTATTGTGCCGGTTTTACTGACAGCCACCTTATCCTAACCTAACCTAAGGTAGTAGTTCAAAATGGATTGATCATGGTACTTAGCTTCTTTTCTCAGCCTGTGGCGCTGCCTAGAAGATAGAGTTGGATTGATTACGCTGATAGGCTTTTCATCAAAGCTATACGCCTGCCTTACTATCTCTATAAGATACACGTAAAACGATGCAGTTTAAGCTGGATTCTTCCAATTGAGACGACTAATTTTGTACAAGTGTCGCTGACAACGAATCAATTCATCGCTGCCAACTGAGCAGGTTATTCGGATCGGATCGAACGGATCGAATCATCGCTGTCAATGGATCAATAAATCACTGTCAACTGCTCAAGTCTTCGCTGCTATGGAGACCTATCAAAAACGAATCTTTCTTGTAACGGTCCTGTAAAAAATGGCACCACCTGAAATTTTACACGGGCTGGAAAAACCTTCGTTGCAACATTCATTCTTCATCCAATCCATGTTTATCAAATCGCTGTCGAGATGAAGGGTTGTTTGAATATAAATCAGCATCAGTTACATCAAAAGTGCTCTAATTTCCTGTTGTACGCGATCTTCTAGGTTTAGATACACAATTTGTATGTTTGCTTGTTCAAGTATTTTTTCACAGGTGTATCAATAACGAAAAATCTCCATAAAGCATGCAGATATCTCTGTTGAAGTCCGTAGTTTCCATTTGATAAATATTTATTTGTTTGCTTATCTTTAATTTATTTGGCGCACCCAAAGCAAGTCCTTTAAAAAGCCTACCATGTCACATCATCTATATGCATCAGAGATTGCAGCACACTCTTGCCAACAATTGCTATTATTTCCGCCATCAGTAGAGCAGAAAAGCAAGTGGAAGGGAATCAAGACGAGGTTGTTATGGGGAACAATTTTCGATTCTCGAACAAAACTACAAAAACACCTGGTGGATGGTAAAATGTTAAAAGAATAACAATTGGAGGAGGATACAAAAAAAATTCAGTTTACATATACACACATGTACATAGGAGTAACTACTTGCTTAGATATGCGTGTATTTGAAGACCTAGTTGCATAGCACTCAGTCACCCACCCACTCATCCAAGGTGGCCAAGTTCCACAAACAAACAGTCGAGCACGTTTAGTCGTGGAGTCAGTTGCAGCACGTCGCTTTGGTACTCGTATATACATACTCGTTAAATAAACGAAGAAAGTTGGCACTCGCTTGTCGCAATTTTAAACCACTAGGCAGACGAAAGACAAAGAGTTGAATTTGGAACCTGCAAAATGAGTTGCCCGCTGCTGTCAAGGATACCGGAACGGAACTATAGTAGTTTTTCTTTATATGTTGATACATGGGCTTGGCTGTTCTTGATACCTGGTTTTTGTGCCCCTGTGCAGTTATACTTTGAGACAAATAAAAAAAAAGTGTGGTAGTTGTTTCGAATGCTACGAGAGGGCAAGAAAAGCAACTCACTTCAATTTGTTTTACAAGTACATGGCTTGATGGCTGGCTGGTCGGGGTGGGGTGCACTTTGTTTAAGCTCAAGCAAACTTGAAACTTTGAATACTTGAAAACACTTTTGTTTTTTAATATAGAATAAACCCAAAAGGCAAGGAGGGAAAAACTTGACAAGTGCATTATTAAGTTTTTGTGAATCAAAAAAAAGGTTGAAGAAATGAAACAATATAATCTTAATTTAAGCAAAAGTTTAATATTTTACTTGGTAAAGAGGAAAAGAACAGTGTTGTACACTGCGAAAAATAAATGATTTATGTATGTTTAGTCTTATATTTTTATGTTAAAAATGTTTAATGTATACATATAGTTATATAGATGTGACTTAAATTGCGGGAGTGTGGCTATTGCGCAATGTGTGGAACTGCACTGAATTCAAATTTTAATGCGAAATGCGTACGTCTGTGTGCATTACTTTGGATGTGGAATATTTCGGGACGTGCTAAGCCTGTTGCGTGCAAAAGCCTTTGTAATAAAAAAATACAAAAGTCAGCTGTACTTGTGAGATGTGGAATACTGTAGCAAAAATCAAAACCTTCTCTATAGAAAGCCCAACTGTCCGCAAAAAAATTAAAAATTTTCATACAAATTCTCTAAAAGGAGATAAGGAGAAAGGAGATTTGTACCGGGTTTAATTGGAAAAAATTAATATTAGAGCCCCTTTACTTCAAAATTTTTCCAAAAGCTCTTGTCACCGAAGATACACATGTGTAAAAAACATTGTATGGGAGACCCCGACCTTGGGGCACGATCATTTCCAAATTTCAATAGGAAGTGTTGTCATCGGAGTTACTCATATGTGGAAAATTTGAAGAAAATCGGGTTAATTTAAAAAAAAAATGTACATGGGCCTCAGGGCCCTCAACCCGGTCACTCCAAAAATTTTACAAAAAGTTTTGTCCATCGGAGATACACATGTGTTTAAAATTTGAAGAAAATCTTCTATATTTTTTACAAAGTTTGTATGGGTGCTCCAGGACCCCGGGGCCCTTTCACTTCCAAATTTTTACAAAAAGATGTTGTCCATTGGAGATACACATGCGTAAAGCAAATAGCGCTACTCACAGTGCCCTACGCACGCAGAATACAGAACACAGTCATCATAGGATGACATCTTCTTATGCCGCTGTATGGGAAAAACAAATTTGTATTGAAGCCACCCGACCCCGCGGCCAGAACACTCTTAAATTTTAATAGAAAGTATTGTAACTGGAAATATACATGTGTGCAAATAAAATCGGGCTTTGGGAAGAAAGAAATTTATCACAAGATCTGACCAGCCAGCCAGTCCGCCAGCCGCGGAGCACGCGGAGATAATATAGAGAATTTAAATAACATGATCGGTGGGGTGGTTGAGTAAAATCCTTAAATCTAAGACGACAGCTTGCAGCCAATAACAGTCGCCCCTTCTTTAGTTATGTGCTTCATTCCGATTGCCTCTTGCTAAATGTTGCAGATTGCTGCAAAATGTATGGATGTAGAAAATGAAGAGGAAAGCTTATTGATTGGAATAAGAAAATGGGTTGCATACGAAAAAATCCAAGAAAAACGTACCAAGAAGCGCCTGTGGCAGGACGGCGTGAAAATAAAAGTTTTCGCTTTATTAGTTTCGTCGGTTCGGTTCGGTCGTCCCAATGTGTAGCGTCGCGTGCGCCGGCTGGCACCGGCCAATAGAGTGAAGTGTGTTGGGTGGGGTACCAAGTAGCAGCAGCACATCAGAAAAATGAATCTAGGGGATGAGGTCAATGACGATTGATTTTGTGGATCACATTTTGGGTCAGACGAATGCAGTAGAAAGCAAAGCCGTAAGGAAAGACAGCTATAGTGTGTGTGTGTGCTTGTGTGTTAGAGAGAGAGAGAGAGAGAGATGATAATAGTGGTTGTTTAAAATTTGAGGTGACTTTTTTGTCACCACCTAACTAACAACAGTGACCACTTCGTATTTTGTGTTGCACCCTCGTTCAAGTATCAATATATTGAGTAGATCCATTTGTTTAACGCACCAGTTATATCCGTTTAATGAATAAATTGTTGTGTGTGCTTTTCACTTTAAATACGTCATTTAAAAGAAATAAAATATCTTTCGGTCCATCGCACCACTTGCACCAATTTCATCGGTTTTTCCACAAAAGACTGCTAATAAAATTTTGCAAATTTGTCTACTTAGAGTGTACATTTAAAAAATGTGTTCTGCTGCTCTTGATAGCTGGATGTAAAGCAATTATCAGGAATGTCTATTCTATACTATTTGTGGTAAATGTTTAATGCCATTGATCGTGAGTCTGACTATCACGACCGACTCACATTGAAAGCATCTATATAATCCTGTGCAGTCTGTACGTACATTAAATATTGGATCAATTTTTAATATACATCATTATTTGTATAAACATTAAAAAAATGCATATACGAGGGCAGATTGATGGCCTTGGCAAAAAACAAATATTTTTTGGACAAACAAAATTTTTCAATTTCAGCTTGATACACGATAGAGGATGAGGCAATGTATTCGCAACTGAATTCATGAAGTTTTACCGTCACTTTTATGGAAGAAAAATATTTTTTATATGCAAAACGTGGTCTTTTTTTCTTTAAACTTTCGTTGGTCCAATAACAAGGAATAATATTCGCCAGTTATGGTTCATTGACAGTGATGGATCAATGAAATTATGATTGCCGCAGGAATTCTTTTAAATGACTTTGTAAAAAAAAACAACCAATGAAGATAACATTTTTTTCATGTAAATTCTGTAATAACATAGAGACAGAATGTTTTGACAACTTGTTGTTCAATGCGTCAAACGACATTTACACCATAAACGCTGAAAAATAACAACAAATGCGAAGCAAAAGAAATAATTCAAAATAAGCGCCTAAAAGTATATTGAATTCCACTATAAACGTTGAAAAATAAAAACACATGCGAAGCACAGCGTGCTTGCTATGCTGATATGCTCGTTTTATGGTTAAAATCCACCACCAAATCGTGCTGCACGCAGAGCACATAGTCATTATAATATGGCGTGATCTAATGGCACTGTATGGCACATTTTTAAAAAATTTGAATTTGAAAAATTTGAGTCGCAGTATCAGCCAATTGGGCTAGGGTTATTGAGTTAAAAAAAAGAATAACAAATGTTAACAAATCACACTAGTGATAACTTTCTATGCACACAAAAACACTTATTACAAAAACCCTTGTACTTCACTACTATTTTCTTATGTGGTAAAAGAGATAGAGCTCTCTTTACAAGAACTTTTCGACTGCTGTGTTTGAATTCCAATTCAATTCAATTCCAAAAAAAACTACGCGAAGGTTCCAACCTTTTCTACGGTTTTTCAATTCGAAAAGCCTAGAGTGCGCTAGATCACTCTATACCAGTCCCAAGTCCATGGCTCAAAGTCCAAAGTACAACTATGTACACACTTTGGCAGCACCAGTACATAATGGTAAAAGTATTACATAAGGAGCGAGGAAAGTTTATTTTATCGTGCAGAGTCAGAAGCTTGAAGCTCAAGGCGGTAGCTGAGCACGATACGCACTTTTCTGCGATGTACGCTATTTTTCATACGACCAAAACAGGTTTTCTACTAAACCGGTTATGCGCAATGCAAAATTACTCTGGGAATGTGTGTTTGCTGTGTCTACAGTAAATAACAAAAGTATTTTCTATGCTAACACACTAGTGTGGATAATGCCTACTTTTGAGGATAGGTTATAGCGTACGAAACGGTAACTTACGTCTATGTTCGTGTGAAAAACGTATAATGGTATAATCTTTCAACCATGCTACTTAATGCCTAAAAGTATGCCATTTCTTAATTCTAATACAGTGCCTATTTTTGGACGAGTATGTACAGTTCGATTTTTATGCTATTAGTCGGAGAACGCCTTGTTCTATTTATCCCCCATGGCGCATCTTATTACTAAGTACTTTTCGTAACAATATATTTTCCTTATGATTTATTACCATATCGCTTATAATTCCACCATCAAAATAATAATTCATTTGAGTTTCGTTCATGTATAAATTAGCTTTGACCTCAATAACGCCGAATAACACGATATCGGCAGGACTCGAAAGGTGTTGGTTATGCTTTATGAGTTTTGTTAATTAATGGAAAAACATAAATTTACAAACGAAGGTCATATAAAGAAAACCACTTAGAGACAAAATGAGGCCAGTGATCTTCCACTTTGCCCATTAGCGCAAAGGTAGAACAGAGCTATTTAAACATTAAACACGGTCTGGTTATCGACGCTTATATTTACTATTTTAGCCTCTTTCATCATTCATCACTGCTCAAGAAATTGAAAATTACGCATTTGACCGGATATAAAAAAGCAAAGTCGTGTAGTTTATTCCTTTTGAGAACTGCGGGTTAAATTCCACTCTGGAATCATTATTTGTATTGGAAATATTTTCGTTTTACATAAACTGTTAAGATTTTAATAGATTAAGGAATCTATCATGATAAAACGTTTTTTATGTCCGCTTTTACTGACCCACTAACAACTAATACCACTTTCACGAGCACAACACAACAATTTGCTTATGAAATCAAAAAACCGTGCCAGACGCTAGACATTGTCATCGAATCACACCGTAGACAAAAACATCGAGCTTTAAGAGTAAAGCACTGAAAGAAATATATATTTCAACGTTCATTGAGGAAGTTTTCCCTAGCCAGTAACCACGTAGTTTAATAGTCGGCAAAAAAAACTACCACTAAAAAGGCTAAACCGCAATATTATCTCAAAATCTAAACGTTCGACTTCGAGAGAAACTTTTGTTCGCTGCGCTAAAAACACAACGAATAACTAGCAACCCCGACCCGAAATTGCATTCACCACGGCATTTAGCCACCAACAACAACAACCGAATAGCCCGAGCGAACGAACAATCAGGCAGGCAGGCAAACGACCTAGATTGGTTTAGTGCAACTGCACCAATTTTATCCATGTGGCAAGCAGCCGTCTATGCGGCCTACCTACTCTCGGGCGTTATACACCCGGACACGGATGTGCAGACACTGCGCCATGACACAGCACCGACGACATCACGTACATGACCCCACCGCGCTACCACAACGTCCAAGGACAGGCAGCCGAGCGACACTCATAAGAAAATGCCATCGTATGCACTCTTCATCTTTCGTGCAACCAATTCATTATTCTTGATCCTTTTTGGTGTCCGTGTGGCTCAGCTGGGCTGGGTTGGCTTCGGCCGCAAATGCCGCTAGTGCAACTGTGTCATTGATAAGGAAGGAAGGTGTATCCGCAGTCAACTTGAATAGAATAGGATCTTTAATAGTCTAGGAGGGTGTATCTGATATAATTATTGTAGTTTAGGAAGCATTTGTTACAATAGCCACCCACATGTCTACACGAATAGTTAATTATATACTTTATTTATCAGATGTCTTTTTATTCTGTGGTTTTTTTCTGTCTTCTCTTCTTGTATTAGTCCGTCCTATCGAGAGACGTACGAATTTCATTGCAAACAGGAAGAGAAATAAGTTTTTGCTAAGGATAAGGTAAGGTCATCGTGTAAGGATATGCCAATATTGACTTGTCAGGACAAACTCGACTTGCAAAAGAGACTTGTCATATATGAAATTACTATTCGAACATTATGAGTAGGTCTTGAGGTTATGGCTACGTACAATGCGAACAGAGCCTCCACTAAGGGCTTTCACAAATTTACAAACTTGACAAAAGTTTTGACAAAGAGTAAGGGATTTTAAAGAGACTTTCAAGGAAAACCTAAATTTTAGCTATCTTAAGCAAAATATAAGCAAATTGATTTTAGGATTTTATAATGGAATTTCTTTGTTATATAACACAACATAACTGCCTTTGTTGTTTAAAATAAAATGCAAGAAATTAACATACGTGTACATGTGCCTCTGTCAAAATTTGAGTTTCTATGTTTGTCCATCAAAGACGCATACAAATTTTAATTAGAGCCGCCATTTGGTATTTCCTGATCGATCCAAATAAAATGATTAATTTAGAGGATAGCACAAACCTGTTTGGTTTTTCATTACATTAAAGCGTTTTTTTTTAATTTAGCCAGTTTTAAAATTTTTTATACGTTGTAATATATTTGCTAAGTATGCAAAAATATAACAATATCGTGAGTTGCCGATTTGTATGGGAAGAGTAAGTTTCAAAAAAAAAAAAGGAGCGACAGAGAAAGAAAAGAAAAACAACTCATAAAATTATTCATGTATATTCTCTTATAAGCATAACATGACCTCAAAAGTATACTGAATTCACATGAAACACAAGTGAAACAATGCGTACTTTTGGGGTTAAAAAAAGACAACCACGAAATCGTAAAGCAACGTCATTATAGTATTAGTGTGGCGATAACTGACGTCGCCAAATGGCAAATGGTCCTGGCCTCCTGCAAAAAGTCTCTACATCGGTCCCGGTTTTGAGCCGATGTTATCCAGTTTTGCATCCCTAAACTCTGGGCGTCCTGTTCTACGCCATCCTTCCAGCGTAGGCTTGGCCGGGCTCGCTGTCCTGTTCCACAAATCCTACCACAAGGACTTTCCGACCAGGACTTTCTTCGCTCATGCGAGCTAGGTGTCCTGCCCACCGGAGCATACCGAGCTTATTTCTCTTCACGATGTCGATATCGCTGTAACGCTCGTAGATCTCATCATCATTATAGAGTCTCCGGAATCGTCCTTCCTCACATACGGGGCCAACAATTATCCGTCTCTCGAACGGTCACAATGCTTTTTGCTAAGCAAAATCCTCGGATCTATATTTAAGCACTGGTATGACCATTGTCTTATACACCAGCAGCTTGGATGTTATGATTAAATTCCCGGATTTTAAGAGTCTTGACAGAGTATAGTAATCTTTGTTGGCTTTAAGCAACCGTGTGCGTATTTCCGGTTCCATGCTGTTATCGGATGTTACAGCTGATGCGAGATAGTTAAGGGATTGCTCTTCTTCAAATTTGCGCTCTACTATTTTAATTAAGTAACCACTGTTAGATCTGCTGCTCGCAGACGTGGCCAACATGTACTTTGTTTTGCTCTCATTTATGTGCAGCCCCAGAGTTCGTGCCGCCCGCACGATCTGGATGAAAGTTTCATGTACAGCTCTTGGGTTTCTACCAACGATGTCAGTGTAGTCTGCGTAAGCCAGTATCTGTATGAACTTACAGAGGATTGTTCCTCTGGGCGTTACGTCAGAGTCTCGGATCACTTTCTCCAACTTCTGGTTGAAGAGGACGCAGGCCAGTCCATCCCCTTGTCGGAGACCGTTATAGATGTTAAATGGGCTTGATAATGATCGGGATATTTTTACTTGGCTCATAACATTGGACTTGGTCAACCTACATCGTGTCAGTTTATTTTGGGATGCCGAATTTTCTCATGGCTTTATAAAGTTCTACTCTGGCTATGCTATCATAGGCGGCTTCAAAGTCTATAAAAATATGGCGTAGTGAGCTTTGCAGCTCTAGACATTTTTCCATCACCTGCCTAAGGGCGTAAATCGGATGAGTTGTTAATTGGCCTGAGATGATTCCACACTGGTATGGACCAATGATGACTTTAGCGTATGAGGCTATCCTGTCTTAAAGGATAGAGAAGACAATCGTATACGCGGTACTCAACAACATTATACCACGATAATTGCTGCATGTTGTGATATCTGCATTCTTATGTATGGGCACAGAAGGCCTCTTCGCCAGTCTTCTGGCATCGCTTCTTTCTCTTATACTTGCGTTATTATTTCATGAATTGCTTGGTATATTGCGGGGCCTCCTCATTTAATGAGCTCCGCTGGGATACCATCTGATCCCGAAGCCTTATTATTTACGGGCTAATTTATCGCTCTGCTAACCTTATCTATGCTTGGTGGCGGCAGCATATTGTGGTCTTCGGTTATTGGAGGAGCCTCCAATTCCTCAGTTAGCTGGCCATTTAGCAACTCATTAAAGTGCTCTTCCCATCGCTATATGTTGCCTTTGGAATCGTCTATCAGATTACCCTCTTTGAATGTGCCACGCGGACTCTTTGGTAGAACTTCCGCGCCTGAAGCGGTCCTGGCTCTCTGTACTGTTGTAGTTCACGGACGAGATTCTTCTCCCAGGCTGCTTTCTTTCGCCGGTGAACTGTCTTTTCATATCTCCTGAGCTCTTTGTATTCATCTTCGCGTGCCCGCGTTCTATGAGATTGTTGCATTGTTCGGTATGCAATATTGTTACGTTCAGTCGCTAACTTACATTCGTCATCGAACCAGTCGTTCCGATCTCTACGACTACTGCCTAAGACGGAGTCGGCAGTACTTATGACAGTTTTCTTAAGGCATGTCCATTTCCGTGCCAACAAGACAAAGAAACGCAAGGAGTGCCTAGAATATTTCGGTTGCAGTCGCGAGTGTTAGTGAAGTCCCAAATCAAACGATCACATCAAACGCCAGCATATCGCCTGAGTTATGCGAAAAAGTCATGAAAAATTGGGTTCATTGCATTCACTCGTGGATGCATTTTCGCGGAGGTCATTTGAACGATATTGCGTTCTACAATTAATAACATGATAGCACTTTAACCCGAAATTATTAATATCTCAAACACAATCTCATTTATTTAAAAAAAACAACTGGGCGCTCTTAATTCTTTCGCTTAGACGACAAAAGACAGAATTGGAATTTTGCTGGAAAACCGTTGTTGTCAAAAGCCTAGCTTCTCGCGACCATTTGTGAAGTGCATGTTATATTTTTGCACACAACTGAAAGTGATCTACAGTTTAAAGCCGTATCCGAAAGAGACTTGAGAAGCTTTTGGACGGTTATCAGACATCCGCGAGAGGTGGACCACTATAGCCACGGCGCCCACAACTATTCACCAAATTTTGTTGTCATTGGCGTTGGGCTAAAAGCGAACGGGTAGCAAAGTTATGGTTTTGAAAATATGAAACCAATAACTCCAAACCCTGGTTATGGTTAATGAACGAAGAGCAAAATCTTAACCTTCCTACAAATGAAACCCGCTTTGTATTGTTGGTTATACAAAGTTACTCGTATATGTACCTTACTGGTAGTTTTAGTTGAAAAAAAACCTAGGTTTTCTATTCATTCTCCACTAAACTCATTTAACGCTACTACTTCAACAGGCAAAAAATATATTAAATAAAAACGTAGGTTTCCTGCAAAATAAAAAGTTTCAATAGATACTTAAGAAATGTAATCAAAAACAAGTCAACTTATGCTAGCCGTTTCGTTTGCACTTGAGTTAACCCCGACATTTTTCAATTTCTTATCGCCAGAACTTTTCTAAAGTTCTTAAGTTTATTTTTTCTTCCGGGTAATTTAACCAGACAACTCTTCAGCCAACTGACCTGGTTATAAGTTTAATTGATTGAGTTGCTGCTTGCTGAATAAGGAAATTATGGTTGCAAATTGTTATTAAATAAGAGTGAAAATGGAAATATGTTCTTTCCTTTTTATATCTTTTAAGGCTTCAGTTAAGCTATGTAGCTTAACTAAAGCTTTAAACGGCCGCTTCCTCATATAGTTTTGGAATTGAAAGATTACTTCCTTGTTTTTGCTGCAACAAATTATTTTACGAAAAAAATCAGCCTATCGTGTGCTTGCGCACTTTTTCAAGCAAAGAACTCCGATTAAGTAGGTACACAGATGCGATCAAAATTCAAGAACCCTTTCATTCCCTTGTTGGTAACAGTGTGGAAAATGGTTTTTTATTATGAGCACGGACACAAGTACCACCTTTAGTCATAAAAGATGGAGAGGAAGGCAATTCGTAATATTAGGTCAATATCGTGAGCATGCAGCCAGTGCGAAAATAACGATTATTTTTCTTGGCATTTCGCAGTTCATGTTCATGTGAGGTGTCGATGTGGGCGTTGGTTTTTATTACAGTGACCACCCCCGCCGTCCATACGATATAACAGGCTCAAATCGAATTTATCCACATAGATTTCTGTTCTGCATTTAAGGTCATTATCGCAATAGCCAGTTGTCAGGGGGGTATTTCTAAATGTTGCATATACAACGAGTGTCAATTGAAAAGTGAAACTTTGCATTTTAACATAAATGTTAAAAATACCCTGCATTATGTCAGTAATACGTATTATCTTTTCACAGCGTTATACATAAAAAGGTCATATGCAGAAAATAGATAAATAAATCGTTGCACTCAATATACAGGGTGTATCCGTTAAGGAGGTAAATACTTAAACGGGTGATTCCTTGGTTAATTTCATGAAAAAAAATTCTAGCTTTATGGAATTTTCTAGCTTTGTAGGTAATGCTCGTACAAACAGAATGACACGTGTTATTTGTCCTGCAGTTACTCTGTTCGTTTTTCTATTCTCCCTTTCTCACCCTCTCTCCCTTCCAGGCAACATTTTCATAGTCGGATATAATTCTTTTCACAAACAACACACAGAAAATGTATGGCTGTTTAAAATATAAAACCATATTTTTTTCTTTTTTTACAAAATCACACTTTCCCAATTAAATTTTTATGAAATAAATTGTTTATTTATTTCGAACAATAATCAAAAGGATATTTTAATAAAAAAAGAGTGAAATTTTTGATTTGCAAGTTATCGTTCTGATTTAAAGGTATACTTTAAAAACTATGATGGATGTAAACCTTGAAAAGCTTTTTTTCAGAAAATAAAAATTCATTTATTAGTGCTCTCACCGCATAGAACCTCAAATTAAAAAAAAATTTTTGATTTGCAAGTTATCGTTCTGATTTAAAGGTATACTTTAAAAACTATGATGGATGTAAACCTTGAAAAGCTTTTTTTCAGAAAATAAAAATTCATTTATTAGTGCTCTCACCGCATAGAACCTCAAATTAAAAAAAATTAAAGCACACTCTTTTTTGGGTAATAGCCACGAATAAAATTAAGTCTGTTTACTGTAGTAGGGGGATAGAACCCCACTTCCGCAGAATACGTGGAATAACATGTAGTATGTATGTATGCATGTGCCGTATCAATTCCGAAGAATAACTACAAAGTCTCAACTGGATCCACTGGCAACCAGATAGACCGCCGCCACAACCATAACCTGATGAAGATACGAACGTAGCAACGTGCCTATCTTGACTCAGACCAATATTTTGATATGGTGCTCCGAGCGCGGATTACATCACCAAGAAAAACTGCATCCGCAAATTAGATTCTAGTAGGCACTGCTGCCTTTCGCAACGAAGATATCAGAAGCAACTTTGTCTTTGTAAGAGCATGGTTTCTGAGCAGGATGTTCGTGGTTCGAATCCCTGTAACGCCGAAAGTATTTTTCACGGTGTCCCACCTCTTGCGAAAGTCTGACAAACGTCCGAGAGTAATAACTTGTCACGGAAAGCTTCTCAATTACCCGTTCGGATTCGGCATTGAATTGTAGGTCCCCTCCATTTGTGTGCAAAAAAATACATGCTCAACACAAATGGTTGCGAGAAGCTAGTCCTTGGACCGCAATGGTCTGTCCTGCCGAATATTATTATTAGTATTATAAGTCCTGAGGATGATGAAGGGTAAGTATATGCCATTGTGTCATTATGTCACCAATGGACTGAAGGGGGAGAATCAGATCCACAGAAGGCGAAGACAGTTCCATCTGCAGGCAAGGTTGTGGGGTCAGTTTTTTGGGACGCACGTGGTATCATTTTTATTAATTATCTACAGAAGGAAAAACAATCATCAGCGTGTATAATAAGCGTTTGAAAGATGATATCAATGATAAACGGCCTCATTTGGCGAAGAAAAAAGTTTTGTTTCATCAAGACAATGCACCAGCTTACACATCCGTCATCGTGATAGCCAAAATCAATTAGTTAGTTCGAAGTTCGAATTGCTTCCTCATGGACCCTATTCGCCAGATTTAGCCCTCGGATCATTTTCTGTTTCCGAACTTGAAAAAATGGCTCGCTAGTAAAAGATTTGCCAACCATGAAGAGGTGGACATTGCGGTTCATGGTCATTTTAAGGTGATCGACGATTCTCACTATAAACAGGGTATCGAAGCAATTGAACATCGCTAAGATAAGTGTATCGAACTAGAAGGAGGCTATATAGAGAAATAAAGATATTTTTTCCCAAATTTTTTGTGTTTTTCTTTGTTAGGTCGGGTACTTCTGGGACTACCCTCGTATACATCGAAAAAACTGTTCATTTGTGCATTGCGCGTTGTTCGACAATTAGCTTTCCATTAAAATTCACTTCCTTTCGCTTCTTTGTAAACAAAAACTCAAAAATTGTCAATTTCCGTTCATTTAATCAAAAATCCTCCATAAATTAACGTAAATGCAAAAATTAAAAAAAAATATGCAAATTTTTGAATCAGACAATTTGGATTATTTCGTGATTCATAATCAAAACGTGAGGCATTTGCATTTTATGCCGCGTTGATGATAAACTAATTTGCTCAAATTAACCACAAATTATAATATAAATTCATTAAAGAAATAACCGCTACTCGTATAAGGTTAAAAATAAATGAACGTATTTTTGTAGACATTCGCGCTTGTGTGTATAACAACATGACCAACTATGATGAAATAATTTCATTTAAATTACAAATTGTTAAATCAATTCGAATATTAATTTTTTTTGCAGCATATGACAGACAATTCGCACACCAGAATTAAACAATTAACAGTTTTGTATGCATTATTTAAATGAATCTTTATATTTGTGTTGATTGTCAAAATGTAAGAGTCCCATTAAGAAATGGAGTATAGTTTGCACCAAAGGTGGAGCAGACTAACCAATGACACTATATCATGAACGATGTTGATGTTGATCACGAACCGATGTTATCAGATTTCTGGCAATCAGCAGCTAAATTTGGATTCTCAAATTACATAATTTGAAAAACGTACAATAAAACTCATAAGAAACTCATTTACTCTTTTTTTGTATTCCAAATTTGTACACTAGTACGAGATAGACACCTATCATCATCTAAAATTGTCTATGACTTGAAAGAACTTTCAAAGAACTAGAAACAATGATATCGTACTTGAACGCTAAATATTGGATCAAATGAATTAGTTGGCTGAAAACTGTGCACTTTAGCGCTACTTTTCAGGATCGCAGACCACCGCTCTTACAACTCCAAAATTTAAGAAAGAATGTAATTTTCTTAGTTTATCAGCAAAAAATGAAGACGAAATATGTATCTAATTACAACCAATTGACATAAAATTGTCTACATATGAAATTACTTTCGATTTTCATCAGATATTCATATGCAAGCTTGGTAAATGCAAGGCCAAGTTAACGATATATTTCTTTTTCTTTATTTATTTAATAATTGAATAAACAACACTGAATGGCTTTGTAAATATACTGCATATGTAGAGAGATATAAAGCAAACCAATGTTCAATAATGCAGCGTTGTACACACTAACATACTTGTGCTTATTACTATAATTTTCATTCATTACGTTTTCACTTCATTTTCATTCAGTACAACCTACATGCACTACGTCAGCACTGTGGAACAAGGCTGACAAAAAAGAAGTTAAATGTGGGATTGTGTTATCGTTCCGCGATTTTAAATAACTCAAACAGACGTTATTTACATTTATATTTTAACTTTAAAGAAAACTAGCCTATACAAAACAAATGGGCACGTGAATACTAGTGCACATGATAGAAATGAAACTTTAAGTCTTATTTTGTAATCAAAAGTATTTGTTTTTAATTGTTGGAGATAAAGAGATATATAGGAAGAGTATTTCAAAAGCCAAGTCATGCCACGTTTTATCATAACGTTTTGTTTAGGATGATTATAGGATAGTACTTACAGAATAACTGTCATGGAAAGTTTCTCAATTCGCATACGTCTTTTAATTGTATGTCCATCCATTTGTGTGCAAAAAAAAGCACATACAGCTCGAATTGTCGCGGGAAGCTAGGCTACAGACTGTTCCGCCAAACATTGTTATACATTGTAGAATAAATAAAGGATAATTATGGGAGCAGCCTTTCGCAGAATATTGAGAATATGTAATTTTACTCACAAGAAAAGATGTTTAACAAGTAAATGTAAAAAAAAATTAATTTTCCGGGTACAAACTGTTATGTATAGATCGAAACACGCCACACGCCATACGCCACAGAGTCCTCTTAGTTATATTTACATTCTATTATTTGGTAATAACCGCCAAATTATCTGTTTGAGGTCGACACTATTTCAAAATATTTTCTTTTTTCCACGCATCACACGCGGCACACGCGACTGGCGACACGCGTCCGACGCGGGATATCAAAATTGGCCCCTGACTTTGAGCTGCTCACAAAATTTCAGCCCTCTAGTTCGTGCAAAAGGTGGTTAAAAAGGACATCAAAAATATATACCCATCATACGATGGGTGGACGCGCCACATGCAAAACTCAACACACGTCACATGCGGAATATAAGATATGCTATTTTAAATTTATTAGAAAATGTCAGCTCTTTAAGTCGTATGTAAGGTGGTGGTTATTATTACGGAACCCACGGGAGGCCAGGACCAGACCCCGGTTGTAGAGCCAAATATGATGATGAAGGTGGTTAACAAGGATCTCAAAGAAGTCAAAAAAATATAAAAAAGGTGCGTGTCCGACCCATCACACGCGGAAAATGCTATTTGGGACTTAGACACTCACAAAATTTCAGCTCTCTAGCTCGTGTAAAAGGTGGTTAAAAAGGACCTCAAAGAAGTCGAAAAAACCAAAATTTCCAGCAATCACACGCGCCACATGCAGAATATAAAAATGATATTTGGGACACTTAGAAACTCACAACATTTCATCTTTCTAGGTCGTATGAAAGGTGGTTCAAAAGAACCTCAAAGTGGTCAAAAATACAGACAAACAGTGGTCAAATGTCAAGTTAAATAAAAGTTTTAAAAAAACAGCCCATAAAAATTCAAATTTTTCTTGTAAATTATCTAATCGGGGATACACATGCGTATAAAATTTGAAGAAAATCGGGTACTTTTATATAAAATTTTTAAGGGTACCCCAAATTTTAACAAAAAGTGTTGTCCATCGGAGATACACATGCGTATAAAATTCGAAGAAAATCGGGTAAAGTTTGTAAAATATTTGTATGGGAGCTCCCCGACCCCGAGACCCGAGGGAGAAAGTGTTGTCAATGGAGATACACATGTGTGCAAACATTGAATAAAATCGGGCTTTAGGAAGTGGGTTAAAAATTGATCACAAAAGATTTGGTCCGCCATCCAGCCAACCATGGACACGCGAAGTTAATATAGAGAATTTAATAAAATAAATAAATTAAATTTTTCGTGTAAATTCTCTAATCGGGGGATACACAATGTGCAAAGTTTGAATAAAATTGTTTAGAAGCACCCTATTCCGATCACTCAAAAAATTTTACAAATAGTGTTTCCACATGTGTATAAAATTTGAAGAAAATCTGGTACTTCTTTTAATAAAATTTGTATGGGTGCCCCCGACCCCGGGGCCCGATCACTTCCAAATTTTTACAAAAAGTGTTTTCCATTGGAGATACACATGTGTATAAAATTTGAAGAAAATCGGGTACTTTTTTTTATAAGATTTGTATGGGTGCCCCCCGACCCCGGCGCCCGATCACTTCTAAATTTGTACAGACAGTTTTTTTCATTGGAGATACACATGTGTATAAAATTTGAAGAAAATCGGGTACTTCTTTTAATAAAATTTGTATGGGTGCCCCCCGACTCCAGGGCCCGATCACTTCCAAATTTTTACAAAAAGTGTTTTCATAGGAGATACACATGTGTACAAAATTTGAAGAAAATCGGGCCAGCCGGCCGGCCAGCCACGGGCAAGTGAAGTTAATATAGAGAATTTAAAAAGGAGAGTTTCCACACGACTATAGACGAAAGTGACTGTTTCCTACACTATAACCAATATGTTGTGCTCGGCCGCATGGGTCAAGGCATTTTGACTCAATTTTTCTTATAATTATCAAACACAAAATTAAACTTTTTTTTATTGTCGACAACCAAAAAGAATTTTAAAACGTGCCTGCATGGGCCAAACATTCCTTGGCTTTATTTATATTATAAATAGTCTTTATTTTTATTATAACTATTAGATTATTAATAGTTAGTCAAATCTTAAATATATATATTAAATTTTATATTAATCTTCCAACTTATAACTAATTACTTTATCGAGAAGGAGAATACGATGCGAGTCTATCGCTTCACTGACCTCGAAAGTAGGCATTATCCACGCTAGTGAGTTAGCATAGAAAATACTTTTGCTATTTCATGCAGTCTCAACGAACACATATTCCTACAGTAGTTTTGCAGAGCGCATGAGCAGTTTAGCAAAAAAATTGTTTTAGTCCTGTGAAAAATAGCGCACATTACTCGTTGAAAAGAGCTTCTCGTGCTCGTATTCGGCAACCGCCTCGTGCTTCAAGCTTCAAACTCACACGATAACGTCCACTGGTACTGGTAACTGTTTTCGAATTGATTATGAGTTTTAATAGATGTAGAGAGCAATGAGAGAATTTGGTTTTCTAAATAAAATAATTCTCAATGGCTATTCGAATGTACATATGTATGTATCTTTGCGCTCTAACTAGATTACAAACCGTATGGTAGATATATGGCTGTATTTTTGCAGGTAACATTTTGAGTTCAGTACGTGGCCTTTTTTGGTTATTATGAGGAAAAGAAAATTCTCCGTGTAAAATTATCAAGCAGTAGCTTAGGTATTGGTGAAACAATTTTGATTTCGATTCCCTTCAAAATTAACAAAACATTAGTTTAACTTATGTGTCAAATTTTGAACAAATTCATAGACATTTTTTCATGCTTGCATGCTTATGAATCTAAAATGAGAGCACGAAGCGCGAAGTTAATAATAATTTGACCCAACTATGCTAGTTAGCCATGACTAATATAATGAACAACGTAAAGGTTTTCGAATTTGTATCCACGTGTGATTAGATTTTACTCTGCTTGCTCCAGTGTGCTTTCATTTCGATATGCCAATTTACCGGCAATCTCTAGTGGATAGTTTCGCTGAATTGAATATTGCCTCTGTCGTGATCGTGACAATATTTGGCGAAGTGTGAAGCGTAACAGTAACATTTGCATTTAATTTGTGTTATTGTAAATGCGACGCGCAAGCGTGTACAATAGAGTTTTGGATTTCACTTACACCATCCCTGCGTTCCTCTAGAGTCTTAAGTCTTAACGAATATGTTTATTTATCAATGTAGAACTTGCACTGAGCAGACATAAAATATGCGAATAAATATGACGGTACAGATAAATTTTACACAAATACGAGTGACAAATTTCCAAAATTATACAACATCTTAGATAACAATACTCGTTTGTTAGAGATAAAATAATTAGAAACACTTGTTCTGATAAGTAGATAATTTAGATAAAACAAATAGAAAATATTTTGTTGATCATTCTCAAGTGTGTTGTGTTTGCAATTTATTTTTAAGTATAAAGCAATAAAGTATGAAGTATGAAGTGAAATAAACGGGTACAAGATAAAGGCTGACAATGTTAATGTTGTTGTTATACGGGCCTCTTCAAAAATGTTTACGCTGCATGTTGACACAGCTTTTCATATGCTTTTAATACAAGGTACTTCAAGCACTACATACGAGTACACATTCCAATAATTCTAATTCCCGTTATATTTAAAAATCTATTATTCAAATGGCTGCCGCAGGAGAATTAGCTGGCCTACTTATCAACAGAATATCTGATCGACAAATTAGATTAACGCGAATATCTATCGATATTCAAATGCCAAAAATCGAAGTGCCAAAGGCACAACTAGAAAACTGCTCATGGAAAGGTTAACTCCGCCATAGCCGGTCACAAGCCCGTGTTGAGAAATGAGGAGTGGTAAACTCGTAGTGGGGTACAACTGCATAATAAAATCTTATCTGAATATGGTGCGGGGCTTTACCACGGGAGATTAATATGTGCCGCGGGTACTTAGATTATGCTTTTATGGGCAATGTCTTCGTACTTAGCGATTGGTGGAGCTCTTCGTATTTAGTAGCCTAGTCGTAACAAAATTGATTGATTAACCGGATGTACTTGGGATGGTTTCTATCCCAGGCGGCCTAGGATAAGATGGTGTATCCTAGTGACAAGTGATGGGGTTCGAGGTTCCGGGCGATGATTTGTCAGTGTCGGTTTATCCTACGCAAAAAGGCATTCATTCTGAACGAACTAAGTCCCTTTATGTCAGACCTCACTAAAGTCGCCTTGGTACCACAGGAGTTTCTGTGCCAACGGACCAGATTTGACCGGTCCGAGGACAACTTTGGTTGAGGAACCAGCTCGTTCTGGGGATGCAATGTAGGGGCTGCGGTTTAATCTCAAGAGAGGACCGCTCGACAGAGTTAGCATAATTATGAGAATACTTAATTGCGAAAGCTGGGTAAGTGCCGGCTCGTCCCACTCGAATGATGATGATGGAAAGGTTACTGAAAATGGATTATAAAAAATCGAAGCCTACCAAGGGTAATTCTCTCCACAAGTCAAAATCACGGTAACGCTCCTAGATCTAATCACAGAGTCTTTGGAATCGTCCTTCCTCACATATGGGACCAACAATTCTCCGTAAGACATTCCTCTCGAACTCGGCTAAGAGTTTAGAATGATTTTTGTAAGCACCAAAGTACTGGTATGACCATTGTCTTAAACACCAGCTGTTGCTGAAAACAATTCTCAGACACAATAACGTAGCTTTTAACCTCTTAATAAGATAACGCCAGCGTTTTTAAAGAAACATTTCAATTGCTAAAGTACTTGTACAAGAAGATAATAGCTTAGAAAATCTCAAGCTGAACTGTTAGCTGTAAAGAGCAAGCAAGAGGAAGCTTTTTCGAAATTTACCCTTGTTATTCAAATTCCCAAAATTATTAAAATAATAAACTCTAAAGTTAAATGTCAATCCACATAAATGTAAGCGAATTGATGACCGCAAGTTCACACTACTTGTTTTTACGACTATATCTGTGTAATATCTGTTTAATGTTTGCTTTGTGTACGGTTTTTTGTCCGTTTCCGGCGTACATCATCTTCATATCTGTCGTCATAACCATTTCCAGTGGTTGTTATATTTTACTCCCCTCAGCATTAGATTGGTTTTTTCCTTACATTGACATAAGCAAATACATTTCTTCCATTTATATATAGTGAGATACAAGACCCTGTAATGTTACTTTTTCAACAGAATGAGTTTGTGCGCGCAAAATGCTTCTGTTTGGTGTGCATGCAAAAAATAAAAGTGATACAGAGCGATAAAAGGAAATTGCTCTTAAAAGAGCTGCAAGTTGATGTTGCTAGCCTTGTACGTCTTAAATTAAATTTGTATATCCACTCAAACTGCACTGGTTTGAAATTCAGGAGTTATGATGTTGCACAGTGAAAGCGAGTGATATATGCGCAAAGCACTAATACGCTATAAAAATATAAAAGTCAATCAGTCAATCAATCGAGGTGGTCGTTAACATAAATTGCATGTTGGTACCTTAAAAGGAATAATCGTTAAATTTAAATTTATTTTAAATTGAAATAGATTTTAATATACAGGATAGGTTGCTGGGTGGTCTATTTTTACCCCCTGCGGTGGACCTAGCGTTTTAGGGGGAAAATATTCACTTCCCACCTTATAACTTTTGAATAATTTAAACTATGTGGCTCATTATTTTTTTTATAAAGACAAACCCTAGCTAGCTGCGACCTAAAAAGATTTATTGTATCGTAGGGTGTAACTAATCTAAGAGACTTGCTACCTTCCTAATGAAGGATAGATTGTTCTTAGTGGCAGAGTTTCGCAAATCTGCTGACGAACATATTGCCTTGTGGAGAACACGTCTCCTTAACCAGATCAAACCTGGAGAGTCACAGAGAATGTGCTCGGATGTTTCATCCTGCTTGAAGCAAAACCTGCATTCCGTGTTTGAGCCCAGATTAATTTTGTTAAAGTGATATCGCATGCCACAGTGATCTGTGAGAAAGCTAAATAAAGAGTAATGTGTGGTCATTATAGTATGAAATGATCTGATGCCGCTATATGGGAAAAAATTTTGCTTGGGAGCATCCGACCCAGCGGCCCGATCACTCTTAACTTTTAATGAAAAGTATTCCCACCGAAAATATGCATGTGTGCAAAATTAAAATAAAATCGGGCCTTGGGAAGTGGGTTAAAAATTGATCACAAGATCTGACCAGCCAGCCAGCCAGCCAGTCCGCCAGCCACGGGCACGCGAAGTTAAAGTAGAGAATTTAAAAACCATAACCACCATAAAAAAAATCGATTGCGATGCGTAGATTGAGAATTTTTTTCAGTTTTATCAGGGCTAGATACCCCTATGAATGGAAAAATTACGCTATCGCAAGCCGAGCGCTAACCAATTGTTTTAAAACAAGTCCCATCAAATTTTGACTCGTACAAACCGAGATATACGACACGACAAACCAACGTACAAATATACACACGTTCGCTGAAAAATGTTCCTCTGAATATAAGCTTCGCCCTTCGGGCTCGCAATTATTATATATTTTTTTAAATTCTCTATATTAACACGCGTGCCCGTGTGTTTGTTTGTTTGTTTGTCGTGGAATCTTGCGATCAATTTTTAACCCACTTCCCAAAGTCCGATTTCATTGAAATTTTGCACACGTGCATATCTCCGATGACAACACTATCTATTAATTTGGATCCCCTCGGGGCACGGGATCGGGGGGTCCCATACAAATATTTTACAAAATTAACCCGATTTTCTTCAAATTTTATTTACATGTGTATCTCCGATGGAAAACACTTTTGTAAAAATGTTGGAGAACCGGGCCCCTGGGTCCTGAGGCCCCATACAAATTTTTAAAAAAAAATTACCGGGTTATCTTCAAATTTTATATACATGTGTATCTCAGATGGACAAAACTTTTTGTATACATTTTTATGGATTGTTTTTTTATTATTAATTTTTTTCACTTCCGGGACTAATTTTTGGCCGGGATTTTATTTTTAAAAATTATAAAATGATCTTAACTACCCTGTTCTAGCCGGGCTGTACGCCTTTAAAATTATATTTTAGTTGGTTCTTTTGGCGATGGACTACATAATGAACTTTATTGATACCTGAAATACACTGCCTGTTTCTCGCTTGGTTGATGGTCTATAAGGTGGCAAGTGATTAGGGTTGTGTAACCCCGGTTAGGTTTTTCACAAGATTAGAACACACTATACAGATAGATGATAGATAAAATGCCCTGTAGTGGTTTTTGGTTCCCGCACAATGCCAATGAACATACAAGCGAGCAATTAAGATAACAGTGCCAGCTTGTGTAGTTAAAATAAAGGTATTTATGTAGATATGAAATATTGTGATAGCAGAGTGAGACATTATAAGACATGTTGATGACAACAAGAGCAACATTTTGTTGACAGGATTTCATTGAAACTTTTCACACATGCATATCTCCGATTACAACACCTCAAAAATTTTCGTCTGTCAACTTTTGTGTTCTCAAAAGACGTAACTCTTTTCGTTCCTTTTCTTTGTGTCCTTCCACGTGTTAGGAACGACTGTAGAATAGCTTTGCTCTGGCGTAGCCGATGGTAACCGCCACCTCTACGCATGTTATCCTATATATTCAAGAATAAAACGTTCTACACTTTAAAGAAATGCATATCTTGGCCAAGGCTATACTCGTATGTGTCATACTCGTACATGATTGTTTCGTTTTCAGCTGAGAGAAAAATTATAGATATTAAGGTGAGCCTTTTCATTAATGGGAAATCCTTTCTCTCCCATGTCGTCAACTGCCAGCAATGACATTGACAAACTGACACATGTTTATCACAAACACACATTAACAAAATGTGTACCAGCTAGATGAATAGAATCGCACGAAATCATCACGCTTACCAGCCATCACCCACTCACAGCACACGCATGAATTCCCCCAAAGATGACGATCACAATAATTATTATTGCTATGGGTAAAGCAGTGGGCGTTTCCTTTTTTCTGGCCAAAGTTGGCAGGACGTACAGCAACGGCTGTATTTCCACTACACCGACAAAACAATAAAAGGTACAAATGCAACTGCAGGCGAAATTGCATCTCGCAATTATGGTTGGTTCATAGCATCTTACCAATTTGATGTGTTGTACCGTTGCAATTCACTTTACTTTTCCCAGCCACAAAAGAGAAGAGGTTTCCAACTTTTCCTTACCTGGAACGAAAGGAAGCATACAAAGAGAAAGGGTTATAAAATTAAATGCAACAGCGGAAATTATGTTTCTGCACATAAAACGACTGCATGGCTGGTTTTTTTGTGCATATTATGTAAACAATAGTGAAATGAAAACGCTCGCTAGAGCAACGTTTTATGTTGTAGATAGATTCATATAATGTATATGTTATGCACAGATAGTTGGACATTCACCTTCTACTTCTTTTGCTAGTCATTTCCTAACATTTATTAAATTAAAACATTTTGACAACTGAATGAGTCTTTTAGTGGACTAATTTTAATTAAACTCTGACACAATTTATATTAAAACAATAAGGTCAAGTCAGTAAAAAAAAGTCGGGATGTTGCGCCTTGTTCTTTTAAATGTATCAAGTTGCCAGTACATTTATTAGATAGTGGCTCATTTAATAAAGAACTTAACTTGCATTAAAAGAACGAGCAAGATAACTTTAAAAAAAAAAAGCGTTGACTTTGTCCGTGTCTGCATTTTTTTGGACTTCTTTGACGTCCTTTTTAACCATCTTTCACATAGAGGGCTAAAATTTTGTGAGCAACTCAGTGAAGTGTGCAATTTCTGAGATCCCACGCGTGTGGCGTGTGTTGGCGATGCATGGAAAAGTGGGTTACCTTTGACATGTTCTGGTAAAATTCGCTCTAAATTTATTAATTTCAGGAAATTCCAATATTTAAAGCCTTACAGCTGTGTCATTGCTTGTCCTTTGTAGATACCAATTCAGAGTACATTTATATTCTAGTCATCTTTCTTTCTTTCCTTTTCTCCGTGGGGGAGCATAGGGCTTGTACAAATGCCCGCCAACGAACTCGATTTATCGCCTGAGGTTTCAAGAGACGCCACTCTGTACGCTGCGATCTTGCTTCCTCTTCTATTGTCCTTTTCCATATCTTGCTAGGACGGCCAACTCGGCGGCTTCCTTGTGGATTCCAGTCGAGCGCTAGTTTCCTATTATCGTCCTCTGGCTTTCTCAAAGTGTGGCCAATCCAGCTCCATTTTCGTCGTCTGATGGTGATCGCGATTGCTTCCTGCTGCGTTAATCTCCACAAGTCTTGATTGGTGATAATTTCCGGCCATCTTATTCTCAGTATCCTCCTTGACGAAGACTTGGAGGCGCGTCGCAATTGACTCTGTGACTTTTCACGTTTCGTAGCCATACAAGAGTACTGAGAGAACGTTAGATCTGAAGATCATTAGCTTCAGATTCCGGGAGATTTGCGAGGAGTTCCAGATATTATTTAGCATACTATAGGAGTGTTACACCTTGTTTACACGAGAGCACACATCCGAGTCAGCATCACCATTTTTTGACATACAGCTGCCCAAATAACAAAACTTATCGACTTCCTCTATCTGATGTCCGTCAATCGAAAGATCACATGTTCCACTAGCGTAAACGCAAAGTAGGTTTGTTTTGAGACGCTAATTTTTAAACCCACTTTGTTAGTTCTAGTGAGTTTAATTTTCGCTCCATGTCACCTAGCGATTGTGATAGGAGACAGATATTGATATCGGCATAGTCCAGGTCTTCTAGGCGGTGAAAAACATTCCATGGCAAACCCGATGTAGTACGTGTTACTATTTTCATCACCCAGTCGATGACAATTGTGAAAAGCAATGGGGAGAGGGTGCAACCTTGCTTGACTCCCGAGTAGATGTTGAAAGGTGAGCCAAGATGACCGTTATGAATGACGCGGCATGTTGAGTCGCGGTACAGCTCCTTAATGATGTTTATGAGTTTTTTCGGAACACCATAGCTAGACAAAATCTGCCACATCATGTTTCGACCAACGCTAAAATCTACACGTTTAAAATCTACAAAAATCATATACAGAGGAGAGCGATATTCAACTGACTGTTCAATGATTATACGCAGGGTGTTAATTTGATCAGTACAAGAACGGTTTGGGCGAAATCCGGCTTGTTCATTTCTCAAAATTGGCTCTTACGCTTTCCGTTAACTCGACGTCGGCTTGAAGGAGTTCTGCGTAGATGTTGTCATTGCCTGCTGGTTTACCTGATTGCAGTGAACGAATTGTTGTCCTTATCTCATCCAACGAAGGAGTAGCGACGCTGATGCTAAGTAACCTATTAGGGTGCATATGTGGGTTGATGGACGTGCCTGGCGAAGTATAATTCAAAACATTCTTAAAATGTTCTGTCCAGCGGGTTAATTGTTGTTCCTCTATAAGGATGAAAGAGCCGTCTTTTGCCTTAACAGGGTAGTTGATGTGGTGTTTCTTGTTAACGAGCTTACGAGCGAGTTCGTAGACTGTGCGGTATTGTCTACTATCAGCGGCTACTATCTAGTCATCAGACTGTTTCAAAACGTAGGCTATTTACAAGAGCTTTCTTGGTATGTTTTCATGTGCTGTCCTTGTCAGTGCGCAATAAATAAAGACCTGTGTGTGTTTTTAAGCAGGTATAAGTATACGATATAAAAAATATTAGTGGTGCCATTTTTAAAATTATAGTTGCCAAAAAGGTTAGCAAACAATCCTGGGAATTTTAATTTTATTTCCCGGGAAACGGAACTAGAAAATGAAAAAAAGAACCACGTACCATTTTATGAAATTGAAGCTTGAAATATCTCATTAAAGTCTCATTTTAGCTTTAAACGAATGGACAAGACAAAAGAGAACTTAATCAAATAACAAAAAACATTTTAAAAAAAAGGAACACAACATTTAACATTACATCAACTTTCGAAAAATCAATTCATGGTATCAAAATTAAAAAAAAATTTTCGCGCATATTGGTCGAACAAATTACTTTGGACCAAAGAAAAAAGACACGATAAAGTATTACAATCTCGCGAAAATTTTATTATCATATTTGGCTCTACAACCGAGGTCCGGTCCTGGCCTTTTAAAGTATTAATATTGTTTTTTTGTTTCAGATTTCTCCACGTTTCTGACCAAACACAACATAGATCAGAAAGACGAAATTGAATGCCTCTTTTTTGGTTGAATGTATGAACTTTGTATCGATGATAACTCGATTTTAAACATTCTTCTGTTAAAATGTTGCTGGACCTTATTCGAAAAGCTGAGTAGATTTTGGAGTCTTCGCTTTAATATTTACTGGTGCATGCCATACAAGTTCAAAATTTTTGAAATTGTAAGGAAATTTATGCCAACAAAAATTCCGGTGTGGTCAAATAACTTTGCTATTTTACGCTGCCATATTTATGGTCAAGCTATGTTAAAACAGTAGATTCTTCATTATATCAATGCTTGGTTATTACAAAATCAAATGGTTAACAAATGCATATAATGGGTTTTTTCAATTGGGACGCCCCTTTTTTCAATAGGATTTCTCGGATAAGTCTTTGACATCACACCTGTTACCGACTCGATTTACCAAGGAATTCTAAACTAGAAGGTATGGACTCAACACTTCTTCTCAGATCAGCGATACATTCAATTTAGTTTGGATGTTGAATCCCCCTGCCAACCCCAGAAATCACAGAAGAACTGACGTGACTGGCTGGCAAATAGAGAGAAACGTTTAAGAACCACTTAAACTCTGAACTTAAAGATCCTTTTAAAAACACTAGAAAGACTGAAACGCGTAATGCAAGGGTAAATCAGTGGAAACAGTTTTGCATACTTGCACACTTCAAGGAGTACAGTATGGTAGCATTCCTAGATCCTAGACATTGAAGGCGCTTTTAATAACGTCAATATATCTGCGATCACAGATTCACGGACGGTCTTAAGGGTGGACGACTCACTTGGAGAACTGATTAAGCTTCTACTCACAAGTCGGATTGTTAATTCAAAACTGGGTTTGTCGTCTGCCAGAAGATCTGTCAGCAGAGGAACCCCGCAAGGTGGAGACCTGTCCCTAATTCCATTGATCTTAGTGGTGAATAAGCTACTTGTATGCCTAAGAAGGAAGAGTTGCCGAGTGTTATTTCCGTCTCAGGAAAACACACTTAAACCTTAACAGAACTCCTGCAAAATGCTCTCAACAAGCTAACAAATTGGGCAGATTGCTGCGGCTTAGGAGTAAACCCACACAACTCCCTCCGCCGCGCTTGAGATTTTGTTCAACCTTACACCGCTAGACATTTTTAGCAGACAAATAGTCGCCATCGCGGCTATTCGCCTCAATGCAATCTCCTAGTGGACCGGAAATTAATTCAGTCACTCTTCTATCCTAACTTAAGTTAGGATTCCGCCAGGTAACATTGACTTCACTTTTCCTTAACTCCGATTCAACAAAAACTTCCAAGTCACTATCCCCTCCAGAACATTTTGGGAAGGGGGAGCTGAATTGGAGGATGATGACATTAACTTTTACACAGACGGGTTAAAAACTGATGACGGAGTTGGCGAAGGTGTTTTCTCAAAAAGGCTAAATCTTAGTCTCCCTTTCCGTCTTCCTTATCACTGTAGTGCTTCCAGACTGAATTTATGGCAATTAATGGGTTCGCACCATTATAATGCTCGGCTATATGCTTGGCACAGCGTGGGTGTTAAGGAAATGGAGGAGAAAAAAGGAGATATCTATGGCTTGCGTTTTGAATGCCTGTGGATCATAGTGATGTAGAAAGACAGAGCTTGCCAGAGCATTCCACATACGTGCTGTACGACTGAAGAACAAATCCCTGAACTTAACTGTACGTCCGAAGATAGGCTTGAGGGTAAACTGATGAGCATTTGTCTTGGCTGAAGAGAAATGTCATATCCGCTAAGGATATCTGCATTTTCTCGAATAGCCAAGCGGCGCTGAAATCCCTGGAATCTGTCTCTAAGGACTGTATTCTAGCCTACAACTGCCGATTATCTCTCACGGAGATGGCGGAGCAGTTCAACATTCACCTGTGCTCAGTGCTAGGTATGCCAATCGCTACATGTAAACTCATGTTAAAGAGGGATGCTTACGAAAAAAAACTAACTGTAGATGGTTAAACGGAACTACTTGTCTGGCGACAAAACAGATCTGGCCCAAGCTGAAGCTGCAAATCGGTTGCGAAATTTTTACTTACGCTAATCATTCTAAGCGATAAAGCGATCTAAGCGATCAAGCCCAAAATTGTCGCATTTTTGCAAGTCATAAACCCGAAGTCATTTGCTTGCGGGTCGAAGTTTGCTGCCCTCTAGGATGGACCAGCAATTGCCCGCCTGGTTCGTGTGATTTAACGCCCGAGGACTTTTTTCTTTAAGGCTATATCAAACCCATGGTCTATGCCAATAAGGCGGAGACTTGAAAAGACCTAACATCGAACGCAAAATGGTCGGCCTTTCGTCCGATGTATATGAGAATTCATGAAAAGTTGGGTTCATCACATTCACTCGTGCAGGCGATTTCGTGAAGATCATTTGAATGATGTTGTGTTCCATAATTAATGGCATCGATGGTACGTTAACCTGAATTTTTTATCTCAAACCCAAGCTGTTTTGTTTAAATCACAAAATGGAAAATATACTGATTTCAATAAATAAATTAAAATTAAAAAGAACAAAAGTGGTTTAAGTAATTTCTTTTCTTGTCTTGTTGATATTTTATTCCTTATTGGCGCTAAAATTTTAGTCTGGATGTGTCCTGCTAAAAACTCAAATTACGAGTACCTTTTATGTCTCATCTAATACGTACCAGGATGCGAGCAATCCTCAAAATGATGCGACATCACATGAAAACGGCTCTATTATTTTCGGGCTGTGACTTGAGATAATATAATGAAAACGTGATTCCAATCCAAAATGGAAGACAAACATTTATTAATACATATATATGTGTATATGAAATGCCATACGTTCGTTACCCAAAATGTAAAAAGGTGCCACGAGCTGACAATATAAGCAAGATAAAGAAGTCGAAAACAACAACAAAATCAGTATATAAAGATTACTTGTACATACAGACGTCTGGCTGCATAATTTGTATAAAAAAAGTTTTCTAAAAGGTCCATTATTGGCTATACTTAAACTGGCTACCACTCTATCTCCGTGTAGCATCCTATTAATAGGGAACGACCGCACATTATAGACACATGGACAGCACAACTGTGGACGCCAAACATAGGTACCTGTTGGCAGATAAATACTCCAGGATTGGCATGATCTGGTTTGGTATGCCATGGTTTAGGTATTTAGTACTTCTGCATATAGCTCGAGTATGCATGGCTAACACGAATAGCAGATGAACGAATTATTTGGCTTAGAGCGCGCCCTCGTCCATCATCACCATCAACTGTACATAAATATATCTTATCTTTACATATACATAATGTAGGTAGAACTACTTTAATGCACAAGAAATTGTTTATCAACCAAACGAAATGTGTTTCCTTTATTTCGTCCAATTCAGAAACCCAAGCCAAAAACAACAGAATCAAGTTACACCAATAAAAATCAAATAGCAGCCAAACAAGGAGCCAATCCAAACAACCAAGTCCAGTGTAATATGTACCTCTCATGCTGTATAAACACATAGGTATAGCAAAAGAGAAGAAGGACAGCTTACTACTTAGTTCGAACATAGCAGCCTTACAGGAACTTCTACAACTATTCATTTTTCCAATTCATCCGGTTGAAGGAAAGCAGCAGTTCTGAATTACATACTCTCTGGTTATTGAAGACTAATGATGGCTAAATTATCATAAAATGTTTTTGCATCACTTATATTTATTATATTGATGCTGTTAAGAGGTTCATTTATACAGCCGAAGATTTGCTATAAAAAATAATACAATAACTTTGAAATTGCATTTCGCAACCACTTACTTTTAATATGAAAGTAAATTGGCCCATATTACTGCTTAAAAGAAGATATAAAACAGCCATAAGCAGATTTTATCGCTGTTATAGTCTTCATTAGAGACGAGCAATTAAAAACCCTGATAAGATAATATACGCCGACAAAAATAAATATTAAAAAATATATATAAAATTATGTACATACGTATATAGTATATAGAAATCAGATCTACAATACTCTATTATTGTAGACCTGTCTTGGCTATCTGAGTACGAATATTTCGTAAAATAAAGGGCATTGAAGCATGCATCTTTGAACGCGACCAGTGGTTCTGACTAAGAGAAGGCAAGTTCAAATTGCACGATTGCACAACGCACGCATCACAACAACAAGTCAAGTAAATATATTTTTATATGAAAATATTCCTATTAAACGCCTTAATTCAAAAATCAAACAAAAACACAATATGCAAAAGACGATGAGATGCGATCCAAGTTTATAACCTATAGATGATAAACCTATAAAAATATGGCAGTTACATTTTTTATTTAAATCTTGACTATTATGAGTTTTGCACTCAACAATAACCAATGAATACAATTCGTTATGCCAATGAAGAGTGTAGACGAACCATTAATATAATTAACTTCATAATAGTAGCTTTAGGCTACGGATTTCGAGAATTAATACGTTTTTTTTTTATTATTATTATAAGCTTTATTTATCGATGAAACAAAATTATACAAAATTATTACATAAGAATTATGAAAAACGGGCATAAGCCTTTCCTAGAAGTCGTTATAAGATAATATTCAATATAGAAAGTATTGTTACGAAAAGTAGTTAGAAGATAATGGAATTCAAATCCTAAGATAAATCGCAATGTACATACTGCATTCTAAAAATAGGTACTGAATTAGAATTAAGCACTTTTGTAAAGAATACTTTTAGGCTATAAGATTTATTAGATTATTTGAAAAGTAACCGCCTGTAAGTTTGAATCATTATCCTAAGATAAATCGCAATGTACATACTGCATTCTAAAAATAGGCACTGAATTATAAATAAGCAATTTTGTATAGCATACTTTTAGGCTATAAGATTTATTAGATTATTTGAAAAGTAACCGCCTGTAAGTTTGAATCATTATGTAATGGTGAAAAATGTAGTCAAACCGGTTTGTTCGGTTAGCCCGGTTTTTGTGAAAGTACATGATTGTACATGTAGTTTATTTTTAGAAGATGACTGATTACACATGTGTATCGTTAGTTGTTAATAAGGGAATAAGGCTTCAATTTTCTGGTCTTTATCGATATTTATGTTTATAAGATTGCATGTTTCTGGAAACTTTTCAATGAGTATTAAAGTTGGCGTTTGCTGCAGAGGATTCATTAGTTATTTGGAATTGAACCAGCCACGTTGAAAAAGTTCTTGTAAAGAAATACTGCTACTACCTAAGGAAATTATAGTGAAATACAAGTGTTTTTGTAATAATTGTTTTTGTGTACATTTCAAGTTATCACCAATATGAATTGTGAACTAGTATTATTGTTTACTGTTTGTTTATTAAAGTTGTAATTTTTAATAAACTTGTGTTGTGTTTAATTTGCATAATCCTTTACGAACTCGAAAGCCGAAATTTCGTAACAGTATAATTTAATCGACAATCTCGGAGTGTTAGGATAAGCAGTTTTATAGGTTCCTAAATGGAACCTCCTCAGTAGGAAAACTACAAACTACGTACAAGACATTAACAGAACAATAAACCGGTATAAGAAAACTAAGGCCTCTCTGGTGATCCCGTCGGCCCCGGAAAGCATATAAATTATGAGTAGCACACACACTGGCAAAACTACAATGCCAGGGATGCTCACAACCAATGTAACAAATCAAGAAGAGATTTTTTTTAAAAAAATCAAGCCCAATTAACACTGATAAAAGGTTCCTGATTAAATCTGCTGACGTTTCCCAAAAATTTTTGGTTTTTTGGTTCCATTAGGCGATATTCTACTAGTGATTGGATGGCACTCAGTAGTAAAAGTCTAATCATCTATTTGGCAAAATAAAAGTTGTGGCTCTCCATATTTCCAAGTCATTTGACTGAGTTTAGCATCAAGCTCTTTTTAAAAAAAAAGGTGGGCTTATTGGATTGGTAACTATTCGGAGATCTCATTCAAATGTGTTTTCAAACCGGAAAAACACCTCATAAATGCTGGCGTTTCCCAAGGCTCCGTTTTGTCCCCGACACATTCTTATCTTGATTAATCCAACTCATTGTTTCGCTAACAGCAGCACTCTTAGCTGCTCATATAAGCTTGCGAAACAAAGTATGTTAAGCACGTTTAATTCTGACCTGGCCAGCAAAATAAAATAGGGAGAACATGACAGACTAGAGACTAGTCTCCTGTCGTCCAAGCGTAACTTAACCCTCCAGCCATTATCGAAGAATGGCACATGCTCTGAGGAAACCGAAATACTTTATATTCTCGGTACATGCATTACCGACAAACTTCGTTGGCGCATATTTGCTCTTTATGGATGACAAACTGGATGACATCCGGCCGGGTCCAGGGATGAGATTTTTGGCGGCTAAACTAGAACCGGACCCCAGTTGTAATACCAAATATGATGATGATGATGTACGCCATAAACTAGTAGACAGAATACAGAACCGCGAGATAAAATTCTTTGTTGAAGAAAATATCGCGATGATAATCGATTTACTTGAATATCGCAGGAATGTTTTCTCGCTAATAAAAGAATCGATGTTCAGGCGACAAACTGGCAACCTTGAAATAGGCAGTTTCATCCCGTCCACAACTCACAAGTATACCATAACATCCATCTTCGGACGTAGAGATCAATACAAAGATTCATTTTTTTCGTGCACAACAGGAATGTGGAATGCTTCACAATGTTTTTGAGCCAGACGCGTCACACCCGGGATATTAAAATTGGCCACTAACATTAAGTTGCCCTATAAGTCGTGCGAAAGGTGCTTAAAAAGTACCTAAAAAATGAGAAAATGGCGGTATTTCCCACTATCACACGTGCCACATGCGAAACGCGACACACACCACAAGCGGAATAAAAAAATGATATTTTGGACTTGTGGAAGGTGGTTAAAAAAAGAAGACGAAAAAAAATTCAGCCCTGCACAGGCGCCACACGCGGCACGCGTCACACGCGGAATATAAAAAATACTATGTTGGACTTACACACTCAAAAAATTTCAGTTCTCTAGATCGTGTGGAAGGTGTTAAAAAGGACCTTAAAGTAGTCAAAAATACAGTCAAAATGGTGTCAAGTTAAATAAAAATTTTAAAAATAAATCAAATCATACTCTACGAGTTCAACCTGGTTAAGCGAGCGGCAATAACAGCTAAACAAAATTTTCAAAGTATCCTCGGGTCGAGTGCAATCTCAAAATGTTGCCAAGAACACCTTCATTGCTACTAAAACTGAAACTGAAAGTTTGATTGAGGATTAGACTTGCGTGGCTGCAATTTAACTTTCGATCGATAGTATGGCCATATTGAATTATTATTTAAGACAAACTTAAAATTTTTTAAGTGTAAGGCACAAGCACAGTATAAATTTTCAGATTGAAGCCGCTGCTCTATTATAAAATCCCAAGTGAAATAAGTCTCAAAAAAATTAAATAACTTCCAAAAATAATACATTTTTGGGAGTTTTTATATAATGAAATAAACCCCACATTTTAGGTTTTATTTCATTTCTTGATTTGGATGCTATTTCATTTTCCTCGTAGTTAATTCATTTTTTAATTTTGGGAGTTATTTCACTTGAGACTTATTTCATGGAGCCGAAGCCGCACGCATCAATAAAATGTTGAGTAATTTAACAAAAAAAGTAATTAACAAATTTATAAATCCAAAAATGTTATTACAAGCCAAAAATAAGTACACAAGTAATTCCTAGTTAGCTTGTCGCATGTTATACTCGTAGAGTGCATGGCGCAAAAAGGAACCCGTGAACATTGAAACGTTGAGCCATTTTAGTTGCATTGTTGTTATGCAATTCACATCGGAGCCATTCACTTCACGTTCGATGTATTCAAACACAAAGAAAGGGAAACCAATATTGTGGATACTTTTCCTATTTAACCTAACAATAATTTATAAACAAAATGGTTGCAAGACCAAATTTCTTCACGATGTGTGGTGTACTTCTCGTGTATTTTACCTTGAATTTAATTTCTTTCAAGCTTATGACATATTTGCACGATGACTACTCGAGCGGGTTCCTCTTTGACTTTGCTTATTGTTTAGAGGTGGTGGTGGTAAGCCAACGGTAGCAAAGCAGGTGGCACAATGTTCGTTGACACAGTAGTAGCACATGTTTCAGCGAGACGAATGTTAATTGGACCGACGATGACGCTGGTAGAACAACATTGTGTGCACAAAGTAGTTGGTGGTAGATCGAATGCTGAAAGGGAGAGTTTTCTTGTCGAACTATTGTTTATTTGGTAGGCGGGTAGTTGTATTTCTATTTTTTAGTATTGTTTTTTCGCTTGTGCTGATAGCGTTGAATATGCATCATTATACTCCAATAGGCTCAAAATTAGTCACTCTTGACATGCATTTTATGGGTGCACATAGACGCATGTTACAATTCACACTCACTGCCATGTCTGCGATCAATATGAATAGTAATCCGAAGAAACATATAAAACAAGGTGAATCGATTTTGTATTTCTGTATATTTTCTTTAAGCAGAAACAATCTAGGTGAACCCATACGGTGAGCAACGGGTGAAAGAATGTCAGTTATTGATAATTTTTCCCAGGACATTCGTTCGTTCGTTGCACTGTTGTTCTGGAATGTGGCGAAAAAAATGTGTCTTCAATACCAGTACATCTATAATAGATTAGAATATACCAAGTCATGTTCACAAGCTAAAGCAATATCGTTTAATTTTAACTTTTACTTTATGGGTAATAAAATCGGCCTACATTACCGCCAGATTGTTGTTCTATTATTATTTAGTGTTTGTTTATGTTATTATAAGAAGATTCATAAGACCAGACAACCAAAGATTGCAGTAAAATTAACTGCTTATACTTTATCTGTATTGGTTGGTCTAATTAATGCGAAAACTACTGTTGCGAGTAGATGCATTTTCTTCAGTCTGGTTAATAATTTTGTTGCACCATTGGTTGGAATGGCATAATGTTTCGCTGGTAAATGAATGATAAAGCGTTGTTTTTAAGAAGCAAATCGTTAATACATTGTTATTAATAGTAACGCATTGCTTTTTAGGTGGAAAACGTTAATAGCACTAGATTTTTACCTTACAACTATTTCACTTATTTTCGTTAAAGAAAACTAAAACTGTATTTATAAATGTAAGCTGGCAAATGGTAACGCGCGGGGGGTCAGCACTGGACCCTAATTGTAGACCCAAATATGATGAGGATGAAATAGTAACGCATTTTTTTTTAAGAGAAAATGGAGCAAATAGCCCTCCTTCTCCTGAGAACATACTTCCCAGGAAGCGTAAGGACCAGCATGGAGCTCGAGATGGGGATGAACCACCTCAGGGCAGTAAGAATGACTGGAAGAAAGCCTCGGAGATCGGAGTACTGAGCAAAGAATCCGATGGGCAATAAAAAGCTTTCAGCCCTATAAATCGCCTGATGTTGACAGAGTAATCCCTGCAGTCATGCAAGCTGGATTAGATAATCTCCTTCCACGCCTCTTAAGAATATTTAGAATTAGTCTAGCACTCGGGTATATACCGACAAGCTGACGAAGGGCAAAGGTGGTATACATACCGAAAGTGGGGAAAAATATCCCACCCATCCTAAGTCCTACAGACCAATAAGCCTTACTTCGTTCGTCCTAAAGACTATCGAAAAAGTTATCGACAATTATATAAGGTCAGAAGTACTGGGAAGAGAACCACTAAACTCTAGTCAACATGCATACAGACCGGGCAGATCTAAGGAGACGGCACTGTGGGAGCTGACGAAATGTATAGAAGGGTCCCTTCCCAGTAAGGAAATCGCGCTATGCACTTTTCTAGATATCGAAGGAGCATTCGACAACGCACCTCATAAGGCGATTAGAAGGGCTCTGGAGAGAATGAAGGTAAACAGAACAATCTCTAAATGGATGTGTGAGTACCAGAACAGCGGAAACCATAGTCGGTGAGCACAACAAGAGGATGTCTACAAGGAGGGGTACTGTCCTCCATTTTGTGGAGCATCCTCGTAAACGAACTACTTCAGCGACTAGCTGAGGCAGGAACTTATGCACAAGGCTACGCGGACGATATAGTCATCGTGGCAAAAGGGAAGTTCGCGGAAGTGGTCTGTGTTTTAATCCAAAACGGTTTGACCATCACGAGCTGATGGTGCTTAGAAGTATGGGGCGAATGCACCCGATTAACCTCTATGGAGGAAAGATTACTATCAGTAAATATGTTAAATACCTGGGACTGATATTTGATAGTAGATTGCTATGCTATGCTATAAACACCAAAAGTATTTTTCACCTTCCCACCTCTCGCAAATGTCTGACAAACATCCGAGAGTAATAACTTGTCACGGAAAGCTACTCAATTCGCCGTTCGTATACGGCATTAATATAGGTCTCTTCCATTGGTGTGCAAAAATATACATGCACAACACAAATGGTCGCTAGAGCTAGGACTTGGACTGCAACGATCTGTCGTGCCGAATATTATTATTATATAGCTATAACTCCCAAATTTTGAAAGACTCCGCAATAATCAACATCAACAAACTACGTATTAGGCATATACTTAAAAAAGAATGGTACACTTAAAGCCACGAAATGCATGACCAATCAAATGTCCTAAAAGTTCGAGATTATATAATCGACTATCGAATCGATTTCTTGAAAGAATTTAAATGTGTGTTTTTGTGTTGTGTATTTCATTTTCGTTGTTTTTCCCTTTTTTGCATAAATATATAATTTAATTCATTAATAAAAATTCACTTAAAATCTCTGTTCACCTAGTTTGTTAAAACGTATCATAGTTGTAACAGTATATTTACTAAGTCTCTTAATTATAATCACTACTTGTGTTAAAAATATATTTTTCTATAAAGACCTAAATAATAACAACAAATTCAATTTTCGTGTTACAGTACCAGTACCAGGTTGCCCCGTTGACGTGTCTATTAAAGAAATTGTGAACAACACCAATGAAATTAAACGCCGCCGTTTAAGATGGTAAACGTCTTTTATTTTAAACGCTTGAAGATCACATTTATGTGTGAATGCAGATCTAAAGATAGCATTTAAAAATCGTGATTTGCTGATAAAGAAAGAATTTCTAAGCAATAACAGTACCCACGTCCAATGATGGGCTTAAGGGTAAACTGATGAGCATTTTGAGTGCTACAAGAATTGTACTTAAATTAGAAAAAAAACAACCCATAAAAATTAAAAATTTTCTTGTAAATTCTCTTATCGGGGATACACACACACACACACACACTGCGTGCTCGTTTTGTGGCAAAATCATCCACCAAATGCCGCAGCGGCAGCGAACAGCGCTGCTCACAAAGCACAGAGCTCATACTTTGCCGTGATCTGATGCGATATAGCGATATTTAAAAATTGTATATTGGGGTCCCCAAGGGGCCGATCGCTCCAAATTTTTACAAAAAGCGTTTTCCATCGAAGACACACATGTGTACAAAATTTAAAGAAAATCGGGTAAATTTTGTAAAATATTTGTATGGGAGCCCCCCGACCCCGCGGCGCGAGGGGCCTCAAATTTTAATAGAAAGTGTTGTCATGGGAGATATACATGTGTGCCAAATCGGGCTGTAGGAAGTGGGTTAAAAATTGATCGCAAGATTCCATGACACACAAATCCACAAGCCCACAAACCCACAAGCCCACAAACCCACAAGCCCACAAACACACGGGCAAGTGAAGTTAATATAGAGAATTTAAAAAAATGGACTGTGACTGGCTTTTTAATTAAACATCACATCGTTTAAGGAAACCTTTGAAAAACTCGTGACAAGCAGCAGTCAGAGCATATGAAAATGAGACTCCTTTGGAAGGATTGGATCAGTACTCAGTATTTTCGATGGGTGGGTCAACCGTAAACAGACTGAGAAAATGTAAAAATTACATAAAAATACAAATTACGTAAAAAATGGTACTATTAGTATTTTCCGATGCAAATGTCTATTTTAGTCAAAAATTTTAACATTTTTGGAGGTTGGAGAATTGTTTCTCAAAAGCAATCTGTCAGTTCGCATCGCAACATTGTTTTTTATTTACTTGAAAATTGAATTCAGTGAAAAAACGGAATTATCGCGTCAAAATTTTCGTGTGATGATTTTTTACGATTTTCGTTAGGGGCTAACTCAACAACAGTGCTTCGAATCGAACGACGTTCACTTAAAGACGAGCCTCGTGAAGGTCGTCCAAAAATAGCTGTGGTGCCAGAAAACATCGATGCTGTGAGAAAAGTGATTGAAGAGGATCGTCATGTGACTTGTCGGGAAATAGGGGCATGCCTAGGCATTAGTAACACCAGTGTATATTCGATCTTACATGAACATTTAAAGGTGCGGAAGCTATGTGCACGTTGGATTCCGCATTTTTTTAACAAACGCACAAAACAAGTTTCGTGTCGATTGGTGCCTCCAAATGCTTAAAAAAATCGGTATACAACATCGTGACAGGTGACGAGTCATGGGTATTTGCGTATGACCCGAGAAGAAAAGGGCAATCGACTGTTTGGGTCTTCCAATTCGAAGAAAATCCTACAAAAGTTGTGCGAGCTTGGAGCGTTGGGAAGCAAATGGGCGTGTTTCATGTGTTCATGTGGCTATTGTGGCTCTTGATAATCAAACAGTCAATTCAGCTTGGTACACGACCATTTGTTTGCCTGAGGTTTTCAACAAATTGAGAGAAAACAACCCAAAACGGCGAATCATTTTGCATCACGATAATGCGAGCTCACACACATAACATCAAACAAGCGAGTATTTGAACACTCAAACGATCGAATTTATGGGTCATCCGCCTTACAGCCCCGACTTGGCACCCAATGACTTCTTCCTGTTCCCAACAATCAAAGATAAGATGCGTGGATAACGATTTTTATCGCCTGAAGAAGCGGTTGAAGCATTCAAAAACCATGTCTTGGAGTTATCATCTTCGGACTGGAAAAAGTGTTACGATAAATGGTTTGAGCGTATGCAAAAGTGTATAGATCTTAAAGGCGAATACATATTTTGAAAAGCAATAAAGCAATTTTTGATGAAAAATTTTAATTTTTTATTAGTTTTACTAAAAACTTTTACTGTATTGAATCTAATGTTTGAAACTTAAAATGCAACAATTCGTTTCAAAAGAGGTTTTTCATACCAAATCGTGTTGGTGTTGTATATTGATCTGCTGAAATGTTGGTATAGCGCTGACTAAGCTTCACTTTCCAAAATGTCTTATAATAAGTTACTTTATTCAACTTTTAAAATTTTAGAACTATTTCTATACAACTTCTATTGTTGTTTACGCCTATTAGTATAATTTTGAAATTTATCTTCTTTTTTCTAGTTATTGTAGACAAAAGTTGTCACTATTCGAACAGAACCACAGCAAGTTTACTATCATAAGCTTACCGGATGTTTAAATCGTACCCCACATGGGAAGGAATTGCTTTGGCGCAAAACATTTCAGATAGCAGCAACACTAGTGGCATTTGTAGTAGGGTGACACATTGCGTAGAATTTTTTTCGATACCAAGCGAAATGCGATAATTACAAAATTAGGTTAAAACGATTATTCAAGATTCGTTAAATACAAATTCAAAAAACTTTTGAATGGAAATGAGAGAATAACATAGAGTGCAGAGAGCATCAGTGGAAGCCATCTATTACAAATATGATAGTCTGTTTCACAAATTTCCACATTAAGGATTTAAATTATAAACATTAAATGGTACACATTTTCATAAGTATTGCTAGTCAAAAGTCGTTTCGACTTAGTAATATCTTCATTTGTCATCAGCTGTGTCCCTCAAAAAAGCTGTATCTAGCCTTTATCAGCGTCGTAGGTATAAACTTTAACCATGCTACAGCTTTCTCTTATTGAGAACACCTTATTAATCTACACTTAATTTTGCCATAACAACCAGGTGGGTTCTTCAATTTGATTCATTAAAGAGTCACAGGTAGAAGCAAGTGGCTAATCAAATCTGTAGTGTCTCTCAATTATCCACAATTGTGTTAGCGAAGTATGAATTTGCTATCTCTAATAACGCCAAATGACACAATGACATCGGTTGTCTACTAAGTTACTCATCAATTATAAAAAGAAGAGGAAATTTTAGACAAATTATATTTTCTTGCTAGAAGAACGAAATCGGTACTCAAGCTTGCGAAGCAATGTTACCAAGCTGAATATAACTCAAAAGAGATAATTTGAGAAGTTTGAAAGACATAAATTATTCAATGTTTTTCACGAACCTCGGGAGAAAGACCGATGAGCCTACAACGAAGCATTAAAGTAAAGTCAAACTAAGAAATAATTAACAATTCATAACTTTATATTTTGAAAGTAACTCTAGTAAATCCGATTCATATTTTATTGCAAAAATAAGAACCAAAGGGAGACTGAAACTTCTTTAAAGTCTTCACTTACAAAATCGAAAATAATTAAGTTGTTAACTTTAATTTAATGAAACTAAATGACAAATATATTTACGTAAACAAAAGGGACAAGTGATGTTTAACTATTCATCAAGGAAGACGCCAGCCGTACTGGAATTAACAATGACAGGAATACTGTCAAACTCCACCATTAATATTACAATTCATCAATTGAATGATGAACAATGTCTTCTATGTGTTGCATTTAACAAATCTTATAAATTATGAACGAATGCAACCGAACTCGTTGGTGCGATTCATTCATCGGTACGAAGAGCCAACATTTAAATTCAAAACATGAATGCGATGGTCTGTGCCACCAGCTTCTAACTCAGATGCCAAACTATGTCCGTCCAATCTTCTAGTGAAATTATGCCCAATGTCTACTTCTGGTTTCAATGGGTGACTACTTTTAAGTCTATAAACACTTCATAAATACACAATTGCAATTGCAGTGTTGCTCAAGAAGTCTCCAGTCTAGACCTCGAAAGACACATTCACTGCAATTCCCAATCGAAACAACTCTATGATAAAGTAATCAAATCAAGGTTGACATTAGCCAAAAACGTGACCTGAAAGAAGAAGTAAGTTTTTATTTCATTAACGGAGCCTTGTGATATAGAGAAGAGTTTACATCGCCAATTATAATATGTCCCACTGTCTGTCACGTCGGTCGATTGATGAATGATAACATAATTTCATAAACTTCGATTGCCCGCAGAGTGAAGATTAAATGGGAGAGAGTACAATTTGACTTTAAATCTAAATGTTTAACTTGGGAAGATTAAAATCCTCTTTCCTTCAATTGAATTTATTATTTAAATCACGAAAATTATCTTTACCTATACATATATATGATTCCTTAGTGTAAAGAAAATTATGGGCTTAAGCACAGTTCATTACGTCTCATCTCATTTAACAGAAAAAGAACTCACGATGTAGGGAACTATTTGATTTTTTTAAATAAAATCGTTTTATTGAGTATTGCATTTTAAAGCCAAATGGAATGAGGACATTTTTGGGAAATATTTATTAGCTATTAGCAAAGACAATGAGTAATGGTCCATTGTGAATTGTGATACCACACGGATCAGGAAAAATTCCTTCCACCTACTCGATGAACCAATGAGAACTTCGTATGAAGCGAAGGAGACTACCAGTGTCAATGTTGATGAGTGTCGTTGTAGAAGAAAGCTCCCATATGGAGTCCACGTCTTTGGGAGAGGGCTGGACAAGTACATGCAACTTTTGCAGAAGTCATTCGAGAATACTCCAAGTCTTGCTGCATACCTGCCTATGAGGTAGTGTCCAATGATAACACCTACCTTTTTTGAGAGATCAAACACTTGGAGCATTTCGGATCCAGCTTGGGCCATATCAGCTTTGTCGCTAAGCAAGTTGTACCGTTTTTTTACATTAGTATCCCGCTTTAACAAGAGTTGGCCTATGGAACCATATTGCTTGGCGAGTTCGTCAGCCATACAGTTACCCGGAATGTCTCTCGGCATTCGGCAGTTAAGGGCTAGAATTGAATTTGTGGAGACTGATTCCAGGGATTTCAGTGCAGCTTGGCACATTTCGTTTCCTGCGACATCTATTAGATGCTTTTTTCATTGTGTCTAGGAATTTACAAGAGTTTGAAGCTGTACTATTCCCAAAAAGGCACATTTTAAATAAATGCCTCAGGATGAAAGAAAAATTAATATTTTTACTCAATTGTTATCGTAATTATATACCAATGGATATCTGGTGAATGGTGTCTTACAAAAATCAGAATATGACATATATTACAGCTGTCATGCAAGAAATCATGTGCTCGGTTTGGGGTTTCAAGTCAGCAAAAGAATGAAACCCACCGTTATCGGCTTTAAAGCACTAAATGAACGGCTACTAAATAACGGCTTACAGCCAACAAAGCCAACAAAGTCTGTATAGACTCTTCAAATTTAACTATAATATCCAAGCTACTGGTGCATAAGACAATGGTAGTACCAGTAATCTCATATAGATCCGAGAATTGGGTGCTTAACAAAAAGCATTCTGACCTCTTAGCCGCGTTGAGAGGAAATTCATACGGATAATCGTTTGGCCCCTATGTGAGGAAGGACGATTTCGGAGATTTTATGGTGATAAGATCTACGAGCGTATGTCGATGCGATGTCGACATCGTGAAGAGAATTAAGCTCGGTAGGTTCCGGTGGGCAGGACACCTAGCTCGGATGAGCGAAGATGATCCTGCTCGGAAAGTCATTTGCGCTGGGATTTTTAGAACAAACAGGCTGGTATTGAAGAAGGCGTAGACCAGGACACCCACAGTTTAGGGTTGCCAAACTAGATGACAACGGCTCGATATCGGGATCGGTAGAGATTTTTTGCGGGAGGCCAGAACCGGACCCTGGTTGTAGAGCCAAATATGATGATGGTGAAAGGCATGACAATTGCACCATTATCTTCCTTGAAGTGTAAGCTAAATCCATTTTGCTTTGTTTATTTATTTAAAAAAAATTAACAATTAAACATTGAAGCTGCAAAATAAATTGAACAGAACTGTAGTTATAATTTTTATAAATTACATTTTTTTTTGTTCATTCAGGCATGTTCTCGGTAAATACTTACATCACCTTTTTTGTGCACTTTCTATCGCGCAGTGTTGGCTCTATTGCAATTAGTCCCAATAATAACCCAAAATTTATTAAGCAAGTATCATAGCAACTCGAAACATCACATCATTAAAAGATTAAGCGGCTAAAACCAGCAAAAACCATCCACAAAGTTCAATCTTATTTTTTTTATTAGAAATTCTAAGATACCTATGTTAGCCGTTTCCACATTTATTATAACTGTCTATAATACTGTCTGCCTTGAAACTTTACTTTAAAGAAATGTTTTTCGTCTAATCATCTGAGAAAGACGCCATTCAATTATTGACTTAATTTTTCCTAAAATGCAATCAAATCCATTTAGCCGCAGACATTTGTGTCCATTTTCTACATCATTTGGTTCAATCGCAGATATCCGCATTGAAATAATTCTGTAGATACAAAATTCAATCAATAAAAATGTTTGCAGGAGAAAACGTATGGATCGGACCATAAAGCCACATTCACAAAAAAACAGAAACATATTCTAGAATAACTGCATCAATTTATCATATGTATACGATTTTTTCCCTTTCGAGGTTATTTGGAAAAAAGAATGTCCGTATGCACTTTGGCCAAAAAAGAGACCAAACTCAAAATGAATGCCTATACCAATAAAAACCTAAAATAGATGAATTGGCTGCTGTCCAATAATGGGGAAATCACCACCATCATGACAAAACATTCTCAGGTCTACCAGACGTGGCCAATATTTAGGTAAGAATGACACGATGGCAAAGACAAATTGTACCGCCAATGCGACTGACTAGATTTATATATGGTATTTAAATTTAAAAAAAAAATATTCAAAGCCGCTTTACAGTGGGCGAATTTTATGTAATTCTAAAGAAGATACCGAGGAATATTGCTAACCGATGGACACTCAAAGAAATCAGTCTTTCATAGAAAGAATAGTCATAACAAATAATAATATTTGGCGCGACAGACCATTGCGGTCCAAGGCCTAACTTCTCGCGACCATTTGTGCTGCACATGTTAATTTTTGAACGCAAATGGAAGGGACCTACAATTTAAGGTGAAAATTACTTTTGGTGTTGCTGGGATTCGAACCTGAACCTCCTGCGCAGCAGCCATGTGCATTACCACGGCGCCCACTGTCATAACAAATGCAATCGGGAAAACAAACGCATAAATATAAAACTTTTTCATGTAAATTCTCTAATCGGAGATACACATATGCACTTAAAGTGGATTTAATTTTGAAGAAATTTATATGGGAGCTACTCGACTCTGGTGCTCGATCACTTTAAAAAATTTCATTGAAAGTGTTGTCATCGGATGTAAACCATTTGCACAAAGTTTGAACCAAATCGGATTTAATGACGTGGATTGAAAACTGATCACAAGATTAAATAAAAACGAAATAAATATAGAGAACTAGTTGTTAACTACGGCCTTACCCGGGACCGGCCGATCCCCACCCCAAGACAACGTTTAGACCCACCAAAAGCTAAAATAATAGGCGTTGTCTGCCCCTACTGCCCCAACCAAACTGACCGTTCCCCCACTGAAACCACCACACACATTATTGAGCCCTACCCCCACCTACCCGCCACTGACCCAAAACTGTATCCTATAACCTCAGGGCGCTGTATATGTATATGTATATGTATATTTATAAAACTTGTTCGAATCGCGAGTTCATACATAAATTGTATGTGACCCCGGGATCCGGATCCAAATATGACGGATTCGTTTCAGCTTGGGAAATTGAAGGAGGCTACTATATAAAAATTCTGGACAATTTATGAAAATAGGGTTTGCAAAAAAAAATAAATTATGTACAAAATATCAGGAAGCACCCTGATGAAATTATGGCGGTTCTTGTTTTCATTAAATGCCTGCCAAGTTGTCCAAATTTTAAAACGCTACTATTCAAAAATTCTGAAAAATTTATTATTTGTAAAAACAATTCGTAGGGTGTAGGTTATGCTATAAAACCCCTACACATAGTTTGACCGCGATCGGTTGAAGGGTTTGGCGGTCCATAGGGAACATGCATACTCGTATATACATACATACATATAAAGTTTCACTTTTTTATGCAAAGACTTGAAACAATTTTATTAAAAAAATATTTAAAGAATTCGAAACATTTCAAAATGTCAAACGCAGTAGAAAAGGCCAACAATTTGCAGCGAACAAATTAACGTCCAATACAAAAGGAAGAAGTATGCATACTATAAGGTTACAATTATATGAAAAACCTAAACCAAATTTCGAGCAGTCTTCGTGTGGAGCGCAATATATATATTTCTCAGCTTCAGTTCGCTTCGTTGAAAGAAGACGTGTCTAGCCGTGATATTGTAATTAATTTGTTAATTATAGAACATTATAATTGAACTTGTAAAACACAACAACACGAGATAAAGATAAAGAAAGCTATTTAACAAAACTCAGTCAACAAAACGATCCAAGTGCACTTGCATAAATATGACAACCGAAATAAAAATACGAAAACTCTTCTCGGAAGCCTCTTCGCTTTGTTCCAAAAAAAATATACAAAAAGAAGGACAAATATTAACACCATTCCTCCGCTTGTCAACTACATATTCAGCAGCACTTGTACGTACTTCCGCTTTATTCGGAATTTTCCATCAGGAAAAGATGAGTATTTTAAATATTTAAATGGTTCATAGCGTCATATGCGAGTAAAAGGCTTTCATGCGACCGATTTATCATTTGTCGCAACAGATCGGACAATGAGAAAATGCGTTATTAATTCAAGAGAAAAGTTCTTTTGAAAAATTTATCAAATTAAGATGGAAAACTTACAAATAAAAGGAAGAGAAGCGAAAGCAATTTGTATTAAATATTAAAACGTTTATATATTTTAATGCAGTTTTATTGAGAATTGTTGTCATTGAAACGCTGGAAATAGAATACAACGCAACGCAAATGACTTACATTCAACAATACTTTAATAAGCAAAATAAATACATAATACTCTCCATTTTAAATGGACGATGTCTTTAGGAAAAGGTTAATATAGCTAGATAGTTTATAAGGAGTGCATGCTAATTTAGAGTTGATGGATCGCGGATGGTTGAAAACCATGTACAAAAATTTTTTCAAATCATTTATCATTAATTCAGCTTCAGTGGTGCAGTAGTTAAAACTGCTGGCTCCCAGTCAGTATACCTTGGTTCAATTGTCCAAAAGAGTAATATTGTAGTTATTGAGTGCTTGGGTGTGATCTTTCAACTCCACCCACCACAACTTTCATATCTTTTTCTATTACTACGTCCACACTGTACTTAGGCATTAGAAGGAAGCAAGTCCCTTAAAGAGTGTGCCAATTATAAAAAAGAAGGAGAGAATTAGTTGAGTTGAAGTACGAAATATTCTAAGTCAAGAATAGCATTTTTGTAGATCAAAGGTAGACTATGTTAAATCGCTGGTTAAGTTAGCAGCCATACCGTATTATCTTTAGCAGTGGCAAATCGTCGATATAAGTCAATTCACATCGGGTTACCTTCTACGTTTGAGATAATACTTAAAATGTATTAAAATGATTGTCAGCAGATCATAACGATGAGGAAACACAGAGTCCGGCAAATGATTTTCCACATTTGTGTTCCTGTTGTTCGGTTAAAGAAAGAGTCTCTGTATCGATCAGAACGTCCAAAGATGGGATAAATGCGCTTGAGTCGTGCCATCAGTACTGTGCGTGGAATGTACGATGGAATGATGAATCTGGCTATTTCAATTAAAAGATTGTGCGTTTATATTTCGGGTGTAACTGGGAGTGAGTGAAGTAAGATTGTTCGACGTGGGAGAGTACCAATCCCCAACATGTAACACTGTGCTACTCTCCTCCGACAAACCCTCCGGCAGTCCCCGTGAATCTGGAGTGGGTCTGCTGCTAACGCTAACAGCACGCAGAGGCCTAATTTCCTGGCACATGGTGATAGAATCTTATCGGCCAGATTTCGGACTAGAGTACGGCGCGTCACGATCATACAGTGTTATGCCCCAATAAATCCCTCGACTAAGAATGATATCTTCATCGTGATGGGTGACTTGAATGCCAAGGTAGGCAACGAAGGACTCAAACATGTAATTTGGAAGCACGGCCTCGGCGAACGAAATGAAAATAGTGAAAGATTTGTTGATTTCTGCAACACCAACCACCTTGTCATAGGAGGCACCATGTTGGAGCATAAGACCGGCCACAAGGTCAGCTGGGTGTCAACTGACAGGCAGTCATCACCCAACCAAATCGACCATGTGGCGATCAGCCGACGTTTTAGGAGCTGTCTTTTAGACGTCCGAAACAGACGAGGAGCCGACATGGGTATGGTACGGGATCATCACCTTATGATAACTACTGTCCAGTTACGTACCGCATCAGTTCAAAGAATCCGCAGTATCATCCGAATGCCTAGGTATAACATCGACCGTCTAAAAATCCCCTCAGTACGCCAGCAATTAAGGGATCATTTATCGCAAGGAGTGGAAGCAATCAGCAGCTCACTGCCGACAACCATCCAAGAACATTAGACGGCTGTGAAAAATGTTTTCACATCTGGAGCGGAAAGTATTGTTGGTAGAAGCCAAGCAAGGCCAAGCACGTGGCTTACCAAAGATACCTGAAGGCGGATTGAAAAACGTAATGAGAGAAGTGCAGCGTAGTGTAAGACGTGACAATCGTAATTATATTCGCAACCTGGCCTCAGAAGCAGAGGAAGCAGCGGGCAGCTGCGATAGCAGAACCGTTTACAGAATCACCAAAGAGCTGACAGGTGGTCACCGCTCTAGCCAACATCCGGTGAAAGGCCTAGATGGTGCCGTACTCGTTTCAGATGAGGATCAGCTCAAGCGATGGAAGGAGCATTTCTTAACCGTGTATTCGCTAACGATATTCACCAATTCAAACGGAGCTGCCGGAAGTAACAAATTCCCGAATTCGCACCTCAACTCCCAGTAAAGATGAGATCGCTACCGCGATCAACGCACTAAAGAACAACAAGTTGGTAAGACTAGATGGTATACCAGCAGAGCTTGCAAAGGTAATAGCCAAAGTACTACGTGAGCGAATTAATGAACATCTGGAAAATACACTCGATGTCGAACAAGCCGGTTTCCGCACTGGATCCTACTGTGTAGACCACATAAACACCCTGCGGATCATTATTGAACAGTGCGTTGAATTCCGGTCACCACTGCACCTGCTGTTCATCGATTTTTAGAAGGCGTTTGACAGTGTCAATAGACAGTTTATCTGGCTCGCCTTGCGCAGGAAATTTATACCCGATAAACTAATAGCTATTATTAAAGCAATCTATGATGGCTCTAAATGTCATGTGCTGCATAGAGGAAAGTTGTCAGAGTAATTCGAGATCCTAAGTGGGGTACGACAAGGTTGCATTCTATGGCCGATACATTTTTTGTTGGTGATTAGCCATGTACTTCGCGCAGCTTTGTCTACTGGAAACGGAGGAATTCGTTGGATTATTATTCGTTGGAAGATTAGTACTGCCAAAACCAAAATCATCAACCTCGGCACTAACTCATTAACTCAAGTTAACATTTGCTGGACAGCCGGTAGAGAGGGAGTAGAGAGTTTCCAATATATTGGGAGTATTGTCTCGACCGAAGGTGGAACCGAACAGGACGTTGTCAACCTAATCGGCAAAGCAAAATCAGTGTTTGGAATGATGTCTGTGATATGGCGAAGCATTGCGATCAGCTTAAACACTAAGCACTTGGAAGGTGACCGCTACTATCACAACAAGATAACAAACGTTCGTAACATCTTAAGGGTTTTTTGGCCTAACCGTATCTCTAACGCACATCTTTACCAGAGAATGGGTCAGGAACCAATAGGCACAACCATCCAAGGACGGAAGTGGCAGTGAATTGGTCATACACTCCGAAAAGGCGACAGTTCCATAGCAAACTACGCAATGCAATGGAATCTGTTATCTCAGGATGGTAGAAGAACGGGTCGTCCGAGAAATACATGGCGCAGAACAGTAGAGGAGGAGTCACGGCAATCGGGGAAGAGTTGGAGAGAGCTGACGCTCATTACCAGGAACCGCACGCGATGGCACGTAGGCGTAGTTGAGGCCGTAGGACACAAAAGGGTATATAGGACATAAGTAAAGTAAGTTAGTCTATATTTCTCTTGGACGACAAAAAACACCAGTTTTAGGAGCGTTAAATTCAACTCTATTGTGTAAGATAGAATTTAGAGTGCTTAACATACGCTGTTATTCAAGTTCCATTTGAGAAGCAGGGGGACGTAAAAATAGTGTGAACTCATACAAAAAGCTAAAAGTTCTGTCGTCGGCGAAAGAATGATTTGGATTAGAAGTAGCGGAAAGCAGATCAGAATCGAGCCTTGGAGAACACCAGCATTTAGCGGTGAACTCTTTATTTGAAACCATCCAACATGACCTGCATAGAACGGTTAGATTACTACTTAAAGAGCTGGAGAATTCATAAGTTCTTACTTTAATCGCCGGATTTTGTTAGATTACGAAAAAATGTTTGACACAATTTATAGGGAAGCTCCTTAGCCCTGGGGCCAGATCAATTGCAAATCTATATAAATAAAAATCAATTGCCTCATGTATGAAAGATCATCACTTGAGAACGATTGGCTTTGGATTTGGTTTAAAAGACAAGGAAAATTAACAAAAATTTTCTCGGAAAATTGGAAAATTCTGAAAAAACTGAAAGTGCTTTTTTCCTCCATTGGATTTTTGTATGAACTCGCGGCCGAATACGTAAATATATTTTGCCGATATAAGTGTCGATTCTATAGTTTTCTGTCCGCTAGTTTTTAATAAAAGTGTCATCTGGAACTCAATAAAAAAAATTTGGTTGCTATCAAATATAGACAAGGGTGCAAAGTTTGAATAAAATCGGGCTTTAGGAAGTGGGTTAAAAATTGATCACCAGATTCTACCAGTCAGCCACCGACAGGCAGACAGACACATGCTGACACGAAGCTAATATAGAGAATTTAAAAATTAAAACCTTATTTAATGTTTTTTTTTATTTAATAGTCGAAGCGTGTGCCACACATAACTTTCTGATATCTGCTACTGGCCTACAACATTTAACTACCTGTTTATTTAGTACACTCCTCCGCTCCCACCAGAAACTCATTTGAAAACATTTCGCAAATAAAAATTTCAACTTTAGGCAAAAACGCCCACGATAAATATATAAATTCTTACTCGCAAAATTTGTACTAACAATACACAATCGGTCTTTTAATTTATTTATTTCCTAATGTTTGGGAAGGTTTCTTGGGTGGGTTAAAGTAAAACTCATTCATAATTCACCGAGCTGTGGCGTGATTCGATCTGTATGTACGAATTTCAAAGAATGTTTCTATCCGTAGCATTGTGAATTGCAACAAACATTCGTCAAAGTTTCTGATAAACACTGAATTTTATAGAACTACTTATTAATAGTTATGGCTTTATTCCAGTTCTATAAGCCCAATTAATTCAAAACTGCAGTTGTGGTTATTTCATATTTAATTGAAAAACCGTCTAGAAATGCAGTATAGTTACCGGAAACCACCTATAAATATGGACACATACTTTGCTGTTTGTATGCAAATTGAATGAAATGAGTTAAAAGTATGTATGTACCTATTATTTCGATTGCAAAGCGGAACAAGCTCTGTTTATTAATTGAACTCACACGCAGGAAATGAGATGCAATTTGATGGACGTGTGGTCAGGCGACTGTGTTTATAAGAGCAATAATATTTCCATCAAAAAGTCACAGTCACAGTCACAGCTCATTTGATTTGCTTTAAGGAATATAATTCTATTGTATTGAAGTGCTCATTCTATTTTCCCAGATGCGAATTTGAAATATTCTCTGATTTACTCGAATTATAACTTGCATGCAAGTTGCTACTTGATTTACAAAAAAAATGATTTATAGTATTTCAAATAAATTCATAAGTTTTAACTGTTTTGTAAATGTACCAGTGAAAGCTCGCTGGGTTCTATGCCCATCTATGGCTTGTTACCCCTTACTACTCTCTCTTAAAGTATGTGCTACGAAAAAAATAGCTACTTTTTATAGGTACATAAGAGTACTTCGAAAACTAGAACACCAGCCAAATATTTGCCAATTAAATTTGTGTATACATATTCCACCCAGTAACGTTGCCCTTCTCACACTAGATCTATATTTTTAAAAATAAAATAACAATGACTTAATTACCTTTTCTAATAGCCCTGAAAGATTGAACTTCCAATTTCGTGCTGCAACAAACAACATCTGACTGTTCTAAAAAGGCACAAAGCAATAATATGCCACAATCGAAAACCAAACGACATTTATTTTCGAAAAATATTTAAACCATCGATCTGTGACGATATAGCAAAACGTAAAACACCCCTAACCGGCATTGCATTGACAACCCTTATGCTCACATCAACAACTGTGTACCATGTGGCTAGAATGCACTCACTCTCTAGATATTGGTGCAATACACCTACCTGCGCCAATTAACATAACTTGACAATTTACGTAGTTAATCATTTTATAAAAAACAACCCATAAAAATTAAAATTGTTCGTGTAAATTCTCTAGTTACTATGTGCAAAGTTTGAATAAAATCGGATAACATAGTATTAACAGAGCAATTTCCGTTAACATGGGTGAGGTTACACCAAAGTAAGCTTTTTCTTAAATCATGTTAAGAATTATTTCCCAAATTATCCTTGACGAATTAGGGGACACCGTGCTTATTAAGGCATTTCTGCTGATGTAGTTTATCGTAGAAATAAAATAAACAAATGGGGTTTCAATAAATGTGGGACCTTTTTAAATACATACCAACTAAATATATAGCCAGTTGAATTCGGCCAACTAAGTAAGCCAATAGTTTGTTGGTTTTTGTGAACCGAGCAAGTAAAGTTAGCTTTTTTAAGAAAACAGCTATACCATTTTAATTTACCAAACGATTGGAAAGACAACAGCTCAGCGAAAATGTATTGTGTTCTAGTTTCGATTTCCAGAACCACCCTCACCCAGGCTTTTTCTTATTTTCTTTTCTACTAATTTGGATCATAAATCGATAATAGGTAATTAATTCAGTTCAAGTTTCGCAGATAAAACACACTCATCTGAGAGAAATCTGCACGATCTATATGCAAAATAGTAATTTCGCCAGATTTATTTCTCACACCAAAGCAAAAAAAACATCGAATGTTCTAATGTGTGTGATGTGTGACGTGTACAGCGGCTTCATTTGAATTGTTTTGATATTTTTATTTTATATTTTTCTGTGGCTGCTGACACATAAAAACAAACATACGGTTTGTTTATATTTATACATTTATTTTCTTCGAGGTAACCGTTGTTCAATTAATATTTACTTGGCTACCTGTATTCGATTAGAAAGACTAGAGAAGAAATACTCGGAAGATTATGTGCGAATATAGTTAGTCTATTCAGGTAGCTAAATATCAATCAATAAACTTGAATTGCATGAAATTACCGACCGATCAGAAAAATCTTGCTTTCTTCAAGATAATGAAGAAATGTACAATAAAGAGTATACTCGTACTATACAAAAGGAAATTCTTTTTATCTTAATCGCATCATATAAAAATGCAAACGCAATTATTCTCCAAAGAATAATTAAATTGCTGTTGCCTGATGGGGATACGATGGATAGAAATTTACAAAATTAAATTGAAAACAACTTCACTGAACTGATAGTATGAATTCTCGTTGGATTGATCATAAAATGAAATATATACCCTTTCGCCTATAAAATAGCTGGCTTTGCTACTGCTTACAAGATAATAAGAAATAAATATTGCTTGTAAAAATACAGTACATCCTTTGAGAAAGGCTTACTTAGACATGGGCGCGCATTCAAGCGCACACTTGGGTTTTAAGCAACAATGAACAATCTTTGATCATGTGGCTAACGGAAGTATAAATCACAGCGGTGGGGTTTATAAATTTTATAATGAAGTTAGCATGAGTAAATGAAATGAATGATGTACCAGACACAAGAAGACTACATAGACTAGCTGATATTTGGACTATGTCTAATTTGTGAAGGTTTACTTCCTTATTTAAGGCAGTCCACCATACAGTCACACCGAATAGAAGAGTAGGTCTTACTACCACTGTATATAGCCAATGAGTTACATGGGGTTGAAGCCCCCTTCTGCTACCAATAGCTTTATTGCATGAGAAGAGTGCCACTGTGGCTTTACGAACTCTTTAGCTTTCTGTCCAAAATAAAACCCAAATACGTGGCTTTATCAGAGAATTTTAAGCTCTACGCTGATCGGCTTCATCGCGAGCTAGAAATTTATCTAGTTAGCTTTTATAGAAGGAGCGTTAATAAGTGGAACATTATATTTCCTGGTGAATAGAACAAGCTCAGTTTTGTGAGGATTTACCCCTTAACCACAGCGATCTGCACAGCAAGTTAGCTAGTTGAAAGCATTTTGCAGGAGTTCCTTTAAGATGTTCGGGTAATTTCCTGAGTCGGCAATAGCAACGTCATCTGCATAAGCGATTACTCTGCAGCCCTCACCTCTTAGGCATAATAGCAGCTCATTCACCGCTAAGTTCCATAGAAGGGGGATAGGACTCCACCTTGTGGGGTTCCTCTGCAGACATATCTTCTGGCAGACGACACGCCTAGCTTTGAATTAATAATCCGACTTGTGAGCAGAATATTAATCAATTCGCCAAGCAAGTTCGCAGATGTGTTGACGTTGTTAAAAGCGCCTTCAAAGTCTAGGAATACCACCATTATGTAATTGTGTGGTGAAGGGAATGTTCAATAGAACGTATACGCGTGCTGATCTGTAGACAGGAGTCTTTTGTCAATGCGTGTGCGTATGAAGATATCGATCAGTCTTTCCAATCTCTTTAACAGGAATGATCAAAGACTGATTGTTCTGAGATCCTTTGGACTAACATGAGAGCATTTGTCGGCTTTGGGTAAGAAAACCACGTTTAATTCTCTCCATTAAATATGGAATATGGACCAGATCGAGACAACATTAAGTAAATATCTTTGGATCACTGTAAAACCCGCTTAACATCTACAACTGGATCCGACAATCCCTTATGCCTTATCTTCAACCTCTGGCATTGGAGAAAATGATACCCTCCTATTGTTATGTCATGACGAACATAAGCCTATCTGGAAACTAGCTTACGCACACAGCATTGATAATTTCAATATAACTTTAAGTGTATAAGAAACTCTAATGCAGATCGATCTGGCTGCGGTGACACCTTATCTGGACCTGCACATAATTGAGAGCCAAAAATATATAAACATCTAAAAAAAATATAATATATTAACCATCTCGGGTCAAGAAAACCAGCCGAAAATACCATAGATCCCGAGATACGCGTATGGTCGCTTAAACCCTACCAAAACCAACAAAAGTTTGACTCGATAAATCCAGGAACTTAATCATATCATTCAAGCGGCAAGTGTACTCGTATAACGCAATGGTTCTACTAGTACTTACATATGAATGCGACACTCTGACCTAATAACCGCGTTAGAAAAGAATTGTAGAATTGAGCACTGTTTGTGAGGCGGCCAGGACACGACGCCTTAAGTTTTACATAAACAAAAACACATTAACCACAAAAAGTTTCCATTTTGGCCAAATGATGAAATGTACTCCAACTTTTTTGCTTTATAGTTGAGTTCGTTTTCGCATAATGATTTTTTCTACACTAAAAAAATATTTTTCAATTTCTTTCGTACGAGTTTTGCTTGTTCTTAAGTGGTTGTCTTCCTCGTACATATTTATGTGAATCTCAGAGACTTTTCGCACATCCATATGCAAGCGTAGTAGTTCTTTTAGCCTTTTATTTGGCTTTGTAACATAAATAATACGCGAAACCGTCACCCCCATAAAATGTTCTTTACACGGAATCACGCACAGTGCTACAAGTAGCACGATAAGTTTCGTCTTACATCCTTGTAAGAAAATCAAGATTTTTTTTCTATGCAATGGTTTTCCTGATAGCACATGAGAGCTGGAAATCCAAGATAAGTAAGCCGGTTTTAAGCAAGTCGTTGTACTTGTAACTGAGTTTGAGTGTAAATGACTTTATGAAATTTCCTTATTACGATATTGAAGTTAATTACATTTAACAAAGTATTATTATATAGTTAATAAACAAAAAAGAATATTCGGTTTGCAAAGTGCGAAAAAGAATTTATAAAAATTATTTGCACTCAAGTTTTTTGCATTTTCTGAATCAAAATTTGTTTTTTTTTTTTTAATAAAGGTTAAAAAAAAACCTAAAAATAAAACAATTTTCTGCAAGACTCCTTTCTTTTTAATGAGTCTAAATGTTCAGTATGCTCCAGTTGCAGCTTACAGGGCTAGTGTTTACAGACGCAGCCACCAGAGTAAAGTTTTATGCTTGATCAGGATGAAGTGTTTTGCACAGCCGATGATATAAATATCTGCTGTGAAGTAACTGGTATAACTTGTATATGATGTTTCCAGCTAATGTAAATATAATCTGGACCAGACATCAAAATGGCGACGTTATCTTTGGTAGGCAGATAATGGGATTGACTTGGGATACAGTTGTCGTTGTCTGAAATATCTTTGAAGTCGACCAGATGATTGCAAAAAACTTTGTCTTTCGGTTGATGAATGTATTTAAATTAATAGTAATTGTAACATTATAATACATCTTCAATCAGTGAAGAGTTTAATTCTTAAAAATAATTCCAGGATTTTGTTATCAAGTCCAGTTCGACTCAAACAGTTGTTTGATTGACTTGTGGTATTGTCGGTTATGCCATTCATGCCTGCGGTCCAAGGCCTAACTTCTCGCGACCATTTGTGCTGCACATGTTAATTTTTGGACACAAATGGAATGCCATTCATAACCCAAGATTAAATCTCGATAATGGTCCGGTGCCTTAGTTGTAGCTTTGTCGCATTACTTTGCCCTTTATTATTTCTTTGGTTGTTAGATGTTAATCTTTCCTCTTTATATCTTGTTGCTTCTTCAATGGTTCTTTTAGCAATCATTTATGTGTACGTGACAAATCTTTCTAGCCCATGTTCAACGTTCTACAGGTGACCTGATGGCTTATCTCACTGAAAAGTGGAACCAGTCTATTCACAAATTTGGTCAAAGTAAAGTTGTTGCACTCGATATTTCCAAGGCATTTGACAGAGTCTGGCATCAAGCTCTTTTGTCGAAAATGAATGCTTATGGAATTAATAAAACCCTGCTCAATTGGACTAGTAACTACCTTTCTGACCGTTCAATCCAGGTCGTATTGGACGGATTCAAATCCAATGTTCACCGCATAAACGCCGGTGTTCCTCAAGGCTCTGTTTTATCTCCGACACTCATTCTAATTTTCATTAATGATCTCCTATTCACCACCTCTAATCCAATCCATTCTTTCGCTGATGACAGTACTCTTAGCTTTTCATATGACTTCACGCTTTCTGCACGACCCTCTTCGTTACAAGTGGAACTTGAACAACAACGTATGTTAAGCACGTTAAATTCTGACCTTGACAGCATAACTACATAATAGAGTTGAATTTAACGCTTCTAAAACCCAATGCTGTCTTCTGTCATCTAAGCGTAATTTAAACCCCCAACCTTTATCCATGAATGGTTCTTGCATCAAAGAAACTGAAAAGCTCTCAATTCTCGGTATGTGCGTCAACAACAAGCTTCGTTGGAACGACCACATATTTGCCATCGCCAAAAATGCTACGAGATGTTTAGGTTTCCTAAAACGGTGCAAGATGTACTTCACTCCTTCAGATCTGGCTACTATTTACAAGGCGTATATTCGTCCTAAACTCGAATACAATTGTATTGTCTGGGCAGGTACCACCAAGACCACATTGCATCTACTAGACAGAGTTCAGAACCGCGCGTTAAAACTTATTGGTGACGTTCATATCGCGAAAACAATCGAATCGCTTGAACATCGTAGGAATGTTTCCTGCCTGTCACTTTGCAGTTCTTGAATATAGTTATTTTGTATAACAATCAGAACTTCCTTGGTACTCGCCATTTTTAATGTGATTTTGTGAGCTTTGGTCACGATATTCTCGATTTAGAATACGACCTTGGTTACCGTGTTTTTAAATTTCTAGCGATTTCGTGATGTGGCAGATCACGTTACGATTACGCTGTATCCGACCAATGTATAGCCTTGGTCACGCTGTTATTGAATTTAATCTCGCCGAATCTAAATGCTGACGAAAGGTCTGTTTTGCCTTTATTGTTTTGAAATTGCGTTGGTGGGACACGAAGAACAATAACTCAAACAGATACGGTTACATGTTTAAATATTGGTCAATGTATTCTGTTCGTCAACAGATTCTAATATACCAACTACAGGAATAACATTGCATTAAAAAAATTTGTGTGACCACAATATCTCATTAATAATAATGTAGAAATCCTAAATAAGGGCTCTAAACCTACCTTTATAAATGTTTACCTCACACTCGCCAATGCACTGGCACATGTCTGACGAAGTCTCGCTGTCAGACCATCAGCACATCAGATTTCACATTCCCGGCAAACTGACACATGGCTCTTCTAGATACGATCCTAAGTCTACGGACTAGAATCTATATCGGGGACTTGTCCTCTTTAAATTGGATATGCTTGTCACGTATGTATATAAACAAAAAGTCAGAGTCCACAGAGGATCTAAATGAGGAAGCGAACCAATTAAATGGTGTATTAGGTACTCACTTCCTATCATGACAGTTGTGACCGTAAAACCAGTTTGTGTAAGCTTAAGGTTCCCTGGTGGGACGAACATCTGGCTAAGCTTAGGAAGAGAGTTAGAAAACTCTTCAATGTTGCTAAACGACGAAGAGTTCGGACGGATGTATATAGGTTCACCCTTACAGAGTACAATTCTGAATTAAGACGATTCAAGCGTGCCACATGGAGGAAATGCTGCGAAAACATTGTTGAAATGCCAGTAGCAGCATAAATACACAAAGCATTAGTTAAGGATTAGAGAAACTGTGTAGGTTTATTAAAAAAGCCCGATAGCACTTACACGTCAGACCGTGAGGATACAATCAGAACCCTGCATCAGGTTAATTTCCCAGGGTCGTCTAATTGTGTACTATACACGTATCCGAACTCATCTGACCAAATGGTCTGTATTATTAGTAGGGTATATAGTTTATCCGGTAAAATCTTCAGTCCGCATAAGGTTAAATGGGCAGTAGGCTCTTTCAAACCTTTCAAGGCTCCCGGCGGTGATGGGATCTTTTCAGCTGTTCTACAGAAGGCGATAGATCTCATCCTACCGGATATGATTGCTTTATTTAGAGCCAGTTACAACTGGGGGTACATTCCTATTATCTGTAGACTGGTAAATGCGTTTTTTATCCCCAAACCAAGCAATAGGCCTAGCAAGCTACAGACCTATAATTCTAACAGCATTCGTCCTCAAAACCATGGAGAGACTTATTGATTTTCATATTAGAGGCCGGTTAGAATTGTCTTACTCTCTTCACTCAAGTCAGTTTGCGTACAGGAAAGGCAAAAGCACAGAAGGTGCCCTTCACTATCTTGTAAAGAAGGAACTTTTTGTTCCAAGGAAATGGCCCTGAGTGCCTTCCTTGACATTGAGGGCGCTTTCGATAACACTGGCCACGACTCTATTTCAAGGGCAATTAGTAGCAGAGGTATCGAAGTCTTGAGAAATCATTAGATAAGGGCCATGCTTGAAATTCGACACTTTTTTTCCTCCTCGGGGGGAGTGTCTGTGTCTATGACTGCAGTTAAGGGATGTCCCCAAGGAGAAGTGCTTTTTCCCCTTCTGTGGTCACTGGTCATGACAATCTTCTAGTCGATCTTCACAGATCAGGCTACATCGCCATTGGTTATGCGGACGATTTGGGTATTTTTATTATTGGTAAGCACTGCACGACTATCACTGGTGTCATGTAATGTGCTTTACTTCACGTCTTAGAATTGTTCAGCAAAGAAGGACTATCCATCAATCCTTGAAAACCCGTTCTAGTGCCTTTCACGAAAAGAGGACTGGTCGATTTGGGGCATATCATCATCTAAGGCACCACGTTACATTATTCCAGTGAGGTTAAATATCTCGGTGTTATCCTTAATAAACGGCTAAACTGGAATTCTCATATCAAGTCGCCATCGAACGCGCCTCTGCGGCAGAACTTCCTAAAATGTTACATTGAATGTATACAATGATGGTGAAACCTTGTATTACTTACGCGGCCATCGTTTAGTGGCCGGAAGTTCCTGCACGGACAACGGCAACTAAGCTTTAAAAGCTACAAAGAATTGCCTGTCTAGGTATAACGGATGTCATGCGCACCTGCCCTACGACTGCATTAGAAGCTGTTGTAGGGCTTTCACCCTTGCGTATCTTCATCATAAAGACGACTGCTAGATGCGCTTTTGAGCTGCAACTAGAATACGGGTACAAACCGGGTGACTATATGTGGGCACCTGAATTCTTGACTCAGTTCCTGAAAGAGACATGTTCTGCACTATCCTCGACATTATGGTCAGGGAGCACTGTTTTGGAAGGAAATTTGAGGTGGAAATATTGGACCGGGTAAACTGGTGCAATGGTGTTCCGGTACTGGACGCTAGAGGTCTGGTCTGGTTCATAGATGGATCGACGATGAAAACTGAGAGAACGGTCCCACGGTTTCCAGGCGGAATTAAGATCTGCGCCAGACTTAATATTTATAAAGGAATTAAGGGCGTTATAATATATATCTTTCCAGATAGCCAGGCAACATTTAAAGCACTGTCGTCCAATTTAATGGACTCGTTATCAGTCAAGGACTGCTACGATGCACTGAATCAGGGTCATCAGGGAATTGCAGGCAACGAATCTGCAGACGAACTAGCTAGGGCTTGCTCGGAGTCTGCGTTCATAGGAGCTGAACCCTGCTGTGGTACAACTGGGCTGCCGCCACAGCACTGATAAATTGTTGGGAGCACAAACTTCGTCTGGCCCACTTGGATAACCCTTTTCCTACAAGGAAGTCCTTAATTTAAATAGGAACAGCATTAGGAAGCTGGTAAGTTTCCTAACAGGTCATTGTGGCTTGTGATATCACCTTAACAAAATTGGTGCGGGCTCTGAGACAGAATGTAGGTTCTGCTGGGAAGATATTGAGTCATCCCAGCACATTCTCTGCGAATGCCCAGCACTAATTTGGTTAAGGAGACGCATTTTTCAAAAGGAAATATGCTCCACAGCAGAGTTGAGGAATTCTGGATTAAAATCACCCTATGATACAATCGATCTTTTAGGTCGCAGGGTCTGCCATATAGGCTAGGGTTATCCTTAAAAAAAAATAAAAAAATATAAATTAACATTGTAACCTACTAAGATAATTTTATTACGTTCAAGTTTATTAAGTTAAGTTCACAAAGCAGTTAGTACAAAAAACTAGCATGTCTCAATAAAAACTTATTTTTTAATCGCGCGATATTTTCGACAGTTGGGTCTGTCATAATGTCGTTACTATCATAAAGAAACATCGACAACTACATAAAAGTCGTGTTCGGCTTTGAAAGAAATTTATTAATTGTAAGAACGCATTACAAAAATGAGAATGCACTACAATGGTTGTATCATCAGATAGGCCCACATACGCCTATAACGCATTTGCTTACTAGTAGAAAAGGCCTTCTTACATAATACGGGTATATATATATACCCACACACAAATTGCACAAATATATTTTTGTGCAATTTTTCGATAAAAGAGAATTATCGAAAAATTGCACAAAAATATATTTGTGCAATTTGTGTGTGGGTATATATATATACCCGTATTATGTAAGAAATTTTCGTTAAAACAATTCATAAGCAATCCACACGTGCTGCAAATTTAATTTAAAAATCCTTTGTATTTGTGCATAGAGAAGAGTACCTTATGCACGTAGTCATTTGCATAATGTACTCTAGCCAAGATCACTGCGATTTTATTCTACCCTCATTTAAATGAATTTCGCTGTCAAAGTCATTTGAAGAATCCCTCTACTGTAGCCAGTAAAGTCCTTACAATCATAAACAGCATTTGCAATTGCAGACTTGGTATAAAAGCATTAATTCCTGCCATTCTGCCTGCAGCAACCCTTTCAAATCAATGCAATATTCCGATGGTATGCAGATTATTGCCAGAGTAATTCTATCATATGCAGGAACAGCGACAGAAACTCCAGATGGCGAAATGCTGTAATCTTGAAATCCAGCTTTGTGTCTGGTTGTGTAACATAGGTATATACGAGTATGTACGTATTAAGGACTATAAAGGCGGAAAAAGAAAACGAGGATAAAAATAAAAAATAAAATTGCATTACTGTACGAGAGTACGAGAGTACATAGAAAACAATTCACATTACATACTAGAGGGTGGAACATCTGTTGGTTTCGTTCTGAACTATATGGGTATTATTTTAACTCTAACGCGATCAAAATATTGACAACTCTTTAGTGGCAAACCTCCACGGTACGAAATGAACCGATTTAAGGTTAAGCAACTATGAGAAACACTGTCAGTCTTATGTTGCCAAAACAGTACGAAATATGTGAAGAATTGTTGATCAAAATATTACACCAACAGCAAATCCTGTACGCAAGTTTGTCAAGAAAGTTTGTGTGGTTATTATGTTACATGCTAACATAAATGTCCAGCGAGCGTAGTCAAAGATATTACGTATTACACATTTACATCTAAAGGAAAGCCACAAATGGTAAAGTCATCACAGATCCCCAGGCTAATTAAAAACAGATCAGTTTTTCTACCTTATGTTGGTGGAAAAATGTAGAGCTAACGAACCATAAACAATAAATTTTTTATATAGCCATACCAAAGTAAACTGACCTGATGGCGGTCAGCCATCAGCAGAATAGGGCGAATAACACAGAATGCTCTAGAATTGCAGGTGGCCGTAACTATATCTGACTGATGGAAGTGCGATCAAACCTATACGTGGTGGCCGCCGGTGATTTTCCTCTAAATACAGGAAAAGTTAAATGACCAGGGTAGTCCCTTCAAAGTAAGGTTGGCGCGAGGCCAATAACCTCGTCCGTAAAAAAACTTTTATTACGGAATCCAAAATCAGCCTCGGATACACTGATGAACGGCGACGACCACGGCAACGAAAACGGCTAAAAGATTTAGGAATTTTCCCATGGAATGTACGCTAACTGTGTAGAGCTCGAGGTGCACAACAGCTAGCCGATACCCTGTCCACATATAATGCTTACATAACAGCAATTCAGGAGATGCGGCGGACCTGCAATGGAGTCTTACAAAATCAAAATGACATATATATATGACATGTCATGCAAGACATCATAAGCTCGGGGTGGGGTTTCTACTCAGCAAAAGAATAAAACCCACCGTTATCGGCTTTAAATCAGTAAATGACCGGCTATGGACCCTTCGCGTGCGGGGCAGATTTAAAAACATAAGCCTCATAAACGTTCACGCACCTACGGAGGATTCCCCAGATGATTATAGAGAATAATTCTTTGAATCAGTCGAACGGGAACTCCATGCCTGTCCTCGGTATGACGTAAAATCATTCTGGGGGATATGAATGCCGAAATAGGTAGGGAGCCAGTATTAAGGCAGTATATTAGCACCCATAGCTTACACGAGAACACTAATGACAATGCACAAAGAGTTATAGAGATGGCAGTAAGCAATAGTTTGGTCATTGCGAGTACAAGGTTTGCGCGTAAAATTACCCACAAAGCCACCAGGGTATCTCCTCATGGAGCCACTCACAACCAGGTTGACCACGTGTTGATAGGCCTCCGCCACAACCCGAACCTGATGACGGTACGAACGTACCGAGGTGCCAACGTCGACTCGGACCACTATCTTGTTGGTATGGTGCTCCGAGCTCAGATTGCATCATCACGAAAGACTGCATCCGCGCATCAGTTTCGAGTCAACACAGCTGCCCTTCTCAACGAAAAGACCAGAAACAACTACGGTCAAGCGATAGGACTCGCCCTAAATGCAGGGAGAGTAAGTCCTGGGAATAAGATGTCAGGCGTAGAAGAGAAATGGACACGCCTTAAGAATACTGTCATTTATACTGCTGACTCTATCTCAGGCAGTAGTCTTAGAGAACGACTGGTTCGATGACGAATGTAAGCTAGCGACTGAACGTAAGAATGTTGCGGTCCGAGTACTGAAACAATCTCATAGAACGCGGCGAAGATGAAGATCTAGAGCTCAGAAGATATTCAAAAACTGTTCACCAGCGAAAGAAAACAGCCTGGGGGAAGAATCTCGTCCGTGAACTAGAACAGTAGAGAGAGCGAGGACCGCACCAGGCGCGGAAGTGCTACCAAAGAGTCCGCGGTATTACGAAATATACACCGCGTTGCACATACTACAAAGACAAAGACGGTAATCTGATCGCCGATTTCAAAGGCATCTTAGAGCGATGGGAAGATAACTTTCATGAGTTGCTAAATGACTGAGGAATTGGAGGCTCCACCAATGACCGAAGCCCACACCAAGCAATACACAAAGCAGTTCATGAAATAATAGTGCAAGGACGGGATGAAGAAGCGATGCCAGAAGACTGGCCAAGAGGCATCCTGTATCCAATACATAAGAAAGGAGATATCACAACTTGCAGCAATTATCGTGGTATAACGTTGTTATACAAGACAGGATAGCCCCATACGCTAAAGTCATCATTGGTGCATACCAGTGTGTCATCCCAGGCAAACCAATAACTGATCAGATTTACACCCTTAGGCATGTGATGGAAAAATGTCTAGAGTTTCAAAACTTACTACACCATCTTTATATAGACTATAAAGCCGCCTATGATAGCATAGCCAGAATTCGGCATCCCAAATAAACTGACACGACCATAACCATGACCAATGTTATAAGCCAAGTAAAAATATCCGGATAACTATCAAGCACATTCAACTTCTTTAAAGGGCCTGGCCTGCGTCCTCTTCAACCTGGCGTTGGAGAAAGTGATCCGAGACTCTGACGTAACAGCGACAGGAACAATCCTCTATAAGTGCATTTAGATACTCGATTACGCAGACAACATCGACATCGTTGGTAGAAACCAAAGGGCTGTACAGGGAGCTTCCATCCAGATCGAGCGGGCGGCACGAAATCTGGGGCTGCACATAAATTAGAGCAAAAAAAAGTACTTGGTGGCCACGTCTGCGAGTAGAAGATCCAACATTGGTCCCGCAATTAAAATAGTGGAGCTGCGAATTTGAAGTAGTGCAATCCTTAGCTTAGCAAAAAGCACTTTGACCTCTTAGCCGCGTTCGAGAGAAAAGTCTTACGGGTTAGTCTAACGCTCGTAGGTTACCGCGATGTCGACATCGTAAAGAGAATTAAGCCCGGTAGTCTCCTACACCTAGACACCTACGCTGAAAGGATAGCGTGGAGCATGACATCCGGGAACGGTAGAGAAATTTTTTTTCAAAAGGCCTGTACTAAACCCCGGTTGTAGAGCCAAATTTGATGATGATTATGATGAAATGAATATCAAAACTTCGATAAGGAATTTTTAGAATAACGCCATTAAACATTAGCACAGGAACTAGAGCACATTTTAAAAAGAGACCATTGTCTAAACAGTTATTTGGCGAACCTAATTTTTAAAATTGATTCCAGGCAGTGTTTCGAATAAGAACTTTCAAAATTAAATTGCTTTATAAAAAAAGCACTTAAATCAATACATAGTCCTTTATGAAAATTAGTTTCCTCATCCGTAGCATGCGAGGATTTCAATGATAAACGAATAAAATAAAGGTGCAGTGCGGAAACCTTTTTGACGCGTAACACTCGTAGTAAAATTTATTGTTTTACTGTATAAGTACATTATATTGCCAACGTTTGCTTTCCTAGACAATGTACAATGAACGAGTGTAACAATATGTTGTCGTAAAATTCACTTAAATTTTCCTATTCACTAATGAGTGACAGTTCTGCTCGTGTGTGTTTTCTTCGTGACATGCCGTTTACGATAAATTCTTAAGCCACTTATGAAATGTGAACAAGCAAATACAGATAGGGATGGATGTGGATATATGTAAATATTAAAGTTAAAGTATCAGCAAGGTGAGTAGTGAATGTTGTGAAGTTAAAAATTCAGATCAGATCGGTGTGCATGGAAACCACATAGCAGCCAGACGAAAATGGTAACTACACAGCCATACCTCTATAGTCTGACAGGTGTCTGGTAAAATAATCTCTAGCTATTTGGTTTAACAGATTGTGTTGAGTGAAGTTAAAATAATCTTTTAATTAAGAACCCTTTTGGACAAGTTGTTTGCTTGAGTTGGAAAATTTGTAAAGAGTAGAAATGTTTTTTTATTTTTTCCTTAACGTTTTCAATAGTTATTTCAGAAGCAGGCAGGTATTTGTCTCGTTTGAATTTAGCTAATCGTTATCTTTTTTCATGAGCCAATCACAATTACAATTACAGTTTTTTAATTTTATTCCTTTGAATATTCATTTATCATAACAAAAAAGACTCTTGAGCTTTTCAGAGAATATCTTTCTAAGCAGTAGCATTTGATATCCTTACATCATTAATTTGCATATGCAGACGATATTGATATTATCCGTACAAATTGAAGTGCTGCACAAGTGTGCAAGAACATGCAATCTCGGTTTGCACATAAATGAAAGCAAAACAAATTACATGGTGGCTGTTTATGAGAAAAGAAGTTCCAACATTATTCCATCTGTACCTTAGACGACAGATATTGCATTGGGTTTCGAAAGCGGAAGTATTTGGAACCATGGTTGCAAATTAATTTTGGATTTTACTGACCATAATCTTTCGTTTGGTATTTGCTGTACTACTTTTTTCACAATTAGTTATTGTTAATTCAAACGTAGACAAATGCTGCAGCTGAATCAATCTGTTATGTGATGTGGTAATTTTTACCAAATAGAACTGCACGCATGATAACAAAATTTCTAAAATTACATACAGATTATATTATTTTACGTCTACGCACGATATAAAACAATAGCGCACCAAATTAACGAAATATTTGTTTTGCCCTTGATTAGTCAAGAACCGTTTTCGTCTTATCAGTCAGTGATATATGGCAGCCATGGCGGAACGGAAACACGCATACTTATCTCGAAAATCTAATATGTCGTACGTGTCTTTCAGCGAGCTACTCGTAATACAGAATTAGGAAATTTGCGTTATCTTTTTTTAATAGTTTTTGTTTACCTTCACATGTCTGTTTTTAAATTCTCTATATTAACTTCGCGTGCACGTGGCTGGCTGGCTGGTCAGATTTTCTGATAAATTTTTAACCCACTTCCCAAAGCCCGATTTTATTGAAATTTTGCACACATGTATATTTCCGGTGACAATACTTTCTATTAAAAATTGGGGCCCTAGGACCTCGGGGTAGGGGGGCTCCCATACAAATATTTTAGAAAATTTACCGGATTTTCTTAAAATTTTATACAATGTGTATCTCCAATGGAAAACACTTTTTGTAAAAATTTTACATACGTCGGGCCCTGGGATCGTGGGGCCTCATACAAATTTAAAATAAAAATTAACCCGATTTTGATAAAAGTTTATACACATGTGTATCTCCGATGGACAAAACTTTTTGAGCGAATGGGCCCTGAGGCCCGAGGGGTGCCCGCATAAATTTTTTCAAAATTAGCCCGATTTAATTAAATTTTAAACATATGTTTATCCCGATGGACAAAAATTTTTGTAAAATTTTTTGAGGAATGGGGGGCGGGGGCATACATTTTTATTTAAAAATTAGCCCGATTTACTTTAAATTTTAAACATATTTGTATCTCTGATAGACCGAACTTTTTGTAAAAATTTTAGAGTTTTTGATTTGAATTTTTTTTTCCTATACAAATTTTTGTTTGAGTGTTTAGTTTTTGACAAAATTTTGAAGTGAAGGGGGCTCTAATAGTAATTTTTTCCAAATTAACCCGGTACAAACTTTGCACACATATGTATCTCCTATTAGAGAATTTACATGAAAATTTTTAATTTTTATGGGTTGTTTTTTTGTCAACGTTTTTTGCTAATTGTTTTAGATATTTATTCCTACAGTTACGCAAAGCCACTAACTTATTTTCTGTTTAAAAAAAAAACTGTTATAAGATATCATTTTAACGAACGAAATAATTGTGTAACGAAGTCGATTTAAATCGACTACGTCACACACCCTACAACTAATGTCCGAAACGTCCGTCCGCCCATAGCACAACATGCATATACGCACCGTCGTACGGCACACACAAAGTGCAGCCAACAAACAGGCAAGCATCCGGTGTCGTACAACGATATACCATGCAGTCGGCACGACGTATATATATATACATACGACAATACATCGTATAATATACACCGGCTCGCACATATGGTTTAATGTCACGTATAAAGTGCAAACACTGGTCCGCAGGTCAATACACAAGTACGTAGTGGAATTTCACTTCGGTGACAAAACACCACAAAATTCCCAACTACTTAATATTTCAAAGTAATGACATGGGGACCTGAAACACTAAGCAAGTCGTCCAGAAATTACTGCGACCAGAGCTCTGTCTCACCGTTCTGTACGAACCTCTTTGTATAGGAAGGAATTTTTGTGCGAAATTACCAAGCTTTGACTGATTGATATTCACGCTGCTTGGTATTTGGCCATACTAGTCCGACCTATTAATACTCCGCCGTGTGCGACTGAAGTGAGCTTTGAATGATCTATATTCACTCTGCTCACTCAGTTTCTTTGCACCGTTGAACAAGCTTTGAATGATCTATATTCACTCTGCTTTGTGAAGCGGTGCTGCACCATTCGCACCGAAGTCCGAATACTCCCGGCCTAGGTGACTGAGTGAGCAGAGTGCTCATTTCAGGTTCACCACAATTTCGTACACTCGTCGAGGCACTGACTGATCTCATATTCACTCTGCCTCGACGACCCCGTACACCGTCTGTACCGCCGTACAAACGCCCGGACAGCTCTGCTCCGCACAAACGCATACCCAGCCAGGCACTAATATTCACTTTGTCTTAGTAGTGGTGCTGCGCCGTTCGTATCAGAATACGAACCCCATTGAGCGAGTACTACACTCACTCAATACTCCGCATAGTGTTAGCGGACAAGCAGTCCGACTAACACTCCGTTGAACCATCTCCCCCCCCCCTTCCCGTATTTTTATCATTATATTATTAGTATTAGATTTTATTATTACATTGTTATATTAATCTTAGTATTAGAGCATAAGGCAAAATAATGAATAAACCAGATGGAAACAACGAAGTAAATGAAGTTCTCTCTTTTCTTAATTTGTAACACTCCGCTATACGAACCCTGGGTGACCGGCGAGCGTCACCCGAGCAAACTCGTTACAAATTTGGCGCCCGAGCAGGGACGACTTTTAAAAGTCGCACCACCGACCGAAAATAAAAACTACCGGATAATATTGGCACACAAACTAGTGGCCCTAACCGTCAACGATTGAGGTGAATACGTCACCCGAATCAGACTAACTACCACCAAACGGAGAGGGAAGTTTTTTATATATACCAATAGTATTATGGACAACGAAGAAGCAGGCCTGAGCTCATCGAGCTTATATCTGCTGCGCAAAGACGAGTTGGTGGCAGAACTCGACAAACGTGGGCTAGACAGCGCGGGAACCGTGGAGGAATTACGAAAACGGCTGTCAAGCGACATAAATCTTGCGAAGATTTATATACGCTAGGAACACCCGCCAACAAAGGCAAACCGCTGATCCCGCCTCAACTAGTTTTGCCTCAGCTGTTGCCAGCAGCAGCAAACATCACACCGAATGCCGTGAGCCCAGTAACCGAAACACCGCAACCGCACGAAGCATGCAGCCACCGACCAGCTGCAACTTACAGTCCGTCCGACGCGGACGTGATGGATAAGGTGCGCCGTTGGAACGTCCGCTACGAGGGAAATAGCAACCCTCTAGAATTTCTAGAACGAGTAGAGGAATTAGCAGAATGCTACCTGATACCGCTCGACCGCATTGTCCGCACCTTACCTGAACTCCTGAAAGGTACCGCTCTGGTCTGGTACCGGAACAACAAAGAGTCCATCCAAAACTGGGCAGATTTCAGCCAAGAACTACGCCAATTCTTTTTACCGCGGCGGTACGCCACCCAACTCCTAAACCGTATTCGAAACCGCACGCAATTAGCAAGAGAGAGAAGTAAAGATTACATTACCGCTATCCAAGCCATGATGAGGTGGCAAGCGTCGTTAACGGCGGAAGACACTTTGTCTTAGTAGTGGTGCTGCGCCGTTCGTATCAGAATACGAACCCCATTGAGCGAGTACTACACTCACTCAATACTCCGCATAGTGTTAGCGGACAAGCAGTCCGACTAACACTCCGTTGAACCATCTCCCCCCCCCCTTCCCGTATTTTTATCATTATATTATTAGTATTAGATTTTATTATTACATTGTTATATTAATCTTAGTATTAGAGCATAAGGCAAAATAATGAATAAACCAGATGGAAACAACGAAGTAAATGAAGTTCTCTCTTTTCTTAATTTGTAACACTCCGCTATACGAACCCTGGGTGACCGGCGAGCGTCACCCGAGCAAACTCGTTACAAATTTGGCGCCCGAGCAGGGACGACTTTTAAAAGTCGCACCACCGACCGAAAATAAAAACTACCGGATAATATTGGCACACAAACTAGTGGCCCTAACCGTCAACGATTGAGGTGAATACGTCACCCGAATCAGACTAACTACCACCAAACGGAGAGGGAAGTTTTTTATATATACCAATAGTATTATGGACAACGAAGAAGCAGGCCTGAGCTCATCGAGCTTATATCTGCTGCGCAAAGACGAGTTGGTGGCAGAACTCGACAAACGTGGGCTAGACAGCGCGGGAACCGTGGAGGAATTACGAAAACGGCTGTCAAGCGACATAAATCTTGCGAAGATTTATATACGCTAGGAACACCCGCCAACAAAGGCAAACCGCTGATCCCGCCTCAACTAGTTTTGCCTCAGCTGTTGCCAGCAGCAGCAAACATCACACCGAATGCCGTGAGCCCAGTAACCGAAACACCGCAACCGCACGAAGCATGCAGCCACCGACCAGCTGCAACTTACAGTCCGTCCGACGCGGACGTGATGGATAAGGTGCGCCGTTGGAACGTCCGCTACGAGGGAAATAGCAACCCTCTAGAATTTCTAGAACGAGTAGAGGAATTAGCAGAATGCTACCTGATACCGCTCGACCGCATTGTCCGCACCTTACCTGAACTCCTGAAAGGTACCGCTCTGGTCTGGTACCGGAACAACAAAGAGTCCATCCAAAACTGGGCAGATTTCAGCCAAGAACTACGCCAATTCTTTTTACCGCGGCGGTACGCCACCCAACTCCTAGACCGTATTCGAAACCGCACGCAATTAGCAAGAGAGAGAAGTAAAGATTACATTACCGCTATCCAAGCCATGATGAGGTGGCAAGCGTCGTTAACGGCGGAAGACAAACTCGATCGGATATACGAGAATCTCCGCCCAGAGTACCGGCACTATATTAAGCGGCGAGAGTTCACTACTCTAGCAGAACTAACAGCGCTAGCTGAGGACTTTGAGCAACTAAGAAGCTAGTTGCCCGCCACAAGGCCCATCATAACGCCAACACAACCGACCGTACCGCCCTTCCGCCAGACCACTCCGTACCAGCGACAGTCATCGCAGCCAACAGCACCGCCCTTCCGCCAGACCGCCCCACACCAACAACCGTCAACGCAACCGCACAGGTCGCTCCAGGCCACTCGCCCCACCGATGTAACACAAACCGGCGAGTCGCAACCGTCACACCAATCACCAGTAGCACCCCCAGCACCGACGCAAGTCTATGATCGACGAACCTGCTGTTGGGCGTGTGGTCAACCTGGACACCGAAGGCAAACATGCCAAAACCAACGATTATTCTGTTCATACTGCTGTACAAACGGAATCCAAAGTAGACACTGCAGATGTGAGGCGCACCGGGACGTCCAAGCCAGTGAGACGTTAGACGCCCCCATCACTACCACTAGTCTCACATCATATACACTACCGATCCGATTTGGCCAACTCCAGTACAGGGCAGTGATCGACACCGGCGCGGGAACGTCATGTATTGGCGAAGCCATTAGGAAAATTTGCATGGCCAAACGAATACCCGCTCGACCCATCAATATCACATTTGCATTAGCCAATAAGTCTACCGTTGTCGCTCACCAGGCCTATACGCTCACTCTGGGCTGGGGAGACTTGACATTCAAACAAAAGTTTGCTTACATTCCGAACCTAATGGACAAGTTCTTACTAGGAACAGATTTCTTGGCTAGGCACAATTTTACAATAAACCGAGGCAGCGAAGTCATAACAGCCGAAACCGAACCGAATATACCGATACTCCGTAGCCTAGCTACCGAAAGAGAGCAGCCGGACAGATTCCTAGCCGAAGATTTACCGAAATTCAAAAACCTTAAAAACCCAACCACCGTCACCGAGCATGAGATTAGCTTTAAGCACCACCGGCCATTTAAACAAAGGTATAGGCCCAGAAATCCAGCGATGCAAGTGGTCATCAACAGCGAAACCGACCCGCTAATCACAGAGGGGAAAATAGAACCGTCGAATAACCCTTATGGACGAGAGCTTCGCCTACCCACCACTCCCGATGTCAGTCTAAATACCGAACCGGAAACCGCCGAACGACTGAATGCACTAACCGACGCCATCGCCTTGGTCCGTCCGAACTTAGCCAAGGCGTTCGGCAAGCAACTACCATGTACCACCCCGACCGAAAATAGTCAAGTCGTGGGTATAGACGAAAAACCATCAGTCACCGCCGACATGTCAAACCGACTAGCCGAATTTATTGACACACCAGCTGCACCCGGCATACGCCGACGCACCCGACCCCGACCCGTCACCGCACCACCGCAGAAAACCCCGCAACAACAAACCGGGGCCAACGCCTGGACAAAGAAGCCACCACCGCCCTCCCGTCCGCTCACCGGCCAAGAGCTGATGACACAGACACGTACGAGTTTAATCAAAATATTTCGCGCGTCCAATTGTAATCGTAGTTTTTTTGTTGTGTAAGTACACTTTTTTTGAAGAATAATAATGAATTGCATAGCGAGGCTATTATGAATAAAACAGGATTTTACAAGAGATAAAAACGTTTCCAAGAGAATGGTAAAGATGACAATATGAAGTTGAAGTTATAATTATAACAAAAGTTGTATTAAAACCCCCAGATCAACCAAAATCGTACCGAATAACATCATTCCTACTTAAAACAATGGAAAAACAGATAGATCACTACTTAATAATGGGACCACTAAGAAGTGAACTAATACATGAACTGCAATTTGCGTACCAAAAGGAAAAATCCACCATAACGGCACCACACAAAGTGACAAACGAAATAGAAAAAGCATTACAATCGAAAGAGATAGCCCTTCATGAACATTAAAGGGGTTTTCGATAATTCAGGATGTGACTCAATGGAGAGAGCTCTATTCGCAGGAGCAAATCCGACTATAAAGAAATGGATAAAAACCAGGCTATAACAAAGAATGATAAACTTATCTGTTAAAACAGTAAGAGGATGTCCCCAAGGAGAAGTACTTTCTCCCTAAATGTGGCTCAGTAGTTGATCTGCTGGTGAAACTCAAGAACAGAGGACTAAAATCAATGGGCAACGCCGAGGACATCATAGTAATTATTAAAGGTAAACATAAAAAAACATTGGAAACATGATTCAAAATGCTCTAAAGATAACATAGCTGTGATGTGAAGAGGTGAAGAGGGGCTATCAAATGTCCCCAACAAAACCACGATAATACCATACACAAAAAGAAGGAAAATAAACATTCCAATCCTAAAAGTTAAAGAAACATCCTTTTATCATGAATAAGAAACTCAAGTGGGAAAAATGTCTAAAAATGGTAACCACAAAGGCTACAAAAGCGATATGGACCCACTACTAGGAAAATACTGGGGACTCAACTCAAAAATTACTTCTTGGACCCAAATGATCAGATTAATCGTAAGCTTATGCATACCTTGAATCTCAGGAAATCCTTAGCGACCGGCAGTACGGTTTTCGAATGTATCGTTCTACATGACCTACAATTGTATGCTGGAACCGAACGGCGAATTAAGATGCTTTCCGTGACAAGTTATTACTCTCGGACGTTTGTCAGACTTTCGCGAGAGGTGGGACACCGTTAAAAATACTTTTGGTGTTACTGTGATTCGAACCACGAACTTCCTGCTCAGAAGCCATTTTCTTATCCATTGAGCCACGGCGCCCACAAATATGGAACAATCATTCCCAAAAAGGATAAATAGAAAACAAACCCAGAGTGGATCTAGATGACTTCCAAAAATGGTTCACCGACGGATCAAAAACAAGTGAAATAGTAGGAGCCAGATGTGGGACCAAGCTACCACAAACACATTCCCCAATATGCAAACTCTCCACGATATTACAAGCGAAACTTTACGCAATAATTGCTGCAACTGAAAACTTGCTAGCAAGAAGGCTTACAAGCAAAAATAAATATAATGTCCGACAGTAAAGCCTAAATGAATTCCGATCAATGGCGATTATTGAATGCAACAATGCCCTAAAAAAACTAGCAAAGAATAATAAAGTCAAACTTATTTGGGTACCTGGATACGAGGGGCACACTTTAAAACGAGATGGCCGACTTAACAGCTAATTAGAAAGGAGCTGAGACTCCATTAATCGGACCCTATGTACGGCTTTAACAATTCAATAGTAGGATTAAAAATTGCACAATGAAGTGCACAATAAACTACTAGGAAAATTTAGAGGGGCTAAAACACTTCGTTCATAGGTTTCTAATACCCAAAAGGAGGCTTCTTCGCTATGAATGATAAAGTTTATGTACATATACATATATTTCGACTCAGGATCAAAACCAGAGCCGATTGAGCAATGTGAGCCCGTCTGTCCAGATTGCCCTTAGCCTAAATCATGCTATGAAAGAGTTCGTTAGGAAATTACCTTTCCAAAATATTTCGAGAACTTCGGTCCAATCCACTAGCTGCCATGTACCATACAACGTTTTAAAACACACATTTTCGTAAATATCTCAACTCCAGCGCCACCTAATGGGTCCAAAGAAACATAAAGTTATCGGAGCACCAAACAAACATATGGTGTGAATAAGAACCAAATCCAACCATAAACACACATTTTCGTAAATATCTCAACTCCGCGCCACCTAATGGGTCCAAAAAAACATAAAGTTATCGGAGCACCAAACAAACATATGGTGTGAATAAGAACCAAATCCAACAATAAACACGCATTTTCGTAAATATCTAAACTATGAATATGAACCAAATCCAACCATAAATACAAATTTCCGTAAATATCTCGACTCCAATGCCACCTAACGGGTCAAAAAAAAAACATAACTTATCGAAGCACCAAACGAACAAATGGTGTGAACATGAACCAAATCCAACCATAAACACAAACTTTCGTAAGTATTTCTGCTCCAACGCCACCTAACGGGTCAAAAAAAAACATAAACTTATCGGAGCACCAAACGATAATATGGTGTAAATATGGCTTCAATACATATAGTTGTTTTAGGCGGGATGAGGCGACATAAAAGCAGAAAAACAGACAACGGCAATTATATTATGAGGCGATCTTTTCATTACACAATATGTACTTAGAAAACGTACTATCATGCTAAAATGTACATATACCATTTTTTTCCTTTACCTTAGAGTGTCATTTTATTCCAGCAACATGCAATTGAAGACAATGTATCTAATTAACAACTAATTGACATACAAGTGTCAACAAATGAAATTACTTTCGATTTTCATGAGCTCTTCAAAAGCAAACTTGGTTTATTCTTGTTCAAGTGGGCAATTGAGTTATTTCAATTCAATCGCATTGTAAATATACTCCAGATAAAATATAAATTAAAATAATTCCCAATAATCCATTGCACATACTAGCGCTCTTTACGATAATTTTGTATTTATTCAGTTTTCATTCAGTAAAACCCACTTGTTCTACGTCATATAGGTGGTTGAGGAGACTACTGCAGACTGTATCATAGTGTATACTGAACGGAGAGTGGCGGGATTCCAGGTGGCCGGTATAACTGGGTTTATACAGTATCTGTATGTCCTGATGTCTTGACGTATGCAGCGTAGAGCCATCTTACTGACTGCTTTGACAGCAGTTGCCTGACGGGGAGCATGGATGTTTCGTCATGAAGATGATCGGAGTTAGTTATGGAGTGGCACCCAGTCGCGATTCGAAGGGCTGTATTTTGTCTGATCTGGATATTATTTCATTGAATGACGTCCAGATGGGGGCGGCGTAGTTAATAATTGAGCGGCCAATAGCTTTATACGTCGTCACAAGGACTTCTTTGTCCTTACCCCATATGGTTCCGGCTAGGGCTCTTAGAATCCTATTACGACTGCTCACTTTACTGCAAATATTTTTTGCGTGCCTACAGAAGGTAAGGAGGTTGTCGAATATGACTCCTAAAATTTTGGGTTTATTAACTGTAGGGATGATTTCGTTGTTAATACGAATGTCAACTGATAGCCTGACTTGTTTAGTCCAAGAGGTGAACAGCGTAGCAGATGATGTTTGGGAGGCGAGGTGTAGTTTCCTTTTTTTACAAAAAATTCAGATAGCTCTGTCAGGTAGGAATGTATCCTATGTGTGACCTCGTTTACATCTGCACCGGAGGCATCAACAAGCAATCATCAGCGTAAGTGATCAGTTTAACGCCAGTAGGAGGAGTAGGGAGCATCGAGACATAGAGATTAAATAAGATGGGGGAGAGAACCCCTCCTTGTGGGACGCCCGTCTTAAGTTTCCGATGCTTTGAGAAGGAATCTCTGAATTCTACACATGCGCTCCTGCCATTTATGTAAGCTGACAGGAACCTTTTGATGAAGACGGGAAGAGTGGAATTCAGTATGTCCTGTAGAAGAGTAGAGTGGTCAACCATGTCGAAGGCCTTAGACGAATCGAGTGCCACGACAGCAGCCAGAGAGCAGCGAAATTGGTCTATAAGACGATCCGTCGTGGACTGGTTTGCCAGGTTTTAAAACTGGAACTATCCTGGCAATTTTCCATACGTTTTGTATTGTGACGTTTTCCATGGTTAGGTGGACGATTTTTGCTAAATATTCCAGACTGGAGTTATGTTGCTTCTTCAACATAAACACTGCATTGTTAGTGCACAAGGATGGTGGTGAAGACGAAATGTGGGGGGAGGGTTGTTGTGAAGCTCCTTGGGAGAATCATGTGCTAACGAAATTGGTGTTATAATCATTGGCACTGTGAAGCCCCGAGCATTGCCGCAGATGACACCAGTTGGCACAACTGTTGCAACGCACAGAGGCTATACTTTTCCGAATAGGACTATTACAGATCGATCAGTACCAGATTCTGGGACCTGGGTTTGACTAGATACTGGCTCTAATTAGTAGAATGCAGAGTAGGCTTGCCGGGAGGCCCACTCTGAAAGCAAAGCAAAATCAAGCAAATGTAAGAAGTGGATTCAGGTGATCCAATCTCAAACCTGTTGTTGTGTTGACAATCTTTGGCCCAATGTCTTGATAGGCATTGGGGTCCTTTCGGTGCGTAAAACCAATCGTCGTAGAAAGATTGGGACATTGTAGTTTTTTTTGCCTCAATTTTTGGTCATAGGCTAATTTGACTCGCCGAGCATTGCAATCATTTCTGTTTCAAATTTGTTCGGTTTTTCTTAGAAGAGTTAGCTTTTTAAAACCGAAAGCGTACCTCTCTAATCTTAGAAGCCTCTTTACAGCTCGAGTCATACATACCATCTTTGGTTTGACAGACTTATTCCTGGAAGGGATAAAGTCTCTCATACCCATAAGGATGATGTTTGTGATTGCATCAGCGGCGGCCTCCACGTTGCTATCGTGAAATAGTACTTTCAAAGAAGTTGTTAAAGACGTCCCATACTGTTTTTGGGAGTTTTTCCTGTAAATGCGTGGTTCATAAATGAGAAATTAGCGAACGATTTCAGTTTTACGATACTTCTATTTTGTGGGATTTTTTAAGAGTTCATACAATATGTTCACTAAAAGTCAACTTCTTGTCAAGGTGTACACCCAGGTATTTAACTGAGTTTTGCTATTCTACTTCAACGCCATTTAGCCTCAACGAGTTTCTTGGCAGAAAGCAACACTTCCTTTTTCCAGTGAAAAAGATAGCGTGCGTTTTGTCTACATTAACTTTGACCTTCCATTTATCAAAATATCCCACTAGGACACTGATTGCATTTTGAAGTATGGCTTCGATAGTGAAACCTATCTCATGCGATGTAAAGCTCCCAGTATCATCGGCGTTAATGGCGTATTCGCAGTTTGGCATTATGGGCAAATCAGAGGTATAGATATTATACAAAACTGGACCAAGTACAGAACCTTGTGGAACTCCTGACAGTAAAGTGCTTTCTGAAGAAAGACTGTTTTTTACGGACTCAAGATACTTATGGGCCTATAGCTGTTAATAGATGATGGTGCTGTTCCAGGTTTTAAAATTGGCACAACTTTAGCTTTTTCCCATAAATCAGGAAAGTGTTGTAGTTTGAGACATGCGTTAAAAATTAGCGTAATAATCCGTAATAATAATGTAACAGCAAATTTTTTAAATCAAGATTTTAGATACCGTCAAAAGCAATCGATTTCCTAACTTTTAGGGTTTTGATAATTATCTTGACATCGTCTCTGTGAATAAATAAATGCGGTTGTAGCGTTTTAATGCGAAGAGATGTACTTTTGACCTTACATCACTTCACACCCTGTAACTCTTGAACACTTCTAGCTAAAAGGTCTTTGTTGATCTTTTTTGGAAAAAATGCTTTTTTTGACAAATGCAGTATTAAAGCCTGTTCAATTTTCTACAAATCCACCTCACAATGTTTCTAGATTCGGTCAGCAGGAGCAGAGTTGAAATTGAAAGTTGGTAAAATGAAAACAAACGTACTTTTGACCCTACATGACTTCCATATAGCTATAACTCTTGAACGCTTCTAGCTACAAAGCCACTGTTGGTTTTTTTTGAAAGAAAATTAAATTAATTAAATTATAGAAGGGTTTAATACTGCATTTGTCAAAAAAAAATTATCCGATAGCATTTTTTGAAATAATCGCGTTTAAAAATAAAATTAAAAAAAAAATCTTTTTTTTCTGACTTTGACGCATTTATATCGATAATGGTTTTAAGAATTTAAAAAAAATGAACATTGTATGATCTTAGAAATTTAATTCTAAATTTAATTTTAATTAAAGATCAACAAAGTCTTTGTAGCTAGAAGTGTTCAAGAGTTACAGGGTGTGAAGTGATGTAAGGTCAAAAGTACATCTCTTCGCATTAAAACGCTACGTACACCGGAGGGGGAGAAAATAGACCGTCCCTCCCATACGATTTTTTTCACAAAATTTATCAAGGAATCATCCCTTTAATTATTTTCCACATTAACGGATATACCCTGTATATTCAGGGGCACTTCGTAAGCATCAGCTGGTCACCACACACATTGGAGAAAGTAACACTGACGCTGGTGAGCACTTTACCTGTTCAAGACGATGTATTTATGTATGTGCCGCCGTCATTTGCAGGTGCACGAAAGATGGGTGATTTAGTTCAATTTTTTGTTTAAGATTTCATGAAACGCGTACACGTACAGATGAAAATAATAATCCTAGAAAAGTTTCGAACTGTTCTAAGAATAAAACATAAAACCAAAACACCGAACAAACTGGTGAATATTCAAGTGGAAAGATAAAGAAAAAGACACAGGAAATCTGACGTGGTATAAAAATTAAAACGTAAACATATTTCAAAATATATAATAATTTCACTTTTAAGAGATAACAGTGTCGGTTTGTTGTACGGCTTATCAGTTCATATCCCGCGTCCAGCCAATGCAGCGTCTATTGATTAACACTCCCTAGTTCCATGCTAATTGTCGGTTACATCCAGGCAACAATTAAAATTTTAAAAAATTATCATCACACCACACTATCTAGCAGCAATCAAAACAATTTCGTTTTGGTATGAGGAGAGAAAATAACACTGATTCACCTTACACGAACTCACACGAACGGAATATGAAACTTGGTATCTTTGTGCAGTTTTCTTATTAGATGAATGCTAATTTGATTTCGCAAAGAGTGAGAGAGGGGTCGTCATCACGAGTCAGTACAGTACACTTTACGTCAAATAGTACGAGAAAAAAAATAACAACGATCTGCTGTGCGGTGCACTGTTCAGTGCAGCTCAACTCAACAATGACAGTTCAAAGAAAATTTACCTTCTCTTATGCCAGCTTCAAGCTGCGAAAAAAATCACATATTACACCAAGGTGTCACTTTTATTTAACACTTTATGAAGAAAAGATGCTGATTAGACAATACGTATTTTGCGTAAGTTCATAAGAATGCACATACGAGCAATCAAAAACGCAACGCTAAAACAACAAACAAACAAAAACTATATCGCGATAATTAAAAACTGAGTACATTAAGCGATAAAACAACGAAAAAATCGGTGAAAACCGAATAGGAAACGAAGGCGACAAAAAAGAATTTGACAGCTGATTAAATGTAAATCAAGGCATTAAATCTTTGCATTTGCATAGAAAAAACACAAGTTCCATCCATGGATTAAATTGTAATTTGTAGGAAAATTAATTGTGTTTCTTGCACTTTTTATGAAAATTTAATTTGAATTTCTTTAAAAAGTATTTGTTTGATATTTAAGTTTTGTTTTTATTGCAGACTTATAACACAAGAGTTTATTTCTTCAATTTCGTTCAGCACGCGCGACAAGCGCTCACCACACGCAGCGATAAACCGATTTATACTGAATATGAATAAACTGTGAATGTGTGAATATGAATACTGAAATGAAACGAAACAGAGACATAGATTGAGTGAGTATTTTGATAGATGAACTTTGAGTGCAATTTATAAGAAATCACACTTCACACTATATAAACAGAAGAGAAAAATGAAGATATTTTCAATTCCGATAATTCTGCTTTAATAGCCGTATTTTAATGTCGAGGAGCAACAACATTTGCACTGTCGAATTCCTTCTTTGGAATTGTGAAAACCTGATGTTTAGCTGGTTTTGGCTGGTTTTGACATTCGAATTCCGAACTCGCTCGGCAATTAAATGCAGCTAATATGAAATTTATTGTTTGGTGTTGCATTTTAAATTGATTTCGGTAATTACAGCATTTGTTTTTACACTCTTCTACATAGTAAACAGTAAACAGTAAGCATAGCCCAGACGGATCAACTTATCGGGATGAAAATTCATATTTAAGCTTTTCACATAAATTGTGAGGGGCCCGATGATTTAGACGGAAATCTGACAGCCGGAAGTGACAGTTTAATTATACAGTTTTTCGTGTTTTTGCAAATATCTCAAAAAGTATAGCACTTATGAGACATTTAATTGGTGCAAAAAAAAAAACAAAAAAAAATTAAAAAAAAAAATAAAAAAATTTGAAAAAAAAATCAATATTTGTATATTTACTGAAGATTCCAGTCCTGTCCGTAAAAGAAAGTTGTTTGTGCCTACACCTCCTTTTTTTAATTTACATTATCTACACTATGACTTGTTAAGCTTATTAAATTCACTGTATCGCAATTAGTTTTAGTAATCTATATAATGTAGCAACTTTGTAGTTAAATTTGTTTAGGACCCGATTAACGAAGTCGAGTCATTTTTATTATAATAATATTCAGCGCGACAGATCATTGCGGCCTAGCTTCTCGCGACCATTGTGTTGTGCATGTATATTTTTGCACATAAATGGAGTGGACCTACAATTTAATGCCGTATCCGAAAAGCTTTTCCGTGACCGTGACGTTATTACTCTCGGACGTTTGTCAGACATTCGCGGGAGGTAGCACCGTTAAAAATACTTTTGTTACTAATACTCGAACCACGAACCCCCTGCTTAGAAGCCATGCACTTATCTACTGAGCCACGCCACGTGCCCACTTTATTTTTTATTAAATTATCTATATTAGCTTTGCATGCATGGATCTGTTTGTGTGTCTGTCTGCCTGTCTGTGGAATCTTGCAATCAGTTTATAACGCACTTCCCAAAGACCGATTTTATTGAAACTTTACACAGATGTGTATTTCCGGTGACAACATTTCTAATAAAATTGGTAGCCTCCGGACTCAGGGCCGAGGGGTGACAATATAAAATTTTTAAAAATATTTTCTTCAAATTTTATACAAATGTGTATCTTCGATGAACAATACTTTTTTTAAAATTTGGAATGATCGGTCCCCGCGATCGGGGCCCCATACAAATTTTATAAAAGTTTACCCGATTTTCTTAAATTTGTATACACATGTGTATCTCCGATGGGTAGCCCTTTTTGTAATATTTTTGTAGTAATCGTGCCCCGGGGTTTTGGGGGCTCCATACAAACTTTTTAAAAAATTAACCCGGGATGTATCTGGATATTTCTTTTGAACACCGCTTGTGGAAAAAGCGATAAAACAGTGACAGGCAGGAAACATTCCTACGATGTTCAAGCGATTCGATTGTTTTTGCGATATGTACGTCACCAATAAGTTTTAACGCGCGGTTCTGAACTCTGTCTAGTAAATGCAATGTGGTCTTGGGGGCACCTGCCCAGACAATACAGTTGTATTCAAGTTTAGGGCGAATATACGCCTTGTAAATAGTAGCCAGAACTGAAGGAGTGAAGTACATCTTGCACCGTTTTAGGAAACCTAAGCATATCGCAGCATTTTTGGCGATGGCAAATATGTGGTCATTACAACGAAGCTTGTTGTTGATGCACATACCGAGAATTGAGAGTTTTTCAGTTTCTTTGACGTCACAATCGTTACACTAGGCAGTTAGGCACCCGTGGCACATGAAAAATTGAGGTGACAAGATTAAAATGTTGATTAAACTGAGTAAAAGAGTAAAAAACGACTGAGAATAGTTAAAATGAAGCGACGGAACTATAGTCATTTCAGATCAATCTGGAAATTAATTTTTAATCGCCTAAATAACGAGATTCGAACTCGTTACAGACAAACATTAATGCACATTATCGTAAATATCTCGTTACTAGCGCCACCTACCGGGCCAAAAAAAACTTAAACTTATCGAAGTTCCAAACGTAGACATGTATTCTAAATATGAGCCAAATAAAACCATATATACGTAATTTCGTAACTAACTCATCTGTAGCACCACCCACCAGGTCCAAAGTTGTCATTGGCAACTCTGTTACTGCTGCCATTATAATATTCTCTTAAGTTAATTCAAAGAGATTAGTCACCGACTCTGCTCGCTGCTCGCTGGTTTAACCTATTATTTTGAATTGGTGGGATTCTTGGCATTTGTAATACGCGAGAAAAGTGCGGTTCCAATTCAATCTATTGCGTTCCATTTTTTCTTCACTTTCAGAACTGTCAGTGTCAATTTTAATGTTAGTAACTGAGTAGAAGGTTTAAATTTTCAAACTTTAAATAAGGTAAATATTGTATTGTTTTTAATATTATTATTATTATTTAATGATATTTAATAAACAGCAAACTTTAAAATAATAAGTACATAGAACGCAAGTTAAATATGAGTCGAAAAAATCGAAAGTCGAAAGAAAGATAGACAAAAACAAAATAATAAACAAATAAAAAATACCAAATATAAAATACTAAGTAGATAGAGTGGTGGAACCCGCTTTACTTGCGAGGTCCTCAATTTGTTCCGATTTGAGGCCTTAGTGCCTGAAAGATGCTAGCTGAATCGGTTAGCTTGTATGACCTTGACAGATTTAAATCATCGGAGAAGATACCTGCACCGACTCCGTCCTCCGTCAGTGAATATTGTTCCGTTAACTTGCCTTGTTACTGCACCATCCTTATAGTTTCCCCTGGTAGGAAACTCGGCGCTGCTGGCATAGAGGGCCACGCACGCTTTGTTAGCCCTACTCTATGTTAGCCTTCCAGCTAAGCATTTAGTGGTGAAAAATACCATTTCAATCTTCCCGAAGTTGACTCCAAGGCCACAGCTTGTTGCCCAGGAGCTGACTTTACCAAGGGCACTTTCCATGACTTCACATATTTAGGGAAGGGACTGGCCTGAGACGAGTATCATTACGTCATCTGCGTACGCAACTAACTTCGTCCTATTCTCTTCAAATTTTAGTAGCATTTTGAGAGACTTAGAGGCCTAAAATCCTTTGCTGGTTCATGGCCTCGTCTGCCTACTTTTGGTATGAAAACCACCCGAACTCCTCTCCAGGTTCGGTGGACTTAATTGAGTAGGAGACAGCTTCTGAAAATCTTCATTAGCCATGAAGTCGACAGCTCCAGTGACTTGTGTAGCATAATACGCTGCCATCCAGGCCAGGAGAATTATAGGCCGAAAAGCTTCTTAAAGCCCAGGAAAAACTTTCCCGGGTTATGATGTTATCTACTACCTCACGAGAGACCAGATGCTCAGCATGCAACCTCTCCAAATTATTTACGCATTCATAACTGCTGGTGGGGAAGTGTGTATTTGTGCTAAGAACAGGGACTCTGCCGCAGATGCCGTCCAGCCACCGTCAGATTTCTTGGTGAAAGTGCTCTCTTTGGACAGAATCTTGCAAATTCTAGCAGAGTATTTGGTACTTTCAATTGATTGTCAGAAGTCCATCCAAGAGCGTCACTTGGCTTCTTTGTTGGCCTTCTTGTACCTTCTTAGGCAGACTTTATAAGGCTGCCAGTATTTGTTACTATAACAGATATTGAAGATCGATCTAGTCATATTCTTAACTTTACTAAGGTCTTCGCTCCACCACGGAGGGTGAACTTTTTTGCTCCGACTGATTGGGCAAGAAGCCTTCAGATTTTATTGATTTCTCGAACGTTTCAATATTCTTGTACAATTTCTCAGACGAAGTAGTCGAAAATACTAAATTGACTTGAAAACTCGTCAACAATCTTTATTTTTAATCAAATTTTGTTCAAATTTTTGACCGTCAATTGACTGGAGGCATATTTCGCATTTAATAAGAACGAGAACGAGAGAAGAGCGAGAAATATATAAATACATGTAAATAATTATGATACGAATTTATGGAAGCTTACTATGGACTTAACTACCCTTCCTCTTCACCATCTAAAAGCCCATTCCCTTTGGGAAATGTCCTCTCAAGAAGGTTGCTCAAAGGTCTTGTCAGCTCAGCAAAAAATTAAGCGAGGATATATAACGAATCCAAAAAATTTTGGTCTGAGAAAATCGGAGAAATTCTCCGAGTGTAAATTCTCTAATCGGGGATACACAATGTGCAGTTTGAATAATATCGGGTAAATTTTTTAAAATTTTTGTTAGGGAGCCGATCCCGATCCCGGGGCTCGATCACTTCCAAATTTTTACAAAAAGTGTTGTCCATCGGAGATACACATGCATATAAAATTTGAAGAAAATCGGATACTTTTTTTTATAAAAAAAACCAACAATTTTACAAAAAGTTTATAAAGTTTAGTAAAATTTATATGGGCTACCTTCGGGTCTCTGGGCACGTTCACTCAAAAAAAGTGTTGTCCATCTGAGATGCACATGCGTATAAAATTTGAAGAAAATCGGTAAATTTTGAAAAAAAAATTTGTATCGGTGCCCCCCGAACCAGGGCCTGATCACTTCTGATCACAAATTTTAACAGAAAGTGTTGAAGATACACATGCGTATAAAATTTGAAGAACATCGGGTAGATTTTGTAAAATATTTATATGGGAGATCCCCGAGGCCCCAGATGCCCCAAATTAATAGAAAGTATTGTCATCGGATATATACATGTGTGCAAAATTTCAATAAAATCGGGCTTTGGGAAGTGGGTTAAAAATTGATCACAAGATCTGACCAGCCATCCAGTCCACCAGCCACAGGGAAGGCGAAGTTAATATATGGAATTTAATAAGATAACATCAATCTATTTTTCTTCAAATTTTATACACATGTGTATCTCCGATGGACACCACGCGACGCCTCCATTATTATTACACGACAAACGGCTAAACCATGATATTGAGAACCGTTACCTAGCCAACGCAAGGCTAGTAAAAGTGTCTGTTTAACTGACAGCGCATGATTACGATTGGTTTCGTGTCGTAGTGACGGTCCAATTTTTCTTAGCAATTCCTCGAAAGCAGATAAGTTAATTTTTGTTTTTATTAGTGTTAATATTAGTTTTATTAGTATTGTAAGAAATTCACTTGTAGTTTTATGTTTATTTTATGAAACAGAAAGTTTCGCCGCAGTTATAAATTTACTTGTAGTTATAAGTGAATAAGCATTCTTTATAAAACACAAATTTGCACATAATTTACAAGTTACAAGTGAATTCACATATAATTATTAGTGTTGTAAATTTATGAAATACATTTATTACGGCGATCCTGAAAACTATGGGTTCCACAATAATATCGGCTGCCAACCCACCACCAGCCATAAAAGGAGTTACCTCCATCACCTATATTTTCTTTCAGATTGTAAGTTATAAATATGTATACCAAGTTTGATTTGTGCGTTCCAGTATTAGTTAGACACAAAAATACTGTTACGAAAAGTAGTTAGTAGCGCAGATAAATGGATTCGAATCCTAAGATAAATGGCAATGTACATGCTGCACATGCTAAAAATAGGCATTGAATAGAATTAGGGACTTTTGAATAGCATACCTTTAGGCTGTAAGATTTATTAGATTATTTAAAATTTGAAATGTAACCGCCTGCAAGTTTAAATCATTATGCACTGGTCAAAAATGTAGTCAAACCGGTTTGTGTGTAGGAACATGATTGTACATGTAGTTTATTTTTAGAAGATGCCTCATTGCATATGAGTATCGTTAGTTGTAAATAAGGGAATGGGCCACAATTTGCTGGTCTTTTCGGGATATTTCTGTCTATAAGATTGGAAGTTTCTGGAAACTTTTCAATGAGTATAAAAGGTGGCGTTCGCTGCAGAGGATTCATTCATTGTTTAGAATTCAATCAGTCAAGTTGTAAAAGTTCTTGTAAACTAATACTGCTACCACCTAAGAGAATTATAGTGAAATACAAGTGTTTTTGTAATAAGTGTTTTTCTTCTTCTTCTTATGTCCTATATCCCCTTGTGGGTCCCTGTAGCTCTCTTCAACTCTTCCCCAATTGCCGTAACTCCTCCACAACTGTTATGCGCCATGTATTTCTCGGACGATCCGTTCTTCTACCATCGTGAGATAACAGATTCCATTGCATTGCGTAGTTTGCTATGCAACTGTCGCCTTTTCGGAGTGTATGACCAATCCACTTCCACTTCCGTCGTTTGATGGTTGTGCCTATTGGTTCTTGACCCGTTCTCTCGTAAAGATGTTCGTTAGAGATACGGTTAGGCAAAACCTTCTCTATAGAAAGCCCAACTGTACGCATACTAATGCTGTAAACCCATCCCAAACGCGCCTGTGTTTGCGGGATGTGAATACAGTGTACAAAAAATAAACAATCGCAAAGAGCGAGAAACGTAAGATGTGGAAGTGGGAAACTTTGGGAAATTTTTATATGGATTTTGCTCTTTAGTTGATTACTAATACAAACACGTTTGGGATAAATCTAAGCCTTTATCTGTGTACGATCGGAACAGTTGGGCTTTCTATAGAGAAGGTTTTGGGTTAGGCCAGAAAACCCTTAAGATATTCCGTAGGCACCTATTTACGAACGTTTGTAATCTTTTTGTAATAGTAGCGGTCACCTTCCAAGTGCTGCACCCATACAACAGCACAGATTCAACATTTAAACGGAACATTCACAGCTTGGTGTTTAAGCTGATCGCATTGCTTCGCCATATCATGGATTTTGCTTTGCCGATTCGGTTGACAATGTCCAGTTCGGTTCCACCTTCGGTCGAGACAATACTCCCAAGATAATGAACACTCTCTACTCCCTCTACCGGTTGTCCAGCAATGTTACTGAGTTAGTGCCTAGGTTGATGATTTTTGTTTTGGCAGGCATTAATCTTCAAATCCGCAACATTTGCCTCCCTTTCCACATTTGTTGTCATTTGGTGCAGCTCCATAATCCTGTGTGAGAGTAAACAAACGTCGTCAGCGTAGTCCAGCTGTTTGAGTTGAGATGTAAGATTCCAACGAATTCCTCCGTTTCCAGTAGATAAAGCTGCGCGAAGCACACCGCTAATCACCAACAAAAAAAGTATCGGCGATAGAATGCAACCTTGTCGTACCCCACTTAGGATCTCGAATTCCTCTGACAGCTTTCCTCTATGCAGCACATGACATTTAGAGCCATCATAGGTTGCTTTAATAATAGTTTTTAGTTTATCGGGTATACCTCTCCTACGCAAGGCGAGCCAGATAAACTGTCTGTTGACACTGTCAAACGCCTTCTCAAAATCGATTAACAGCAGGTGTAATGGTGACCGGAATTCATAGCACTGTTCAATAATGATCCGCAGGGTGTTGATGTGGTCTTCACGGGAGGATCCAGTGCGGAAACCTGCTTGTTCGACATCGAGTGTATCTTCCAGATGTTCCTTAATTCGCTCAAGTACTACTTTGGCTATTACCTTTGCAACTGCAGGAAGAACGCAAATGCCTCCCCAGTTTTTGCACTCCATAAGACTACCTTTTTATGGAGCTTGACAATCATTCCCTTCTTTCACTCATCGGGGAAACTTTCTGCCTCCCAAGCTCTCTCTAAAAGAGGATATAAAAGCTCTGCTGATGTCGTTGAATAAGTGTTTTTGTGGACATTAAAAGTTATCACCAATATAAATTGTGAACTTTTGTAATTTTTGCTGTTTGTTTATTAACGTTGTTATTTGTAAATTAATAAATTTGAGTTGTGTTTTATTTGCAAAATCCTTTACGAACTCGAAAGCCTACATTTCGTTACAATACAGGCAAACAAACACATAGATTTTCTGTTTTATATATATAGTTATTTTTTTTTTCATTTTATTTTTTTTTTTTTTATAAAAATGGTTTCTTTTGTTCTACACGTTTTACAAGAAAAAAAATACAATTTTTTTTTGTTTTTGTTCGTCTTCCTCTACATCTTCTACAATATAATATAATGTAATAACTAGTATGTAAATTTATATTGTATATGTTGTATATGCACTTACGTTATCTAACACAAACAAAATACGTAAATTTAGTTGTTGTTTCTGTTGGTTTGTAATCGAAACCAAACCATAATTATTGTTTACTTCTAAGTTTAATGTTGATTTTTAAGTACTTGGTTGGTAGGTTGGTTAGTTGATTGATTAGTTGGTTGGTTAGTTGATTGGTTGGTTGGTTGTGTATGTTTTCTTTTTTCATAATTACACCTTATTATATATAGTAATTTGTGTATAAATTTGTCTCTCTTGATTTTGTTTGTTGTACACATCTTCTAAAAATATGCTCACAAAATATTTGTTTCTTGTGGTCAGGGAGTATTTAGGACTTCCCATTTCTAAAAATGTTATTTACAATTATTCGTTATTGGTTTGCTTTGGAATTATGAAAATCTAAGCATAAAAATGTTTTTTCATATTTCATATTATAAATTTTGACAATTGTTCATTTTGTTCAGTCATATCATGTTTTTATGTTTGTGTTATTTTGGTTTTGTTCATTTTTATTAAATTGATTTTTTTTTTATATTTTTTTGCAATTTTTTAACCCATGTTAGCCAACTACTACCACCAACTTTAGCTGCCCAAAGTAAATATTCCTGACTGAAAGTTATCATAAAATCTATGGGGTTTTCCGCAAACTCGTTGTTGATTTTTAGTTTTATTATTGTTTCGTTTATAAGAAAAAATAGTAAAACGTTATGTTTATTACGCAATTTCTGGAGAAAATTGAGCTCAAAGTCAAAAATTAGCATGGGCAAGAAAAATGGAATAGACATAGAAATCAGGCATGGATATCTGAAGACTCAAACAAGATAGGTATGTATTAACTTTATTTAAACGCAGTTACAAAGGCTGGTATTTCTTCTAAAAATAAAGTCCTAAACGAAGTTTCTACCATAAGTATTAACAAGCAATTTCTGTAACATGGATCAGGGTAAGCTTTTTCTATGAAAACGTATAACTTGCAAAATATTACAGTTAGGCCCCCACTTTAAAAATTCCGAATTTTTCGGCTGAACACTTGCCGGCGACTGTAAATTGGGGAATAATTAATTAATAGATGCATAGAATTGCAAAAAAAAAAAAAAACAAATAAAAAAACAACCCATAAAAATTAAAATTTCTCATATAAATTCTCAAATCGTGTGGATACACATTGTGCAAAGTTTAAATAAAATCGAGTTATTAAAAAAATATATACGGGAGCACATAGGCCTTGGGGCCCGGTACCTTTCGAATTTTTACAGAAGGTGTTGTCATGGGAAATACGCATGTGTACGTGTATTTAAAGAAAATCGGGTTAATTTTTAAAAATATATATGGAAGCACATAGACCTTGGGGCCCGGAGATCGCAGGTCGAATTCATCGGTTACGTTTTATCAAGTCGGTTCAGTTAGGTCAAAGAATATGTGCCGTGAAGCAATTAGAAGAATGAAAAACCCAGAAAAGAAGCAGAATATCATGTTACTCCTAAGACTTCAAATATCTGGCAAAGTTTATCCAGAATTTGTCAAAGAGATCTATCTACATCAACATTACTTGTTGGAGTTGGTGACCGCTGAGCCTCTGTTAGCATTTGATGAAAAAAAATCCGGTTAAAGGATGGATTGGGTGAGTTAGCACACAACTCAGGAGGGATAATCTGTGACATATGCATCTAGAATACTGAGCAAGAGTGAAACGAAATGGGTTAAAATCTAGAGAGCTTCTTGCGACAGTATTTGCATGTGAACGATTTCATTAATTCCTTTATTGCCGTGAATTTATTGTGGCAAACGACCACAAGCCACTGGAAACATTGGTTAAACGTGATATGGATGATGTTACCAAGCGATTACAAATATTTTTTATGTTTCTGCTTAAATATCCTAAATTAAGTGTAACTTATAAACCTGGTAGGGACATGCTTGTGGCTGTGTGCTTGTCTAGTGCGCCATTGCCGCATGTGATGGAAATGGAGGAGCTGTCATGCGTCATTCATGCGGTAACAAGGGAATACCTGTCGGAGGAGAATTACAAAATATATCGTTCTACAATCGAGAAAGATGAGCGTATCTGCTCATCATAATTGACGCATACCCTGGTTTTCTTATAATGAAACATATTGAGTACAAATCCGCAAGTCACGTTATTCGAAAGCTGCGAAAACGCTCTAATATCCAACAAAAAATGTGATAGTAACCCCTTCAACTCGGATGAATTTGACAGGTTCGTTGATGATTGTATCATGATCGTACAATATGCGAGTCCAAGATATCAGCAGAGCGATTCATAGCCAAAATAAAAAATAGTGGATTTAACGCAAGCGACATGTTATTTGAGGAGTATGTTAAGAATGGATTGTATAATGACACGACATCATACCATCACCAATTACTTATAATAATAATATGCTTGTGAGGCGGAATTATTCACTACCGGTGGATATTGGATACAAGCAAAGCCGTGTTCTCAGATGAGGATGAATCAGCCAGTTGTGACGAATCTGAAGTTAATGGTCATCATGATGTTGTACAATTGGTTCAGAATCTTTTACAAGATAATTACCGTTGGACACTCTCTGGTCGTTTAGTTTGGCCAGCCGTTAGATATGGCCATTAGGAGGCATATAAGTCATGCATTATAATTTTCTTATTACTTTAATTTATAAATCAAGGTAATGCAAAAAACTGTTTTTCGGGTACAAACATTTATGTATGCATCGGCTTACGCCGCACAGTCCTTTATTATTTGGTAATAATCGCCAAAATATCTATTTTTTGAGGTCGGACATATTTCAAAATATTTTCTTTTTTCCACACATCACACCCGACTCGCGGCACGCGTCACACGCGGGATATCAAAATTGGCCCCTAACATTGAGCGTCTCACAAAATTTCAGCCCTCAAGGTCGTGCGAAAGGTGGTTAGAAAGGAAAGGAAAGGAAAACAAGAAAATTGCGATATGTCAAACTATCACACGCGCCACGTTCGAAATGCGAAAGACGTCGCACGGAATATAAAAAACGCACTCACGACCTTTTATTTTCTATCTGCTTTGCTTTAAGGTGAGTTCCAGTAAATTAAAAAAAGTGCGAAGTGGAAAGTTCGTAGATATTGAAAATGCCTTATTAAATTGGTTTAAGGACAAGAAAAGTATGAACGTTCCAATAAGAGGACCAATAATACTTCAGCAAAATGCAAACGATTTCGGAAATTTATTGGTTTTAATAGCCTTCGTTTGTTCTATGAGTTGTTTCGGGTACGCCATAATATAGTTATTTTTTACAAAAAGATTATAAGATTACAGTTCTTGACGCCATCTTAATGATATCGAAGGCATGGTATGAAGTGTATAGGTCCCATTTAAATAATTCGACGCGCTAGTTTCTAAAACAGAAGCAGAATGAATTCGTATGTTGTTGTAGAAGCAGCTCCAGGTCCGTTAAACCTATTTCTGTGTTGACGATACTTGCTACAGTGTGTGAAACACTAGGGATGCCAACATTGGATCAAACCGGATCTTGGTTGTAGAACCAATTAATATAATGATTATCAATTTTGACACTATATTCAAATTAACTTTTTTTAATTTGTGGAATAGATAAGAAATAGATTTTTTTCGTTCCCGCAATAAAAAAAATTACGGAAAATAAACAGCTTCCTGTAATCTATTACTTTTTGCGCCTGTCACTTACGCACGCACCATTGTGACTCCAAAACTGTGATGAAATATCAGTATGTATATCAATTCAGTGGTTCCATATTTTTAACGGAGACATAAGCCATAATGGGAGCAACAATTGCAGCAAAATTGAAATTGAGAAATATTTTCTTTGTAAGACAATTGACATTAAATTAAATAATACGCTTGCACGCATTATTGTGATTTTAAAACTTTGAAATATCATCAGTATACTTAATCATTGATTAACAAACTTTTAACAGAGGCGTTAACCATAATGACAGCAATTCGTTCAATCACAAGACATAAAACACACTAGGGGCTCGTTTATTGATACAACGGGCTGCAGCCATACTCGCTGACAGGGGCGAACACCTATATGATCTCAACTGATACAATTTTCTTGAAACTTAAAAAAACCATCACTGAAGGTAGATATTCACAAAAACATTTAATGTGGACAAAACAGGCATGATTTGGATTTGGTCGCAAATGTGAAAAACTCACCTGAACGTGAAATATCAGTTCATATACGTACGAGGTGTATAGCATACAATTTTAAAGATGTGTGATGTTTTTTCTTTCTTTTTTAGTGTAATTTAATGAAAGATTCTAGTATAAGATTCTAGTACAAATTCTGAATCGGTTCGATTTTGTCTTATGCAGACGACAACTCACGTACTCAAAACTAGGTAAGATGTGTAAAAGTCTCACCAAAGTGTTACTCATTGTTTCCATCTCAAATAACAATAATGCTACAATAAAATATTTTGCTTCTTGCATGTATACGTATACGGGCTTCAAATAATGCTACAATAAATGTGAGCCGAATTGAAGGAAAAATTTTGTAGGACTATTTTAAGCGATTTTCAAGGTCAGCACAGATCAAAATGGCGAAATTTGAAATTGAAGAGAAGGGTCGCACTGCAAACACCGAGACGAAGGCAGAAAAAATTTAGAACACATGTATTAGTGGCCGTTATAATTGTTAGCTGTGATCAAAACCTTCTCTATAGAAAGCCCAACTGTACGCATACTAATGCTGTAAACCCATCCCAAACGCGTCTGTGTTTGTGGGTTGTGATGGGAGTGATGGGAGTGTACAAAAAATAAGCAGACGCATTTTATGAAATGCGCTAACTGGTGGTAGTGCAAAGAACGAGAAACGCAAGATGTGGTATTGGGAAACAGAAAAACTTAATATGGATTTTGCTCTTTGTTGATTACCATTACATAAACATTTGGGATTTGTTTAAGCATGTATCTGTGTATCAGCGAAACAGTTGGGCTTTCTGTAGAGAAGGTTTTGGCTGTGATCACCGATATTATGAACGAAACCACAACTAATGCACTACTAAACTCAATATTTAGAACACATATTGCCTTAAGAATCAGATGCAACAAAAACAGATGTTTTCTCATATGCGATAACATGTGCTCTAAATTTATTCCTTAATTTTTGCCGTGAATGCCATTCAGCGATAATTCCATAATTTTACTCACCCAAGCAAATTTGAGGTGGAAACAACGAGTTACACTGCTGTTTTGACATTAATGCAAAATCAAATTATGCACATGCACTAATACACACAACATCTACTAATACTACGAATTTGCGATTAAGATGTGAGTTTTTCACATTTGCTCTCTCAGATAAGATTGCGACCTAAGTTTTTTAAATGACAAACGAACAATTAGCTCTGCTTCAAAGAAGAAGGGTTAGACAAATTATTGTAAGCTGAAGCCTGATGCACGAGTAAGAAAAAAATTGTGTCTGAGCATACAAATGTTTTAATTTAATTTAATCAGTTTCCGACATAACCAAGTAAAAATAATTAAAAAAATTCCATGACTGGGCCAAAATGGGTTAATTTTTGCATTTTCCTTCCCCGGTTCCTTAATTTCAAATGCTTCTAAGTCTTTTTATGTGGTCAGTTGAGTTGTGAATATATTTATGTGATTAACATTATTTTTCATTATATATACAAAGTAGTTAATTGAGCATTTTGGATTCTGCCGATTGATTTCTAGTAATTTAGTTATGTACTGAATCATGTGTGGTGATTACTAAAGTCACCGCATAATTTTCTCTGATTTACACAAAGGCACGAAGTTTGTCATAATTTTTTTTTTTTTGTTTTTTGTTTTTTTTGCTTGGCTTAAAATATTCCTAAGAGCAATAAATTTACAACAGAATAATGCTTATAGTGCAGCTGAAATGTTACTTTCTTTAAATTTCCATTGAGTTGAGGGAAGATTTTTATATATCTGATTAGCAAGATGTAAACAGATTTAGAATTAAATACAAAAAATGTATAATAAATAAAAATAAAGAAACAATATAATGTCGAACCATACTCGAATAAATCAATAAAATTAATTTCGCTTCATCAGAGAATTGTAATAGTATGTCAAAATATAAATTTTATTCTAATTGTAATACATCTAATAAGAGAGACGGCACGGTAAAAATGTCATTATTGCGCATTTAGGTTTAACAATTGAAGAACAAACAAAAAAAAGAAAATTTTAATTTAAAATATTAATATTTAGACGTATGTCGGAAAAATAACTCATAATGGGCTTTCGGAAGAAGTTAACTGCATATGCGAGGGTTTTTCAATTAAGACACGCCATTTTCAAAATATGGTTTCTCGGCTATGCGAGAAGTTAGCTGCGATTTGTTTGAGGTTTCCACTCGTCTACAGTTGTCTACACCATGACCTACTGACATGACTATGTAGGTTGACCATGGCCAAGTAAAAATATCCCGATCACTATCAAGCCCATTCAACATCTATAACGGGCTCCGACAAGGGACTGGCCTGCGTCCTCTTCAACCTGGCGTTGAAGAAAGTGATCCGAGACTCTGACGTAACGACGAGAGGAAAAATCTTCTTTGAGTCCATTCAGATACTGGCTTACGCAGACGATATTGACATCGTTGGTAGAAACCGAAGAGCTGTACAGGAAGTTTTCATCCAGATCGAGCAGGCGGCACGAAATCTGGGGCTGCACATAAATGAGAGCAAAACAAAGTACATGGTGGCCACGTCTGCGAGTAGAAGATCCAACATTGGTCCCTCAATTCAAATAGTGGAGCGCCAATTTGAAACTGTAGCAGCCGATAACAGCATGGAACTAGAAATACGCGCACGTTTGCTTAAAGCCAACAAAGCCTACTATAGTCTGTCAAGACTCTTCAAATCCAGGAACTTAACCACAATATCCAACCTGCTGATATATAAGACAATGGTTATACCAGTACTTACATATGGATCCGAGACTTGGGTGCTTAGCAAAAAGCATTCTGACCTCTTAGCCGCGTTCGAGAGAAAAGTCTTACGGAGAATTGTTTGCCCCTATATGAGGAAGGACGATTCCGGAGGCTCAATAATGATGAGATCTACGAGCGTTACCGCGATGTCGACATCGTGAAGAAAATTAAGCTCGGTAGGCTCCGGTGGGCAGGACACCTAGCTCGCATGAGCGAAGAGAATCCTGCTCGGAAAGTCCTTTGCGGTAGGATTTATGGAACACGACAGCGAGGCCGGCCAAGCCTACGCTGGAAGGATGGCGTAGACCAAGACGCCCAGAGTTTTGGGATGCCAAACTGGATGACATCGGCTCAAAATCGGGACCAGTGGAGAGACTTTTTCGAGTCGTCTTTAGTTGCCTTTAAAAATTTAATGGAAATTTACACGCCGCAACAACGTTTTGCTTTTAGGAGAGGGCTGGACAAATACAGAGAAGATGGACGATCAATGATCAATGCAGCTTCTGCATAAGTCATTAGAGAAGACTCCCGAGTTTTGCTGCATGCCTGCCTATAAGACAGTGTCCCCTAATGACACCTACAACAGCACCGATGTGCGGTCGTTTTTGAGAGATCAAACACTTGGAGCGCTTCGGATCCAACTTGGGCCAGATCTGCTTTGTCGCTATGTAAGTTGTACCGTTTGACCACCTACAGTTAATTTTTACATTAGTATCCCGCTGTAAGAAGAATTTGCATGTAGCGATTGGTATGCCTATGGAAGCATATTCAGGTAAGAAGGGTAGTGTAGTTCCTTGCTTGGCGAGTTCGTCAGCCATACAGTTTCCCGGAATGTCTCTGTGCCCCGGCACCAAACACAGGTGGATATTAAACTGCTCCGCCATCTCCACGAGAGATGATCGGCAGCTAAGGGGTAAAATTGAATTTGTGGTGACTGATTCCAGGGATTTTAGTGCAGCTTGGATATCCGAGAATATACGGATATGACGTTTCTCTTAAGCCAAGACAAGGCTACACTGATCGCCATAATTTCAGCCTGGAAAACACTACAGTGATTTGGAATACGGAAAGGAGGCTAAGATTTAGTTTTTCTAGAAAACACCTCCGTCATCAGTTTTTGACCCGTCTGGGTAAAAATGAATGTGTTCATCTTCCAGGTAAACGTCCTTGTCCCAGAATAATCAGGAGGGGACCGTCGTCTTCCAAGAATGATCTGGAGGGGAAGGGTGACCTGGAAGTTTTGGTTGAAATAGATTGGTGTAGTCTATGTTGTCTATTATTCTGACTAAATTAAGAATATAGGAGTGACCGATTTCATTTGTAGTCGTCTGGTAGATAGCATTAAGGCGAATAGCCAAACTAGCAGCTACTTGCCTGCTGTAAATCTCGAATGGTGTAAGGTCGAACAGAATGTCCAATGCGGCGGAAAGGGTTGTACGAAGTGCTCCGCTTATACATAGACTAGCTGATCTTTGGACTTTGTTTAATTTATCAAGGTTTACTTTCTTATTTAAGGCTGTCCACCATACAGTCACACCGTATAGAAAAGTAGGTCTTACTACCGCTCTATATAGCCAATGGGTTATATGGGGTTAAAGACCCCATCTGCTACCAATCGCTTTTTTGCATGAGAAGAGTGCCACTGTGGCTTTACGAACTCTTTCTTGTAAGTTAGGTTTCCGGCTCAGCTTCCTGTCCAAAATAAGACCCAAATACTTGGCTCTATCAGAGAAAGTTAAGCTTATACATTTTATGTAAGGAGGGTTAATAAGTGGAACTTTGTATTTCCTGGTAAAAAGGACCAGCTCAGTTTTGTGAAGGTTTACCCCTGAACTACAGCGATCTGCCCAGCAAGTTAGCTTCTTGAGAGCATTCCCCCTTAAACAAAGAACATTTTTGTCGAATTGAACGTAGAATTAGAGTCCAACGTTCGACTCGGTAACCATAATACGTGTGTTCGTTGACACCAGTTGAGGAAATGGTAATGTCATTGGTTGGAATCACTGATTCAACAGACGAAATTCGAAGACTTCTGGTACACCGCTTCCACCAAGTCCCCCTTAAGCAAAGAACATTTTTGTCGAATTGAACGTAGAATTAGAGTCCAACGTTCGACTTGGTAACCATAATACGTGTGTTCGTTGACACCAGTTGAGGAAAAGGTCCTTGGTTGGAATCACTGATTCAACAGTCAACAGATGGAATTAAGTCGCTTTTGGTACACCGCTCTTACAAGTAACCTTCCTTTGTCGAAGTTAACGTTGATGATGAAATCAAATAATCCTATCCAACTTTGGCTTGAGCTTCAGGAAAAGCATTACGATTGCACACCGGACAAATTTCTACGGAATCACAGCATTAACGCCCTTTGGCGAATAATTTTCAAATTTAGGCGTAATCGACAAACTATCCGCGAGCCGAATAATTGTGTAAATAAAAGTAATCTCTTTTTTAAGGTAAAAATAAAAATATTTCCCATAATAATAACTATACATTATAATATATTGCATTGTGAAAATTGTTAAGGAGTAAAAAAATAATCTTATTGTTCTATAATCTTAAAAATAATAAAAGTTGTATATGTATTTGCAATTTTCTTTTTGTTTTTTATGCTTTTTTAAGTTGGTAAACTAAAACTAATTTTGATTCATGGATTTTGTGGTACGTAATTATTGTTTGTGTGTGTGAGTAAAAATGGTAAATGGTAAAAATAAATAATAATATATTTTGTTTACTATTTGATAAATGAATTAAATGTTGGAATTAATTGTTTTGTTTTGTTACTCTGAGTTCTTAAAGAATTCTTAAGAATTAAGGATTAACAAATAAATTCGTTAACAAATTAAATAACAGTTTTTTTTTGCAATAAGTTAGAAGGAAAGTAATAAATTTTATATGATTCTATGTAAAGAATATATACATTTTATATATTCGTGTTTGTGTGTGTGCTATTTGAAATTATTCACTGGAATTTTACGAATTGGACATACAAAATAGATTACCGGTTAATTCTTTAGCTGCTTATTTTCTCCACAATATTCATCTTATATTTAATTTATTTTTTAGTTTATTTTTTCTTTATGGTTTAGCTTATTTCTTATAAGTAGTCGAATAGAATTAAAACAATTCTTCTCGTATAAAATATCAATTTCAATAATACCTATTTGCATCTTGTATATTTACAAAACAAAAAAACAAATATTAAATAAAAATAAAATTGCATCTCATATTGTGTTGTTTTTTTGTTGCGCATTATCGTAGTCTTCTCTTGTGTTTTGTTTCAGTAGAGATAGCTTTTACATATTTTCATATTTTTCACCAATATCTTTATTGTCTCACACAGAGAACAGATGATGAACAAATTTGGCAAATTAATTGAAGTAAGTGAGCGTTAGCAATATATATTTTTGTTTCTTTTAGGCACATGAACTTCTTAAATTTATACAAAAATTCCCTTTCAACAGCAAAATATTGCATTTTCAATTACTATTGTGATTGTCTGACGCTCTGTCTGACATTCAACCATAAGCTCTACTTCTTTTTCGTCGTCGTCGTCGTCGTCGTGGTCTTTTCCTTGCCATACCCATGTAAGGTAAATGATTGAGCATTTGTCAATGTTCTCCGCGTAAAAGTTCCATTAATAAATTGAAATCTCCCCCATCACGAGATTTCATTGTGATCGTGTCCTTGCCGAGCTGCAAAAATGAGCAAACAATTAAATTAGCTTACCATTTCCAAGATTTTTGAATTGAGATAAGACGAAGAAATGTCACAGTAACTACTTTGTTTCCTAGCTAGTGCACAAACCTGACATGTCCTTTGCAGCTCGGGTATTCGTAAAAGTAATTCCCCAAATTTGGACGGTGCTTCTGGATAGTGCGCCAGCGTATACGCCTGCAGCGATTGGAGAGCTTTCTCTTGGCATTCACGTACCTTAACTGGTTCTTGGAGTTCCGATGTATCTATTGCGGGCGGGTTTTTAAAAAAAAATTCAAACTTTTCAAACGAGAACGTTACTCACCTGATTGCAGGAGCATTATCACTTTCATGGCAACATATTCATATCGATCGACGCGCAGCCGTCGAAGATGGTCTGTCAGGTTAAGCATTCGTTCAATGCAGGACTGAAATTAAAATGGCAAAGACTTAAGATTATTTTGATTCCTTTAAAAATCTTAATAAAAAATGTGATATCCTTTGCAATAATTACAATATTTATTTCAGGTCTGTTTGGTGCAAGCAGATATCACAGCGGGTATGTTTTCTTGCAGCTAGCATGCTCTTCTCGAGGAAAAGTTGCAAAACTCACAGTTGCTGCTTTTATTCGAAGCATCACAAATCAGTCTCTATAGGTACGTCAAATAATCAACCTTTTGTCGCCGCCTAAAATCGCCAGAGTCGAATACTATTTAGGACAGATTTACTGTCGTACTCGTCAAGTGGCTTGAGTATTAAATGATGTCAACATTCATAAATCTGCTGGGCCTGATGGCATTCCCGCTATAGTTTTGAAGTGTTCTTTCAAGTTGGCTTTGCCACTGTTCAGGCTTTTCCATTTCTCTTATTCTTCTGGAGTTGTCCCAAGAAATTGGAAAACAGCCTGTATCAAGCCTGTTCCTAAAAAAGGCGAACCGTCATCCCTTTCCTCGTACCGACCCATTGCGCTAATATCAATACTTTCCAAGGTCATGGATACGCTGATCAATCGTAAGCTTATGTCATGAATCACGTGAAATCCTTATTGACCTGCAGTACGGTTTTCGTATGCAACGTTCTACAGGTGACCTGATGGCTTATCTCACTTAAAAGTGGATCCATCTATTCACAAATTTGGTGAAAGCAAAGTTGGTGCACTTGATACTTCCACGACATTTGACAGAGTCTGCCATCAAGCTCTTTTGTCGAAAATGAATGCCTATGGAATTGATAAGACTCTGCTTGATTGGACTAGTATTCATAATTCGTCATCAGAATTATATGGGAGCATCAACCCTTCCAAATGTTTACAGAAAGTCTTGTCATTGAAGATAAACATGCGTACAACATTTCAAGATATGCGTATAAAATTTGAAGAGAAGCTGGTCAATTTTTTAAAAAATGTATAGGGGCGGCCCTCGGCTCTGAGGACCCAAATTTTAATCACGCCTTGGGAAGTGTGTTAAAAATTGATCACAAGATTTGGAGTGCCAGTTCGCCAGCCAGCCAGCCAGCCAGCCAGCCAGCCAGCCATGGGCACACAAAGTTAATATAGAGAATTTAAAAATCAATTGCCTTGCGTTAGTCTCGTAAAAACTTGAGAACGGCTTGACCGATTTGGATAATTCCCTTTTTGTTTTGTTCGTCTCAATACCGGGGTGGTTTTCGAAAAACCCCAAATGAAAAGCCGGAAAATCGACAAAATAGAAATTTGCATATTGTATGGGAATGCACTTAACAATTGTATTTCGACAATGAGCGTTTATTTACATAGCCACTTCGGATTACTTTCAACGTTGGTTGATGACGTTGGTTTTGAACCTAACCTATAGTTTGAAATATGCGTAACATATTACTGAATCGAAGAGCTCATTCAACGTGTTTTTCCAAATGGCGCAAAACTTCAAAAACCATAATTGGCTGAGCGAACGAACAATATTGGCGGCGAAAAAAAAAGATGTCGATGATCTCAACGCGACCATTCAAAATTTCATTTCGGGACAGTTGTTGTCCTTTGAATTGGTTGACGCAGTTAATAACCAGGATGAAGTAGTCAACTATCCCACAGAATTCTTGAACTCACTGAAATTGTCCGGATTACCACTTCACAATTTTCAATTAAAAGTAGGTTCAGTCATCATCATGTTGCGTAACATAAATCAACCTTGACTGTGTAATGGAACGATAATGGCTGTGAAAAAGCTTATGAGCAAAGTCCTCGAGGCGAAGATTAACAAGGGAAAGTAAAAAGAGGATGTTTTGATTTCGAGCATCCCGATGATTCCAACGGACTTGCCATTCGAGTTCAAAGGGCTACAATTCCCCGAGAGTCTGGCCTTCGCGATGACCATCAACAAATCACAAGGCTAGAAGTTGAAAGTTTGCGGGAAAACAAAACGAAAAAGTAGTTTACCACAAAGCTTTGCATTGAATATTAACCTCATTTCTCTTCCATGTTAATAAATGACATTGAACTCATTTGAATTACGAACGAGTTTCAACTACTTACCAAACGAAACTCAAACCGTAGACACTAGACAGTGCGGCCAATATTGCCGATCTCAATGAATTGGAGTTGGAAGGTTGATTGGGATTCACAATCGTTTATAAAGAGTTGCAATCTAACTAATTTCAGGTGGTGGGAACACCCAGAAGTTTATATTTTAATTCTTCCTAGTTTTGGCATAATTTCTCATGTAATTAGTCAAGAATGTGGGAAAAAAGAAATATTTGGATCTTTAGTAATAATTTATGCTATATTAGCAATTGGCTTATTAGGTTTTATTCTATTAGCCCATCACATATTTACTGTAGGAATAGATGGCGGCACACGAATATACGAACATGAACGCATGTTTATTTGTTTGTTTCCTAAACAATTAAAAACGCCCCAAAATCTATTTTACTAACCTGCAGACCATTCGACTTAGCTTGCGCCAGTGTCATCGATTTGCCTTGGGAAATTTTTATCTCTCCTGGAGTCTCAATCGATCGAAAACAACAGGAAAAAAGTAACAGTTCACACCATGAGTTAATTAAAAGGCAAATTTGATCGTCGATCTAGAGGGAAAGGAGTGGAGGTATAATTAGACCAGGTATACAAGCGAAAAAATTTGGAAATTGGAAAGCCAAATCCTACCGAAATATTTTTGAATAGTGGCAAACTCTTGCACCACTTTACAATCTTATACAGTCTATGATCGGCCACATTGCAGAGGTTCGCTATTAAATCGGGGTTGGTGTTATCCCCATTTGACGAGAGTCCAGCGCTGGCCAATAGAGGATTTGTCATCTGATTGGCATTTACTGAAGATGACGGCGACGTTGACGTAGATGTGCCGCCTCTGCCGCTACCGCAGGATGATGACAACGGTTGATTCAGTCGTGAAAGCTCCGTTTCGTTGTATTGCCAAAGATGTTCAACATCCATGATTTCCTAGGAAGAGAAAGAAACGTATTTTAGTTGAGAATGGATGGAACAAGTTTTAACAGACATTTGCTTTACCTGTAACAACGTTGGAACGTTATTGCCTCGATGATTGTTCGTCGTCGTGGTACCATTGCCGACATTACTACTGCCATCCAACTGTTCGGTTTTGATGAGGAATCCATTCGGACCGAATAAGCGCTGCTGACCTGCAGCAACTGCAGCTCCCTGTTGATCAGGGCTCAACAAAGGACTGAGCATGGAATTCGGCAGCGTATACGAACACTGATAAGTTGAACGTCCTCCACGCGTTCGGTCCTCTCGTATCGCCTCTAGTTTCATACCCTTTTGCAGACATTTCTCAAATCGACAGGCGGGACATTTCTTTCGCGTTGATATAGTCACCGGACAAGGACCACCACGAACACAAACGTAGTTCTTTCGATTTTGGACGGTTCGCTTGAAGAAACCTTTGCAGGATTCACACGAAAATATGCCATAATGAAAGCCGGAAATTTTGTCCCCACATATGGGACATGGCGAATTGATGAGCTGCTGACGAGAGATACCCGGCGATGGGATTGCATCACTCTCGAGGAGCATGTCATCTGATAGATGTCGTCGTGGCGTCGTTGTTGTTGTCGATGATGACGACGATGAAGACTGTGAGCTTCCATTTGTCGTTGATAGATTTTGCGGATCATCCCTGGATGACAGCGGTGGCTGGACACTACCGCTGTTAACTGCCGCAGAGCCATCAATGATCGGCCGATACAAAACAGAATGGTGCAGCGACCCATTAAAATTGCCATAGCTGTTGTGACGCGCCTGGATCGGCGAATGCGTTGGACTAAATTCGGAACTGTATGAATAGCACGAGCTGTGTGAGGCGTCACTGTTGTTGCGACTTAGCGATGGAGTGTATGGTGCGTGGCGGGACGTCAACGGCGATTGGCTGGGCGAGCTGTGTGTGTATACGGAATGAATAGCAGAATCTGGACTTGGATTGGCGGGCAGGAGATTGGTTTTGGAACGTGCAGCGAGTAATGGAGAATTCAGTCCACCGCCACAAGCTGTTGCGGATGACGTCTCAAGACCAGGCTCATACTTCAAATTGATTGGATCACTCTGTGGCTGATGTTGCTGCTGCTGATGCTGATGATGATGATGATGATGATAATGTTGCTGTGAAAGTTTCAGTTTCGTCGAAGGCGAAAACAGCGAGGAACTGATTTCCACAGAAACATGATCCATTTCCGGTTTTATTCCCAGAGCGTCCAAAGATCGTGACGTCTCATTTTTGATCACTGTTAGCTGGTGGGTGGACGGTGCCATCAAGTATTGCTTGTCATTGCTGGCAGAATTCTCAGTTTCCATAAGATCCGTTTCCGGCTCCGACAGCTCTCCCTCCCAAGACATTGGTCGTGGGCCATTATTCTTTGTTGCCAAATTGATGCCGCCGTGAACCGACGACGATGACGATGCGCTAGCTCGACGTGTCACTTTCAGATTCTCGATATTTGAAAGTTCAGTTTCCGAATCAGAGTCTTCAGCTTTTGTTGACACTGGAATGCGAATGCCACCACCTGTATTGCAGCCGCCGCCACCGTTGAAGTAGGCATTTACCACGGGTACAATGTTGCCATTGTGGGTGCTCATCAACGTTGCCGATGTGGAGGTAGCCGTCGATCGTAAATCGTCAGCTTCGCATTTAATGTTCGTCACAGACACATTATTGCGAATAATTGAAGTTGTGGTAGTACAGCCACCGCCGCCGCCGACGCCCGTTGTGATATTGCTGCAATTGAAATTTTGCAATTGAAATGCACCTGCAGAGACAGCGGCGACCGTCGAGTATGCTGTCGTCGACGTCGTCACCGTGTTGCCACTTTCGGCTTTGACTGATGACATGATCATGTGTGTCGGTGTCTCTTTTTGCTCTGAATAAGATTTGTGATGAGAGTGCGCTGTACTCACTTCGCAGCAGAAAATGGGAGTGAGAATTGAGTTACAATGGCTCATTCACATTGCTGTTAAGCGTGTGTAAGAGACACAGTGTTGCCGAGGGCTTATCTGAAATTACAAAACATATTAATTTAAATTATTTCAAAACAAAAAAGTAAATGTAAAAAAAACGTAGTTTTGCGAGTATGTGTACATTAACTTAAGCATAAATTTTCGTTTTGAGATGCTGAAAATAATATTCACTTTTACACGGGAAACACCGGGATCTCAGACAAGGCCCATGAAACTGAGCTACTCAAAAAATTTCAGCTCTCTGGGTTGTAAAAAATTTGGACCTCAAAGTCGATAAAAAAAAAACACATTTTATGCACCTCACGCGCCACACGCACCACCACACGCGTCACACGTGGGATCTCAAAACTGTGTGTGTCGTCTGCCAGAAGATCTGTCTGAAGAGAAACCCCGCAAGGTGGAGTCCTGCCCCCCTTCTATGGAACTTAGTGGTGAAAGAGCTGCTTGTATGCCTGAGAAGGGAGGGCTGCCGAGTGACCGCTATGTGCGGATGATGTTGCTATTGCCGTCTCAGGAAAGCACACAAAGACCTCCTGCAAAATGCTTTCAACAAGCTTACAAAGTGGGCAGATTGATGCGGCTTAGGAGTTAAACCACGCAAAACTGAAATGAACTTGAACTTGTCCATCAAGGATTTCCTTATAAGAAAATGGCCTGATTAAACGTTTGGACTGTCTTAGCCCTGGGGTATTATCTTAGTGGGCCAGACGAAGTTTCCTGTCTCATTTATTTATCATCGCTGTGGTGGTACCCAGTTGACACCACAGTAAGGTTCCGGTCCTAAGTACGCAGATTCTGAATCAGCCCTAGCTAGTTTATCTGCATTCGTTCGTTGTCTGCAGCAACCTGGAGACCAGGGGCCCAACAAAATTTTAACCCTGTTGAGCCCGGCTAGGAGTTGCAGTGCATCGTAGCAGCATTTAACTGAACAGAAGATCTGTCTGAAGAGAAACCCCGCAAGGTGGAGTCCTGCCCCCCTTCTATGGAACTTAGTGGTGAAAGAGCTGCTTGTATGCCTGAGAAGGGAGGGCTGCCGAGTGACCGCTATGTGCGGATGATGTTGCTATTGCCGTCTCAGGAAAGCACACAAAGACCTCCTGCAAAATGCTTTCAACAAGCTAACAAATTGGGCAGATTGATGCGGCTTAGGAGTTAAACCACGCAAAACTGAAATGAACTTGAACTTGTCCATTAAGGATTTCCTTATAAGAAAATGGCCTGATTAAACGTTTGGACTGTCTTAGCCCTGGGGTATTATCCCAGTGGGCCAGACGAAGTTTCCTGTCTCATTTATTTATCATCGCTGTGGTGGTACCCAGTTGACACCACAGTAAGGTTCCGGTCCTAAGTACGCAGATTCTGAATCAGCCCTAGCTAGTTTATCTGCATTCGTTCGTTGTCTGCAGCAACCTGGAGACCAGGGGCCCAACAAAATTTTAACCCTGTTGAGCCCGGCTAGGAGTTGCAGTGCATCGTAGCAGCATTTAACTGATTTAAAGTCAATTATACTGGACGATAGCGCTTTCAGTGCTACTTGACTATCTGAAAAAATATAAATGGTAGGCCGTATAATACCCTTACTCAGGTTTATCATTGCGCTGGGAAAACAGTGGGACTCTTACCCATTGGTATTGAGAATTTTGTGTTGGGTCAGAATACCCCAGCGCCCACTACAGAATCCATCTTTGATCCATCTGTGTACCAGACCATTGTCCAGTGCTGGAGCACCGGTAGAACACATTGCTCGGTGCAATATTTTTACCACAAATAACCTACAAAAACAGTACTCCCTGGCCATGGTGTCCGGGATAGTGCAAAACATGTCTCTTTCAGAAATTGAGACTAGAATATTCAAGTGTCCCATGTAGTCACCTTGTACCCATATTCTAGTTGCAGCTTGATAGCGCATCTAGCGGCCGCCTTTTAATGTATATTTGCAGGGGTGAAAGCCCTACAACAGCTTCTCATATAATGGTAGGGCAGGTGCGCATGGCACCCCTTGTACCTAGACAGGCAGGTAATTCTTTGGCTTGTGAAGCTTAATTACCGTTGTCCGTTCAAGAATTTTCGGCCACCATAATATAGCCGCGTACGTGATAATTGGTCTGGCCATCATGGTATACATCCTGTAGAGTTGTCCTCATTTGTTGGAACAACTTGCTGTTAATTTTTTGAAGGATTTAGATACCAAGCTCGATATCTGACTCAATAGGCGTGTCAACGTTAACCCAAAAGCCGGAGTTCACTAGGGAGTCAGAATACCGAAATGGTATGAAAACTCGATGATTATTGTTCAACGTTAGGTGTGAAGATGATTTTATTCAGTGAATTTTCCCTTCTTTTATACAAAAATAATTGATCGGTTTTCGACCATGCATCGACTCTGGAATGCCTACTCATCGATATTCATATTTTACATAATATCGCTTTATCAGTATAGTGTATGTATTTACGTATGTAATATATGGCCTATGCTGCTGCGTTGACATATTTGTTTCCACAAGAGAACAACCTTTTTATTTCATTACAATTTCCATGCCTCGCTTACTCAGCGCAATGCATGGAAAGGGTAATTAACGTTCTAAGCGGCCGGCGCTCGTTTGCCCATGATGCTTAGATTGCATATTTATTTTCATAGGCGAACGACCGCCGGTCATAAATTATGCTATTGGAGATGTTTTATATTTTGTGTTCCCATGCACTGAGTGTGCCATTAAAGAATACGTATGGGTTATTTTTGTTTACTTTTGTTTTCATGCACCAAATGTGCTATTAATTAATACGTAGTACTGATTTGCGTATGCTTTTACTTTGAGAGGCACTAGAGTCGATGTAGGGTCAAAAACGTTGTCCCATATCGGACAATCTACGTTTCGTGAAAGGTACTAGAATGGTTTTCTCTACTTCATGTTATTGAGTCGTAGACAGTTCTATCGAACGCACCGTCAATGTCAAGGAAATCACACAGAGCCATTTCGTTGGAGCGAAAAGCCCCTTCTATCTTTTTAACTAGATAGTGAAGGGCGCCATCTGTGCTTTTTCCTTTCCTGTATGCGAACTGACTTGAGTGTAGAGGGCTAGGCGTATCTAACCGAGCTCTGATATGAACATAAATGAGTCTCTCCATAATTTTGAGGACAAATCACGTTAGACTTATTGGTCTGTAAGATTTAGGCAGCTCACTAGGTCTATTGTCTGGTTTGGAGATGAACATAACGTTAACCTTTCTCCAGGTATACGGTATGTAACCCTAGTTGTAGCTGGCTCTAAGCAAAGCAATTAACCCCGGAAGGAGAGCTCAATTGCCATCTTCGCCGGGTGGTTTGAAGGAGCCTACGGCCCATTTAACGTTATCTGGACCAAATATTTTTCCAGATAATTTATTTACCCTGCGGTTTAGATAGTGCCGCCATATCTCTCAAATTTGATGTAAATTGTGTTTTATTTTAAAACTGTAATTTTGGAGTAGATAACGACCCTAACTAAACTAATTTTTTTTTCTAGACATGTAGACAATTTAATTCTGAGTTATACAAGATATAAATTTGTACTACTTCCAATTCCAGAGATATTCCAATTTTCTTAGCATCGTAAAATTATCTATGGCAACTCTAATTTCCAGACTTGCTCAACACTTCACTTCACACTTTCAGAAAATACTCTTTTTACTTAGCCATGCAATGCTGCATCATTGCATTGCTATGTGAATTTTTTACTACTTTTTCACAATTTTCCTGAAAAAAAATGTTCTAATTCCACTTTAAAAGAGCACATGAGCCTGTGACGTGCGGAAGACCATCATTTATGCAATAGATTGTTCAACCGCCTAAAGCAACATAAATTGAGCTTCCAAAATCTAAGTCAACGAACCATGCCTATATCAGAAAACTTTATTGATATTGATTGAGGAAATACCACCGGGGACATTCAAACATTTGTTTAAAGTGTGAAATTTGATATTAGATCTTGACTTATGTATCGTTTTGTTGTGTGTGTTTTCTTAATAATTTGCAATTATAACAGACATGCGAAATTTATTTAATTTTAATTTCATTAAATTTCAGTTTAATTTTTACAAACACAGCTTCTTAATAAAAACATCAATTTTTAACCCACTTTCTAAAGCCCGATTTTATTCAAACTTTGCACACGTGTGTATTTCCCATGACAACACTTTCTGTTAAAAGTTGGGGTCCCTCGGGCCTCAATCCGAGGGGTGCACATATAAATTTTTTAAAAACTGACCCGATTTTCTTCAAATTGTATACATATGTGTATATCCAATGGAAAACATTTTTTTTTAAATTTTGGGACTCCTCTGGCTAAGGGCCGAGAGGTGTGCCTATAATTTTTTTTAAAAAACTGATCCGATTTCCTTCAAATTTTATACACATGTGTAACTCCGACGGAAAACACTTTTTTGTAAATTTTTTTGAGGGAACACGCCCGAGGTGGGGGCCACATACAATTTTTTTTAAAAAAATTTAAAAAATGAACAAGATTTATTGTAAACATTTGGAAGTGATCGGGACCGTGGGCCTCCCAAAAAAAAATTTCACCTGATATTCTTCAAATTTTATACAAAAAGGCCTTTAATCCGATGGACCACACTTTTTGTAAAAATGTGGAAGTAGACTTAGGGCTCCCATATAATTTTTTAAAAATTAACCCGCTTTTTAATTTTTATTGGTTGTTTTTTATTTATTCTTTTTGCAACACAGTATAAAAATAAAATATTACTTTGAACTATGTATATCCATCTTGAATAACCAAACTAAGCTAGCAAGCATGATCAGAACATATGCTTTCGAGCGGGCAAAATGCAGCTCGTCTGACAACAACAAGATTGTTCCCGGGGCGCGCGGAAAATTGGGCGCGCGACCATATTGGAGCTCGTGTGGCATTAGCCTTAATGTAAAGAATTTAAAAAGTTGCGCTTGTTTATCTTTGCATTGGGTAGCTGCGATAAAATTACTTGTTAAAATGACTTAACAAGTTATGTGAAATTTATGTTTTTTACAAATATAGCGGATTTTAATTGTGGTATAGAAATTAACATCAGTTGTTCAATACAAACTTTTTAACAATGCCTGTTATTATGTTAAATTGTTGCTTTTTGGTTAACCCCCCAGGCAATGTTAATGCTTATTCGAATGGTAACATTACATAAAAATATAATTTAAAAAATTTAATTAGGTAGATAATGTATTTGTTTCCTTAATTTGTGAATTATTTTAATGTTTTTTTTGTATCCACGCGGTTTTGCAGTCATATAGAGGATAATAACTAGGGATCTATACCTCAAATCAACTATTTAACATGCTAACAAGCGTTGTTAAAAACTGTGCATTTAATAAGTGAAGTTCATTTTTGTACCACAGCTGAAATCCGCTACATTTTCTAAAAACATAAATTTCCTATAACTTGTTAAGTCAGTTTAACAAGTGATCCCGCCGCGACCACATAATGAGAAGAAGTATAAGTGCGGATGGTAAAGAAACAGTACCTACTAATGAAAATTCGCGAAGAAAAGAAAATGCTGTTAGGTGCTTTTTCCGATAACAACGCCAAGGCAAATAACATTAAAAAACGGACTGCAATTTTAAATTTAGCGTAGTTTAAAAATTGTTCCAGACAGCAAGAATTGGACCTACATGAAGAACACTTTTTGGCAGAGTTGTTATTGTTTTTCCAGTTCTTGTTTCCTCGCTAAATGCCTTATAATATTAAGTAAATTCCAATTTTAAAGGCTAAAATAGAGAATTCACAAAGAAATGGAGTTGCTGGAGGAAGGGAATGTAAGCTCAATACTTGCGACAATATCGTGTTAGATATTGTCGGTAGAGATTCCGAAGTTGTTGTTGGACTTGGCGTGAAAGAGTCATTGACTAACACAAACGGTACAAAAAAAAATTTTGTTTAGATTTAAGGCTGCTGTTGTCATAAGTCAGCTTCTTAAGGAATATGCGCTCTCTCCACCCACTTTCCATTTTTTCAAAAAGACTACTGTTTCTTACTACTGTTGCATAATGCTATCTCATAGTTGACTAGAAATGAAATAGGTCACTCTTCTATGCTGAATCTAGTCAGGATCCCAGAAATCAGAGACTACACCACTCCATTTCAACAAAAACTACAACGTCACGTTCACCTCCAGATTATTCTGGGACGAGAACGCTTACCTGAAAGATGATCACATTCATTTTTACACAGATGGGTCAAAAACTGATGACGGAGTCGGCGGAGGTGTTTTCTCAAAAAAGCTAAATCTTAGCCTCAATCTCGGATAGCCAAGCTGTAATAAAATCATTGAAATCAGTCTCCACAAATTCAATTTTAGCCCCTAACTGCCGATCATCTCTCGTGGAGATGGCGGAGCAGTTCAATGTCCACATGTGTTGGGTGCCGGGCCACAGAGACATTCCGGGAAACTGTATGGCTGACGAACTTGCCAAGCAATATGAATATGGTTCCATAGGCATACCAATCGCTACATGCAAATTCTTGTTAAAGCGGGATGCTAATGTAAAACGCTCCAAGTGTTTGATCTCTCAAAAAAAATCGCACATCGGTACTATTGTAGGTGTCATCATTGGACACTGTCTCATAGGCAGGCATGCAGCAACACTTGGAGTCTTCTCTAATGACTTCTGCATAAGCTGCATGGATGAGGAGGAGGAGGAGGAGACCATCGTCCATCTTCTCTGTTCTTGTCCAGCCCTCCCCCAAAAGCGTAAACTCCACGCGGGAGCTTTCTTCTACAACGACACTAAAGATCCCATCAACATTGACATTGATAGTCTCCTACGCTTCATACTCTAATTGGTTCTTCGAGTAGGTGGATCGAAATTTTTCCTGATCCGAGTGGTATCACAATGGACCATTACTGGTTACATTAAGTTTGTCGGCTTCACTGACAGCCACATTAACCTAACCTAACCTACTAATGGTGCGTAATGAACACTTAAGGTACGCTGCCATACAATTAATAGAATTCCAGCCATGGCGATCGACAAAAGCTGGTTTATTGGAGGTTCATGGAGCGTGGATTTCTATTAAGACCCTATCAGCCGCACCACATACTTCTGGCATGTCTCTCTCTATTTTTAAAAAATTCTTGTATTTTTGACGTGACCACGTCTCAATACAAGGGGGTGCATGTTCTAAAAGTAAAATGCTAAGTGACACACTGTTATGCTCACACTGTTAAGTGAGACACTGTTGTGAGACACTGTTAAGTAAGACGCTGTTTACTGAGATACTGTTAAATGTAACTATTTTGAGAACTAAGCCATTTTGTATGAAATTCGGTATGTAGGACTAAGATGCGACTATAACATTTATACGGTATAAGACTTCTTCCTATGGAAATTCTGGAATATGATCATTATGGTCTGGAATTTCGGGAACAAAGCTATTTCTCAAGCGATTCGCATGAAATTCGAAATATAGGACTAAGATGCGACTATTAGACTTCTTCCTATGGAAATTCTGGAATATGATCATTATGGTCTCGAATTTCGGGAACAAAGCTATTTCTCAAGCGATTCGCATGAAATTCAAAATATAGGACTAAGATGCGACTATAACACTTATACGGTATAAGACTTCTTCCTATGGAAATTCTGGAATATGATCATTATGGTCTGGAATTTCGGGAGCAATGATATTTCTCAAGCGATTCGCATGAAATTTGGTATATAGGGGCTATGATGCGACTCTTGTTCCTATGGAAATGATTGAAGTCTATCTAATGATATGGCAACAAGATCACTGCAGCAATTGACAAACGAAATTTTTCCCAAAAAAAATGTCATGGGTTTCAAAATATATTCTCTGTCTCTACATTCGAATACCTTCATTATTTGATTCATAACTATCATTAGGAGGAAATACATTTTCCGTTTTAATATCAAAACGCGCGCATTGACCGGTTGATGGTTGTATTTAATACGACTACACTCATAGCATATTAGTTAGAAAACAAACAAATCAAAATGATAATATAATCTCCCTCTACCATAGTTAACACTTTAAAACTGCATTTTATATCCAAAAATTCCCTTTTCTAAAAGTGGAATAATCATTTTATTTTATTTATTTTCAGTGTTTTCGACATACTGTACGTCTATAAGCAGATTATGTTGCACTCAGTGTTACACTTCAATGCCGTAACGCGAACAACAACTGTCCGACACATTCTCTTGCTCCAAAGCCCTTTAAAACACCAAAATCAACCAGCACTATATCTTGCAATGTCAATGACCCTGTACAGAAAATGCCCAACACATTAACCTTTGATATATATGTGTGGATGTGTGTTTTCACGTATAGGCGGGTGTGTTTCATTTACTCAAATATCAAATGCACCATCATCCATATCCATTGTTTGTTTATGTACTCTAACATCTCACTTAAATTTAAAAAAATGAGAATATAATATTTTCAGTACATAACCTCTGTCTATAGCATCTGATAAAAAAAAATTATTTAAAGAAGTAATTGTATGATTGTCACCTTTATTGTGTGTTAATGTAATCGCCGGTCGATTGCTCTGCCAGTCGTTCGACGGCCAAACGTCATCAAGTGATGCCTGTGTTCTTGTACTCCGCTGTATAGCTTTGTGTCTGTGTTTGTATAACTACGTCACGTGATGAAAAGGACGACCTTCAAGCAGTGATTAAAGTTGTACGCAACGACCTTGCCTGAACGTCAAAATACAGAACACAGAGCACAACACAACGAAAACGTATTGTCACAGCACAGAACGTACATTAGTAAGGGAAAGTGTGAAAGAGCCAACCACATATATATAAGAAAAGTAAGATGAACTCATATACACATGGGCATGCGCATTACCAACTAAAGATAATAATTCAAATGAGAATACAGAAACAGAACATCGGTCGGTCCGGTCGTTCGCCGTAGAGTAGCAAGCAATGCAGTCGTTAATCGAAATTATTGTTAGGGCATAATATGGTGGAATTTGTTTATTTCGGTGGGAATAGATATGTAGGTATATAAAAGAAAGAGATAACTATATCCATTTGAAATTATTTGTTATTTAAAAACACAACGAAAAAAAACTCTCAAAGAGACAAAACTAACTGCCGACGAGGGGAATTATTGACTCCCTTATTTATCACGCTGTCTGTGTTTGCATTTTATTCTTCATCGTTTTAACAGAAAATAAGTGGTTCATGCTCTCTCAGCCCCTCTCAAAAACAACACAACATCAATATTATACTACTCAATAATGTAGTAGAATTATAAAATAACTCAAAAAGGTACTCTTTTAATTTCATATTTGATTAGATGGGTTTTTGGATTTCATGGAGGAGTAAGACAGAAAAATATATATTTTTATTAAAAAACAAAGCGTAAGTGAACAATGGCATAGAAAGAGTCTTCCAAAACTTATGTGTTGGGTACAAGACTACAAGTGCTGAGAGGTGAGGCAAATTCATTTTTTGAGAACTCGAACCAACTGTATAGTGATGGCTGTTGGTGTAAGGTGCGTATGAGAATGGAGCTCGTGTCTTTTGTCATGCTGCCGAATAATGAAGGATGGATAAAGGAAAAAAAAAACTCCGAATGTCTATAGATACAGAAAAGTTCAACAGAAAATGGAGATTTGTTAGAATGTCGGTATCCTTGCAAGGTTTTTGATCGTAATATGATACTTTGTTTTGATTTCAATATTACTTAATTAAATCAAAAACAGGTTAATGACCTGTTTCAAAATTTGCTTTTGAAAAAATGGTAAAAAAAATATATTTCGCTAAATTAAATTAGGAATTACAAAACTATAAACTCTTAAAAACATACTTGGACATAGCTGTGCCAACACAGACAGTCGTTGAAAAGTATCGGCCAGTTAAGACCACCTTATTTATAGAATACCGAATATCCAGGTATCAATGAATAAGGAGATCTATCCCTTAAACAACATGGCTCATACTCATGTTTATTATTATGTATGTATTTGCTCTCGAAATAAAAAGAAGGTTTTGAAAAACTGTAACCAGACTAAGGAAAAAATTAAACTAAAAAGTAAGAACAAAAAACAAACATTATAATTTAATAGACAAATAAAAACAATGGAGATGTCGTCAATCAGGGGAAAAAAATACGCACGACCACAACCGCATTTAAACCTTATTCTTACTTTTTAGATTACATATTTTATTCCGTAGTCGGGTTACAGTTTTTAAAGGTTTTTTTATTTAAACTATTGCGTTATTTATTTATTCTTTATTCACCTGAAAACAATAGAATCGACTCTAATATCAGACACCCCCCCCCACAACTATCCAATCCCAATAGAGGTGTCTTACCATCACTATTCACCTCAACGACCCAGAAAACTATAGAATCGACACTAGTATCGGTAACCCCGCCCCCAACATTTACACCACCACTTTCGAATGACAAACCACCCACCCACACTATTTGAATGTAGCCTATGTTACAAATAAATTGACATCTCATTAATCAAAATCAGATAAGTAGTGTAGGCGCTACGGTGGAACATAAAAAATATACATAGAGGGAAAAGCCTTACTCTTCCTTTTTGGCTTTGCCGCAGTCGACTAAAGAATCCCTTTGCTGATCAAGCACAATTGGTTTCAAGAGTTTTTAAATTCTCTATATTAACTTCACTTGCCCGTGGGTCGTCGGTCGGTCGTCGGTCGGTCGTCGGTCGGTCGTCGGTCGGTCGTCGGTCGGTCGTCTGTCGTGGATTCTTGCGATCAATTTTTAACCCACTTCCCATGGCCCGATTTTATTGAAATTTTGCACACATGCGTATTTCCGGAGACAACACTTTCTATTAAATTTTCAGGCCCCTCGGGCTGCGGGGTCGGGGGGCTCCCAAACAAAAATTTTAAAAAATTTACCCGATTTTCTTCAAATTTTACACACATGTGTATACCCAATAAACAATACTTTTTCGAAAATTTGGTAGTGATCGGGTCCCGGGTTCGGCCGCAAGGCCCTTATACATTTTTTAAATATCTGTACTGGCATCAGATATTCGTCGCCCTTTATGGACTGTGTGCGGTGAGTGCTGCGCAGTCGGCTGCGCTGCATGGTTTTGGTGGTGGTGGAGAGAGAGAGAGATAAATCTTAGCGCACGCACAAATGAACCCAGCAAATGAAACGAGACATACATGTTTTATGCTTACTTCAACTTACATTTTTATTATATACTGAATTGTATTTTTATTGATGTCGTTTTTTTTGTTGTCGATATCAACTTACAGATAGAACAACAAGTTTTCACAATATTCTGTCATTTGGCGTTTTCATAAATTAGTTCAGAGCAGTCAAAGAGTTCTCAAGATAAATGTTCGTGTTTCTTATTTGCTCAGAGTATGAGCGTGCTCTAAGTGCTCAGAATAAAATGATCTGAGCTTTTTCAATTTTAACATCTGATGTCAAATGTTTGTTTCGATGATTTTCTTCTACAATAAAAAAAAATGGCCCAGGATCGAGGGGCTCCCATATCAATTTCTGCGATTAGAGAATTTAGATGAAAAATTTTAATTTTTATGGGTTGTTTTTTTTTATTATAATTGTAATAGGTACCGGATAAACGAAATTTTTGATTCTGTTCTTATTCATATTCATATTCGAGCCGTCGTCTCCTTCTTCGTAGCGAACCATAACACGTAAATCCATTATTGTCATGGAAACGCTGAATAATAGCTCATGAAATATCTTCAAACCAACGAAATCCTTAGTGATCGGCAGTATGGATTTCGTGGTCAATATTTGATATTTGATTTGATGGTATATCCAACCGGACAGTGGAAACGGTCTTTGCATGCAAAGCTGTTTCACTCGATATTTCCAAGTCATTTGACAGAGTTTGGCATCAAGCTCTTTTGTCAAAAAAATTCGTGCTTATGGAGTCGATGAAAAAATGCTTCATTGATTAGAAGCTATCTTTCGGACCGCTCAATTCAAGTTGTACTGGACGTTTTTAGTTCTAAAGTACATCACATAAATGCTGGCGTTCCACAGGGCTCCATTTTGTCCCCGACACTCTTTCTCATTTTTATTAATGATCTGTTACCTGTGACTAATAATCCAATTCACTTTTTTGCTGACGAAAGCACTTTCAGCTTCTCGTATAAGTTTGAGGAACGTCCCTCCACTTCTCATGTGGAACTCAAACAACAACGTATGTTAAGCACGTTAAATTCTGACTTGGACAGCATGGCGTTCCCCAGGACTCTGTTTGGTCCCCCAATGAGGTTTGCCAGAATAGAGGCAGAAGCTGCAAAATCGAATGAATAGTTAATGAGGGTAAGGCAAATTAGGTGCACCAAACATATGGGTTATTACACCGACACCGACATAGGGGTAATTACGCTACTTATGCTTTTAAGAAAGGTAAGTCTCCAAGGCGAAAAGTATTGTTTTATATACCTTAAGCTCCCTTCTTCAAGGATGGTTTCTACTTTCAACTTGATTTGTGGTACACATTTTAATATATTTTTTACAATTGAGCTTCCTCCTCTTGTAGCTGCTCACCAAACATACAATTTTAAGTGAATTTGCATTAAAAATTGATTTTTAATTGCTCCATATGGTCCGACTTGCTCATGTTTTTTTTTGTATGTAAGGAAAACGCATTTTTCCCGAAACAGGCCCAAAGTAGAGCATCTTCCTATCAGGAGGAGGAGAAGAGGGTATTCTGATCGGGTGCGTGGGCAGCCGCAAATTCGTTGACACGGTTTAACTAAGCAAGTTTTAACGACTTTTACTTCTAGCTCTGCTGGTACGAAAATTGAACAGACTTAAGCAACGCACCATGTAAAAACATTGTCAATATACAGAGTGTATCCGTTAAGGTGGCAAATACTTAAAGTGGTGATTCCTTGATTAACTTCGTGAAAAAAATCGTATTGGTGGGGTCTATTTTCGACCCCTGCGGTGTACGGAGTAGTATCAACCCGCATTATCTCGCTCTTGTTGACTGAATGCACAAATATTGTGCCATGGATTTGTATGAAATTGAATATACTTTAATATAACATTTGTCAAAAAAATTTGTATCCGAGAGCATTTCTCGAAATAATCGTGCTTGAAAATAAAATTAAAAAAAAAATCATTTATTGGACCTTCATATCGGTATGGCTTAAATAATTTTATAAAAATTGTTTGATTTTAAAAATTTAGCTGGAAGTGTTCAAGAATTATAGGGTGTGAAGTCATGTAAGATCAAAGGTACGTTTTCGTTCATTTTACAAACTTTTAATATTAACCCCCCTGCTCCTGTTGATTGAATGCAACAATATTATTACGTGGATTTGTACAAAATAGAATGGGCTTTAATACTGCATTTGTCAAAAAAATAGTACATTGTATGGCCTTAGAAATTTAATTTTCTTTCAAAAAAGAACAACAGTGACCCTATATCTAGAAGCGTTCAAGAGTTACAGGGTGTGAAGTGATGTAAGGACAAAATTACGTGTCTTCGCATTAAAACGCTACGTACACCGCACCTTCCATACGATTTTTTCACGGAATTAACGAAGGAATCATCCCTTTAAGTATTTGCCACCTTAACGGATACACCCTGTATAAATATTAAAAAAATTTTAATCTTAAAAAAATGAAAAAACAAACAAATAGAAATTGGGGTTAAAAATTTAAAAAAAAAATTATTTTTTGTGGTTGGTGTTTAACTTTCTTAATTTCTTAATAATTTCTTCTATAAAGATTAACATCAGACTTATAGCCTGATGTGTTCAAAATTTAAGGAGGGAAGTAATGTCTGCTCAAAACAATGTTTCTTTCCCTTAAAAACCTACGTACATCGCTCGCTGGGTAAACATAGGCACCCCCACCACCCATATGATTTTTACTTATAATAATACTGGGGGAATGAAATACCTTGTAATACCTTTAATTAGAAAATTAATACTTTTCTTAATTTAATTTAATTTAAACGAAAATGTATAAACAGTAATTGTAATTTACACCGACATCACACTTCGGAGTCGTGCAATGAGAACATAGAAATCATGGCACGTAGTTAACAACAACCGCAGTTACAAAATGCAATAAAAATTTACTACTAATGAACAACAAAAACAACAGCCAACAGCTAACACAATCAAGCACAGAATAGAGAACAAAAATCAACTTTCGAATGTTTTAAGTGTAGATTAATAGGCATATATGTATGAGGATATCCTAGCATACTCTCGGCTGGTACGTTAAGTGTGTAGGTTTACTTCAAAAACGAAAAAAAAACCACAGCTACAACATGTTTTACGTACGTTTCGCGTACATTTTGCTCGTAATGAAAATTTCAATATTTAATTTAATACACATACTGCAGAGCAGTTAGTGGCCAACCTAGCAAGTGGGACAGGCAAAACATATATCATACATACACTACACATGTATGTTTATGTACTTAAATACCGCATACTTTATGGTCTATTTCAGCTCTATTTTTAAGCAGTAAGCAATTGCAACACGGTGCTAAGGTAATATCCGTTTACTTGCACTTAATTAAAAGGCGATAAATAAACGAATGCAATTGGAAACTTGTAAGAGGCTTGCCTGTGTCAGGAGTGCAATCGGAATTGCATGCCTTCGCCCATATCTGGGTAAATACCGTAAATGATTTTATTTGCAAATCTTGAATTATGAGCATTGATAATTAGAGTTCGATACCCGACATTGGATGGCAGATTTTTTCCATTGGAAAACTATATTCTGAAATTTGGTTTTCATCTTATAGTCAATTGTTTTATTCATGAGATTAAATTACAGGTGCATTTTACAACATGTATCAATACAAATAACTGTATGACACAGAAATTTTATGTTAGCAGTTGCCATGTATGCATCTGTTATCTAATGTGTTTCGAAAGTAACAAGATGCCATCTGCAACATTCATAATTAAAATCCCGCAGAAATTTTTCTCAAAGATTAAACTGACATTGCTTTAAAAATTGTTTTAGTTGCACATAACGGAATATCCGCTGCAAGAAATGGAAACACTGCCAAAAGTTTAAAGTAAAGCCAGGGAGCACTTAAAGCACAGTCGTCCAACTTAATCGACTCTTTATCAGTGCTGCTACGATGCACTGCAATATCTTTTCAGACATAACAGGGTGAAAGTGGGATGGGTCCCTGTTCATCAACGAATTGCATCAGGCAAACAATTTTGCGCGACTGAACGTAAGAATGTTGCGTACCGAGCAATGCAACAATCTCATAGAACGCGGGCACGTGAAGATGAATATAAAGAGCTCAGAAGACAAGAAAAAACAGTTCACCGGCGAAAGAAAGCAGCCTGGGAGAAGAATCTCGTCCGTATAGAGCGAGGACCGCACCAGGCGCGGAAGTTCTACCAAAGAGTCCGCTGTATGACGCAATATACACCGCGTTGCACATACTGCAAAGACAAAGAGGGTAATCTGATCGCCGATCTTAAAGGCATCTTAGAGCGATGGGAAGAGCACTTTCATGAGTTGCTTAATGGCCAGCTAACTGAGGAATGGGAGGCTCCCCCAATGACCGAAGACCGCACTATGCTGCCGCCACCAAGCACAGACGAAGTTAGCAGAGCGGTAAATCGACTTAAAAATAATAAGGCCCCGGGATCTGATGGTATCCCAGCGGAGCTAATTAAAACAGGAGGCCACGCAATACATAATAGTGCAAGTATGGGAGAAAGAAGCGATGCCAGAAGACTGGCGAAGAGGCATCCTGTGCCCCATACATAAGAAAGGAGATATCACAACATGCAGCAATTATCGTGGTATAACGTTGTTGAATACCGCGTATAAGATTTTCTCCTCTATCCTTCAAGACAGGATAGCCACATACATTAAAGTGATCATAGGTCCATACCCGTGTGGCTTCATCACAGGCAAATCAACAACTGATCAGATTTACACCCTAACGCAGGTGATGGAAAAATATCTAGAATTTCAAAACTCACTACTCCATCTTTTTATAGACTTTAAAGCCGCCTATGATAGCATAGCCAGAGTAGAACTTTGTAAAGCCATGAGAGAATTCGGCATCCCAAAATAAACTTACACTATGTAGGTTGACCATGACCAATGTTATAAGCCAAGTAAAAATATCCGGATCACTATCAAGCCCATTCAACATCTATAACGGGCTCCGACAAGGGGATGGACTGGCCTGCGTCCTCTTCAACCTAGCGTTGGAAAAAGTGATCCGAAACTCTGACGTAACGGCGAGAGGAACAATCCTCTATAAGTCTATACCGATACTGGCTTACGCAGACGATATTGAGATCGTTGGTAGAAACCGAAGAGCTGTACAGGAAGCTTTCACCCAGAACTAGCAGGCGGCACGAAATCTGGGGCTGCACATAAATGAGAGAAAAACAAAGTACATCGTGGCCACGTTTGCGAGTAGAAGATCCAACATTGAACCCGCAATTCAAATAGTGGAGCGTGAATTTGAAGTAGTGCAATCCTTTAACTATCTCGGGTCAACTGTAGCAGCTGATAACAGCATGGAACCAGAAATACGCGCACGGTTGCTTAAAGCCAACAAAGCCTACTATAGTCTGTCAAGACTCTTCAAATCCAGGAATTTAACCATAACAACCAAGCTGCTGGTATATAAGACAATGGTCATACCAGTACTTACATATGGATCCGAGACTTGGGTGTTTAGCAAAAATCATTCTGACGTCTTCGAGAGAAAAGTCTTACGGAGAATTGTTGGCCCCGTATGTGAGAAAGGACGATTCCGAAGACTCTATAATGATGAGATCTACGAGCGTTACAGAAGAGAATTAAGATCGGTAGGCTCCGGTGGGCAGGACACCTATAGCTCGCATGAGTAAAGAGGATCCTGCTCGGAAAGTCCTTTGCGGTAAGATTTATGGAACACGACAGCGAGGCCGGCCAAGTCTAAGCTGGAAGGATTGCGTAGACCAGGACGACGAGAGTTTAGGGATGCAAAACTGGATGACATCGGCTCGAAATCGGGACCGGTGTAGAGATTTTTTGCGAGAGGCCAGGGCCGGACACCGTTTGTAGAGCCAAATATTATGTGATATAAATAACGGAACGAACAAAATCACAAATCCAAGTATTACAGTATTGGAACCAGAAATACGTGAAGGGTTATTGGAAGTCAAAAAGCATAATATAGATTGTTTTTTTCAAGTTAATTAATGATTTGTTTTTATTTGATGGACTGGAAGCTGGAATATAAATAATAATTTCTGATACTTTTTGAATATTGTTTTATTGTGCAAGATTTTGATTGTTTTTTACTTTTTTTTATAGGAACTGATCGTTATATGACGTACCATTTTCTGTTTTTAAACCAATACTATAATATTATTCTCTAAATGGACATCGGGTAGCACATCTACTGTTTTTATCTGATTCTATGGTGAATCGAATTTTATGAACCAATGCGAATCGAAAAATATATATTCTTTGAGAATTGCAACATCCATAGTTTGAAGTTAGCTAATGAAACCGCTGTTAAGCCGTATAATATAGAACTTTAAAAGCAAAATAAAATAAACAAAAAAAATATATACAAAATATACAGTAAACAAAATACAACAACGATAAACTCAATTATGCAACTGTTCAACTGCGTTATGCAATCGTTTAAACCAATTTATTTGACTTAATAAGCAAACAATATATACAAAAAATGCATAGGTGTTTTAGAGCGACAGCTCAGCCTTGCATAAAGCAAAAAAGTACATGCTCGCACACACACATGCAACCTAGAAATCTACGTTTACTTAACATATAACTTTAAACATTAAGAAACGGCTTGCAGAATATACTTTCTGTGTATTACAAATAAAACCGAGCACGGCAAACTCATCATCGATTAATCTTTTACTGCATTCAGCATTAATAACAGATTCACTTTTTGTGTTTTGTTTTTTAATAATCGACAAATTTTCGACATTTTCCACTTGAAACAAAAAATATAGCGAACATTGTCAATCACATAACCTGTTTGAAAGATGACCATGAATAATGGATAAATTAAAAATCTCTGGGAGCAAAAAAGCAAAGAGACAATGCATCAAGCATAAAAAACGGCCATTAATTACGCGTTCGTAATAAATGTGCCATGCAAGCGTTGCAAAAGTGTATATGTAAAACTAGTTTATGTAAAACGTTATTTATTAGTAAATTGAATGATGCAAATGAATATTTCAGGTTGGAATGATAGTAACTTCTTAAAAGCGCAGAAATGAGGAACCTATTTCGAGCATTACACAATTTTTTCTGCAGTTTAAAGAAATACACTGCCGTAATTTAAGCTTTCATAGAACCGGGTATGGTCATCAATCTACCTAACTACCTACGATAGACAAAAATGTTAAAAAAAAAACCCTGTATGTAACTTGTTACACATATAAGTAAGTGGTTTAAATCCAGCCTGTAGCATTCAGATACAAGATCAGTTATATGATCCTGTAATCTGAGAGCTCTTTCAGATCGTTAAAAAATGCTTTACCATAAAGGCGGTGTCTTGGCCTTGCCAAGGGCCGGACAACTGCAGAGGAAGTGTATGAGAGTTTCGTTATCATTTTTATATTTGCAACATCTGCAAAAGTTGTTGTGCGGTATATCCAACTTGGCAGCATGCCTGCCCACTGGCCAGTGGCCGTGCTGATAGCCACAACTCTGGGAGTATCCTTCCGGGTTCTAGATAACAACTCGGTGGTTTTCCTTTTGCTGTAGGATGGCCAAATCAATCTTGATATTGCGCAGTTCTACAGACTGCAAATCAATTCAATAAAACAACCAATAAAAATTAAAATTTTTCGTGTAAATTCTCTAATCGGAGATACACATGGTCGCAAAGTTTGAATAAAATCGGATTACTATGTCAAAGAAAGTAAAAGTGTTGTATATCGGAGAAACACATGAATATAAAATTTAAAGAAAATCGACGAAATTTTTTACAAAATTTGTATGGACCAAAATTTGTACAAAAAGTGTTGTCCATCGGAGATACTTCTGTATGTGTTTAAAAGTTGAAGAAAATCTGGTTAATTTTTAAAAGTTTTATATGGACACCCCTCGGGCGTGAGTTCCCGATCACTCCAAAAAAAATTAACGAAAAGTTTTGTCCATGGGAGATACACAAGTGTTTAAAATTTGAAGAAAATCGATTTAGTTTTTAAAAAAATTTATGGGCACCCCTCGGGCCTCAGGACCCGATCACTCCAAAAAAATGTACAAAAAGTTTTGTACATCGGAGATACACAGGTGTTTAAAATTTGAAGAAAATCGGGTTAATTTTTAAAAAAATTATATGGGCATCCCTCGGGCCTCAGGGCCTGATCACTCCAAAAATTTTACAAAAAGTTTTGTGTGTCGGAGATACACAGACGTTTAAAATTTGAAGAACATCGGGTTAATGTTTAAAAAATGTATACGGGCACCCCTCGGGCCTCAGGGCCAGATCACTCTAACAATGTTACAAAAAGTTTTGGCCATGGGAGATACAAACGTGTTTAAAATTTGAATAAAATCGGAAATTTTAATAGACAATTAATAAGTAATAAACGCAAATTTTGCACACTTGCAAGATGTGTACATTTATGAACTCGGATTTGGTTTTTATTACTTTTATTTAAAGCGTTTTTGAATATTAGTGTTTTATTATAAAACATAGAGTGACAACTCCACAATTTGACGTAATTATTCGTTTCAACATTCACATGTTCCATGTTCCATGAAAAAAATTAAAATTTTGCAACATTTGCAACTTTAATCAACAAAAAAAAATGCGAAAGAAAAAAACATCGCCAACGACAAAATTCCAAAAGCGCATACAAATTTATTCAATAACCTTGTCCCAAAACAAGTTTAGTTTTATTCCTCTTGGTTTTGCGTACATTCAAAATGTGCATACATGTGTACGAATGGGTACTTATGCATGTATATGTGGATACAAATTTACCATGCCACCCAACAACCAACCCAACCAGTCTGTAAAAGATGATTGCAAAGACACAACAAAAAAAAGCCTCCAAATACCTAACTGCAATTTCTGCTGCTTGCTTAAACGCCTCGATTGAGCACAACAAGAGATTTTTTTGGTTGCTGTTGCACAAATTGCAGTCTTGTCTTGCGCATGCGCGTCGTCGTCACGCTTTGCAGGGGTAGAGGAAAATATTCGAAAAATGCTTTGCAGCAGCGCAAAAGAAGTTATAGGTATGAATGGCATTAATGCCACAACACTAAGTTCAACCTGTTTTGCATGCATGCATAGCTGCACGACATGCCACAAAAACGCGCGGGTGCAAAGCGGATCAACTTGCCACACCACAATCAGGCATCAGGGTGCCACCGACACACACCGGCAATCCAATCAAAAATCTATGAATCGGAGAGAGATGGAATAAAGGGAGAGAAGGAATAGAGGAATCGACTTAAAAAAGGGGGCGGCTTGGTGGGGAACAGAGTTTCTTTGATTAATTACCCGGACAGACGGACACCGTACATGTCAATGAATCTATAATTTCTGCATTGCAGACCAGCAAATCTCTGGTAAACTACTGCAAATATTGAAAAGTTGTTCAACGTTATCCACAGAGTCCTCTTTAACATTTTTGCACATGCTGTAACATGGTGTTGCATTATGAACATGAACTCTGCGTTGTGTGTGTGGAGTGTGTTTTGCCCGCAAATTAGAATGGATTCTTAGCAAAACTGCAAACTAATATGAAAACTAAATTTCCAACAGGTGAACTGACTGGCAGCTTTGTAGACATTTTTGCACCATGTTGTACCACTTTATAATTATATACTAAGCGCAAGCCTTAGTTACCGCAATTGACATCGACTATTCGACGTTATTATTCCAAAACAGCGACAAAAACTGCCAGTTCATACTTTTGTATATACATACATATTTATATATAGACACACACATATTTCCTAAGATTATTGACACTTTAATTGGCACTGCGTGGCAGCAGTATGATTACAAATTGTGATACCGGGAGTTTATGAATTCCTGTTGCTTCTTGTAGCAAAACGTAATTAATTTTTGATGTTAAGCGATGGAATGCAGATCGAGACAGGAAGAGATTGAAAATGTGGTAATGGTAGTAACATTCCACAAGTTGTACGTTGTACGAGATGTGGTATCTTTAGGTAGAAAAATGAGTTTTTAAAACGGGTTACCTGAAATTTTCAGGATATTATTCTTGTGTGAGGAAGGACGTAAAAAAAAATCAGTATTATTCATGTGTATAAATGACTTATTGGAATATTCAGAATGAGTCCATTAGAGATACAGTAGAATGTTGATTATATGAACATTTAATTATATAAATAATTCGAATATACAGCGTTGGCCTAAAGTAATAGCAACTCTTTGAAAATCTAAATTTCTATAAACAAGTAAATGTAAAAAAAATCGTTTTTTTTGGTACAAACTTTTATATACACATCGACACACGCCACACAGTCGTTTATTATTTGGTAATAATCGCCAAAATATCTCTTTTTGAGGTCGGAGCTATTTCAAAGAATTTTCTTTTTTCCACGCTTCACACGCGCCACACGCGACTCGCGTCAAACGCGGAATATCAAAATGGGTCCCTGACATTGAGCCGTTCACAAAGACAATTTTAGCCGTCTAGGTCGTCCGAAAGGTGGTTATAAAAAACATCAAAAAACGGAAAAAGGCGCGATTTTAAACCATCATACGTGCCACATGCGAAATGTGATACGCGCCATACGTGGAACATAAAAAATGCTATTCTGTACTTAGACACTCACAGGTCAACTCTCTAGATTGTGTGGAAGTTGGTTAAAAACGACTTCAAGGAAGTCGAAAAAATAAAATTTCAAACCATTACACGCGACACGCGTCATACGGAATAAAAAAAATTATATTTTGGACTTAGACACTCACAAAATTTCAAATCTCTAGGTCGTGTGGAAGTTGGTTAAAAACGACTTCAAGGAAGTCGAAAAAAAAATGTTAACCCATCGTGGAAACTTGCGATCAATTTTTAAACCACTTTCAAAAGTCTGATTTCACTGAAACTTAGTACACATGCATATCACCGATGACAACATTTTCTATTATAATTTTGGGACCCTCGGGCCTTGAGGTCGTGGGGCTCCCATACAAATATTTTTTTAAAATTTACCCTTTCTTCACATTTTAAACACATGTGTACCTCCGTTGGGCAAAACTTTTTGTAAATTTTTTGGAGTGAACAGGCTATCATGCCCAGGAGGTGCCCATAAAAATCTTTTAAAAATTAGCCCGATTTTCTTAAAGTTTTAAACACATCTGTATATCCGATGGACTAAAATTTTTGTAAAATTTTTGGAGGCGTCATATGCGGAATTTAGACACGTACAAAATTTCAGCGCTCTATGTTATGTGGAAGTTGGTTAAAAGACCTCAAAGTCGAAAAAAAAATTTCAACCCATCACACGCTCAACACGCGAAACGCGTCATAGTGCTCCCGGATGTTACGCTTAAGACTACCCCAAAGGTGCTCAATATGTTCAGATTCAGGTATGTATATGTACTTTTTAGAGTACCATGCTACCTTCACACAAGAACGTTTTTGCGACTCCGCCTGCATCAATATAGCCGCAGATCATAATTCTTTCCTCTACTCTTCGCTGACCCTCCAAATAAAAGGAAACAAGATATAACTTTTTAAAAAAGTGTTTTTTTTTAAACAAAAAAAAATATTGAAAATTGAAGAGAACTTGTGGTGTTAACAGTTTAAAGGCCTTAAACATGACAATAACCTCAAACTTTTATCTCTAAGATTTCTTTTAACCATTCTGAAGAAGATGACGCTTAGATAACGTTTTCTTCCGATTTTTTTTTAAAGAAAATCATATTTAAATCTGGCCCTTGCGATGTGTGGTAACTTTTCGAGACGAGATGTACTACCTCACTTAAGTCTAATTACACTTCAGGCGGTAGTTAAGTAAGAATTCGAAGCAGAATATTCCTTCAGCTATCTCCATTTAATTATAGCTGAAGATGATTGATATGGTATCGCATTGATTGGCAAAACGCATACGGTCGTTGTAAGCCAAAAAAGCATTCTATTTTATTCTGTTGTGTGTCGAGACTTGAGACCTTTCAAATATGAAATAATATCCTGTACTGTAGGTACATACGGAATACGGAAAAGGTAAAAGAACGTTTAAAAAGTCTAAGTTCATCCGATAACTTTACACAACTGAATCTAGGAGCGTTACCGCGATGGTAAACATTGTTCAGGACATTAAGATCTGTAGCTCGCATGAGCTTCGCTTCCAAGATCCGATAAAGTTAAGAGTTTAGACAAAATTAAATCCACTTTCTTCACGGTATTCAAATGAGTTTGAAACTTACGTAGATTTTTGTCATATTAGGGGACAAAGGTCATTCTCAGTTCAGAAGTTCAGATGCTATATTAACAAGCAAAATTTTAGGATATTAGGTTTCAAAAATCTACATATGTTCGTAAAGAAGCGAGAAATTCATCACAGAGGGACTGTGCCAGATGAAGCTGGCAATAACGTTACGTGGTAGCGTACTCCTAAAGAGAAATTATGACAATTTCTTGTGTTTGGTTTTTAAAGCCGATGTCAATAACGTTACGGTAAACCCGTTACGTTGTAGCAATTACTTGTGAACGTAACTTGATGATTAAAACTTGGATGTACTTTGGCTCCAGCTTAGTTGTCTAATGTGCCAATAATAAAATATTTAATCTTCCGCGCTTTACGTTGGTAAGCATGTTGCAGTTTTGCAGAAATGTATTTATCAATTTTTAGTGTGACTCATTAAAATTGTTAAATGTTTGTATAGAGAACTCTTGCCACCTTAAGCCGCAATCCACAATCCTTTCGAAAAAAAAAAATTAAATTGAATGGGAAATAGAGACAGATCCTATTGACCTATTGTACTGCAAAATTGCCAGATTAGTACTAATCCCCTAATCCGCCAAGGATAATTTGGGATAGGATTCTTTCGTATATTCTTAGAAAAAAATCGTTCTACAGATTCATTTATCGGCGATTTAAAAAAAGTTTACTTTGGTGTACCCTGACCCATTTTAACTGAAATTGCTCTGTTAATACTAATGGTAGAAACTTCGTTTAGGACTTTGACTTCAGAAGAAATACTAGCCTTCATAAATGCGTTTAAATAAACTTAATATCTGGTATTTTGGTTCATTCTCTACGATGAGCTGTCTTCAATGCGTCCACACTTTCATATCTTTGTGATCTTTGTGTCAACGCCTTGGCCTCCAAAATGGACCTTATGGAGAAGTCCATTGTATTAAAGTTTTGTGAGTATGGCGGCCACTGATGCGAAGAAATGAAACTAAGATCTAACACTAATATCGACCACTCACACCACACACCAATCGACCACCACCAATTTAAATTCATGCCATCCTCTCTAATGCACCGTTATCTTGTTCTGAATATTTTTTAAACCTTGATTTTGTATTAACCACAAACTACTTTAATTTTCACCATCATTTGTTTTTTAAAACTTTTACTTGACTTGACAAAAAGGGGTCTTTATTTTCGAGGTCTTTGAGGTCCTTTTTAACCACCTTCCACACGGCCTAGAGAGCTGAAATTTCGTAAGTCCAAAATAGTATTTTTTATATTCCGTCTATGACGCGCCATTTTCTCGTTTTTTTGGTCTTTGGTCTTTGTTAACCACCTTTCGCAAGAGGGCTGAAATTTTGTGAGTGGCTCAATGTCAGAGACCAATTTTGCTATCCCGCGTTTGACGCGTGACGTGAGTCGCGTGTGATACGTGGAAGAAAGAAAATAAAACAGATATTTTGGCGAATATTGCCAAATAACTGTGACTGTGTGGCGTGTTTCGGTGTATACATAAATGTTTGCACCCGAAAAACGAAGTTTTTTTTTACATTTACTTGTTTTTTTCCTGACATGTAACTGGAGAAATATCAATTTTATCTCCCAAAATGATGTGGTTGTAATCTAGTGAACTGCAGTGTATATAAAATAGAGCATTTATTAATTTGTATGTTTGTGCCTAACTAACTATGAAATGGCTTGAGCAATTTCATCTAAACTTGGTATACATACATATTGCTTACCACCTGGAATCAAACATAAATGGTGGGGGTTGCCACCGATATTAGTGTAGATTCCATCGTTTTTGGGATCACTAAGGTGAATAGTGATGGTAAGACACCTCTTTGGGGAGTTGGTCGATTGTCGGGGGGTCAGGGGAGGCCAATATTAGTGTTGACTCCATTCTTTTAGGGGTGCCTGAGATAAATAGTGATGGTAAAACACTTAAAGATCGAATCGTTACATTAAAGAAATGTGGTTCTATTCATTTTTAAAAATTCGTACATTTAGGTCCTTCTGGGCAAGTCCGTTTGAAGCAGATTATGCACTGAAGTAAAGAGGTAAGAGTGCATCCATTCCACGTGTAATTTTGTTGCACTGTTGCTGCAGGAACACTGAGACATCAAGCAACTCTTTTTATACGTAGTGCTAGTAAGACAACACGCACTATCTCGCTCTTGTTGACCGAATGCACAAATAATTTGCCATGGATTTTTAGGAAATTAAATACGAGACCATTTCTCGAAATATTCGTGTTTGTGTTAGTACATTTTACAAACTTTCAGTTTTAACCCGGCTCTTGTTGACCGAATGCATAAATATTATGAGGTGGATTTTTAGAAAATTGAATGGGCTCTAATACTGCATTTGTCAAAAAAAATTATCCGGGAGCATTTCTTGAGATAATCGCGTTTAAAAATAAAATTTAATAAATTTTTTTTTTTTTACTTTCGGTAATAGTTTAAAGAATTTAAAAAAATTTGCATTGCATTAACCTTAAAAATTTAATTTTGTTTCCAAAAAGACCGATTGTGACCTTAAGCTAGAAGCGTTTACGTGTTACAGGGTGTGAAATGATGTAATGTCAAAAGTACGTCTCTTCGCATTAAAACGCTACGTACACAGAAGTGGTTGAAAATAGACCCATACGATTTTTTTCACGAATTTTACCAAGGAATCACCCCTTTAAGTATATACCACCTTAACGGATACACCCTGTATAGATCCAATGGTTTTTTAATTAATAAAGCTACGAAAGTAATGCAATAAAACGAATGAAGGTGGCCAGTGTTGGTTGTAACAGACGCAAATGGACCATAAAACAAGAGGTCCATAAAGTGATGCTTTTTTCAAAATTCTTCATTTGGTAGTTAAAACAGAACAAAGCCTGATGGAGTTTAAGGCCTTTAATATGCGGTTTTGTAGGTGTGTGAAAAAAAGTAAAAAATAAAATCCATATCAGAACAAAGGAGAAGGTAAAGGAAAAAACCGCACAGCCGATGTGGTCTACATTCAATTATTACTACCGCAAAGCATAAATTTCGGATGTTGTGCCCATAAAATAAATACAATTGCGGTAAATTTCACATAATAATAATTACGATTACCATTGTCTATTCCATTGTCATCTTTCGCACAATGTGTTTTAAGCTTTCAAATCATGTCGTCGTGTGTCATGTCATGGCAACACAATTGTTGTCGCCGAGCGTTCATCGCTCCGTAAATTGAAACTACCAATACATTCTGAAGAAACTACCATGAGTCAACTAAATGGATATGACCATGTAACAAACCAAACAAACCAACAATGATTCTGGCTAAAAGACAATAAAATCAGTGATCGAAGAGAAAGAAAACGCAAAAAAGGCGTTAGGCTATGATGAACAACGTGAATACGAATAGCAGATAGAAACGTACAGAACGAATGTAACAAGTACTCATGTATGAGTATGAGTATTCATGTCAAGAAGAAGCCAATGCCAACAAACATGAAGAAGACCTGGATAAACGGGAGGTTGGTGCTATGGTGCTAAAAACAACGCAACGCGCTATTACAAGCACAAGCACCAACTTGACTTACAACATAACGCCACAACACATCATGATGATGGCGCGCTGAGGTTTGGTTACAAATAGAAAATAGAATGAACAAAGAGGAACACCATTTCCATCATGATGTCGCCGTCGTGGTCGTAGTCGTATAAAATAGGGAGAGGTTATTTGCGGACATTGACTTTGTCTCGCTGATGACCTTGCCCGAAAAAAGAATACAACCATGGAACCATAAATAAGCATATGACAGACGGGATAGGAAAGAAAGAAAATGAAACGAACACAAATAGAACATCTACAAAACATGGTTTTCCATAGCATAACTGAAAAGAAAACACACTTGGGCACGTTCAGGTATATACGCACACACACTTCCAACCAAACCAAACAAACAGTTTATCTTTAATAGCACATAACCATTTCATGCCTTTTCCGTCACATGAGGTTTTTCCAATTTCCTATTAAGTACATAGCCAAACGGGAACATTATACTTGGGAATAATTCTAAGAAGAACTCTCCTCTGCATCAGCAACCTGTAAGTTTTACAGCAGTATTCATGTGTGTTTTGTTATGAATTCGTTCAGCAACTTGAGCACACATTAGTGGCTAAAAAAAGGTACAAAAGAAACAAAACCACAAAAGCAGACGAACGATGATGAAAGTATTTGATTTTTTTTTTAATTCTAAGCATCAACAGTTTTTGAAGATATTGTCATAAATATAATTAAATATATAGTGCGACGTGGCTCTAGTGGTTAGAGCGTTGGAGTACTCATAGTGAGGGAAGGTCGGATGTTCGTATTTTTTGAAAAGCAGAAGTTTTTCAGTGTGATGGTAATGGCAGACCCGTGAGCTCGAGTTGAGGCACGTGTATTTCGGTTGGGTTGAAGGATGGGCGGAATGCATCTAGATATTTCTTTTGAACATCGCTTATAGAAAAAAGCTTATGGATAAAACGTTGCATTTTTACTTTCAAACAAACGGACAGGTGAGCGGTGGTTTCAGTGAAGCAGCGGTCAGTATGGTTGGGTCAGTAGGGTTTGAGGGGCAGTCTTGGGGGTCTTGGGGGTCTGGGGTAACGCCGGGGTTAACAAATAGTAATCAAATAAATTGAAAACATAGTACAAAGGTTTTAGAGTTTTGTGGCTCCACATCGTTCCGTAAGTTGCTGAATTCACCGATAATTTATAGAAATAACTTGAAAGCTGTATGCTGAATTATAGAAGGGTACAAACACTAAACGTATTTGAGTAAGCGGGGATCTTTGGTTACAGATATGATCCAAATCAAAACCAGCTTTAATTTTTAATTTGTTCCATTAACTGAAAGCTAATTTTGTAACTTTCAGTCTTACTTTTTTTCTTAACAAAAAGACGAATCGTTATGACAAAGTTTTCTAATAAAACCATAGTAAATTACAAATTACAAGAAGTTGGACATATTCGTTTTCAAGTGAAGTGGTACGTTGAGAGAAACTCTCAATGTTACGCTGGGATGAAACGGATGTAACGCATGTTACATAAAACGCATAACGAGAAACTTGATTAGAGAATTAACTTTTCAGACTTGAACTTTTTCAATCTCTAGGCGAATATTATATAAAACTGTTCAATATAAGAGAGAGAAAGAAATAAACACATATATCCGAAAAATATTTAAATTATATAATGGAATTTTCGATTCTAGGCCAATTCCACTAGCACAATTCCACTAGACACAATTCAACTGGACACAATTCAACTTGGACAATTCAACTTTCACAATTTAACTTTTTGATAATCAAACGCATTTAGGGTGGCAAATCGCGAGTGCGATTGTTTTTTTGTACAATTTAAACCATGCCAACGCAAATAAAATATTAATGTGTATATTTCTGTATTTTGCGTTTCTGTGTAATTTTACAAGTTAAATTGTGCAAGTTGAATTGTGTCTAGTGGAATCGGCCGGTTACCGAATTTTCAGTTTGCTCAAGTGCTTTGAATGAAAGCGCTCTCTTTTTATTTTAAATAATATTTTAGGCGGTTTTCTCGTTGTAGGTGTACCCAACCGGTTTGTACTGTTTTCATGAAAACCTCATGTCGGATGATAGAGACAGACTGGTTAAAAAAATGGCGCAGGGACATAAGTTCCAATATTTACTTTTTGGACTTATAATAATAATAATAATAATATTTGGCGCGACAGACCATTGCGGTCCAAGGCTTAGCTTCTCGCGACCAGTTGTGTTGCGCATGTATATTTTTTGACAGAAATGGAAGGGACCTACAATTTAAGGCCGGATCCTAACGGCGAATTGAGAAGCTATCCGTGACAAGTTTTTACTATCGGAACGTTTGTCACCCGTTCGCGAGTGATAGGACACCGTGAAAAATACTTTTGGTGTTACTGGGATTCGAACCACGAGCCTCCTGCTCAGTAGCTATGTGCATTTCCACTGAGCCACGGCGCCCACCTAGTCCGTCGTTGTCCGCAGTAAAAATAAAGATGCCACTGCCAAGGATGACATCAAGAAGGTGAAGTGGGTCCTACACTTGGAGTTAGGATCCATGGGACATAAGTCCCAAATCGAATTAAGGACTTATGTCCCAACCGATCGGGAAATAAGTCCAAAAAATTGTTGGCGAAGATGGGACATTAGTCCCAAATTTACGGAGAGATAATAATTAAAAATAAAATTGTGGACTTTCATTACATGCATAAAATAACTCCTTTTAAATGACGCAGGGACATAAGTCCCAACATATTTTTTTTGTGACTTATGTCCCGATGGGGTGGGACATTAGCCCCTAATTCGATTTGGGACCTGTGTCTCAATTTTTTCTTTTGGAACTTATGTATCGGGGACTTATGTCCATGCGCCAAAAAAACTACGTTAACTCCAATTATCATTTGCGCACATGGCTGGATCTAATAAATCTTAATTAATAAATCTAATTAATCTTATAAAATTTAATTTTTTTTTATTACAGCCAAAATGTGGATTTAAAGTCGAATGAACTGTTATTGTATATAAATGTTGCGTCCGCTACTGTAAAATAGGCGTAAGAGGCAAAGATCGTATACTGTGAAAAGTTTGACAACGTTTACACTCTCTAGTGTTGTTTTTAAAGTTAATCTTATCTTCTGCTGTTGCTTCAACTACATCTTTCCTCAATAGCTTCGATGTTAACTGGTTTGTCGTCGTCGATGCACAGACATATTGTGTGCGGCTTCTTCACCTCTAGAACTTTTCTTTTTGCAATGGACATTAGTTCCGTTATAAGGCAAGAAAAAGTATAAAAGAGAACACGAAGACGACACCTCAAGTCCAGTGATCCCCATTTCTTGGGAGTTAAGAATATCACAGTCAACATCACATAAAATGCATAAAAGAGGCAAAAAATACATTCGTTCTTTTATGGATACAATACAAATACAAGTTTGGTGCCTGGGTGAGAAGGTGGTAATACTGTCGTTGATGAAAACAAAAGAAATTATTTACAATTCTACCTTTGGAGAGGTGTTATTGGTCTGTTATGTTTTATTGTTTAGAATGTGTTGTTATGGAATATAGATGCAAACTTAACTGTTAAAAGAATAACGCTAGTCATTTTAGATTAAGTATAATATGCAGATTTGCGAAATTCTAAATAGGTTTAAATGCGCTCAAAGAATGAAGAATTCATTTTTGGGATAACAAAAAGTTTTAACTTTTTAAATTCTCTATATTAACTGCGCGTGCCCGTAGCTGGCTGGCTGGCGGACCGGCACACCAAATCTTGTAATCAATTTTTAACCCACTTCCTAAAGCCCGATTTTATTGAAACTTTGCACACATGTGTATCTCCCATGACAACACTTTCCATTAAAATGTGGGGCCCCTCGGGCCTCGGGGGGCTCACATACCAATATTTTACACAATGTACCCGATTTTCTTCAAATTGTATACGCATGCGTATCTCCGATGGAGAACACTTTTTGTAAAAGTTTGGAAGTGATCTGGCCACTGGGTCGGGGGGCACCCATACAAATTTTGAAAAAAAAGTTACCCGATTTTCTTCCAATTTTATACGCATGTGTATCTCCGATGGAAAAACCTTTTGTAACAAAATTAGAGTGGTCAGGATAAGGGGGCTCCCAAATTTTTTTTAAATGTTACCCGATTTTGTTCAAACTTTGAACATCAATTAGAGAATTTACACGAAAAATTTTAATTTAATTTTCCTCTAATTTTGAACTATCATACTTTGTGCAAGTTATACATACGCAAGTTATAGTAAAGCAGGACATTTCCGTTGACTACCCGAAGTGAAACAACTTGGGTTAGTTAGATCAGTTCAACGAGCATTATTTTGACACTAGTGAGTACCCGTCCAAAATGACGGAATCAACTTTTTTCACTTGAGTCCCAATATATAATAACTACTCTAAAAAAATTTAAAGTAATGTAAGTATTTGTTTTGGATAAAATTAGGTTAAAAAAATAAGCATTTTTGTTTATTTAGCCCTTATTTCTTTAATTACACTGTTTTTTGAAACATTCTCGAGTTCTTAAGTAAATCTCCTTGACAATCTGTATTTATTTTTATTAAGACTTTTAAATTTTTTGTGATATCTTCCTCGAGTTAAAGCGCTCATGGAAAGTTATATGTCCATGGTCGAAAACTGGCTCGGGAAGATATATACCGACATGATCAAAAGACTGGCCTTGATTCTTCTTGATGATCATTGCAAAAGCCAACATCAATGGAAATTGGCGACGCTTCATTCTGAATTGCAAAGTACTTTCGCTTGGCTCCAAATCAATTCTAGGAATGCAAATTTCTTCCCCCTTATTACTTCCTGTGATAATTTCTGCTTTTGTACAGTTTCGATGAAGACTCCTGACTATTAATTGAGTTCCATTCAACAAACCCTTTTTCGGTTTAGATTTCGAAGAAGGATGATAAATGCACCAACTTTCAATTTCAGTATATGTGGCGGCATTCACGAGGGACATTGTGCGTGTAAAAATTCAAAAGGAAAATCAATCTTAAGTACCTACGTCTAGGTGAGAACCCGTCAAAAATGACGAAATCTTTTTTCTACCAACACCTAACCATTTCACCATTTTTCATCGAAGTACCAAACGAACATATGGTGTGAATATGGCTTTAATAGGTCCAGTGGTTTATCCGGGATGAGGCGACATAAAAGCGTTATATTAATACAGACAAACAGACAAAGGTAATTTTTTTATTAGGCGATTATTGCTCGAATCAAGCGTTGCATTTTTGGAATCAATTACATATGGTGTGAATATGGCTTTAATAGGTCCAGTGGTTTATCCGGGATGAGGCGACATAAAAGCGTTATATTAATACAGACAAACAGACAAAGGTAATTTTTTTATTAGGCGATTATTGCTCGAATCAAGCGTTGCATTTTTGGAATCAATTATATTCATTTAATTTTTGGCAAAGACGTGTCGTACCTGGCTCAGCTATAAATAAACCAAGGTGAGCAGAATCAATCTTTTGATGAAGTAGCTCTGGAGATCGGCACCTGGTACGATGGAAAGTGGGGTTTATTAAAGACAAAAGCCTCTGGAGCAAGTGCCCCAGTGCAGAGGCAAACTTTTCTTCCGGACAGGACAGGACAGGCTTTTTTTCTTAGTATGGAAAAATTTAGTATGCCACAACGCCAGTACTGCACAGATGACGTAGCTAGACTACACTTTCTTCGAGTGCAACTTTTTTGTGGCAAAAAAGACTAATTATCGGAGAATTCCCTTTCGAAAACAGACGTTGTTGCGAACTGGCAATTAGTCGCGGCTTTTTTCGTGAATCGGCTAGGATTCTGCTTTTGTCGGAAATGAATGCCCATGGAATTGATAAGACCCTGCTTGTTTGGACTAGTTACTACCTTTCTGACCGTTCAATTCAGGTCGTACTGGACGATTTCAAATCCAGTGTTCACCGCATAAACGCCGGTGTGCTCCCAAGACTACATTGCATGTTCTACTTGACAGAGTTCAGAATCTCGCGATGAAACTTATTGGTGACGTAAATATCGCAAAAACAATCGAATCGCTTGAACATCGTAGGAATGTTTCCTGATTGTCACTGTTTTATCGCTTTTTCCACAAGCGGTGTTCAAAAGAAGTATCCAGATGCATCCCGCCCATCCTCCAACCTAACCGAAACACCCGTGCCTCAACGTAAGTCTACCATTAGACCTATCTTCGGACGACTCTGTTTTTCAGCATTTGTATGATCTGCAGTCATTCAAGATACATGTGCATAGACATCTCAACTATTCCTCTCCTTACATTGTGTGTACATTATATAAAAAAAATCGGATGATGCTGTTAAACGTCGAGTACCGAACGGAAGAGTTTTTTACTTGCGCAACTTGTCATCCAATAACATTCAAACATTTATCGTCCATATTTTTTGAGCGTAGTCGGATACGGTTCATCCGCCAACTATTTCCAGACCGAATATTTACACGATTGCCAAATTTAACAGTCCCTGACTTATTGTTATTACAATATCTAAAAATGCTGTGGTTGACAGCACAAACATTTAACAGAGACATATATTAGATACATTGTCAAATTATTACAATTTTAAGAAACGTGTTTATCGTAAAGTACCTTGCCCATTACAACAATTTATTTAACATATGTAATTGGATTGTGATAAAGTACATACTTTGTTCTTGAACAAGAGACTTAATTGTTTTTGCAAAACACGTTTTTAGAATTTCTCTGCGTCGAGAGCCATATTATAAAAAAAAGTTAACCAAAATTATTGTCTACTGGCTATTGTTTCATCACATTGAAAGAATTCATATCCCACGGTTTCTCTCTTCTATCAGCTGATAAATATAATTGCATACAAATTCAGTCATTGAGCAATTACTTCCGCGTTTGCAAAATATTTAAATAATTCCTAATATTGTCATTGAAGTAGAAATAGAGTGGCCAGAGACTCGACTAGTGCTCGTTGTCAAAGCAATCGCTAATTATGCATAAACGAAATGCAAATTGCTTGTACGTATTGTTTGTTTATCTTTTTCCTCTTCTTATTCCTCCCACCTTCTTCTTTCGTATTTAATATACATACACGAATTTGGGACAAGTAACATGGAATTGTCAACGAGTAGGTCATTGAATTATTAAATGACAAGCAAAGTTCATAAACATTCAGTTTAGTATGCTCGTACATACTCAATACACATGAACGTTAGAGGTCACTCTGAATGAGTCAATAAAATAATATTCATGAACCAACCGTTGATATCCGTATCTACTGTTTTTTACGTACAGTTGTCAGCTTTTTTTTTATTTTATTGTTAGTAAGAATCTGCTAATTAATTTAAAGGAAAGACATTATGAAGCAAGGACAGAATTATTTAATAACAAAATATAAATACAAAGCTTTCGTCGTTGTATTTTTGGGATAACAATTTTTGTATAGGTACCTATTTTTCTAATAAGGTTTACGGTTGCGGTTAACAAGGAGCTTTTCGCTTTCAACTCAGTTTTTTGCAAACACCGAAGGCACCTCAAAGAAGGAGTGGATGCCAATTATTATTTTCTTCCTTCAAACACAGTCAACTCTGAAGTATATCAACCTCACTCGGGTACGAACTGACAGGCTGGACGAAGGTGGTACTTATACCAAAGGTGGCAGAGACAGAGAACCCATCCAGCCCGAGTCCTACATAACAATTAGCCTAACGTTGTCTTAGAGACGATTGAAAATATATCAGGTCTGCATGCATACAGAGCAGGCAGATCCATAGGGACCGCTCTGTGTGAACTACTAGGAGCATTGAGGAATAACGAAATCGCGCTATGCTCCGTCTAGATATCGAAGGGGCCTTCGATAACGCATCTCATGATGCGACAAAAAGTTCTCTGGAGAAAAGAGAAATAGACAGCACAATCATCAGATCAGATGAATAGTTGTACTACTTCAGCGACTATGCTGACTAAAAAATCATCGTGTTGTCTAGAAGGAACATTCATCGAATTACAATTACAAAGAAGTCAAAAGCATGGCCTTGTATTAAACAGTAGGCTGCTACTAAAAGCAAAAAGACCGCTCATGCTGTGCAAAAGAGTACTACTAGACTACTACATTCAGACTACTTCCACTACATGTAGTGGTGGCAGGCAAAGCTAAATAAACTAACAAACGTTTAAGCTTGATAGCGATAGGCGACGTCAAGGACGCCAAGGCAAGAATAGAAGTGGACTTACTTGCAAGCAGATAATGCTAGAAACTATACCGAAACAGGGTACGAAAGCTTGACTTCAGGAACAATTTTGAAGTTGGACAGAGAAGAAGAAATACATCTAAGCGCAATAAAATGGTATATGGATGGAACAAATAAAGCAGAGCGTTCTCGCGCGGGTATACACGAGCCAAGGACCAAGTACTCAGAGCAATGTGGACAATTGTGGACTGAGATAATCACTATAACAAAAAATAAAAATGTCAGAGACTGTACACTCAAGAAGAATTCATATAAATCATCAGAAGAAGTGGTCCGGTCGACCCATTTAAAAACTTCGTTTCAAATTTTATTCTTTATAAAAATTATGAGTTCAGTGTTGTTTTGAGGTCTGGCGGTCTGTTTTGCTTAGTACGTACATAGGCGAATATTTAAAAAAAAAACAAAAAACTATTTCGATACGATTGTTTGTACTATCTTTGTCATCCGCGAAAATTTTAATTTAAAGCAACCCTCGTACATCAGAATTGTGAACATACTTAATATTTATATCTCGATAACTTTTAATTTGTTTATGAATATCATCATAAAATTTAGTCCTTTGTTTATTTGATGATGATATTAAAGTTGAAATTTGTTTATCTTATAAATCATTATATTTGCTGTGTAGTTTTATTTTTGTTAGGTAATTAGTGATTTTTCTTTTGAAGGGCTTTTGATACTTATCAAGTAGTCAAAAGTAGCAATAAAAAAAAACAAAAACCACAATATAAATGGATAAAGAATAAATAATCAAATGTTGAGTTATTGCGGCAGACATAGTTAGCATTTTGAACTGGTGGTGTAAAAATACCGAAGTGCAGATAATATTCTTCGTAATTGACCTTCTCAATTATAACGGGTTTTTAATAAACTAATCAACAATAACATAACAAATGTTTGCTACATTTTGCATTTTTGATTTAATATTGAGCTTGGCGTGTTTTTTTTAATTCGAGTTTAGTTCATCAGATTTTGTTCTTTAAAAATGGCAAAAAAATAGTCATTTACTAACAGAACTAGGGGCTTGGACTTGGACTTAGACTTTATAACGACCCAGTTGTTAGTGTTTCGTACAATCCAACTCAGATTCTTTTCTATTTATAATGTGCTTCCACCTTGACTTCTACCGTCGTGTCTCCTGTCGTCTAAGCGAATCCTAAATCCCATGCCATTATCCATGGCACTTGCATCGAGGAAACTGAAAATATCGCCATTCTCGGTATGTGCGTCAACGACAAACTTCGTTGGAATGACCACATATTTACCGTCGCCAAAAATGCTACAAAATGTTTAGGTTTTCTAACACGGTCCAAGAAATATTTCACTCCCTCTGATCTGGCTACTATCTACAACGCTTTTATTCGCCCAAAACTTGAGTACAATTGTCATATATATGGTCTGGTACGCCTAAAACTACCTTCCATTAGCTAGATAGAATACAAAACTGTGCGATAAAACTTATAGGTGACGGGATCATTGCGAAATTTATAGATTCGCCTAATGCTCTGCCAAGCTCTGTCTTTCCACATCACTATGATTCACAGGCATTGAAAACACAAGCTCAAGGACATCTCCTTTTTTCTCCTCCTTTCCTTAACGCCCACGCTGTGCCAAGTAGCAAATGTCTAAAAAATTTGTTTTTGTTTGATAAATGTTTGATTAAACAGTAAGATGGAGTAACTACAATGTTAGCAACTTCGAGGACGGAAGAAGCTTTTTTTTAAACTGTTATATTAATTTTGCATATACATAATGTCCTATAAGCGAAAAGCTTATAAAATCAAATCAAAATTTAAACTAATTAAAGAATAAATAAAGACAAAAGCATCGTTCGCAGGTTGCTAGCAAAAATGTGGATAGGAAATGAAGCATGAATATCAATGGGTAAAAACACATCCATATACAATAGTGATGACTAATAAACATTGGTAGCAATGTTGCATCCTTCAAGAGCTTAACCAATCTTCTTTCCCTTAATCATATATATATATATATATACATATGTACATATTTGCCAAAGAACAGCCAAATAACCGAACAGGCATAACACGGTGAAAAAATAACATAAAAATGATTTCATGACTTAAGAATTACGAACAAGCTGTTCTTGCTGAATGGCTCACCCGCGAACACTTGGTAAGAGTTGGCTGGGCTGCTTTAGATTGGGACGCATACGCAACCAGGGGCGGGCACGAACAAACCTGCCTTATTTTCCTTACATTGCATTGATTGTCGAGCGAACGTTGCTTGAGTTCGTTTCATGGTTGTCTGAATTTCACTAGCAGCAGCAGTAGCACTGTTGAACCAGCTCACCATCAAACTAACTAAAACCAGACCAGCTCAATGTGTGTGTTTTCAAAACAACACCATGAATGTATACCTACCTACAGCCATTCACTATCCCATCATTGCCTTTTTCGTTCCAAAAGTTCGTTATGACATTCGGTTAAAGGAGAGAACAAACGTTGGTTGGTGCGCATGGTGATAGAAAACACACTATGAGTAGAGGGTGATTTTTATGAGCCAATTAGCTTTAGCAAGGTTTTTATAATTTTAATTAATATTTTGACATCTCTAGACTTCATCGTCCCATTTGGCCACTGTTAAGCGTCAATCTAATGTTAATTTTTTTTTCGTAAAACTCTGCCCCAGATTTTTCGTTTCGTTTCGTTTCCCCTTCAAAATGCCTCTAGCGTAGAGCTAAAACAGCTCTCGATATTTTGGGAGATTTACCCCTCTTTATACTAACACAACAACAACACATGCAGCAAAAAAATGTAAACAAAAGATTTTCGCCTTTCATGTTCGAATTCCTTTTTGAAAAGTTCTGGGGTCGAGCGCGATTCTGGGGTAGAGTTTTACGAAAAAAAATTTAACATAAGAAACTCAATATGGTGTGTATTGGTAAAGATATTTCTGAGCATAATATACCTGTAGCAGAGGTGTAAGTTACATTCTAACCAAGTAAAAAGAACTTCAAAAAATCCTTAAAATCCAAAAATTCCAGATTGATCGCTTAATGATAATAAAATACAGTACGCCCTTGATTAACGCAACTAATAGAAATCGGGGCTGTTGCGTTAATTGAGGTTGTTGCAAAAACCGAGTCACAAATTTCCGAGTTAAAGATGAACATACAAAAACGAATTAACGAAGTATATGATAATAAATCACAATGTTTTTAAGCTTATATCACAATTGAATTAATTTATTTAATTGTTAACTTTAGCAAAAACTAAAAAAGAAATAACAAAAGTTACGAATTCATAGATAGGTAGGAAGATACCAGTATGTGCATACATATTATAATGTTTTTTGAAGAAGTCTGCAATTTTTGACTGAGTTTTCTTCGATTCCATATTTTAAATCACACCAAACTCCTTTAATTTATAAAGAAGTTTAGAATGTCTTCCACTAAAATTAAATTTTCGTTTGACCACTGAATGCATATGTTAAAGGCTTGAATTGCAGAGTCTGCTTTATTTTTTGCTGGTTGTTCCAAACTCTCTGTTTCGCTATCCGCTGCACTTTGGGAATTTTCTTCCTCCCCGTACTAATCATTCCCAAAGAGGTCAAGCTCATCTATATTTTCAGAAATAAAATTGTTGACGTCTTCGTTGGATGAATCTTCAGTGGGAGTAAGTTCTTGGAGTAAATTGCAAATGGTTTCAATATTTTTGCAATGTTCTACGGTTAGATCTTTGATGCTACTCAACCATTCTTCCCATTCACTGCTCGGTGACATAATCAACCAACAAACAAATCTCATCGCGCAAATTAAACATTTTTGTCTTCGTTTCTAAATCCGATCCATCACTTCCAACAAGATGTGCCAATAAACTTTCTTTTATCTAACAGTTTTGTTAAATTGATCTCATTTTGATCCATTGGTTGCAAAATAGCAGTGAAGTTAGATGGAAAGCACATGACGATCATCATCCCAGCGTCACTGACAATTTCGCCGGCCTTGGGATGAAAAGGAGCGTTATCTGTAATTAACAAGGCCTTCTTTTTCCAAGCCTTTCGATCCAAGGTGTTTTCTTACCTGTTTAAGTTACAACAAATTTAGTACGAACAAAGCATTTTTTAAAAGGTAGGTTATACATAGGAAACAAAAGATTTGTGAAACTATTCTACGAAAAACGTGTAGGTCATTTAAGCATTTTTATTAGCCTTATAAACGACGGGCTTTTCGACAGAATTTTAAAAAGCCTTCGGATTGATTGATTTTCCGATGACAAACAATTTAACTTTGTGGGTACCCGAAGCGTTTGTGCAATCAAGAAAGGTTATTCTTTCCTTGCTTACTTTACGACCAGGAGCTGATATCCCTTTGTTTTGTTAGGCATTAGCTTATAATCCGGCTTCGTCTGTGTTGTAAAAAATCATTTGACAAACCGAGCTCTTGAATTTTTTCTTTTAAATTTCAATCGTCACTTGCACATTAAGACTTCTCTTCCAGGAAGCAGTGAAACAATGCTTTTTCCATCTGAGGATATTCACAAACTTTTAGAGCTACACGCTTTCCTGGTCCAGATTCCGCATTAACTACAAATTTTTCAGTGCACTTTAATTTTTTAAATTCTCTATATTAACTTCACTTGCCCGTGGGTCGTCGGTCGTCTGTCGTGGATTCTTGCGATCAATTTTTAACCCACTTCCCATGGCCCGATTTTATTGAAATTTTGCACACATGTGTATTTCCGGAGACAACACTTTCTATTAAATTTTGAGGCCCCTCGGGCTGCGGGGTCGGGGGGCTCCCAAACAAAAATTTTAAAAAATTTACCCGATTTTCTTCAAATTTTACACACATGTGTATACCCAATAAACAATACTTTTTCGAAAATTTGGTAGTGATCGGGTCCCGGGTTCGGCCGCAAGGCCCTTATACATTTTTTAAATATCTGTACTGGCATCAGATATTCGTCGCCCTTTATGGACTGTGTGCGGTGTGTGCTGCGCAGTCGGCTGCGCTGCATGGTTTTGGTGGTGGTGGAGAGAGAGAGAGAAATCTTAGCGCACGCACAAATGAACCCAGCAAATGAAACGAGACATACATGTTTTATGCTTAATTCAACTTACATTTTTATTTACTGAATTGTATTTTTATTGATGTCGTTTTTTTTGTTGTCGATATCAACTTACAGATAGAACAACAAGTTTTCACAATATTCTGTCATTTGGCGTTTTCATAAATTAGTTCAGAGCAGTCAAAGAGTTCTCAAGATAAATGTTCGTGTTTCTTATTTGCTCAGAGTATGAGCGTGCTCTAAGTGCTCAGAATAAAATGATCTGAGCTTTTTCAATTTTAACATCTGATGTCAAATGTTTGTTTCGATGATTTTCTTCTACAATAAAAAAAAAATGGACCAGGATCGAGGGGCTCCCATATCAATTTCTGCGATTAGAGAATTTAGATGAAAAATTTTAATTTTTATGGGTTGTTTTTTTTTTAATCCTATTTATTGTAGATTTGTGCACATTGCATTCTTTACATAACGTATTAACCGGTACCCTTTTCCCGAGTTTTGCTAAAATCTGACTTTTGCTTAATGTATGTGCTCACTGAGACTATGTATGTTCACTAAGACTGTGTATGTTCACTGAGACTGTGTATGTTCACTGAGACTGGGTATGTTAACTGAGACTGCAGTAAATAAAAATAGTATTTTAACACACTAGTGTGAATAATGCTTACTTTCGAGGCTAGGTTACAGTGAAGGAAAGAGTCACTTTTGTCTATGCTCATGTGAAAAACTTATTTTTCTATATATATTATTACGAAATGTGTAAATTTTACAATAATAATAGGTAGAAGATAATGCCTACTTTCGAAGGTAAAATACTTTACGTCATTGCTGTACATACATATTTCAATAACTTTTGATTATACGATAATAGCATTGAAAAAGTCGTCCCGTAATTCAGTCAAAAGAATACAAATTGCCCATGACACTCACAAAAAATATAAGCCTGAAATTATGGAAGGCTTTAGGTGGATGTGAAAGTGGTTGAAGAAATATTTTCTTTGTAAGACAATTGACATTAAATTAAATAAAAGTACACTTACTGCCCAGGTCACTCCCTCGCTCACGTACGCACAAATTCAAATTGTATTAAGTAGAATTGGAATTAAAATGAACTGTTCATTGATTCTCGAAATTTTGAATATCATAAAACAATGGAGAAATATCTTCGTTGTAAAACAATTAACATTAATATAAATAATACAAAATAGGTGCCCATTTATTCGTTTAACGGGCGTTTAATTGTAATCAATAAAAATGATATTATTTAGTGACAATATAATGCAAAAAGTTAAAATTTATATCAAAAACTATGTAAAACAAATATGTATTCAAAAACTTAAATCTCGAGTTTTTTGGATCAATGATTTATGTAGTTTTTGATATAAATTTTAAACCCCACCATAAATAAAAATTTGTTTTTATTTTAAAAAAACAATCCTTATAAATTAAAAAAAGTGCGATGGCCCTTTACAGTGTGAATAAAAGCCCTTTTAAAAGAGGCCTTGAAAATGTAGTTCGCAATTAAGAGTTCTTAGAATTTTTTTATATACATCTTTAAAATCCTGAACGCCATAGAAAATGAAATCGATTTATCTATATCCGAACTTAATAAATTGTTTCTGCTTTTATTTTGCAACTGCTTGATACATTCTAAATTAAAATTTACTCTTCTCTTTATAGACAATACTCATATTCTCCTTATGTCTTTATGGCTGTAAATCTTAAACAATTCAAGAAATTTTGGTGTGCGATTTATTCAAGAAAATAAAAAATAAGAATTGCATTGTATGAACAATCGCAAAACAGAAAGGGAGCCCGGTGGGAATCGGGTTATTTAAATGTTTCGCAACTGCATGTTATGCTCTTTTTCAGCATATTTCAATTCCGGCATTTTTTCCTCTATGTTAAAAAGATTGAATAGCTTTACCAATCCTTTTATTGATTTTTGAATTAAATTATTAGTTTGGGATATTTGAATTTGAAATTTAAATAAGAACAAATACAAACTATTTGTGTACTAGATGATAGCCCGGGGGTTACCCGAGGTCTAACGACCTCCCCCCTCCCCGAAAAGACCATATCAACAACCACCAAATGCCGAGATTTGAACTCGTTTCGTAAATATCTCGACACCAGCGCCACCAACCGGGCCCAAAAAAGATAAACTTATCGATGCACAAAATTAACATATGATGTGAATATCGTAAATATCTCGTCCAGCGCCACTTATGTGTAAAGTGTACACCACTTTAGTGTTATTTACAATAGAGTGTTACAGATAAACAGACAAAATATTTCTTATACTAATAGAACAAGATCTCCAATCGATTTTGGTATTTATTTAGAAACTTATTTAGAAACCAATCAAATGCGCCTATTTCTAACTAAATGTTAAAGCTAAAAACACCCTGTATAATAGAGGCAAATTCAGGCAAAGAATTATCATAGTCAAATGTGTATACCAAAAAATGCAACAAACAGCATTCTATTGCATGGAGTGGTTCTGCAGCAACAATCCATATCGTAGAATAATATGGATTGCTGCTGCAGAAGAAATCAATGGACATTTGAAAGTTATTACAGCAAGAAGTTATTGGCAACGTTTGTTGGAAATTAAGTCGATGTGGCGCTTTAAGCTGTATAAGACGTTGAACGCTGCAAATTTGCACCTCTAGTTGGAATGGAAAGCACAAGCAAAATTAAGTAGATATTGCTTTTAAAAAACCTATGCACGTGACAATCTATGGAAGTTTTAAGACGCAAGACATTAAAAGTTTGAATTTGAAGCAACTAAGACTGATATGACCATTAACATTAACAGTTTGGTAGTTGGCATTTTTAAATTCTCTATATTAACTTCGCGTGCACGTGGCTGGCTGGTTGGCTGGCTGGCTGGCTGGTCAGATTTTTTGATCAAATTTTAGCCCACTTCCAATGGCCCGATTTTATTGAAATTTTGCACACATGTATATTTCCGGTGACAATACTTTCTATTAAAATTTGAGGCCCCTCGGACCTCGGGTTCGGGGGGCTCCCATACAAATATTTTACAAAATTTACCCGATTTTCTTTAAATTTTGTACACGTGTGTGTCTTCGATGGAAAACACTTTTTGTAAAAATTTGGAGCGATCGGCCCCTTGGGGACCCCAATTAAATATCGCTATATCGCATCAGATCACGGCAAAGTCTGAGCTCTGTGCTTTGTGAGCAGCGCTGTTCGCTGCCGCTGCGTCATTTGGTGAATGATTTTGCCACAAAACGAGCACGCAGTGTGTGTGTGTGTGTGTGTGTATCTCCGATTAGAGAATTTACAAGAAAAATTTTAATTTTTATGGGTTGTTTTTTTATTTCCTATTTTCATTAAATAAATTAATTTTTTTATACAAACAAAATATAAATTTTATTATTTACACTTGTTGAAAGTAAAAACGAAAGAGTAATTTCTTAAATTACATAGCCCACTGTTAAAGGTCAGCCGCTTTCTAGTTTAGCCAACAATATTGTACTAAACTTAAACCCTTAAAACCTTAAACGTCTAGTGTTTACTCGGCCCTTTTTAGGTCCTTTTGTGGTCCTAAACCACAAAGGTCTTTGCCGCAAAATACGCTTGCATTACGAATAAGGATACGCAAAATTAACTTTGAAAAAATTTTGAGTAAAAAAGTTAGAGTAGAGTTTTCCAATTCCGTTAGAGACCTTGATTTTTCCGTCTAATAGTAGGCTGAAATTAAAGTTTCATGTTTTGCACTATGCCCGAAATTTGTCGAGTTGGTCTTGAAACTTTTTTTGATTCTTGAACCGTATGCGTACAATAAAATGTCGCTAAAGTACTCGTAAACTAGACAGGCATCCCCGTCCCAGAGTACTTAAGAAATATTATATGAGTATTTAAATAATGCAGACTTTTTTCCGTTTAACATAATATTGATTTAATCATTTTTATTAAATGATTTGGAAAGTCATATGTTATAATCTAATCTAATCTAATCAAAAACAGAGAAATCAAAGACAAAAAAATACAAAACTAAACAAAATCCAAAGACTAATCTATCGAAGTGCAATATGCCCTTTTAAAACTTGCCCAACATCAGCTCTAGAAAAGATCCTAGGACTGCAACCCCTACACTTACATATAAAAAGCGAGGCTGGTTCAAGAGCCATCAAACTATAAATTGGCAATCAAATAAAAGCAAACAGACCAGGACACAACAGCATCATAAACAAAATATATTTGGAAAATGAAATTGTCCAACCATCAGACTTAATGATAAAAAAAAACAACCCATAAAAATTAAAATTTTTCTTGTAAATTCTCTAATCGGGGATACACACACACACACACACACACACACACACTGCGTGCTCGTTTTGTGGCAAAATCATTCACTAAATGACGCAGCGACAGCGAACAGCGCTGCTCACAAAGCACAGAGCTCAGACTTTGCCGTGATCTGATGTGATATAGCGATATTTAAAAATTGTATATTGGGGTCCCCAAGGGGCCGATCGCTCCAAATTTTTACAAAAAGTGTTTTCCATCGAAGACACACATGTGTACAAAATTTAAAGAAAATCGGGTAAATTTTGTAAAATATTTTTATATTTGTAAGATTTGGCCAGCCAGCCAGCCAGCCAGCCAGCCACGGGCAAGTGAAGTTAATATAGAGAATTTAACAACTTGCTATCAAAGGAACCAAGTTAAAAATATCATAAGTATTGCATACATCTTGTATACAGACGGATAAAAAACAAACACAGGAACCGGAGTAGGAGTTTTCGGACCTAGAACCACATTACGAAGACCGCTAGGGAAATCTCCAATTGTATTAAAGACAAAAATAATAGCACAATATAGCATGCACCCCATAAAGTTTCAAAAGAAGGTACACATGAACCGCGATCTACATGATCACAGACAGCCAGGCAGCATTGCTAACATTGAAAGATCCAGTCTTTCATTCCAAAACAACGTGAAGCTGTTTCCGTCACTCAGCCATTTCAGGAAAAGAGGCAGCAGACCTCTGTGCAAGAGCAGAATCAGAAAAAGCCTTTACTGGCCCTGAACCCAATATTGACTATTCCAAAAAATCCATCTAAAGAACAAGATTAATGAGAAGGAAAACGAAGCCAACGCAGCAGAATACAATTCATCGACGGGGATGAGACAAACTAAAAAGCTACTTAAATGTAGCATCAACCAAATTGTCTATGGTTAACTTCAAATGGACAACCATACACTAAGAACTCTGGTCTGGTACATGACGGGACATGGCCACCTTCTGAAAATGGAAAAATCCCATAATCAAGTTTAGGGCGAATAAATGCCTTGTAAATAGTAGCCAGGTCCAAGGGAGTGAAGTACATCTTGCACTGTTTTAGGAAACCTAAACATTTCGCAGCATTCTTAGCGATGGCGAATATGTGGTCATTCCAACAAAGCTTGTTGTTGACGCACATACCGAGTATTGCGAGCATTTCAGTTTCTTTGATGCAGGAACCTTTTATGGATAAAGGTTGGGGGTTTAAATTGCGCTTAGACGACAGAAGACAGCATTGGGTTTTGGAAGCGTTAAATTCAACACTATTGTGTAGTCCTCACCTTGTTATGCTGTCAAGGTGCTTAACATATGCTGTTGTTCAAGTTCCACTTGCGATGAAGAGGGGCGCGTAGAGAGCGCACACTCATATGAAAAGCTAAGAGTGCTGTCGTCAGCGAAAGAATGAAAATGAAAAAGGGTGTCGGAGACAAAACAGAGCCTTGAGGAACACCGGCGTTTATGCAGTGAACATTGGATTTGAAACCGTCCAATACGACCTGGATTGAACGGTCAGAAATGTAGTTCCTAGTCCAATCAAGCAGAGTCTTTTCAGTTCCATAGGTATTCGATCAAAGCCACGTCTAAGGCTTTTTCAATATCCAGAAGAGACAAGACAAACAAGCAGCATTGTTTTTCTTATCGCTCAAATGCCAAGGAACATTGTGCAAGGAGAGGAGAGCGAGAGCCGAGTTTTGTTTACATATATGGTACCTGACTGTCGGTGGCTGGCTGGCTAATGGAAACTTGTAATAATTTTGAACCCACTTCCTAAAGCCCGATTTTATTCAAACTTTGCACACATGTGTATCTCCGATGACAACACTTTCTGTAAAAATTTGAAAGTGATCGACCCTCAAGGCGGCGGAGGTCCCATATTATTATTATCAAAACATATTTTTATTCAAACTTTGCACACATGTGTGTTTCCGATGACACCCGTACTATTAAAATTTGGAAGTGATCGGGCACCAAAGCCGAGGTGGTCCCATACCCATTTTTTTTTTAAATTTACGCGATTTTATTCAAACTTTGCACAAATGTTTATCTCCAATTAGATTATTGGAAAAACCTTCAATATTTTCATTATATTTGGAAATTAGTAAGTTGTTAAAAATATTATGAATTTTCGAATTAGTTTGACCGAACGATGTTGCAACACAATATCTGGAAAGTGATCTAAAACTGTCGAGAGTTTTGATCAATTTTCTAAAAATATGGTAAGTAAAACTCTAGCTATTTATATGTTATCATTATTACGATTTATCTATTTATCTAAGTTATCCAGGTGTTTTTTGATATTTGTTATTTCTGGAGACAATTTTAAAATTTTACCGCCACTAACTCATGATTAGATTTTAGTATTACAGGTAATCCTCGTATACAAAAAGGAATAACAATCAAAACTATATCACAACAACTTTTGCAGCTGATTGTTTGTTACTGCATCAAAAGCTAGCATCGCAGAGCAAATCAATGTAGTGCAGTTATACAATATGTGCGATCGCTGGCAGAGGCTGATGGAATAACATTTCTACTCTGCAGTAAGCGTACAATATATAAACGAACAACCGGAATATATAAAACATAGCTCCGGTGATCATGCCTGCCGCATCAGCCCCAGAAAACCATCCAAGCCGTAAACGAATTAATTTTTATTTTTTGAGAGGGCGTTAGCGGCGTTTGCACAAGGTAAACCTTAGTTCAGCTTACCACTGGTTTGTTTGTTATGCGTGGACTGTGTTGCCGAATTGGATCAAGTACTAACGAAAAATAAAAGGAGATACGATGGAGAGAAAAAATACTGCTTCACAATTTTTAAGCCTGCAGTCCGCAGATTGAGCCAAATGAAAATGCTTACGTCTCTTATTGACCAATATAATGGTTTTTTCAGTTTATACAGTTAACTAAAGTTGCTGGCTGAGATTTAAATTGCGATTTATTTGTGTAGTTGGTTTTGGTAGGTCCAGATACATATTGTGTATATAGTAGATATTGTACTTCGTACCTGAGCGAGAGAGTGCAAATTACTGCCTGGTGCACATGCATACGACACGTATGTTCAACTCTCTTGTTCTACTTGAATAAAGGCGGCGATAACGCAACTGCATGCAACCACATGTTCGTTGAAATGCTGCCGAGTAAGGTTGTTTCGAACAAAAAATTATTATTTAACTGATCGAGTTTCTTTAAAAGAAGAAAAAGCCAGTTTCCAAAGGACAGTGGCATTTGCGCACTGCACTCCATAATGGGAAAATCAATGCGTATTGGTGATGTGTAATGTTTTTAGCTTAGCAACACGTACGTTGTACTGAAAACATGTTTTCTGACTGTGTTCGGGAAACTGCCACTTGGTAAAATGGTAACATTTTGTCTTTTTGATAACTAATAACCATATGTATCTATAACATGCATTTTGGCAAAATGAACGAATGTAAAAACGAAGGAAGTTAAAATAGCAAATTAAATAAATTGTTTATCATACATATGCAGCTCTCTCCATTAATTACAGTTGTCAAATAATTAGAAAAATCTCATATTGGCAGTTTGTTTTGCAATTCCATTACGACTCAACTTGTCGCTGGTGGTGTTAGTTTAAATTAACTCAGCAATGTTATTTTAATTGCTATATAGTGTTGGCACATCATTGCTTTATTCAAAAAACTAAATTACCTTCCATAACATTATAGATCGCTGCTTTATGGAGACTAAAATTCACACAAAAGATCAAATGCGTTATTGACCAACATTTTAAAATTTTGGCCAATGTAGACGAGTAGTATAATGAATTAAATCTTGGAGTGTTTTGCTCAATGGCTAGTACCGCGAAGGGTGAAGGTATGAATGATAAAAAAGAAAAATCCATAAAAATGTTAATGTAAATTCTCTAATCGGAGATACACATGACTGTGCAAAGTTTGTATCGGAATGATTTTGAAAAAATGTATATGGGAACGCCTGGCCCTGCGTCCCGATCGCTTACAAATTTTTACAATAAGTGTTTTTACCGGAAAAACACACACAAAATTTAAATAAAATAGGGAACCTTTTTTTAAAATTTGTATGGGAGACCCCCGATCACTTCCAAATTTCAATAGAAAGTGTTGTCATCAGATATACAAGTGTGTGCAAAGTTTGAATAATATCGGGCTTTAGGTTAGGTTTGCGGTGGCAGCTAATGCTCACTTAGACCATTCGCGGTTATTTGTGTTACCATAGGATCTTATACCTTTTCCCTTTTCAGAAGATCGAAGTATATCTCGCACTTTGCCGTTTTCGAGATCTGATGGGTTATTTATTAACCGCTTACCTAAGGGTTTGTGCCTTCTGTGCATTAGTGCCGAACATGAGCAGAGAAGATGTTCTATTGTCTCCTCCTCCTTCTCGTCCATACAGCTTCAGCAGAAGTCATTACGGGTTAATTTGGAAAACATTAATATTAGAGCCCCTTCACTTCAAAATTTTACAAAAAAATTTTTAGCATTGGAGATAAACATATGTTTAAAATTTTAAGAAAATCGGGCTAATTTTTAAAATAATTATATGGGCAACCCTCCTCAGAGCCTATTCGCTCAAAAAAAGTTTTGTCGATCGGAGATACACATGTGTATTAAATTTTAAGAAAATCGGGTTAATTTTTATTTTAAATTTGTATGAGCCCCAACGACCCCGGGGCCCGGGGTCTCCAAAATTTTTACAAAAAATGTTGTCCATCGGAGATAGACACGTATAAATTTGAAAAAAAATCGGGTTAGTTTTTTTAAAAAGTTTGCTGGGGCCCCGTGACTCTTGGGCCCGGGGTCTTTAAAGTTTTTACAAAAAGTGTTGTCTATCTGAGATACACTTGTGTATAAAATTTGAAGAAAATTGGATTATTTTTTTTTTAATTTTTATGGCGCCCAACGACCCCTGGGTCTCCAAAATTCTTACAAAAAGTGTTGTCCATCGGAGATACACATGAAACACATGTGTATGAAATTTAAAGAAAATCGGGTTAATTTTTAAAAATTTTATAAGGGCACTCCAAATTTTAATAGAAAGTGTTGTCTCCGGAAATCGAGCTTTGGGATGTTGGGATTGATCGCAAGATTCCACGAAAAACCAAACAACCGACCGACCAAACAACTGACGTGCCACGGGCAAGCGAAGTAAATATAGAGAATTTAAAATGAACCACTTCACAACGACGATTGTTCCTTGACTACTTCAAATCTTATGAACAAATTTAAATGCATGTCATTCTGACTCATTCAGTTAAAGTTTCATAAAACTACCGTTAGATTGTTCTTTTAAAATTTTTGAATTTACCATTGCATTTATCATGAACCACTATTTCACCTTTTGTCCTTTTTTTCTCTCTGCCATATAACGAAAGAAAGATCTTTTTTACTTCTCACAATTGCCTGCTTCTAATCTAGTGAGCCGAAGTGTATAGTGCGCGATAAAAAGTTGTAAATTATCTGCACCTAAAAAAGAACCAAAACATTTATACCCAAAACTGATAAAGGGACGAAAGCCTTCCCGTATAAAGTGCATGGCGAAGTTTTTGTTCGGTTATTTGAGGTTTTGTTTTTTGTTCCTTCACCTTAAATCATTACTCATTTGTTTGGACTTTTATTATATCTTGGTATTATCTCTGAACATAAAAAGGAATTATAATTTTCACCGTTTTTGTTTTTGCGGTGCTTGCTTGGACAATGGACGGACGCAACCTTTCACGATTGAAATTAATTTGCATCGTATTCCGCTTTGTTAATTTGTTTGTTCTTATTTTCCCCTTTTTCGTGTTTTTGTGTGTGGTAGCGTAGTTTTGTGCATAACTATCACTTGGAAGTTGAAAATAAAATTTAGAACTTAAATGCTGATAGCTGTGGATAAACCGTCGAGAAAAAAGTGATGGTGTGATGTAAACCTATTGACCTTGTTGGGATGATAAAATTATTATGGCGACCGACCAATTTTCGCTGGTCCTGCTGCATTTTGGTTATTCAAGGTAAAGCTTGTAACGAAAAGTGTGCAACGTAAAAGCACTAAGCTGAGCCTCATAAATGTGTTTTTCGTTCTTGTGTACAACTGACCCAGTTTATTTTTGCAAATATTGAAAAAGAAAAGAGGGCACTCATTTGCAACGGAGAGAGAGTCACATCTTGTACAGAGTAAAACAAAAAATTTAACCAGCTCAAGGGGTGATGAGATAATCAATTTTTATTTTTTTTTGTGATTTTTAAATTTTCGAATGCCGTTAAACGTCGCTTTCGGCTGGTAATCCATTTTTTAAACGCAAATTGATAACTTTTTATAACAGTGCAACTAGTTAACGCTAATGAGCAGTTCAATTTTGTTCTTATCCACATATATTACATACGGAAACAGCTTATTACTTCTTTAAAAAAATACAATACAAACGGTCGTTTTAGCTTCCAGCAATTAGATCATACAATACAATACAAACGGTAGTTTTAGCTTCCAGCAATTAGATCATGTGGTTTGATGCGCTTCAGTCTTCGAGTAAGTCCGGTTGTATCAATGAGTTTTGCTGCTTTCTGATATATGTGTAGCTTCAGCCTTCGATGATGGACTGTTGCATGTTCTTTATTTGTATCATCTACGGTTTTAACTTTAAGGTCTCAACGTAGATCTGAGTTCCTAATGGACCAAGGTGCGTTGACTATACCTCTTAAGACTTTGTTTTGGATCGTTGAATTATTTTGATGTTATTTTTAGCCGGAATGTACGGCTTATGTCTCCATACGGATCTTAGCATTTGTTCATAAATTAGTAATTTATTGTGAATAGACAGACATGATCTTGTACCAATAAGTCAATATAGTTTTCTGAGTTTGATGGTAAGTTCTTCACTTTTCTTTTTTATATGTTCCTTCCATCTTAGTTTTGCATTCAAGTTCATTTATAAAAGATACTTTGCTGTGCTCGAGTAGGGACTTCCCTTTCTGAGACGGTAATCGGGATATGTTGAATCGTTTTGGTCGTGAAATTGACGTAAAGAGATTTAGTACTGTTAAAACGTATTCGCAATTTCTATTTCCAATCGTCTACAGATTTTTGAACAATTCTAGTTGATACAACTTCAATTTTCTGGACTACAAGTATCACGGTCTCATAGGCAAATGTAGCTACTGTACCGTTTGGAGGGACTGGGATGTCATTTGTAAAAAGTAAAAAAAAAGAATTGGTCCTAATATACTTCCTTGTGGGACTCCAACTTAAATTTTTTTAAGGTGAGAATAGGCATCTTCTTGCTTGATACGAAAGTATCTTTCTGAGAGATAAGACTCCAGTATTGCCGTATATTCTTTGGGAAAGAGTAGCTTAAGTTTATACACAGAACTTTGAAGAACTCTAGTTGATACTACTTCACTCTTCTCGACTACAAGTATCACGGTGTCATCGGAAAATGTAGCTACTCTGCCGTTTGGAGAGACTGGGATGTCATTTGTAAAAAGTAAATATAGTATTGGCCCTAATATACTTCCTTGTGGCACTCTAGGTGTGGGACTTTAAGGTGAAAATAGGCATCTTCTTGCTTGATACGAAAGTATCTTCTGAGAGATAAGACTCCTGTATTGCCGTATATTTTTTTGGAAAGAGTAGCTTAAGTTTATATAGCAATCCTTCATGCCAAACCTTATCAAACGCTCGAGCCACGTCTTAAAATATAGCTGAACATACCATTTTATCTTCTAGGGCTTTTTTAATAATGTTGGCTATTCCAAAATCTTCTCTATAGAAAGCCCAACTCAATGCATACTAATGCTGTAAACCAATCCAAAACGCGTCTGTGTTTTGGAATGTGAATACAGTGTACAAAAAATAAATAGTCGCAAAGAGCGAGAAACGTAAGATGTGGTAGTGGGAAACAGAAAAATTTTATATGGATTTTGCTCTTTAGTTGATAACTAATACAAATACGTTTTGGATAAATCTAAGCATGTATCTGTGTACGATCGGAACAGTTGGTCTTTCTATAGAGAAGGTTTTGGCTATTCTATGAAATTGGAGTCGAATTACGACATCAGTTAAAGAGTGAATGAAATCCATACGTTAAGAAGTGCTCGAGTATTTACAATGGGATGATCACTACTCGTCACTCGTTCACGTAAGCGATCATGCCAAATCAACGTTATTCAGTCACGTATTATTCAGTTACGTATGTGGTAAATTGACCCCGTGTTTTTCCCTGAACCCGAACTGATGAGATGGAATTACGCTTTATTGACAACTTCAAAGGTCTGTTTGGCGATGTTCAACCGCGACAAAAATGAGTTTTTGTGCCGTTTCGTAACCGTGGACAAAACCTGGACTGCTCCTGGCAAATCGAAGACGAAAAAGGCCAAGTTGGGTCTGTCGGCAAGGTTTTTGGGATGCACGCGTTATGATTCACATAGATTATCTTGAAAAGGGCAAAACAATCACCGGCGTATATTACGCTGAGCTGTTGGATCGATTTGACAACAATTTGAAGTTCAAGCGGCCGCATTTATCGAATAAAAAATTGCTTTTCCACCAAGACAATGTACTGGCACACAAATGCGCAGTCGCAATGACAAAATTACATGAATTGCGCTATGAATTTGTTCTCTCCACACTTGGCCCAGTCCGATTGTTATCTATTTCCGAACCTGAAGAAATGACTCGGTGGTAAAAGATTTGGGACAAATGAGGAAGTCATCACTGAAACAGAAGTCTATTTTAAGGGCTTTTGTTGGACGATGTGTAATAATCTAAAAGAAGACCTTGCTCAGAGATTTAAACTGAATTTTATAAAAAAAGTTGTGGTTTCTTGCCTAGTTTGCGTTACTTTTCAACCCTCCCTTGTAAATTATTGAAAACAATAAACTGACGGTAGGCATAACACCTAGCCAGACCGTTTCGAAGTGTCTTTCCGCCTTAGACAAGAATACAAAAATTCCTAACATGTTTTGTTTTCATTTAGTTTAGTCTATTCTTTTTTTTTTTGTTACAATATAACAACAGGGTCGTTATTACAAGTAATTCCAGTTTACAAACAGCCTAAATTAAATTTTGTTAGCATAATAAAATTACAAATAATAATTAAAAATAATAAGGTTTATAAAATTAACAATTATGATTTAATGAAAAATAATAGTAATGATAAAGGTAATATATCAATAAAACAAAATAACAATGAAAATGGAACCATTCATTAATGAAATTCTTACTGAAGTAATAAGATGAAGCGATAACAAAAAAATAGCAACAAAACAAGTAAATGTAAAAAAACTTCGTTTTTTTGTATACGTCAAAAGACGCCACACAGTTATTTGGTATTAATAGCCAAAATATCTGTTTTTGAGGTCAAATTCAAAGAATTTTCTTTTTTCCACGCATCACAGGCACCACACGAGACTCGCTACTGCGTCAAACGCGGGATATCAAAATTGGCCCCTGACATTGAGCCGCTCACAAAATTTCAGGCCTCTATGTCGTGCGAAAGGTGGTTAAAAAAGACCTCAAAAACGAGTTAATGCCCCGATTTCAACCCATCACACGCGCCACACGCGAAACGGATCATAGGCGGAATTTTAAAAAATGCTATTTTGGGCTAAGATACTCACAAATTTCAGATCTCTAGGTCGTGTGGAAGGACCTCAAAGAAGTCGAAAAATAAATTTCAACCCATCACACGCATAAAAAATACTCTTTTGGAGTTAGACACTCATAAAATTTTAGCTCTCTTGGTCATGTGGAACGATGTTACAAAGGACCTCAAAGAAGTCGAAAGTACAGACAAAAAGGGTTCAAGTTATATAAAAGTTTTTAAAAATAATAAAACAACCCATAAAATTGAAAATTTTCGTGTAAATTCTCTAATCGGGAATACATAAAGTGCAGTTTGAATAAAATCGTGTAAATTTTTTAAAATATTTGTTAGAGACCCCGGGGCCATTTCACTTCCAAATTTTTACAAAAAGTGTTGTCCATCGTAGATACACATGCATATAAAATTTGAAGAAAATCGGGTAAATTTTGTAAACAATTTGTATGGGTGCCCCCCGACCCCCGGGCCCTATCGCTTCAATTTCTTTTACAAAAAGTGTTGTCCATCGGATATACACATGCGTATAAAATTTGAAGAAAATCGGGTACTTTTTCCATAAAATTTTTATGGGTGCCCACTCGACCCCTGGGCCCGATTACTTTCAAATTTTTACAGAAAGTGTTGTCCATCGAATATACACATGCGTATAAAATTTAAATAAAATCGGGTACTTTTTTTATAAACTTTGTATGGGTGCCCACCGACCCCTGGGCCCGATTACTTCCAAATTTTTACAAAAAGTACACATGCGTATAAAATTTAAAAAAAAGCGGGTAATTTTTTTTAAAAAAATTGTATGGGAGCCCCCCGACCCCGAGACCCGAATGACCCAAATTTTAATAATAAGTATTGTCATGGGAAATACACATGTGTGCAAAGTTTTAAAAAAAAATCGGACTTTACGAAGTGTGTTAAAAATTGATCACAAGATTCTACCCACCAGCCAGCCAGCCACGGGCACGCGATGTTAATATAGAGAAATTAAAAAGGGGTCAAGTCAAATTAAATAAAAGTTTTTAAAAACAAAAGACAGAGGTCTTCAAACTGTCAAAACGTGTGATGCTTTAAATATTTGCTTGGATTAACTTTCATATTCTAGCACATATCCACAAGAATGAGTTTTTCATATGGTGGTGTTTGCCCTTGGTAGAATTAGATTTTGTGTTCTTAAGGATTGCGCGAAGGCAACTTGTTAAAGTGTCTACGTTTTAAGCCGAAAATTTATCTTAAGCAGGAATAGAATACGCGTTTAATTTTATAAAGTAAATTAGTCTTTAAATCAGAAAATACCACATCGCAGTATAATAGGTTGCTAAGGATGAGTAACTTGGCTAATAGCATGCGTATTTTAGGTGGAATAAATGAAGGATTTCTTCAAAACAGTCTTATACCATTATACATTTTCTGTAATATTGAAGTTATATGAGTTGTCCAATCCTGGCTTTTCTCTTTTCTCTAGAGTACTAACTATATCTTCACCAACCTTATTAAGTAACATCGCTCTTTGGTTTTTTTTTTCTCGAAAATATAATGGCTTGGTTTTTTACGGACTTAGCAGGAGCTGATTGTTGACCGTACAAGTAATGATATTATCGATATTACTATTAATTTTATTAACGACTTCATTTAAAGCTAGTGTTGTATCACTGCCATTATTATTGATTTTGCAGTAAATTTGGAAGTCATCCGCAATGAGGTGATAATTTGTAGACTGGATTAAGTTTCCGATGTCATTAATATACATAGCAAATATTAGCGGGCCCATAATCGACCCTTGGGGAACACCTGTAGATAAAGGTAGGTAACTAGATTTGATTTTGTTTATGTCAACATATTGGTAGCGATCAGTCAAGTAATGCAGCGTAAGATCTGAAGCGCTAGTGCTGAAATTAAAGAGATTGAGTAATTTGTCGTAAAATTTAGAGATCGATATAAAATTAAAAGCCTTGCTAAAATCTAGTAGACAAAGAACACAGTTGCCTCTATCTAGACTACTAGTAATGTTATCGGTAACACCCACAAAAACTGTAGCAGTGCTATGTAAAGCTCTGACTGACTGTTGGGAGGTTAATGAGTTTTTAACCTGCATGGAAAATCGTGTAATTTGTGCAAACTGTGTGAATCGTTCTTTGCCGAAGTAATTGCCATGTACAATATTGCAAAATACTCTGCACTTCTCATTTCGGGTTAGGGATGGGTTCATCTCCTTTTTAATCTTAATTTATTTCAAACAAGGCTTTAAACGCATACGCCAACTGATACCTGCTGGGCGGTAAGGCGTCGATCCTGCTTGACAATTCAGTGACAAGATTTAGAAACAAAGATGTTATATATGTATGGTCTCTCCTTGATCTTTCTAATGGCTAAAACGAGCTGCACCTAGCTTGCTTAAACGAACAGTTAACTGTTCTAAAATTCAATTCGAAAGGTGCTTTGGATATCGAGAGTGGGACGGACCAAGTTAAACCTCGAGGGATGGCATAGATCATAGATAATGATAGATAGATGATAAAGTGCATGAGATTATGAGCATGGGGAGGAATCATACTTCGAATCCCAGAAAACACCTAAAGTAATTTTCACCTCTCGCGAATGTCTTGTCACGGAAAGCTTCTCAATTCGCCGTTCGGATATGGCTTTAATTGTCGGTCCCTTCCATTTGTGTGCAAAAATAAAATACGCACAACACGAATGGTCGCGAGAAGCTAGGCCTTGGACCGCAACGGTCTGTCGCGCCGAATATTATTATTAAGTGAATGGTAATAGGCTAAAAATGGAGATCGATGGATATTTTGGTGATCTACATTAATGTCCTTAACAGACACAATTTCCAAGAACTTACCTTAATGTAAAAAAATGTCACTTCTGCCACGAATCCTCATGTGTATATGAAATGTTTTCTATTTAATGATGTATCCAAATTTTGATAGCATGTGTGTTTGTGTTGTCTGTTGGTAATATCCCAGAAATTATTTCACCAGCATCTTACAAATTATTGTAACTTTGCAGATCTATTCATGTGTTGATGTGTTAGCAACGTCAACAAAATAAAAATTATGATTAAGAAATCAAACACAAACCCAAACACAACGAAAGCCGCCTAAAAAGGCCAATACAGAAAACTAGGAAGGAAACTTTTCTAGCAGCTGCGACGAAGAAGCTGAAAATTTTTCATTATACGTGCAACCAACAAACCGACCGACCTACCCAACCAACACAACGTCAATCCGTTTTCATTCCATTAACAATATTCACTATAATCCGTATTTTTTTCACCTTGAAAATTATTTTTCTTTTTGCCTTTCGCTGCTTTCTTTAATTTCCGTAAACAATTATTGGAAGGATTTTTTTCACTTTTTTTTCCATTCTGATTTATTAATTTAATGTCTTAATGCAATAAACCTTTTCAAACTTTTATAGCCACAAATTATTTTACACCAAATCGGGACGTCAAGTGGCCGTTCACTTGTGTGTTCGCGATGGACTTGGACTCAATTCCCCAATACCGAGTCAGCCACAGCTAGTTAGTATGTAGTAAGACGTCAACTCAAACTTGGGATAAAATACGGAAAAGCAACAACACTAACGTAATTTTGCTGTTTATGCTGTCGGTCGTCGTTGTGTTGTGACTTGTGAGTGACTCGTTGGGGATACCTACGCATAGAGTTTATTGACATTTGCTGATTCTTTTCTTATTGCCAGTTGCCAGTACACAACGAACGAAACGAATGAGAACTGTTATTTACCTAACCTTGCTATTGCTATCACTGTCTTGCAAATTGAAACAAAATACTCCATGCATTTGGTTGTGTTATAGCAATAGCACAGTACATAGTTAGATTAAGAGTTAAGCGACGAAGGACGAAAAATCCTCTCACCGACTGTTGTCATAGAATGGAGAGACGAGAATGATAAATATCGGCAAAATTGTTAGAAATATTATGTAGTTGTCACACTCTAGGGCACGTTATTTGTCGTAGGTGTAGTGTTTGTTACGATTAGAAGCCTGAAGTATTGGTAGCTGTGGTAGCTGCGAGTTAAAAAAACATTCATCTAAAACAAGTTTTTCCTTTATCTCATGCTCGCATGATGGTGGGATAGTAGTTTTATTTTATATCATAACCGTTCCAGCACTATATACCGAAACACCGAATAACCTTTATATTGGTTTTTCTTTTCAGCTAACAATTCATTTTAAAGCAAACATATTTTGTTCAACGAAATTTGCATGTGCTGCGAATGTTAAAAAAACTTATTGGAGATTGCTGGCATTTCCTTTTTTTATTTTAATATATAATCCGTAAACACTTATCCAAGTTCTTCTTCTTCTTCACAAATGACCTTTGCGGCAAAAGAAGACAAGAATACTTTCACAAACAAAAAAAATCCACTTGTTCTTGCGCTATTTCCATTTTCCTTGACCATTATATTGTATATAACTTGAATTTTTCGGTAAATTTTTTTTTGTAGAATACATCAAACGTACAATTTATAAAATAACCATTACATCGTTTATGCAGATATTGCCAATTTCAACTGGTCTTTGGTCTGATACTAATTAAAATTCTAATCTACGATTTCCATGCACGCGGAACACTCGATACCGACACTTCGAGAGCTACACAAATTACAAACTGAAGACTGACATGCCACTGAACGACTGAACTGAAATGAAAACAAGAGACGACAGAACACACTAAAAATAAAATGGATTTCTTTCATAGGAGGAAGGGAGAAAAAATTATCGTTTAAAGACACCGTGGTGAATGTTAAAAAACAGGTCGCCTTTGTGCTAACAATACGAATTTACAGGTGTGTTAGGTGTTTGCTTTTAGTATTGCCATTGCTTGAAATAATTTTGATAAATATCAAAAACATATTCACAATGGTTTCAAAAGTTTTGGAACATTTTATTGTTCAGTGTAGGTAGATTCTGGTTCGACGGAATTATTTTGATTTAAACGGAATGTTTGTTTTTCTCAAATTTCGTTTTCTCGCTGAAAAATTCCTTTCCACAAATTAGTATTCTTTTTCTCTTTACGAGATAAATTGTTTTAGTACAATTTCTAACCGAGAAAAAATTTTTCAGTCATTTTGTTTGATGCGTTTTAAAAGGAAATTTAAATAGGTAGATTTTTACAATAAGTTAAAATATAAGTATATACAATACTACATATATGTATTTAAAATAAATATATATTAAAAAATATATACTATATTATATACATAATATTAATTATTATAAATATTGTAAAATATAAAAACATATTATAAAAAAAAGTGTGTCTTCGCTTAAAGTTTATAACAACCAGCGTCTACAATTTTAAAGTTATGGAAATTCGCAATATAGCAGCAAAAAGAAAAGTATAAAGCTTTGTTTTATTAAGACGCCGTCGAGAGTTGAGAGATTGCAGCATTTAATATTCCTGAAGATTGATTTCAGGAATTATTTAGATTTCTGAAGTATTAAGCGCAAGACTTCATATGTGAATTATCTCCGTACATAGATCATCGGCAGAAAATACACGGTTTGGCAATTATTCTAAGAATATTTGTTTTTTGGATTCGATTTTATGTTACCGGTGAGAATAAAATTTTCTATTCGTATTATCACAATTTTTCAATATTTATAGAATCGCGCTATATCGTTATTGCAAGTTTAAGGTTAATTTCACCTGATTGTTGGAGATGGGTTTTTGCTCTCAGTTAGCAAAACATCTTACCTTCTTCTGGCGGGATCCTAATTTTGCTCTGGGAACGTAATATTTTTTGTTATTCGAAACCTTTTTGCCTAATTTATTCATGTTTTTCTCCATTATAAACAAAATATACAACCGTTATTATAATACCGTGTTGCGTTTCACATTAAAATTCCACAACAGGAAAATTTTAAATTTCAATCCAATAAATTGGAATTTATTTTCTCGTTTCAATGAACAAGAATGTTAATATCTCGTTCCACAAAACAATTCTGTCGGACCGGAATCTACCGACGGTTTTGCCGTTTATTATATTTTTCAAAAGTCATTTAATTTATTATTGTTTCAACTTAAAGAAAAGTTGTTTCTTTATACTATGGTAAAAAAGAACAATCCTCACAATGTTTATTTACTTTTAAATAATTTATATGATCAATAACAATTTATTCTATAAAAAGAGAATGCGCATTGTTTTTAGCGAGGCATAGCGAGCCGTTATGAAATTATTACGTTTGTCTTCAAAAAGAGGTGTGAGCGTTTATATATATTTCAATAATAAGTTCTGTTGTACAATGCGGAGGTTATAATGGTTAGTAAATATATTTTTAAGAGAATAGTGCAAATTGTACAGCAGATGGGAATATAAAATGAGCCATCAGATATTTGAGTATTATTTCATATATCTATTAGTGCCGCTGAGTGGGATAGCTATATTTTTATTTTAAAAAATGAGAATTTTAAATTTTAATTTTACAAAAAATATTATCAAAGTTTAGTAGTTAATATCCAAACAACAAAATATCTACTAAAACGTAGGCGGGCGTGGGCAGGACCATGGGCGTATTTTTTATTGATGACGGAGAAATCGGAAAGCACTGAGAAATTACCTATCTGTTAATTGTTATTATTTTTTCCCTGTTCAGATCTTTTAAATCAAAAAAAATATCTGTTTTATTTTTTTAGTAGCAAAGCAATTGCAAATATTTCATACAATATAATTTTTATTTTAGAGGTTAAAGCATGTAAGACGAGACGAAATTTTTAAACATTTCGAATTTCATTGAATGAAATATTTTTGGCTTAACAGATTTCTCATAAGTGCTATACTTTTTGTGATATTTGCAAAAACTCGAAAAATTGTCAAAGTAAACTGCCACTTCCGGTTGGCCGATTTCCGTCAAAATCAACTGGGACCTACAATTTATGTAAAAAGCTTAAGTATGAATCTTGACCCACATCAATTCAGCCATATGTAGAGTTGACATAGACAGACATAAGGACAGACTCACAGACAGACAGAGATTTATTTACGCCTCTTCTGAAACAGAAGATAGGAGTCTGCGAAAATCTGAAATTTTCATGATTACTATACTTCCTTTTACTATGTAAGGAAAAGTAAAAATGGATGACCTCCATCTCATACTAACTTATATATATATATAACTTATATGAAAAGTCCAGTGTTGCTGACTGCGATAAAGATCTAGGAGAAAAATAATTATTTGTAGTGAAGATCGTTCCCACAAATCCAAACCAGCAATTTAATTAAGTAGCATTTTAGGTTGGATGTCTAGACATTCAACTAATTATGCAAATGCCTGTATGATATGCAAACCAGAATTCTAATCGGCTTGAAATGCTAACAGTAGGTAGATTCCGGTTTAGTAAGATGGAATGGATTGGAATTAAATTTCGTTTTTCTCATATTTCGTTTTCTCGCTGAATAATTTCAATCCACAAATTTGTATTCTCGTTCTCTTTGCGAGATATTCATTTTAGTACTAGTTCTAATTAGAAGTAAATGTCGAAAATGGAATGTTTTCTGAGCTGCCAATTTAAATTATTTTCTGTCGAGTAAAGCGTTTTAAATTTTTATGCTATATTTTAAAACTAAGTACAAATTATTAATATAATTTTAATATTTGAGAGGCAAGATTCCAAGAGTTATTCAGATTTCCAAAGTTGTTAGTCTTAGATTTTATTGATGAGGTATCCGCATTTATGGATCATGTGTTTTAAGAACTTTGGTCGCAATTCGATTTTATGCCACTGGTAAGAATTATTAATTTTTTATTTCTAAATTCTACAATGTTTTCATTTTAATGTTACTGCTACTGCTGCTTGTGTTGCTGTTTGAATATTTGTGGATGTAGAAGGAATGTCAACACTTGTATCCAGCAACAAATTTTCTTCACAAGGTTCAACATCAAATTCTGTGCGCTGCATTAGTATCACCTACTATGGAATTCCAACTCATTACATTAATAATACGCTCCTCCAAATCGCTTAAATGATTTTGTCGGCATAAACCATTAATGCCACTTCTAATCGCTATCAACTTAAGATCCGCCGCTCTGTTTTTAACATACAGCCTGAAAGCAGCAACTTTTTGCAACTTTTGCAGCATTACAGTTTTTAACATACCTTAAATCCATCCAGGTTTTTTTTGCCATTTTTCCTGTTTTTAAATGCTCCCTCTGTCACATTCAAAAGATCCGCCATCTCATTCCACTTCTCCATAATTTCTTTCTTTCCGTCCATACATTCATATCTGCAAGAAAAAACGTACCAAATTAATTTAATTTTAAATTTAATAAAATAAGTATATAAAATTTCCATTTGACCGAATAGTATGTTATATGTATATTATATGTACTAAACACCACAATATTCATAATATACTTACCTTCACGGAGCTAAATCCAAATTTTGCTCCAAACTAGTTACTAACATTTCCTTATGCTTTGTAAACTTTTTTTTACAATTTTTTTTAACACAAGTTGAATCCATTCAAATTAATTTTTATTTATATATTTAGGTAAATATCACAAATTATTATATCTTTCACTAGTTCACCGTCAAATTCCAAGACGAGAAAACTTGACATTTCATTCCACAGAAGTGGAATTAATTTCCTCATTCCACAGAACCGGAATGCAAAAATTTCATTTAGTACAAAATTCCATCTCACGTAAAAATTACATGCATCCGGAATCTACCTACAAGATTCTGCATAATTTCTGCATATGCGTTAATAATGTACTAAAAGAAGAAACAATTGATAACCATACAAGCTGCATTTTATTTGCCGAGCGAGTTCGGAATTCGAATGTCAAAACCAGTCAAACAGCAGGTTTTCACAATTCCAAAGAAGGAATTTGACAGTGCAATTGTTGTTGTTCCTCGGCAAATAAAATACGGCTACAGAATAATTAGCATATGACGAAAGTAACGTTCATCTAAAAATTTAAAAGATTTGATAAATAAATATTTTACACTTAAATTGAAAGGTACGTCCGGCATTCGATTTGGCCTTCTTGACACCCCTCACCGTAAAGCCCTAATTGAGCAGATTGCGAAAATCGCCATCTTGTTTGGGGGAGACGCCCCCTTTGGGTAGGAGGGGCATCCAAAGTTTTGAGTTTTTTTTAGAAAAATGAATTTTTCTAAGTATTTATAAGGAGGTGTGAGGGTTAATTGGTATCATACGAAATGGGGCAAAATTCCGTTGCCGAGCATACCGTTCAAACGCCAAAAACACCCCCAATAATATCTGAATAAATTTTTAAAGAATTTCGTTTAGCGCATGAAATTGTGAAACTTTTTTAGTACATGATCCAATTTTGTTAATCAAAAGTACCAAAATTAATATTTCTTCTATTTTTTCAACAAACATACTTATTACATTTAAAGTTGTCAGCTGTCAATTGCCATATGCCATTCCTAGTGTCAGTTTATTCCGAGTTGAATCTTTCGTTTTATACTCGTTGGAGCGTATATTTTCGTCGTTTGTTTGTTGCAAGCTCGCTAGTTAATACGTTCTCAGTTTCTGTGAAGAGCACCTTGTTATTAATAAAACAATTTCTGTTTTGTGTTTTTTTATTCTTACCGGGGACAGGAAGGCATATAAGCATTTACATCCATTATGCAATAATAATTGTAACTTTCGATTTTGCGGTTAAAATCGTCAACTACTGGTGCAAATGATTGTTGTGAACATTTTGCCAGTGAGATAGTTATTCGGTTAATCGAGAGTTCTAGAGTACAAAAATTAGAAAAACGTTAAAAAACGAGGAAGAAAAACATTCACATGTTCCAATATTGAGAATAAAAGATTGTAGGCTGTCAACGGACGTACAATCTGCAACGTTACAGTTTCGCAAACCCATAGTGTCCTTTTACAAAAACTTGTCTGTTTCCCACCGAAAAAAATATTCTAAAAATGACTAACATGCGACCGCCAAACAAAACAATTCTCCTGAAAGTTGTCATCCTCGGTGATGGTGGCGTTGGAAAATCTTGTCTAATGAATCGCTTTGTTTCAAATCGTTACGATGAGAATAATTTTCACACAATTGGAGTGGAATTCATGAATAAAGATATCGAAGTCGATGGGGAAAAGTATACATTGCAGGTAAGCGCAAGAGTGTTGCGTGCAGGTAATTACTAATGCACCTTCCTACGAAAGCTGCTCTTAACCCTTTTATTGCAACCAGTTCAAGGTGATTTTAAAGTATAGTATAACAACGTGAGGTAGATCTGTTAGGCTTACTAGCAAATATTTCTCTGACTGATAGCCCTAGAAGGTTCAAGAGAAAGTACGGCAAAATGTCTATAATCGATACAAAAACCTAGGAATGTGATGTTTTAAAATTTGTTAAGTATAAAGATATTGTTATGCTGGATTATAGTCTTGAATCTAAGGTTAAACAAATTTTTCTTTAAACCTTATAGGTTTCAGTTGCCGATAACTCATAAGAGTCACCAAATGCCCTGTTTGAAAATAAAAGATACCAAGAGTCTGAATTTTAATTTTAAATTTGCTGACAATTTACAAGCTAATAGCATCAACTTAAACATACGACAAACACTAAAAGTTAAGGGGGGATGGTAGGGGAGATAGAGTTGAAGTTAGGGAGTGCTGCGGTTAAAATCGAAAACAGTGAGATTTAAGTTTACTTTTCGCAGCATACCGGAACAACGTATATGACGGGGTTAGTGTTTGAGAAATCCAGTTGTATAAAGACGCGCAGTCGAAGGAGCCTAAGAGGACACGATGTATGAAAAGAATGTCAGCAGTGTCTGTGCGCTTCTCAAGTGTTTTTAACTTTATGAGGTTTAGGGGGCAGGATAAGGTGATTGTCCCAAGGTAAGCCCCGAAGAGCAAATCGAAGAGAACGACGTTGGATGCTCTCGATTCTAGACACATGAATTTGATGATAGGGGACCATGCTTGACTAGCATACTCGAGGAGAGAACAGACAAAAGTCATGTAGAGGGATCTAGTCACATAAGGGTTGGAAAATTATGTGGACCCCCGTTTGATAAACCCAAGTGATGAGTTGGCTTTAAGAAGATATCCATTTTAACAATATGGGTTCAAAGCCGAGGGCAGACAATTTAAAGAGCATTAGTTGATGAGATATGTTATCAGGCGCCTTACTGAAATCAAATGCAACAACGTCGAGTTCGTTGCCGCTCTCTGGGGCTTAAACGGCGAAGGACACGAATTCACCAAGGTTAGTTGTGGATTATCTACCTTTGTGAACGCCGTGCTGGCTCGGAGATATAAGAGACTCACAATGGAAGCTTAGGGTTTCGTATTAAATACTTACTTTCGAATCGTTAGTTACATCATTCTTTGATCCTTTTTTGTTTATAGGGGTTATGAAAGAGTTCTTCCAAATTTGAGGAAATTCTCCTTGTGAAATGGATAAGCGAAAGAGGTGAGAAAGGGGGAGGGAGAGACTGGGTGAACACTTTTTAAGAAATATGGCGGGAAGGCCATCTGGGCTCGGTGATAATTCATCCTTAAGTTTTTGTAATTTTCGTTAACAGTGGGGTTAACAAAATTTGGCAGTGGTATGTGGATCGGTTGATGATGTGTTTTCATAAGAGAGTGATCGAGGGTAGCCATCGGATTTCCTTTTATAGTTGACGAATAGAAATAAAGACATAGGTCGTTTATTAGATTGGTTTGAGCTTTATTAAGATAGCTCTGGTGGAGAGAGTTATAAAGCTTGCAAGTAAGTACCGAGGTAGTTGGAATAGTAAGAAAGAGAATTTGTACGAAGGTACGTCGTCCATAACTTGTTTCTCTTGTTGTTTCGTAAGGACCGAAGTCTTTGATTATACCAAGATGGAGATGTAGATGAGATTTTATGGCGCGAGAAAGGGACATAAACGGAGATAGAATTAAATATATCTCGGTAAAAAATGGAGATGGCATCCTTTAAAGATAGATTCTGAAACTTAAAAGTCGTAGGAAGAGAGAACTATGGAAGGAGGGGACTGTAATGGAGAGAAGTGGAAAAAAGAAAGAAGAAATTTATCAATAGTAGAGATAGAAGAATAAGCTAGACGGAGGAGTTAACGGGATCAGTTGTGAAAATAAGGTCTTATTGCCTACCCATAAAGTTAGGGACGCCACTAACTGTGCTTAGGCTAGAGTCTGTAAGCCGATCTACAAAGAGATATTACTTGATTGAGTTGGGGTACGAAGCATTGAAAAAGGATTTATCATCTGATGGAGTCCAGTGCACAGTTGGGGCAAATTAAAATCGCCGAAAATAAAGATGTCGTCAAAGGAGGTTGAAGTGTTGATTATTTGATCAGTGGCATTAATAATAAGATGGTAGGATTTTATAGGTTGGGCCGGTTGAATGTAACAGCCCTAAACGTACAGGGACCTACATGGGAGTGTTATTTTAATCGAAATCAAATCGAGTTTAGAAGACAAAGAAATAGCGTTAAGAGACGAGTCAAGGTTACTTCGTATAGCAAGCAGGGCGCCTCGACAGGGAGAGTCCATCATAGGACGGGTAAGCTCGTTATCTTGAAAACATTAAATGTAGGGGGGAATTACTCCTCGTTCCTTATGTCAGGGATTAGATTGGTTTTAATCGGGGCATATATATCGAAAAGGAGAGCATGAGATTGGCGCAAAACATCACTGGTTTTCGATCGTAGCCCTCTTACGTTCAGGTAGTAGAAGGTATTAGGAGAGTTATGATCGGGTGGGTGGTTGAAGTGCTGTCAATGGTGGAGAATTAGGGACGGAAAAATTTGTTTTGGTCAACACGGCTCCGTTGGACGTAGAATTTGGAGTTAAATAATAATAATATTCGGCGCGACAGACCGTTGTGGTCCAAAGCCTAGCTTCTCGCGACCATTTGTGTTGTGTATGTATATTTTTGGACACATTGGCGAATTGAGAAGCTTTCCGTGACAAGTTATTACTCTCGTCTCTCATCCACTCGCGAGATGTGTTACTGGGATTCGAACCACGAACCCCTGCCTAGTAGCCATGCGCTTTTCCACTGAGCCACGGCGCCCACGAATTTGCCTTTAAATAGATACTAAGGCAGCCATTTAAAAGAAAATCATAGCACCCAAAACTCAAAAATTTGTTTTTCCCACTAAAAAGTATAAAGTTATTGTATATACCTATGTATGTTTAGTAAATAATTGTCTTACGTTTATTACTTTTGTAGCTCGTATAGATAACAGCTTAGATATAAATTAAATCCACATGTTGCATCGATCATTACATACAGTTACTGTAATGGGGTTAATTGCACATATATTATGCCAATTTGGTTAGGAAATGCAAATGATCATCACAATTACTTTCGTTGAATTTTCAATTTAATCGATTTCATGCGTCGAGTTCCATCCAGAAGTAGTGAAAAAAAAGTGCTAATTAGCCACTGCCCCCCTCATGAGGAGAATCAAAACAACTGGAAATAGAATACAGCGCTGCTGATACCCATATTTTTATGTATTTATTTATGATGATTATTCAACATTCGCGGAACTCCAAATTTAAACAGCACTAACAGATAATTTGATTGTTGTTAAGTTGTGAATATATTTCTTTGCGTTTGTTGTTTAATATTCGTGCTAAAATTGTTGTCATTCTTTGCTGGTTACACAGATTTTGTGCACTGATTTACGTGCTTTGATTTTATATTAGTACGATGCAGTTCGCATTTACAATTCATAAATGTGCAGATACATTTAGTCGAACACATCAAGTGGGCTTCGCGTGATGAAATACATAGTTCCTAATTGGTAGTTTAAAAAAATACTTACATTCTTAAAAAAAGTAACAATTGTAATGTAAGCGTTTTTAATTGATTTCTCCCTTCACATTGTAGCTTAACTGACTGTGCCAGTTGACTTTAATTTATTCTCGATTGTACTACTTTTCTCGCCATTTATTAAGTTTTAATTATTTATTGGAAAATTTTTTATTATTTGAACCAAATGACAATAGATTGCAGTTTATTACTCAGGATCGTCTTACAATACGTAGGTTGCTGCAAAAGTTCTGCGGTTGGCATTAGTGTTTACACATCAGTTTTATGTCTATACATTTAATAAACTCGAGAGCATAATAGGTCTATTGGTGGGTTAACTCAACAGTGCGCATTTCGTTTGTAACTAGTTGGGTGCCCGGCGTTGCCCGGTCGCGAGAATATTCACACGACACTAATATCTCCCCCCGGTACATGATCAGCTTTTTGACCCCCGCCACCCACCAATTTATTGTAGACTTGTATGGTTTGACTTCATGTATGAAGTAATCATGATGCCAACTATTTGGGAGCGACAGAATATGCCTATCTTATCTCTTCTTCTATATCTAATACTTCAACTTCCACACCGTGCTTAGGCGTTATAAGGGTCAAGTCCTTAGTAATCCGAAAAACGGATACAATTAATATTTACAACACAATTCCTCCTTTAAGAAAGCATGTGGTGCTCTATACAGGGTGTCCCATAATTCGTTATAAAATCGTCATAAACTTGTTCTATTCCTCAAAATAGTACATCATCATATTTGGCTCAACAACCGGGGTCCGGTCCTGGCCTCCCTTAAAAAAGTATTTCCACCGGTCCCGATTTTGAGCCAATGTTATCCAGTTTTGCATCCCTAAACTCTGGGCGTTCTGGTCTACGCCATCCTTCCACGAACCTTCGCTCTCGTGTTCCATACATCCTACCGCAAAGCACTTTCAGAGCAGGATCCTCTTCGCTCATGCGAGCGAGGTGTCCTGCCCACCGGAGCCTACCGAGCTTTATTCTCTTCACGATGTCGACATCGCGGTAACGCTCGTAGATTTCATCGTTATAGAGTCTACGGAATCATCCTTCCTCACATACGGGGCCAACAATTCTCGAAAGACTTTTGTCTCCAACGCGGCTAAGAGGTCAGAATGCTTTAAGCTAAGCACCCAAGTCTCGGATCCATATGTAAGTGCTGGTATGACCATTGTCTTATAAACCAGCAGCTTGGATGTTATGGTTAAGTTCCCGGATTTGAAGTCTTGACAGACTATAGTAGGCTTTGTTGGCTTTAAGCAACCGTGCGCGTATTTCTGGTTCCATACTGTTTTCGGCTGCTACAGTTGACCCGAGATAGTTAAAGGATTGCCCTACTTCAAATGCGTGCTCCACTATTTGAATTGCGAGACCAATGTTGGATCTTCTATTCGCAGACGTGGCCACCATGTACTTTGTATTGCTTTCATTTAGTTGCAGCCCCAGATTTCGTGCCGCCTGCTCGATCTGGATGAAAGCTTCTTGTACAGCTCATGTGTTTCTACCAACGATGTCAATATCGCTTGCGAAAGCCAGTATTTGAAAGGACTTATAGAGAATTGCTCCTCTCGCCGTTACGTAAGAGTCTCGGATCACTTTCTCCAACGCCAGGTTGAAGAGGACGCAGGCCAGTCCATCCCCTTGCCGGAGACCGTTGTAGATATTGAATGGGCTTGATAGTGATCCGAATATTTTTACTTGGCTTACAACATTGGTCATGGTCAACCTACATAGTCCTGTCAGTTTATTTGGGATGCCGAACTCTCTCATGGCTTTATAAAGCTCTACTCTGGCTATGCTATCATAGGCGCTTCAAAGTCTATAAAAAGATGGTGTAGTGAGTTTTTAAACTCTTGACATTTTTTCATCACCTGCCTAAGGGTGTAAATCTGATAAGTTGTTGATTTGCCTGGGATGAAGCCACACTGGTATGGACCAATGATCCCTTTAGCGTATGGGGCTATCCTGTCTTGAAGGATAGAGGAGAAAATCTTATACGCGGTACTCAACAACGTTATACCACGATAATTGCTGCATGTTGTGATATCACCTTTCTTATGTATATAGCACAGGATGCCCCTTCGCCAGTCTTCTGGCATCGCTTCTTCTTCCCATACTTGCAGTATTATTTCTTGAGTTGCTTGCTTTATTGCGGGACCTCCTGTTTTAATCAGCTCCGCTGGTGTACCATCAGATCCCGGGGCCCTATTATTTTTGATCCGATTTATCGCTCTGCTAACTTCGTCTACGCTTGGTGGCGGCAGTATAGTGTAGTCTTCGGTAATTGGTGGAGCCTCCAATTCCTTATTTATCTGGACATTTAGCAATTCATGAAAGTGCTTTTCCAACCTCTCTAAGATGCCTTTGAGATCGGCGATCAGATTACCCTCTTTGTCTTTGCAGTATGAGCAACGCGGTGAAAATTGCGTCATTCCGCGGATTTTTTGGTAGAACTTCCACGCTGGTGCGGTCTTCGCCCTCTGTACTGTTCTAGTTTACGGACGAGACGAGGCTGCTTTCTTTTGCCGGTGAACGGGTGAACTGCCTTTTAATATCTTCAGAGCTCTTTATATTCATCTTCGCGTGCCCGCGTTCTATGAGATTGTTGCATTGCTTGGTACGCAACATTCTTACGTCATCGAAACAGTCGTTCCGATCTCTACGACTACTGCCTAAGATGGAGTCAGCAGTACTAATGACAGTATTTTTAAGGCGTGTCCATTTCTCTTCTACGCTGTGGCTTTGGGGATATTTTTACGCGCAAACCTTAGACTCGCATACAGTGAGCGTACGTTCCATGAAAAAATTCTTCAATCGTTTAGCCGTTTTCGTTGCCATGTCATCGTTCATCAGTGTATCCGAGGCTAATTTTGAGTTCTTGAGATTATTGGCCTCGCGCCAACCTTACTTTGAAGGGATCAGGCCGATCATTCAGCTTTTCCTGCTGATAGCTGAGCGCTTCAGCAGAATAGGGTAATTTTTTTTTTATTATTGTTACGTTTATAAGAAAAAATAGTAAAACGTTATGTTTATTATGCATTTTCTGGAGAATATTAATCTCAAAGTCAAAGCTTAGCATGGGCAAGAAAAATGGAACAGGCATAGAAATTAGATATCTGAAGACTGAAACAAGATATCAACTTTATTAAAACTCAGTTACAAAGGCTTGTGTTTCTTCTAAAAATAAAGTCCAAAACGAAGTTTCTACCATTGGTATTAACAGAGCAATTTCCGTTCACATGGGTCAGGGTACACCGAAGTAAGGTTTTTCTTAAATCCCCGATAAATGATGTCAACATGGAGATAGACTTTACTGTAGAACGGTTTTTTCTTAGAATATAACCAAGAATCATTTCCTAAATTATCCTTGACGAATTGGAGGACATCCTATATACTAGCAACAAAACCATTGGTATGGAATAGGGACTGCTGCTCAGAATGGCTTTGTGGCTGTACACAGCGGTGGTGCACCCTATTCTTATCTATGGACGGCTGGTCTGGTTGCCAGCAGTTAAGAAAGTATTCAATGCCAGCAACCTTAGCAGATTACAAAGATAAGCAGCTGTTGGCATAACTGGAGCTCTACAGTTCTGCCCCACCGATGCTCTAAATACAATAATTCTATACCTACGAGTATTACCTCCTGACCTATTTCTTAAATACGTTGCAGCGTGGTCTGTCTTAGAGAATCTGAGTGGTTTGTCACCAAACCATACGGTCACTGCAATATACCGCCGTTGTTACCAAAGGAGATGATACCATCTTCAACAGACTACTGCACTCCAAAACTAAACATCAGTCCTAGCTTTGCCGTGGAGTTTTCGACTCGAGAATGTTGGAAGGACGGGATCGTTTTATGACTTTTTCATGTAACTCTATCCAAGATGTAACCGATGGATAAAATATGGAAATGGAGTTGGTGCTGAAGTTTTCTTTGAAAACCATAATCTTTTAAGGTCCTACAAGCTACCTGACTGCTAGCATTTTCCAGGCGGGAGGCATGTAGGGCCCTATCTCGCAATTCGCAAGCGTAGACAGCCAATCTTCAATCAAAGCCATTATTGCGACAAGAAACACTTCTTTTGTTTGGTAGTCCAATGCATAGACTTAACCCTAGTTTGGGTACCGGGTCACAGCTATATTGACGGCAATGAAAAATCAGACGTACTGGCGAGAAAGGGCGAGACAATGGACATGGACTACACTGAGAGAGTCTGCTGTCCTTTGAGCACCGCCAGAGAACGTGTTTTCACCTTCCTTACCACAAATGTACAGTTAAGTTGGAATGACTTGACCAATTGGACCACGTTGAGAGCGATGTGTTCCTATAATATGAACAAATTGATCTTCAGAGTGGGTGCTGTATAGTCCCGGTTCAAACTAGGAATTCCTCATAATACCTTTTGCAGGAGTTGCTTGGATGTGAATGAGAGAGAAACTCTCATTCATTATCTTTGCAAATGTCCCGTCCTGGCGAGCTTCCAACTCCGCAAATTAAGTAATCCCTTCTTTGCCGACCTGAAGAAGCTTTCAGGGTACGGCACAATCGATCCGATGAATGCTACAGCTTGGATATAGTTAACCTAACTTTCATTCCATGAGATCTCTTGAGGACTGTGGTTGCAAAACGGCGCTACTTTATGTCCTCGCTACAATTGCGAGGACCACCACTCTACCTAACTAAATCTGATCCTTGCTTTTTGAGAAGCTTACGTCTGGATCAGAAATTAATTCCTAGAATGCAGGTGCATCAGAAAGCAACGTAAAAAATGTATATATACATTCTATGGAAGTATTTTTCTGTCGATCGTATAACTATCTTTACCATTTAATCATAACATTGCATATAAATGTTTTAATGCCATGAAATAATTATTTTACGCATGTAAGCCAGACGCAATGCAACTTGAGCAACCAGCATATAACGGTTCAAAACGGTATGCACCATTGGTTATTGTTTCAAAGCAGCCGCACTCACGCGCTAATTGAGCGAGCGAGTACCGCCAATATACGTAGAATAAATCGTTAGTAACTAGCTGGCCGACAATTACCAGAAGCGTTATACTTTTCCGTCAAGTTCAGTGAAGTTTAACTTAAAACCCATAATCAAGGGCATGGATCCAAACTGCTTTACCAATTACGGAATTTACGTTTTTCGACGTGTAGATTGATTGCTAATTGTTATTACATGAAACCATAACCAGTCAACAAGTCCTTCAGTGGGGAGATAATAATATTATCTAAGCATAAAGTTTTTATAATACAATGGTATCGTTATTGACTTTACCACCGGAAACGTTAGTGCTTATCTAAAACTCTTAGCTTATCTTAGTTTTAAAGGAAAGTCTTACCAAATTAAAATAATTAGTCGGAAAGGACTATTGGTGACTTCACAAGCAAGCGATGCCGACAACGCTTTGATGGGCAGGACTCTTATCTCGTAAGACAAGAAGTAACTCCTGTGCGATAAGGTTTATGGCACGTAGAGGATGGTGTAGAACTGTAGTCTGCAGGCTTTTAGAGTTTAGTTTATAATTTTCTTTTGTACTCCTCAGAGAAAATGTTCATGGTTTTTCCTTAAACTAATACCTACTTGTTATGTTTAAATTGCAGATATGGGACACAGCTGGCCAGGAACGTTTTCGCGCCCTTCGTACACCATTCTATCGTGGATCTGATGTTTGTCTGCTCTGCTATGCCATCAACGATCGCGATAGTTTCCGCGGACTCAAGCAATGGCGTGACGAATTCCTCTGCTATGCCGATGTGAAACCGGACAGGTTTCCCTTTATCGTTGTTGGGAATAAGGTAATGCTATTTGATCGCCAAAAGTAAAACGCAAAATTCCAATTAAATATATATTTAAACTTTCCATTGTGTGAACCTTTCTAGAACGATATGGCAGCTCGTTATCGACAAATTAACCTCGGCGAAGTTCAACAATGGTGCGACGAATTTAAAATAGCAAGCCTTATTGAGACATCCTCGAAGACGGCAACAAATGTCACAGAAGCCTTCGCAATGGCAGTACAACAATGGAAAAATATGGAACGAATCACTGAGCGGGAATTGCGAGAGAACAGCGACACAATTGATTTGACAAAAACCATTCGTCTGGCTAATAATCGATTTTGTTGCAGTTCAGGTATGGTTAGCGGTGATACAGAGGATGAGGCGAACATTGGTTCGCCAAGGACTCGCCAGCTACGTAATACGAATTTTCAACTGTAGAGGAGAAGGAGTAGGGAATGAAAAAATCAGCAGGCCTGGTAGAAAAATACGTAACACCAACTATATACTAAAACTAATAATTAGTTTTTTTTAAACAATCAAAAATACTAACAAATTTTATAATAATTCCAACCGAATTCACTGTGACGATGAATCATAGATATTAGCGCAGCTCTATTGCAAGCAAATGAAACAAAACATTCCGATATTAATTTGAATTGGAAATTCAAAAATTCCATTTTATTTTGTTATAGAACTTAGTATAATTTATTTATTTATCTGAGATATTTTTATCCCGCTCTATTACATAATATACTCATTCACTTAATTACTCACTAACTCACAACTCGCCAGTAAAACCTAAAAATAAGCGCAACAAAAACCTAATGTTTTCCCCCATTTTGTGAATGATTTTTTTTTTTATTAATATTTTTTTCCTTAAGAAAACACTGCGCGCACACATACCAAAAATAAAGAGAGAAACTCTTTTCGTTTTTCTTTTATTTCGGTTCGAAAAAAAACTCAAGTATTAAGGTACCCCAAAGACATGTTTTCTCGGCGTTTCAGGCAATTCGGACCTTAAAAACCCTTCGGACCTTAGCAAAAACAAGTAAATGTAAAAAAACTTCGTTTTTCGGTTACAAACTTTTATGTTTACATCGACAATCGTCACACGGACCTTTATTATTTGGTAATGATCGCCAAAATATCGGGCCTATTTTAAAGCATTTTCTTCTTCCCCGGCATATTACGCGCTACACGCGATTCGCGACAAGCGTCACACGCGTGATATCAAAATTCACCTCTGAAACTGAGCTGCTCACAAAATTTCAGCCCTCTAGATCGTTCAAAATGTAAAATGAACTTAAAAAAACGAGAAAATGGCTGCATTTTAAACCATTACACGCGCCACATGCGAAAACACACGGCCCAAGCGGAATATAAAAATGCTATTTGGGACTCTCAGCTCTCTAGGTCGTATGAAAGGTGGTGAAAAACTACCAATAGTCGAAAATACTGGCAAACAAGGGTCACGTTAAGTTAAATAAAAGTTTTTAAAAATATGTTCATCGGGATACCCTTTGTTGTTTCCTACCTCTCATTCTAGCAAATACACCATCAGTGTATCATCTCCTCTAGGCTCTTCAGACCATTGTGTGGTATAAGCTAATTTCTCGTTGTCCAACCACCAATTAAAGAAAAACTCCTAAAAGAAAATTATGTTGACATGAGAAACCCGACTGGGATAGCCTCAACAATTTCTTTGGCAGTATAAACTGGCCACTTTTTCTGATACGATAGCTAACATAATCCAAGAGGGTATGAGACAGTTTGTGCCTTCCAGGACAAAGTGTATCAAACCGAAATGCTTGGTATGATTTAAGCTGCAAAGAGGCTACTAGGAACCGTGAGGTATGCTTAAGGTAATAAAAATAAAACCACACTGCACCAAACCAAATTTAGACGAGTCAGAAATGATTGCAATGCCTACCTTAGACGAGTCAAATTCGGCTATGACCAGAAAATGGGACAAACAATGCTTCAATTTCCCAAGGGAAGTTTGATCATTCGTCATTTGGTGAAACGAATTAAAAATACTGCCTCGTCTTCAATTCCAACGCTCATTCACAATGACATTCGAACTGTCAGCTCTATAGACAAGGCCAATAATCTGCTAATTCCACGCTACCAGATAGCGTGTTGTCGCCCCCTGTTCTTTCAAGAGTCGAAACCTTGGAAAAGATCTACTTACGTACTCGTCAATACGATAAATAAAATCTCAAGTAATAAATGATCTCAACATTCATTAATCAACTGGGTCTGATTGTATTCCTGCTATAATTTTAAAGAGGTTTTGTAGTTGAAGACGTGTTGTCATTGCCACTGCGCAGGCTTTTCCATTTCTCTTATTCTTCTGAAGTCTACCCAAGGAATTGGAAAACAGCCTTTGTCCAGCCTGTTCCTAAAAAAGGCGAACCGTCATCTCTTTCCTCGTACTGAGCCATTGCCCTAACATCCATTATTTCTATAGTCATGGAAACGCTGATTAATCGTAATCTTATGCAATACTTTGAATCACGTGAAATCCTTAGCGACTAATGGCATATCTCACTGAAAAGTGAAACCAGTCTATTCACAAATTTGGTGAAAGTAAAGTAAGTCAACAACAAGCATGTTGTTGTTGCATCATCTATTAATTCGTATTAGTCCAAATGTTGGGTTGTAATGTTTGTGTAGCTGTCGGAACAGTCCAGGCTTAGAAATGCGGATGCTTCGACAGGCTTTGTTCATAGGAATAGCGGTGTGAGTAACGTCGGATGGGACGGACAGCTGTCACGTAAACGGTCTATGTATCTATTCAGATTTATTTTTTTGTTTGAAAGTACAATCCTCCTGGTTATTTATTGAAAATGATTTCATTCAAATGGGAGCCGCGGCTGGCCTTGGCGTACTCCATTCGGTCGGTCCAATTTCTGAGCACATTTTGGATTGTGTGCGGCTCTATTTCGGCAATGGTTGCTTCAATATTGGCTTTCAAATGCTCAATTGTTTGTGGATTGTCCGCATAACACTTGTCCTTCACGGCACCCGCACCATCTTGCTGGAACCAAAAGTCGTCCAAACCAATATCTTCCAGATAAGGCCACAAAAAAGATGTTAACATGTGGCGGTAGTTGATCGCGCCGGCCTCATCTCGAAGAAATACGGCCCAATAATGCCGCCACAGTAACATGTATGTATGCATTGGCTTCTCCACATATCCTTGTGGATTTTCCGATCCCCAAATGCGACAATTTTGTTTGTTTACGAACCCAGCGAGATGGAAATGCGCCTCGTCCGAAAAGATGATTTTTTGAGCAAAATCCTTATCAATTTCGAGTTGGTCGCCGGCACACTCACCGAATCGATATCGAAGCGGATGGTCACGGGGCTTCAAATGAGTAAACAATGTCAATAGATTGTCGAATGTGACTCCCAAGATCTTTGGATGTTTGATTGTAGGGATTGTCCTGCCGTGTATCAAGATGTCGTGCTGTAGGTTGACTTCTTTGGTCCAGGTGGTGAAAAGTGTAGCGGATGATTTTACTGGAAACAGGATTAGATTTTGCCTGGCAAAGAAGTCTTCTAGTACATCTAGGTAGGCGTTGATGATTCTGCAGATGATGGGGTTATCCTTGCCCGTGGCAAGAATGGTGCATTCGTCGGCGTACGTTATCAATTTGACTCCGGGAGGCGGTGCGTGGAGTTTCGCCATGTAGTGGTTGAAGAGGGTCGGTGAGAGGACACCTCTTTGGGGTACACCTTGTTTAATTTTCCTGTATGGCGATTTGTTGTTCCGGAATAAGATTTCCTGCCATTAAGGTACTTGGCAAGCCATCGTTTCGTGGTATTGGAGAGCTGTAACTCTAGGATGTCTTGTAGTACGATAAATATATACATATACGAATCGCGTGATAAAACTTATTGGTGTCGTAAAAATCGCGTAAACAATCGAATCACTTGAATATCGTAGGAATGTTTCCCGCTTGTCACTGTTTTATCGCTTTTTCCACAAGCGGTGTTCAAAAGAAATATCCAGATGACCTAGAGCTATCTTCGGACGTATCAACCAATTTAGAGATTCCGTCTTTAACCGCACAATAACTATGTGGAATAAATTGCCCGACTGCAAACCCATTGAGAGTGTGTACATTATAAAAAAAATATATGTGGGATGTTCACTCCATAACACCAGAATGGAAAGTCCGATTTCAAAAACTCTTTCGATAAAATGATTTTTAGAATAAGGCAATGAACCGATAATATTATTTGAAAGTCAGTCGTTTGAGGTACCTTTTGATATTTGATATATTTTGATATTGAACCGAAATTCCCAACGTAAAGCCTTTTTGTTTATTTTAATCTATAAACAACAATAGAAATAGGATATTACAACATTCGAGGAAGAGGGAATACTACTATTATTATATTTATTATTCATCATCATCATATTTGGCTCTACAACCGCGGTCCGGTCCTGGCCTCCCGATATTTATTATTACTATTATTATATTCAGCAAAAATGGATGATATCAGCTCGAAATCGGGACCGGTGGAGAGATTTTTTGCGGGAGGCCAGGACCGGACACCGGTTGTAGAGCCAAATATGATGATGACGATATTAATTCTGTAATTTTAGTTTGTTTTCTTTCAAAAAACATTTGTTAACTATTGTAACAATCATATACGATGCTGTTAGGGCCGCAAAGGCTTCACAAAATGTTGTGATTTCTGTATAAAATTCGTCTCTGTGAAATGATAAACTTCTGGAGTGTTTTTAAGACAGATAGCTGGCTGCTTAAACATTTTTTCAGCATTTCCAGCTTCTTATTCTTATTTTTTTAAAGTTTATTGGCAGACACTGTTTCTTGGGAATTAATTCCTTCTGCTGAAACTAAACACAAATATTGCACTGATATATATACACCAAAAATAAATCAAAACTGTGAAGTAGGAAATCAAAAAAAAAAAAAAAAAGACAACAACACAATATATGTATTATTATTATTCGTGCCTTTTTGTAAATTGGTAATTTTTTATGAAAAAATATTCCAATTGATTTTATGTTAAGTGGTATTGTAAAATAATCTCCTAAATTTATGTATTTTTTTTTTTTATTGATGTATGTATGCAATAATGTGATGCATCTTAAATCCTAACAAAACAGTGATTTTTTGTATAACAAAAACCTTTAAATTAAATTCAAATGTTACAATAAGTGAAAACATAAATATTTTTGTACCAAAATTCTTTGCAGATGAGAAAAATAGTTTTGGTTTTCGATGTAAAAAATTATTACACTTTTCTGCTTGCTTTTGTAGATAAACAGAAAGATTTTAACGTACATTTAAATAAAGATCTTACAAACAAACAAACCAAAAACAGCCGCTTAAGCCGACATAAAATCCACATCGAACAAAAAAGATTCAAAAATACGAAATGGACTCAGACATTCCCGATTTTTGCATTCTGTAAAAAAAAACATTTTATAAAAACGATAATATATCCGAATTACCAAATATTTATGTACTGCATAATCCTATTTACCAATTTGTAATCACCGATTGTTTTTTTTTTGTAAATCTTTTTAAATGTAAGCACTCACGCCCCGATTGTGAAACAAATGGGGATAACAATAATTTTACTAATAATAAAAACTTCAATATTCCTAGAGAAAAAAATGATATACGCTCATCTTACTTACTTATGCGGCGCTACGGTTCGGAGGATGAACTTTGGCTTCAACTAACACGCATCTTCAATTAGCACAGTATTTTGCTAACTGAGTCCAATTGCAACTATCCTTTGCAGGTCATCCTCCACTTGTGCGCATCATCATTTCAAGCATTTCTCTCCTGCGTTGTTTATATGGATCAGAATCGGAAACTCTGCCGGCCATATGCTGATGTCTATACGCTTTACATGTCCTAGCCATCTCGAACGCCCAGTACGTAGTCATTTTAGCTGGTCGCTGTACAGATCGTATAGTTTGTCATTGAATCCTTTTTTTTTGTCAACGCAAACGGGACCAAAAATCGTCCCAAGAATTTTTCGCTGAAAGTGATCAAGGATATCTTCATCCGCCTTCGATCCGTGCTTCAGCGACATAGAGCAGCATTGCGATAAATTTACAAGGTCTTATTAGAGTTTCGCGAGAGTGCTTAACTACTCATTTGCCTTCTTATTCCAAAGAAACAGCGATTGCTAGAGTGATTCTTTGTTAAATTTCTGAGTAATAGCGAAGCCTAAGTGGAGAAAGTGCCTAACAAGCTAAAATTTGTATATTGTGAGGTTCTGACCAAATTCTGTCACTCACCAAGTAAATGTACGCTTCTTTGTCTCCGAAAACCTGATTCATTTATTTTATTAGTGATCTCTTGTCTGCTACTTTTAATCCAAAATATTCCTTCTCTAATCATAATACTTCCGTCGTATGTTCAATTCCCTGCAAACTCGAACACCAGCGTATATGTTAAGCACTTTGATAGCATAAAAAATGGAGAGCATAATATTAGAGTAGAATTCAAAGCTTCCAGAAATCCGCGTTAACGCTGGTATTTCCCAAGGTTCTTGTTTATCCCCAATCATCATCATCAAATTTGACTCTACAACCGGTGTCCGGCCCTGGCCTCCCGCAAAAAATCTCTCGTCCTGTACCGATTTCGAGCCGATTTCATCCAGTTTGAATCCCTAAACTCTGGGCGTCCTGGTCTACGGCATCCTTCCAGCGTAGGAATAAGGACTTTCCGCAATGGACTTTCCGAGCAGAATCATCTTCGCTCATGAGAGCTAGGTGTCCTGCCCACCGGAGCCTACAGATCTTAATTCTCTTCACGATGTCAACATCGCGGTAACGCTCGTAGATCTCATCATTATAGTCTCCGGAATCGTCCTTCCTCACATACGGGGCCAACAATTCTCCGTAAGACTTTTCTCTCGAACGCGGCTAAGAGGTTAGAATGCTTTTTGCTAACCACCCAAGTCTCGGATCCATATGCAAGTACTGGTATGATCTTTGTCTTATAGACCAGCAGCTTGGATGTTATGGTTAAGTTCCTGGATTTGAAGTCTTGACAGACTATAGTAGACTTTGTTGGCTTTAAGCAACCATGCGCGTATTTCTGGTTCCGGCTGCTACAATTGACCCGAGATAGTTGGATTGCACTACTTCAAATTCGCGATACACTATTTATTAAATTGAGGGACCAATGTTGGATATTCTACTCGCAGACGTGGCCACCATGTACTTTGTTTTGCTCTCATTTATGTGCAGCCCCAGAGTTTGTGACGTCTGCTCGATCTGGATGAAAGCTTCCTGTTTCTGTTTCTACCAACGATGTCAATATCGTCTGCGTAAGCCAGTATTTGAATGGACTTAGGATTGTTTCGTTAGCAGAGTCTCGGATCACTTTCTCCAACGCCAGTTTAAAGTGGACGCAGGCCAGTCCATCCCCTTGTCGGAGCCCGTTGTAGATGTTGAATGGTCTTGACAGTGATCCGGATATTTTTACTTGGCTTATAACATTGGTCATGGTCAACCTACACAGTCGTGTCAGTTTATTTGGGTTGCCGAATTATCTCATGGCTTTATAAAGCTCTACTCTGGCTATGCTATCATAGGGGCTTTAAAGTCTATAAAAAGATGGTGTAGTGAGTTTTTAAACTCTTGACATTTTTCCATTACCTGCCTAAGGGTGTAAATCTGATCAGTTGTTGATTTGCCTGGGATGAAGCCAAACTGGTATGGACCAATGATGACTTTAGCGTATCGCTTCGTCCTTCCATACTTGCACTATTAGTTCATGAATTGCTTGGTGTATTGCGGGGCTCCTGTTTTAATCAGCTCTGCTGGGATATCATGTGACCCCTGGGCCTTATTATTTTTGAGGCAATTTATTGCTCTGCTTACTTCGTCTATGCATTGGTGGCGGCAAAATAGTGCGGTCTTCGGTCATTGGTGGAGCCTCCAATTCCTCAGTTAGCTGGCCATTAAGCAACTCATGAAAGTGCTCTTCCCATCGCTCTAAGATGCCTTTAAGATCGGCGATCAGATTACCCTCTTTGTCTTTGCAGTAAGTGCAACGTGGTGTGTATTGCGTCATACCGCGGACTCTTTGGTAGAACTTCCGCGCCTGGTGCGGTACTTGCTCTCTGTACTGTTCCAGTTCACGGACGAGATTCTTCTCCCAGGCTGCTTTCTCTCGCCGGTGAACTGTTTTTTCATATCTTCTGAGCTCTTTATATTCATCTTCGCGTGCACGCGTTCTATGAGATTGTTGCATTGCTCGGTACGCAAGATTCTTACGTTCAGTCGCTAGCTTACATTCGTCATCGAACCAGTCGTTCCTATATCTACGACTACTGCCTAAGATGGAGTCAGCAGTACTAATGACAGTATTCTTAAGGCGTGGCCATTTCTCTTCTACGCCTGACATTTCAGCCCCAGGACTTACTTTCCCTGTATTTAGGGCGAGTCCAATCGCTTGACCGTAGTTGTTTCTGGTCTCTTCGTTGCGAAGGGCAGCAGTGTAAACTCGAATCTGATTCGCGGTTGCTGTCTTTCGTGATGATGCAATCCGCGCTCGGAGCACTACACCAACAAGATAGTGGTCCGACTCGACGTTGGCACCTCGGTACGTTCGTACTTCATCTCCATCAGGAGATACCCAGGTGGCTTTGTGGATATTTTTACGCGCAAACCTTGTACTCGCAACGACCAAACTATTGCTTGCTGCCATCTTTATGACTCGTTGTCAATTGTCATTAGTGTTCTCGTGTAAGCTATGGGTGCCAATGTACTGCCTGAATACTGGCTCCCTACTTATTTTGGCATTCATATCCCCCAGAATTTTTACGTCATTCTGAGGACAGGCATCGAGTTCCCATTCGACTGATTCAAAGAATTCTTCTTTTTCATCATCTGGTGAATCCTCTGTAGGTGAGTAAACGTTTATGAGGCTTACGTCCGTTCCATGAGAAAATTCTTAAATCGTTTACCCGTTTTCGCTGCAGTGGTCGTCTTCGTATATCAGCGTATCCGAGGCTGATTTGGGGTTTCGTAATATGGTTTTTTTTACGGGCGAGCTTATTGGCCTCGCGCCAACCTTACTTTGAAGGGACTAGCCCAATCAATTCGCTTTTTCTGTACTGTACTGTAGCGGCCACCTCCTCTTACAGAATGTATTTGATTCAGATCGTCAGTGTCTACGACCATGTCATTGAATTGTGAAATTGAAGTCTCCACTTATTCATAATTATAATTAAGTTGCAATGTTTTCACAGGTTTCCGCTCGGATTAAGTCTTTTTAGCCGCACGAATTTGCTAAACTAAAATAAATAAAATGTTAAATATTTAACAAATAAATGGATAAATGTATTACAACATTTTAATTCTCATTCCTCTTATTTCTTTACACTTTACTGTACTAATCTTATAAGTCTCCGTTATCAGTTTTTTTTGTTTACGAATCGAACCACAAATAAATCAGTCGGTTTTCCTCGACTTTACAACAACATTTTAAAGGATTAGACGACATACTGCATTGATTTTCTAATTACAAGTTATTTATTGTAAGTAAATAATAAATAGTTAATAGCAGAAATAAGTAGTATAAAAGTATGTACTTAAATATGAATGTAATCGAACGCCTATCTAAATTCCATGATATCAAGATATCAATAAAAACACCATTTCAAGGTAAAACTCTAATAAAACTCAAACGCACTTAGAGGACATAGTGGTAGAGTAAGTTCTGAATATTTCAAAAGCTTTCGTCATAATTTTTTACTATCTTATATGGAAGCTGAGCATGAAAACTAAATCTACTCAGGATAAAGATAATCTTGGATAATATTTTGGAAAGCAATCTTTATCTTTCCCCTATCACGACCATTTAACTTTTGAATATCGGGTAACAGGCTCATAAGAAACATTGCATCAGAATCAGTTTTACATTCGCATAATTCTGTCGAGCTAGATGTTGAAGAGTTCTCTCGTGTCCGCTGCTGTTGTGGCAGTGGCGAAGATATTGTTGTAGAGTGATCCTGGGCAATACCGAAACTAGGAACAGAATTTGTTACGGCGCTTACTAATTCCATTGGTTTAGTGAATGTGGGTCGAACAAATGAAATATTTGGCTGTGCCGATGTTAACGTAGAATATTGGGAATGCTGTGATGGAGTAGTTGTTATAAAAGAGGAATGATTGTCAGAAGACTGAGTACGTTTGCCCGGAACGTTGCGTGTTCCATCGACCACCTGTGTTTCCCTATCAGTACGTGGTCGTTTTATCGATATCATGTTAGTGTTTGACTTAATGTGCCTGTTTCGTTGCTCCTGCTCAGAATGCTGCACATGTTCCGGTATACCGCATTCTGTTTCCACAACAAAATCATCGTCGTCTTCTTCGTAAACATCATTGTTCACTACATTATCAGTGATTTTCACATCATCGTCACCATCATAATCTTCGCACTCAGACTTAATGTCATGTCCAGAGTCTTCATCGATGTTATTTATTACATTCTCTCCAGCTTTTGAAAGTGCCTGTTGGTTACGGCAGAACTGTTCTGGGGAGCGAATCTGCTGATCTTCTTCATCAGTTATCTCATCCAACTCAGAAGTTGTCCTAGGATCGTCTTCAAAGAATTCCAAGTAATTCTCCACGTAATCAGACTTGGAACGATTATCAACTGGCTTTGGTCGTTCTTTCTGAAGACGTTTCGGGAGGGAATTTATCTGCGCTAATGCTCCTTGGATATGTGGTTCTAAAGTCCTCGGTTGAATCTGTTTTCTAAAAAAAGGAAATTGCATTGAAAATAAGTTATTATTGGATTTAATTGTAAATATTGGAAAAAAGTTTCATACTTTCGCAGATAGGGATGCAAAAAGAACATTCGATCGAAATATGACCAGCATGGTGGTATCTTCTCTTCTAAAAAATTGGTATACTCCCTGCGAAATGAGATCCGCAGATTAGTCCATTTGGAGAGACTTGCTCCAGCTAGAAATGTACACATTTGACATCAAATTAAAGCAAGGAAATATCCGGAATTCTATCACTTACAATTCTTTTCCAGTTTTATGTCGACTTCGCGCCAAAAATTCTCTATATAAGGTCGACAAAAGTAATATTTATGTCGTGGATTGTATATCGCCTCATCGCGCTGGACAATATCGATTAATTTAAACACTTCTTCGGTAAGCCATCGTGTTGCAGACGTTCCTGGAATTACTGAAGTTGATGCAGCTGGGAAATAATACTCAGAACACATAACTTCGTTCAGCTTTAATACATCACTCAAAAGTTTATCTGAATTTTAATTTATTTGCATTTTGTGTAACTGCAAATTTTTGTTTTGTTTTGTTTGGTGGAATTTCAAGCTAAAGAGTAAAGGCGAGAATGTATTCATCAAATTTGATGTGGATTTTCTGATATTTGCACAAGTTTGACGTTGTTTTGAGTGGTGTCAGTGCGATGGTAAACGATGACAGCTGCTGTTATTCTGTATTATTTATTTTGACATTAGTTTCTCGGTATAATTCTTCAGTCGTTTTCAAACTGCGTAATATGTTTCAGATTTCAATAATTTAGCGTAGACACAACTCGTTTGTTCAAGAAGTAAATTAAAAATACTTTTTCCGTTAACAGTGTTACAATATTTTTCTTTTTAAAATAATGAATGCTACATGTTTTTGTGCTTAGTCTTCTATCTTCTGTAAAAATAAAAATGAAATTTTGTGCCGTTGTTATTTATGGAAACTCACATTTATCAACCAGTTTTTATGAAATTTTCAATACATATTATGTATTGGCTGGAGCGGAAGGTAGTGTTAAGAGAGATGGAAGGAAATGTAACCTTTAATTATCAAACATATTTACAAACCTATTTTTATGAAATTTTATTGGCAGGTGGAGGAATTTATAGGCTAAAGTACCTACACGCCATTCCCATAGCGCTGGTAAGAGCAAGCTAGTATACAATTATCTTCAGACTGCAGAAGATATCTTATGTAAATTGCGGCTAACAATTGCTTAAGTTCTTTATGGACGGAATAATTTCTGTTCCCTCGTAGCTACTTAAGACCTTTGTTATGAGTAGCTACCACCAAAGATGATACATAAATATTTACATAGATGTCTTAAGCTATGTTTACAAAATAATTTTCTGTTTTTACTAGCCATCTATTGTCAAGTTATAACAAATAATCCTATACACAAACCTAAATGTTTTATATATTCTTCTACACTCAAGTTGACTAGTTCTGTTTAATAACTTTTATTTAACTTGACTTGCCCCTTTTTTGTCTGTATTTAAGACCACTTTGAAATTTTGTGAGTTTCTAAGTCAAAAATACTGTTTTTTATATCCCTCGTAAGCCGCGTGTCACGTTTCGTGTGTGGCGCGTGTGATGGTTTGAAAACGTGCCATTTTCTCATTTTTTGAGGTGTTTTTTAACCACCTTTCGCGTGACGCATGAGGATGATTTTGTGAGCGGCTCAATTTCTGGGGCCTATTTTTATATCCCGCTTTTGACGCGTGTCGCATGTCGCATGTGTCGCCTTTGAAGCGTGGAAAAAAGAAAATTCTTTCAAATAGATCCGACCTTACAAACAGATATTTTGGCGATTATTACCAAATAATAAACGACTGTGTGGCGTGTTTCGATGCATATATAAAAGTTTGTACCTGAAAAACGAAGTTTTTTACACTTGCTTGTTACTTTCTTTTACATAGTAAAAGATTGTATAGTAATCATGAAAATGTTCGAACTCGGGATTTTTGCAGATTTACCCATTACCGACCGTATCTCATGAGCCAGAAAAAGCGAAAATGAAAAAATCTCTGTCTGTCTGTCTGCATGTCTGTATGTGTCCCCTCTACAGCCCATACATGCTAAACTTATCGGAATGTAGATTCATATTTAAGCTTTTTACATAAAATGTGAGGGGCCAGATGATTTTGACGGAAATCTGACAGCCGGAAATGACAGTTCACTTAGACAGTTTATCGAGTTTTTGCAAATAACTCAAAAAGTATAGCACTAAGGAAAAATCTGTTAAGTGTAAACGAAATTTAAACAAAAAAAAAAAAAAAAAAAAAATAATAAAAAATATTTAATATACATTTACTGAAGATTCCGGCCCCGTCTATAAAAGACAGACTCCTCCATTTTTTAAGTTTAGCCAAAGAGTATAGAGATATCAAGAGGAACTAAGCAGAACACAAAATTTTATACAAAAAAGAATGGGTTTCGCATTTCAAATGGGTTGTACACTCAACTGTGGAGTGCAGTCTTCATTTGTGTTTTGTATCACATTATATGAAAAACCGGTTACGCACTTACACTGCCTAACAACACCAAAAGAAAGAGTTTTATTAGTACTTCGTACGTCGTCGTATGTCGTGCCGTCGTACCAATCGTGCGCTGTATGCTGCTATGGTTCCCCATTTGGTGGTGGATTGTCACTACAAAATTAAAGAATTTTAAACGGTTGTGGCTGGTGGAATCTTGCGATAAATTTTTAACGCACTTCCTAAAGCGCGATTTTCCTGAAATTTTGTATACATGTGTATTTCCATGGACAATACTCTCTATTAAAATTTGGAAGTGGTCCGGCCCCGGGTTCAAAATTTTACAAAAAGTGTTGTCCATCGGAGATAGACATGCGTAGAAAATTTGAAGAAAATCGAGTACTTTTCTTATAAAATTTGTATGGGTGCCCCTTGACCCCGGGACTCGATCACCTCCAAATTTTTACAAAAAGTGTTGTCCATAGGCGATACATATGCGTATGAAATTTGAAGAAAATCGAGTACTTTTTTATAAAAATTTCTATGGGAGCCACCCGACCCCGGGCATCAAGGGCCCCAAATTTTAATAGAAAGTGTTATCATGGGAAATACACATGTGTGCAAAGTTTGAAAAATCGGGCTTTAGGAAGTGTGTTAAAAATTGATCACACTATTCTACCCACCAGCCAGGCAGCCAGCCAGCCAGCTACAGGCATTCGAAGTTAATATAAATTTTAAAATTTAATTTAATTTTAAAAATATAAATTTTTCTTGTAAATTCTCTAATCGGAGATTCGATTTTGTGGTGAAAATCCACCACCAACACAAATTAAGAATGCACTCACACAACGGAGTGTACAACCATTTGACTAGGCCTAGGCTACTAGGCCCTTCATTTTTTATAAAATTTTTTGTTGTGGTTCGTTCCTCTTGATATCTCTATACTCTTTGGTTTAGCATATTTCACTTCGACGTCTATAATTTGAGTTTCATATAAAATCGACACTCAAGTACTTCTTATTAAAATGGAACACAGATATCTGGAAAGTACAAATAATTCAAATTTATTAGATTTGGCAAACGTGCCCGATCTAAAAAAAATTCGATTTGGCTCAAATGAATGCAAGGGCATGAGACATCTGTAAAAGATAGTAAAGCGAGCTTCTCAGCTCGCCATATGGATAGTTGTAATTCAGCCTAAAGACTGAATTATATTAAAGGGATTTTACTTTAAAATAAACATTTTTTTCTCCTAACCCCTATGAATAAAAAAATAAAAACTCAAAATTACACCATCGCATTGTTTTAAAACAAATATTAAAAAAAAAAAATTACACGCGACACACGCGACGCACGACACGTGACACGCGTCATGTCACCGCAAGCCAAGTTTTAAAACAAGTATTTAAAAAAAAAAAAACACGCGCACACGCGTCTATCAAACCAAGTGACACGCGTCACGTCATCGCAAGCCAAATTTTAAAACAAGTATTAAAAAAAAAAAATGCACGCGCCACACGTGACACGCGTCACGTCATCGCAAGCCAAGTTTTAAAACAAGTAATTTAAAATAAAAAAAAAACACGTGCCACACGCGACACGCGACGCGCGACACGTGACGCGCCTCACGTCATCGCAAGCCAAGCGCTTACCAATTGTTTTAAAACAAATCCCATCAAATCCTGACTGGTAGAAGTCGCGATATACAACCGATTATTATTAGATTATTAGCTTAGACCTTCGGGCTCGCAATAAATAGTGGAAAACTAAAACTCGCATTTATTTTATCATCCACTTAGAACACTATATGTAGGACTTGGGAAGGCATAATGGAATACAGTAACTATTTGCAGGTATAAGCGCCGTATAGATGTCTTTTCCCTGTGCGTTGTTAGATTCTCAAATATCTTGGAATCTTGAACAAACCCGTCGGGTCTCAACTCAAAATTACACTTAGAATTTCGATTGAAATAAATAAATGTGTAATACATTTCAGTGGCAGTGATGACCAAAAACTGCCTGGGTCATAAAAATGGGAAAATGTCATTCTCTATTCTACAGGCAAGGCGTTTAACTTTTTCTAGAGGTCAACAAACTTTTTACATAGTTTTAATAATATGCTGCCACATTTTCGACAAATGAAAGTCATATAACATATAGATCGAATCGACACAGAATGTTTGTGTCACTTGTCTGTAACGATCAGAAAACTATTCTTTCCATTATACCTACCGTACCGTCAAGTCCTTTCGGACCAAAAAAAATGTATGTATATCAAAAAACATCGAAAATTTTTGGTGTACTCGTACATGCATACATTTAACAAGAAATATTCCAAAAGTATTACTTCGGTTAGAAAACCCCAAAGAATTAAAATTATTCAGAAAATAAATCAAGGACACCAAAAACATGTTTTCCCGGCAAATTGTGCCCTAAAGAGTTCTTCAAAAGAGGCCTTAAAATTTTTCATGTAAATTCTCTAATAGAAGATACACATGTGTGCGAAGTTTGAACCGGGTTAAATTGAAAAAAATTAATATTAGAGCCTCTTCACTTCAGCCTTTACACATTTGTAAAAAATTGATATGGGTATCGAACCAACTTAATATTGCTATAAGCGACGTGAAAGGCTTATAATAATATTCTATCATATGATTCATGTATAAGCGTTGTATTAAACAACCCACTGTGATGTCCCAACATTTTATAATTCTATAAAATATCCCCACCTGACTGTAATTTGGCTTGTTTGAAATTCATTTTACTAATTTTAAATTCTTCTCTTCCATACCTTTATGTAATTCTCAGCCACCACGCTCCTACCAGTCGCTACTTCCATTAACGCTCGGTCATCCAATTTCAGTCGCCAGACCCCTTAATCAATAGGCCAATTAGACTATCGTGCAAGGTCAAAGTAGTCTGTGGTGGCAGACAGACAAACGTAGCAACAGAGACGCAACCCAGCTTTTTCCCCATAGTCCAATTGCCTTCTTCACATCGCAGAAAAGTTTAATTGATTTGGAATGACCGACTAATCGACGTGGTAATGGGACGTGGGAAATTATAACAACTATTTATTAAGAGGCTAAAGCGGCACAGCGTCAGTTCAGATGGACTGTATACTGTGTTCAATTTGGTATAGTATACATAGTGAAGAATTTTGTTGCCAGGTTATTTTACCAGCGCACAAGCTCGGTAATTTTAAATGTTAGTTCGATGGAGGGGAAGAACCGAAAAGAGCTACTCACTCCACTTGACAGGTCATAATGTTATGTTCAGACTCCAAAGATCTTAATTGGCTTAGTTAATGAAAATCACAACAATGTAATACGAGTTTGTGTTCGATTTCGTACTTGGTACTTTACTTTGTGGAGTGAAAGAATTTTCCAACGAAGTTTTAAGCTAAACTTATGAGATAATTGCACGCATTGTGCTATGTGTTATGAAAAATCTGAAGTTTCAAGTGGTGTCTTTACGGTCTATACATTAATGTATTTCAAATGTTCTTATAGATTTGCAATAAATAAGACATCTTCTAATGTTAATTAGGTAGGTTTACGAAAACGGATGGGGCTGGCAGGCTACAAACACTTCCCACAGTCTGTAGGCGAAGGAGAAATGTCTACAGTTTTACAACTCATATGACGTCAAACGACTTCAAAGATCCCAAATAAACTTATATGACTAATGTAGGTTGATCGGAGATCAATGAAGATAGAAAAGTGTAGGCATCCAGGATTATTCGGATAACTATCAAGTCTATTCCATACCTATAACGAGCTTGGGCAAAAGGATTCCAGGATGATGTAACCGCTAGAGAAGTAATCCTCTACAAGTCCATGCAGATACTGGCTTACGGCTGTCTTCTCCATGGTTTCTTTGCTCCATACTTCCACTATTAATTATTGAATTGCTTGATGTAATGCTGGCGGTCGCATATTGGTGGCGTAAAAACCATTAACTGGTGAAGAAAAAGAAGCAACAACAATTGACCACAGGTGAGGTACCGAAAATCATCGTCCATCGATATGGCTTGCACAAACAGTAGAATCCCACAGCTTTCGGCTTCCTTCAACAATTCACTCTCTGTACAGTAGTCAATTACACCACCTCGAGCATTCCGTTCCAGGCGCTGAACTTAAATCACATTGACTTTACACAGCAGCCGTCTTTCCATTTTAGTGTGTCTCTCAGTATAATCAGCAACTGGCGTTTACGCTTATCTCTTAAACACCATCGTCATGCTATATTTTGGAGCAAATGGTAACCGCCGCCGACAATCAGCTTACGATTCGTCAGATTATTTTTGTAAGCGAGCTTCGATCGTTCGTGTGGACCACTGTTTGACTTCCTATTTAGCGACGGTTGAATTTTATTTCAATACGGTTGAATGAACAAATTTGGAAAATGCAAGCCGACTTACACTTACAAAACTTACAACAACAACAATCTTGGAAGCTCTTGTAAAAAATTACAAGAGTTTGTTGACTCGAGAAATTGTTTTTGTGCGTACATGTTTTTTATGCTCAGCAAAGTCTGTCGACTGGCGCACTGTCTGAAAGATGTCACATGCGATATATTGTACGAACGCAAGTGACTTTCGCGACCTAATTGATTTCCTCTCAGAATAAAGTAGCAGTATTTTAAATGAAGACTTACAAGTCAGTGTTTAATGAACAGAAATGCACTACTTCTTATTTGTGCTAATTTTTGCGTGTTAATTGGAGTGTTTATCAAATGAGGATCATTGATCTTTATAATGGTACTGTTTTCGGTATTTTATTTTTTTAAGGTGATTTGATTATCAGCTCTGGCATTTGGATATATTTTAAAAAAACTTTTACTTGACGGGATTGGACCTGTATCTGTCTGTTTGTTTCAACTTCTTTGGGGTCCTTTTTAACCAACTTTTAAACGTACAAATAAACGTACCTAAAAAGCAGAGTTTTTTACACTAACTTGTTATTTTTTCAATATAATCGTGCATAGTCTCTTAATGCCTTATTACTCCCGATATATAGGCAGTCAAATCAATTTGAACAAAATAGTGCTCAACATCAATGATGACTACAAAATTGTTGGATAACGTCTGCTTTACGAGTCATCACATGTCGATTTTTTTGAATATATTCACTGCCATTCAGTAAAACAATTGGTGAAGGAATTGTTGTTGAATTGCTGTAATCATTTGTTTTTGATTTTCCATTACAAGTGTATTTTTCTTGTCCTTCCAACTTTTGCCTTGAAAGTTGAATGATAAAATATCTTTTTCAGCCACTCGTTTCAATTTACAAGCAAAATTTTTGACACAATTATCGCATTCCTCTTCCTTACTAGTGCTTCATTTCCCTGTTGCAGAACTTGAGATTCTCACTCGTCAAGCAAAGGACTTAACTTAGTGTCTAAATGCATGGTTGCTTAAATTAGAACAAATCTGAAATCTATGCGTTAAGTTAATTGGGTTTGCTTGAAGTTTGGTCCAAACAATACGACGTCCCACAGCTGACTAAAAAATTGAGTAAGTGAAGTCCAGGGCCGTATTATCTCCAAACAGTTAATTAGCCGTTTGATCGTGTGATCGCTCGTGTAATTTTTCGCATCTGAAGTCTTTTCTAAAGTTCACGGTATCTGCCAATAAACCAGAGGATGTAGATGACTTCAGGACCAACATCGAACGCGATCGACATAGTGAAGAGAATAAAACTCGGTAGGATTTTTAATGTCTATAGGATTAACGTGAGTATCTGGCTGGAAGGCTCCACCCAACTATGCTCTTTGTACACGGATTAGTTAAACGACAATCCCCTTACACCTGCAAGACAAGATGTGTCAGTTTAACTCACTGGATAGAATCAGGGGCCATCTTATACCATTGCCGATTTATGGGATGACGGCAGCCGGCTACACCAATCTTCTATATAAATAAAATGAAATTTTTAATTTGATGAAGGATAATTATATGCTATAGTACACCCCCTCCCCCTCCCTGGGGGTGTTTAATGTAAAATGTTAATACCAGCCACTTTTACAAACCGATGCCGATTGGCAGGTGACGGAAGGTTATAAGCTATAGTAATCCCCTTTATTCACAGTCCCTGGGGAAATGAAATGTCTTTAGATTAACGTGAACACCGCCAACAAGCACAACTCCACGGTTATCTTCGGACACGGATTGGTCTGCGTCAATCAACGTACATTTCAAGAGATGTACCAGTAATGACTCAATGGTTAAAGCATGACCTATCTTACATCCCTGGCGATATTTGGTTGACGACAACCGGTTGAGGCATGCACGGTTGAGGCATGCAACCCCACATAGAGCATATACTCCCACCGGTTACATCAGGGACACAATGCTAGTGCTCTAAGTGCAGCAGTGCAGGTAGTAAACCACCAGTCACTACGTAGGTCAAGCCGTGAACGATACTGGGTACTCAACTAAAAGTTGCACAGACTCAGCTAACCTCCAAGGAAGTCAACCTCATCCGTGGGCATAAACCAACCCCGTATTACGAACGCGACCTTGGTGAGATCTGACATCAAAAGCCTTAGCTCGTTCAGTATGAGTGCCTGGGCAAAGCAAAGCTAACCCTGGCAGCATATCATCTAGAACCTTAAACCCAATCATTTGGCACTAGGATAGCCACTTCTGATTCTGACGCATCCACAACCGTTGATGCATGTAGCGTCATCTTAGAGAAATCCGGATGCTCTTCTATTGCGAAGGTATTAGATGGGCTGCTGATCCAGCAACACTGAGGTGGATTCATTAAATTGAATTCGCTAGAGAGAAGGCAACTTAAACATGCTTTAAGCATGGGCAAGGATAGAGAGAGTGCTTTTTCTTCTGCCAAAGCCGCCTTTTCAACTTTAGCATCCAGGGAGGACAAATGAGCTCCATCAGGGTGTTAGAGCCGAACCTGCATCACGAGAGGGGTGCGTCCGCTACCCTCAGGAAATGGTTCCCCGAGGAAAAAATTGGTCTTATAAAATAGCCTTGGATTATTATCCGGAACAGGAGAAGTAAGTTTATCTGTAATTACGGGGAGCCAGTGCCATGGGCGGCCTGCTTGATCGGCACGAACATTAACTTTCTTTCTATTCCAGAATTCATAACGAAAGACCAAGTGACACTGCTGAATAGTCAAAAAAATTATTTATCATTTTTGGCCTAGATAATGGTCCGAAAGACTGAAATATTGGCTTAATTTTTTATGTTATAACTTTTCTAAAGTAAAAAGTCTATAATAAGCTGATTAGTATTAGTAAAACATTTTATGTGCTTCAGCACATTTCACGACAGCTATGACGACAACATTCCGCCCTTAGAGGTCTAGGAGCTGATGGAGCACTGCCGGAACAAAAACCTCCAGCACTTCATAGGATGCGATGCAAATGCACATCATGAGGTCTGGGGCAGCAACGACATCAATAGAAGGGGTGAGTGTCTTTTAAAATATCTTATTAGTAGTAATGTAGATATAATAAATAAAGGATTCACACGTACCTTCATAAATGCGATTCGCGAAGAGGTACCTTGACATCACTCTCGCCAGTCTATTTATCTCCAACTTTGTTGAAAACTGGCATTTGTCCGACGAAGCCTCGCTGTCAAACCATCAACCCATCAAGTTTGACCTTCCTGGCAAACTGGTACATGTTTCTTATAGATATGATCCAAAGTCCACGGACTTGAATCCATATCGGGGACTTATCCTCTCTGAAGTAGATATGCTTGTTGCATTTATTAAATCCACAGGGAACATATCAACTTACTGATGTGTTGCTCTCTTTCTATCAAGACAGCTGTGTTCATTAAACCAGCTTGTGTAGACGAAAGGTTCCCTGGTGAAACGACCAGCTGCGAACTCTGCGAAAGGGACGAAGAGTTGGCACGAATATAGGTTCGCCATTACAGAATATAACTCTGAATAAAGACGATCCGAACATGTCACATAGAGGAAATGCTGCGAAAACATTGTTGAAATGCCAGTAGCTGCACGAATCCATAAAGCAATAGTTAAGAATCAGACATACTGTGTAGGTTTATTAAACACCTGCATGACACTTACACGTGGGACCGTAAGGATACAATCAGAACCCTACTCCAGGTTCATTTCCCAGGTTCGTCTACCTACCAGCACCATACATGTACCAGAACGCATCTGACTGTGTAACTGGTAGGGTAAATAGTTTATGCGGTAAAATCTTCAGTCCGGATAAGGTTAAATGGGCAGAAGGCTCTTTCAAAGCTCCCAGCGGTATGGGATTTTTCCAGCGCTTCTACAGAAGGCAATAGAACCCTACTCCAGGTTCATTTCCCAGGTTCGTCTACTCGGGCACCAGCACCATACATGTATCAGAACGCATCTGACTGTGCTACTGGTAGGGTAAATAGTTTATGCGGTAAAATCTTAAGTCCGGATAAGGTTAAATGGGCAGTAGGCTCTTTCAAACCTTTCAAAGCTCCCAGCGGTATGGGATTTTTCCAGCGCTTCTACAGTATGATTGCATTATTTAGATCCAGCTACCACTGGGGGTACATTCCTACTATCTGGAGACAGGTAAATGTTATATTTATTCCCAAACCAGGCAAAAGGCCTAGTGAGATGCCTAATTCATACAGACGTATAAATCTAACATCATTTGTCCTGTTTCGGAAGGAAGTTTGAGGTGGATATATAGGACCGGGCAAACGGGTGCATTGGTGTTCCGTCACTGGGTGCTAGAGGTCTGGTCTGGTTCACAGATGGATTAACCTTAACAAAGGAATTAAAGGCACTAGAATATATATCTTTTCAGATTGCCAGGCAGCACTTAAAGCGCTGTCGTCCAATTTAATGGACTCGATATCAGTCAAAAACTGTTACGATGCACTGCAGTCTGCTAGACACAATAAAGTTAAACTCGGTTGCGTCTCTGGTCATCAGGGAATTTCAGGCAACAAATCTCCAGGTGAACTATGGCTGGCTCGGAATCTGCGTTCATTCTGCGTACGTTCTGATAAATTGTTGGGAACACAAACTTCGTCTGGCCCACTGGGAAAGCCTCCCCGGGCTTAGGTAATTAAACAATTAATCAAGCCCTTTTCCTACAAGGAAATCATTAATTTTAATAGGGGTAGCATTAGGAAGCTGGTGAGTTTTCCAACAGGTCATTTTGGCCTGCGATATCCCCTTCACAAAATTGGTGTGGGCTCAGAGACAATGTAGGTTCTGGTCGGAAGATGAGGAGTCATACGAGCACATTCTCTGTGAATGCCCAGCCTTTTTTGGCGCATCTTTCACAAGGAAATGTGCTCGACAGCGGAGTTGAGAAATTCTGCTACTAAGGATGTAATATAGTTCATTAGAATAAACAAACCCTAAGATACAATAGATCTTTCAGGTCGCAGTGTCTGCCATATGGGCTTGGGTATTAATTTAAAAGAAAAAAAAAATACTAACAAATATAAGCTGACAACTTTGGGCTGTAAATATTATTATTTCAAAAGAAAAAAAGTATCAGATGATCGTCGTCACAAATAATAATTTGCCAGTTCGGTTTTTTTTTTGAAGAAACTTTAAAAACAAAAAATTTGTTTATCTCTCAAACATTAAGTACCAAATGCCTGTTTATTCCTTCAGTCTCTTATTTATTATCCTCACAATAATTCATCATTTATATTTTGCCAGCAGCAACGACGGCAACAACAGGGGGCGTTCAATCATCATCGTCTTCAGATAATCAAAAGGAATTTTTTCCACATTCTTTCTTTGGAAGTTACGAGTATGTGTCAAATTATTTTTTTGTTATACGAATAACGCAGAGATAAGGACACCCACATCGTTCACAAATGGGCTGAGCATTAACTCGTGGATCTGTAGCAAATAAACATTGGGTTAATGTATTCTAGAAGGGATTATTCTGCGTATACAGAATCGAGGTATCACATTTTAAAGGAATTTTTCAAGTTCAAGGTTGCAGAGGCTAAACCAAGTGACTACGCCTTATTTTGGAATTCCTTGGATTTATTTTTGGATGTTCAATGTCGTGTTTATGTGGGTTTACAAATAATAAAGTATTTTCTCTGCTCGATTGTGCGTGTTTGGTTGAATAAAGCGATACCGCGATCATGCACCCCATGTCGCATCATTTCCTAAAAGCCTCATTTATCGGTTGGTATTTTCATGATTTTATCGCATGATGAAGCTCTTGATAGCGTTTTCGACAACATGATTTATTGCCAGTTGTCTGTTTTTGAATAAGTAAATCAATATATGAGTAAATTTTTCGCATCAAAAATTAAGTGAGAATTTACAGAAAAGAACTCGGAAACTTTTTTACTCGGCTGACGCTAAGAGAGTTCTAGTACCTTTTACAACATCCATTCTTCAGTATTCAGTATTTAGCCCTGAAAACAATAATGCTATTGTTTTCATTTTCATTCCTTGAAAACAGATAGCTGAAAGCGTTTACCAGATCCAACTTTGCAAAAGTTGAAAATTTGAAGAAAATCGGGCTAATTTTTATAAAAAATTTAAATGGGGCCTCCCGAAACCGGTGGTCTCCAAAATGTTTACAAAAACTGTTGTACATCGGATATACACATGTTTATAAAATTTGAAGAAAATCGTGTTAATTTTTAAAAAAAATTAAATGAGGCCTCCCGAAACCGGTGGTCTCCATAATTTTTACAAAAAGTTGTCCATCGGAGATACACATGCGTATAAAATTGAAAATCGGGTTAATGTTTTTTAAAAAAATGTATGGGGCCTCACGACCCCGTGCCGGGGGTCTCCAAAATTTTTACAAAAAGTGTTTTCCATTGGAGATACACATGTATATACAATTTGAAGAAATTCGGGTAAATTTTGTAAAATATTTGTATGGGAACCCCACGACCCCGATGCCCGAGGGGGTCAAAATTTTAACAGAAAGTGTTGTCACCGGAGATATGCATGTCTGCAAAGTTTCAATGAAATCGGATTGTGGGAAGTGGGTTAACCATTCATCGCAAGATTCCACGACAAACAAACAAACAAACAAACACACGAGCTCGCGAAGTTTATATAGAGAATCTAAAAAGGAGAATCTTTAAAAGTAAAATTTGAAAATAAAGATAACAGAAGCTATCAATTTAGTTATAAAGTTGTCATTTTGGAAGTTTTCGGGGCGTTAGCTGCTACACCATATCCAAAGCAACGTCAAAATTATCGCCGTGGAAAGCTGGTATGCATAGATTTTGGAATGAGTTCGTATGTAATAATCGTGACACAATCTTGGCTTCCCGCCAAAATTCTTTCCAGCAGTCCCGAGACGAGCATCCAATAAAGCATCCCAAAATTCTGGGTGTCCTGGTCTACGCAATCCTTCCAGCATAGGAGTGACCGGCGTCACTGTCGTTTCCCATAAATCCTACCGTAAATGACTTACTCAGATCAGAATCCTCTTCGCTTACGGAGCCAACAAAGCTTTATTTACTTCACGGTGTCGATTTTGCTTTAACTATAGTAAATTTCATCATTATAGAGTCTCCGGAATCATCGTTTCACATCACATATATGGGGCCAACAATTTCGTGTAAGACTTTTCTCTCGAAAGAGGTCAGAGAACCCAAGCACCCAAGTTTTGGATCCATATACGTCAGTACTGCTTGGATGTCATCGGTAAATTGCGGGATTTGAAGAGCCTTGACATACTATAGTAAACTTTGTTGGCTTTAAGCAGCCGAGTGCGTATTAATAATTCCATGCTTGTTGATGTCGTGCTCGATCTCTTCTTCTTCTACAGCTCTCGAGTCGATCTTAATATCGTAAGCGTAAGCCACTAGGTAAGGTTAGGTTAGGTTAGGTTAAGGTAGCTGTCAGTGAAACCGACACACTTAGACCAGCAATGATCCATTGTGATACTACACGGATCAGGAAAGTTTCCCTCCACCTACTCGTTGAACCACTTAGAGCTTCGTATAAAGCGAAGGAGAATGCTGATATTAGTGTTGATAAGATCATTAGAGTCGTTATAGAAGAAAGCTCCCATATGGAGTTTACGCTTCTGGGAGAGGGCTGGACAAGTACAGAGAAGATGCATAATGGAGCTTCTGCAGAAGTCATTCGAGAAGACTCCGAGTCTTGCTGCATCCTTGCCTATGAGACCGTGTCCCGTAATAACACCTACAATAGATCTGCTTTGTCGCTATGCAAGTTGTACCGTTTGACCATCTACGATTAGTTTTGTCAATAGCATCCCGATTTTACATGAGTTTGCATGTAGCGATTGGTATGCCTGCGTAAGCCACTATCTGGATGGACTTATATAGGATTGTTCCTCTCGAACTTATATTAGAGGCTCGGATCACTTTCTCCAACGCCAGGTTCGAGAGTAATACAGTCCATCGTCTTGTCGAAGCCTGTGTTAAATATTGAATGGGCTTGGTAGTGATCTGATTAATATATTTACGTAGTCTTTGTCTTAATATACTTGGGATTCCGAATTTCGCATGGCTTTTTAAGCTCTACTCTGGCCATGCTGTCATAGGTGGCTTTAGAGTCTATAAATAGAGTCTTGGAACAATTTCCATGGCCTGCCTTAGAATGATGCTTTGATTAGCTGTTGATATTCTTGGGATAAATCAACACTGATTTGAGCCTATAATGTCTTTAACGTAATCCTATCCTATCTTATACGCGGAACTCATAAATGTTATACCGCGATAGTTGCTGCACATTGTGATATATATTTTCTTATTTATGGCGCATAGGATGCCCAGTCTTCTGGCATCGTTTCTTCATCCCATACTTTCACTTATAGTTCATGAATTGCTTAGTGTGGGTGTGTGGGCGCTCCTGATTTAATTAGCTCCGCTGGAATGGATATTTTTTTGATTTCAATTGTACAACATTAGTCAGAGAGAGAGAAGGAAATTTTTACAATCTTTTGTGGTACGATATATATTTATTCAAAGTTCATAGAGTGTAGGGAGCATGCTTTTCTCGCGAGTTTCTAATTTATTTGTTGGATTCGTCCAACTAGGAATCTGTTGTTAGTTCAAGAACTTACAATAAAATGGTGACCGAGAAGAATGATTTATTACCTAAAGGTCAATTGTAGTGTGTACACGGCTTCAAAGAAATAAATCTTCTATTAGACAAACAAATTTTCTAGAATTACTTTTATCACATTTCACATTCACTTTGATTCTGCCAATGCAAAACGCCCCTTTGAGAATCGCAATTTAACTGAGAAGCATCTCGGAATTCTTCCTTTACAATAAATCAATCGACAAAGTCGTTCTCCGTCCTCGTCGGTTATGGAGTGGTGATGAAGATGACTTTGCACCAATTTAACTATGTATTTGTATTTGCACGAGTGAACGCCTCAAATACTTAAGCTGTATACGGTGGCGAACAGATGAGGTTTCCATTTTACACATCAGAGTTGTTGGTTTCCACGATTTTCCACTGAAACAAATAATAATTTCACCACCGCAGTCAATTCGTCGATCGATCGCGACGAGTCGATTGCAGCACCCCTACAGCCGATCGGCTGTGTTCGCTGTGGTGTATCTTTTAGCAACTTTCAGCTTCTGCTGGCACTCGTATGTACGAGTATCTATGCCATCAGCCCATTTATTTTCAATATTAATTTCAATGCAATGAATACTGAAGTGCAGCGTGCACATTAACGCTCAATCGTTTTGTACGAGCAGTAGGCTCTGATCGTATTGAGATTCTGTTGATGTTCATGATGTAGTCTAACAATCACCAACCCACCAGCGACCAAGCAAACCGAGGAAGAGTAAAATGATCCTCGCCTTAAAACAAATGAACCGATCGACAATGCGTCGTATAGGTGTTTCCCGATTCTCTTTGCAATCAGCAATCAGCCAAACAAATCGATAGAGTCATATACAGCGAGAAGTCGGCTGCTCGGTAGATATTTGTTGGGAAGCGAATTGTGCGGCGATAAGATATCCCATCATCGACATCATCATCATCATCGTCGGCAGCGCCACCGATCGTTGTTGTGCATCGCGAGATCCATATCTTATCGCACAACGGTCTGTGATTACGATTGCGGATTGCGAATAAGTGGCTATTTCTACGTTTTGTTCATCGGAAGGAGTTTCCCCCACTTAGTTCTAGCCGTTCTCATCAAATGCGAAGAGCTACTATCTAGTTTGGAGGATCCGGTGCTTGGTTCAGGGCACGCGGCGTGGTGATGGTGTGTGGTCAGACGGTTGTCCAGTCCACATTATCTGGGCAGTCCCGATCAGAGAGCGCTCTTCGTGGATGCGATGAACGCGGTGGCGCAGTGCATCATTGCACCCATTCGATCGCTGATCACACCCAGCACATAACAGTTCATAAAACTAACTGCAAGCAAACATCATCATTGCAGAGCAAATAAAAGAGTTATGCGCATTTAATCGAAATCTGGTTAACAAGTACTAAAGTACGAGTTGCATTAGAACTTGATGAGTGAGTGGTTCATATCGGGGCAGAGCGAACGAGCGTGATGCGATCCAGATTCAGCACCTCTGGTTGGTTATCGATGTTACCTGTCAGCAGAAACATATTGAAATCCATTTTGTTTAGTGCGCACGTTAGTTGTTGGGCTTGGTTTTCAGTGTTTTGCGGAAAGAGACCGGCGCCATCAGGATCAGGACAAACTGAATCGCCAGGAATTTTAAATTTTGCACTTGCAGTTCGCAAATGATACGATAAATAACTTATAATGTGTTGCAGGTGTTTATGGTAGCTCACACATGTGATCAATGCTCGGACGTGGCTGGCTTGCCTTTTGGCAGGGTCAAGAACTTCTTAATCATGCTTAATCGTGATGTGCCATAGAAAAGTTTCTCTCTAATAAATATTTACACCCAGTGGAAGAACTGTTTATTGTTATTAATAGTAGCCAGTTTTACAGTTATACTGGTGAGAAATTGCCACGTTCGACTTCAAATAGTATATGCCGTTTACTATGCGATCAGATTTTGTGGGAAGGACTTTTGATATTTTGTTTAACTTAGGGAAGATTTAAATTTTACTTTGGTAATATGTATTATATAATATAATAGTATAATATAATATATTATATGTACATCAATGTACTAATTGTCCATGTCACTCACATGCACGCATGTTTGTGATTCTCAAACTTTTAAATTTTCAAAATTTGAAATATCATTAGTATACTAATTGAATGATATTATTGATTTGCGCTAACTAATGAATGATATGAATGATAAATGAGACGGAAACCACAATTGCAGCAATTTTTCAAAGATTCTCAAACTTTTAAATATAATTTAAGAAATATTTTCGTTATAAGACAAATGGCATTAAATTAAATAAAACCAACTAAGGCCCCGTTTATGCGTATAATATCCGGATTCAATTTGTATAACAATTGTAGACATAACCAGACAGCAGTAAGCTGAATGAGATTCAGAATGCGAATCATAACGACGAACGACGAACTCTCACACAAATCCGATCCTTTTTGAAAGCTTGCAGACTTAGATTTCAAAAAGCATCGGATTTGTGTGAGAGATTGGTGTTTTCGGTTCGAATCTGCTCTGAGTATTTTCGGAAATGCCTTAAAGCATGTATGCGTCTGAATAAAAGCGAACGATCCAACTACAGGCATTTCATATAAAATAAATTTAAATTTTAAATTTTAATTGTTAAGTAGTTTTAATTAGTTTATTTACTACTAGCTGAAATACCCAGCGTTTTGTTCATGCTTATACAATTTGAAAAAAAATCGGGTAAATTTTGTAAAATATTTGTGCCCCCGATCCCGAGGCCAAATTTTAATTGAAAGTATTGTCATGTCATACATATGTGTGCAAATAAAAATCACAAAATCTGACCAGCCAGCCAACCATGGGTACGCGAAGTTAATATAGAGATTTTAAAAACTGCACTGCAACTCAACAACAAAACGCACACAGAACACAGTCATCATAGTATGACATGATCTGATGCCGCTATATGGGGAAAAACTTGTATGGGAGCCCCCCGACCTCGCACATCAGATTTTGATCACACAAATTTTCATAGGTAGTACTGTCACCGGAAATATACATGTGTGCAAAATTTCAATAAAATCGGGCTTTGGGAAGTGGGTTAAAAATTGATCACAAAATCTGAACAGCTAGCCAGCCAGCCAGTCCGACAGCCACGGGCACGCGAAGTACACGCGGGTACTTCCAAATTTTTACAAAAAGTGTTGCACATCGAAGATAGACATAAGTATACAATTTGAAGAAAATCGGGTAAATTTTGTAAAATATTTGTATGGGAGCCCGTCCCCGAAGCTCGATGGTCCGCAAATTTTAATAGAAGGTGTGCAATTTGTATGCTAAATAATAAAATCGGGCTTTATGAAGTGGATTAAAAATTGATCACAAGATTTGGTGTGCTAGCCAGACAGCCACGGCAAAGTTCATGTAGAGAATTTTAAAAAAAAACCATAAAAATTATAACATTTCGTGTAAATTCTCTAATCGCAAAGTTTAAATAAAATCGGATTACTTTTAAAAAAAATGTATCGGATCGGAGGCTGTAGGGCATGATCACTTCAAAATGTTTACAAAATGTTTTGTCCATCGGAGATGTGTATAAAATTTGAAGAACATCGGGTACATTTTTAAACAATTTATATGGTCACCCCTCGTCCCTGAGGTGCGAGGGGCTCCAAATCTTAATAGAAAATGTTTTCACCGGAAATACACATGTGGCTTTAGGAAGTGGGTTAACAATTTATCGAAAGATATTACGAAAAACAGACAAACAAAGATACGGGCACGCGAAGTGTTCATTTCCAATCGATCCCAAGCAGATTTTAGAAAGGAAATGGCGTCTCTTAAAGTGAGTTTTTTCAGTGATTCTGAAATGTCTACTTGTTTTGCAACACCAGAAGTTAGTAGACTAGTTATATAGTACATATATTATATAGAATTTAAAAAAACAACCCATAAAAATTAAAAATTTTTCTTGTAAATTCTCTAATCGGGGATACACACACAAACACACACTGCGTGCTCGTTTTGTGGCAAAATCATTCACCAAATGACGCAGCGGCAGCGAACAGCGCTGCTCACAAAGCACAGAGCTCAGACTTTGCCGTGATCTGATGCGATATAGCGATATTTAAAAATTGTATATTGGGGTCCCCAAGGGGCCGATCGCTCCAAATTTTTACAAAAAGTGTTTTCCATCGAAGATTTTGTAAAATATTTGTATGGGAGCCCCCCGACCCCGCGGCCTGAGGGGCCTTAATTTTAATAGAAAGTGTTGTCTTGGGAGATATACATGTGTGCAAAATTTCAATAAAATCGGGCTGTAGGAAGTGGGTTAAAAATTGTTCACAAGATTTGGCCAGCCAGCCAGCCAGCCAGCCAGCCAGCCACGGGCAAGTGAAGTTAATATAGAGAATTTAAAAAGGAAGTATTTTCAAGTTTTTTTGTGCAATTTCACAGAGGACAAATCATCATCATCATATTTGGCTCTACGACCGGGGTACGGTCCCACTGGATGTCATTCCCTTTGGTATTTCTAAACTTTGGGCGTCCTGGTCCACGCCATCCTTTAGATAATCGTATCAAGTGTACTTGTAATCTAGCGGACCAGTGCGGTGGGAAAAACTCGTGCGTTTTTCGGACGTGACGGGAATCGAACCCGGTGTCCTCACAGTGGGAGCCAACGATATTAACCACTGCACCACCGACACTGACAATATAGTGTTCTATTAATTCCTCGTTATTTTTTCCGTGGTGAACCCGATAGTTGTTGCGATAATTCGTCGAGCGCCTTTAAACAGATGTGCGTCTAGGTATTGGTTTGAGAACTCTCAGTTCAGCTGCTATCATCTTGCAAGATTGATCCCTGAACCAGAACCTCAATGTAGATAAGATAATTTTTCCTTTTCCAAATGTCTTGTATTGTTAAAAATTACGTTTGATATTCTTGCAATCGACGTTAAGTTGACCAGAAGTTAACCAGTATTTTACTAAAGAAAAGCGACCATTTATCGTGATTATAAAAGAAAACTCGGTAAAATGCGCTGTGCAAAAACAAATCCGAGAAAAGAACCACTTATATAGAGGAAATGAGAAAAGCAAAACTTTTTGTTTTTGTTCCACATTACAAGTATTTGGTTTGCTTTCCACCATCGATTTTTTTTCTTCAAATTGTTTTTTTGTTTGCTTGTTGCACTTTTGCATGAGAATTTTTCCAATTGCTATTATTATTGTGATTGTCTCCGGTGTCTTTCGTACGATCAATTGTGCACCCATCCGTGCCCCCCACCACCGATCATTTTCACTCTCTCGGGATCCGTTGTGCAGCCGCATTCGCATGGAAATCAGAGATGCAGAACATTGGAAATAGGTGATTTAGTGCATGTTATTTGCAAGTCGGTTGACTGATATACAGTTAGTTGCAGCTAATCACAGTTGGCAGTTGTTGGATTTCCAACAACTGCGAGCCAACGCAGTGTGTGTACGCGTATAACGGCCCACCCATCTTATTCGTATACTATAGATTACCGTTCAATACGTCAATAGAGGCTTTAATGTCATCTTTCTTTTGAATCGGAATCAGTGTGTTATTTGTTGTACGTGTCGAGTAGCCGTGTCTTTTGAATGGATTTGATGCTTTATGCTTTTCCAATTTTGTTCACGCTGACTGAATGACTGAGTGACAATCTGCCAGGCATTGATGGCGACAGTGGTACAATCTGGAATACAAGCCGTTATTAGGTTTCTGATTTTTTTTCCTTCCCCCTTTTTTTGATATTTGTTTTATTCAGAGAACCTTCTTCGCTGTGACTGTTTGTTTTCTTCTTCTTATTTTTAATCGATTCTCTTTTTCTTCTCTATCATCGATTCATAATAAGTTCATTTTGTAGAAAATGACTAAAAAATCCGTCAAAAAAATAGTTTCTGACAGTTAATGTATATTATTACGCTTTTTCACAATGTTATGAATTGGAACTGCGATTGGAAAAAATATTAGATTTGGAAGGAAACAAGTAAATGTAAAAAGACCTCATTTTCGGGTACAAACTTTTATGTATACATCGAAACACTCCACACAGTCACAGTTGTTTGGTAGTAATCGCCAAAATATATGTTTTTGAGTTCAGGCCTATTTCAAAGTATTTTCTTTTTTCCACACAATTACACGCAAACACGCAACACGCGTCAAAACGACGCGACACGGTATCAAAACTGGACCCTGATATTGAGCCGCTCACAAAATTTCATCCCGTTAGGTCGTGCGAAAGGTGGTTAAAAAAGACCTCAAAAACAAGAAAATGGCGCTATTTCTACCTATCACATGCGCCACACGCGTCGTAGGCGGAATATAAAAAATGCTATTTTGGACCTAGACACTCACGAAACTCTCTAGGTCGTATGGAAGGAGATTAAAAAGGACCTCAAAGAAGACGAAAAAAAATTCCAACATATCACACACTTCACACGCGACACGCGTCATAGGTAAATATAAAAAATGCTATTTTGGACTTAGACACTCACAAAATATCAGCTCTCTAGGTCGTGTGGAAAGTGGTTAAAAAGGTTTTCAAAGTTGTCGAAAAAAACAGACAAAAAGGGGTCAAGTTAAATAAATGTTTTTTATAAAAAACAACCAATAAAAATTAATTTTTTTTTGTTAATTCTCTGATTGGGTTTACACAATGTGCAAAGTTTGAATAAAATCGGGTAAATTTAATCACTCCAAATTTCCTCGAGTATAGGAAAAGCGAAATGATCGGGCTAGTCCCTTCAAAATAAGGTTAGCGCGAGGCCAAAAACCATATTACGGAACCCCAAATCAGCCTTGGATACACTGATGAACGATGAGGACCACGGCAACGAAAACGGCTAAACGATTTAAGAATTTTCTCATGGAACGTACGCTCACTGTATAGAGCTCGAGCTGCACACCAGCTAGCCGATACCCTGTCCAAATATAAAGCTGACATAACAGCAATTCAGGAGATGCGGTGGACGGGGAATGGTGTCTTACAAAAATAAGAATATGACATATATGACAGCTGTCATGCAAGAAATCATGTGCTCGCGGTGGGGTTTCTAGTCAGCAAAAGTATGAAACCCACCATTATCAGCTCTAAAGTAGTAAATGAACCGCTATGCACCCTTCGCGTGCGGGGCAGTTTTAAAATCACAAGCCTCATAGACGTTCACGCACCTACAGAGGATTCCCCAGATGATGGAAAAGAAGAATTCTTTCAATCAGTCGAACGGGAACTACATGCCTGTCCTTAGTATGAAGAAAAAATCATTCTAGGGGATATGAAGGCTAAAATAAGTAGGGAGCCAGTATTCAGGCAGTACATTGGCACCCATAGCTTACACGAGAACACTAATGACAATGGACAAAAAGTCAGAGAGATGGCAACAATCAATAATTTGGTCGTTGCGAGTGCAAGGTTTGCGCGTAAAAATATCTACAAAGCCACCTGGGTATATCCTGATGGAGCCACTCGCAACCAGATAGACCACGTGTGGATAGACCGCCGCCACAACCCGAACCCGATGACAGGACGGACCAACGTCGACTCGGACCATTATCTTGTTGGTATGGTGCTCTGAGCGCGAATTGCATCATCAAGAAAGACAGCATCCGCGAATCAGATTTGAGTCAACACGGCTGCTCTTCGCAACGAAGAGACCAGAAACAACTACGGTGAAGCTATAGGTCTCGCCCTAAGTGCAGGGAGAATAAGTCCTCGGACTGAGATGCCGGGCGTAGAAGAGAAATGGACACGCCTTAAGTATACTTTCATTCGCATCGGACTCCATCTTAGGCAGTAGTCGTAGAGATCGGAACGACTGGTTCGATGACGAATGTAAGCTAACGACTAAACGTACCGAGCAATGCAACAATCTCATAGAACGCGGGCACGCGAAGATGAATATAAAGAGCTCAGAAGATATGAAAAAACGGTTCACAGGCAAAAGAAAACAGCCTGGCAGAAGAATCTCGTCCGTGAACTAGAACAGTACAGAGAGCAAGGACCACACCAGTCGCGGAAGTTCTAGCAAAGAGTCCGCGGTATGACGCACTATACACCGCGTTGCACATACTCCAAAGACATAGAGGGTGGTAATCTGATCGCCGATCTAAAAGGCATCTTAGAGCGATGGGAAGAGCACTTTTATGAGTTGCCTAATGGCCAGCTAACTGAGGAATTGCTGCCCTCCTAACTTTAATACTCATAATATCAACTAATGTTATGAAGAGTTCGGTATGAATTTAATCACTGCGACCCATACTAGTCAATGGATTGTTGCTCCTCCATATATTCAACGTTTTTATATTGCCTTGAAAGCATTTTTGCTCTAACACTTCCAGTTGACCCATTTTAATTTTACCGCGACAGAATGAAATCATTAATATACAGCTTACTATAAAAATTACCGTATTTAAGTCATTTCTTGATGCAACCTTTCAAACGATAATTGCAAACAACGTGCAAATTTATTGTGACCCATGCAAATGAATACAATTTATATTTTTTTTACTGCTCTGGCTCTGGCTCCACACAGCAATCAATCACAATTTTAACGACTTAATCACATTTGAAACCGATATACCGCTTATTTGAGGCGTTTGTATATATGAATTCAGTAAGATATCTTGACAGAATTTATCTCTTCAACTTAATCTGAAGCACCATAACGAATACCAATAATAAAGATGCAAAAGTGGTTCGGTGTACTGGCTGGCATATTATATCTAACTACCAACTTTTGCCTGTTGCTGTCAATTACAATTTCAAGAAAATAACATAAAATTAGTAACCGTCCATTCAAGGCAGAATCTAGATAAAGGCCGTAAATATAAATTTCATTTACGGCTCTGCCGTCTACAAGCACTATATGTGCCTCTATTCTATAAACCACCCACTGAACGACACTGCAATTCATTGCAATTAAATCGCACCACTAGGATGTATCGTTAATCTGATTATGTTGTTACATTTGTAGAGTAAATTTTTAGAGGTGAAATTTTAAAACAATTCCAATCATCAAATTGACACACTATATGTTCTTGATGTATTTTCTGGTATTAGTAATTTTTCCGTAAATTTCAAGGTAGAAAGTTTATATGGTACATTTTTTGCTCTAGTACTACAGTGAGGGGCTTGAATAACTAAAATAGTTTCAAGCTTACAGCTTTCTCTAAATTACTGCATTGGTAGCATATGTAGCAAACAGTTAATTTGTTTAATATCAATATCAACTCACCATGCTCATACCTATCATTTAATAAAAAGACTGAGTTTTAGAGGACTAATTGTCCTCCTGGATCGATAAACCTCCACCCCTTTAATTTTTCAATTCTGACATAACGTTGTAAAGTGTTTGCAAGTGCTCAGTCTGATTTAAAACTTGAATAATTTGTTATGTTAACCAAACCTTTTTAAAAACTATTTTTGAGTAGGCAGGATGTTCTTCTTATAATTTGCACACGTGTAGACGGGTTCCGGCTATATGCTTGGCACAGCGTGGGCCTTAAGGAAAAGAAGGAGATAAGAGGAGATGTCTATGAGCTTGTGTTTTGAATGCCTGTGGATCATAGTGATGTGGAAAGATAGAGCTTGGCAGAGCATTCCACATACGTCTTGTACTGCTGAAGAAAGCTTCCCTGAACTTAACTGTATGTCCGAAGATGGGCTTGAGGGTAAGCTGTGTTAAGCATTTCGAGCGCCACGAGTATTGCGGTTGAATTCAAAAAAAGGTGGCATGCAACTGGCTATTTCTCTTGAGCACCGATGATGGAACAAGCGATAAAATAGTGACAAGCCGAGAACGTTCCTGCGGTGTTCAATCGAATCTATTGATTTCTCAATGTTTTCGTCATCGATAAGTTTTATCGCACGATTTTGTATTCTATCTAGATGATGCAAGGTAGTCTTAGGCATAACAGACCATATATATTACAATTGTACTCAAGTTAAGGGCGAAAAGCCTTGTAAATATTAGCCAGATCAGAGGGAGTGAAATATTTTTTACACCGGGTTATAAAACCTAAACATTTCGCAGCTTTTTTGGCTACGGTAAATATGTGGTCATTCCAACGAAGCTTGTCGTTAATGCACATACCGAGAGTTGCGAGTTTTTCAGTTTTATCGATGCAAGTGCCATTCATGGATAATGGCATTGGATTTACGATTCACATAGAAGAAGCGTTTTGGAAGCGTTAAATTCTACTCGTTTGTGTTCTCCCTATTTTATTATACTATCCAAGTCCTCACGAGTTCCTCATGAGAATTTGAGGGACGTTCCTTAAACTTATATGAGAAGCTGGGAGTGCTGTCTTCAGCGAAAGAGTGAATTGGATTGGAAGTATAATGGACAAGAGATCAATCAATAAAAATGAGAAAGAGTGTCGGGGTCAAAACAGAGCCCTGGGGAACGCCAGCATTTGTATGTACTTTATACTTGAAATACAACGTGAACCAAACGGTCTAAAAGATAGCTTCTAATCCAATGAAGCAGATTTTCATCGACTCCATAAGCATGCATTTTGGAAAAAAGAGCTTGATGCTAAACTCTGTCAAATGCCTTGGAAATATCGAGTGCAACAGTTTTGCTTTCATCAAATAATTTAAAGAATGGTTCCACTGTTCGGTGAGATATACCATCAAATCACCAGTATTAACTAAGGATTTCGTTGGTTTCAAGATATTTCATGAGCTGAAAATTGATCAGCGTTTCCATGACCTTGGAAAAAATGGATGTAAGTGGTATGGGTCGGTACGAAGATAGAGACGACGGCTAGTCTTTTTTGAGTATGGGCTGGACAAAGGCCGTTTTTAAACTGCTCGGGAAGAGTCCAGAACAATAGGATAGATGGAAAAGCCTACGCAATGGTAATGCCAGCTTGGAAGAACACCTCTTTAGAACTAATGGAGAAATACATCTGGCCCAGGGGATTTGTGAGTGCTGAGATCGTTTAAAACTCTAGCAACTGAACAAGTACGAATGTAAATCTCATGAAGTTTTCTATACTCGTAGGTGCAGGCGGGAGCAATGCACAATCTAGAAGCGTGGAGCTAGCTGCAAAATGTGCAGCAAACAGATTGGCCTTATCATTAAAGCTGACAACTGAAATGCCATTATAAATAAGCGTTGGAATCCACGACGAGGCTGTATTTTTGATTCTTTTCACGAATGACCAAAATTTTTTACTAACTTTGGGATAATGGAGTAGTTTTTACCTCAATTTTTGACGAATTTGACTCACCGTGGATGGGCATTGCAATCATTTCTGGTTCTTTTGAAATTTATTCGGTTTTCCCCGGTATGGTTTACTTTGTAAAACGGAAAGCATACCTCTCTAATCCAAGAAGCCTCTTTACAGCTCGATTCATACCATCCATCTTCCTTTGGTTTAACAGACTTATTCCTGGAAGGGATAAATTCTCTTATACCAATAAGGATGATGTTTGTGATCGCATCAGCGGCAGCATCCACGTTGTTATCGCGAAACAATAGCGACCAGTTAATACTCCCAAAGAAGTTGTTAAGGCCGTCCCAATTAGATTTCTCGAATTGCCATACAGTTTTTTAAGAAACAGTGGTGTATGTTACGCGCTTGTACCTTTACTTTGAGCCATATGAAATTAAATTCCGGATTGGAACATTGGCTGAATTGAGGCAAAAGTTGGAACGCAACATCACTACGGACATTAATTGGCACTAAGTTATACCCAGGCAGCTTTAATTCCGAAGTATCGGAATTATCAAATACCTGAGTTTCGCTTAGCGCCAGAATTGTTAGCCTGTGGACATGTACGTTTGTAAACAGAGCAAAAAAATTCGTTCTTAGTCCATGAATGTTGCTGAGATCCACTCTGAAATCACACATAACTACAAAAAACAAAAAAAACAAAACACAAATTACCGCCTCTTTTTGCCGAAGTGGTAAGGTCAGGATGTAGTGATTTGATTTGATGTCCTAAATTTTTTTCTTCTGAATTCACTAACCAGGGACTTCAATCAAAGCTTCATGACTTGACATGACATGACATGACATGACAACAGTGAAACTTATCCTATGCCGACAACCCCAACTTCTTTGAAGAATCAAATGATCAGCCTGATTTTGAAGTCCCGATTTAGACTACATAATCTGAATGACAGAACTTTCAAGATCTATATAGTTGGCTACAATCTGTAACCAGTGAAAACATATTTCACTTTGTTTTTTTGCCGTATGTTCTATCTTTAAAACATAAAATTCCTTGAAAGTAATGAACTTAACTGTTCTTAGTTAATGAAACTAAACTAAACTAAAACATCCACTTAAACACTGAACTTTTTTAATTAAATTAGTTATCTTATTTAAATATTACTAAGCTTAACTTGATGAGATCGGCGTGTAATCGGTACCGGTGGAGAGATTTTGTTGCGGGAGGCCAGAACCGCACCCATAGGTTGTAGAGCCAAATATTATGATAAAGCTTAACTTATTAAAAAATAAATCGCTTTAATATCACTTTGACTATGAAACTTTTAAAGTTATTGTCAAACAATAAAAATTTCTAATTTTTTAAAAATGAATTTTTATGTAGTAGTAGATATTTAGATAATTATTTATCTACTTCCTTAATTTCCGTGCAGGCTTCTCCAAAGTGCAACCTTAAAATATAAAAGAAACTTTTTACAAACTGTGAGCGTATACAGAAAGCTAGATATTAACTGTCACTTAAAGAATATATTTCTCCATCAGAACTCGTATCTTATACCCCCTGAACGATCAAGTGCATTACCTTTCTAAAGAGTTCAACGTTCAATGCTCCTCGCTGTACAAATTGCAAAATGTTATTATATTCATTCATAATTTATAATTAAAAAGCATTTACACTTTTCATTATCTTTAAAAAGGTGTGAAAGGATATTGTAATTACGCGGACATGGCATGTATTACTGCGATTATCCATATGCCGTCGCATAACTTCTAACCATTACCAACGGAGAAGGCATCTGCTATGAATACGATTATGATTTTACACAATTGGTAATTTACTGCATGCGCTCTATGATAATTATGGAGAGTGCCACCAGAGAATAGAGATATATGTAACCAACGTTTCCGCTGGAATTGTAATGCATGTGAGTGCTACGCCAATTGTCCCGTATAGCTATTCAAGGAACTGATCATCAATTAGACCATCAAGGCTACTTAAGTAAGGAGTCACTATTGATCGCCATCAAAGTTAGTTCTTTTGATATTGCTGAGAGTAGATTCGGTTATTGCCGCGGCGTTGAGCTCTGAGGCGCACAATTCATGGAAGAAGTTATGATTGACTGCAGAATTAAACACAATTGGGTGGCAAGTGCAATTGCATTGGGGGCTACAAACAATGAATATCACAAAGGATTATCCTTAATATACACGTACATTTTGCATGCGCAATTGCTTTTGCATTTTTCTATGTCGCTCTGTAACACAAGCGTTCACATAATAAGTACATTGGCATGCATGCCACGTCATCAAGATTGAAAGTGCTAACTTGAAGATAGCTTGCCATTGCTTTACAGGCAAATGGACGTTGACACCTAAACCGCATCTAGGAATAAAAGAAAACCAATTGCAGCGTATAAAAGCCGAAACGTAATATTGTATGAGGATGCGCGGTCGAACAAAGTAATAATTTTGCGCCTGTCATAATTTTCTCACTCCAATAGTAGGATCGAGTTGTAGTTTTTGCTTTTCTAGAAGGTAGCGCACTTGCACACATTTCGCTTGTGGCTGCAAGAATCGAAAGTGACAAGAGAACACGAGCTGAATAGAATTTCTATTCTATTGAACTCTTTGTAAGCTATACTTGTTCTGACATATGCTTTACTCGTAAAAGTAATGGTATAAAAAATTTAATTAAAGTGTTGCATCGTGTAACTTCTTTAACTTCTGTAACTTCTTTAACTTTTTTAACTTCTTTAACTTCTTTAACATCTTTAACTTCTTTAACTTCTTTAACTTATTTAACTTCTTTAACTTATTTAACTTCTTTAACTTCTGTAACTTCTTTAACTTATTTAACTTCTTTAACTTTTTTAACTTCTTTAACTTCTTTAACTTCTTTAACTTCTTTAACATCTTTAACTTCTTTAACTTCTTTAACTTATTTAACTTCTTTAACTTCTGTAACTTCTTTAACTTATTTAACTTCTTTAACTTTTTTAACTTCTTTAACTTCTTTAACTTCTTTAACTTCTTTAACTTCTTTAACTTCTTTAACTTCTTTAACTTCTTTAACTTCTTTAACTTCTTTAACTTCTTTAATGTTCTTTAACTTCTTTAAATTCTTTAACTTCTTTAACTTCTTTAACTTCTTTAACTTCTTTAACTTCTTTAACTTCTTTAACTTCTTTAACTTCTTTAACTTCTTTAACTTCTTTAACTTCTTTAACTTCTTTAACTTCTTTAACTTCTTTAACTTCTTTAACTTCTTTAACTTCTTTAACTTATTTAACTTCTTTAACTTCTTTAACTTCTTTAACTTCTTTAATGTTCTTTAACTTCTTTAACTTATTTAACTTCTTTAACTTCTTTAACTTCTTTAACTTCTTTAACTTCTTTAAACTCTTTAACTTCATTAATTTCTTTAACTTCTTTAACGTCTTTAACTTCTTTAACTTCTTTAGCTCCTTTAACTTACATAACTTCTAAAGCTTCTTCGATTTTTAGATCTTTAGTTTTCTAAACATTATTTTCGTTACGTTACGTTCGAGAGACTTTTTTGAGACTAGTCCAGCAAAGTTCTCTCTTATGTTTAGGCGTTCATCTTTCACGCCTTAAAATACCTACATAACCAGAAACTGATATACTTTTTCTAAAACTGTAATTCGTATGATTGCCTCGTAGGCATAACTTGCAACAAACATTAATCCCAACATAATCACATTGCAAGTACAATTTCTTTATGTTAAAACCTGTCGGGATAATAGAGCGGCTGGCTTGATGTTTAAACAATGTGATGCTCTACGAGGGTCTGGCTGGTGGATGGTGTTCTGGCGCGCATGCGCAAGTTGCAACAAAAGATATGACAATCTTACAAAAGAGTGCAAGCATGGAATTGACAAAATACCATATATGAGGCCAGTACCACTCAATACGGCGTAGCGATTACTTCATCTTAGAAACGAAGATACTTGTACGGTGTAGCGTCAGTGTACCTCACCTACTTGAGATCCATTATGCACGTCAGTCGGTCGTGTCACTTTAAATCGGATTCAGTCAACTGGTAAGCTTTGTGCCCATAACATAACAAGTATCTTCCTCACGAGTGATGACGAAACCCAATATCAATAGAGCACAGCTGACAATGATGACGGACAAACACGAAGATGTTTAAAAAGCAGGAAGAGGACGCACTCACGCAGATTACACAATAAAAAGTCTTGCCGATGTTACACAGTTTTTTGCTGCACCCGTAAGAAAATCGAAAGTACTTACAATTTCGCTTTTAATAGCATGCGTGGTATTAAGAAATTTGAGTATTTTGTCTTATCGGGCTGGGTGGGGTTTTTAGGAAACAAGCTGAAAGTTTGTAAGCGATTGTTTATTCCCGTCGAGGGAGGAAATCTGAGGGAGTGGTAATTACATTGTATTTGCAGATAGTAAATGACAGAAAATTGGATATGCTTTATGTAGACTTAAAACCGTAATTTAGATGATGTCACTTTAAGAAAGTGGCAGCCGAACGAACTGACATTGGAGCATAAAGTAATTCGACAATTATTCGGGTTTAATTGACAATATTAATATCTGCTGATACGTTGAAGCTGTCCTTAAGTTTACAAATGATACGATAAAGATAAGATGCGATGGTCGTTGAACAAGTTTTACTTTTGAGAAAGAACACATATATAGAGATAGGCATTTGACTGAACATTGAGCCATAAATTACATTTTTATTCTGTTTATTTTAGTACTAGCTTCCCCGTGCGCCCCGCTAACCGCCCCGCACACATAAATCACACCCTTTCCCTCACTACCACGGGAATAGTGTTGTATTGTCTAAAACTAAACAAAGTGCCACCTATCGGATCGTATTCGCACTATGTGGATTACCGAGCTAAATTAGCTGTCTAGTTTTTGAGTTTTAATGTCGCATTACAAACCAACAGACATTCATTTTTATATATATATAGACTATAGTACGTACAAAACGCAGCACAGAAAGCAGCGCAGCATATAGCACAGAGTCATTGTGATGCCGCTTTAAGGCGTGATGTTCGTAAAAAAACACAGCATAAAAATATTTTTAAAAAAAATTACAAATTACTACCATGAGGTATTTCACGCTTATCCATCTTTTTGGGACACCCGATATATATATATATATTTCTTTTCGATTGGCACACTTTTGAGGGGCTAAATCCCTTAAGATGCTAGGCACAGCGTGGACACTAAGGTACCAAGGAAGGAGAGAGTAGTTGTCGATGTGCATGTATTTTGAATGCCTGTCGATCAAAGCGATGCGGGAATACAGATCAAGAATGTAGAGAGAGAAGGTATAGAAGCATTCCACATTCGTGCTGCACGACTAAAGAAAGAGTATCTAAACTAAACTGATGAGCAATTAAAGCGCCTTCATGATTAAATTCATCATACCAATGTCCTTCTCTTACTAAGAGTGGATCATAATAGCCAATTATTTATTCTTAAACGCACTGTTGTCGGTTAAAACCTATCTTTAAATCGTAGTCAATTAAAACTCGGTAGTGTTTCCAAGTTTATTAGCGTTCCAACACAATGTAGATTAATTTTAATGTATATCGAAGAATATAAGTATAATTATGTGACAGAGGAAACCAATGAGAAACAGAAGCAAAGTCAGAACGACGCTACCTTCAAGTTTTAATAAAATTATATAATTAAAAAAAAAATGCTTTTATTTGAAGGAGGAACTAGAACTGTTATAAAATAAATGAAAATTGCTGGAACGTTTTTAATGGTAATCTGGAATATTTGAGGCTTTAAAAAATAACATAATTCAAAAGAACCGTGCCAAGCATTTGAGGTATATGACAAGATTGAAAGAACATCAAATGCTTAGGACGGTTCTTTTAAATTATGTGATACAGACTATCTAAAGACCACCTCAAGACCCCCTCAAGACCACCTTCAAGAAACCATCAAGAACACCTTAAGATCCCCACAATGCCCCTATCAAGAACCCCTTCAAGAATACCCCAAGACTCCCTTAAGAACCTCTCAAGAACCCACCCAATACACTCCCAAACCTCTGAAGACTCCCTCAAACCGCACTGAATATTCCTTACCCCCCTTCACCCCCTTCCCGACCATCTCAAGACCAATTCAGAACCTCTGAAAACACCTCAAGACCACCTTAAGACTTCCTCAAGATCACCCCCCTCAAGACCCAGACATAACGCTCAAAAAACCCCACTCAAAACCCCCTTAAGATCACCTTGATACTCGTTAAGACCACCTTAAGCCTCCCTTAAGACCACATGAAGACACCATCAAGACCCCTTTAAGACTCTCACAAGACAACACTCAACCCTTCTCCAAACCCGCTCAAAACTCCCTCAGACCACCTCAAAACCTCTTCAAGACTCCCCTTATACTACCCTCAAGACCACCTCAAGACCCACGCAAGATCACTTTTAAAACCACATTATTACCATATTAGACCACCCAAAGTCCCCTTCAAGACTCCACCCACGACCCTCATCATCCCCTCAAGTCCCCTTTTAAACTCCCTCAAGATCCCCTTAAGACCCCTACAAAACACTCTTAAGACCCTACTCAAGACCCTTTCAAACCTTCATAAACCCCCCTGATGATTCACATAAGACCCCCGCGAAACCCTCGTCGAGACCACCAGAAGAACACCTCAAGACTCCCGTAAGCTGCCCTCAAGCTCCCCTGAAGACTACCCTCAAGACCCATATAAGACCTCCTCAATAACTCCTTAAGACTCCCCCTATACCCTCTGAAGACCCAGTCAGAACTCCCTCAAGACCCCTCCTCAAGAATGTCTTAACATATTCCATTCAGGACCCCACTCTAGACCCTATCAATTTTATGTGTCTTCCGTGTCTTATCGGTTACAGCGCTGGGCTGGGCTGAAGAATAAAAATATGGTGCAGAAGTCTTGTGTTCGAATCTGCTTTTGTACAATTGTATAGACTCTAGGCAAACATTACAAGGAATATATTATATATGCGTTGACGACAAGCTTCGTTAAAATGGACACATATTCGTTTTAGTATAATTATCATGTATGTGGTCAAATCAACTGTTATATTTCGATATTTTTCAGCCGTACAACACGTTTGTGGAATCATTTACCAATCTTTGTATTTTTAGATCAATTTGATCAACATACTTCATTCAAAATATTAGCTCGTAAAAATCAGCTTTTGTCCTCACCTTAACTTTTACGCCAACGCTGTGGGTGTTATAAAAAGGATATTTTCTTGTTGTCTGTGCACTCAACAGATACAAAATTATGGCAGTACACATTGTACAGGAATTAAAACGATGATACGATATGTTAAGCACCGCTGAATTCAGCAAAGTTACTAATACCGACTCACGGTAATTAGTCGGAGCCAACAACTTTTATTGTAACCTATGATCTCGTAAACTACCGAATAAATGTTTATTAACTTCTAATTTTGTCAGTTTATTTAGTGATGGAGTGAAAACTTAAAGTGGTTGTTTTTTAGAAGGCTTTCTGAACCCGAAGGCCTCCCCAGCTCACTTTTCATGCACTAATGTTGATTGATTCATTGAATCGTCCGATCGATAGGAAATTTAAATTCAAAGTCAACACCATGATTGTCGTCTAACCACAAGCACGCGTTCTGTTAAACCACATGCCAATCTTTTGGATCAAAAATACGTGCAAGCTAGATAGCGAAACGCTCACGTCCATATCGGAGCCCACCCGCGCTGAAAGTTCAGAATAAGAACGTTATAAGAATTTCCCAATTTAAATTAGTGTCACTGAACATTGTAGTTAGTTGGCAAATACGACGACATACGATAAATTGCGGTTTCTAGGTTGACCAGAAACATACGTATGTTTGTATACGCTATGGGTTTGGAAGATCGCTTTTTTGTATTGATTGTTCCTGATATTTTAATCGCGTGGTAAACGTTGATTGTCATTCTAGTTGTATGGGTTTTTACAGTGAAGTTCCATGAATTCGACCTTTGCTTTACCTCTGAACGTGATCATTCCGCAATGCTCTCTCAATAATTTTCTATCTAATTTTCCTTCTAATCACAACGCCAAATGAGAACTTGCTGAACAAAAATTGCTAATAAATGAAACGCGAAATAATTAAATTGCAAGACAAAAAATTGCGAAATAATCGTGGGGAAATATAAATTTCCAAAAAAAACCCGCGAGGGCATCCCTACCATTGTTGATACTTCTTCCGAGGGGGAGCACAGGGCTTCTACAAACGCCCGCCAACGAACTCAATTTATCGCCTGAGCTTTCAAGAGACGCCACTCGGTCCTCTGGGATCTTGCTTTATTTTCTAATGTCCTTTTCCATGTCTTGCTAGGTCGGCCAACTCGGCTGCTTCCTTGTAGATTCACAAAGTGCGGCCAATCAAGCTCAATTTTCGTCGTCTGACGGTGATTAAAAGTGAAAAGTATCCTCCTTAAGCACTTGATGACGAAGACTTGGAGGCGCGTTGCAATTGACTCTGTGACTTTTCACGTTTCGCAGCCATACAAGAGTACTGGGAGAACGTTAGATCTGAAGATCTTTAGATTCCGGGAGAGATGCGAGGAGTTCCAGATATTGTTTAGCATACTATGGGAGTGTCACTCCTTGTTTACAGGAGTCATCCGAGTCAGCACCACCATTTTTTGACATCCAGCTGCCCAAATAACAAAACTTATCGACCTCCTCTATCTGATGTCCGTCAGTCAAGAGATCGCATGTTCCACTAGCGTTAACGCGAAGTAGTTTTGTTTTTGACACGTTAATTTTTAAACCCACTTTATTAGCGTTGCGGTCTAGTGAGTTTAATTTTCGCTCCATGTCACCTAACGATTGTGATAGGAGACAGATATCATCGGCATAATTCAGGTCTTCTAAGCGATGAAAAACATTCCATGGCATACCCGATGGAGTACGGGTTACTATTTTCATCACCCAGTCGATGACAATTGTGAAAAGCGACGTAGACGCATAAGATAGGAGTTGTGATGCTTAAAGCTAAGGACATGACTGTCTATAACCGCGTCATCATCACCGTTTATCACCCTTATTAATACTTCACGACCTGAAATAATTAGTCATTGCAACAATTCAATGGTTTCACGCGAATTTTGACAAATTGTGCCGTCCTGCTGGAACTTGATAGGGTGGTGGGTCGGTGGGTTGGAGTCGGTTGATGGAGGGTATCGTTTGAGATGGGTCAGTTAATGGGGCGGTGGTGTTGGTCGAAGTTTAGTGGTGGGGGTCGAGTGTTGAACATAGTGACGATGGTAGTAAAAATTCAACTTTGTTTTTCAAAAAACCTCCTAAAAAATAATTCTGTAGACCACAAATAGTAATAGATTACTCGTTCTTTAGAGTCGAATTAACGATTTTTTTCATAGCTTTCACCGAATTGAAGTTGCAATTACATCAATGGGATTAGTTTCTATAGCCGCTTATTTGCTCCCTTTGCAATTCTACTAAGTGGTCACAATTGTCAAGATGGTCTGGTTGTTATCAGCATTGATTGTAAAACTCTAGGCAAATATTTCGGGCAAACAAATTAGCTTTTTAAAGTGCGGACGGATGATTATGATATTGACAGTAAAACCAAACACAACACAGAAAAAAGATTTTTGCTGTGACGATCCACCGGAGTTTCTCATTCGATTCTTTGGTCAATTGTCAAGTGGATTACTATGCCATGTGGTAGCGACTATTCTGATGAACAAATATCTTAAGACGCCTTAACCAATCAAGGGAATTGTGATTATATGTGTTTGTGCGTATACGTATGAACAATTCTCGCACAGTTCTTAATAACTCTGCCTGCATTGCAAGAGGGCAAGAAGTCCAAATGAACTAACTGTTACATTAATAATAGCAAATTTTGTGCCAGACACCAGCGATGACATTTTAATTAAAATATGGTGCCAATTCATAATTTGTCTGTGAAAGGAAATTTCTTAATCAATTGAGTTTGCGCTCAAAAGATTAAATAAATCGAGTATTGTAGCGATATACGAGTATGTACTCGTATATTATACATTTGCCCAGCAACACAGAAATGCTAAAGGAATAAAAAAACAACCAATAAAAATTAAAATTTTTCGTTTAAAGTCTCTAATCGGGAATACACAATGTGCAAAGTTTGAATAAAATCGGGTTACTTTTTTAAAAATTTATGTGAGTGCAACTAGACTCTGGGACCGAATCACTTTCAAATTTTTAAAAAAAGTGTTGTAATCGGAGAAACATATGTGTATAAAATTTAAATAAAATCGGGTTATTTGTTAAAAAATTATATGGGAGCACCTCGGCCCTGGGGCCACTTCCAAATGTTTACAAATAGTTTTGTCAATCGGATTAATCCCCGAACCCGCGGCCCGAATACTTTAAATTTTTTAAAAAAAGTGTTGTCCATCGGAAATACACATATCCCCCGGACTCTGGGCCCCGATCACTCCTGAAGCCCGAGGGCTCAAAATTTTAATAGAAAGTGTAGTCACCGGAAATACACAAGTGTGTAAAGCTTCAATAAAATCGGGCTTGGAAAGTGTGTTGTAAGTTTATCGCAAGGTTCCATGACAAGCAGACAGACAAACAAACCTATCCACGGGTATGCGAAGTTAATATAGAAAAATTTATAATTATAATGTGACTTCCTATAAAGATTATAGTACGTTCAAAATGCAGCACAGAAAGTAGCGCATAATATAGTATAGAGTCATTATGACGCGGCCCTCTGCGGCCCGTTTCAAATTTTTATAAAAAGTGTTGTCACCGGAGATATTTTTCACGGTGTCCCACCTCTCGCGAATGGGTGACAAACGTTCGGAGAGTAATAACTTGTCACGGGAAGCTTCTCATTTCGCCGTTCGGATCCGGCCTTAAATTGTAGGTCGCTTCCATTTGTGCTCAAAAATATACATGCGCAACACAAATGGTTGCGAGAAGCTACACCTTGGACCGCAATGGTCTGTCGCGCCGAATGTTATTATTATTAAAGGTCATTGTTTATAAATTCGATATGTATCCGAGGCTTGTATTAGTTTCAAGAATCAACTAATTCGGTTGAGTGGTTATTGGCCAGTTGGCTTTTAAAAAGTGTATATAAGAGCTCCTGGGCCCGTGCGCCCGATACCTTCCAAATTTTTACAGAAAGTGTTGTCATTGGAACTACACATTTTGATAAAAATAGGGCATTAGGAAGTATGTTAAATATTATTTACAAGATTTAGCCACAAGCCACAAACAGACAAGCGGGCGCGTAAAGTTAATATTATCATTATATGTATTTGGCTTTACAACCGGGGTCCGGTCCTGGCCTCCCACAAAAAGTCTCTCCACCGGTCTCGATTTTTAGCCGATCTCATGCAGTTTCGCATCTCTAAAATCTGGACGTCCTGGTCTACGCCATCATTCCAGCGTAGGCTTGGGCGGCCTCGCTGTCGTGTTCAATAAATCCTACCGCTCCTCTTCGCTCGTGAGAGCTAGGTGTCCTGCCCACCGGACCCTACCGAGCTTAATTCTTGTAGATGGTGAATGGGCTTGATAGTGATCCGGATATTTTTACTTGGCTTATAACATTAGTCATGGTCAACCAACATAGTCGGGTCAGTTTTTTTGGGATGCCGAATTCTCTCATGGCTTTAAAAAGTTCTACTCTGGCTATGCTATCATAGGCGGATTTAAAGTCTTTAAAAATATGGTGTAGTTCGTTTTGAAACTCTAGACATTTTTCCATCACCTGCCTAAGTGTGTAGATCTGATCAGTTGTTGATTTGCCTGGGATGAAGCAACACTGGTATGGACCAATGATGACTTTAGCGTATGGGGCTATCCTGTCTTGAAGGATAGAGGAGAAAATCTTAAACGAGGTATAAATAAGACGAACAAACATTGGTGTGTTCCTACCTGTTCCTTGTATTTCAAAACACTAATCTTGTTTGTGCATAAACATAAAAGAAAATAGAGTGAACGATATTAAGAAAGCTAAAAAATTTACAAAAAAAAATGGTTTGCAAAAGTCTAGCAATCATAGAAAGCCCAATTTTGGACGAATCGATCGAATCGATAACACTCGACCGAAAGGTCATGCTGGAAACTCATAAAATCAAATAATAGGTGCGTGTTGGTTTTCTTTAACGACATGTTATTTTGACATTGGCAACACCAACGCGCTCAGAATATTGTTAGATTTTGGACGGTTACTTAAGGTAGAAATATTAGTCTTGGTTCAATGAACTAGAAGTCTGGTTTCCAATAATGATGACCGAAGATGTTATCGGATGTCTTCGGATGCAGTATGAGAGTCTTGGCACTCATAGAAAAAGGTTTTGATCCACTTCATCGGGATCTACGCCAATCGAGATATACGCCAAATTACCCTAAAATTAAATGGAGTCCTTCTTCGGCGCCGTGCCTCATGTGGTTGCTGTTCATTGGACTACTAAGCGGAAGGTTTGAAGGTCGAATCACAGACAAACACATTGTCCCACATCTCGTGAATAATTTTAATTAGCATTTCAGGTACGGCTTTGATTGTAGGTCCTTTCCATTTGTGTTCAAAAATATGACGACCCAGATGGTAGCGAGAAGCTAGGCACTGGACCACAAGGGTCTGTTGCTCAAAATATTATCTTTGTTTTCGCAGATTGTCAACTAGAATTCAGTGCTCTCTGCTTCCTTCATATTACCAATTGCTCAAAATATCTTCTTCGTTCTTCCTAGCATTGCGAAATTTGATTGTATCGAGTGTACTTTGTGAGAAACTAGTAGGGGAAAAAGTGAAAAAACAATCGGCTGGATTGACCGACTCAATGTGAGAGTTAATGTGAAGTGCCTAGTCAAGCATGGGATTGTAATGATTTAATAAAAACTTTTAATAACCGAAGTACTGGATACAACGCAGTCGCATCTTCTGCATCTTCGTACAATTTTAATTAATGCGGAACATTTAAACTTGCTGCCCGGCTGGATGGCGTGTTATATTTTATATACAGAAAAAAGGCAAAACAAATAAAATATTAATTGTAAAGAGAAAATGTAAAATATTGACGATAGGGAAAAAAGCCGACTAAATTAATAATTATGCACATTGCACATTTATGGCTAAAATTGACGTTCGTCAAAAAGTTAATTTTCCTGCTAAAAGCCATCACGAGTTGGGCAACTGCTAATCTAACGGTTACGTTGATAAATTGAAAAATTATTTACACTTTTACAACTTGCTACGACGTTTTACAATGATTTTTCACTTTCTCTTTAGTTTATTAGTTGATTGGCGGTTTGCCGCGTCCACTTGTTACGATCAGAAAATAATAATAAATTGTCTGCCTAGCAAACCAGCAAGCGGCCTACCAATCAATGGTGAAAAAGGCCATTTGGACAGTTAAAATACTTATTGACAGTTTAAGGAAATTAAATTGACAATAATTGCAAGGCACGTGTTTTGAGTGACAACAATGCACTACAGTGTATTCTCATACTGCCGCTTATAGGTGTGAAATGAGCGGAAATATTTTTTTAAATTTCTCTTCTATTGTCCACACTTTTCAGCAGATGCAACATCTTAAATAAAAGTACGATTGTTTTCGATTGTATAGCAAGTTGGTAGCTAGTAACTTCATTAAGTGCTTCAAGAAATTGTGGCTGTCGTCTTTAAAAAGTTCAACTGAACTTGTTAATAACTTGAACAGCGATCAGAGATCCGAGGCCTTGAACTTGATACTTAAGGTTTATTGGTATCTTTTTTTACGAGACCAACGGTTATGTCGGTGCTTATAGAGCAGCGTCTCTATTCAGGATTAATAAATTTAAATTTTTTAAGCAAAACATTGCTTGTATGTTACAGTAATCCCCGTTTAATTGAGTCCCGCTTAAGTGCGTTTCCCGCTTAATTGCGTTTAAAATCATGCGATTTCACACAAAATACGAACGAAATTGGGCAAAAGTGAGCTCATTCAACTCTGTAATTTGGATGGTCAAAGACAACAGTTAACATATTTATATAACAAAAGCAAATTCTTTTGGAAAATCCAAAACATGTAGCCTAAAATCCAAGCGAGGCAGAAATAGAGCATGCATGCACAAATACTGTTTTATTTAAAAAACTAGATGTTCCCGAGCGCTTTGCTACCCGCAACCATGAATCCAGGCCTTCCTCTTACCATCGCGTGGTGGGGGTTGTAGTATAACTTATAACCATAGATAAATAAGCACTAAGCACATAGTCTTAGTCTTTTCCTTGTGCAGGCATAGCATACAGTCATAATAATGCCGCTATATGTTTCGTACAAAATACAGGACAGAAAGCAGCGCAGTCAAAAGTGCAGCACACAGTCAACGCATTTGCTCCACTGCTTTTTTGTCGACTTTAGTTATATGGTCGTCACGAAAGCTCTTTTACTAAAACGGGATTATATATAGCCTATGTTAACTCTGAAAGTTCATTCTAAATAGAGATGAAATTTTAGAAATGAAAATCTTTGAAATCGGCCCAGTAGTTTCAAAGATTACTTCCTACATACAAACCAACCTTTATAATATTAGTATAGATGAGCATCATAACTGATAGAGCAGCCGTTATGGTTAAATTTGGGAAGTTCATCTGGCTATTTTAGATACCATTTTTGGTTCTACTAAGACAGAATTATTATTGGGAAAGAACCAGCAGCACCCAGTAGACCAATTATTCGATGATGATAGCTACATCTAAGGTTTATTAAGTAATAATGATGGTCTTGATAAAGACGAAAATCCAGCATTTGAAGGCACGTTATGTGAACATGATACAAATATATGTGACCTTAAATTTAACAAACTAAAAAACCTCAAATCCAGAATGCAAAAACCATATCCGCAGGATATCATCATTTTTTAGGAAATCGCCAGTGCGCAACATAATTCTTTACCAAAATGTTAAATAAGTTTGTTGTAAAGAATTAAACTCATCATTAGACTTCACGATAGGGTGGAATCGCTTGTTAGGGGGGTCCAAGGTCTAGCTTCTCGCGACCATTTGTGTTGTGCATGTATATTTTTGCACACAAATGGAAAGAACCTACAATTTAATGCCGTATCCGAACGGCGAATTGAGAAGCTTTCCGTGACAAATGTTGGAAAGATTTCAGCAAACTAGAATTACATGCATGAGAGGCTCGGGTGTTGAGAATCGTTTTAAAAACTAAAACGAAATTGAAGAGTATACCCGCTGTGACGAGAATTTAGTTTGCTTTGATCAGGCTACAGGTGAGGATATTATCAACGAAATATCGCCGCGAATTATAGAAATTGAAGACGAAGGTAACGAAACTGTAGATGTGGATGGGTAGGACATTTTGTAAAGTCCCCTATCTAATCAAAATGTTTTCAGTTCTCTGAATGTTCTCCGCCGATACCTTCTAGCAGAAAATAAATTCTCAACTGAATTAGAAAACATTGAACTCCCAAAGTCAAAAATAGTTTACAGGCAAAAATAACACTTTCTTTCAAAGTTAGAAATATGCGAATCTCTCATGCATCACGTCGTATGTGCAATGCTTTGTAAGAATTTATTTCATAAAAAGAGTCTTCCCTTGTTAATTTTAGTATGTATTAAGTAATTTTGTATATATTTTGATTCTAATAAAAGCATATGTGTGCCCATAACTAAGTTTGTGTTTTATGAATAAACAAGTAAATGTAAAAAAACGTCGTTTTTCGAGTACAAACTTTTATGTATACATCGACACACGCCACACAGCCCTTTTTTAATTTGGTAATAATCGCAAAAATATTTGTTTTTAACGTCGGGCCTATTTCAAAGTATTCTCGTTTTTCCACGCATCTCACGCGACAAAAGCGACGCAACACGTGTCACAAGCGGGATATCAAAATTGGCTCCGACATTGAGCTGATCACAAAATTACAGCCCTCTAGGTCCTGCGAACGGTGGTTAAAAAATACCTCAAAAAACGAGAAAATGGCAGTATTTCCAACCCTCACACGCGCCACATGCGAATCGCGACACACATCACAAGCGGAATATAAAAATTCTATTTTAGACTTAAATACCCACAAAATTTCAGCTCTCTGATCGCGTGGTTAGTCGAAAATTACAGACAAAAAGGGTTCAAGTCTAGTTAAATTTTTTTTTTAGAACCCAATAACCGCATTATCACAACAATAAAGTACATATAATTTTATTTACTGATTTTTTGACGCCATTAAGCGTGATTTTCTTAACTGCTTCGCTGATGCAATTAAGCGGAGTTTTCTTAGTTTATACAGTGGCTCGTTTAGGCGGGACTTCTGTAATTGGGTTCCCCGGTTAATTGCGTTAAACATTATGCTTTTTGGAGGACACAATTAACCGGGGATTACTGTATATGTTTAGTTTTTGCAACAAAAACTGCCGCCATTTTGAGATATTATTAAGAAATTAGAAGTTGGTAAAAAAAACTCAATTGAGATCCGAACCGAAGACATAACTCTCTACCTCTGTACTACAGTCAAACGCTCCACCAGCTGCGCCAGAGAACACACTGGGAAAATGTGCAAACTTGACTTCTTCTTCATCGCATTATTCTTATTCTCATTCTCATTCTTGTAAGACTTATGTAATATTGTATATAGATTTTTACGTTAGGTTGTGGGACTATCAGTTTTAGGAACTTTTATTAAACTTGACTTGACCCCTTTTTGTCCCCTTTTGACCCTTTTTTGTATAACGCGTGACGCGTGTGACGTGTATAATGGGATGACATTTTTTTCCGACTTTTTGAGGTCCTTTTTAACCACCTTCCACATGACCTAGAGAGCTGATATTATGTGGGTATCAAAGTCCAAAATACCTTTATTTGTAGTCCGCATATGACACGTATCGCGTTTCGCGTGTGGCGTTTCTGATGTGTTGAAATCGCGCCATTTTCACGTTTTTAAGGCCTTTTTTAACCATCTTCCGCATGACCTGGAGGCCTGAAATTTTGTGAGCGGCTCAATGTCAGGGGCCAATTTTTTGTATCCCATGTTTGAGCGTTTGAGCGTGGAAGAAAAAAAATATTTTGGCGATTATTACCAAATAACTGTGACTGTGTGGCGTGTTTCGATGTATATATAAAAGTTTGTACCCGAAACGCGATTTTACATTTATACATTTGTAATAATTTTATTTTATAAAATATACAATACTGGGTGACATTGCCCACAGGACGATGTGGATTAGATTTTAGCGACAAAAAAATATAATCTATATAAAAATGTTCGTTCCGGGAACGTCAGTCTAAAACTCGAGAACCGCTAGACCGATTGACACCAAACTTGGACAATATTTTAATGTAGTCTGCAGGAAGGTTTCTCTTAAATCCCGATAGGTGGCACTATAGTTGTGATACTCTCGTTCGTCGTTGAATCGTGCGCATTGATCGAATTGGTGTGTTGATGACGGGGGCTGTTGATGACGGGGGTTGTTGATGACGGAGGATATTGATGATTGTTTGGGAGGTGGTCGATGGGGGAGGAAATCGACGATGGAGTTAAGTCTTGGGAGCTGCGGGTATTGATGGGTGTGCTGGATGGTAATCGGTGTGGTGGGTGGTCGAAGGAGACGGAATCGTTAGGGTGGCGGTCGTTGGGGAGTGGGTCAGTGGATAGAAAATTAGCGGTAGGGCTATATCTGGGGGCTATAGATATTTATAGTGGTGATGGGATGGTGATTATGGAGAAGGCGTGGAGAGGTGGTGATGGAGACCGACGGAGGCGATGGATGGGTAATGAAGACACGAGCAACGCCGGGCACTTCAGCTAGTAAAGTACATAGTGAATCAAACTAAGCGGAACTAAGTTCTTATCCAGCTTACAACCAAAAGCCTTCAGCATATTCCTGTAACACTAAATTAAGGAATAATATCAAGGAACAAGGCTAAGATCTTGGCATTAACCTGAACAGTAATGAATAGTGAATGAAAGCCGAATAATTATTAATAAAAAATGGAAATTGCAGAACTATCTTCCAACCCTATAAACAAATATTACATTTTGAACTTATGGTGTTATATGTTCCAAATAGATTAGCGTATATACACCGAAAATCGGTTTGTAAAAGTGACTGATATTAAAATTTTACACTTCTCACCACCTGCGAGGGGGGAAGAGGCTGTACAATAGCCTACAACCTTTCTCCAGCTGCCAATAATTTCATAAAAATAGGTTATTGAATGTGAGTTTCAATAAATAAAAATTCATTTTTATTTATATAAATAGATAGATGACGATGAAAGTTTACAAACAAATTCTGTGCTCTTGAAAAGTTAGTTTGAGATATTGGACCATTACTAGAACATGAAGCTTACAGAAACTACGCCTTATTTTTTAAACAGCAAATTCTAGTTTATTTTGGTTAAACATCATGATCATGATGTTTGGTTGAAAATAAGCGAATGCCATATATTAAAAAGGACCTCTTCGTAAAATTAAATGGCCAGCCATCACTTTAAAATCCCAGAATGTAGGGATTACAAACTGGATGAAATCGATTTTTTCAGGAGTTCAGGACCGGACCTCGGTTTTAGAGCCAAATATGATGTTAATGAGTTATACGTTTATAAGTACAACACCCGTAATTACATGCAATAGGGACCGAACCCTTTAGCCAAAAAGCAAAGCTTTGTTTGCCCGCATACTGTTTTATGAGTTATGCTAATTATTATCGATGTAGGCTTCCCTTGGCGTATTCCAGCTTTGGAAAGCGTAAGTTTTTGTACAATGTAGTTGTAGACCTCGCGATGGTGCTCGCAGATCGAGCTGAATTTTAGAACCTCTGGAATCGACCATTTCACAAAAAGTTCAACTATCTTCACAAGGCTCTCTTTTCGAATACCGCTCAGAGCTCTGATTTTTTTTTTCACACGACTATTTACGAACGTGACTGTTTCCTACGCTATAACCTACCCTCAAAAGTAGGCATTTTTTTTATAATGTACACACGCTAAAGGGGTTTGTACCCTTATAATGCTTAGCATAGCGTGGGCGTTGGAAAATTAGGGAGAGGAAAAGATGAGATGTCTATGCACGCGTCTCTTAAACGACTGCAGATCATACAAAAGCGGAAACACAGAATCAGGCAATTCATTTCAAACAACTTTCGTGCGGCTAAAGGCATTATTCACACTCGTTCTGTATTAGCGGATTGATTTAAAAGTCAGTAATGGTGGAACTGTTGTCTTTTACAAAAGCTTGGATGTAACATTCCTGGATTTGGATGGTCTGTTTAGATTTCAGTAGGATTTGTTTCCTTTTAGAAACCGTTTTTTGATCCATATTTAAATCGGATTCCACAATTTACTCTCACTTCACTTTCGGATTGGTTCACCACTGCTAATTAATTTTAGGACGTTTGTTTGTTGATGCTTATGTGTCAATTGCTCGATACATACCTTGGAGACCTACGGATTAGACTTGATAATTATCGGAATTGGAAATATTTACATGACTCATTGGTAGAGTCGTGCCAATTTATTTGGTTTGACGAATTCTAGAATTGCTTCATAATATCTTATATGGCTATGCAACTTTAATTTGTACAGAAAATAATGTCTTTTGAACTCCAAATTTGATTTTTATGAAGTTTATATGGGAAACAGAATACCGTTTCTCCTTTTCGCCTCTTGGCATTGTTATTACTTCTCCCATATTTATAAGTTAGTTGTGTGCATTCACAGTGCTCCATTCATACTCGTATTATGTATTAATTACATCGTAAAATTTTCAAAGCAATTTTGATTTATTATACGGAAATGCTAGAGATCCCTATTTTATGCTTTAGAATAGAGGATAAAAAGATAGAGTAACATAATTAGATTTATTTTTCCATTTAGTATGCCATTTATTTGTTCATTTTATATATATCATGTATTAATCACATCATTCAATTTTCAAAGCAATAAAACTTCTAATGCTATAAAAGAGTATAAAAAAGATAACTAGTTTTATTTTTCAATTTATTTTACCTTTTATTTATTAATTTTTAAGATACAACGATTGACCTACAGTCATCAAATAAAGTAAACAATTAAGTTTATTATTTGCGTATACTAGTATTGATGGAAAACAGCAACTGAGTTGTTGCTCTGGAGTCCTTGATAAATTTTTAATTGATACAAACTATCATTTTTGTCTACTATAATTTTTCTGTACTATTGGTTGCACTGAAAGACCCAGATTTGAAACGGCAATATGTATCCCGCATACAACAGTCTCCCTCTGAGATACAGCCCCAAACCCTAGAGTCTAAATGGGAGAAAACAGTAAATGCGTATACGGAAGCAGCCTCAACTATTTTGGGGTATCCCGACAAAACTAAAAAAGAATGGATATCAGATAGCACATGGAACACTATTCATGAACGCCAATCCATTAAAGTAGAGTTAAACGCGGCCTCGGGTGCCGTGCGAAGCGCATTAGCGCGGAAGTATAGGGATCTGGACCGGCAAGTTGGCTGTTAAGCTAGGAACGACAAACGAGCATGGCTAATCGACATCGCAACACAAGCACAGCAAGCCTCTGATAGTAGACATTAAAGCATAGTCTACCAACTCGCTCGTAAGCTCGCCAACAAGAAACACCACATCAACTACGCTGTTAAGGCAATAGACGACTCTTTGATCCTTATGGAGGAACAACAATTAACCCGCTGGACAGAACGTTTTAAGAATGTTTAGTCAAACTTCCCAAGAAAGGTGATTTGAGCCGTTGCGAAAACTGGAGAGGAATTACCCTTCTAAACACCATAAGCAAAGTGATCTCCTCTATAATAGCTAGGCGCTTACGGAATGCGTTAGAGCCAATTTTAAGAAATGAACAAGCAGGATTTCGCCCAAACCGTTCTTGTTCTGATCAAATTAACACCCTGTGTATCGCTCTCCTCTGTATATGATTTTTGTAGATTTTAAACGCCCTATCAAAAGGCGTAGGCCGAAACTTGATGTGGCAGATTTTGTCTAGCTATGGTGTTCTTGAAAAACTTATTAACATCATTAAGGAGCTGTACCGTGACATGCCGCGTCATTTATAACGGTCATATTAGCTCACATTTCAACATCTACTCGGGAGTCAAGCAAGGTTGCACCCTCTCACCATTGCTTTTCACTCCATCCACTGCCATCGACTGGGTGATGAAAATAGTAACCCGTACTCCATCGAGTTTGCCATGGAATGTTTTCCGCCGCCTAAAACACCTGGAATATGCCGATGATATCTCCTATCCTATCACAATGGTTAAGTGACATGGAGCGAAAATTAAACTCACTAGAACTCAACGCTTACAAAACGGGTTTAAAAATTAACGTCTCAAAAAGAAAACTACTTCGCGTTAACGCCATTGGAACATGTGATCTCTCGATTGACGGACATCAGATAGAGGAAGTCGATAAGTTTTGTTATTTGAGCAGTTGGATGTAAAAAAATGGTTGTGCTGACTTGGATGTGTGCTCTCGTGTAAACAAGGCCCTACACTCCTATAGTATGCTAAATAATATCTGGAACTCCTCACAAATCTCCCTGAATCTGAAGCTAACGATCTTCGTATCGCAGTACTGTTTTTAGCTGCGAAACGTGGGAAGTCACAGAGGCAATTGCGACGCAAGTCTTCGTCAACAAGTACTTAAGGAGGATACTGAGAATAAGATGGCCGGACATTATCACAAATGAGGACTTGTGGAGAGTAATGCAGCAGGAAGCAATCGCGATCACCATCAGACGACGAAAATGGAGCTGGATTGGCCACACTTTGAGAAAACAAGCGGACGGTATTACGAAACTAACGCTCGATTGGAATCCACAAGGAAGCCGCCGAGTTGGCCGTCCTAGCAAGACATGGAAGAGGACAATAGAAGAGGAAGCAAGATCCCAGGGGGCAGAGTGGCGTCTCTTGAAACCTCAGGCGATAAATCGACTTCGTTGGCGGCCGTTTGTTTCTACAAACCCAATGCACCCCCGCGGAGTAAAGGAAATAAAGGAAAGGAATAAAATGTATCCCAAACAAATAGTCTAAAAAGTTCAATGACCGTTAAGACAAATTTTTAATGATCCACGTCATGCAAAAGTTTTGGAGACTTCCTCAAACCGTTCCGTTCGCAAAGAAAACAGTAATGTATATTAAATGTGTGAGTGCTGCGAGTCGGATAAACCTAACAACTTTAAAATTTAATTATTTTCGTAACAAATTATGTTTATTTTTTCAATTATGAATGTCTGTTGTACTGGTATTTATACATCAGCATGCATGACGGGTAGCAGGTAGGTAAGCAAGCGCTAGTCGCTAAACAATCTCACTGTTGGCTTAGTAGAGAAAGGCATAAACGCTACCTGAGTGGTAGTTGTAGGTGCGCGGCACCTATAGTTTTCATTACCAAGTCATACCCATCATCATTATGATCGTTATTATGATGAGTTCATACCTAGATGCCTTGCCAAGCAATAATCATAAATTCTCTGCTTGGCTAAGTATTTAGACCGAACTGCACACAGTTACTGCAACTAATAATAAGCCTCATTCGTCTGCCTTTGAATTTTTAATTTGTCTGTAGTGAACGCTGCACAATTGGAATGAAGAAAGTGCATAACTGCATTGCATATGCATTCAGTCGTTCGTCATGGCATTCATGTCCATCAACCAAATCAGGAAAAAAAATTGTGGAAAAAGAAAACGCGCATGCCTTGGGCATGCAATGATCAATTTTATGGGAGGTTTCCTGGGCAAATTGTTGACTTCTACTCGTACGTGAGGAAAAATTATTAATAAATTGTTATTTTTATATGATTTACCCCTTGAGAAGTTTACCTGGAAAATTTGTCAACAGATTCTCACGGGATTTACTTAAAAGAAGTCAACTACTCCTCTAAAGTTAAATACTGGCTTAGGCAGACGACATCGTCGGTAGAAACCAAGAGCTGTACAGGAAGCTTTTATTCAGATCGAGCGGGTGGGACGAAATATGGGGTTGCATATAAATGAGAGAAAAACAAAGTACATGGTGACGTCTGCGAGCAGAAGATCCAACATTTGTCCCGCAATTAAAATAGTGGATCGCGAAGTAGTGCAATCCTTTCACAGGGTGTATAAAGCTGACATATATTCCTAGGGCTTGGAAGGAAGTCAAGGTAGTTTTTAACCGAAGGCGGGAAAAAGCTCACATGTCTACCCAAAAGACCTGAGACCAATAACTCTATCATACTTTCTTCTGAAAACTCTGGAAGGAATGATAGATGCTAATATAAGGGCTAGGGTAAAACCTAGCAGTTGGGCAAAGTCCCAACATGCTCACTGCAAGGGGAAGTCTGTGTCCACAGCCTTACACACCTTAGTAAGCACAATTGAGAAATCAATATACTTCCAGGAGTATACACTTGTAGCATTCTTGGATATCGAGGGTGCGTTCAATAATGTTAAACAGAGGAAATCTGTAAAGGACTGTTAGACCTAGGGGTGGACTACCCTATAAGCAGACTAATTAATCATATGCTTCTAGGCAGGATTATTAGTGCGGAGCTGGGGGGTTCTATCTTAAAGAGGCAGGCAGTTAGAGGAACACCGCAAGCAGGTGTATTAACCCCTCTCTCTGGAATATAGTAATCAACGAATTACCGTTGAAACTGGAAGCAGAGGGGATAAAAGTGGTAGCGTATGCTGATGATGTAGCGTTAGCTGTCTCAGGGAAATACCTCAGAACGATTAAGGAGGTTATGCAAAATGCCTTCTTAATCGTTAAAGAATGGGCAAATAAAAGGAAAGTGTTATGCTTTCAAAAAGATTTTCGGACAACAATACCCTCCAGAGAAGACTGAAAGAGTGGATCCGTAACCGATAATGAAACAAAACAGTTTTTCACGGAGATATGCACTTCTCCAATATGCAATATGGAGATATGCACTTCTCCAATTTTCGCATATCCAAAGGCAAGAGAACTCTTGTCTTAATGCTGAACTCTGACGCAAGCCATGTGGACCAGAGCTATCGCAGAATCCATAAGGGAAGGAGCGTAAAGAGCGTACTAGAGAAGTTCGCTTTCTAAACCCGAGAAAATATATTCTGTAACCCGAAAAGAATTGCTTGCTGATGTGAATAGCGTCAAACAATTCCATAAGTACCAATATGGCCAAGCGTTTCTTCTAAGAACTGACCATTCAGCACACAGCCTAGTAAACTCTCAAATGTTTAAAAAAACAAACAAAAACATAATTACGATTCTCATCAAGGGTAATAGGCCGACCCAAGTGCAAAGTCATTGTAATTGACCCATATATCAACTTTGCCTAACGGCTGTCTAACTGGCTAATAGTTGCGAACTGAACTGAAGTCGTACTGTACGTTTATTTGGTATATATTTGCATACCAATATGTATAGCTGTTGTACAAGATCATACACAAGTACTAATATCATTTGTCAGCTGTGGACATTTGTAGGTCTGTTGTCCGCCCGTCCGATGCCCTTCTCAACATTTTGTCATCCATAATAAAGTGTTTTATGATGTTGTTGTATTATCTCGTTGATGTTGTGGTTGCATCGGTTGCATTTTCACCTTAAAGAGCCCATCAGTATGAGTACCAAACGATGAACGGATGATTTCCTTCAAAAGATGGAAGGTTATAGCTATATTTGTACACGTTACTGCGTTAAGTTATTTTTGAGTTCTTCCAGGGGACTGACAATTGCTTTTAGCTATTAGGTCATTTGTTGAAATAAAATTTCTGGTGACTTCAGTTTATGACGGAAGAATCGATAGTCTATCTTCTATACCTCTGGCCGTTGTGTGTTTGCCGTCATTAACAAACAAACTTTTTGCTTATGCTAGGGCTCCGCAATATTTTCTCACCCTCGAGTCATGGGAAACAAAATTCTTTTTATAATTCCGCATATACTCTGCATATACATATAAATAATACATCAAGAAGAACTATGTGCATACTAGTTGTGTGTAAGGAAAATTAGCAACTAATCAGATATTTTAAAACTTTAAAGCCACCCATGACCCGAATCACCTTTATGAAGTAATGAGAAAGAACCACAACTTCTGTGACCATAAACTGACGGGATGTCGGGAGAACTGTCACGTCCATATAATATTTACAACAAGAAAATTAACTGCCCAGATTTTCGCGAGAGGTGGCAAATTGGTGTTTTTCTGGGGTTTGTCCAATGCATAAGCCACTTGAGCAACCACGCCCACCAACTCAGTTTAAGCAGCTGTAGTCATGACGGTCAGCCATCAGCAGAATAGGGGGAATAACACAGAATGCATCAGAATTGCAGGTGACCGTAACTAAACTATCTCTGACTGGTGGAAGTGCGATCAATCATCCACGTGGTGGTCGCCGGTAACTTCCCTACAATACAGGAAAAGCTAAATGATCGGGATAGTTCCTTCAAAGTAAGGTTTGCACGAGGAACCCCAAATCAGCCGCGGATACACTGATAAACGACGACGACCACGTCAACGAAAACGGCTAAACGATTTAAGAATTAAGAACGTACGCTCACTGTATAGAGCTCGAGTGCACAGCAGCTAGCCAACATCTTGTCCCAATATAATTCTGACATAACAGCAATCGATGAGTTGCGGTGGACGGAAAATGGTGTCTTACAAAAATCAAAATACGACATATATTACAGCTGTCATGCAACACACAGTTATCGGCTTTAAAGCAGTATATGAGCCGTTCGCGTGCGGGGCAGATTTAAAAACAAAAGCCTCATAAACGTTCAAGCACCTACAGGGAATTCCCCAAATGATGAAAAAGAAGAATTCTTTAAATCAGTCGAACTCCGTGCCTGTCCTCATTACGACGATGTAAAAATCATTCTGGGGGAAAATAGATAGGGACCTAGTATTCAGGCAGTACATTGGCACCCATAGCTTACACGAAAACACTAATGACAATGGACAACGTATCATAGAGATGGCAGCAAGCAATAATTTGGTCGTTCCGATTACAAGGCTTGCGCGAAAAATATTCACAAATCCACCTGGGTACCCCCTGATGGAGCCACTCGCAACCAGATAAACCACGTGTTGATCGACAACCCGAACCTGATGACGGTACGAACGTACCGAGGTGCCAACGTCGACTCGGACAACTATCTTGTTGGTATGGTGCTCCGAGCACTGAAGAGATAAAAAAAACTACGGTCAAGCAATAGGACTCGCCCTTAATGCAAGGAGATTAAGTCCTGGGGCTGAGATTCCGGACGTAGATGAGAAATGGATACGCCCTAAGAATACTGTCATTAGTACTGCTGACTTCATCTTAGGCAGTAGTCGTGGAAGTCGGAACGACTGGTTCGATGACGAATGTAAGCTAGCAACTGAACGTAAAAATGTTGCGCACCGAGCAATGCAACAATCTCATAGAACTTGGGCACGTAAATATAAATATAAAGATATATATATATATAGATGATATAGATGAATATAAATCAGAAGATATGAAAAAACAGTTTACCGTGGAAAGAAAGCAGCCTGGGAGAAGAATCTCGTTCGTGAACTAGAACAGTACAAAGAGCAAAGACCTCACCAGGCGCGGAAGTTCTAGCAAAGAGTCCGCGGTATGACGCAATATACACCGCGTTTCACATACTGCAAAGACAAAGAGGGTAATCTGATCGCGATCTCAAAGGCATCTTAGAGCGATCGGAAGAGCACTTTCATGAGCTCCTAAATGGCCAACTAACTGAGGAATTGGAGGCCCCACCAATGACCGAAGACCACACTATGCTGCCACCACCAAGCAAAGACGAAGTTAGCTAAGCTATAAAACGGCTCAAAAATATTGAGGACTCGGGATCACATGGTATCCCAACGGAGCTGATTAAAACAGGAGGTCCCGCAATAAAGCAAACAACTCAAGAAATAATAGTGCAAGTATGGGAGGAAGAAGCGACGTCATAAGACTGGCGAAGATGCATCCTGTGCCCCATAAATAAGAAAGGAGATATCACAACCTGCAGCAATTATCGCGGTATAACGTTTTTGAGTACTGCGAATAAAATTTTCTCCTCTATCCTTCAGGACAGGATAGCCCCCCATACGATAAGCCTTCATTGGTCCATGACAGTAAAAACAACAACTGATCAGAATTATAACCTCAGGGTGGTGATCGAAAAATGTCTAGAGTTTCAAAACGTATAAATTGATTAAACTAGACTATATTTTTATAGACTTTAAAGCCGCCACAGTAGAACTTTATAAAGCCATGATAGAATTCGGCATCTCAAGTAAACTGACACGACTATGTAGGTTGATTAGAACCAAGTTATAAGCCAAGTAAAGATCCGGATCACTATTAAGGCCATTCAACATCTATAACGGGCTCCGAACGAGAAATACGAGACCGATTGCTTGTAGCTAACAAAGTCCGCTTTAGTCTGGTGTAGGTGGGGTAGGACAATAGTCATACCAGAACTCATATATGAATCCAAGACTTATGTGCTTAGCAAAATCATGCTGAACTATTAGCCGCGTTCGAGATAAAAATCTTATGGAGAATTGTTGGATTTGTATGTGAGGAAGGACGATTCCGGAGACTCTATAATGATGAGATTTAAGAGCGTTACCGCGATGTTGACATCGTAAAGAGAATTAAACTTGGAAGGCTTCGGTGGGCAGTACACCTAGCTCGTATAAGCGAAGGGGATTCTTGACCAAAACAACTATTAAGATTTTCAGAGACTAAAAAAAAAGGATTTTGGAAAGTCAGCTTTAATTTTTTTATTTAATAATTACCAGCAGAGTCGGCATCTTGGTTTGGTTCTGGCCACACGGAAAAATCTCTGATCTCATCTACGAGTAATAATAATATTTGATTACAATTGTTGAAGAAGTGTTACTGTGGCATCAAGGAGTACATTGGTACACAATTTAAATAAAACAAACTACCTTATTGAAATTGTAATAAAATTAAACCCGATCATCAATTAAAATGTACACATATTTTGCCGTGATACCATTTAGATTTTACAAAAAAATCTTTCATCGCTATCATAATTTTTAGCTCTATAACACGAGTCCGGTCCAGTCCTCTTAACATATTTTTAATTAGTTGGTGTAATTCATAATTGAATCGGTGCTCGAAAACATAAAAATCGCAAAATACTTCCATGTTATTAATAAGATAAGCCGAACCCGTTGCAAGCCTTTCTACGAAGCTAAAATAGTACTTAAAAGAGATTATGTATAAGAAAACACCGGATTTATTTTTATTAATGAGAATAGTTCTTACCAGGAAACGTATTCATAGGTGGCCCACTATAACTTTGAAAGAAAATTAACCGTATAACTGTTAGACTTTTCACCGTTTGATCAGGCTATTTATTTTTTTCAAATAAGAAAACTGGATAAACGATACTAGCAATAAATAAATTTCTTACTTAGATTGCTCTCATTCTATGGCATTGAATTGCTTTTAGGCACGCCTCTTCATTAAGAAAAGTGTTACGATTATGAACAACTTCGTCCACAAAAAACAAATAACATCGGCATATCTCGAAAAGACAGATGTTAAGCTTAAAAAAGTACTCCCAACTACTAATTAGTCAAATGACCGGCAGGTTATTAAATTTGTAATATGTTCTTCGTCATAATGGACAGCTATACTGTGGATACTGTGTGGACCGAAAAGAACATTGAACCTCATGAAAAATCATCAAAAATAAGCAAAAACCGCGAGTTGATTTATACTTGCGCCAGAGGATAGTTTGCTTAGGATATTAGCCTTAGTGTTGTAGTATAGCATCCGCATCAAGCACTCTGTGTTTTCCGCACTCAAACCAAAACCACCAATCGAATGCAGCTGCAAGAACTGCCGGAGCACTAGGTCAAATACCTGTTATATCTGTGCGACAGCGCAGCGTAGCAATCTACTGTGCGCCTTGCCTAGATGCCCTTGAGGATTTTGCTGTATTTCGATCATTAAAAGATGCTCGTCGTGATGGCTCATCGCATGTCATAATTTGTTTTTGTTGGTATACGGCAATCTTTCAGAGCTGTTCCAGCTTACGGCTTCTTCGACCGACCGACTCGGCCAGATATACCTACTTTTACATTACGAACGAACCAAGTTAAAAACGCTGTCCATTAATGACACTGTGAGGCACCAACCTACTCACTCACTTTTCACTCGCTATCTACAACTTCACCTATAAATGTCATTTGGCTTGAAGAACATGTCCGATTTCTTACTAGAATTTGCTGTTTTGCATCTGGTTATTTAATAAGAGCACCACACCGCGCCTTTTTTCAAGCGAAGTGATCGTTAAAATGGCAACGAAAAAGACGAACTGCACTGTACAAGAAGTATTCAAATTTGCGGTGTTTATGATGATGCGATGGATGGTCCGCAAATTCAGGTCAACAAATAACCAGGGTATTGGTGTGGTAAAATTTTGCAGGAATGTGCAATGAAGTGTATAGGTAGTTTAGATTAATTATCTAGTACGAGAGAAAACTAAAAATAAATTCCATTATGACGCTGGATACATCTAGGAAATTGCAACGTGCGACTTGGTACTTGGTACATCGTTGGAGTTGCAATGTAGTGAGGCTTTTTCATGATGATAACAGATGATGGTGTGTTTCCTTGAGGCGTTGTCATTTCCTCTGTTCACTCAAATGCTTGTTGAAAAATTTAAATATATTTAAAAATAATCGGGCGCCAGAATCATACCAAAATGACTTTAAAATATTTTCCAGCTGTTACTAAATTGTTTTATCTAAAGTAGTATAGTATATAGTAGATTAGTGACCCTAAATAGGAGCTCAAATAAAGGGGAAGTGTGCGACCTTTTAATTTAATTTATTTTCGTATACAATAATACTCTTAAGTTATTTATACAATCCAACTATTGATCCAAACTAAAAAATTTAAATTCAAATTTTAAGTTGTTTAGAATTTTAAAGTAGCAGATTCATGGGGATTTTTGACCGAAGCAGTGATGGTGACTGTAGGGCCGCGGGCAACGCCGGGTTATCAGCTATTTTAATTCAAACGATTGTAGAATAAAATTAGTTCACAGAAAGAAGGAACACCTGTAGTGCCTAGTACCTTTTGTTTTATATGAAATCTTAGTTTTAATAAATGAGAATCAGAGGATATTCATACATACTTATAGAACTGTCTTTATGCAACACATAGACAGTAAGTTTATAGAGATTTTTCTATAGAGATTTAATATTATATTAAGATTGGACGAACTATACGAGGAACCATGTCTCTAGTGCCCTAGACTTCTGGGCGCGATGTTAGAACTCCAAGAATCCCAGAAAAGCACAAAAATTTTTTTTGATGGTCCAACCTCTCTCGAAAATTTGACAAACTTCCAAGAGTAATAATTGTCATGGAAAGCTTCTCAATTCGCCTTTCGGACATAAATATAGCACGCACTGATTCAAATTCAATTCAGACGTTCAAAAGTTGTTGTTGCTCTCATCAACCTCATCGCCTGGGACGAAAATAAGCAAAGAAGGATCGTTTGCAGTCCAAAACTTATTACCAAATTTTTGAGTTAACATTCATCCACGATATCCAACATTAAAAGACGATCTTAGCGTAATTAATGTCATTATATGGTAATAGATAACATGGCGAGACTGCCATCATACTAAATAGTGACAGTCTGTTTGAATGTTCTGTTGAACGCCGATTATCTACTCGGGATTTTTCCAAAAAATAATTTTTTTATAATTCGTCCAGAATTTTTAAATTGAAGCAAGCGTCTGGGATGCCTACAAAGAATGACGGACATCAGATAAATGAAGACGATAAGTTTTGTTATTTGGGAAGCTGAATGTCAAAAAATCGGTTCATAACAGTCATAAGTTTCAAGAAATTTTGAAAAGAGATAACCAAAAACTGAAATGCTGGTCCAGAAATGTAGTCAGATGGTCTGACCGAGCAAAAAAGCATTAAAACAAACATTCAACCTACTAATATTACACATTGAAGTGCCCAAAAACAACTCGGCCCCATAGACAAACAAGGGCATTAACAATGAGTTGATTAGATTAGACCGCCTATGGTATGGAAGCATATCCTTAACTAGATATAATTCGTTAGCACTGTCAAAACTCGCAAAATAATGCAATTTACGTGGTTATCCCAGGATAATGTTCCATCAAGGATAAAATCTAGACTTTTCGGATTGGGAGAATAGGGTACAAGAGTCCCGTTAAGAATGATTGGATAGAAAAGGTGTCCAACTGCGTCCGATAGATTTTTGGTACAGGCTCAAGATAACACGGCCGAAAGGTCATAATTCATCTGCGTTATACATAAAGTCATATCGGCTAGCGGCACTTAGTAAAGCAACTGGGTATCATCGGCAAAGAAGTGGACCAAAGAGAACTGGGAACAAGAGGCAGATCATTAATAAAAAGAGAGAACAAAAAGGGCCTCATTGTGGTACCTTGGGAGAATAGGGTACAAGAGTCCCGTTAAGAATGATTGGATAGAAAAGTGTCCAACTTCGTCCGATAGATTTTTGGTACAGGCTCAAGATAACACGGCCGAAAGGTCATAATGATATCGCCTAGCGGCACTTAGTAAAGCAACTGGGTATCATCGGCAAAGAAGTGGACCAAAGAGAACTGGGAACAAGAGGCAGATCATTAATAAAAAGAGAGAACAACAAGGGCCTCAATGTGGTACCTTGTGGGACACCCTTATGCAGCGGCAAAAGTGACGAACAGTTATCACCCTGAACGGTGCGTCAGATATGAACATATAAGATTAATAGCCGAGCTTGATAGATTGAATTGTGAGGAAAGCTTGGACAGAAGGATGTGGTGGTGAATACTATCGAATGACATACTGAAATCCAAGAGAAGGAGCACCGTAACTTTGATCTTGTACAAATTCCTCCGAGCCAGTTCAGAGATGTCCATGATAGCGGAAGTGATGCTACGGAACTTCTTGAAGCCACTCTGGAATGGGTTGAGGATCTAGCAATCCCCAAGGTTAGAAGACAACTGATTTTTAATTAGACGCTCGACAGACATGGGTCAGTTGACACTACCCTCGTTCGGAGTAGCACGTGATCGTTAAACAGGCCCAGAAGAGGAATAGTAAAAATGTCATCTAGAACTTTATAAATTACATGATGAGACTCAATACTAGCGCCCCTATAATCCCTTAATTGAAAGGACGAAGATATTTCATGCTTTGGTTTGAGAAGTGAACCAAAAAAGATCATAGAAGGACACCAAAATTGGTCAGGAGGAAACGAAAAAATCAATCCTCGAGGAGCTATTCCAGAAGGGATAGAAATGAGAAGGATTACCACTGTCTAAAATGGAGCAACCATGCCTACGAAAGAATTCAGAGGTCGAATTTAGCAGTACATATCGGATCAAACTGGTTAAGGTTGAAATCACCCACAATAACAATGTTACTGTAGATAGGAGCAAGTATGTCCAGGGCTTCAGAGAGGCCTTCTAAACCACCAATAGTCCGATAAACAACCCCAAGGAGGAGCTTGGTGTCTAGCATTACGACTTCAACAAACATAAACTCAACGGAGGTGGAATTAATTGTTTTATGGACAACTCTGGCCTTGAGTTTAGACGCAACAATGAGAGCAACACCTCTTCCTCCTTGCGAAATTCGATCATTCCTAAAGATCCTAAATCCAGAAATGACAACAGCAATATTTGGAACATTGGGTTTGACCCAAGACTCAGAGACACCAATCGCATCAAGAAAATTCTCCATTTAAAATGTTACGTACCTCCTCCATCATAACTAGGGACTGGGCAATTAAACTGTGAGCATTGATATGCACAATATTAAAAGACCTTTTCCTGTTAGCTTGCAGCTAAGACTTGAGAATAGAGTTATCGCTAGCAACAGAATGCAAATCATTGAAGTTGCGAGGCATTATGTTATGCCACTAATGGAATGCGCCACACTGAACAAAATTACTGCTATTTTCTTCCAATAAATGATTTTAAAAATATTTGGCGAAACAGATCTTTGTGGTCTCACAACCATTCGTGTTGTACGTGCTATATTTATGTTCAAAATGCGAATTGAGAAGCCTTCCACATGACAGTTATTACTTTTGAAAGTTTGTCAGACATTTCCGAGAGGTTCAAAAGATTTTTGGTATTTTTCTGGGATAAGAACTTTGAACCTCCCTCTTATTAGTCCAAAGCACTAAGCACTAGAGCCACGGCGCTTGACAAAATAAATTATTACTTTGTTCTCATATGAATCTCATAGATAGATAGATAGATCTATTTATTACTTAAATATAATAAAGTTGAGGTTTATTTGTTTGCTCTGAGTTAAGCTATAGACTAAGCAGTTCAATAAATTGAGTCCCAATCAAATTAGATGGAAAATGCAAATTCTATTTGGATTATTAAAGTGCCCTCGTTGTTTAGATTAGGCTGCGAGGTTACGTAGAATCTCCTTTTTTATGCGAGTCATCATCATATTTGGCTCTGAAACCGGTGTCCGGTCATGGCCTCCCGCAAAAAATCTCTCCACCGGTGCAGATTTCAAGCCGATGTCATCCAGAAGTCTCGGATCCACATGTAAGTACTTGTATGACCATTGTCTTATATACCAGAAGCTTGGATGTTATGGTTAAGTTCCTGGATTTGAAGAGTCTTGACAGACTATAGTAGCAGTCTTTGTGTGTTTGAAGCAACCGTGTGCGTATTTCTGGTTCTATTGATTGCACAACTTCAAATTCGCGCTCCACTATTTGAATTGAGGGACCAATGTTTGATCTTCTACTCGCAGACGTGGCTACCATGAACTTTGTTTTGCTCTCATTTATGTGCAGCCCGAGATTTCGTGCCGCCTGCTCGATCTGGATGAAAGCTTCCTGAACAGCTCTTGGATTTCTTCTAACGATGTCAATATCTTCTGCGTAATCCAGTATCTGAATTGACTTATGGAGGATTGCTCCTCTCGCCGTTAGGTCAGAGTCTTGGATCACTTTCTCCAACGCCAGGTTGAAGTGAACGCAGGCCAGTCCATCCCCTTTTCGGAGCCCTTTATAGATGTTGAATGGGCTTGATTGTGATCCCGATATTTTTACTTGGCTTATACTATTAGTCATGGTCAATCTACATTGTCGTGTCAGTTTATTTGGAATGCCGAATTATCTCATGGCTTTTTAAATTTCTACTCTGGCTATGCTATCATAGGCTTTAAAGTCTATAAAAAGATGGTGTAGTGAGTTTTGAAACTCTAGACATTTTTCCATCACCTGCCTTAGGGTGTAGATCAGATCAGTTGTTGATTTTCCTGTGTTGAAGCCACACTGGTATGGACCAATGATGACTTTAGCGTATAGGCCTATCCTGTCTTGAAAGATAGAGGAGAAAATCTTATACGCGGTACTCAACAACGTTATACCACTATAATTGCTGCAGGTTGTGATATCTCCTTTGTTAGCTGGCCATTAAGCAACTAATGAAAGTGCTCTTCCTATCGCTCTAAGATGCCATTCAGATCGGCGATCAGATTACCATCTTTGTCTTTGCAGTATGTGCAACGCGGTGTATATTGAGTCATACCGCGGACTCTTTGGTAGAACTTCCGCGCCTGGTGTGGTCCTCGTCATACGTCATACTGAGGACAGTCATTGAGTAGTTCCCGTTCAACTGATTCAGAGAATTCTTCTTTTTCATCATCTGGGGAATCCTGTGTAGGTGCGTGAAAGTTTATGAGGCTTATGTTTTAAAATCTGCCCTGCACGCGAAGGGTTCATAGCTCTTTATTTACTGCTTTTTACCGATTACGGTGGGTTTCATTCTTTTGCTGACTAGAAACCCCACCCCGTGCACATGATGTCTTGCATGACAGCTGTTAAATATGTCATATTCTGATTTTTGTAAGACACCATTCTTTGTTATTCGCCATACTCTGCTGATGGCTGACCGCCTCTGAGCGATTAAGACTAATTTAAAAGAAAAATTTGTATTTCGATTTATACAAAAATCCCACGACCTAAGATTTTAGCATTTTGCTAACTACATATGACTAACGACTATATTGCCCCTAAGCATGTGTTTAATTTGTTTGAGTCGATCTCAGCAATAAAACCTAATAAATGTGAAATAAATTTCACTACTAAACTTGATACCTAATCCTCAAGAAGAAATCGAATGTTTTTCTGATAAATATCAGTTTCTTTTGTACAAAAAAGTTACTTTCTCTTACAAAACGAAACCCTTGTTATGTTGTTATTTTCCTTGAAAACGGTCGATACCACCAATGTGGTCGGCACCTTTTGTTTAAGACCCTGTCACTGAAAATTAAAACAGAAATATCGCGAAAAAGCTTTTGCCGTGTTTACCGCGATCGATCAATTTGAATAATTCAACGACAGACCGCGCGGTACTCACGATCGCCGGCCGACAACAAAATTTAAGCGAAACTGCAACCGAAAGTGCATATCCTTCTGGGCATCACCTGACAATAAGAGCATCGTTCGCTGCCGCCGCTGACATCGTCCACCAATTTTTTTCCATAAATTTTATTCCTGACTGAACTTCAATTACGGATCGTTGATCTTGAGTCGGCAGTCGATCAGTTTTGTCAGCCAGGCGGCATCAGCGCACAACAAGTTCCTTCGGTTCACCTTGTTTTAGGGTTCACACTGACCGCGTGGTGCACTGAGCTTATTATAATTATACACTTACTTCCCTCGAGCAAAAGCAGCAACACAGCCACAGAGATGATGGACGGTTTGGCTGCCCAAACGAAGTGCACATAGCTAAGTAAAGACATGCGAAAAAGGAATACACGCTTTCGGCGGGTACCCATATGTGTTCATCAAATCGTGCTGGGCGGCAACGCTCGTAATACGTGCGGTCAGGATTATGTACGTGAATCAACTGGAGTAAAAATTCATTGAGGTTGTTCATAACATTTCTGTGCGACAATGTTGCCATACGCATATTATACACGCCGCTTCCGGTTCTTTTTCACTTTCACTGCAATTTACTCAAATTGTGGCGAGTTTATGCCAGCGCACTTAAAACAATTACACGAGAATGAACGCTAATATACATGCAATCAATTGGATTGGAAAACAGTTGCACAGGCGTGGCACTTATTACCCGAAAATTGTTCACATCTCATTGAAGATCTGTTAAGAACTTAAGATACCTAGCACGATACTGCAGAGTACCAAATTTTTATTCAACAACCATTGTCGCATCATTTTTTATCTTAATCTTAGCACGACTCAAATCAGTTGCTTTTGTTCATGGCTTCCCAGCAATCTATAAAAAGCTAATTGAATTGAATGTTCGCTTCGGTTGGGCAGCAATGCAATTCAATTTGTAAATGAATTTGATATGCTAACAAGAACCGCGATATTATGAAGTGAGACGATTAAGATACAGGTGGTTGTTTTATGATAACATTGCATGTTCGCTTGTAGTAAATTAGTGAATTATTATTAATCATTACAAATCTCTTCGTTACGACAAAGTTGAAAAGAATATTATTTCTTCTTTAGAGTATTTTATGGCTAGACGAATAATCACTCAGAAGCCATAAAATTAAAAATCGCCCCACAAACTGCTAAACATCTTTTTTAGCATATTTTTTATTTGGGAACTCATTCTTTACTACAGCAATATGCTTCTTCATCATCAGCTTCAATGTTTCAAAAATGCATGTGAACGCAACTATCTCTGACTGGTGGAAGTGCGATCAAACCTCCACGTGGTGCCCGCTTGTAATTTTTCTCCACTACAGGAAAAGCGAAATGATCGAGTAAGGTTGGCGCGAGGCAAATAAAAACCCGTAAAAAACCATATACAGCAATTCAGGAGATGCGGTGGACGGGGAATGGTGTCTTACAAAAATCAGAATATGACATATATTACAGCTGTTATGCAAGATATCATGTGCTCGGGGTGGGTTTTCTAGTCAGCAAAAGAATGCAACCAACAGTTATTGGCTTTAAAGCAGTAAATGACGGGCTATAGACCCTTTGCGTGCCGGGCAGATATAAAAACATAAGCCTTATAAACGTTCACGCACCTACAGAGGATTTTCCAGATAATGAAAAAGAAGAATTCTTTGAATCAGTTGAACGAGACGAGAGTATGACCTAAAAATCATTCTGGGGAATATGAATGCCAAAATTAGTAGCGAGACAGTATTCAGGCAGTACATTGGCAACCATTGCTTACACGAGAACACTAATGACAATGGACAACGAGTCATAGAGATGGCAGCAAGCAATAATTTGGTCGTTGCAAGTACAAGGAATGAGCGTAAAAATATCCACAAAGCCACCTGGGTATCTTCTGATGGAGCCACTCGCAACCACATAGACGACGTGTTGATAGACCGCCGCCACAACCCAAACCTGGTGAAGGTACAAACGTACCGAGGAGCCACCGTCGACTCGGACCACTATCCGTGGTGCTCTGAGCGCGGATTGCATCATCAAGAAAGACAGCATCCGCGAATCAGATTCGAGTCAACATGAATGCCCTTCGTAACGAAAAGACCAGAAACAACTACTTTCAGGCGATAGGACTCGACCTAAATGCAGGGAGAGTAAGTCCTGGGGCTGAGATGCCGGTCGTAGAAGAGAAATGGACACGCCTTAACAATACTGTTATTAGTACTGCTGACTCCATCTTGGGCAGTAGTGATAGAGATCGGAACGACTGGTTCGATAACGAATGTTAGCTAGCGACTGAACGTAGAAATGTTGCGTACCGAGCAATGCAACAATCTCATAGAACGCGGGCACGCGAAGAGGAAGTATGGGAGGAAGAAGCGATGCCAGAAGACTGGCGAAGAGGATTCCTGTGCCCCATACACAAGAAAGGAGATATTACAACCTGCAGCAATTATCGTGAAATAACTTTGTTGAGTACCACGTATAAGATTTCCTCCTCTATCCTTTAAGACAGGATAGCCCCATACGCTAAAGTAATCATTGGTACATCCGAGGCAAATCCACAACTGATCAGATTTACACCCTTAGGCAGGTGTTGGAAAAATGTCTAGAGTTTAAAAACTCACTACACCATCTTTTTATAGACTTTGAAGCCGCCTATAATAGCATAATAGCTAGAGCAGAGCTTTATAAAGCCATGAGAGAATTCGGCATCCCAAATAAACTGGCACGACTATGTAGGTTGACCATGACCAATGTTATAAGTCAAGTAAAAATTTCGGGATCACTATCAAGCCCATTCAACATCTATAACGGGCTCCGACAAGGGGATGGACTGGCCTGCGTCCTCTTCAACCTGGCGTTGGAGAAAGTATTCCGAGACTCTGACGTAATGGCGAGAGGAATAATCCTCTATAAGTCCATTCAGATACTGGCTTACGCAGACGATATTGACATCGTTGGTAGAAACCAAAGAGCTGTACAGGAAGCTTTCATCCAGATAGAGCAGGCGGCACGAAATCTGGGGCTGCACATAAATGAGAGCAAAACAAAGTACATGGTGGCCACGTCTGCGAGTAGAAGATCCAACATTGGTCCCTCAATTCAAATTGTGGAGCGCGAATTTGAAGTAGTGCAATCCTTTAACTATCTCGGTCAATTGTAGCAGCCGATAACAGAAAACCAGAAATACGCGCACGGCTGCTTTAAGCCAACAAAGCCTACTATAGTCTGTCAAGACTCTTCAAATCCATGAGTTTACCATAACATCAAAGCTGCTGGTATATAAGACAATGGTCATACCAGTATTTACATATGGATCCGAGACTTGGGTGCTTAGCACCTGGAAGGATGGCGTAGACCAGGACGCCCAGTGTTTAGGGATGCCAAACTGGATGACATCTGCTCGAATTTGGGACCGGTGGTGAGATTTTTGCAAGAGGCCAGGACCGGACACCGGTTGTAGAGCCTAATATGATGATTGTGATGCTTGTTCCATTAAATTAGCTTCTGCTTACGGTGAAACAAGAAATCAGTTTATCACTTCCCAAATATAAAGTTTGCCAATAATTTTCTGGAATATTATGATAAAAAAGTGTAAACTCATTCTTACACGTACACGTATGTACAACATAGTAGTACAACTTATTACACATATGTACAAGAAGTATTTAAAAAACATTGATTATTAATTATAAAGTAAAAAAAACGTTAATTTTGTAAAATAAAATGAAAATCGAACGGTCTGTGAGAAGCTGGGAAAAAAGGATCTATTTCGGGTTAAAGAACATCAATACCATATTATGGGATGTAACGTTATTCCTATTCTACAAAAAAAACGCGAGGGAATGCGCTTAATTCAATTTCTATTGGCGTATAAACTGGCATCCGAAGTATTTAGTGTCATGAATGCGTCCCTAGCATATGCTGACGATATTGTACTATATGCACAGATTAAATATGCATATGCAGAGATTAAAATAAAGCTACAAAGCAAATTTGACGAATTTCAGACATACTGCGATACATGAAAACTTAAGATAAGCTATTCAAAGTGCGAAGTTATACTGTTTCGCCCCCTCTTAGGCGAGGTTATCACGATATGCGACATAATTGGAAGAATGTTGGGATAATCGGTGCAAATGATATTCAGGTCCATCGAAGAATGTCGTGCGCTATTTGTGTGTTCATCTGGACTACAATGAACATGTAAATATTGCTTTGGAAAAAGCTTTTCCTTTACGATGCCTGAGAAGTGACATGTAGATTTTGGCTACCAAGCATTCAATCGACCAATACGCGTATCCAATGTGATGGAACATCAGTCCATCATATATGTGATGGACATGTACATTTTGTGTATATGCATTATGTGTCAAACAAAAAACTCCTGAATGCTTCCGGAGTGTCAAGAATTGACAATGTCATTCTTAACCTTACTAGGAATCATTTTGCTCAGTCAGCCTCTATTGAAAATTAGCATTTTATCCTAATCCTGGGTACTTTAAAAATACATTGGAGAGTGGATTCATACCACCTGAGAAATTTCTGTATCTTTACTTACCGGGCCACTTGTCAGATTTATGCAACTTTCCTGTAATATACAGTCCTTAACATTTGGATTGCCTCAGACATAGTTTTTCCTAAAATAACTTGATTTTGGTACGTTCTTTATATTTACTTACGGTTTTGAATAATAATAGAGACAAGGTAAGACTGAGTCGTTGAGATTAAGAGAAGTATTAAGCGGTTTCTTAAAGTTAACGGAATTTTCTGAGTTGATTTTGTTTGAGGTCACTCAAATGTATTGTTACAGTAGAATAGCCACACTGTATTTGTAGTAGTAAAAACAAAAACACTTTGATTTTATTCTTTACAACTAACAAGATAATTATAGTACTTTGTACATCCTCCCTTGTTTTTAATTACCTCAAAAAATGCGATATTTTAAGGATTCATACAGAAAATGCAAGTAATTTAATGAAATACTCGCCCAGGGCGCTTTAACGCCTTTAATTAAGTCCTCTTTACTTGCATACTGTTTCCCACCTTCATAGACAGTGCTCGCTATCCAGCCCCATACATTTTCAATGATGTTCAGGTCTGAGAATAGTGGCCAGGATAGTTGTTGTATATTTTGGCTTTGCGACCACGTTTTAATAACTGCTATATGAATCGGCGCATTGTCCTGGTGGGAAATAATCGGCAGTGGTCCAAAAATATTTTGAAATTGAGGTAAAGCTGTTTCCAATACAGTTCTATAGTATGACTAAATCAAGTGTGCCATAAAACGATATCGCGCCCCATACCATACCGGCTCTCTCTCGATGGCGATCCAGTAACAGTTTTTCTTTTCTCCGATCATGAAAATAAAAATTATAACCGTCTGGTCCGTCTAAATTGAGCTTATCACTTTTCGCTAATCGATTAACTGGCTTCTGCCATCGGTATTCCATATCATGTGCTCTCTTGCGAAATTGAGCCGCTGTAGTTTACGAAGAGTGCTGAGTGGTGGTTTTTTCTTCAGCTTCATGCGCTTCAGGTGTCCGGCACTTTTAAAAATTCTGCTAATTGTCATTCGGCTTACTTCTAATCCAGGCTTCGTGTCTTATCTTATTCAAAGACTGGGTAGAATTGGAAGCCAGTCGTATAATTCTCCGCTTGTCTTGGTCAGTAAAAACTGTCGAAGTACGTCCTTTATAGTTTTTCCGTACAATAATTTGTTAAATAATTATTAATAACTTTTGGATTTTTGTTTTATATTTAAACTAATTGCCAAGGGAATACTCCCTGAATGACTTGCGCCACGACAATAAGGTGAGCTAAGCCCTTTATTAACATTAAGAATTAAATCGGAGAAATGTGATTTACAATACATCACATTCCTTACGTTTGTAGCCGGTTTCAAATTATTTTCTCTGAATTCTCCCTGATTCATTGAAAAAAGCCATACGGAAAAACTATCACGAAACTAAAACGACGCGAGTTCAAATGAATGGATCATGGTCAAGGAAAACTACAAAAAAAAAATTGACCAAGAAAATATTACAAAAATATTGCGGGAACTAGCTGACTTCTTTCTTGAAGGCCAACAACTCGACAGTGAATTGCAACGGATTCGTTTGTAGTACCAGGCCTAACAAACGAAAAAGGCACGCACAACTATCGAGCCGATAACCTACAACCCCAAACATTGCACCTATCGAGCCGATAACCTACAATGCCAAACATTGCACCAAGGATGTTCGAAAAAGCTAGAATCAAATGGAGCTCTTGAAAATTCTCTGCGGTTCCTCGTAGCTAGGCCAAGTTCTTTTGTTTGTGTTTCTTGTCGTCAAAAATTGCACCAAGCATGAGCGGGAGAGTTGTTTTCAAATGGAGTTTGACAAAAAAAATGAGAAAATCTCTTTTCAAAAGATACAATTATTTGTGGTTTTTCGTAGTTAGTCCTCTGGGGCAACTACAAATTCAGGCTTTCTTGAAGATTTCCGGTTTTTTCGTTTTTATTTTTTGTGATTTAAATAATTATAATAAAAAAAAATTTTTTCTGAGCTATAGCACGTTTAGAAAGGCCTTCAGAACTGCTTTTCGATGCTCACGCTGAGAAATTTTCTCTCGTACTGTGAAACAAAGTTAATTGATGTTCTAATGTTACAAAAAAAATGCACATTTGAGTGACCTAAAACAAAATCAACTCAGAAAATTCCGTTAACTTTAAGAAACCACTTAATACTTCTCTTAATCTCAACGACTCAGTCTTACCCTGTCTCTATTATTATTCCAAACCGTAAGTAAACATCAATAACGTACAAAAAATAAGTGATTTTAAGAAAAACTATGTCTGAGGATATCAAATGTTACGGGCTGTACCATGTTGCTAGAAGGGCCACTGACAAAAGAATTCCGCATGCCTTGTTGCTCAATGGGGCTGGAAATGATATTTGGAAATACTGTCGTAGCGTGCCTGAAAAATACCTGGCAAACAAGAAGCATTTCGACGAAAGAAAATACTGGTGGCTCGACTGGAGTGTGACCGAAATTTAACCCTAACCGCTACCTGTAGGGATTAAGTTTTTAAGTCTATTTAAGTAATGTAATTAGTTTTAAATAGTTTACGTTTTTTTTTATCTTATAAAATATGGCGGCATAATTTTTAACCGCCATTTTTAACCGTTCTTTATAATTTAAATAAATATTACTGTAGAAATAAATAAAATAATAATTATAGATCTAACCAAGCAAAATAAAAATTATTGAAAGCAGTGTAAGCCCACGTAGGTTAACTTACTATAACTAATATAGTCAGTAAGTTATTTATTTGGTAAATAAATAATTTAAAAATAAAAGATTAGAGAAATTATATAAAATATTTTATGGATTGTTTTTATTGCAAATGGAACAACTTGACAGCAAAGCGGGCTATCGACGGCCAATTTTCATGTCAAATAAAAAACAATATAAAAGAATAATAAAGTGTATTTTATGTTATGTTGAAAGCACATGTCCCACTTCTCGAATAGATGAAGAATATATCTATACATTAATATTAACGTTACATTAAAATTTTAATTGTATTTGTTTAACAGAACATGTTATATTCACTAATTAAATTAAATTACGTGTTTTACCTGTTCAAATTAATCGGAATTAAATTCGTACAAAAAAAAAACGTGGTGGACGTACTTTAAATCTAATTTAAAGCTCTGGCGATTAAAATTATTACAGTTGATTGGGAGTTTATTAATTGGAGCATATGTTCCTTGAAGGAAACTCCAACCAAGATTTATCAAATAAATTTAAATTGGATTTAAACTTTATTAGTAGACTTAATTATCCATATATATTAGCAGGCGATCTAAACTGTAGACACTCGTAATGGAACTGCGCGAGGGCCAATAGCTGGGGCAAAATTTTATATGATAAGATGGTTATAAATAATTTTAAAATTTTGTTTCCTACAACACCTACATATTACCCTATGTCAACCCGAGGAACACCCTCCACGTTGGACATCATACTGTCAAATTGCATAGAGAAAATCACTAACCCTGTAACAATAAGTAAATTTAGTTCCGATCATATTCCTTTCAAATTTGGTGTAAATTCTTATGCCATTTATAAAACAAAAACCGAATTTTCATACAAAAAGGCCAACTGGTCAAAATTCAAAAAGGAAGTTGCCAGACAAATTAATCTAGTAAATGTTTCGCCAAAATCTTTTGATAATAGTGTTTTGATTGATAATATCCTAAACGATCTGGTCAGAATTATTATCTATACCATAACAAAAACAAAAAACTAGTTTTAATATTATACTTCCTCCATTTTTAAAGCATTTGATTGGAGTTAAAAATAAAATAAACCGCCAATGGCAACGACTAAGACTTACTGACACTAAACTAGAGTTAAAAAAAACTGACTAACCAAATTAAAGTGGAGGTATATAAAATTAGAAATCATTTTTGGTAACAAAGGCTTTAAAAGTTGAGTAAGGGATCCAAGTCCTTGTGGAATATTTCAAAGGCTCTCAAAAATCGGAATAAGAATATACCGCCAATGAAAATGCAAGGCGGAAGCCAACTTGTAACAAACAAAGAAAAGGTAGAAGAGTTCGGTAGTTTTTTCAAACATATGCATGAATTAACCTAGTATCACAAAATGTTAACTACAACAATAATTACTCAATAAATGATCTACCGATTGTGAAACCAAAGGAAATATTGAAAATAATTAAAAAACTTAAAACTCGCAAGTCTGCTAGTATAGACAACATTAAGAATATTGTTTTAAAAAACCTACCGAAAAAAGCAATAATTTTAATTTCACATATATTTAATGCTTGTCTCTGTAACAGTTACTTCCCAAATTTGGAAATTTGCCTGTGTAGTATGCATACTAAAACCAGGCACGGCTAGTAGTTTATTGGAAAGTTACAGACCTGTCAGCTTACTAAGCTCTATTGCAAAAATCTTTGAAAAATGCATCAAACGAAGAATTGAGCAGTTTACAGAGGAAAAGCATATCATTCCCAACGAGCAATTCGTGTTACTGCCTGTTCACTCGAACATACATCAACTATACAGAACCGATAGAATAATTCGTCAAAATTTCGCATTAAAAAAATCAGTTGGTATGATTGGACTGGACGTTAGAAAAGCATTTGATTCAGTGTGGCATGAAGGACTCTTACACAAAATGCATTTTAAAAATTTTCCCGAGTACCTAACAAAAATATTTCAAATCTTTTTACATAACAGACAGTTTTGTGTTTCTCTAGCCGATGAAAGATCATCATCTTTAAAAATTCTGGCAGGGGTGCCCCAAGGTTCGGTTTTAAGTCCAATTCTGTTCAACATATACATGGCTGACTTTCCATGCTAAATAATTGTGATTTTGCCTTATTTTGCTGACGAAACAGCAGTATTTACAGCTGAAAATGACCCAAATGTAATCTTAATGAGGCTTGAAAATACAACTGCTATTATAAATGACTACTTCACCAAGTGGAAAATAAAATTTAATGCAAAAAAAAAAAATAAAAGCATTTTCTTTACTTGGAAACGCAAACCAAGCAACCTTCCTTCGCGTGGTTTACAAATATCTGGACTCCAGATGGATACAAAGCTCATCTATTAACACAATGTCTTGGAGACCTTACGCAAATGCGACATGATTATTAAAATATTATATCCTCTAATTAATAGACATTTTAACTTATCGAGAGAAAATAAAGTTTTAATATACAAGTCCATCTTCCAATCCATTTTAATGTACGCATCGCCTGTCTGGAACCTTTGCGCAAAAACCCATATCAAAACGCTTCAAATAAAGCAGAACAAAATTTTAAAAATGATGCTAAACTTGCCCTTGGAATATTCAACTCGTAAGCTACACGAATCTACTGGTGTATTAAAAATAAATGCTTTAATTTATGACTATCGCCGAAGATTTACCCAAAACTATTTTTGTCAAATAACCCCAACGTTGCATCGTTACCTATTTAATATTAGGTAATACACATGCACGTTTTAATATATGACAAATATATCACTTTCTAATTAACCCCCCTCCCACATCCAACAATCCCAAAAAAATTTATCAATTAGACAATTAATATAGTAGTTATAAGTTTAAAGAATCTGAAAAGGGTTTTAGTTGCAAATTTTCCCTGGAAATTAAAATATAATTTAAACAGAAATATTAAAAAAATTGTTCCTAGATTTAGTAAATGAATAAAATAATTCTAGCTGTAAATATCATATATATTAATCTCTAAAATTAACAAGTTTATAATGTTGTATAGGAAAAAAAATATTTCGCAAATCAATGAATTTAAAATTTCAAAAAATAACTAGCCAGTGGCAAAAAAAAGAAGAACTTATCGTAGCTCCAAAAGAACATATGGAGTGAATATGGCTTTGTAACGTCTAGTGGTTTAGGCGTGATGACATTGCATAGATATGACATTTTTTTATACATCTATATATTTAATTTGCACGAGCACTGTTTAATATTTTTCTTCCAATGCAAAGGATGTGTGTTCGTTGCGGTGTAAAGAACGTCACTCAATGACATTGCAAATGCTCACCTATGTATGATCCGTTTAAAGCACAAAATCAATCTACCCGTTAGTGCCATGTAATCGCTTTGTCATTGTCAAGTTACAACGATTCAGCGGATCAGGACGATAATCGTGAATGCAGCTTGTCTTCCTATTTTACAATTTTTAAGCATCCGCATTTTAACAAACTTGTTATTTAAAATTTCTCTGTAGATTTAGTTTTTTTATTTGTTATATTTTATTTTAAATATACAAGAATGAAAGTTATAGCATCATCATCATCATGATCTCGCATGAGAGTGTGATCAATTAAACTCATCTGTGAGCAGTCTGTTTACGATCAACATTCCACAACATTGCGCAGCTTTAAACCTTAACTAGTCCAGGCAAATGCATTAGATAGCATCACACACAGCATCACCGTGCGATCAAAAATAAAATATAACAAGATCTCCCATATGCCTCTAACAGATTTAAAACCAACTGTCAAATGGACTGGAGGAGATGGTATGTTAGATGGACCAACCCATATATTCAATTAAAAGTCAGTTCACTTTCTCTCGTTAGAAGATCGATGTACGAGTGTACGATGAGTACGTATGCCGCTCGGCACAGCATCAGTCAGTAAGTGCGGTGAAGTCACGTTGTCGGGCGGGCGTGCGGGCGGCTTGGAAACGGCAAATGAAATAATAAGAATGCCAGAAATACTCGTACCCATAGAGAAAATTTTTTTGCTCCAATAATTGCTTTAGCTGCGCGCGAACGCTATCACACGCTATACTTGGTCACATCACCTTCCTCTATGGCTTATCGGTGTCTGGGTTGAGGAATAAACCGCCATCACATATGCGCGCACGATATGTGAATGAATGTGATTTATTTTGTATTTAACTTCACCTGCAAGCGGTATTTATGCATGTGCTGATATCGGTGGTAGCACTTATGTCGAATTTCATTGAACTCTGAACAGGTGGGGTGAGCTTTGCTATGCTTCTCCTTTTATACTAAGGCATTGTGTCTTGCACTCTTCCTCTATGAGACGATATGTATATGCACACGCATACCGACTGGCTTTAATTTTATCGATTAACATCGTAATGTAAGCTTTTTGATGATACAACAGAGTATTATTTCTTTTTTTGGTTACGCAAATACGTTTATATCTCAGATTTTTATTTGCCAAACTTAATCTCACGCTTAGTAGTAGTTGTTTGTAATAATTGGACGGACAACTGCTCGCTGTAACTGATATCTCATCGCAGCTACGCTAAATCTACGACATACAGAAGTATTTTCGACTACTTTGAGGTCTTTTTAAACCACCTTTCACATGACCTAGAGAACTGAAATTTTGTGAGCATCTCAATGTCAGTGGCCAATTTGGATATCACTCGTGTGACGCGTGTCGCGAGTCGCTTGTGGCGCGTGTGATGGGTTGAATTTTTTTTCGACTTCTTTGAGGTCCTTTTTAAGCACCTTTCAAATGACCTAGAGAGCTATAATTATGTGAGTATCTAAGTCCTAAATAGCATTTTTTATATTCCGCGTGCAACGTATGTCGCATTTCTCATTTCGCGCGTGTTATGGGTGGAATTGTCGTCATTATCTATTTTTTATTTTGAGGTCCTTTTTAACAACCTTTTGCACGACATAGAGGGCTGAAAATTTGTGAGCTGCTCAATGTCAGGAGCCAATTTTGATATCCCGTGTGTTACGCGTATCGCGAGTTGCGTGAAAAAAGAAAATACTTTGAAACAGACCAGACCTCAAAAACTTTTTGGCGGTTATTACCAAATAATACAATATAAAAAAAAGGACTGTGTGGCGTATGGCGTGTGGCGTGTGGCGTGTGGCGTGTTGCGTGTGTCGATCTAAACATAAAAGTTTGTACCCGAGTACAAGTTTTTAACATTTACTTGTTTGCTATTACAGTAGCTGTCGAATATTGTTATTCGAGTGACGTGACGCGCAGTAGATACACAAAATAGATCGCGGGAATATCTACCGCGTTAGACCTTCCTTATAAAAGTAACTACTACATCGCAGAACAAATATAAAAACATATAAATTCTCTTCTTTAAATTTAGTGAATAGCGAATCCTACGAATTGATAATAGTCGTGTTAAGTCAATTCACGTCAAATGCAAAATGTATCGGCTCCTTTTGCGCTTTATATAACGGGTGATCAGATAGGAGGTACTTTTTCCAATAGGAGTTTTTTGACATGTCACGCGTGACTACTGTCAAACTAAATACATAATTTTATTTAGTATTCATTGACATTTCACCATGGAAAGACTAACGCCTCAACAACGTTTACAAATCGTACAATTGTATTACGAAAATCGACGCTCTGTGAAAAGTGTACATCGCGCGCTCAGGCCAACTTATAGTGTTCAGCGATGAGGCCCATTTTTGCCTTAATGGCTTCGTCAATAAGCAAAATTGCCGTATTTGGGCAGAAGAGGAACCCGAACCCATTCACGAACTGCCTATACATCCATTAAAAACTACCGTTTGGTGCCGCTGGAGGAATCATCGGCCCATATTTCTTTAAAGTCGAGGCTGGCGCCAATTTAACAGTGAATGGCGAACGCTATCGCGCCTTGATAAGCCACTTTTTGATGCCGGAAATTGAAGCCCTTCATCTCCACGCCATTTGGTTCCAACAAAACGGCGCTACACCCCATACAGCACGTGACACAATGGATTTACTGCGTCCTCGTTACGGTGAGCAATTGATCTCTCGTTTCGGACCGGTGGATTGGCCACCAAGATCGTGTGATATCACACCTTTGGACTTTTTTTTATGGGGGTATGTAAAGTCTAAATATTTTGTGGATAAACCAGCTACGATTGAGGCATCGGAAGCCAACATTACTCAAGTTATTCGCGAGATACCGACCGAACCTCGAGCGAGTCATTCAAAATTGGTGTTTACGGATGGCCGATGGCTTTCAATATGATACCAATAGGGGGTTATATCTTCAATCCAGCTCCACTTTTAACATAAAAATAATATTCCGCTGTCAATCAGAACGAACCATTTAACGTGGACGATGGAAACAACCTTCCACCTGACAAAGTGGGTGTGTGGTTTGCAATATCTGAACTTAGGAATTACAAAACTGCTAGACATCATAGCCGCAAACCATGGAACAATGTGCTTTTGAGAATAATCAACTCAAGAGAAGAATTCTTCAAATTGAATAAAATTGGGGAAAGGCTCTATGATTAAATCGTATCCTATTTTAGTTTTGAAGTTGCCAAGAATGCTTTTTTTATCCAAAAATGTTATGAAGACTGATTTGTTTTATTTTTATTGTTATTTATTTTCATTAAATAAAAATGTTTTACGTAAAATTTTGCAATATTTCATTCCGTTCATTCGCTGGCCCATTAAGCTGTGCATTTGCCACCACTATGGCAGAAGTAGTGAAATTATGATGTGCAGCAAACGAGGGCAAGACAAGGTATTTGCTATCAACAAGAACGAACAGGACCGATGTATAGGTCGTTACGTCACAAACGTCACAAAAGCCAGCTACAAATTTGGGGTAGCAGCAATACTTATAATGCCAACATCATAGAAATCAAACAAATAATCCATCCGCTCAATCGCTGTTTCTTTGAGCTTAAAAGGCCATTGAGTAGTAAAGCTCTCCCTGGGAAGAAAACCTTAACAATCAGTGTATCTATGGCACTGAAGCGTTGACTCTTTCAGAGACGGTATGAAGATATATTCTTGGTCGTACCTGGGATAGTTTCTATCTTAAGCTGCCTAGTAGTGACAAAAAATGGGGTTCGAGGTTCCGGAAAATGTGCTGCCAGGGTTAGCTTTGCTACGCCCAGGCACTCGTATGAAGATATATTCTTGGTCGTACCTGGGATAGTTTCTATCTTAAGCGGCCTAGTAGTGACAAAAAATGGGGTTCGAGGTTCCGGAAAATGTGCTGCCAGGGTTAGCTTTGCTACGTCCAGGCACTCGTACTGAACGACCTTAGGCCTTTGATGTCAGATCTCACCAAGGTCGCGTTGGTACTACGGAAGTTGGTTTAGCCCACAGATGAGATTGATCTCCTTTGAGGTTAGCTGACTCTGGGCCAACTTTTGGTTGAGGACTCAGTTTCTTTCTGGGCTTGACCTACGTAGTGGCTGGTGGTTTATTACCCAAATGCGGTTGAGCTCTAGCATTGGTAACATCAGAGGTGCACCTGGTGTTACCAAATTCTTTGGTTCATCAGTGATGTCATCTGTTGTTACTGATGTAATGATGTGCTCTCTGTGGATTTGTTTATCTCAACCGGTTGTCGTGAACCAAAGATCGGCAAGGATTTTGGTAGGTCCTGCTCTAACCAGTGAGTTATTACTGGAACATCTGTCTAATATGGATGTTGATTGTGGTATAACTAATCTGTGTCCGAAGGGGACCGTGTAATTATGCCCGACGGTGTTCACGTTAATCCAAAGACATTTCATGTCCTTAGTCGTTTCTAACGCAATATTTGTCGGACTATTTTTCGTCCCGTTTGGCTTAAAGGGCTTTAGTGAGAAGATTTAAAAATGAATTATATGAGTTGTACAGCGACGTCGACCTAGTCAAGAAACTACGTACTATACGACTAAGATGATTAGAACATGTAGAGCGTATGGATATTAACGCTCCGATCCGCAGAGGGACTGCGCAGTAGAGCAAGGTCTCTACTTAGTAGGTGAGCACAAGTGGAGCGTGGCCGGCAACGGATAGATGTGGAGGCAGTTCTAAAAGTAAGTATGTATAAAGAATAAAAGTAATAGTAAGTGGTCTATTCCTAAATGTGAAATCACAGTCAACGGATTTTCTACACTCCTTGCTCTATCATTTTTGTAAAACGCACACAATAAAGGGCTTCCTAAAAATCACAAAAAAAATTCTAAGCCATTTAAAAACTTTTCCTGTGAACTCTTTTTTATTTTTTAAATTCTCTATATTAACTTCACTTGCCCGTGGCTGGCTGGCTAGCTGGCCAAATCTTGTGATCAATTTTGAACCCACTTTCTGCAGCCCGATTTTATTGAAATTTTGCACACATGTATATCTCCCAAGACAACACTTTCTATTAAAATTTGAGGCCCCTCGGGCCGCGGGGTCGGGGGGCTCTCATACAAATATTTTACAAAATTTACCCGATTTTCTTTAAATTTTGTACACATGTGTGTCTTCGATGGAAAACACTTTTTGTAAAAATTTGGAGCGATCGGCCCCTTGGGGACCCCAATATACAATTTTTAAATATCGCTATATCGCATCAGATCACGGCAAAGTCTGAACTGTGTGCTTTGTGAGCAGCGCTGTTCGCTGCCGCTGCGTCATTTGTGAATGATTTTGCCACAAAACGAGCACGCAGTTTGTCTGTGTGTGTGTGTGTATCCCCGATTAGAGAATTTACAAGAAAAATTTTAATTTTTATGGGTTGTTTTTTTTCCATTAAATTTCTTTGTTAAAAAGTTTTAACAAACTGTAATACGTTCCTAGTTAAAAATTTAAACGAATAATTTATTTTATTAGAAAGGAGCGCAGACCAAGTCATTCACTCTACGCTGATTTCTGGCAAACATATCACACGCTTATACCTGTACCAGCTAACATAAGCGTATAGTAACAGAGTCTTTACCTTAATGGTCACAAACAAACGAACAAACAAACCAAAAACAATGCCACAACTCACTGTGTTATAATTTTACAAATTCAGTTAGATACTTTTATAAACTTTGTTATTTATTAGATTGCTGGGTACGCACGTACCGTTGTACGCTTTGGCATGCGTAAGTGGCCTGGTCGCACTGGTCGACGACTAGTGGACGAGGCTTGAGGTACAGCCACAACAGTCGCTGCCGATTTGAAATAGAAAAAGGCATAAAGTTTGGCTTTTGGGTGCGTACGTACACATTGCATGGGGGAAATCGATTGTGTTGTCGAATCAATTTCTTTTCACTGTTTAGCTTTTATGGTTTATTGCAATTTTCCGCATGACATTTAGCTCTAATTATTTTTATTTTGTTCAATTGAAATTGTACAACACCAGTCACGAGAAAATTGGCTAAAAACGACGAATAGACTACATTTGGAAATTGGAAATGCATTAATATTATATTATTTAAGAGATCTGAGTAAATAAATGCATTTTTATGGTGTATCTATAACTATATTAGGAAAATGTAGAAAATATCGAAAACAAACTAACAAACTATTTAATTGACTTAAAAGCTATCTGCAACAATATGCCTTTTAAGCGATGAGTATGTAATTTGACATAAATAGGATTATTATTATTATTATTAATGGAACCTTTAACAAACCGCGTGTCCCACAACGTTCCTCTGTTTTGTCTTATATACAAAAATTATCTTTTTAATCTGAATTTAAATGGCTTTTGCAAAATATAAAGCCATTACTTACCAGTTCCAAACTTAATACATATAAATGCATTGGTTCGAGGAAGATCTTGCAACCTTCATCGTGTAACATAGTAGCTAAGCAGTTAGTTATATATTCCAGCCCATATTTTTGCCATCGAGGTCTGGTCCTAACCCATTGATCCTGATCCATTTGTTCTCTTCATTTTGCACCTAACACCGTTCTATCTCTCGGAATATCTTATGTGCTTGTAAATGGAACACTGTATGCTTTGAAGCGGTTGGTCCACTCTAGTTCTCCCTTCACGCTGCTGTATAAATTACTTGCCAATTTTACACTTTTTTTATGCAGCAGCACTTTTAAGCGAACGAATATCCTTGAAGTGTACAAGCCAAGGACAATACAAACAGGACGACAATGCAGCATTACCATGTCTTCCTTATTTACCGAATAAACGTAAAATATGGTTGACATTGTCTATCAACACGTTGGAAATTACACGCTATTATTTATTGTGTCAACGTTCGATCATTAAAAAGCCCATCTCAGATGGTACACCAGAGTTTTTCTCAATCAAAGTCAAGAGTCAATCGTCACCTCACCTTGCTAGAGTGATGTTTGATGAATATCAAGTCGGGTACAGGTTTATATACGCCTGCATCTTACTATCCGATAGTTCTTGGTCATTGACTAATTATCACATTGCTCTCGAAGAGATTAACTCCTGGAGTAAGATCAGGTGCATCATCATTATTTTCCAATGACTGACTTGACTACTTGAGATTACAAAGTGAACAGGATAGATTGCCTGTTGTGCTCAAACTACAGCTGCACTTCAGATAGATAACGTAGAAGGGTCCACTAACAGCAATAAATCGGCGGCGCGGCTTATTCGTCGTAGAAGAAGAACAATTAATTTCATCAATAAAACTATAATGACGGAAAGATTGATGGATGACTACTTGATGAGTGCTTGGACGGATCGACGGACGTTTTGTCGGCTAGTGATAGCGATGAACGAATAACTCTAATGAAGAACAAATTCCGAACGAGCAATTGAGTTCGGTCGCGCGTAGAATTTTTACACAATTTGCCATTAAATCATTGCCGCGCCACCATTGAAAGCCGCTAGCAGCGCATCGCTGCTGTCATAGGCTTGATTCTTCTATATCTTCCTTTGACAGCATTGATTGAAGCGGTTTTGGTTTTTATTGTTAAAAGGAGAATTCGATGTATTGGATAGATTAACTAATAAACACCGGAATTATGTATTAGATACTTGAGAGCAGGTTTTATTATTTATTAAGTTAGTAACGACATAGAGTAAAGTTTATTATGCGAAGCCATAGAACCAAATTGTCAGTTATTTACCAATATTAGTAGAGAGTTTCAAGTTTGTGTTGAAATTTATAATTATGTATTTTACTATTCTGGTTGATGGAATCGTAATTAATGGTAGAACGTTGAACTATAATTAATAAATCCTCTAGTTCCATTTCCTTCTTTTCATTCTCGTAAAACAAAATACACCGCAACTGAATACATTTACCGGGCTGTCGGTGTCAGTATTGGAGCAGATTCTATGTGCAATATTCCAATAAAATAATATTTGAATTAAAAGAAAACAATCCGCAAAAATTAAAAAATTTCGTGTAAATGCTCTAATCGGGGGTACACAATTTGCACAGTTTGAATAAAATCGGGTATTATTTTTTAAAAAATAAAGTGGTGTCCATCGGAGATAGACGCTTGTGTAAAATTTGAAGAAAATTGGATTAATTTTGTAAAAAAAAATTATATGGGCACCCATCGTCCCTGAGGCTCCAACTTTTAACAGAAAGTGTTGTCACCGGTTGGTTAAAAATTGCTCGCAAGATTCCAGACAAAACGGAACGCTAGGGAACGCCAGCATTTCTGCGGTGGTCCCGCCCGCATGCATTTTTGCAATAGAACTTGATGCTAAACTCCTGGAAATGTCGAGGGCAATAACTTTGCATTCACTAAATAAATTAATAGACTGTTCGCACTGTTCACTGAAATATGCCATCAAATGTCCAATAGAACTTTATCCGCGAAACACGTACTGCCAGTCACTATGAATCTCTTTTGTGTCAATATTCATCATGAGCTGCAAGCAGATTCACATTGTCCTTAGAGCTGACAGCTGGTCTTCGCCTTTGAGGAAGGTTCTATTTCGGATGCTCAGAAGTCTCCATTATATTTTTTTTTAAATTCTCTATATTAACTTCAAATGCCCGTCTGTTTGTAGTGATGAACAAACGCAAGACCTAGACCATTTCATCTCGGTTTTTGTCTTTGTCTTGGTCTTGGTCATGCATTCGTGCCATTAGTTTTGGTCTTGGTCTTGGTCTTGGTCTTGCAGCCTGAGTCTTGGTCTTGCGGTCTTGCTGATAAAATTCTTGCAGACCATAGTATTTTTTTAATAATAACTGTACAAGTATATTATATAAGTATATATAAATGGATGTATGTATGTACGTATTTTTGTTCTAGCATAACTGTGGAACGCCTTGCTCAATTCTAACTAAACTTGTTGGTTGGTACATATATTACTTATAATACACCACTATCATCTCTATTAGTGCTGGTAGGGAGGGAAATATATGTAAAAATAATCTAAAACAACCGATGTTAGTGTAGATAGTTTTTGGGATCGCTGATATGAATAGTGACAGTTAGACATCCATATTTTCTCTAAGGGATTACACGTGAAAATAATATATTTCACATCCGCTACTTGTTTAACGCCATACACAGGCCCCTAAAAAATTGAGATCCGCACAAAATTTCAGCCCTCTATTTTTCACGATTTTTTAAATCTATCGAGTTATCGATTGTTAGCTTGTTACGCGTTAACAAAAAGTGAAGTCGTTAGTTTTTGACCTTTCACAAGACCTAGAGAGCTGAAATTTTGTGGAACTGGTATATATCAGCTTCTACTAGTCAGAATTTTATGCGACTTGTTTTAAAACAATTGGATAGCGCTTGGCTTGCGATGACGTAATTTGTGACGCGTGGCATGTGGCGCGTGTTATATATGAAAATCGATTCTTAAGGAGTAAGCTTCAGTCGCGCATTGGAGCTGACACACAGCTTTTTCTTTCTTTTACATAGTAAAAGGAAGTACAGTAATCATCAACATTTTCGATTTTTGCAGATTTACCCATTACCGTATCTCCTGAGTCAGAAAAAGCGAATATAAAAAAATCTCTGTCTGCTTGTCTGTCTGTCTGTATGCCTGTATGTCTGTCGGTATGTGTCCACTCAACTTACAATTGTGAAGGGCCAGATGATTTTGACGAAAAGCTGACTGCCGGAAGTGACTCTTAAGCAGGAAGTTCAAGGATACGAGTGCTATCATGATATTTAATTCTAGTTACTCTGGGTAAAACACCTAACTCGTAAAAGCGAAGTTAAACTGGATAGAAATCTCCTTTGTGGTAGGATTAATGGTACACCACAGCAGAACCGTACTATTTTTTAGAAAGTATGAAGACCAGAAAATATGGACGCTTTTATGGTTGCAATAATTTTGTAACCGAGTCCGAAGATCAGGTTATCTTTGGCGGGTGCTAGAATAGAATGCAAAAAAAATGGCACGATATGTTATCAACAAAAAACAATAACTATTTAATAATAAAGATTAAGTAATTTCACTCAACTCTTATCAAATTTTTATTAATTCTTCGTGATTCAAAAAAGAAACTCTTACTAAGGCACTGATAGCAATAAATAAATCATAAAGCTTTTGATATCGGCCTTCTGTGAGTAAGGCGAATAGCGGTTAAAAAATTGAAATTATTTATGCAAGCGTAAGCGGTATTATCCATAATACCCATATCCATATCCATACCCATATCCATATGGATAGTAGTAGTTATAGGCGGGATACCACGTTCTCAGCAATGGACTCTCGGGTTTACCATCGCTTGATCGCAACTCTGGAATATCTTTTAGAAAATGTATATTCCAATAAGGTACTGGTATACAAGAGTATCCTTAAGTAATACAAACCTTCGCTATTTATCGCTGCATGTTCTTGTGATTCTGCCGTTGTGTTCGCATTGATTTGCTTCAGCGATTCGAAAGATTTTACTTTCGTCACCAAAAGTAACGCAGAAAACATTACCACTAAAAACTTCATCTTGCTTTTTAAACTAACAAATGCTAAATTTACTATATAACTAAAATGAAATCTTATTATTTCCAGTATTTATAAAATTATATTGCAAAAAAATATAATTTAAAGAAAAGCAAAATAAAATCAAATTCAAGATAAGAAAGTAATTATTATTCCTAATGAGTAAAGTAATTTTATACAATTTGCATTGCAATCAGCCAGTCGGTTACTAATTATTAAATTTTTTTACGTTAATTTTCTTTCTTTTCTTATCAATAATAATAATTATTGGCAATTGATCTATCTGACTCAAGTTGTGTTGTGCCTTCTCTGATGATAGGTCCCATATCGGACAGTCTTCGTTTCATGAAAGGCACTAGAACGGTTTTGCATGGATTGATGGGAAGCCCTTCTCTACTGCACCATTCTAAGACGTGAAGTAGCGCACCTTGTATGACATTTTCTGCGCTTACCACTAATTATGATCGCCAAATTATCAGCATAACTAATGGCGATGTAGCCGCATCTATGCAAATCGGCTTGAAGATTATCTTTGACGAGTGACCATAGAAGGGGGGAGAAGACACCTCCTTGTGGGCAGCCCTTAGCTGAAATCACAGACAGAGGCACCCTTCCTTGAGGAGGAATTAATGACTCGACTTTCAAGCATGGCCTTTGATTGGTTGGTCGAGCCTTCGATACCTCTTCTACTGATTGCTCTTGTTATTGAGTCGTAGCCAGAGTTAACGAATGCACCCTCAATGTTAAGAAAAGCACACAGAGATATTTCCTTGGAGCGAAAAGTCCTTTCTATCTTTTTAACAAATAGTGAAGGGCGCTTTTTCCTTTCCTGTATGCAAACTGACTTGAGTGTAGAGGGCTAGACGTATCTAGCCAGGCTCTGATATGAACATCAATAAGTCCTTCCATAACTTTGAGAACAAATGATGTTAGACTTATAGGTCTGTATATAGGCAGCTCACTAGTCCTATTGCCTAATTTAGCGATCGGGATAGGATAGGGATAGGGGGCTCGTAGACAATTTTTTTCAAAAATTTACCAGCTTTTATTCAAACTTTGCATATTGTGTATCCCAGATTAGAGAAAGTTCAATAAAGTTCAATTGAAAATTTTAAAACTAACATCTTAAGTGAATCAGATCTTCATTAATTACTGGTAGCTTTCTGAGAACAAAACAAGCCTGAAATTTATTCGGTTTTAATTCCACCCTATTAGATCTGCCCAATGTTTAATGTTCGACAATCGTCTCATCAACCATCAACCGATGGATGTCACAGAAGACAAAAGGCCATTTGAAGAGCTTAGGCGCCAAGAATGACCTTTGTGGCACGCAAGCATTGATCTCATGTGAATCTTAAGAGATTCCATTCAAAACAACTTTTATTTTGCGGTACCCTAAATAATCCTCAATCCATGCTATGAGAGAGGTGTGTAGGTTGAGCGAATGAATATCATTAATAAGTCAATCATGCTCTAATCTATCATAGCCTTTGAAATGTCCAAGGATACAACGCTTGATTCACCTATTCACAGGATTTAAAAAAATAGATTTTCAATTCTTCGATCCCAACAATGAGTCATATATGTCATAAGTTCACCTAATGATGATGATTAATGACGGAATACCGTCGGATTCAGTTGCTGTACAGTTTACAGTGAAAACTTCGGTCTACTCTGCAAATGGAACGCGTTTTAAGACTCATACTTCGTGGTATTATCCTTCCTGATGTAGGGAGCGGAATTGAAAAAGTCCTGAAAGCGGAATATGTTGCAGGAGCAAAAACGTGACATTCGGGGGGTATCGTTGGCGGGCTAGTTAAAAGTTTGTGAGAAAGTTGTCACACCATTGAATGCTCTTCAAGCCGCATCTTTTATACGTCCATGAATATATTCGATTTTCTAGATTTCAGACTCATATATTTTATAAAAAATATTCGTATGGTTTTTGAGCCGTGTCCTCTGAGTGAGAACCAACTCTTGTAGCTAATGAACCACGGTCACCACCATAAAAAAATATGAAAGGTGACATCTGAAATATATGAGACAGCTACAACTCACGATAAAAACACAATGTGGCAAATTTTTCTTCAACTCTTATTCAACATTCATCGCTCTACGCAACAACAAGCAAAATTAACTTCAATTCAATGAATTCGAATTCGATATAGTTAATGTGTGTGGCTTCAATTAAGTTCCATACATAAAAAGACAATGATGCAATCTTGTGGATAAGAATGATTTTTAAATGTTCAATTAGCACTAAAAGCTTATTTAAGCCAGACAGTGGTCAATAGGCAATTGAAAGTCTATGTACGTTCCATCCATTAGGTATTATGTGATTAACATTACATGCTAAAAGCATTACAAGGTAATTGGTTTGCAATCATTTGTTTGATCTTTTCGTGAATTATTCACAAGTCTGATCTAAATGTAAACCATTAAACTCGAAATCATTACTTTTTGGAGCAGTTACCACATTTCTAAGGCATGTCTTCTAAGAGAGTAATTTTTTTATTTTGGCCTAACGAGTTTTACTTTGTATGTAGTAAGCATTCAAGGTTAAGTCGTAAATGTTGACCATTAAGTGTGACTTGTGTTTAAACACACAAAGCATTGATAGAACCGTTTACAGTGCTAGTGCTAATTGATTTCCCATCCCTTTATTATTCACATTTGTTATTAACATGTCAACATGACTTGCTGCGCATTTAAACGATTCGCCGGCGCTCCACCAACCATTTCGACCATTAAAGAAAAAAAGTACACGTGTGATGATGATATATGAACCTGTCGTTGTTGCCCGTAAATGAAACAGTTCTTTAACTTTATTGCAGTTGCGCCTGACGTTTTACTGTTTCATAGTATGCAAGAACTGTTCTGTCATTATTAAAAGGTTCTGTAGGTTTGCGTATTTCTATTTTGCCTTAATTAAATGCTTTTATATTAACTGGTCTATATAGGTATATTTATATATCATTCTGAAACGCTTTTTTCATTCCAAATCTGGGATTAAGTCTCGTACGCGTTTTTGAGTTAGTAATTTTGTGGGGGTCTTTTGGTGGTCTTCCGGTGGGTATTGAGGTCATGATGAGGCCTTCTGGTGTGTCTAGAGGAGATTTTGAGGGGGGTTAAAGAGGGTTTTGAGTGGGATGATAATTGGCTTTTGGGGTCGTTTTGAGGGCGTCTTGAGATGATGTTAGGGGAGTATTAAAGGGGTTACTGAGGTGGTCTTGAGGGTTGTCTTGAAGGTTGTCTTGGGTGGTCTTGAGGGGGTTTTTGAAGGGTCTTGAAGGTGGTCTTAAGGGCTTGAGGATGGTTTGAGGGAGTCTTTAGATGGTCTTTAGGGGGTTTTGTGGGGGTTTGAGGACAGTTTGAGAGAGCCTTGAGTAGGGTCCTGTATGGGGTCGTAACGTAGTCTTAAGGGAGTCTTGGGGTTTTGAGAGGTGAGCGGATCTTCAGAAAGTATTGAGGGAGTCTTAAGGAGTTATGACGAGGTCTTAATAGGGTCGTGAGTGGAGCCTTAAGGGGGTTTTTAGGTGACTACAGCTTTGACTACATATTTGGCACAGCAGTACATAATGGTGTAATCTGTCAACTACTGCTACTAAATGCCTAAAACTATGCAAGTCTTAATACTAATTCAGTGCCTATTTTTGGACGAGTATGTACATTGCGATTTATCTTTTGATTCGTATTCCATTATCTGCGCTACTAACTACTTTTCGTCACATTACACCCACCTTAACTCTGTTCATCCCGAACATATTCAGCACTCCTTCCGATGTTTTACCTTGTCAATCTGTCAATGTGGACAACTTCCTTTTTCCCCTCTGTTTTAGTTAAATCTGATAGAAGGCGCCGTTGTTCCTCTTGTAGAAAACTTCCCAACTTCCCTGTAGTTTCTTTGATTTTTCTTGTTTTGTCTTGGGATTGTAAAGTCAAACGAAAATTCCATCTTGAAATTTTGCATGGTTCGCACGTAGGTAATTCCGTGTTTTCATCCCTTTATTACCATTCACAATGTTTTTCCTTACTGTTGTATAGGCATTGATCAGTCTTGGTCTTTGATCGGCTTGCTTTGCATCTTGCCCAATTTTTGGCACTACAACTTTGGATTGGGGCGCCTCTACTTGTTGGTTGCGGTCCTCTTCTAGCACCACATTTTTTACACGTTCGGCACCAGTTTTCAACATCTCTGCGGCAATTGACTCAAAATAATCGATTTCTCAATTTATCCAGTGTCTTCTTAATGCCCAAATGTTCTTCTGTTGTTCCAGTGTGTGTTTTGTGAAGAACCTTGTTCACCAAATTCGTTAGTAATACTATCTTTGATTTGGTACACTGACCATCGGCAAATTCCCATTGCCTTACCAATGGTACATCTTTTAATCTCAATGTTTGGCATTGAGTCCAGTAACTGTTTACTGTAGGACTTGCTGATACAATCTCACGTCACGCCAATGTTGGAGCAATTGATTCATCTTGCTCTTGTTTTTCCTTACTTGTCTCTTGTTTACTCTTGTCGAATGAGCTTTCATCTGTCGGACCGTAATTCGTGAAACCACTGATCATTCCTGGTTTTCCGGTCTTCTAATGCGATTGTTCTGAGGAACACAACACTTTCTTAATGACCACCATTGTGATTGCCGGTAATTCTGAGCGGAACTTCTATATTACGCCAACTTAGTACTTGTTTCCTCAAATCAAGTGAAATCTGGTGCGCCATCATAAAGCACAGACCCAATATGCATGCAACTTCCACACGGCCAACAATAAACCGATGTCGAAACTCGACTGCAAGGAAACGTTCACCCTTAACTGCTGCAGCTTCTCCTGTAGCTGTCCTCAACTTGTAGTGATGCACTATCTTTACTTGCTCTCCAGACATCATTTCAGGACTCACTATTGATCTGGAAGCTCCTGTATCTAAAATTAAATCTCCAATTCGCCACTAACAACCAGACTGTTGCAATTCCTTCCTAGATTTGTTCTGCGTATTGTGACCCTGTGATATCCCCTACTCTTCTTCTCATGTACTTCTATTTGTGTGATTTCTTCAGTTTCTAGATTGCGTATCCTATCGGAATCGAAAGACACACTCGCTTTAGCTGATTCATAATCCAATGCCGATGCCAATACTTGATTCATCGTTTTTCCTCTCGCTGTTGTCCTCACATGAAACTTTAATTTGTCGTCTCGAACATCATTAATAAGGGCATCCAGTGATAGTTCGTCCACTATAGCTGCTGGAACACCGCAATACGCTGGTCGCTCCATCTTCATTATTTTCCGTTCTAGATCCTGAAGACTTTCTCCGTGCTGTTGTCTTTTATTGAGCATTCTTTCGATTTATCGCCTGAGTTTTCAAGAGACGCCACTCTGTCCCCTGGGATCTTGCTTCCTCTTCTATTGTCCTTTTCCATGTCTTGCTAGGACGGCTAACTCGCTTTCTTGCGGCTTCCTTGTGGATTCCTGTCGAGCGCTAGTTTCGTAATATCGTCCTCTGGCTTCCTCAAAGTGTTTCACAGCTATAGTATTAGAGCATTAAGTTGTTCCTCCGCAGCCCATCCGTTTAAAACCGGAGCTAGAAACTGAACTTTAAAGTTCAAATATAGGAGGTTCTTAAATGTCCTTCTGGATCCTAGAATATTCTGAAATGAGTCTGAAACTGATATCACTCATCAGTCCTATTTGCTCATCCATCTTGTCGTTCAGCATGGAACACATTATGTTCATTTGTTTGAAATATCGCTTCAATTTTTGACACCTTTTTTTCTTCCGAAGTAGAAGGTTTTCGCTCCCTCCATTTTCGCTTTTAAAAATTGCCTCAAAAATAATCTATGTTTTACCGCCTTGTTTAGTTCCCGAGCTCTTCTTTAAGCTCTTAATGATTTACAAAATTTCACCTAAATATTTACTGTCTCAAGGTTTGCAAAATCACCAATTATTTTACTGTCGATTTGCAAAATTTTACCGACTCATAATTTGCAATTGTGTGGGGGAGAGGGGTTAATGTAAAATGTTTATATCAACCACATTTACAAACAAAGTTTTATAAAAGTTTCAATGTAAATTATTGGCAGGTGGGGGAAGGTTTGAGGCTATAGTACGATGGGTACGATGTACGGGTAGCGAAGCGCCCGTTAACAGCTAGTACCAAATAAACGTAACTGACGACCAGCATTAAGGAAATTAGAAAATTGTCCCTTTATCTGACAGAAAATCGAATTCGAGGCGACTTCTTAATTGTTATTCGAAATGTAGTTGTAATTTAGTTAGTTGAAAAATAATTAAATTCAGATTTCAGTTTTTATAAAAAACTAAAAAGTATTGATGATTATGTCATTAATGAACTCTTAAAAGTAATTGTTAATCGAATCGTCTACAAAGAGTTTTAAAAGTATCTAATTGGAAGTTTGAGTGTAATCCACAACTCACAGATAAATCACAGTCGGTGCAGGTTGTGTACCTCGAGAGTAGTCATAACTTTTTGCAAATATTTCTCCCCCTCCATCAGGTCGTCCTCATAAGACTGAGATGCCCATTGAAATTTCGTTCAAGCGTGTAATTGGCAATAAATCCATAAGTAATGAGACAAGTCAGGTAGAATGATGCGAGGGGCGTTATCAAATTGGCTATGGACCCGGTAACACTATGTGGACTAAAGGTAGGTACTTTGACTAGGAAATTTTATGGTACATCAAAGAAAATAAACAATAACGGAACATCAAACAAAAAAAGTGTTTGTGTTTTTCTTAACAAAACGTAATAACATTGTAGTTTTTAACGATTAGTTCAGGGAGCGGATGCCATTTCGACTCCATTGGATTATCGATGTACGACGGGCGATACAAAAACACGATAGCGTCAACCATATCAGCTACAAACAAACTTCATAAATAGATGCCAACAAACGGAAAACCTAAATGAGTGTGAGCCCAGTGTGTTGCCCAGCCGTTGCTGTTGGCGGCCGATGGCTACTGTTGGCGTTGCTCGCTTATATATCGATCCGGAGAAAGTTAATACCATGGAGCTAGGAGCTAGCATCGCGCACAACATGTTCCGCTACCGCACCATCAATGTCTTGCTGCTCAGCGTCAGCGCTAAGCGAACAGCAAGTTTGTTGCCAATATTCAATTTCAATTTACTTTGACTACTCCAGCAAAGGTACAAAAAAAGAACCAAAGCTAGAAGAGCAGGATTTGTTATAAACTATAGCCGATGAGCATTGTCGAGTATATTGTGGTAATGGTGTGGTTCCGGTTCCAGTATCTCTATCTGTTTGCGCTTATGGAAACAAATTATTTACAATTTAATTGAGGGGCAAAAACGGCTGCCGCTGGTCGATTAGTCGTTGTAGTCGTCATCATCATCGTCGTGGTACTAATTTTTTTTTTGTTGCAAAAGTACAAAAAAATGACGGCTTTGAAGTGAAAATCACAACAAATACATAATTGCAGGCGGCAATTGTTATTACAAGCACAGCGGGTGGTGCCGCTAGAGTTTTGCATTTTTTTTTTCGTTATTTTTTACATCCTCTACGACATAAGCAAAATTTGCTTCAAACGGAGGAAGGAACTGAGCACTGATAGGTTACAGGTCCGCTGCAGAACAGTTTTGGATTTAGAAAGAGGAATTAGTAATGTGAATATATTTGGGAGTAAATTAATTTGAAAGGCCTTTTCTTCCCGACTTTTTCATCTGCCTGAATATGACATAACTTCAATCAAAACCTCCAGGATAAGGAGTACGGCTACAGACCCGCAGTGTGTTCCAACAAGTATAAAGCATGCTCTAATATATATTTCTATTTCTTCTTTTGGCTAAAATGCATTTTAGCGACTATTGGGTTAGGGCTTTGAGATAGTCCCTTTGAGCAGATCTTGAAAACCGCCATCTTGTTTGGGGGAAACGCCCCATTTAGGAGAGAGGGGCTTCCAAAATGGTGAGTTTTGTTTTCTTCAGAATAGTGTATTTTTCCAAGTGGTTTGATGGTTAATTGGTATCATATGAAAGATAATAAAAATAGTGAGCCAGTAGCGCAACAATCAAGTTCGTGATGTAGTGCTTGCTTTATCTCCTAGTGGTGGTCCCCGTGCAACTATGTGTATAAATTCTTATATATGTAGGCTAAAATAGGCAATTGCAATTGCGTTTCTAGTGAGGTAACGTGGGTTAGCACCTTGCGGTACCGAAAAATGCCCGCTACTGAAACCGACACAACGCCTCGGATAAGTAATAATTGAATAATGACGACTTTTGGCAATTGTAGCCGGCCTAAGATTGGTTTCTGGAATGTGAGGAAGCTCTTTGATTCAGGGAGTGAAGGACCTCAAATGCCAGATTTCTTGAACTGGAACGTGAGTTTCTTCAATATAATTTGGACATACTGGGAGTGAGTGAAGTATGATGGTTTGACGCGGGAAAGTACCAATCCCCAACGTGCAACACTACTGCTACTCTACTCCGGCAAACCCTCTGGCAGTCCCCGTGAATCTGGAGTGGGTTTGGTGCTAACGCCAACAGCACATAGAAGCCTTATTTCCTGGCACCCACATGGTGATATTATCTTTCGGCCAAATTTCGGACTAGAGTACGGAGTGTCACGATCATACAGTGTTACGACCAAACGAATCCCTCGACTGAGGATGAAAAGGACAATTTCTACAATCGGCTAAGCGCTGTATTCAACGCAACGCCGAACGGAAGTATCGTCATCGTGATCGGTGACTTAAATGCCAAGGTAGGCAACGACAATGAAGAAATCAGACATGTGATTGGGAAGCACGGCCTCGGAGAACGAAATGACAATTGTGAAAGATTTGTTGATTTCTGCAACACCAACCACCTTGTCATAGGAAGCACCATGTTTGAGCATAAGACCTGCCACAAAGTCAGCTGGGTGTCACCTGACAGGCAATCATCATCACCAGCTGACGTTTAGGAGCTGTCTTTTAGATATCCGAAACAGACGTGGAGCCGACATGGGTATGGTACAGGATCATCACCTTATGGTAGCTACTGTCTAGTTACGTACTGCATCAGTTCAAAGACTCCACAATATCATCCGAAAGCCTAGGTATAACATCGACCGGCTAAAGATCCCCTCAATACGCCAACAATTAAGAAATAATTTATCGCAAGGAGTGGAAGCAATCAGCAGCTCACTGCCGACAGCCATCCAAGAACATAGGAAAGCTGTGAAAATGTTTTCACATCTGGAGCGGAAAGATTTGTTGGTAGAAGCCAGGCAAGGCACAGCACGTGGCTTACCGAGGATACCTGGAGGCGGATTGAAAAACTGAACGTACTTAGAGCTGGTATTGTAGATATCCCAGCAGTAGCAAGGATCGAGCTAGAGTCCCTGTATCGAAGAAAATGAGAGAAGTGTAGCGTAGTGTAAGACGTGACAAACGTAATTATATTAACAACCTGGCCTCAGAAGCAGAGGATGCAGCGAGCAGGTGCGATACAGAATCACCAAAGCGCTGGCAGGTGGTCACCGCTCTAGCCAACATCCGGTGAAAGGCCCAGATGGTGCAGTACTCGTTTCACATGAGGATCAGCTAAAGCGATGGAAGGAGTATTTTCCTACGGTCCTTAGCCGTGTACTCGTATTTGCCAACGATATGCACCCAAATCAAATGGAGCTGCCGGAATTAACAATTTCCCGAATTTGCACCTCAACTCTTAGTAAACATGTGATCGCTACCGCGATCAACGAACTAAAGAACAACAAGTCAGTAGGACTAGAAGGTATACCCGCACAGCTTCTGCGTGCCGCTCCAACGACATCAGCAGAGCTTTTATATCCTCTTGTAGAGAGAGCTTGGGAGGCAGAAAGTTTCCCTGGCGAGTGGAAGAAGGGAATGATTGCCAAGCTACCTAAAAAAGGTAGTCTCATGGACCCTGCGGATCATTATTGAGCAGCGCGTTGAATTCCGATTACCACTGCACTTGCTGTTCATCGATTTTGAGAAGGTGTTTGTCAACAGACAGTTTATCTGGCTTGCCTTGCGATAAACTAATAGCTATTATTTAAGCAACCTATGATGGCTCTAAATGTCATGTTCTGCATAGAGGAAAGCTGTCAGAGAAATTCGAGATCCTAAGTGGGAAACGACAAAGTTCTATTCTATCGCCGATACTTTTTTTGTTGCTGATTAGCGATGTACTTCGCGCAGCTTTATCTACTGGAAACGGAGGAATTCGTTGGACTCTTACATCTCAACTCAAAGATCTGGACTACGCTGACGACCTTTGTTTAATTTCACAAAGGATTATGGAGCTGCACCAAATGACAACAAATGTGGAAAGGGTGGCAAATGTTGCGGATTTGAAGATTTATACTGCCAAAACCAAAATCTTCAACCTCGGCACTAACTCAGTAACTCAAGTTAACATTGCTGGACAACTAATAGAGAGAATCGAGAGTTTTCATTATCATGTGAGTATTGTCTCGACCGAAGGTGGTACGGAACAGGACATTGTCAACCGAAACGGCAAACCAAAATCAGTGTTTGAAATGATGTCCATGATATGGCGAAGCAATGCGATCAGCTTAAACACAAATCTGCGACTGTTCCGTTCAAATGTTGAATATGTGCTGTTGTATGGGTGCAGCACTTGGTGACCGCTACTATCACAAAAAGATTACAAACGTTCGTAAATAGATGCCTACGGAACATGTTAAGGGTTTTCTGGCCTAACCGTACCTCTAACGACCATCTTTACCAGAGAACGGGTCAGGAACCAATAGGCACAACCATCCAACGACTAAAGTGGCAGTGGATTGGTCATACACTCCGAAAAGGCAACAGTTCCATAGCAAATTACGCAATGCAATGGAGTCCGTTATCTCAGGATGGTAGAAGAAGGGGTCGTCCGAAAAATACATGGCGCAGAACAGTTGAGGAGGAGTCACGGCAATTGGGAAAGAGTTAGAGAGAGCTGAAGCTTATTGCCAGGAACAGCACGCGATGGCGCATAGGCGTAGTAGAGGTCTAGTACCTACAAGGGGATATAGGACATAAGTAAGTAAATTTAAAAAGAGGTATATCATTTTATTACGAAAAGTAGTTAGTAGTATCCTAAAAGGGAATAAGAATAAGTATACGAATTAGCCTAGACTAGCACCGTACAAAAATAGGCACTGAATTAGATTCAAGCATAGTCTTAGGCTGTGAGATTAATTAGATTATTTTAAATACAACCGACTGTTAGTTTAAATCAATATTTACTGGTGTTGTCAAAAAATTTAGTCAAACCGGTTTGTGATTGCACATGGAGTTTATTTTTGGAATATAACTGATTACATATGAATATGGTTAGTTGTAAATAAGGGAAGTTGCCACAATGTTCTGGACTTTGCTAGATATTTCTGTATATAAGATTGGAAGTTTCTGGGAAACTTTTCAATGAGTATAAGTAGTAAGGCGTTTTGCCGCAGGAGTTCAGTTGTTATTTGAAATTCAACCAGAGCAGTCGAAAAGTAGAATAGTAGTGAAATACAAGTATTGTTGTAATAAGTGTTTTTGTGTACTTAGAAAAGTACAGTTTTCTGAACTTTTATTATTTATTTTTTACTGTTTGTTTAATAAAGTTAACTTGAAGGGACTTTATCTAATAGTATCGATTCAAATTGTGACCTTTTCGCAAAGTTTTTTGAGTCAGTTTATGTTGATCTCTTGAATGTTAGTCCGTGTTTCGAAAATAATGTATCTGATAATAATACATGTTTAGTATCTTTGTACATTTCTTCTGACGATGTGTTCCAAGTTTATGTTTATGTTGATCACTTGAATGTTAGTCCATGTTTCGAAAATAATATATCTGATAATAATACATGTTTAGTATCTTTGTACATTTCTTCTGACGATGTGTTCCAAGGCATACTATCTATGAACTCTGCCTAAAGCGCTGGACCTGGCCATAATCCATTTATTTTTATGAAGCAATGAAATTTTTCGCTGCCTATCTATTGATATTGTCGAATCTTCAAATTATCTTTATCTTCTGGGACTTTTGGATGAATGAAAATTTCCATTTATTACGCCCATATTCAAAATTGGATCCCGACAAAAATAAGAAAATTATCGAGGAATTTGTAAGCTCTCAGCTATTTGCAAATTATTAGTGTTCATAGTTATGATAAAGCTTTATTTTACAATTAAAGAACAATTATCGTGCATGGATTTGTATCGGGTAGATCCACATTTACCAACTTGATGCTGTTTACTAATGCCACTTTCTATTAGCTAAAAACGTACCCGAAATTTTACCCACGGGTAAAGTAATGCAAAATGACAGGGTTTTCGTGGTTTTCGTGGTGAATGCGTTGCAAATAGAGCGCCAAACCGAAACAAAATTTGACAAGAACAACAAAGTAAGCAATTAGTTTACCGTAACATAGGTATAGTTTGCAAAAAGAACGCAAAACCAAAATCACGAGAGAGAAATTTTAACTCTACACTGCAAATCGAAAGAGTTATAAATATCTTTTTGATTCAGTGGAATCAGAATATCAAGTTGATGTTATTTTTACCGATTTTAGAAAGGCTTTTGACGCTGTTTATCATACTATTCTGTTAGACATATTGCGTTGATTTGGCATTCATTCGATATTGCTTAAGTGGATTTCAAGATACATTTCAAATAGAAAGTAGTTTGTAACAATTGGCTGTTCTCAATCTAGGCTTATTGAAGTCTTATCTGGTGTCCCGCAAGGTAGTCACTTAGGCCCTCTGCTTTTTAATATCTTTATTAATGATATACCTTCACAGCTTAATTGTGCAAATTGTCTGATGTATGCTGATGACTTTACGATATTTTTGAGCGTTAAAAACATTGACATGAACATGATTAAAACACAATAGTTAATTGGTGTACCCGTAATCGAGTTGTCTTAAACTTAAATAAATGTCATTCTATTTCTGTTTTCTACGTATTAGTCGTTGTTCGACCATACTGAAGTTAAGGATCTTGGTGTGATTTTTGACACGAAACTTATATTATCGTCTTATGAGGATTATTTAGTTGTTAAAGCATGCGATGTTGGGATTTCTTAAGCGAACCTGTGTCGAATTATCCAACCCGAATTCTCTAAGTCTGTTTATATGTCTCTTGTACGTCCTTTTCTTGAATATTGCTCTATAGTGTCCAATCTATGTAAATTCTTGAAAGGGTACAAAAGTCCTTCACGAGATTTGTTATAAAACAAATAAAATGGAATCTCGACGCTATGCCCCCTTATCCTACAAGATGTTCCCTAAAAGGGTTGGATACCTTGGAAAAATACTCTTTATTCATGATTTCTTTTCTTATCGTTCTATACGTCCCGAATTTCTTAATGATCTGAAATTATATGCACCAGAAAAAAATCTTCGAACAAGGAAATTTTTATCAACCATTTTTACAACTTTGGTCTCAATGAACCATTGACTAAATGTATTACCCTTTTTAACTCTGTATATTCAGATCTTAATTCATGTGATGATAGATCTAAATTTAAATCGTTAATATGGAATATTTCTATCTCCTGAATTATATGTAAATATTGAATTATAAATATTACTGAATCACTTAGGTAAGTGATATTACTGAATCACTTAGGTATCCAGACTTGTTATATTATTTAATCTGAAATCTGTTAGTGTAACACTCGGTAGATGAATAAACTAATAAACTAAACTAGGTGACGTCTCACCAACGCCCCGCCGAGATTTTAGGGTGTTGGTGTGTGGGGGTGTCAAGGGGCGAGGCTAAGGTCGAAAACTCAGTAAAACGCTATAATGCATATTTGCCTTTGTTTTACTTGTTATTATTCTTTCAGAGCGGACGGTTTTTTCTAAACTATTCATCAAGCGAAAGCATGGTCTGCCCTGCGATCGTGTTCGATATAACCTTTTCCTTTTTGCTCATTTTAACTAGATAGTCTGGTTATACAGGATGCAAGAAATTCTCAGTAATCCGGGTTCCTTTCGATTATGTGTTCAATAAGTTAACGGGAGAGTCTTTTTCTAAAGATAGACAATACTAGCAATATCAAGTTTTGAGTATTTCGAATGATATAAAATTGGCAGAGAAGTTAGTACGTTAGTGAGATTAGCTGAAAGAATTTGCTATCACCAGGTACTATTCCCAGAGTGTCCCTGACGACGCGTGTTTTTCTCATCTTACTGATTAGATAAATCTGGGATTACATCTTACGATGCTCCTATCACCATCATAATGGTTTTACAAGCGGTATCCGATCTTAGTCTCCGTTAAAATCTGGCCGCCGGCCTAGATTTTGACATCCCTAAATTCTGGTTTGCGCCATCCTTCCAGCGTAAGATTGGCCAGCCTAGCTGTCTGGTCCAATTAATCCTACCCCAAAAGGGAAGGATACTCTTCGCATATGCGAGCTAGGTGTCCTACCCACCTGCACTTCTCGTCAATAGAAAACAACACAAAAACATTACGTCTTAAGATCAATAATAATAACTTGCCACAAAAGCTTCTTAGCTCGCTTTTCGGATACGGCATTAAATTATAGTTGCCTTTTATTTGTGTATAAAAATATAACACACACAACACTAATGGTCTCGAGAAGCTAGGGCTTGCACCGCAACGATCTATCTCTCCAAATATTATTATTATTTTAAGTATTTTTTCTCGGTTTTGTGGTATTACTTAGTAGTGGCACAGGTTCGAATCTCTGTAAGTCTTTTTTAAATGATTTTTTAAGTTTTCTGAATAACCAATCAGTTAAAGGATATAAAATTGAAAGCCATATACGAAAGGTGCATTGAGAAACTTTCTCAGGACAGTTATAACTATCGCACGTTGTCAGACAACTTTTTTGTGTTTTTGTAGGATTCGAACTTGGAAACTTCCGCTCAGCAGCCCAACGCACGAATCACTAAGCCACGGCGCCTACGAGAAATATGGAATAGAAACTTTCAAAAAATGGATTAGTCAGTTGACTATGTAGACCGGAACATGGATGTTATAATATTAGATTGCCAAGATCTAGAGTGACAAAATACACAAGAGGAAAGCTTAAATAAGGGAAATAAGTTCGAATCTTTAATTCTAAGTCGAACACGAATGTGGTTACCAAATAAAGTAAGAAGTTGTTTTACACAACGGACCTTAATCTATTCCTATAGCTATAGGTCAAAAAACGCTCCTGACTTTCATATTATAGTTTCGCCTAACCACAGAGTGTAAGTATTTCCTACAAATGCTCCAGTTCAACAACTAATAATTTCCATCTAAACGTGCCCGCAGCAAGAGTGTAAAAACTTTCTACATCTTTCCCTATTTATCTGGGTGTAACCGAGCAATCAGATTTGGGTACAAATTTGACTGCATGTTGCTGTACATTCAATTGACCAGAAATCATAGATACCTGTGCTGTAGTGCTGGTCTCTGATCTGCCACTGCGTCACGGCACGTGCGCCAGCCCGTTCGGCGGCTGCGAATGACTTGGTATCGCAAGCAGAATGTTGTTGTAGTAGAAGTACACACCAATTCAAATTGTACAAAGTACACGATTCGTACAAATCGCTTGCTCGTGTCCACTCTTAATTTCATTCATTCATTCATTCATTCGTGGTACATATTAGCATTATATCTAGGGCGGAACAACACGAGGTACGAATCATCTATACGTTGAAGAACGCAAATTTAATGATTGGACTTTAATCATAGTTAATGCTGTACTCAGGTGGTACTGGCACTGGCATTTTGCACTCTGCAATTGATTTTGGTTATGTTGGTATCGCTTAGATTGTTCTATATATACCTACCGTGTGCGGCGCCGACGGCGGTTAAATTTGATTCAATGTTTAAATTAGAAATTGTTTTCCCTCTGCAGTTGATTGAGAGGGACGCGATCGCGATCGTAACGAGCTTTCGCGCAATAATAAATAAAACCAATGAATAATTGCTAAATTTCTTGTGGATATCTATAATGTTCTATTAGGTAAGCTTTCTCCTTTTGAGTTTTTTTAATACAATTTTTCATTACCAACTGTAACTATAAATGTAGCCTGCTTTCGACTCTTACTGTAGTATTGTTTCTCACCAAATTGTTTTTTTTATTTCGGTAACAAAAATACCTAGTTGTCAATGGTAATCCTTATCCAAAGTGGAACAGCTTATGCCGATGGATGCATAAAAGGCTAAAAGGAAGCTTAGTCGCTAGAACGCGAACACCTAATACCTGGCGACCTAAGGTTTAAACCAGTCAAACCGGGCTCTGTCATGGGTACTCGTGCGTATTACAATTGATTTGACCAAAAATATTTATGAGACCGATGTATCTCAAACTGCATCAACCTCGGGTTCTACTGTAGGGCAGCCCGTTGTAACACAAGAATCTGATGTGCTTCCAATACCTGGGTCTGTTGTTGAGCAGCCGAAGTCTCCACAAAGTTTGGACGGTGTTGTCATACAGACCCCCATCCGTAACTCGCGAGTGTGTCGGATTGGACGATGTAAAATCTAAAAAAACTTATTCTGACACATCCACACTTATCGAAGTCTATGGGAAGGCATTAGGTGGACGATAGTTCCTCGAAGATTTTCAGAGATGGGTGAGAGATGGTGAGACCAATTACCAAGTACGCGGCTATCATATGGAGGCAGAAAGTTCTTGAACGGACAATGGTAAGTAAGCTTCAGAAGAAAGAATTGCCTATCTAGGTATAACGGGTGTCTTGTAGGGCTTTCACCCCTGTCAATCTTCATTAGGAAGACGGCCGCTTGATGCGCTATTAAGTTGCAACTAAGAACCAGGTAACTAAGTGGGACACCTGAAAATTATTGACTGAATTCCCGAAAGAGACATGTTGTGTACTATCCCGGACGCCATGGCCAGGGAGTACTGTTTCGGAAGGATATTTGAGGTAAAAATAAAGGGTTTTATTGACGCTAAGACTTATATCTTTTTAGATAGTTAGGCAGCACTGAAAGCGCTATCGTCCAACGTAATGGACTCTAAATCAGTTAAATGCTGTTAGGATGCAATGCAATCCCTGACAGGGCTTAACAGGATAATACTTGGTTGGGTCCCTGGTCACCAAAGAAATGGAGTCAATGAATATGCAGATGAACTAGCCAGGGCTAGAATCAGAATCTGCGTTCTGAGGACCGGAACCTTAATGTGCTTCCACCACAGCGATGATTAATAAATACGAAGATAGACTTCGTCTGGCCCACTGGAATAATATCCCAGGGCTTAGACAATCCGAACGAATAATCAGGTCCTTTTCCTATAAAGAAATCCTTGATCTAGACAGATCTAGATAGCATCAGAAAGCTAGTGAGCTTCCTCACAGGTCACCGTGGCTTGCGATATCATCATCATATTTGGCTCTACAACCGGGGTCCGGTCCTGGCCTCCCGTAAAAAGTCTCTCCACCGGTCCCGATTTCGAGCCGATGTCATCCAGTTTGCGATATCACCTTAACAAAATTAATCTGGGCTCAAACACGGAATGAAGGCCTGCTTGGAGGAGGATGAAACATACGGGCACAATCTCTATGACGTATTTTCGACAAGGCAATATTTCGTCGGCAGATCTGCGAAACTCTGCCACGCCACTAAGGACATACTATCCTTCATTAGGAAGGTAGTAAGTCTTTTAGATTACTTTCACCCTACGATACAATATATCTTTTTACGTCGCAGTATTAGTTAATTGCGTTATGGTTGTCTTCAAACAAAAAATAAAAAATATCCTTAGTTTTTCCTCTGTAGTTTCTTGATTACTTGTTGGATTGGATTTACTCCCGAATGTTTCTTTAAATCAATTATACCGGTTTTTTATATACCAGTCAAGCAAATGTTGTTGTTCTAATAATCATTGATAGCAACCAACTGCACCTGTCAATCACCCACGCCCCATTGTTACTCTATTTTTTTAATAGAGACATAAACCAAAAAGGAAGGAACAGTTTAAAATAAAATTGAGAAATATTTCCGTAGTAAGAGAATTGACATTTAATTAATAAAACAAACAAACTAAGGGGGGATGATAAAATTGGAAAACGTCTGCCAACAGGTCACTAATTTTTGTCTTCTTAGCAAGCTAATCTACTGCATATAAATTCTGCTCTGTAATGTCCGATAGCCAAGGCAGGCGTCCTCAAGGCACTAAATAAATGCCACAATCCAAAACTAGTACAAAACAAAGGAATAAAACTTTTTTGGGTACCAATATATGGGGAGGTACACTAGCAACGATATGGTCGCCTTAATGGTAAGTAAAGATGCTAAAAATCCATTATGTCCTATAAGACCTCTTTATGGCTTTAATAAAGATAACATTAACAATTACATACAAAATTTGACAAGGAAAAGTACAAATTACTTCCTCCGAGCGGATTACCCAGCCCTTACAAAAAATGGAATCAGAACTATCGACAAACTCAACTTAAGAGAAGATTACTACCGGAAAATTGCAATCAAAGGAGTTATTCTGTTGATCAAAAACTAGAAGACTCATATGCTCAAAAAATAGAGGCCACAGTTGATCCATGCCTTCGGCGGTGCATGTGTCCAATTCACCATCATATCGAATAGTATCATAATCTACTGTTTGGTAGCAGTCTTAAGACCTAAATGATGGCTTTATTTGCCTTGCTGTCGTGTCTCATAAATCCTACCGAATAGGATTTTACTAAAAGGTACCTCATCTTTCATACTCCACTTTGTTAACTTTAGTGCCTAAATGGATTTTCTGTTTGAAGAAGAGGCCACCATATTTTTTTGTTGGCTCTCATTAAAGTTCAGTACTTGCAAGATCTAAATAACATCATTATTCCGACTGTCCTAATGGATTGATTCTTGCGATTAGGATCACTCGATTCTGGTACTATTGGCTGACCTCTACAGCTGTTTCATCTACCACACAAGAGAAGCTGGGACGCAGAAGTTGCGTTATGTATCCGACATCCCTGTCAATCTTAGATTCTTGAGATGCCTCCTAGCATTTCGTCTAGCGAAATCTCGCCTCTGAACTTTCGACTTTCTTGCCGGCAATAGATTTCCTATTGTAAACGGCTTTGCACATTGTCATGTTGAAAAGGATACAGGCCAGACTATTCTCTTTGTGTCTTTGCTCGATCTAAACATAATCTTGAGAATTTCTTTTTGTAAACCGAGGTCCTTATACCAACAAACAAAGCTATAGTGGATTTAAATAAAAACGTGGCTGGTAACCACGTAACCGTGACCGGTTTGATGTAGAGGAACTCAGGTTTATCTCATGCATTAAGTCTAAAAAAAAACATCTAAACATCATGTTTGTACTTCGTTGTCAAATCACTTTAACCAATTTAGCTGCTCGCAAATGTTTATTTACTCATATAATAATTAAAAGATCAACAGCGCAGTGTGCAATTTCCATTCATTTGGATACAATTTCATCCCAAAACAGTCGTTGCTTAATTTAAGCTCCGCTTAGTATTTTTTTTTCCGTCGACACACGCTCAAGGCGTTAAAACCCTTATGATGCTAGCGTATCAAGGGAAGAAAGAGGAGATGTCGATGTGCATGCATTTTGAATGCCTGTGGATCATATTGATGCGGGAATACAGAGCTTGGTAAAGCTTTCCACATTCGTATTGTAGGACTAAAGAAAGAGTCTCTAAACTTAAAAGTACGTCCGAAGATAGGCTTGAAGAAAAGGTTGCATGCAACTGGCTCTTGTTTTATCGCGCGGTTTTGTATTCCATCTAGTTGATGCAAGGTGGTCTTACGTGCACCAGACAATATATGACAATTGTACTCAAGTTTAGGGCGAGTAAAAGCATTGTAGATAGTAGCCATATCAGAGGGAGTGAAATATTTCTTGCACCGTGTTAGGAAGCCAAGGCACTTAACAGCAATTTTTGCGACGTTGAATATGTGGTCATCCTAACAAGGCTTTTCGTTGACGCACATACCAAGAATTACTAGTTTTTCAGTTTCCTCAATGCAAGTACCATTCATGAATAATGGCTAGAGGTGACTATTTTGCTTAAACGACAGAAGACAGCATTGGGTCTTGGGTGCGTTATATTTGCCTCCATTGTGTTCTCCCCACTTTGCAATGCCGTCAAGGTCAGAATTTAATGAGTTTAACATACGCTGTTGTTCTAGTTCCACATCCGCAGAGAAAGAACGTAACCCTGCGAACATAAAAGAGAAGCTAAGACTACTGTCGCCAGCGAAGGAATATATTGGATTATAAGTTACAGACAGAAGATCATTAATGAAAATAAGAAAGAATGTCGTAGACAAAACACAGCCTTGAGGGACACCCGCATTTATGCGGTGAATATCGGACTTAAACCATCGAACATAACTTGGATTGAACGGTTTGAAAGATAGCTTCTAATCCATTGAAGCAGTGTTACATCCAATCCAAAAGCACGCATTTTAAACAGAACAGCTTAGTGCCAAACTCTGTCAAATGCCTTTGAAATATCAAGTGCTACAGCTTTGCTTTCACCAAACTTCTAGTGAAAAGACTGGCACTTTTTGCTGAGATATGCCATCAGATAACCATCAGTAGAACGTTGTCCACGGAAACCATATTGGCGGTCATTGAGTAGTTCTCGTGATTCAAGATATTTCATAATAATAATAATAATATTCGGCACGACAGACCATTGCAGTCCAAGGCCTAGCTTCCCGCGACCATTTGTGTTGCGCATGTATATTTTTAGACACAAATGGAAGGGAGCTACAATTTAAGGCCGGATCCGAACGGCAAATTGAGAAGCTTTCCGTGACAAGTTATTACACTCGGAACGTTTGTCACCCATTCGCGAGAGGTGGGACACCGTGAAAAATACTTTTGGTGCTACTGTGATTCGAACCACGAACCTCCTGCTCAGTAGCCATGTGCATTTCCACTAAGCCACGGCGCCAACAAGATATTTCATAAGCTGACGGTTAATCAGCGTTTCCATGACCTTGGAAAGATGGGACGTTAGTGCTATTGGTCGGTACGATGAGAGACGGTTCGCCTTTTTCTGGTATATGCTGGACAAATTCTGTTTTCCAACTACTCGGAAAGAGTCCAGAAAAATGGGATAAGTAGAAAAGTAATGCCAGCGATGAAAAACACCTTTTCAGAAGTAATGGGGAAATACCATCTGGTCCAGCGGATTTGTGTATGCTGAGGTCACTTAAAACTCTAGTGACTGCACGTGTGCGAATGTATATCTGTCCCGTGAGGTTTTCGGCACTCGGAATTACAGGTGGAACCATTTCATTTTCCAAACAGTAATCAAAATACACGGAACTGAACACTTTGTTTGACTCAACAGCTAACTTACTGAATATAAGGGTTTTGGCACTCGGAAGTACAGGTGAAAGCATTTCATTTTTCAATAAGTAATCAAAATACACGAAACTGAACACTTTGTTTGACTCAACAGCTGACTTTATTTTAATTAAAATTTACTAATAGATGCGTATTTCGTAAAATATGTACTTGGTTATTAGAAGGAATAAAAGCCTCTTAGGCGATAGTTAAGCTCTTGTTTATCGCTCTTTTGTTGTATTAGAGCGTCAACTGTCGCCATCTACTCTTTAAAGCTAACAATTCTTCTTCTCTTCATAGCTAGAAATAGAGGCTCTCTGGACCATGTGGAATATATTCTGGCAGCTTAGATCTGAAAGGCCTGCTTGTTTGGAATGTGTCCGAAAGAAAATAAAAAAGTAAAATTTTAATAAAATTTTGAAATTCATTTCGACTATTTGCTCATCCAATCAAATTTCTTCAGTAGCTTAAATTTGTCGGCTTATTGGGCTTTTTGTCCCGGGTTCCCGGGCGATTGCTCACTAGTTCTGATAGTGTGAAAATACAACCGTGAATGGTACAGACTAAGGCATTCTTACTAAAATAATTTTCATTCTTCAGCAAGTAAACCTAAAGCTAAATAAAAGGCATTTTTTCGAGAGAAAGCCTTTTTATGGTGAAGACTGATATATTCCATGAATAGCAGAATACCAGCTCATTCGCAATAACTCACTGCGCGTCGTTGCATCGATTTTGAAATTTAAATGCAAATGCAGCCACAAAAAAGCAAATAAATTCCTCTCACGCATCACAAATAGAGGGAAAAAAAAAAGAAGAAAACCCTTTCTTATAGCAAATTGAAATTGGCTAGGACAGATACTTGTTTGTTGGCCACTGCGACTAAGTTTTATTGCAGCAGAAACAAATAATGAATTATTCAAATAGCAACTTCTCAGCAACAGTAACAGCTCAAAACACATCGCAGTCATCGCGGAAGCGCAACGCACCGCACTGCAGTGCGATGCAATCACTGCGGAGTCTCCAACTCCAACATTAAAGTCAAAAGAAACAGACTGACAAAACTAGAAACGTAATAGGAAAAACCCACATAGATACGTACCTACTGGTCGGGCCTTCCTCAAACGTCGAAGAGACATTTTTGGCCGCAAAGAGCCAAATAGACTCGAAGCATTCTGTATTCGGCCGTTTGGCAGTTTGGCACCGAACTCCACCTAGCAGCCAGACGAAGCCATCGATGTTAGTTGTCAAAGCGTTGGAGTTTTTGTCGTCGCCGTCGTCGTCGTTGTCGTTGTCGTCGCCGCCGTCGATCGTCTAACATTAATGTGAGTACGAATACGTGCCTGGGCGAATAAGACTTGCGACTTGATAAGCGAGGCTTCGGACCAGCGAGCTATCATACCACAATTCCCAACACCGCACCGCACTAACGCATCGCATAGACTCGTTTAAGTGCATTCACTTTCCGAGTCAATTTTTTCAGTTGCTTTTTATGTTGTTTTTGTTTTTTTTTTCAGCCCTCCCGTAGTTGGCTGTTTGTTGTTCTACGGATAAAGTCAATTACCAAAGTTGGTAAATAAAGAAATTTCACTTTCACGAAAGGTCTTCGAACGAAGGCGCGACGCGACGCGAAGGTTGGTGTTTGCCTATTATAACTTCGACACGAAACGGCTGGACCTGTAATCGTTGCATGTGAGCCGGCTCACACACACACACATGATAGACGACTGCACACGGGGCCAATAGCATGCATCCCCCAAGCTATGCAGGTGGCTTATACGATTAGACGGCAATCGTGACCACCGGCCGGTCCGCCAGAACACCGCTTCGTACCGAATGCTCGCATGTGAATAGGAAGCAGTCATTGTTTTGTTGTTGTTTGTGTGTCTATTACAATGATATGGGAATTTCGTTGGCTTGTTGTTGTTGCTGTTTTGCTCTCCATTTACAGATAAATGACAAGGTTTTTGGCCACGTTTATCGCACGGACGCGGCGCTGTTGTCCATTTCAGGAATTCGCCAGCAAAATAACTTATCATAACGTGTGCCACTCAAAGGAGAGCGAGAGTTACAAGCCCCTTTCAATACCTGCTACAATTAGCCATTTTGGACGCGCCAGCCAAGACAGTTGGTGTCTGTCGTATTATAAATTTGTATAGCTTGTGCGGGCACGTTTACCAGTATGGCTATAAGCATTAATTTGTGGTTCGTGGCAATACATAAAAATTATATGAATTTTGTAATTTTTTCTATTACCACTTACCGCCACTGGTCTGTAAGGCACCTGGAACATTGGTTTGGAAATAAGTCCACTTGATCCTAACTAAGAAGAGAACAAGTCGTAAGGGGCGGTGCATACAAAATTAGACTGTGGTTTAATGACGTGGCACAGAAACTTCACGAAACCGCTTGTCGCATAAATTAAGGGTATATAGAAGTAAAAGAGCCTATCGTCATCATATTTGGCTCAACAACCGGGTCCGGTCCTGGTCTCCCGCAAAATGTCTCTCCACCGGCCCCGATTATGAGCTAATGCCATCAGGTTTTGCATCCCTAAACTCTGGGCGTCCTGGTGTACGCCATCCTTCGAGCGTATGCTTAGCCGTCCTCGCTTTCGTGTTCCATAAATCTTACCGCATCTTGGATCTTCTACTCGCAGACGTGGCCACCATGTACTTTGTTTTGCCCTCATTTATGTGCAACCCCAGATTTCGTGCCACCTGCTCGATCTGGAAGAAACTGGATCTACCAACGTTGTCAATATCGTCTACGTAAGCCAGTATCTGAATTGACTTATAGAGGATTGCTCCTCCCGCCGTTACGTTGGAGTCTCGGATCACTTTCTCCAGGAGAAAATCTTATACGCGGCACCCAAGAGCGTTATACCATATGGATGTTGTGATATCTCCATTCTTATGTATGGGACCCAGGATGCCTCTTCGCCAGTCTTCTGGCATCGCTTTTTCCTCCCATTCTTGCACTATCATTGCATGAATTGCTTGGTGTATTATTGGGCCTCCTATTTTAATCGGTTCCGATGGGATCTCATCTGATCATTGGTCCTCTTATTATTTTTGAGCCGATTTATCGCTCTGCTAACTTTGTCTACACTTGGTGGCGGCAGCATAGTATGGTCTTCGATCATTGGTAGAGCGTCCAATTCCTCAGTAAGCTGGCCATTTAGCAACTCATGAAAGTGCTCTTCCAATCACTCTAAGATGCCTTGAGATCGGCGATCAGATTACCCTCTTTGTCTTTCCAGTTTGTGCGTTGTATATTGCGTCATACCGCGGACTCTTTGGTAAAACTTCCGCGCCTGGTGCGATACTGTCTGTTCTGGTTCACAGATGAGTTTCTTCGCCCAGGCTGCTTTCTTCGCCCGTGAACTGCTTTTTCATATCTTCTGAGCATGTTTATATTCATCTTCGCGTGCCCGCGTTCTATGAGACTGTTGCATTGCTCGGTACGCAACATTCTTACGTCCAGTCGCTAGCTTACATTCCTCATCACACCAGCCATTTCGTTCTCTACGACTAGTGCCTAAGATGGAGTCAGCAGTACCAAGGACAATATTCTTAAGGCGTGTCCAATTCTCTTCTACGCCCGACATTTCAACACTCGCTAGACCGTAGTTGTTTCTGGTCTTTTCGTTGCGAAGGGCACCCGTGTTAACTCGAACCTGATTCGCGGATGCAGTCTTTTTGGTGATGCAATCCACGCTCGGACCAACAATATAGTGGTCCAAATCGACGTTGGCAACTTGGTACGTTCGTACCGTTATCAGGTTCGGGTTGTGGCGGCGGTCTATCAACACATGTCTATCTGGTTGCAAGTGACTCCATCAGGAGATACCCAGGGGGCTTTGTGAATATTTTTCCGCGCAAACCTTTTACTCGAAATGACAAAATTATTGCTTGTGGCCATCTCTATGCCTCTTTGTTCTTTGTAATTAGTGTTCTCGTGTAAGTAATGGGTTCCAATGTTCTGCCTGAATACTGGCTCCCTACCTATTTTAGCATTCATATCCTCCAGAATGATTTTTACGTCATACTGAGGACAAATAATAGTTCTTCTTTTTCATCATCTGGGGAATCCTCTGTAAGTGGGTGAACGTTTATGAAGCTTATGTTTTTAAATCTGCCATCTGGTGGATAGCCTTAGACAGTTGGAATGTCATCGTAATCTGATCGCCGATCTCAAAGACATCTTAGAGTGCTGGGAATAGCACTTTCATGAGTTGCTTAAAGGCCAGCTAACTGACAAATTGGTGGCTTCCGCCAATTGACGAAGTTAGCAGAGCGATAAATCGGCTCAAAAATAATAATGCGCCGGGATCTGATGGTATCCCAGCGTAGCTGATTAAAACTGGATGCCCCACAGCGTTGAGCTAGCTGCGAAATGTGAAGCAAGCAGATTGGCCTTGTCTATAGAGCTGACAGTTGGAATGTCATTGTGAATGAGCGTTGGAATTAAAAACTAGGCATTATTTTTAAAAATTCTTACTTCCTTTGGGATATTGAATTATTTTTTGTCTCAGTTTCTGGACATAGTCGAATTCGACTCGTCTAAGGTAGGCATTGCAATTATTTCTGAATCGTCTAAATTTGGTTCGGTTTTCCACAGTGGGTTTTTTTATGTAACCGAAAGCATACCCCCTGGTTCCTAGAAGCCCCTTTATAGCTTAAATCATACAAGTCATTTCGGTTGTCCTGGAACGGACAAACTGTCTCATACCCTTTTGGATTATGGTAGTGATCGTATCTGAAATGTATCGACACCACTACTGGCATTAATTGGCCAGTTGATACTCGTAAAGAAATTGTTGAGGCCATCCCAGTCGGCTTTCTCGTGTAACCATACTTTTCTTTTAGGGGCTTTTTCTTTAACTGCGTGGTTCGACAATGAGAAATTTGCTGATGCTACACAATGATGTGAAGAGCCTAGAGGTGATGATACACTGACGGAGTATTTGGCAGGATGAGACGTAAGAAATAAGTCAAGGGTATTAGCGTTATGACTTACAATGTTGAATAGTACATGACTTGAATAGTTGAAAAGAAGATTGAACTACCGCCTATATGAAAAGTAGCGTTATAAGTGGAATATAAGTACATATTACAAGCGATTAATAAGTAATGAATAAAAGAACTTGTGTTTTGTTCTTATTTGTTAAATCCATTACGAACTCTTTAGAAAGTCTAAATTTCTTTACAATACTTTCAATTTATATCTACATATATAAAATAGAGAATTTGTTTGTATATTTGTGCCTAACTAGCTCTGGAACGCCTTGACCAATTTCAACCAAACTTAGTATACATATTAGTTACTATCTGGAATCAAAAATAGAGGGTGGGGGTAGCACGTTTTTTGGTTGTGGGAGGCTGCTGCCACCCCACCACAGGCAAAAAACCTGCTACCCCCTCTGCTACAGTTTTCGGTATCACCGTGATGAATAGTGTTGGTAGTACGCTCCTATGGATGAGTTAAGTATCGCCGCAGGGTGGTAGGTGACCGATATTAGTGTCGATTCTATGGTTTTCGGGGTCGCTGAGTTGAATGGTGATGGTAAGACAGCTCTAGGGGGATGGGGTCGATAACTGAGGGTGGGGGTGACCGATATTAGTGTCGATTCTATGGTTTTCGGGGTCGCTGAGTTGAATGGTGATGGTAAGGCAGCTCTAGGGGGGGTGTCGATAACTGAGGGGGGAGGGTGTCCGATATTAGTGTTGATTTTATGGTTTTCGTGGTCGCTGAGTTGAATGGTGATGGTAAGGCAGCTCTAGGGGGATGGGGTCGATAACTGAGGGGGGAGGGTGACCGATATAAGTGTTGATTTTATGGTTTTCTGGGTCGCTGAGTAGAATGGTGATGGTAAGACGGCTCTAGGAGGATGGGGTCGATAACTGAGGGTGGGTTTTCGGGTTCGCTGAGTAGAATGGTGATGGTAAGTCAGCTCTATGGAGATGGGATCGATAACTGAGTTGGAGGTGACCGATATTAGCTTCGATGTTATGGTTTTCTGGGTCGCTGAGTTGAATGGTGATGGTAAGACGGCTTTAGGAGGATAGGGTCGAATTGTCGAATGTCGAATGTTGAATTGTGATGGTACGACAACTCAAGGGGGATGAAGTCGATACGTCAGGGGGATGACCGATATTAGTGTCCATTCAATAGTTCTCGGGGCCACTGAGTTTAATAGTGTTGGTAGGACACTCCTATGGGTAAGTTGTCTCCCCGGAGGGGGGAGGGTTACCGATATTTGTGTCGATCCCATAGTTTTCGGGGTCGCTGAGATGAATACTGTTTCTTAAAACTATCACATTTTGAACCGGTTGCGAGAAAGGGCTATTCTTGCTACTAAAAATGGAGACAACCACGAAATAAGCAATCAAATACTTGCCATGATAATAGGCAAAGTGTATCGATACCTTTGTAGATACTGATGAGGAAGTTAATTATCTAACTGAGTTCCTAAACTCACTTAATTCGTCTGGATTGCCACCGCATCGTCTTACAATTTGATCTCCAATTATTTTACTACGGATTCTCGACTCGCCAAAACTTTGCAACGGCACAAGACTGTGCGTAAAAGAGATGGCGGGAAATATAATTGAAGCGACTATCTTCACAGAAAAGGGACAGTGTGAAACAGTTTTTATCCCACTCATTTAGACGGATCTACCTTTTAAATTAAAGAGATTGCAATTTCCAGTAAAACTTGAGTTTTCGATGACGATCAATGGCGATCAATTAGCCGGACAGTTTATTAAGTACTGCGGAGTATAGATTTGAGATCGCCATTTATTTATTCTTGCTCTTGAAGGTGAAACTAAAAACATTGTATACAACCAATTTTTTTTTTTTTTTAATTAATTTTATGTAATTTTATTTAATTTTATGTTATAATTTGAATAGCTATAATTTAAAATATATTTTTTAAAATAAATTTTGTTAATAAAAACTGCAATTTTACCTTATAGATAGATATCATTCTTTTTTCTACCCCTGCCTAAAAGAAGATTGGGATGAATAAATACCTGGGCAACGCCGGGTAATCAGCTAGTATAAGATAAATATATGTTGCCAAGTGCAAATAAGTACTTGTTTGTAGATTATAATTGAAACGCAATTTTATCTGTTTGGCGCAGATATGCTTATGGTTTCTTCAGCACATTAGTAGCAATAAAATTTAAATTGAATTATAGGAACAATTGTGTGGATTTTTATAAAAACAAACAAACATATGTACTTTCAAATCAATGTCGTAATCGCGTATATCTTTAACCATTTCTGTGCAGAGAGTTCGTTTAGCTAATTAGTTGAAGCTAATTAAAACTAACCTTCGCTCTTCTATGACACAAGCAACATTATCAGCATTGGCGTTATGGACGTTTGAATCAGACGAAGCAAAAACAAAAAAATTTAGCCAATTCTATCTAAGAAAGCAAGAAGGCTTATGTGCAACTTTTTGTTTTTGTTTTTTTTTTCGCTGTGAATTAATTTATGTTTTATTATATTTTGTTGTTTAAAAGCTGTCAATTACATTAGTTTATATGAATTTAGTTAATAAAACATACTGTTATTATATTTCATTAAATGAACTCTTAGATTAAATCCAAAATACCTATTTTTGTCATAAATTAGAAGAGGAGAAAAGAAAATTAGAAGGAAACCTGAAGCATATGTGGTTTCAATAAGACAGCGCCACATGCTACAAAGCTTGCCAAACAATCGAGTTATTAAAGTTGTAGTTGGGTGGCCGTGTTATCTCTAGGATATGCCAATTGGCGACCTAACTCGTGTGATTTCACTCCTCCGGTCCTTTATCTTTGGGGCTTTGTTAAGTCCACGTTCTATGCCAATAAGCCTAATTTTATGAAGTGTAAATATCTAACGGTATTTTCACGAATATGTCAAATGTTCCAACGCAACTTGCAATTAGTCTTCAAGTATATGGGCTGAGGGACTGGGTATTGTGTTCAAATCCTACTCTATTTCCCACGTTTTATGCGTGCTTAATATGTAACATCGGTGCTTCAGTTTAAAAAAAAATTAAATGAGCTTTTTTTGAGTGAGGTTCAGAGATAAAGTCCATAGTGTAATTGATGAATTCCCTTTCTATAGGTTCCGAAATAAAATGAATGCGTTGCTGCAGAAACTATGTGGACGGACCAAAATTAATGATAAATAACTTGCGACCTGAAAAAGTAAAATCGACCTCGATTCGAATTCGTCCTTTTTAGTCACTATTTTTAATATAACAATTGCTCTATACTACGATAACTTAAAAAAAGTGGTAATGGCATGAAATTATTATTTGCTCCGATATCCAACCTCAGGTAATGCAACAAAACAACCTGTCAATGCACATTGATTTGGACATTTGTTGGTTTTCTTTCGTTACCTCATCTTCATCGTAAAGGGTACTTTTTTCTGCCTTCACATATGTACGAGTATAATGTTCCATGTTACTAACCATAACTGAGACTGAAATTGAAACTCCAATACCAGGTCCAGCGATCCGAACGTATTGAGTGGCAAATTTTCGTGTAATTATCGTGTCGATTGCAAGCGCACAATACATGCACACTGAAGTGCATAATTGTAATCATGACATTTAATTTTTTATACAGCCTGACATGGGTCTTGGTTTTTTATTCACCTGCGAGTTTTTATGTTGAATGCTCATTGGCGTTACTAATAATTACACAACAACAGCAATCACCAGATCATCAGGAAGATTGGCATCGACGGTTTATGGTGTGTGTGTGTGTTTCTTGGGAAGAGGGAACGTCGTTTTTTTTTTTAATATTTTGAGTATATATTATGTATGAGGATTGCATTGTGGAACCAATGAAATCTTGATAATCATTATTAATTTGGTAATGGTTATTGCACACTTAACGTATGTTAGTGGCCAATTGATTGAATGTACACATAAAAGTTTTGGAAAATTGGGTAGGAAAATGCCATCTTTTTTTGTTATGTGCATCATTTAAAGTTTTAGTTACTGGTATTATTGTGTATTTCTTTTTTATATTTAAAGAATGTAATAATAAATATTCATATAACAATTCTCGGTGTAAGCAAAGGAATTATGCAACCTACACGTACAAGGGACACCAACTACATTTGCAGAATTCTTAAATTTAAGCTAAATGAATTTATTTGTCTTTTACTCATTTATTCGGTAATTTTTAAAAACATTTATTTAACTTGACTTGAACCCTTTTTGTCTGTATTTTCGACTAATTTGAGGTCCTTGTTAATCACCTTACACACGACCTAGAGAGCGGAAATTTTGTAAGTATCTAAGTCCATAATAGCATTTTTTATAATCCGCGTGAAACGAGCGTCGCGTGTGGCGCGTGTAATTGGTTGCAATTTTTTTTTTTTGGTTTCTTTGAGGTTCTTTTTAACCACCTTCCACACGATTTAGAGAGCTAAAATTTGGCGAGTATCTATTATATTCCGCGTGTCGCGTGTGGCGCGTCTGATGAGTATACATTTTTGCTTTTTCGACTTCTTTGAGGTTCTTTTTAACCACCTTCTACACGATTTAGAGAGCTGTATTTTTCTAGTGCCTAAGTCTAAAATAATTTTTTTTATTGCGGTTATGACACGCGTTGCATTTCACGTGTGGCGCGTGTAATGGGTTGAAATCGTGCCTTTTTCTCGTTTGAGGTCTTTTTTAAACACCTTTTGCACGACATAGAGTGCTGAAGTCTTGTGAGCGGCTTAATGTCAGAAGCAAATTTTCATAAACTGCGTTTGACGAGTGTCGCGAGTCACGCGTTGCGCGCGTGATTTGGGAAAAAAGATAATACTTTGAAATAGGCCCGCTCTCAAAACATATATTTTATTTATATATTCGATGCATACATAAAAGTTTGTACCCGAAAAACAAAGTTTTTTTTTATATTTACTTGTTATTGCAAAAAAAGCTTCTCAACGTAGTTTGCGGCATTTTCCTTTTGAGCATAAGATAAAAAAAATCAGTCAAATATTTGTTTGACATTGGCAGATAGCTCAGTTTAGTTAATAAAATATTTACACTTAACACCGCAGTAAAAATTCAAAATGCTTAAAAAAGCAGAAAAAATTTCAAGCCGATAACAACCGACGTCACACCACTAGCACATACACTTGTGGAGCTATGCTTTGAGATGGATGTAAATTGCGATAGGCCATGGTTACTTTATGAAGAGGTATTGCGTATCCAAAGTATGTGTTTATGCACTTGGGTAAATCCATTCGATTTGTTTGTTTATCGATAGCAGTTGTTTACAGCAGTCACGTTGTACTACAAACAGTATGAACACAAACTTGCAAAGCATGATTTTTCCAAAAGAATTTAAAATTAACAAAATAGCAAACATTTATTTTTAGATAATATTTTTATTTTACTCGAAACATTGAAGTAATGCATCAATACATGAAAATTATTGTTCTAGTACATACTAGTCTTTGAATGTTATGTCGCTTTGTGTTCACAGTGCTGGAATGGCTGTGTCACGAAGAAACGAACAATATTTGCTTCCAAGCCGTCAATTGTTGTTGGTATATTAGCATCAACATAAGTGGTGCCTTAAAAGTTTGTAGAAAAGTAATAAAAAATTAAAAATTTTCATCAAAAATTGCTTTATTGCTTTTAAAATATTCGCCTTTAAGATCTATACAATTTTGCAATGCACAAGTCACATCAAACAAGAAAAAAACAAGATCGGCCACAACTGATCCGGTCGCCCAAATATTATCAGTAGTTTTGGAAAAATTCAAGTTATATTGGACAAATTGAGAAAAATCGAGTTCAAACCTCGTAAGACGCACAACAAAGTACGAATATAGAACAAAAGCTTAAAATATTAACATACAATCATGCATATTATGCATGATTTCGGAAACCCACATCAAAAGCGGATCTGGACCGAAAATCAAAGGATACAGTGATTATCACGCGCATCACCCATCGGAAAATGCAAGAAGCGGATCCTCTTTTTATATCAAAGACTGCATTAAGCATTACGCGAACATAAATTGACTCCATGCAAATAAGTTCAGTTTCCATTTTAGACTACAACTTTGCATCTAGTTATTTCCCTCCGAGATATAGGCTGGTATATGACGACATTGTTCGCCTCCCTGACTCACTTGGCCAAATTTTATCATTGGACGTGATTTTAACGCGAAACACATTTTTTAGGGTTCAAGATGCAATTCCACGAAAGGCAGATTACTCTACAAAGCCAGTATGAAACGTGGTGTGGATTTTTACTCGACGGGAAAGGCAACGTATTGGACAACCGAGAGAAATGAAATGCCTGACCTCGTCGAGTTCTTTCTCGCAAAAAGGGGCCCCAAATACCTCCTTAACGTCGAAGAATATTATGATCTCTGTTCAGACCACTCTCACAAAAGCTTCTGCTTACCTTGAAGGCTTGACTGCTGATAAGACTTGAAACTAATCGCTGTGGAAAGCCATGAAGTCCATAAAGAAACCCGTTAAGTTTACGGCGAATGGTCAAAAGGAGACAAAGAGAAAGCGGATTTATTAGAAGCAATGTTCAAGCTGTTCGACCCACAACCACTGACCGAAGATCCCAATGCCAACACGGAAACCGACAACTTTAACATTAAAGCCGTATCGTTGTCCGGCCTGGAGAGACAATAAGAAAGTTGAAAAATAACAAGGCTCCAGGATATGATTTAATGACTGGTGAAATCTTAAAGGACCAAAAAACCATTAGTCAAGCATCTTTATATTATAAATGCTTCTTTCCGACTATTGTAGGTTCCGAGGCAAAGGAAAATCGCCGAAATTATAATGATTCCAAGACCTGGGAAATATCCGAACGACAAAAAATCATATAGACCGATCTCGCTTCTGCCAATAATATCTAAGGTCTTTGAGAAACTTATCTTTAAACGCTTACAACCTATTATTGAAGAAAGACACTTAATCCCGGGTCACTAATTTGGTTTTAGGGTCAAACATTCCACAATTGATCAGATTTATCGAATAACGAATAGAAAAAGATATATTCTAGCGCTTTTCTGAACGTATCGCAAGCCTTCGCCAAGGTAAGGCACGAAGGACTCAAGTATAAGCTTAAGCTTATCCTACCGGAAAAATTAATTAGAATACGGGAATCCAATCTTGACAACAGGCTCTTTCGTGTTATATACGGGACTGGGTATTTTTTCTTTACACAAGAGACATACCTGAATACGAAGAGACACGCTCGCAGACGGGTATCGTAGCAACCGAAAAAAAGTCTAGAATACTGAAATCCAATCTTGACAATAGGCTCTTTCGTTTAAGATAAGAGACTGAGTATTCTTTCTTTACACATACCTCAAGACGAAGAGACATTCGTAGCCACATTCGCAGATGGGTATCCTAGCAACGGCAAATACTATTGAATCATCAACGGGAATACTTCTACAAGCTTTATACAAAATATGCGAGTTGACAAAGACCTGGGGAATTGTTCTCAACGAGACAAAGTCAACACATGTCAATTTTGAATTATTTACCCCTTTTCATCAGCTCGGTGGAAATTCCCAACGCAAAATGAAGGAATGACTATATACGCAAAACTTTAGCGGAAGTCACACGTTAAAGAGAAGCGCAACGAGCTCGAAATCAGGCTCAGAGAGATGTTTTGGGTTATCGGATAATTTTTGAAACTAAGCGTGTATAAGAAGGTGCTCTTAAATAAACAAGTGCTTAAACCTTCTTGGACATACGGTATACAACTTTGGGGTACCAAACCCAGCAATATATCAATATTACAGACATTCCAAAACAAAACACTAAGAGCAATCGTAAATGCTCCATAGTACATAAGGAATAGTGATATTCACAGAGATCTAAGAATTGCTACTGTGAGTGACGAGGTAGAAAACTTTGCTCGCAAACTTCGCTCCCGTCTTCAAGTGCATTGCAACCATGAAATAGCCCGAACTTTGGACGAAACGGACCTAGTGCGCCGACTGCAAAAAAGAAGACCGTTCGATCTAGCGCAGTAAGGGAAGACCGCATGTTATGACGGTTCTAGTAGGTGCCATCGCTGGAAGTCAGCCTACATAACACGATAAACTACAGAAGCGTAAACTACTTGTTAAGGAAACTTGTTGCAGTTATAACGAATAGAAAAAATGAGAGGATCGTGTTTCCTACAACTATGAACACGCGCGGCCGGTTCTGATAGTTCCTCGCTGAGGGGTGATGTTTAGCACGAATGCACATATCGGGTGACATAGTCAGGATTTTTGAATTTAAAGACGTTTAAATGAAATGTTTCGAGTAAACGTAATACTAAATTATAATTTATTATGTTGTAGTATTTAGTTTTAAGTAAAAATATATCTGTAACTGTTTTGTTTCTCATAAAAACCCAAGCAGTTAGAACTCTTTTAAGAAAATGATTTATTCAAACAATCTGACAAAAATAAAAATACCGTTACATTTTTTCCCGCTACTCCTATTTGTGGGAAATTTTCTGAAATAATGCGTCCAACTATTACACATATTTAGTATCATTTCTATGTGAATAAGTTAGAACTTTAAATGGAGCCTTGTTAATTTCCCTGTACTACAACTACAATGCATAATTGCCCAAAAAATGTTACTCGATTTTTCGGTGCTTCCACATTTTTGGCTGCTGGGCGATAGGAACTTGGGCGATTATTCGTGTCGACTTATTAAATATGATTTTAATTAATCTGCCTATATTGCAGTATTGCACTTTAAATAGCAACAATATTAAAAATTTATATACAAAATAATGATACTTTATCATTTATAAATAACAAATTAAATATTTAAATTATATTTTTCGCTACCTGCTCTTTTTCCATTAAACCATTGTTTACTAACCTGAAAAGCTATTATGCGAAACAATAAGCTCCACCTCTCCATGATGCACTGCAAAGCAATCCAGCCAAGTGTTATAAAAAACTGGTGAGCACCTCTGCACCGAAATCTTCTTCAAATCAGAAATCGAATCAGGTTCCTGTGTTTGACCTATGCTCTGGAGCCGAAGTAGCGAAATTGCTTCACGTTTAATTAAAAATCTCATCATAAAATAATCTCTCCTATGCAGATAATGCCACAATGCTGTAAATCAATGATCACAACATTGTTGCAACTTGTAAACCATAGATTCATATTATTAAATGTATAGCCATTGTATAGCAGAGCTCTTCGATGTCAATAAATATAAAACGATCCAGCAAGTCGAATGAGAGAGCCCACCCGCCTTACTATGTATAGAACAGGAACCTTACATTGGCACAGGCTCATAATTTTCTGCAACGTTGGTTTGCTCGAATATGGCAATCAAAAACCAAATAACGCAGCCACCCACTTGTAGATAAACTGAATTCAGACCTGCACAACGTCTCATCTCTAATATCGTTGACGATTGCAAAAAGTTGTTAAACTTATCTTAAATAGTTATCGTTAACCAACACCCAGGCCTCCTAGAGAATCTGCATCGGTTGCATTATGTACTTCGCTCATCTTATCGCTAAACAGAGGAAAAAGATAGCCATTTTATTTTACCGCATTGGGCACCGTATGGCGGCCTTCGTCAAAACAAACAAATCGACGACAGCACTCATTGCTTGTTAAAATTTTCTGCTGTTTACAGTTGAGATTTGGAACACGGACATAATGGCACAGAAAATAATCTGGCACATAGCATCCCGCATTTGGTCTGCGAAATTCGTGACTTTGGTGACATTTGAATGAGCCCTGGAAGGAAAAGCGTTACTACCATGAGATATGAGCCGTTTGTAGTTTCATTCTTACTCGATTCGTGTATGTCACTGAGGAAATTTCCGCCGCCGCATAGCTGCTGAACTGTCTAACTGACCTTTCAGCTTTTAGGAAAGAATTTCTTCGTCAGAATTCTAGCCATAAGCCCAGAACTTTATGTGCTCCACTGCTGTTTGAGGTAACAGCGCTTCTCAGGTGTGACTCTGATGGAACCAAATGTTCTCATGTGATACTCAGGATATAAATGCTGCAAAAAGCCCTAACTTATCCGCAAATTCCAGTGGAAGCCCAAAGGAAATAAGTTAGTGGTACAGCAAGCGGTGGTGACGGCGGTGTTGACGCTCCTTGTTCGAGCCGCCATACAACAACAGCTTATGTCGGTTCACATACAATGTGGCAACTGGCAAAGTGTCGATGCTACAAAATATGCGCGGAATGACAACACAAGACCTCATCCATCGGCATTCATAGCCGGTCGTTCTTTTTGCCGACATTAGAGCTATTCACAATAAACACTCCCCAGTATCATTCCCGCAACATCATACTCCTATGCATCACTCCTCAAATCGTACTGACTGAAAGGCAAGTCGCGCGGAGCGAGATTCAGATTTTTTGCGCTGAAATCCATCCAAATCGCAAATTCTTTTTGGGGAAAATATTGCTTTGCCCTTAAATGGCAAGTGCGCTGTTGTTTATGGTAATTGGAACTTTTACTTATTATGCGGCGCATGGCATGCCCAGCTGCTCCTGATGCGGTATACGGTAGATATGCCCTCGCCGAGAGGTAAACATTTCGAGGAAAGGCAATACTGTAGTGTCGCAAGAGACCACCACCGGCCAGGAACAACAACTGTCGGTCTGGGTCGACGCAGTCGTATTGCACTTCCTACCTTACGTGAAGTGAAGTATTGGATAGTACCAGAGCGACAGGGCAAAATCTATGTATGTTCCAATAGGAGAAATGACTATCAGGAAGAAAGTTAATCGCTTTGAAGGGAATGCTTAGAGTGTGAAGATTGTTTTGCTTTTGGAAATTTATGTCACTAAAGGATTTGTGTTGCACATACCAACTTAAAGGCATTTGTCTTTGTCATTGCTTATGTGTCTTTAAAGAAAATAGGAAAATAAAAGCTTTCCTCATTCGAATGCATTTACTATTCGAAACCCATATAATGCTAGATAAGATAAAGTAAAAGTAAAGATAATATTTCACTTCTGGGTAATTTTTTTGCCTAAGCAGACTGTGCTTTAGAATTTTTAAAAACAATTTCCTTAAGTTAGAGTACCATAGATAAAAAAACAACCCATAAAATTTTTCATCTAAATTCTCTAATCGCAGAAATTGATATGGGAGCCCCTCGATCCTGGGCCATTTTTTTTTTATTGTAGGAGAAAATCATCGAAACAGACATTTGACATCAGATGTTAAAATTTTCTCTTTTCTCTCTCTCTCTCCACCACCAAAACCATGCAGCGCAGCCGACTGCGCAACACACACCGCACACAGTCCATAAAGGGCGACGAATATCTGATGCCAGTATAGATATTTAAAAAATGTATAAGGGCCTTGCGGCCGAACCCGGGACCCGATCACTACCAAATTTTCGAAAAAGTATTGTTTATTGGGTATACACATGTGTATAAAATTTGAAGAAAATCGGGTACATTTTTTAAAATTTTTGTTTGGGAGCCCCCCCGCAGCCCGAGGGGCCTCAAAATTTAATAGAAAGTGTTGTCTCCGGAAATACACATGTGTGCCAAATTTCAATAAAATCGGGCTGTAGGAAGTGGGTTAAAAATTGATCGCAAGAATCCACCACAAATCCACAAGCCCACAAACCCACAAACACACAGGCAAGTGAAGTTAATATAGAGTATTTAAAAAAGAGAAGTGGCAACAGTTCCTGTGAACTTTCTCCTTTATTCTATCTGCCAGCATATTGGTTGTGATTAAACGAAATATATCCCAGCAATGTTTCTTGTCTTAGCCTTTCGCCCTACCATTTCTTCTCCATGCAACCATGTAGTTGACACTGGAAACCAGATAAATCCATGGAACAAATATCGGTTTCCAACCTGTATGGTTCGGTGCTAAATGAGAACTTTGTAGTTGGCTAAGGCGAAGTCTAGTATGTAGATATGAATGACCTTAAAATATACGTCAGAAAAAACCAAATTATTGCGAATTAACATAACTGAAGCCTGTATCCAAGCAGGAAATATTTGCACATATCGTTACAAAGAGTAATGGAAAACGAATTCCAAGAAAAATCGCAATGTTGAGGGTGACCCAACAAGCGCGCCGGATTTAAATTTGGCTCCATTTTGTTAATACGAGTTGTACGGTGATTTTGTCACATTTGTGACATTTGCCACGTACAGACCACGCGATTAAAGAATATATAATTTAATGTCAACTGTTCAAACGAAATATATTTCTAAATTTTTGTTTAAAGGTTTGAGAATCACTGAAAAAAGGTTTAAGAATTAATTAAATAAAAGTTTGAAAATTACTAAAAAGAATCATTGAAATACATATCATTATGGTTTATGTATTTTTGAACGTTTGTGTAGCACTGAATTTTTTTACTGATGATATATATCACAGTTTAAGAATAACTTTGTGAGTTAGGCATTGACCATTTAGTTGTAGCAGTGACATGAAATTTTTATGGGGCTCCTCGACCCCGGCCACCAAAATTTTTGCAAAAAGTTTTGTCCACGTATATAAAATTTAAAAAATTCGGGTTAATTTTTTTAAAAAAAAATTTGGGCCCAATGACCCTGAGGCCCGGGGTCTCCAAAAATTTTACAAAAGTGTTTTCCATCGGAGATACATACGTATATAAAATTTGAAGAAAATCGGGTAAATTTTTTTTTTAATTTTATGGGGTCCCATGAACCCGGGGCCCGGGGTCTCCAAAATTTTTACAAAAAGTGTTGTCTATCAGAGATACACATGTGTATAAAATTTGAAGAAAATCGAGTAAAATTTTTTAAAATATTTGCATGGGAGCCCCCCGACCCCGGGGCCCGAGGGGCCTCAAATTTTAATAGAAAGTGTTGTCTCCGGAAAGACACATGTGTGCAAAATTTCAATAAAATCGGGCTTTGGGTAGTGGGTTTAAAATTGATCGCAATATTCCACGACAGACGACCGACCCACGGGAAAGTGAAGTTAATATAGAGAATTTAAAAAACAGGAATGTTTCCTGCGTGTTTGACCTAATCAATTGTCAAAACAGTATATGTTGATCAAGGCTTCAACAGGGCTATATACTAGTCTGCATCCTCTTCAACCTAGCGTTACATTAAATATACTAATATACTATATTATTAAAAACACAATTTATTATTATATTTATTGGAGTAAATTTAACATTTTTTCCTCAACATTTTTTAGGTCTAGCAGGTATACCTCGACGATACTCTGATTATCCTGATGCTTATACAACATGAAATGTAATTTCAACAATTGGTTCTTCAATTTCAATGCTTGTGTAATTGCAGATAGCTGTGATCTTTAGAGATACATATTGGGAAAATTTAAAACAAATTTAAAAAAGGGCTCAATTATATTCAAAACTCTGCCCCTATGAATTTGGACAAGATTAAGGAAAAAACTAATAAAAATCCTTTGGGCAGATTCAAACTCCGGACTTTTACACCTTCTTCCTTCTCTCACACAGCCGCTCTAACAGGTGAGGCACACAACATTCATAGAAATTGACTGCATTGTACAAACCATAAGTAAATGTCGTTTTCATTCTGATTCTGCTCTTCTCTTGTTTTATGTATAACGCCTGTATATAAATTTAGACACTGGCTTACTTGTTTAATTTATTGATATCATGGGTTGAAATCTAATGCCTTTACAAGAAGCTTTCATTCAAATCGCGGGACGACATATAAGTAAACTTTAAGAAGTAAACGTTGGCCATTTCTGCGAATAGAAGAACGAATATTAATCCTTTAATTCAGGCACAAACTAATTTTATGTGTAAAATCCTCAAACTATCTTTAGCCAAATCCTACAGCGCTTAATAATCCAATTATATGTCTATCAAGATCCTTCAAGCTAGTGGGTGCTCAATATAAATGGATTTTAAAATGTGAATGTGTTTGTTTGTCCACTTATTACATGAACACTTCTGACCTAATTGGGACGGAGTTCCGAAAGTGTTAAATATAGTGTTTATCTTGAAGTATTATGTATAGTGTTTATTCCATCGCAACGGACCCAATCCATGAATTTAAAGTTTCCAAAGTTTTTTCTCTGTTGAATTGAATTGACTTGACCCCTGTTTGTCTGTATTTTCGACTACCTTGAGGTTCTTTTTAACAACCTTTCATACGACCTAGAGAGCTGAAATTTTGTGAGTGTCTTAGTCCCAAATAGCATTTGGGCGTGATGGGTGGATATTTTTTTCGAATTAATTGAGGTCCTTGTAAACAATCTTTCACATGAACAAAAAGCTTTTTTTATATTCCGCATGTGACATGTGTCGCGTTTCCCATATGGCGCATGTGATGGGTGGAAGTGTGGTCATTGTCTTGTTTTGACGTGACAACGTCTCACTACAAGTTTTAAGGGGGTACATGTTCAAAAAGTAAAATGTTAAGTGATACACTGTTAAATGTTGTAAGCATTGTTAAGTGAGACACTGTTTAATGTCAGTACTTTGGGAACTAAGCAATTTCCCAAGCGATTCGCATGAAATTCGGAATGTAGGACTAAGATGCGACTATAAGACTTCTTCCTATTGAACTTCTGGAATATGATCATTATGGTCTGGAATTTCTGGAACAAAGCAATATCTCAAGCGATTCGCATGAAATTCGGAATGTAGGACTAAGATGCGACTACAAGACTTATTCCTATGGAAATTATGGAATATGGTCATTATGGTATGGAATTTTGGGAACTATGGGACAAAAAGATTTTTGTTTTCTTTTCTTTCGTCCCGGCAGACGTTGTCACGCTCAAAACCCACGGCCGTCTCCGACAGCCTACCCTGTTTTTTTTTTATGTCCTTTTTAACCTACCTAGAGGGTCAACCTAAAGCGCTGAAATTTTGTGAGCAGCCAATTTTGATATCCCGCATGTGACGCGCATGGCGCTTAAGATGCGTGGAATAATTTCTATGAAACTGTCGCCTTTTCGGAGTGTATGACCATCGCGTATAATTTTAATTAAATTTTCATATAAAATTGATGTTATCGCACTTTGAAATAGGCCCGGCTCGACCTCAGATAATTTGGCCGTTATTACCAAATAATACAAAAAAAAAAGAAAATGACTGTGTGGCGTATGGCGTGGGGCGTGTGTCGATTTATAGAATAAAGCTTGTACCCGAAAAACGATGTTTCTTTTTAAATTTACTTGTTTCACTTTGTTTTGAGCATGGCCCAAGTCTAGGAGTACAGCCATCAAAATCACCTATGCCTATCTAAAAGGTTTGCGCGTACGATATGGCGGTTACATCTAGTACATACAGACAACCATCAAATACGATTAAAGAATGGCTTAAATTTACCTAATTTAACTGTTATCGTAACTTATTACTAGGTTTTTTTTCTAAATATTGCAGGCATTGTTATTGAATTATTCTCATAGTCAAGCATTATATTTCTGACCTTTTGCACTTTAGTGTAGAATACCGAAAACACTAAAAAACAGAAGATTAAAATGTGTTGTATGCTTATCTTAAATGTGATCGCAATGTATCATTATTGACGCTTAGTTTTCTAATAGTTTTAGGGAATACTACTTAAGAAACGCTAAAAAAAACTCTGACCAGAGGAGCTATACGAAGCTGTCGCAGTAATTAAATACCGATATCAAGTCTACTGTCAATTGGATTCTTAAGGAAAACACTCGCATATCAACACTTAGCTTTGTATGTCCTTTAGTGATGGATCGAACGTTTTATTATGGGCGATAACTCTGATAATAGTTAAAGAGTAAATGTGTGTGTGAAGACTCAAAGATATGTTGCTTGGCTTGTTGGATCAGCTGTATCAAGTCGTATAGGTTTTTATTAAACTCGTAATGACGATGATAACATCTTTTGTTTGGTAAAAAATGTTTTATTTCTTTGATTTTTTTCAATTATTTAACGACAAGCCAACGTCGTTTACGGGCGATCAAACCGAATTCTGATCAATAGAGTAACGATAAGAAAAATCATCAGAATTCATTGTCCGTACACGGTGTATACAATACTGTCGCCGTCGGGGCGTAATGAATAAAGAGGGGACAAATAAAGAATACCAAAATGCCAATGTATACCTAAAAGATACAACAAATTATTGTAAAATTTTTTAATTACCATTTGTCGTTATGTATTGTTTATTAAGTATTTCTAATTCTGAACTGGTTATGGTTATAATTTTGGTAGTAAGACGCAGAAAACCACCTCATATTTAATCGTGTTTCAGTGAATTATCAGTGTTTCATATTCTAAGCGCCTTAATACTAATAATGAACACTAGAGAGCAAAAAAAAAACATATGGAAAAATAGGTGGAGGTTATTTTTAATGTGAATGCTAAATTGGTTATTAGTATTACGCTAACACAAACTATAGACTATGGTATCTCTGAGTTTTGAACACTCTATGGGTCATATCCACTTTCGTTCTTGTACAGTTGCACAGAGTACAGTTGTACAGAGTTTTAAGTGATCTCAGTATAAACAAATTCGCTGAGATAGTTAGTTTATCGCATAGTTCTGAAGAAATGTTCTTCAACGCTGGTTTTAAAATTACCATAGATACTTTTCTATTAGACTTTCTCCCACAAGTAACGAAAGTCCCTAGCGAGTCCCTTCTTCATACCCATATCAGTAATATCCCTTCTTTCTCCAAGGTCATGGAATTACTGCTAAATCGAATTTTAACTTCGCGTCCTCATATGTTTGTTTGCTTATCGCCAAATCTTGTGATCGATTTTTAATCCAAGCTTCGTACCAGGACCGAGCGGCTCCCATATAAAATAAACCAATTTTTTTTCAATCGTTGCACGCGTTTGTATCTTCGATGGCAGCACTTTCTGTAAATTTGATAGTGATCGGGCCCCAGGGCCGAAGGGATTCCATATAAATTTGTTCAAAACTAATCCGATCTTATTCAAACTTTGCACAGAAAGATACGCATTTTGAAATTGAAATTGATGAAATTTTTAAATTGTTTGGGTGTTTTTTATTCTAATTAGCGCACGCTTCAATGGATTTGCACTCATATTATACATAGGCACAGCGTGTGCTTGGAAATATTGTGATAGAAGAAGAAAAGAAAGTGTTATGGTGGGTAGATTTCGCACCCGAGCACTCACAAAATAGAATATGTCCCTTATTAGCCCATATTGTTGGCTATACATCTTGATTAGTTCATCTCAACTCAACCGTACACGTAAATGGCAACTGTATATTATATATACAGCATCGTATCATGTATATTTTTAATCTAGATGAAAATTGCGGTGAGAGAAATGCATGGTTTTTTTAATGCGCATGTTTAGGTTTATCTCACCACCATTCATCAATTTTTTGTAAGCAATGATGTAGCACCCTATATTTTCAAGACATTTGACGGAGTTTGGAGTCAGGCTCTTTAAAAAAATGCGTGCTTATGTAGTCGATGAAAAACTGTTTCATGAGATTAGTAAGTATCTTGCTGAACTTAAGTTTGATGGTATCTAGTTAGGTAACCATAAGATCTCTTCAGTTAATTACCTATACCATTGATAGTGTAAGGTGTAATCATAAACTCTTTTTAGTAATTTACCTAGATTATTAATATTACCATAGAGCTTTGCACACCTAGCGAATAATTCTGCATAGGTATCAGATGCGGCAAAGCGTTCAATGTGCCTCCTGCTAAGCACCCAGTTTGGTAACAGAAATAGTATGACTGGTTCGTTATACCTACACCAACAACTTGTATTTTACGGTAAGGTTCCTGAATTTAAAGAGTCTGGAATACATACTGATATTTTTTTTTTTTGCTTTAAGCTATAATGGGGATATTTCTGATTCCATGATGTCTTTATTTTTTATTTAATTTTATTTGTCTTTATTGTCCTCATTATCATATTTGGCTCTACAACCGGTGTCTGGTCCTGGCCTCCCGCTAAAAATCTCTCCACCGGTCTCGATTTCGATCCGATGTCATCCAGTTTGGCACCCCTAAACTCTGGGCGTCCTGGTAGGTTTGGCCGGCCTCGCTATCGTGTTCCATAGATCATACCGCAAATTACTTTCCGAGCAGGATCCTCTTCGCTCAACCGAGCTAGGTGTCCTGCCCATCCGAGCCTACTGGACTTAATTCTCTTCACGATGTTGACATCGCGGTAACGCTCGTAGATCTCATCAGTCTCCGGAATCGTCCTTTCCCACATACGGGGCCAACAATTCTCCATAAGACTTTTCTCTCGAACGCGGCTAAGAGGTTTTGCTAAGCATTCTTATTACCAGCAGGTTGGGTGTTATAGTTAAATTCCTGGATTTAATTGAGGGACCCCATCTTCTACTCGCAGACGTGGCCACTATGTACTTTGTTTTGCTTTTGTTTATGTGCAGCCCCAGATTTCGTGCCGCCCGCTAGATCTGGATGAAAGCTTCCTATACAGCTCTTTGGCTTTTACCAACGATGTCGATGTCGTCTGCGTAAGCGAGTATCTGAATAGACTTATAGAGGATTGTTCCTCTCGCCGTTACGTCAGAGTCACTGATCACTTTCTCCAACGCCAGGTTGAAGAGAACGCAGGCTAGTACATCACCTTGTCGGAGCCCCTTATAGATGTTGAAAAGGCTTGATAGTGATCAGGATATTTTTACTTGGCTTACAACATTGGTCATGGTCAACCTACATAGTCGAATTCTCTCATGCCTTTATAAAGTTCTACTCTGGCTATGCTATCATAGGTGGCTTTAAAGTCTATAAAGAGAATTTGTAGTTAGTTTTAAAACTCCAGGTATTTTTCCATCAAAATCTAAATCTGATAAGTTGTTAATTTGCCTGGGATGAAGTTACACTGGTATGAACCAATAATGACTTTCGCGTAAGGGGCTATCCTGTCCTGAGGGGTAGAGGAGAAAATCTTATACGCGGAACTTATCAACGTTATACCACGATATTTGCTGCATGTTGTGATGTCTACTTTCTTATTTATGGGCCACAAGATGCATCTTCGCCAGTCTTCTAGCAATTCTTCTTCCTTCCATACTTGCTCAGCCCCGCTGGGATATCATCTGATCCCGGGGCCTTTTCGGTCTTTGGTGGAGCCTCCAATTCCTGAGTGAGCTGCCCATTTAGCAACTCATGAAAGTGCTCTTCCCATCATTTGGTCATAAGTGGAGCCTCTTATTCCTCAGTTAGCTGCCCATTTAGAAACTCATGAAAGTGCTCTTCATCGCTCTAAGATGCCTTTGAGATCAGTCATTAGATTACCCTCTTTGTCTTTTCAATATGTGCAACGTGGTGTATATTGCGTCATACCGCGGACTCTTTGGTAGAAATTCCGCGCCTGGTGCGGTCCTCTCTCTCTGTACTGTTCTACTTTACGGACGTATTTTTTCTCCCAGGCTGCTTTCTTTCACCGGTGAACTATTTTTTCATATCTTCTGGGCTCTTTATATTCATCTTCGAGTGTCCTATCACTTGACCGTAGTTGTTTCTGGTCTCTTCGTTGCGAAGGGCATCCGTGTTGACTCTAATCTCTAATCTGATTCGCGCTCGGAGCACTATACCAACAAGATAGTGGTCCGAGTCGACGTTGGCATCTCGGTACGTTCGTACCGTCATCAGGTTCTGCTTGTGGCGCGATCTATCAACACATCAACACGTCTTGCTCTTATCTTAGCATTATATACTGTGCTCTATACAGTGAGCGTACGTTCCATGATAAATTTCTTAAATCGTTTAACGGTTTTAGTTGCCGTGATCGTCGTCGTTTATCAGTGTATCCGAGGCTGATTTGGAGTTCCGTAATAAAGTTTTTTTACGGACGAGGTTATTGGGCTCACGCCAACCTTTCTTTGAAGGGACTAGCCCGATCATTTAACTTTTCCTGTATTGGAGGAACATTACGGCCACCACGTAGAGGTTGAATCGCACTTCCACCTGAGTTATTCGCCCTATTATGCTGATGGCTGATGGCGTATATTCGACTCGAAATAGTTAAAGAACTGCACTATCTCAGATTCGTTGGATCTTCTCTTTGTTCATATTTCAAATTTGTTACCGCTCTTCTTACAGCCACCAAAATTTTGACCAGTATCTGAGTAAATTTGTAAAGTTGAATGCGAGCGTAGCTAATATTTACACATGTCAATATTACAATTTAATGTGTCGAATTTCTTAATTTCTTGTCGTTTATTACTACATACTAGAAAGTTTTCAACCTCCTGTCAAATAAAAAAAGAAAAACTTACGATTTATAAAAAATGATGAAAAAAAATTTAAATTGAATTATTTAAGAAATGCGCAAAGCTTTCAAATGAATGTGAGTACAGAACTTTTTTGGAGATTCGAAAATTATGTAGTTACGATGGTGCAAATTCCAAAAAAAAACTTCTTTCATCCAGGGTTTACATCGATATGAGCGTAGCTACTACACACGCCAATCTAAGGCCTACTTTAACCTGTTTCTATTACCAAGTTGTAGAAAAATAATGAAATTTTGTGCAGTTTTTCTTCAGAGTTAGTCAACAAAATTTAAATTTTTAAAAAAATCAGACCTGAAATTTTAACAAAACAATAAGTTTTATCTTAAATACTGACTGCGTTGAAGTGCATTGATGGCCATTTCAATTAACTTTAAGATTTATCAGTAAACGTTAAATGTGTTTAAATGTAATTTTAATTAAATGTTTTTTTTAAAAAAAATTATACTATTTTACTGCATATTGTCATATTGACAAAACAAATAATTCGTAACTTGTTTGGAGTGGTACGTGCGATGTTCCGTTTTTTCTTTGTGTTGTTGCTACAGTTGGTTTTGAGTTTTTATAGCTGTTATGCTCTTCGCATAAATCTGTGTGCAAATTAGCCGTTTCTTTATAATTCTGACTTTTTACGCCTGCCCTTATGGGCGGATGCAACGAGTAGCACCGAAAGTGCGACATCGGTGGTACCATCGACGTACGATGCGCTGTGATAAAAGACATAAAAATTTATTCGTTTCGCTGTCGTGCCGACGACGGAATGATGGATTTTTATGGCATTTTTGCTGTTGAGTTTTATGGTTTTACGCACATTCAGGATGACAAAAAAGCCGGAAGGGATTTTTCTCGCATTCACTAAGGTTTTCTTCACAATTTCTGGTACGCAGGCACGCGAAATCGTTGTGAACAGTTATATTGAGCGCGTAAATTTCCATTGCAGTTGCATTGGCTTACATTATTTGTTGATTCAATGGGTGGGCTTCTTTTCTTATTCTTTTTTGTGTTTTTTTTTTTTGAAAAGGATTAAATTGCATGACGAACTCCATCGAACAAAACTAAAAAAAACCCAGACACTCGGTAGCGAAGATTAAGTGGTTCTTTAGAATAGTGTTGCATATGGTGTGGATTTTAGTTAATGTAATAAAAATGGTTTCTGTTTAAATTTAATGGCTTCTCATTTGACAAGTCTCCTAAATTTATAAGGGCACTAACTTTTTTAAGAGACATATTTTTGCAAGCCGAAGAGCGAAGTTAAAAATCAATGCAGGTCTGATTTTGATATGACTTTTGTTTTAAAACAATAACATAGCGCTTGACTTGCGATGGCGTAATTTAAAGATTTTTTGTATTCATAGGGGGAAGTTTTAGGAGGAAAAGTGTAAAAAAAGACCACTTCAGTCTTTAGACTGAATTAAAACTATACATACGGAGAGCTGAGAAGCTCCGCTTTTCTATCTTACGAGTATATTTACACATATGTTATGTATCCATACAGACACTTAGGTTTTCTTTTTGTTTTATGGGCCTATCGCGAAAAATTTAAATCTCGTTATTTTCTTCAGACTATCATCCTAAATACTTCACGCTTCACGTACAATGTTCTTCTATACTAATATTATAAAGAGATAATGTTGGTTTGTGCGTAGGAGGTAATCTTCGAAACTAATGGAATGATTTCAAAAATTCTTTCGCCAATATTTAGAATGGACTTTCAGAGTGAACATAGGCTATACATTATTCCGTTTAAATAAAAAGGCCTTCCATGGCTTCGTCAAATTTTGTAACTAAATAACTAAAGTCGACGAAAAAAACGGTCGGGCATCATAATGACTGTGTGCTGTGCGCTGCACTGTTCTGTGCGGTGGTTTCTGTTCTGTACGAAAATCACGCCATATAGCAGCATCATAATGACTGTGTGCTATGTCCTACGCTGCTTTGTAGTACCAAAATTTATATATACATAAAAATGCATGTCTGTTGGTTTGAATAAAATGAAACTAAAACTCAAAAACTGGTCAGCCGATTGAGCTGAAACTTTTACAGCATATTCATCTTAACAAAATCTCGGTAAGCCACATAGTGCGAATACGATCGAGGTTTACGCAATAGTACACCCATCCCGCGGTAGTGATGGTAAGGCGGGGATTCATGTGTGTGGTTGGCGGAGATCCCGGAAAAAGCTAGTGTTAAATAAACACTCTTTAATAGCTAGGCGCTTACGGAATGCATTAGAGACTATTCTGAACTGAAATTAACAAGCAGGATCTTGGCTCACCTTTTAAGATCAACTCGGTAGTCAAGCTAAGTTGCACCCTCTCACCATTGATTTTCATAATTGTCATCAACTGGGTGATGAAAATAGTAACCCGTACTCCATCGGGTTTGCCATAAAATGTTTTTCACCGCCTAAAAGACCTGAACTATGTCGGTGCTATCTGTCTCCTATCACAATCGCTAGGTGAGATGGAGCGAAAATTACACTCACTAGAATTTCACCTTAAAAAAGTGGGTTTAAAAATTAACTTCTCAAAAACAAAACTACTTCGCGTTAACGCTGGTGGAACATATGAACTTTCGATTGACGGACACCAGATAGAGGAAGTCGATAAGTTTTGTTGCTTGGGTAGCTGGATATCAAAAAATGTTGGTGCTGATTCGGATGTGTGCTCTCGTGTAAACAAGGCGCGACTCTCCTATAGTATGCTTAATAATATCTGGAACTCCTCGCAAATCTCTCGGAATATGAAGCTAACGATTTTCAGATCTAACGTTCCCTCAGTACTCCTGGCGAAACGTGGAAAGTCACAGAGTCAATTGCGACGCACCTCGAAGTCTTTGTCAATAAGTGTTTAAGGCGAATACTGACAATAAGATGGCCGGACATTATCACCAATCATGACTTGTGGAGAGTAACGCAGCAGGGAGCAATTGCGATCACCATCAGACGACGAAAATGGAGCTGGATTGGCCACACTTTGAGAAAGCCAGCGGACGATATTTCGAAACTAGCGCTCGACTGGAATCCACAAGAAAGTCACCGAGTTGGCCGTCCTAGCTAGACATGAAAAAGGACACTAGCAGAAGAAGCAGGATCCCAGGGGACAGAGTAGCGTCCCTTGAAACCTCAGGCGATAAATCGAGTTCGTTGGCGGGCGTTTGTAGAAGCTCCTCCGCAGAGTAAAGGAAAGCAAGAAGAAGAAATATACACGCTTGTCGTTCAATGGCAACAGATCGAAACTCTTTATAAGTTTGACCTTTTCGCGTCGTTATGGATAACTGTTAATTGTTAATCAAAGATCTATCGAAGGTTTTTATAAATATGTACCTGATTTGGTTTAGTTTGCCAATACTAAAAAACACACTTTCCAATATAACTATGTGCACAACAGAATTAGGCTTCAGTTTAGGTGAGAGAGAATTTTATCCGCTCTAGTTCGCACAATATCGCTACATCATTTAGAAGCACGCTCGAATTCGCACGAATAACAATTTGCACTCTAACCGCAACATAGGAAATTTGTGCTTTTGAATGATGTAGCGAATTCGCGCAAATAAAATTCACTCCAACACAAACCGCAGTACTCGATGAATCTGACTTCGATTATTTGGCAGAATTTCGGTAATTTTTGTGCGGATTGAAACGAATTTTTAAATCTACGTCATCAAAGAACCCCATCAAATGTTGCTTGTACTATCGGCGCAAACAATACAGTTTTGTTATCGATCGGTCACGAGCTTACACATCGCCATTTTGATATTGTAGATCTTTATCTTTATATGCTGCGAGCTTTCTCATACTATTTACTATAAAGGCATTATTGAGATGAAATAAGGATATGTCTATGCAAAAGTGTCTTAAATGTCAGCGCATTATACAGATGCGGAAACACAAAGTTTTTACTAAAAATGGCGCTTGACTTCAAAATTTAAAAGGCATCGAAAAATTAATAAAACTGCATTATTAAATCATTTTAACAAAAAAAGTACACATTAGAGCAATTTATTTTCTTACCAACGATATACTTCTTTGAATTTATTTTTACAGAGATTTACAGAATCCGAATAATTACTCAGCTTACTGAGCTTCTTTTATAATGTACACACGCTTAAGAAATTTGCACCCTTATAAAGCTTCGCACAACGTGGGCGGTAGGAAATTAAGGAGAGGAAAATATGAGATGTGTCTTAAATGACGGTAAATCATACAAATGCAAAAACGCAGAATCGGGCCATTCATTCCACATAACTCTTATCTAATCTACCTAATGGTAGATCCATGAGCTCGAGTTGTGGCACGGGTATTGCGGATGGATTTGAAAATAGGCGGGATGCATCTAGATATTTCTTTTGAACTTTGTGGTTAGGTAAGGTTAGATTAAGGAGGCTGTCAGTGAAACCGACACACTTAGACCAGTAATGGTCCATTGTGATACCAGACGGATTATGAATATTTCCCTCCACCTACTCGATGAACCAATTAGAGCTTCGTATGAAGCGTAGGAGACTACCAATGTCAATGTTGGTGAGATCATTAGTGTCGTTATAGAGGAATGCTGCCATATGGATCTTACGTTTTTGGGAGAGGGCTGGACAAGTACTGAGAAAATGGACGATGGTCTCCTTGTCCTGCGCATCCTGCAGAAGTCATTCGAGAAGACTCCATGTCTTCCATGTTTGACTACCTACAGTAAATTTATTCATTAGCATCCCGCTTTAACAAGAGTTTGCATGTAGCGATCGCCGATGAAACTATATTCAGGTAAGAAACGTAGTGTAGTTCCTTGCTTGGCGAGTTCGTCAGCCATACAGTTACCCGGAATGTCTCTGTGCCCTGGCACCCAACACAGGTGGATATTGAACTGCTCCGCCATCTCCACGAGAGATGATCGGCAAGAACTGAATTTTTAGGGACTGATTCCAGGGATTTCCATGCAGCTTGGCTATCCGAGAATAAACGCGATATCCATAGCGGATATGACGTTTCTCTTCAGCCCAAGACAAGGCTTCACTGATCGCCATAATTCAGCCTGGAAAACACTACACTGGAAGATGGAAAGAGAGGCTAAGATTTCGCTTTTTTTTAGAAAACACCTCCGCCGACTCCGTCATCTGTTTTTGACCCGTCTGTGTAAAAATAAATGTGTTCATCTTCCAGGTAAGCGTCCTCGTCCCAAAATAATCTGGAGGGGAACGTGACCTGGTAGTTTTTGTTGAAATGGAGTTGCGGAATGGTGTAGTCTATGTTGTCTGGGATAGTGACAAAATTATGGATAGAGAAGTGACCGATTTAATTTCTTGTCCAATGGGAGATAGCATTAAGGCAAAAAACCGAACTGACAGCTACTTGCCTGCTGTAAATATCGAGTGGTGTAAGTTCGAACAGAATGTCCAAGAGGGCGGAGGAGGTTGTACGAAGTGCTCCGCTCGTACATAGATAAGCTGATCCTTAATTTGTCAAGGTTTACTTTCTTATTTACGGCAGTTCACCATACAGTCACACCGTATAGAAGTGTAGGTATTACTACCGCTTTATATAGCCAATGAGTTATATGGGGTTGAAGACCCCATCTGCTACCAATGGCTTTTTTGCATGAAAAGAGTGCCACTGTGGCTTTACGAACTCTTTTTTGTCTGTTAGGTTCCAGCTTAGCTTTCTGTCCAAAATAAGACCCAAATACTTGGCTTTATCAGAGAATGTTAAGCTAATACCGTTTATAAAAGGAATGGTTAATAAATGGAACTTTATATTTCCTTCTGAATAGGACAACCTCTGCTTTTTGACCACAGCGATCTGCCCGTTAAGTTAGCTTATTGAGAGCATTTTTCAGGAGTTCCTTTAAGGTATTCGGGTATTAACCTTAGACGGCAATAGCAACGTGATCCGCATAAGTGATTACTCTGCAGACCTCACCTCTTAGGCATACCAGAGGCTCATTCACCGCTTAGTTCCATAGAAGGGGGGATAGGACTCCACCTTGTGGGGTTCCTCTGCAGGCAGATCTTCTGGCAGACGACACGCCCAGCTTTGAATTAATAATCCGACTTTTGAGCAGAAGATTAATCAACTATCACTACATTTTGGACATTAAGGTATTTTTTGTATCCGTTTCTGGTTAAAGTCGCCTTTAACTCACCTAAGGTAAGTATTGCAATCATTCCTGACTCGTCTGAATTTGGTTCGGTTTTTCGCAGTGGGGATTTTTTTTATAACAGAAAACATACCTCCCGGTTCCTAGAATCTTGTTTGTAGATTAAATCATACCAAGCATTATCCTTCGGTTTAGTACACTTTGTCCTAGAATGGAATCCACACCACTATTAGCACGAAGTGGCCAGTTTTTATTCCTAAAGAAATTGTGGCGGCCATCCCAGTCGGCTTTCTCGTGTAGCCATACTTTTCTTCTAGAAGTTTTCTCTTTAACTGCGTGGTTCGATAACGAGAAAATAGCTGATCCTACACAATGGTCTGAAGAGCTTATAGGTGATGATACACTGACGTTGTACTTATAAGGATGAGAGGTAAGAAACAAGTCAAGGGTATAAGAGTTATGACTTAAAGTTTCGGGAATTCTAGTGGGCTCATTTACAACCTAAGTGAGATTATTCAAATCATGCAGTCCTTGTGGTGTTGTCAGGCGTGAATGGCAAAGGCAACTAGAATTGTGTACATTGATTTCAGAATGTGGATCAAGTGATAGAATTCTATATATAGAGCCAGACAGTGCATCTAACTAACTACAAGTTGAGCTACTGTCTAAATCAGGGCTTCTGTAAATAAAGCAACAGTTAAAATGTTATGCTTACGTACTTTGACTTTGAGCCAAAAGAATTTAAGCTCCGCGTTTGAAATTAAATTCCGCTAATTTGTTTCATGTGCTAAGAATGAATTGAAGTGGGCATTTACTAGCATGATGCATTAGCGAATTTGCGAATACACAGAGAGTGTATTCGTGTGGTTATAATGGAGTTCAACTCCGATTCTTTAAGGTTAAGATGTTTAAGTCGCTCTTTACCATTTTGATAAGAAATACAGGGACAAACGGTTATGCAGACAAAAGTTTATTATAACGATTTGTTGTAATTTGGAAAACAAAGGAAATCATTTCATTAAATTTAGCTCATGCACGAGAAAGTCTATAATAATCGATCCTTTACATTTTTGTTTACGTGATCTTATTGTTTAAGAATTAAGACACAGAATGCCTAAGGGTATTAAAAACAATTCTTACGTCAGTCTTGTACTCTAAGTTTGTTATATGAAAATTAAAGGAATCAAAAGATAACAATTGTTAAAGTTCAACACCATTACCAAAAACCATTGTTTGCCTTTCGGGTCGCCGATACGCTAACGATTTGTAATCCTGGCATTATCATGCAGAGACAAAGAAAATCCGTGATCATTTTACGGATACAAAAAAAAACAGCGCTAGATCTTCATCACGAACTACAACTTGTTTGCTTTGTCGGGTGTGAAAAACTCAAACTTGATTGATTGTTTTTGATGCTCAGGTTGGTGATTTGCCAAGGATATTGTCAGTCTGACTGGCTGACTGATGCGAACTCCGCAACTGATCCAGACAGCGCATTGAGAAATTTTACGCTACTAATTCATTTTAAATTGAGTTTATTATTTTTTTTTCTCATTCCTCGTGTTATACGTAAAAGTATTAACCGATATGAGCCGCCACAAATTGAGAAAAACAAACAAACAAAATACACTTTAAAAAGAACATAAAAACTAACACAAAAGCATATTATTGAGGTTTAATTGTATATTACTGCGCCTGCACTGCACACTCTGTATCCGTACAAGGTAAATTTGACAAATGATCTGTGCCCGACCTTTGAAAATGACTTGAACTGGTAGCCTGGATTTTATTGTAACGCCGATTGTATGAATTCTATTCTGGGTGGGAACACTTGTAATTTGTATGAAATTGACTTTTGTATTTTATTTCTGAAGAGGATCAAGTATCGTGCAATTCACAGACAAACATTGGAGAGCTGACATCATTTCTTGAGGGAATCATGCTGACATCATCTCATGTGTCAAGCAGGTCACACAGAAACAGATCAAGAAATTTATTTTACAAAGCGAATTCATAAATTCCGCGGAATTGAATTTCTCTGTCCCAAGATAACACCAGCTCTTCCCTGCCTGGTCGACAGACTGTAGAATGTGTTATAAAATCGCGAATTAAAATTTGACCCCAGATGTGACATCTGACAGCGTTTGAAGCAGTTTCTCGTTTTCTGCTCTTGCAAATCTCCAAAAACACATAGATGTATCTTATGTTTCTTCTGTTCGGTTCTGCGTTTTTCACCAAATGAGTGTCTAATGATCAGATAATAATATATCGGATTTTCAAGTATTCTTGCATTTTTTTTCATGAAAATAATGAACGTACAACTTTATTTTTAACTCAACAGTCAAAATTAGCAGGCTGCTTTGGTCCACTCTAGACATTTGATTGATTATTAAACTCCCCTTATTACCTATAGTTACCAGAAGTTCGCTGTTTGGTTTCCGTCCAATTTTGAACTTAAGATTACATCGACAAATACTTTTTTGCAATGAACGGAGCCCTAATGATCTTTTGATTAAGGACTTAAAGTAATTGGTCTTTATGCGCTCTATTTTGACTTCTGTGGAGATTGGCAATAGGCCTTCAAGAATGTGAAGGTCTTAGACCATAAAATTTGCTCCTACAGATGTTCAGCCCGGAATCTCTAACAGTTCATTTGTTTCGCATCAATCATTCAACCGATCTAGGCGGTGCCGTATCCATCTTAATTGCTTAAACATGCTTGGAGCATGACATATATTATAAATGCGCTAATAATTCTTAAATATATTTTTATTTTATTAATTTAATACACGAAGTAAATTATTTCACGAAAGATCAAAATGATAAGTGAATAGCTTGGCGTTTATGATGATGTTTATCTCTTTCTTGAAATTATAACAAAGTAAGGTATGAACGCAAGCTATATCATTTTGACAGCTTTAGCGTTGCTAATTAAGCTGTTGTATGGGTTAGAGTCTACTCGCGGATTTTTGTTTGGCAGTTTATCATTTTGTCATTATAATTTCGCAATATGACAATTTAGCTATCTTGCGTTGTGATTAGAATGACTATTGGATAGAAAAACGCAGAAAAAGCATTGCGAAATGATCGCGTAGCGGCATGAATAAAAGACCAAATAAAAATTTGCAAAATGCATTTTGTCAAAACTTATAAGTAGACGTTCAACTATTTTTCCGAGCCGAGAAGGGATCTAACAACATTGTGTGTGCCTCGGCATACATACATAACGTTGTCTGGGGCAGTAGTGACATCAATAGAAGGGGTGAGTGTCTATTAGAATATCTCATTAGTAGTAATGTAGAAATTTTAAATAAAACCCACATTCATAAATGTGATTCGCGAAGAGGTACTTGACCTCACGTTTGCCAGTCCATTTGTAACGACGAAAATTGGCACGTCTCCGATGAACCATCAACATATCAGGTATGACCTTCCAGGCAGATTGGCACATGCTTCTTCTAAATACGATCCTAAGTCTACGGACTGGAATCTTTCTCGGGGACTTGTCCTCACCAAGATAGATATGCTACCTACTCTTATAGGGTTCATAGGGGACCTAGATAAGGCAGCAAATCAATTAAATTATGCGTGTTGCTTACCTCCTACTACGGCAGCAGCTCAAAACCAGTCTGAGCAAACGTAAGGTTCCCTAGTAAAATGACCGACTGGCTAAACTTAGGAAAAAGATAGAAAGCTTTTTAACACTGCTAAACGAGTTCGCCCTTACGGATTTTAACTCTGAATTGAGACGATCCAAACGAGCCAGGAGTGCTGCGAAAACAATGCTGAGTAATGGCACGAATACACAAGGCTTAGACAAATTGTGTAGGCTTACTGAAGAAGACAGATGGTAGCTACACGTCGGACCGAGAGGACACTATTAGAACGTTACTTCAAGTTCACTTCCCCGGTTCGTCTACTTATGTTTCACACATATACCCTAATTCTCGTAACCATAGGGCACGCATTGAAGGCAAGGTAAATAGTTTATCGGGAAAAATATTTAGTCCAGATAAGGTTAAATCAGCTGTAGGCTCCTTCAAACCATTCAAAGCACACGGCGGTGATGGCATTTTTCTAGGTTTCTTACATAAGGCAATTGAACTAATACTGCCGTGTCTGATTTCTTTATTTAGACCCAGCTACAACTGGGCGTACATTCCATATACCTGGAGAAAGGTAAACGTAATCTTTATTCCTAAACCAGGTAATATCTTTAGTGAGCTGCCTAAATCATGTAAACCTATAAGTCTAACATCAGTGGTTCTTAAAATTATGGAGAGACTTATTAAAGTGCATATAAGAGCCTGGCTAGAAACGGGTAGCCCTCTACACTCAAGTCAGTTTGCATACAGGAAATGTAAAAGCACAAGAAGTCTTGTGGAGATTAGGGATTGAGCCCCGCGCTTACCCGGCTTTCGCCATTAAGCATACTCCTTATTTCATATCACTCAACAGGAAACTCTATATTTTATATTCCGTGTTTAGGTCCTGCAACATACCAGATAAGAAAACATGAAACAATGCGGAACTTTTAGACAACTTTCCAGCCGATCTACATAGATCAGACTAGATCGCCATTGGTTATGCTGATGATTTGGCAATCAGAATTAGCGGTAGCACAGCACGACCATTACAAATGTCATGCAAGCTGCGTTACTTCACGTCCTAGAATGGTGCAACAAAGAAGGGCTTTTAATTAATCCTTGCAAAACCGTTCTAGTACCTTTCACAAAACGAAGACTGTCCGAGTTGGGACCCATAATCATAAAAGGCACTTCATGAGAGTATTCCAGTGAGGTTAAATATCTCGGAGTCATCCTTGGTAACCGACTAAACTGTAATTCTCATATCAAGTCCGCCATCGAAAGTGCCACCAGGGCTCTGTGGGCCAGTAGACGCCTCTACGGCAGAACTTGGGGTCTTAATCCTAAAATGATACATTGGATGTATACCATGATGGTGAAACCAATTATCACATACGCGGAATGGACGTTTGCGGGATAAACTTGAAGTTTCTGTGTTTCGCACATGGACAATTGTATGTCGCGTGTCGGCAAGCCATACGCGCCAAAAAACAAAACAAAAAACGTACTTTACCACAAAGCTTGTATTGAATGTAAACCGCATTTCTTTTCCATGTAAATAAAAGACATTGAATTCATTTGAATTACGAACGAGTTTCATTTAATCACCAAACGAAACCCAAATCGTTCACAGTGCGGCCAATATTGCCGATCTTCATGAATTTGTGTTGGAAGGTTGATTGGGATTCACAATTACGTATGAGGAGTTACAATCAAATTAATTATAAGTGGCACGTTCACCGGGTCATCTAATACATAAAAAACAACCCATAAAAATTGAAAATTTTCATGTAAATTCTCTAAAAGGAGATACATATTTGTGAAAAGTTTGACCCAGGTTATTTTGGAAAAAAATAATATTAGAGCTCCTTAACTTCAAAAATTCAAAAAAAAAATTTATGGACACACGCGCCTCATTGCTTGTTCACACTAAAATTTTTTACAAACAGTTTTGTCCATCGAAGATATACACAGGTGTTTAAACATTGAAGAAAATCGGGTAAATTTTCAAAAAAAATTATATGGGTCTGAGGCCCGAGCGACCCCGAATTTTAATAAAAATTGTTGTTACCGGAAATATACAGCAAAGTTTCATAAAATCGGGCTTTGGGAAGTGGGTTAAAAATTAATCGGATGATTCTATTACCCAGCCAGCTAGCCACGGGCACGCGAAGTTAATATAGGAAATTAAATAAAAAGAAGACAAATGAATAATAAAATTATTACACCTAGTGAAGAAGCTACCTGGGTTTTCGACTCGATATTTAGAAAATAGTTAAATATTAATATACGAGTATGTACAAAAAAAAGGAAAAGCTAAATAAAAACACGCTTCATGATTTTGCGTGTTATCCTTGCGCAGGGGCCATGCTAATGTTCTCTGTATCGTTCCAATTTTAGTATATGTTGTTCCGCAGAAAGAAAATAAAAAGAACTAAAAATCTCCGAACTATGCAATGCTCCATCGGTGTTAAATAAATGGGTAACTTATTCTGATGAAAATTGGCGATGAAGAAGTAGTGGCGTCACTGGAACATCTGTTTCTTGATTCATAAGAAGAAAACTTTTGCAATTTAGATTCTAGCTCCACAGAGTCTTCAACCACCATATCATTTAATTTCGAAATTTTTCAGAAATCTATACTTAAATTAATGTGAGCACCGGTGATCAGTAGTTTGTGCACGGACTTCTAAGCAATAGGTTTGAGATTCGAATCTCAGAAAACACCAAAAGTGTTTTTTTAGAATGTCTGACAAACATCCGAGAATAATAACATGTCACAAAAGCTTCTTAATTCGTCGTTAGGATACAGCTTTAAATTGTAGGTCCTTCCATTTGTGTGCAAAAATATAACACGCACAACACAAATGGTCGCGAGAAGCTAGTCCTTGGACAGCAACGGTCAGTCGCGCCAAAATATAATTATTATTATTCTAAATTAAGCAGAAACTATTTTATAACTCATATTCAATAAATTTTAAGAGAAAATTTAAAAAAGTAAGAGTACGAAAACAACTCAAACTCAAAACGTATATAAAACAAGAGACAATGTTCGATGCAGAGTAGCAGAGTATGACTGGAAGCACGATCAGCCAACCATTTATAACATGACTCCGGCTCGCCAGTTGCACTCAGCTGTTATCAGAGTTCAGTTTACGCATTTTAATGGTCTCGATATACGAAGTAGCGAAGTAGTGTTTAGATTTCCCTCTTGTGATTTTGGTTTGACGTTTTTTTTTTTTTATTTATTTTGGAGGAAATACTAGCCTTTGTGCGTTTGCGGAAGTTTCATAAAATCTATTGGTTTTTCCGTAAACATGTTGTTGATTTTTATTCTTATTATTTTTACTTTCATATAATAGTAAAACGTTTTGTTTGTTAGGCCATTTTCTGGATAAAATTGACCTCAAAGTCAAAAATTAGCATGGGAAGAAAAATGGAACAGGCATAGAAATTGGATATCTGAAGACTCAAACAAGATATCAACTTTATTAAAAGGCAGTTACAAAGACTGTTATTTCTTCTAAAAATAATGTCCTAAACGAAGTTTCTACCATTAGTTTTAACAGAGCAATTTCCATTAAAATAGGTCAGGGTACACCAAAGTTAGCTTTTTCTTAAATCCCCGATAAATGTTGTCAACATTGGAGATAGCCCCATACTGTAGAACGATTTTTTTCTTAGAATATACCCAAGAATTCCGAAATTATACTTGACGAATTAGGGGACACCCTTAATTACACTAGTATCGTTAAAATAACAAAAAAAAATAGTTTTAAATTTATATATAATTCTAGCTTCGCTACGCGCACACATGAACCGCCGGACGGGGATGTACTATAGCCTAAAACCTTCCTCCACCGGCAAATAATATACACTGCAACTTTCAAAATCAGTTGGTAATTGGGGCTGTTATTAATATTTTACATTTCCTACCCGCCAGGGAGGGGAAACCGGGGTGTACAATGGCTTATAGCTTCCTCCACCTGACAATAATATACACAAAAATCTGTTGGTAAGTGGAGCTGAATTGAATTTCCCACCTTCCTGTTAATGCGGTTGCCATCGCCACATCCACATATTACGGTTTGAACTGCTTGACCACCCTCACTACACTATTACTATCCAGATCTAGCACAAACGACTTTTTTCTGCTCCCTAAGCTAAAAGTTGCACTCGGGGATAGAGATTTTCGTCAAATCACCTTCGTATACAATTAAACATCGCTGGAAGAAGCATGTACACTTTCAAAGAGACTATGTAGAAAAATATGTCTTGTATCATTGTTGGGTTGGAAACTATTCCGACCACCCTCGTATATATGAAAACATACAATCATTATTAAAGAAAATTTTTGTGTTGTTGTTGAACTATTTTAGTAAATAAAACGATGTACAAATAAAAGGATAATTTGTATTAATTTATTTATTTATTTATTTAATATCCTTTTCATTTTATAATTTTGTATAACCGGTTTTCTAAAGAAAAATATATAATTTACTAACTGAAATACCCAGCGTTACCTGGCTGCCCTCAACAAACTGTGCCCACCACACTTCCCCACCACACTTCCCCACCACACTTCCCTACCACATTACCCCCCCCTCCCACCCTACAACCAAATAACCGCCAAGACCCATCACGAAGAACATTGAGATACCCCCCACATATATCAGCACTATAATCAAATGCATGGTCATCGAGTCAATCTCATACATAAATAACCACCCACCACGTCAACCCAATCAAATTACTACACTAACACAACACTACCTTACCCCTACAGACATCCACCCCAAACGTTCCAACCAAATCCCAAAGTTTCAGCTATATCGGATGAACGATCGTCCAGTTAAGCGTAAACAGACTTCCAGACATACAAAAAAAAAGACATTGAGACAAAGTTTCATTTTCATAAAAAAAAACTTCATCAAAGGCCTGAATTGGGGGTTTCTCCGGTGAAATTGAAATACCATTTGAGTCCACCTTTTTCGCTCATCCTTGGTGGAATGTTTGGCATTGAAGCTTATCGGTTCGATAGTTGTGCGTGACTTTTTCGTTTGGTAGGTCTTGAACTACAAAGGAATCCGGTACAATTCCAACATCCACTACTGCTTTATTTATAGAAGCCCCAACTTAGACAGAGCTTCAACTCTTCACGAGATTGATGCACTGTCTGATTCAATTGCAAGAATTGTCACAACTGATGAAAACACTGAATCGTTATTGCGGGCGATTTCAATGTACACAATTCTGGGTGGCCTCGCCATTCTGGCCAGACAACACCCGTAGGAATGGATGTTGAGTTGTTCGCTGACTTAAATCATCTTATTCAGCTTGTAAATGAGCCTACACGAATGCCTGACATTGCAAATCATACCGCAACACCCTTGACTTGTTTCTTACCTCTCGTCCTGATAATTACTCCATCAATGTATTATCGCCTCTAGGCTCGTCTGACCACTGTGTTGTATCAGCTAATTTCTCGTTTATAAACCACGCAGTTAGAGAAAAAGCTCCCAAAAAAACAGTATGGCAATACGAGAAAGCCAATTGGGACGGCCTTAACAACTTATTTGGGAGTTTTAACTGGTCGCTATTGTTTCGCGATAACAACGTGGATGCCGCCGCTGATGCAATCACAAACATCATTCTTATTGGCATGAGAAAGTTTATCCCTTTCAGGGATAAGTCTATCAAACCAAAGGAAGATGGATGGTACGACTATAGCTGTAAAGAGGCTTCTAGGATTAGAGAGGTATGCTTTCGGTTTTACAAAGCAAACCCTACAGTGGAAAACTGAAAAAATTTAAAACGAGCCAGAAATGATTGCAATGCTCATCATCGGCGAGTCAAATTCGCATACGACCGAAAATTGAGGCAAAAAATACTACAATGTCCCAAAGGTAGTAAAATTTTTTGGTCATTCGCGAAAAGAATCAAAAATACAGCCTCGTCGTCCATTCCAACGCTCATTTATAATGACACTCCAGTTGTCAATTCTAAAGACAAAGCCAATCTGTTTGCTGCACATTTTGCAGCTAGCTCCACGCTTCCAGATTGTGCATTGTTGCCGCCTGCACCCCCGAGTATTGAATCAGCTCATGAAATACCTTGAAACCAATGAAATCCTTAGTGACCGGCAGTACGGATTTCGTGGGCAACGTTCCACTGGTGATTTGATGGTATATCTCACCGAACAGTGGAACCGGTCTTTGCATCAATTTGGTGAAAGCAAAGCTCTTGCACTCGATATTTCTAAGGCATTTGACAGAGTTTGGCATCAAGCTCTTTTGTCAAAAATGCGTGCCTTTGGTGTCGATGATAAACTGCTTCATTGGATTAGAAGCTATCTTTTGGACCGCTCAATTCAAGTTGTTTTGGACGGATTCAAGTCTGAAATACACCACATAAATGCTGGCGCTCCCCAGGGCTCTGTTCTGTCCCCGACACTCTTTCTCTTATCTGTGACTTCTAATCTAATTCACTCTTTCGCTGACGACAGCACTCTCAGCTTCTCATATAAGTTTGAGGAACGTCCCTCCACATCTCATGTGGAACTCAAACAACTTCGTATGTTAAGCACGTTAAATTCTGACCTAGACAGCATAATAAAATGGGGAGAAAACAATCGAGTAGAATTTAACGCTTCCAAAACCCAATGCTGTCTCCTGTCGTCCAAGCGAATCCCAAATCCCATGCCATTATCCATGAATGGCACTTGCATAGAGGAAACTGAAAATCTCGCAATTCTCGGTATGTGCGTTAAAGACAAGCTTCGTTGGAATGACCACATATTCACCGTCGCCAAAAATGCTGCGAAATGTTTAGGTTTTCTAACCCGGTGCAAGAAATGTTTCACTCCCTCTGACCTGGCTACTATCTACAAGGCTTTTATTTGCCCTTGAGTACAATTGCTATATCTGGTCTGGTGCGCCTGAAACCACCTTACACCAACTAGATGGAATACAAAACCGTGCGATAAAACTTATCGGTGACGAAAATATTGCGAAATCAATAGAGTCGCTTGAACACCGCAGGAACGTCTCCTGCTTTTCACTGTGTTATCGCTTCTTCCACCAGCGGTGCTCAAGAGAAATAGCCAGTTGCATGCCACCTCTCCTTGAATTCAACCGCAATACTCGTGACGCTCTAAATTCGCATCAGCCCATCTTCGGACGTACAGTTAAGTTCAGGGATTCGTTCTTCAGCCGTACAACACGTATGTGGAATGCTCTGCCAAGCTCTGTCTTTCCACATCACTATGATCCACAGACATTCAAGTCACAAGCTCATAGACATCTCCTCTCTTCTTCTCCTTTTCTTTAACGCCCACGCTGTGCCAAGCATATTGCCGAACACAATAAGGGTGCGAACCCCTTTTTGCGTGCACAAATTATAAAAAAAAAAAAAAAAAAAAAAAAAACAATTCACTGTCGAGCTGTTGGCCTTCAAGAAAGAAGTCAGCTAGTTCCTGAAAGACCGGAATTTTTCAATGGAGGTTCCAAGTATGTTATTTTTTTGTAATATTTTCTTTATCAAGGTTTTTTGTAGTTTTCCTTGACCATGATCTATATTTTTAAGCATTTGCACTCGCTTTGTTTTAGTTTCTTGATCGTTTTTCCGTATTGCTTGTTTTAATGTATCAGGGAGAATTCCGAAAATATACAACGTGAGGAATTTTATATATACAAACGTAAGGAATGTGATATATTGTAAATACCATTTCTCCGATTTAATTCTTAATTTTAACATAGGGCTTAGCCCTCCATATTGCCGTGGCGCAAGTCATTCAGGGAGTATTCCCTTGGCAATAAGTTTAAATGTAAAAAAAATTACGATAAGAATCTAAAAAAAATTTTAAACTCATTGAAAATTTCTCGCGGATTATAATTTTCCTTTAGGAAATCTTACAAAATCTTGCATTTTAAATTAAATTGCCGTACTAACGTAGATTTAGATTTCATTTATTCACAAAGTATTTTGCATCGTACTATGTGCTAATAGTCACCCTAATGTAAAAAATCTACCTGTTTTCGCAAACGGCCAATACCATTTGTAATCCTTCTTTTGTTATTCATCGTTTTTCTATACAAGATATGATGTGCTAATTATTGTTAAAAAGTAGTTCCTCTTATCCAAAAATGTCAGCAAAAATATCTCAAATGTGCTACATTTAGAGTGCCTATAATAAGGTACTTTTCGAATTAATTTTCTTGCACACTCTGTGTTATACTCAGAAATATCAATAATTTAAAATATAAAACTCAAAGTAAAAAATTTAGAGAGCAAACGGCTAAATTCTCAACTCTTCAAGTTCCACTCAAACACGTTGTATCAGAATCGCCCATTGCGCATTGCACTCAGTACTGAAAACAGCGAACAACTAATAGCGAGCTGCAATATGTTGCATATAGAAAAACAATAAACTGAAACAAAAACACCTGATCGAACGTGTTGTAAGGAGACTCAAAATTCCTAAGCATTCAATCTAAAGAGAAGAAACATCCAACCAGTCCCAGCCACAGCACAACTCATCATCTTACAAAAAGCAACACTAACCAACACGCCACACAGTAAATTACTTGATCACGTACGACGTACCTTACCTCGTAGCGTCGTAGCTCGTACTGTCAATGAGCCAACCTACCGCTACCATACCAATAAGAAGCAATTTGTGCGGCTCGTACGGACAAACTGAACGAGCGATAATTCAGTACCGTATTTACACTCGAAACGATTGGTGTAGGTTTTCGTATATTTAGCGTGTTTATAAAATTTTATTTCTCATTGTAGTAGGAAAGTATCTTCGACTATCGACTTTGAGAATAAGAAATGATTGCTTAACATTGTTATTGTTTATTGTTTTGTTGACGCCAGCATTACTCATCATAATATGACGAATCGAGAATTATTGTTTTAAGCGAAAAGACTCGTATGTTCAGTAAGCCAGTTTACGCGTAAATTCCTACATACTCCTACGATAAACAACTTATTTACGATTCCCATTACGAATTGAAAAATACTACACTATAGCAGCGCAAACAACACAACAACAAAAACAACTGCAGTTATTAATTGGATTTGTTCGGTTGGCTTGTACTCACTCACTGCTGGCCGACTGACTGACTGACTATATTCAATAGCAAGTCAAATTTAAAATTCAGACTTATACGCGGTACTGTTGTGAGCTGTGAACAGAATATATTTGAAATCAAATTTTTTTGACGGTATAGATAGCCAAACGTACGTTCGCCGCCCCCGCGACTTTGTTTTGAGTCGGTCGTCTGTCTGACAGTTTCCGTCGTCGCTGTCACTATTTACTGTCGCGGACGTCGCTGTCGCTTTCGTCGTCGTGTAACGTAGTCAAGCAAGCTTCAACCGGCGCGTTTGGGAACGTGCTCAACGGCTACCTCTAGCACTTGAGCTCCATCTCCAGCATCATATAAGTAAGAAGAACAAACGAACCGGGGGATAACCATTCACCAGGTAACCGACCCCCGTGATGTGAAGTATTCTCCGACTGCTGTAGCTGAGGTAGTCAACTGCCAGCCAACCGACACTTGCCTCATCGTGTGTCCTGTCTTGTGTGTGGTGTTGATTTCTGGTTGTGCCTTGTTTTGGCTGTCTTAGCCAACCAGAGGAGATTATGGGCCGCGTGAATTTCATTTGCATAATTCCGTCATAACCACGATAGGCGATAGGCGAAGTACACGAGAGATATAGACGAACGTGAAATACCTTCAGACATAGAAATCAGCAACGACAAAAAGTATCTTACCTTTCTCGATAACGTGAATTCCAACGCTTTGAGAGTTGTTGTTGTCTCGCGTTGGAGATTTTTCAACAAATTGAACAACAAACAAATCGTTCATCGTTTTTTTTTTATAAAACAACAAATAGAAAAGCAAACCAATTTAAGCGAAACGTGTGTTCGTGTGTGAATGACGCCGACGCGTCAATGTTCTTGTGAATAAGGACAGATGGCTTAAGAAAGTTGCAAAATATATACTTGAATTAAAAGTGCGTGTGTTATATCATAGTATCATCGATCACATATAAATTTCGGATTTCGCGGTTTACTCCCAAATATACTCTTACACTACGTCTACCGGAAGGATTTCCTTTGTTAGGGATTACTGTGGGCATCAGTATGGCCACTCGAACATCGGATTGCCGGAAATTTTCACCAAACATTTTTAACAAAAGCAAATGCACTCATTGCTTTCGTCAGCGTGAGGAGCATAGTGCTGCAGCACTGGAATGCAATCGGGTAAGTTTGAGAACATAAATATGAACGAGTTTATCTCCTCTCCATGTACAAGGTATATTATATCAATGAAACAACAATTAAAATGGAAATAATAATGAAATTATTGAAGTAACCCAGATGAAGTGATAACAATAAAATAACAAAAAAAAAAAAAAAAAAAAAATAGTTTACCGATCTATACATACCTACAGGATTTATTGATTATTAAGGTATAACTGACACTCTCTGTCTTGAAACTGTCAAAGCGTTTTATGCTTTTAATATTTGCCGGGTTTACGTTCCACAATGTAGCACAGGGGTTCTTAACCTTTTTTTTTCTCGCGACCCACTTTTTTAGTGGAAGTATTTTGGCGACCCCAATAGTTTTATAAATGCAAAAAAGTAGAATATTTAACAACAACACAAAAATAAGATGCCTATTTTTGAAGATTCCTGTTATGAATTGCTGTAAAATACAATCACTTATGTTTTGTTTCCTAAAATGGATTCTATTGCTGTCCTGATATAAAATCTTCCAGTAGTTAAGTTTTCGATGAACTGCCATCTTTCGGACTTATTGGCGGAACAGAGTCGGTTGTTTCCCTTTTGTAGGAGTATTATAAACGCAGCAAGGGCGGCCGTGTCGGCAATATTTTATTCAGATATCAGATTTTCGTCGCCCTTTATGGACTGTGTGCGGTGTGTGCTGCGCAGTCGGCAGCGCTGCATGGTTTTGGTGGTGGTGGAGAGAGAGAGAGAGAAATCTTAGCGCACGCACAAATGAACCCAGCAAATGAAACGAGACATACATGTTTTATGCTTACTTCAACTTACATTTTTATTTACTGAATTGTATTTTTATTGATGTCGTTTTTTTTGTTGTCGATATCAACTTACAGATAGAACAACAAGTTTTCACAATATTCTGTCATTTGGCGTTTTCATAAATTAGTTCAGAGCAGTCAAAGAGTTCTCAAGATAAATGTTCGTGTTTCTTATTTGCTCAGAGTATGAGCGTGCTCTAAGTGCTCAGAATAAAATGATCTGAGCTTTTTCAATTTTAACATCTGATGTCAAATGTTTGTTTCGATGATTTTCTCCTACAATAAAAAAAATGGCCCAGGATCGAGGGGCTCCCATATCAATTTCTGCGATTAGAGAATTTAGATGAAAAATTTTAATTTTTATGGGTTGTTTTTTATATAATACATTTTTATTTCTGGGTTGTTCTATAGTCGTCCTGAGAAAGCTGTGCATGGTGGGCTACAAAACTACTGATCTGTTGGTTGATGGAACGTAGGAGCACATCGTGGCATTTTCAACAATCCAAAAAAAACTTGATGTGACTTCCCTAGCTCTGGAGGGTTTGCACATATCTTTTGTTTTTTTTACTCAGCCTACAGAAGTCAAGTTCCAACTTGGCAACGTCTTGTGAAGAAGTTGTCTATCGTGAAATTTCTCCCTATGCCCCTGTAGCAGGCAACTAGCTCCCTCACAACTCTCTCACCTTGGTTGACTTGGTCCCTGACGTTGTTTCTTTTGCCATTATATATTTGGCGTTGCAGAAGAGAGTACGAAAGGTTTAAGTGGCATGTATAACGTCCCCTGTACCCGAAAAGCTGTAACGCACTCATAGGGCCGATAATGGATCGCAGATTAAAAACATCCCTTATGAGTGCGAACTTATATTCTGCCTTGCGTACAGATCTGGTTGCATGCCAATTAAAGCGTATGAAATGCAAAATGTCAAAATGTGGCTCGATACAGCAGATAGGCAATCTTTTTCCAGAGTTCGAAAACTTGGTTTTGTTCAATTTTCGCAACCTATTAAAAGTGCAATTCCTAAACTGGGAATTACTTACTGTAATTGGATTACTAATCCACGTCTGTTTATGGGGATTTTAGACATTCCATTGAGCATATCTGGCTTCAGGGCTTTTTGTTCGAATATCGGCATGTTAGGTCTGTTATTACGTCTCTAATAAAAAATTCAAATTCTTCGTGTGCTTTTATTCAAAGATGGTATATGGCACGGCTATCTATTCGGGGACTTGAAATATCGAATTCGGAAGGAAAATATTTTGTTTAAATTGAATCTCAAGTGCAAAAAGATCAAAAGACGGACAATTACAGCTTTCTAAGAGCGCTACTTTTAATAAGGTTTTTTACAGTCCCATTTGTGTCCAAAAATATAAATGCGCAACACAAATGGTCGCGAGAAGCTAGGTCTTGGGCCGGAATGGTCTGTCGGGCCGAATATTATTATTATTATTTTATTTTTTACAGTTACAACCTCTTTTAAAACTTAATCCGTGGAATTTTTATAGCTTCTAATGCTTTCCTATGAATCACACAATGTGTGAATTTAATATCGAAAGTTTTGGACAGAAGTCCGTTTAAATTTTCCGTCATTGCAGCCGCTCAGTCACTGTGAACCCCAACACAATTTTTCCCAGGCAACCCAATTTAAATATGTTGCGACCCCATTTGGGGTGTTTGCCCTTGGTAGAATTAGATTTTTTATTCTTAAGGATTGCGCGAAGACAAACTTGTCCAACAAGTAAGCAGGGTGGTGAATATTGATAATTTTATGAGTTAAGCTTAAGATTCGGATATCGAAGTAATCAATTAAAGAGCATCCACAGATTTTGTTATGGTAAGGTGCTAAACTGTCTCTACGTGTTAAGCCGAAAATGTATCTTAAGCAGGAATTGAATAAGCATTTAATTTTAGAAAGTAAATTAGACTTTAAATCAGAAAAGACCACATCGCAGTATAATAGGTTGCTTAGGATGACTAACTGGGCGTATTTATATATATTTAGTAGTCTTAGACCATTATACATTTTCTGTAACATTGAAGTTATATGAGTTGTCCAATCTAGGCTTTTCTCTAAGGTCAGTCCTTCGTTTTTAACAGTATCCGTATAGGGTACTATATTTTCATCAACCTTGATATTAAGTAACACAGTTTGGTTTTTTTTCCTTGAAAATATAATGGCTTGGGATTTTTTCGGATTCAACAGGAGCTGATTGTTGACCGACCTAGTAATGATATCATCGATATTACTATTAATTTCCTTAACGGCATCATTTAAAGCCGTTGTTGTGTCCCTGCCATTTGTATTAACTTCGCAGTAAATTTGCAAGTCATCATTATGTCAAGATATTGATAGCGATCAGTCAAGTATGGCAGCATGAAATCTGAAGCGCTAGTGCTGAAATTAAAGACATCGAGTAATTTAGAGAACGATAAAGAATAAAAAGCTTTACTAAAATCTAGTAGACAAACAATAACACAGTTGCCTCTATCTAGTAGACTACTCCTAATGTAATCGGTAACATTCACAACTGTAGCAGTGCTATGTAAAGCTCTGAATCGTGACTGTTGGGAGGTAAAAAAGTTCATATTTGTAAGATATTGTTTTATTTGATCAGAGATAATACTTGCGATAAGGTTGATACTAAAGAAATGGGCCTAACATCGGCTGGTGGTTTTGGTTTTTTAATTTTTGGAAGTCCTATTATTTTAATAATTTTTAAAATTTTACGGTAGTAGTTAGATTCAAGTTTAGTGTTGAATAGATATGTTAGTTGGGCTGTAATGACGGGACATAAGTTTAGAGGTAAATTGTCCGCTCCTATCGCGTTAGAGGATATGGCGTTTATAGCTATTGTTACACTATGATCAGAAATATACCCGATTTTATTTAAACTTTGCACACAAGTATATTTCCGATGACAAAAGTTTCTGTAAAAATTTGGAAGTGATCGGGCCCCAGAACCGAGGAACTACGATATCATTTTTTCAAAATTTACTCGATTTTATTCAAACTTTGCACACATCTGTTGTTGTTTGTTGGTTTGTCTGGCATAAAGCCAGACTGACAAAAAGCAATATTTTCTTATCTGCTCGATTTTAAGATCCATTTGTTAAACACTAATTGCCAAATCAAATTCATCGTAATCATTTTTGCCTCTGAAATCATACATTATCCCAATACCGGTATGCAAATAATTACGTTTACATACATACTTAAAATAAAGTTTTAGCAGCTGTAACAGCCTTTTTCTTATCAATAAAAATACACTTTGCAATTCGTTATTTAATTATTATAATTTGTCTTGTCTTCTCATTACCGACACAACTGACTCAATACATATGTTCGTGTACAAATAACTGTTGCCCAGAAACAGTTGAAGGCGCCAAAAAGCATGACAACAGTACATAGATCATAATCGTAGTTCTTAACTACAAAGACTTTGAAATAATTATTTGTTGTAAGCTTGAAAGTAAATAATATTTGTTAATGATTTCATGCGAATGGTAAATCAAAAACGAATCTTAAATATTTTATTTAGTCAATACTAATAGTTTACATGAAAACTTCAACTGAAGGTGGAAATAATTTTGCAATTGAAAAAGTTGTTCTATCTTCTTCGGTTATCTTAAATCTATTCTCATCTTTATCTGTTTTTTTTCGTATTAAATATCAGACGTTTTATCTGAGAATAAAAACAAAAAAATATGTCATTTCGTGATTGTGATTAGATAAAGAAAAGAACAATTTAGTATTCGGAACGATTAGCTTTTTCCTCTCGTTAACAGCATTACGCTAATCATTGTTTAGTTTGTTGTGCCGTTGTCGCTAACTTAAAAACGGAGAAATAATTATCAACGCCAACAATAAAAACGGAGGTCTTCGCATGCGCCTTCTACATCAGCAACTAACATCGTATGCACATCACAACAATTATCATCACGAACGTCCGGGATCATGTTATACTCTCGTAGGGAGTCATTTGCGCAGGGAATGAATAGCATTAATTTGTAATTTTTTTTAAATAGCGCAAACAACAACAAAAACAACAACAGATTAAAAATGCAATCTTCTAATAGAGTTTATCGTGAAGATACAGTTTATGTTCGTTGAGGAGGGAAGGGCTAAAAAGATTCTTTTATTTAGAATTATATCTCCTTCCATGTGGACGTAAAGAGACTGGCAGCCGAGTTTTCATTGTTATCTCACACTTGTACATAATATAGTATTGTTTTTGTTGTTGCGGTCTTTGTTGAAGTTACAGTTCGAGTTTTACAATAATTAAGAAGAGAAAAGGGTTCCATTGCAATTACTCGTAGATACAACGAGATATGATCTTTGTAGCACTATCTGGTTGCATTCTACAGATAGAATCTCGTGTCGTTTATGTAATAATGTGGAAAATGTACACGGAACTAAGTTATGGCATTTTTACACTTGTCGTCACATTAAACCGACCCGTGCTGCTTTGTTGACGTTCGGTGTTCTGTAAAAGTTATGCAATGCATCTAATGCACATGGAATATCTTGGTAATGTACTTGCACTTTGTTGAAGTTAAATTAATGCATTATAACATTAAATGAATCAATCTATGTAGGGATAATGGTAAGGTTAGGTTGGGGTGGCTGTCGGCAGGAAGCCGAACCAGTTAGACCAATAGATGGTTCATTGTAATGCCACATGGACATGGACAAAACTGAGCTTGTCCTTTTCACCAGGAAATAACTATAAAGTTCCACTTATTAACCCTCCTTCTATAAAATGTTTTAGCTTAACATTCTCTGGTAAGCCAAGTATTTGGGTCTTATTCAGAAAGCTAAATTTGAAACCAAAAATACAAGAAAGAAATCTTAAAGCCACACTAGCACTCTTCTCACGCAAAGAAGCAATTGGTAGCAGATGGGGTCTTCAAGCCTATATAACTAATTGGCTATATACAGCGGTAGTAAGACCTACTCTTCTGTACGGTGTGACTGTATGGTGGACTGCCTTAAATAAGAAAGTAAATCTAGACAAATTAGGCAAAGTCCAAAGATCAGCTAGTTTATGTATGAGCGGAGCACTTCGTAAAACCCCCTTCGCCACACTGGACGTTTTGTTCGACCTTACACCACTCGACATTTTCAGCAGGCAAGTAATTGCTAGCTCGGCTATTCGCCTTAATCTCCCAGTGGACTAGAAATAAAATCGGTCACTTCTTATCCTGAATTTAGTCAGGATCCCAGACAACATAGACTACACCAATCTATTTCAACCAAAACTTCCAGGTCGCCCTTCCCCTCCAGATCATTCTTGGAAGACGACGCTTACCTGGAAGATGAACACATTCATTTTTACACAGACGGGTCCAAAACTCATGACAAAGTCGGCGGCGGTGTTTTCTCGCAAAAGCTAAATCTTAGCCTCTCTTTCCGTCTCTGTAGTGTTTTCCAGGCAGAAATTATGCGATCAGTTAAGACTTATGTTGACTGAAGAGAAACGCCATATCTGCTAAGAATATCCGTATATTCTCGAATAGCTAAGCTGCACTGAAATCCCTGGAATCAGTCTCTACAAATTAAATTCTAGCCCACTTGTGTTAGGTGCCGGTATCTTAATGTTATCAGTTGGAGGGAAAAAAAAACTATTTTCATTGTACTTTAGAAAATAGATATTGTGACTGTGAGTTTTGGGTACTGATCCGCTTCGATGTGGTTTTGCGAATGTTTAAAGTTAGTTTCCTCGCTTTTTTCACTAATATAAACCATGTCTCCAGCGTAGCCCAAATCGTTGCTTCGATGCTATTTTGCACCATAACGCTGTCGAGAACAGCCAGTGGATGGAGCAGCACCACGCATGTTGCCAAAGGAGGCAGCTATTTCGCCTTCGATTGTAAATTCCACTATCGCCTAAGCTTCACGTTCCGCACGACTATATTCTTCCTGCCTTGTGCTTAAAAGAACTTATTTCTAAGAATAAGAATAATGGTTGCTATGCTAACCTCATTTCCAGCCTGAATGTGGTAAACAAAGTTCACAAACGAAATAAAAATTCCGGAAGGACAAGATGAACAAAAAAAAAACAAGAATCACAACACCAAGAATAAAATTGTTCGTTTAATTTTTAACATTAACTTGTGTTTTCTTTATTCAATGTAAATAATAGTTAATAAACGTTAGTTTTTGATTTAAATTTATAATGTTGTGAAGCTTAACTAGCACTATTGCGATGTTATTGGTTTCAAAAAAGTCATTAACTAAACATTGCAGCAAACAATTACCTTTTAATGGAAAAATAGCATAGATCATATATTTTCTATAGAGTGATTTCTAACATTTTAAAGTAATTATATTCACAGCTAAGTGGTGCAAGCCTTTAAAATTTTAATTTTATGATTAAGCTACCAAAAAGACGTCACCAATTTATCATATTTTGCATCTTCTCAGAAATGGTAGGAATTTTATCATGAATCGGTATATAACAATTCTTACAAAGAAACAAGTTAAGAATCTGAATTCTTAGAACACTCTGACTGTGTCCAAAAAAGGGCAACCAAAAAGAAAACAATGGAAATACAAAAAATATCAAAAGTGCTGCTCTTTGTGCTGAACAAGTCCTTTGAAAGTCGGTTCGGTTTTTTGTTTGAATTTTTTCTGTTGGTTGTATTCTCGCTAAACTTTTTTTTTATCGAATGACCTGTGAGTGGCATCGAATATGTATGTATGGTACTACACTTAATATCTGAGTTGTCTTAGATTCCTTATGAAAATGTCTTCAGCGAAACTAAATTGTTCCTTGCAGGCTAATTGATTCTGTTTATGTACAAGTAAAGAGCGTCCATCCATCCAATTAAAGATATTAATAGATTTACAAGATTTTCATACAAATTAATTCATAATTATTAATACATGTGCATTATTTCGTATTAATGGGGATTTTAAAAAACATTTATAGAAATTAAAACTCTAACAAATAACATACATATGTGCATTCAGCATTCAGCACCAGAATCTGTTATCCTTCATCTAGAAACTATTATAAACCTATTCCATTAAACTCAACGTACCACCAACAAAATCATCATTTGCATTCAAATTGTTTCATTCACCAACTTAGAATATGAGATCTACACTAAATTGCGATACCGCACGGAAATCCCTTTCCCAATAAACTGAGCCAATTTCACAAGAGCGATAATAAAAGTTATTTGAACCAAAGAAGAAATGCAAATTCGTACACCGCACACTGCCTGCTAATAAAATTAAAGTCAAACTTAAGCATCTCAACCCAGATAATCCAATGGTATACGCTCGGAAGAAGCACACAAGGTATACAGTGACTTGCGCCATGATGCGATCGATGGTGTCATGAGTGCCAAAGTACCAAGGTACTAAAAAATATAATAAAATTGAAAGACGCACGTAAATTTAATGACACGAGAGCTTCCTTCCTGATGCTTCACCTAAAGAAAAAATTTCTATAGTTTAGTTATATGCGGGTACATGAAATTGTCACTGTGTTCTACTATTACGAAGCTGAGTAATCAAAAATAGGAGCAAGTATGTACATATTTATGTAAATAAAGGTATACACTTTATAACACCTTGGCTGGAGTATGACAGTGTGTGTTTAAACTCTTTAAGCCGGGACGGACTTAACAGTCAATTCTTCACTTTGTTCTCGTCACCCAAAATCTTTAATTTTTCCTCTTATTCTGCTTTGTTTTGTGGATATATGAATAGAGCTAAAATTGAATTGACAGAACGATGAGCATATCGTGGAGATAAGCTGAGGATTTATGTGGATTTTCTGCAATGCGGCAAGAAATAGGAGAAGGAATTTATGTCTGAAGTTCAAGTTTTATTTTATTTCATTTGTTTATTTTTTCTGTTTACTTAATTCAGAATAAGATCCGATTTTTTGCTGATGAAACAATAAAAGTCGATTCGGTTGAAATTTCATGTGGGTGAATATAAGGCAATAAGAAGAGTCATGTACAATGCGATAAAATGCATTCCCACAATGATCAAACGACTTATGGTTCTCATGACAGGAAAAAGAGGTTTGTGTATTGTGTTACCCGAGTAGAGAACGACGTATCTGTTATTCTCGCTGAATTCGCAAAAATATTACTTTAAACAAAAAACTCAAAATTTTCTTTGATTTATTTTTGTTAGTCGCCATTTTTAATTGCTGATAAATGGGTATTTAAAATTCGAGTACATTAACTAATTAGTTATGAATTATATCTTTAGAATAACAGATAAGATTTCACCCCAAATCGACCTCATGCTGATGGAGAACGATGTTTCCGTTTTATTTGTGACTAGTGGAAATATCAGGCATGTCCCGGCTGCCCCATCCAACTGACCACCCATCAACTGACCTACCACCTACTGACTTATGTTTTGTTTTGACTATGACGAATATTTTGAAATAAAAATTAGCCAAATTGGTCCAGCCGTTCTCCAGTTATGCAGTTACCAACGAACAGCATTTCATTTTTAAATTCTCTATATTAACTTCACTTTCCCGTGGCACGGATGTCGGTCGGCAGTCGGACGTCTGTCGTGGAATCTTGCGATCGATGTTTATCCCACTTCCCAAAGCCCGATTTTATTGAAATTTTGCACACATGTGTATTTCCGGAGACAACACTTTCTATTAAAATTTGAGGCCCCTCGGGACACGGGGTCGGGTGGCTCCCCTACAAATATTTTACAAAATTTTACTCGATTTTCTTAAAATTTTATACACATGTGTATCTCCGATAGACAACACTTTTTGTAAAAATTTTTGTGACCCCGGGCCCGGGTTCGTGGGGCCCCATACAATTTTTTAAAATTTTTTTTTTCAAATTTAATACACTGTGTATCTCCGATAGACAACACTTTTTGTAAAAAATTTGGAGACAGGGTTTGAAGGGTCATGGGGCCCCAACAATTTTTTTAAAAAACTTAACCCGATTTTTTTTTTAAATTTTATATACGTCGGATAGACAACACTTTTTGCAGAAGTTTTGGTGGCTGGGTTCGTGGGGCCCATAAAATTTTTTAAAAAAAAATTAACCCGATTTTCTTCAAATTTTAAACACATGTGTATCACTGATGGACAAAACTTTTTGTAAGTTTGTTGGATTGATCGGGCCCTGACCCCGTGTGGTGTCCATGTACATTTTTTTAATAATTAGCGCGGTTTTCTTCAAATTTTAACACATACCCATCTCCTATTAGAGAATTTACATGAAAAAATGTATTTTTATGGGTTGTTTTTTTATTTATTTAGACTAGTTGACCCGACAGACGTTGTCCTGTCCAAATTTCAATCTTTAAAATGTATTTTTCGATAATTCTTCGAGTGCATTGGAAATCGCTTCTGTTAACGTTTCATGGATCTTTTCTGTGTCATACATGGATGCCAGTAATGCTGATACTCTGTCTGAGATATTGGGGAGATTAGTTCTAACCACTCTTACAACGTTAAATGCTTCATACTGAGATAAGTTCACCAATTTCAGCTTTTGGCTTTGCCTCGAGCAGTCTTTACCGCTCCATTTCGTTTTTAATTCGGGTTTTAAGTAACATGGTAGAGAGCTCACTGGTGTTTCCCCTTTTTATTAATTCTCTATATTAACTTCGGCTGCCTGGCTAGCGCATCAATTTTTAACCCACTTCCAAAAGCCCGATTTTATTGATGTATGTGTATGTGCATGTGTATTTCCCATGCCAACACTTTCTATTAAAATTTGGTGCCCCTCGGGCACGGGTTCGTGGGGCTCACATACAAATATTTTACAAAATGTACCAGATTTTCTTCAAATTTTATACGCATGCCTACCTCCGATGGACAACAATTTTGTGTAAAAATTTAGAAGTGATCGTGTCCCGGTGTACCCCCTACATATTTTTTTAAAAAAAGTACCCAATTTTCTTCAAATTTTGTACGCATGTGTATCTCCGATGGATAACACTTTTTGCAAAAATTTTGGTGTCCGGGGTCGTGGGGCCCCATACAAATTTTTCAAAAAAATTAACCCGATTTTCTTCAAATTTCATATACATGTGTATCTCCGATGGACAAAACTTTTTGTAAAGGTTTTGGAGTGAACGGGCTCCGAGGCCCGAGGGGTGCCCATATAAACTTTTTAAAAATTAGCTCGATTTTCTTCAAATTTTAAACACATGTGTATCACTGATGGATAAAACTTTTTGTAAGTTTGTTGGAGTGAATGGGACCTGAGACCCGTGTGGTGTCCATGTAAATTTTTTAAAAATTAGCCCGATTTTCTTGAAATTTTAACACATACCCATCTCCTATTAGAGAATTTACATGAACATTTTTAATTTTTATGGGTTGATTTTTCTTCTTCTTGAATTTGGGCAAAGGTTTTGCCAGTTTCGGAAAGTATCGCTTCTCTTCCGTAAACACCAATTGAAATGTCAACGTGGATTTTGCCATTGCCAATGTCTAGCAATTGTTTTGAAAATACTTCTCCAGATTGGTCGTTCTGCAAATGGACATGCATGTTCATACTTAATTTTAGTGACTTGACGTATTTGCACAACAAAAAACAGAAGTCCATCGTTCGAATCGTAAGTTATGAACGCGAGTTATACAAAAATCTCATGAAAAAGAGTACTTTCAGTTTTTTTCGAATTTTTCAATTTTTCGCACAACTTTTCCAATTTTCTATCCGTATAAACCTTACTCGGACTACGACGAACATTTTAAAATAAAAATGAGCCAAATTGGTCCAGCGGTTCTCAAGTGATGCAGTTACGAACGAATAGCACAACATGCGAAACAAAAACGACAAATTGTTTAGCGCATATTTTTATGTATAGTCCACAAGGGCGATTTTATTAGTACCTTTTCACTCTATAAAAGGTCTCATCTATTACACATTGGAGAATTCAATATTCTTTGTTGTTTGAGACATGAATCTATTAATAAATTACAAATAATTTTGCATAGTGCTGCAATAAGAAAAATAGGCTTGGATTACGTCTTAATAACTATTGTATTTTTATGTAATTTAATTTGAAGATAGATACAAGATACTTATCTATTACTGAAATTTATTAAATCGATTTTTTATAAATTAGACACAAAAAAGAGCTTCGTAGAGTTCAGACTTTTCTAGTGATATTTCCATAAAAATACGCAAAGTTTTCTAAATGAAATGATCGAATTTCTTTACATTCCCTCCCTCTGGCTTATTAAAATTCATCTTCTCTTTTAAATACTCGTAACTCAAAAGAAATTAATCGCAGGAGGTGTCAAATCAGCCAAACATGAAAATCGCTATTTCATGATACAGCAGTTTCTCGATTATATAAAGTCTCGATTGTATGGTTCCTCGGCTATATTCGAAGTTAGATTCTGTTTGTTTGACGTTTCAACTCGTCTAATAATTGCCATAGAATCATGCAAAGTGATCCACCTTCAAAAACGTTTGCAAATTATATAATTTTTTGGCAAAGTTCGAGTTCGGCTGCGACAACTTTACGTGCGCTAACTTTAATATTCGGTAGAATAAACGATATCAGTCAGGTAAACGAACAATTGTACATCTGGTGGAAAAATTGTATTCAATAAATGCACTTCGTAATGTTCCCATTTCGATTAAAGAACTTGCCTTACATTAAATAGTAGTTTATTGTAATCTGGTTGCTTTGGCTCTAGCATGAGCTGCAGTTTGTATGGAATCAATTTTATTGTGACTTAAAGTCGCGGTAGTTACCTACGATATCCCCAGTTGGAATATGAACGTCTCCTGGTATATGTTTCTGGAGTTTGTTCAATACTCTCTCCTACAAGTTTAATATTTTCTGTCGGATGTAGTCTTTAAGACCCCGGAAAGTTAATAACTACACCATGTTGTCGCTAATGTGCAACCAAATGATTTATTATTGGTAGTTTTCAAAATCGAATAGGTTACTATGAAGTGTATCTTTTCATGATAGATTCGTTACATCTGTTGTATAAAATACTGAAGGATAATAAAACAAAAAAATTCACACAATTCAATTCAAACAACTCAAACCTATAGTTAAAATGGTCAAATGGGTCTTTTGAGTTTGTCTTTTGTCTTTGAGCTGTGTGAGGGAGGACAACACAAAACAAGCCAATTGTAGGTATTACTCGTTTAATGTGACGACTTGTTTCGCACTGTATATCATTTTCTCCTCTCCTCTACTTTGTGAACAAGAACGGTTAGTTATTCTCGCAACGATTGAACTGAAACAATAGCATTAAATCGAGAAAAACCCAGGTACGTGAGTAATGTTTTCTGAAAAATGCTTAGGGGTTTTCAAAGGTAAAAACACAACACATCGTCATAGGGAACTTTTTCTGGATTCTCTTTGAAATCACCTTTGATGGTGCGAGCAAATTATAATAGACAGCGAGGCACCACACGGATCATTAAATAAAAAGAAAAAAATTACCTTATGGAAGTCACCTTCATCATCGTTGCAAGAGAGCACCCCTTATATGTGCAGCATCAGTCGCCAGCTGTTGGCAGGTACATGGAAAGTACTTGTTTCTTCATCATCATCTTCATCGTCGTCATCATCATCACCGCGTCATCATTGAACAATGGAGATGCATCCAACCAGGATAAAGTCATGACTTCATAATGTTTATGATCGTTACTATGGAACCCCTCTGAGCTTTCAGAATGACAGTAAGAAGGAAAACAAACATTGTCTGGTGTTCAACGTGTAGAAGTTACACTCGTTCTTGAACTCGAACTACAATCTCCAACCAAAAAGACAGAGAGACAGTCAGGCAGTCAGACAGATGGATACAAGTACATGCAGCTTCATCCGTTGTCTGTCTTGCCAGTCTTGCCTTGATCAATAAAAATGATCTGGCTATGATACTGCGCTGCTGTTGGCTGCCCTTTTAGCGGCCCTTTCCTATAGTTGTCGTGTTTTTGTTTTTGTTGTCGCCAATTTTTATTATGTGCGTCGTTCCGTGTACGCTGTGTCGAAAGAACAAATAATAAATATGATTTTGCACACCTCCCCAGACGAACGGCTGGGTGAATGTGACTGTCCGACGACTGTCGTCATCGCGGTGAAGTACTTTATCTCTTGCGCAATTGCCAAACGGACAAAGTCTTCGACATCGAGCCAAGTTGCACTTAGTTTTGGTCTTGCACTTAGACTTGCAGAGTTATGTTGCACTTGGTGTTCCGCGCTGCATGCTGCACCACTAGGGGACCAGGTCAAAACGGATTAGATTCCAGATTGAGCCAAGCAGTGAATGAGTGCATTGATGGTGAAACATAATACATAGTTCTTGGCCAAGTCCTTGTCGGCGATTGAGATAAATCCTTGTGGATGCATATAGAGTTGGTTTATATTTTTTGTTTTGTCTGTGTGTGTAGAATTTTGTTTGGAGTATCTAATGAGGGTGGGGTCGACTGGCGATGAAGATGAAGAGTTGCATTTTTTGGCAGACTGTGCAACTTTTATTATTATATTATATCGGTTTTTTCATTTATAAATTTCTTGCAGTAAAGAAATTAAGTTTAAGCCTTAATTGCAATAGAACGTATAACATATTGCGGAGAAAGTACCGATAAAACTTTCATTTATATAAAAACAGATTTGACTAAGGTATTTTCTTTTTATTTTATTTCTAACTAACAAATAGCAAGATTGATGATTTATCAGTTTATTTATATAAATGGAAAGAGAATCTTAACTTTCATTAGTGAATCAATTGAATAAGAACAATTCAGGTATTTCTTCTCTCAGCAAAAGAGTATTACTCAAGATTAGTGTGAGTACGAGTATTTGTGAGAGTATGACAGCCCAAAAAATTTATTTGAAATCAATTGGCCTAACCAGTCAACAAATCTTTAACCCAAAATTTCATAAATACTCGCCTATCCGTAGGTCTTAAACATACTTATGTGTATTTTTTGCTTCATTGTTTACGAGTATGAAAAAATGTGGCCCAAGTTGGTTTTCCTGTGGCACATCAGAATTTAAGAAAACACCATTTCCTTAATGGTTTTTTGGTGATAAGATTTTATTATTTAGAGTAATTGAATACACAAGCATACACATCAACAAAGCTATTTTTAAAGATTAAGGCATTTTTCGAACAAAAAAAACCAACACATACAAGGTTACTTTGTGCATCAGTATGAATTTTTTTTATTACAATTGAAGAAAATGTGCTGTCACCCAAAAACAATTTTCTCACAGCAGAAAATCCAAAAATATCCCAAATTTTTGGGACTAGGAGTCATAGGAGAAATGAGTGCAAGTAGCTTGCTCATCTATTACACTACGACAAGGATGACGGCGACAAGATATTTGGTTCGAACAACACAAAAAGACGACAAAAATAAACATTCCTTTAACAGCGGATATGTATTGGTTTAAGAACAGCGAACGTTGATAATATGCAACCAGGAGCGGTGGGTTCATCTTATTATATCATTGTCATGTGCGGAAAAGGGAAGAATTACTCGTACAAACGCGATGATCAGACAACCGGACAGAGGAGGACTCGACAAGCGACATTCCAAATCTCGATGGAATTTATTTTATTTATTATTTTTTAGCTGTTGTTGTTGTTTGTTGGAATTTACGACTGGGTGGAACAGAACTCCGAGCGGTTACTCTGGAAAACTTATGCCAGGCATATTTTTTCTATGTCGTCGCCTTGGTGTAATCGTATTTCGTGTTGAATTTTACTTTTTTTTCTTCAGATTATCCCTGAAGCATTCACTTACACTCACAGCTAATTTGTTGAGTGTTTACTCGTAAACGTAACGAGTACCACACATATTGCATACAACACTTCTATACACAGATAGTCATCATAAGATGCTGCTGCATCGCATCGCATCGCATCATCTTGGGGATCATACTCGTCGCAGTCTAAATATAGATCAACCGCAGAATCAGGCCTCTTGGTCAATCACACATTCGAAGTTCTTTGCACACCCGAGGCGCTCGACACTCTTTGTATAAATGGTTATTTTCCTAAAGAGCGGTTCATACTTTTGACAGACAAAGACGATGTTCTTACCGATGATCACTATTATCATCATTCCTTTCTGGCCTGCTCAGCTGAATGCGTTCTTTACTTGAAGCAAACCATTTCTATTACTGCAACATTTGTCGTATGCTACAAAGGCAGAAGTAACCAAAAGGTCTTAGTAAGTTCTGTCTGTGTAATATCCAGTATACAATGGATTTAGTGGAACTGAAGCACCTTGATAGAAATGCTGTAATTGCTTCAATAACTCGAATTCTGCAATTTATTTTACGAAGATACTTCTGATTTAACGACGACAATATACTCCTGACGTTATTATTGCCAAACATAATTTCTTTATATCATCATTTTTGGCTCTACAACTGCGGTGTGGTCCTGGCCTCCCGCAAAAAGTCTCAGGTGCCAATGTACTGCCTGAATATTGGCTGCCTACATATTTTAGCATTCATATCCCCAGAATGATTTTTACATCATACTGAGGGCAGGCATGGAGTTCCCGTTCGACTGATTCAAAGAATTCTTCTTTTTCATCATTTGGGGATTCCTCTGTATGAGGCTTATGTTTTTAAATTTGCCCCGCACGCGAAGGGTGCATTGCCGTTCATTTATTGCTTTTAAGCCGATAACGGTCGGTTTCATTCTTTTGCTGACTAGAAACCCCACCCCGAGCACATGATGTCTTTCATGACAGCTATAATACATGTCATATTCTAATTGTTTTAAGACACCATTCCCCGTCCACCGCATCTCCTGGGTTGCTGGTATGTTAGCATTATATTTAGACAGAGTATCGGCTAGCTGCTGTGTAGCTCAAGCTCTATGCAGTGCGCGTACGTTCCAGGAGAAAACTCTTAAATCGTTTAGCCGTTTTCGTTGCCGTGGTCGTCGTCGTTCATCAGTGTATCCGAGGCTGATTTTCCCTAATAATAATTTTTTACGGGCGAGGTTATTGGACTCGCGCGAACCTTACTTTGAAGGGACTAGCCCGATGATTCCGCTTTCCTGCATTGAAGGAATATTACCGGCGGCCACCACGTGGATGTTTGATCGCACTTCCACCAGTCAGAGATAGTTACGGCCACCTGCAATTCTAGAGCATTCTGTGTTATTCCCTCTATTCTGCTGATGGCTGACCGCCAATTTCTTAATATAATCAATTTAATTTTCTTACTTTTGAATATAAGGATTCATATAGAAACTAGGGTATTATAAAGAAGCTATTCTAAATTTTTACTAAGAAGACAGACAAAAAAACCTCACCTCTTCAATCATAGTATAAAACAAAGTCGCTTTCTCTGTCCCTATATCGCTATGTATGCTTAGATCTTTAAAACTACGCAACGGATTTTGATGCGGTTTTTTTTAATATATAGAGTGATTGAAGAGGAATGTATATATGTATAATAACATCCATTAAATAGTGGAGAAATACTGTTATTTTTGAGGTTTCTAATGTGATGTTCGGTAAACCACATAATGCGAATACGATCAAGGTGGCGCTTTGTTTAGGTTTAGCTAATAGAACACCCCTCATGTGGTAGTAGTGGCAAGGCGTGCTTTCATGTGTACGGGTGTCAGAGCTCCCGGGAAAAGCTAGTATGTAATAAAATAATAAACAAGTAACACCTTTCGCATTATTGACAGGCATCATTCATCACCTTGCTAAATATATGTCACGAGCGTGCTTTACACCCACGAATAAATGACACTTGTAAACTAAGGAAGGTTATTGTTGTTTTATATACATACTTGTATAAATATGACACTATACACGAGTACCAGTAATTATGTGTGCTGGCAAATAAACAAATAAAAATGTTGCAGTTGTTTTTTATGCCGCCGTGCAATTTTTCTAATGCCTAGATATCTTAATAAATTTTAGTTAACTTATTTAGTCATAAAAAAATACTTTTACTATAACTTTGTTATAAGGCTTAAGGTATAAGGTTTCTTGCGAAATCTGTCCAAACTTTACAAAAGAAAAACGTTTTATCAAATTCAATAAAAAATTTTACTGTTTAATAGTTTGTATATAAAGCAAATAGAAGGTTTCGTTGGCCTAAATAAATGGATAAACAAATTGATCTTATATTGTACCTGCGTGAGTGCGGCTTTAGGCAGATTGTTTATTAAGAGAACAATTAACCTTGTATCTCTGTAAACATCAAGTAAATGTTTACCTTATTCCCATTGCAAATTCCAAGTCGTAAGTGTTAGTGAAATACTGAGTATATTTCATATTTAATTTTGATTTCATTGAGGAGCAGTTTCTGCACGATATTTATCTCCATTAGGAAGCCACTCTGGCTTTAATCCGTTCAATAAATTCCGCCTACTCAATTTATTTGTTGCTAGTGCATTAGTAATCAAGCAGTACAAATTGTACAATTGAACTTTCTACTTGTTCAGATCTTCTTATGGCCACCTACTGTAACATAGTTTTTACAATACTCGTAGCGACTACTTGAGTTTGTAGGTTCATTAAGTGATATTATCAATTCGGTCAAGAAGAATTAATTAAGGCAATACAACGATGTTTTATGAGAAATAAGATTTTAAAGTCAACGACTGAACTAACTTTAAGTATACAAGTATGTATATCAGAGGTTTGAATGCATGTGTTCGGCAACTGCAGCACTCTTGGCAAATTGCTAATTAAGACGGAGGGAAAGAACACAGTATAATACAAGGTTACTTAAGTACTAACAGCAGTAGCCTAAATGTGGAGTACCCTACCTATATATATATATTCAATAAACCAAAACAGCTACATGTACACTACGCCAGTGCCGTGACAACAGCCGTAAAATTTAAATATGTTTTGCTCAGCATGCAATGAATATAGCGGAATAAAAAATAACAACCCATAAAAATTAAATTTTTTCGTATAAATCATATCGGTGATACACATGTGTGAGAAGTTTTAATAAAATTGGATTCATTTTGAAACAATTTGAAACAAACAATATGGGAACATCTCGAGCTCTGGGCCCCGATCACAGTTTGGTTAATTGGTTAATTTTGAAAAAATAATTTTGGTCCAAGGGTCAAGTTTGAATAAAATCGGGTTAATTTTTGAAAATTTTTTATTGAAGCACCTCGGGCTCTGAGGCTCCAGAACTTCCAAATTTTTATAGAAAGTGTTGTGCTCCGAGATACACAAAAACTCGGGTTAGTTTTAAAAAAATGATTTTGTTCCCTGGGGCCCGATCATTTGCAATTTTGTGCAAAAAAGTGTCATGAGAGATATACATGTGTGCAAAGTAAGAATACAATCTGGGTTTAGGAAGTGGAAGTTGATGACGCCGCTGATGCATTCATAAACATTATCTTTATTAGTATCTGAGACTTTATCCCTTCCTAGGATTAGAGAGGTATGCTTTCGGTATTTCAACTAACCCTACTAAGGAAAACCGAACGAGCCAGAACTGATTGCTATGCTCATCTTCGGCGAATCAAATTCGCCTACGAACAACAATTAAAGCAAAAAATACTACAAAGCTCCCAAAGGTAGTAAAATTTTTTAGTCATTCGTGAAAAGAATCAAAAATACAGCATATTCGTCGATTCCAACGCTCATTTATAATGACATTCCAGCTGTGTGCTCTATAGACAAGGCTAATCTGTTTGCTGCGTATTTTGCATTTAAGTTGTATTGGACGGTTTAAAGTCTAAAGTACATCACATAAATGCTGGCATTCCCCAGGGCTCCGTTTTGTCCCCGAAACTCTTTCTCATGTTTATCAATGATCTCTTATCTGTGACTTCTAATCCAATTCACTCTTTCGCTGACAACAGCACTCTCAGCTTCTTATAGAAGTTTGAGAAATATCCCTCCTCTTCTCATGTTGAACTCAAACAACTATGTATGTTAAGCACGTTAAATTCTGACCTGGACAGCATAATAAAATGGGGAGAAAAATGTCGTATAAGCGAATCTTAAATCCCATGCCATTATCCACGAATGGCACTTGCATCAAAGAGACTGAAAAACTCGCAATTCACGGTATGTGTGTTAACGACAAGCTCCGTTGGAATGGCGATATATTCACCGTCGTCAAAAATGCTGCGAAATTTTTACGTTGCAAGAAATATTTCACTCCCTCTGATCTGGCTACTATCTTCAAGATTTTTATTCGCCCTAATCTTGAGTACAATAGTCATATCTGGTCTAGTGCTCCTAAAGCTACCCAGCAGTTTACCCTCAAGCCCATATTTGGACGTACAGTAAAGTTCAGGAATTCGTTCTTCAGCCGTACAATGCGTATGTGGAAGGCTCTGTCAAGCTCTGGCTTTCCACATCACTATTATCAACAGGCATTTAAAACATAAGCTCACCCCCTCTTTTCTCCCCCTTTTCCTTAACGTCCACGCTGTTCCAAGCGAATAGCCGAGCATTTTAAGGGTGCGAACCCCTTTAAGCGTGCGCGAATTATAAAAAAAACAAACAAGAAAACGAGGACATCGCTGCTAGTTTAGATCAGAAGATTGCAAACAAACTTTTTAACTCTGACTTCTGACCTTTATAGACACTTGGATATCGGCATCACTAGAGAGTCCTTTAATGCAACCTGACGTAGTTTATTCGAGAGCTAAGAACTCAAAACTCCTTAGACTTTTGTTCATTTTCATCGAACAACTACAGAAGGTTTTCGCTAAATTTTCTCTATTAGCAAGGTTAAGAATATGTTGGCATTTGGCTGCTCAAAATAATAAACTGGTTATCAGTATCATAGTTGGCTCTAAAACTGGAGCTCAGTGTTGGCTTCCCGCAGAATATGTCTCCAACGGTTTCAATTTTGAGCCTAAATACTCCATTATCCTAAACGTGAGACAGATGTTGAATCTTCTACTCGCAAATCTGACCTCCATGTACTTTGTTTTGCTCTAATTTATGTGTTACCCGAGATTTCGAACCGCCCACAATGCTGTCAATATCATCTGCGTAAGCCAGTATCTGAATTGGCTTTTAGAGGATTATTCCTCTCTTCACTACACAAAAGCCGCAAATCAATTTCTCTAACGCTAGGTTGAAGGGGACGCAAGCCAGTCCATCGCTGTGTCGGAGCCCGATGATGTTGAATGGACTGTGTAGTGATCAGAATATCTTCCCTTTTCTTTAAAAATTGATCATAGTCAACCTGCATAGTTCTACTCTAGGCGGCTTTTAAGTATTTTAACAGATGGTGCAGTAAGTTTTAAAACTCAGACAGACAGATTAAGCCACTCTGGTGTGTGGCAACAACTTCAGCTTATGGTCTTTAAGTTATGCATTTACAACATAATAAATCTCAGCTCGAGAAAGAAAAAGTTTGAGACCTTTACCTGCTTGTCTTTTGCTTTTGCTTTTGCTTTGTTATATCAATGAACTTGAACTCTAATCCTTACAATCCAATTATAACTTAAGCTGCACAAAAAATTACCACCTCACTAACTTCGTTTGAACATAAAACAATCAGTATTAAAAGAGTAAGCATAAGTCCGGATTCAGGTAGCCAATAAATTAAAAGAAGGTGTTGGAAAAATTTGGCATACTATTATTTATGAGTTCGAAAAATAAAACACCTCTCTATCATCAAAAAGTAGCACACACAGTTGCAAGATTCCCTTGTCTACATCAGGTGGCATGTGATGTATTGTTTGTGTGTTTGCAAAAAACATATTAAAAAAATTTATGACCACCTCAGACTGCAAATGAAGTTAATCCATTCATTCCATCCACATTCACAAACATAACTCAAAAATAATCTTGACCGCCAAAATGTTTTTCATCTCTAGCGATCAATCTCTTTACTACTTGAAATTGTATATGTTATACATGTGATCCGCTGATCTTACTTTATGTATTTAATATTCGTTTAATATGTGAACATGACCTTCGGAAAAATTAGTCGATTGTTGAATTCAAACTGCGCAGCAGTAGAACGTTCCCTGTAGGCATCGCTCATCATCTCATTCGTTAACTTGTCTGCGATGTTTATTCAACTATTGCGGTTTTTTCATTTATTTGGACAAAAACAATATAACAAAAATATGTCAAAAATATGACCCAACACATCCGTCCAGAAAGAGTATAAAAATAATTATTAATTAAGGTTCCTCCTTTGTTGGCTGGCAGTCCTCTGTTTGTATATAACTTGCGGTTGTGTATACATTTTTATCCATGGCAAATTGCTCATCTGTGAATATAATTACGTTTGTATGTAGGTATGTAACAATTTAAATTTGGATGATGAATCGTTTCCATTTTAATTTATTAATTTAATAAATGAGTAGGAGGAGGTAACTTGAAAGTGATTTACTTGCTATTTTCAACTTCATGTATATAAGAGGTATCAATTTGCTGAAATGATCGTACCAGAGTTACCATAAAAATGTAGCGATTTACCAACTATTCATGAGTAATATTGCGCTGGTGGCAGGAACGATTAAGCGATATCTTTAATGCTGGAAAGCGCTAGCATTTTACTCAAGAAATGTAATTAACTGAAGAACATTATCCGCTAAGTCGAACCGCGTTCAAAAATTGGTTATGGTGTTGCATAAAAGATTTACATAAATGTATATAAATGTTAACAGAAAGTTGTTCATTTTATAAAATAACTAGCGGATATACCCGTCGTCTTCCCGCTGCCCAATCCAAGTTACCACCCGCCAACTGACCCGCGAGTTCATACAAAAATCCCATGGAAAAGAGTACTTTCAGTTCTTTCCGAATTGTCCAATTTTTCGGGAATTTTTTACAATTTTTCTTCCCGTAAACATTTTAAAATAAAAATGAGCCAAATTGGTCCAGCCGTTCTCAAGTGATGCGGTTACCAACGAACAGCATTTCATTTTTATTTATATATATAGAAGACTAGCTGATCCCGGGCGCTTCGCCTACCCGCATACATGAACCACCGCCTTCCTGTTACCAATGCGTGGTAAGGGTGTAAATAGCCTTTAACCGTCCATCACTTGCCAATTATTCCTCATAGCCGGACATCCACCGTCGCAGTATTTTTGTCCAGTTATGGAGCTGTATGCTTATGGGGAGGAATAACATTTTTGTTGGAGTCACCAACAGAAATTGTCGTTTATTTAAAAAGTTACACAAATTTATGAATATTTAAGAATGATTATTACGATACGAGTACATATACATATTACATATACATTTACGTACACACATTTCATTAAAATCAATGGAAAACCAGTCTACTTGGGTTAAAAAAATTTAGTTACATAGTAGAATGGTTTAACATAAAATGTTGAGTTTCAAAATGAGTTTCTACGTTCTTCATGTGGTGAAATGTTATAAAGTAATTTCTGGCAAAATGCTTCAAACGGGCAACTTTTTTCAATGCCTCATCATACGAAGTTATGGGGTCATTAATTTCTTCATGAGCTTCGTCTTCAGACTTACTCATCTCCGGAGTAGCGCTTTGTTTATCAAATTGTATTCCATTACTGTTATCTTCAGTGAAGACACATTCATCAATTTTTACCGGACCGCACTAGGCGCCGCAGTCCTACCAAAGAATCCACGGTATGGATTGTGCAATTTACAGCGCGTTGCACATACTGCAAAGACAAAGAGGGTAATCTGAACACCGGTCTCAAAGGCATCTTAGAGCGATGGGAAGAGCACTTTCATGAGTTGCTTAAGGCTAACTGATTAATTGCAGGCTCCACCAATGACCGAATACCATACTATGCTGCCGCCACCAAGCATAGACGAAGTTAGTAGAGCGATAAATCGGCTCAAAAATAATAAGGCCCGGGATCCGATGGGATCCTAGCGGAACTGATTAAAATAGCAGGCCCCACAATACACCAAGCAATTCATAAAATAATAGTGCAAGTATGGGAGGAAGAAGCGATACCAGAAGACTGGCGAAGAGCCATCTTGTGTCCCATACATAAGAAAGGAGATATTACAACCTACAGAAATTATCGTGGTATAACGTTGTTGAGTACCGCGTATAAGATTTTCTCCACCAACCTTCAAGACAGGATAGCCCCATACGAAGGTTGTCCATGACCAACGTTATAAGCCAAGTAAAAATATCCGGATCACTATCAAACCCATTCAACATCTATAACGGGCTCCGACAAGGGGATGGACTGGCCTACATCCTCTTCAACCTGGCGTTGGAGAAAGTTATCCAAGAATATGACGTAACGTAAGAGGAACAATCCTCTTTAAGTCCATTCAGATACTGGCTTACGCAGACGATATTTACATCCTTGGTAGAAAACCAAGAGATGTACAGGAATCTTTCATCCAGATCGTGCAGGTGGCATGAAATCTGGGGCTGCACATAAGTGAGAGTACAAAGTACATGGTAGCCACGTCTACAAGTAAAAGATCCAACATTGGTCCCGCAATTAAAATAGTGGAGCCCAAATTGGAAGTAGTGGAATCCCTCAACTATCTCGGGTCAACAGTCATACCAGTACTTACATATGTATCCGAGACTTGGGTGCTTAACAAAAAGCATTCTGACCAGAAAAGTCTTACGGAGAATTGTTGGCTCCGTATATGAGGAAGGACGATTCCCTAGAGTCTATAAAGATGCGATGTCGACATCGTGAAGAGAATTAATCTCGGTAGGCTTCAGTGGGCAGGACATTCCTAGCTCGCACGAGCGAAGAGGATCCTGTTCGTAAAGTCCTTTGCAGTAGGATATATGGAACACAACAACGAGGCCGGCCAAGCCTATGTTGAAAGGATGGCGTAGACCAGGTCGCTCAGAGTTTAGGAATGCAAAACTGGGTGAAATCGGCTCAAAATCTGGACCGGTGGAGAGACTTTTTGCGGGAGGCCAGGACCGGAACCCGGTTATAGAGCCAAATATGAGGATGATGATGATTATCCAAAAATAAGAGATCTAATTTTCCTGAACCATACAAGCGAGGTCCATCGGTATAATTCGGAATCTTCCTTCCTTATATATAAGGTCAACCCCACTTTTTGTTGGGAACTACTGCTACTGGTGTGGTTATTATTTTATACAGTCACAGCTTACATGCTATATATATAATAATCGTGGTCTAGATTCATCGCTGGGTTGTTGCACTTTTGGGTGTTTTTCGTTATAGCTCAAAAAACAACTCTTTGACATTTGTCTCATAGACATGCCAAGCTAAAATTTCTAAAAAAGTTAAAAAAGGTTAAAAAGTAAAAATTGTAGTTGCCATCCTTTAAAGATCTCTTCAATTATTGATCACATGCAAGAATTTGACAACTTCGTTTTTAACAGCTTTCATTATATGTATGTATTAATAAACTTTGTAATAATGATTGCTGGTTTCTAAGTTTGTAATTGAATATATTTTTTTCTTTACTTTCAGGTATGTACCAACTTCAAGTCTATTCAAAAGAAATAAAAGTGCGCAGCAAGTATAAACGTTGTAGGTAGACCTACAACACAACATATGATAAATTACCCGTTTGCCCCTTTTTAATGTACAAATTACTATCAACATCGCAATCACTGAAAAATCTGCTACTCCATCAGCGGAGTGTAGCACTTCAGCATGTTGTCCTTTCTGCTTGGGACTACAAAGTAAAAGGAAATCTCAAGAGATTCAACACAGAAGAGCAAAAGAACAACAAAGGGAAAAAAAATAAAAAAAAAAAAATAAATCCCCCCATCTTCATTTTGATCTCTGTCTCTTCGTTGTAGATAGATATTTATAAAATGTGATGACGGTGAAGATGTCTTCCCAACTACGAGTATCTTCAAAGAATAAAGACATAGAGTCCTTCATCGATGCGGAATGGGTATATCTTTTGATTTTACCTTGAAAACTTAATAACATTGCGCAACCGCACTTCACAAAGTCCCAGCACTTCCTTAGGTCTGCGTTGTATGGTACTTTAAGTACTTGCTCCTTTTGGGACCTTTTTGCGAAAGATGATCCCACCGCAGCATGGGCGGTGCCAGAAGGTTTGAATATTTGGTGAATTCTTGCAACAATTTTTTTTTTAAATTTTTTTTAAAGATTTTAATGATTTGCTTTCGAAATTCCTTATAAAAAACGTTATTTAAAAAAAAAAGAAAAAAGTTATATTATTTTAATAGTTGTGATTTGCAAATTGTGACTAACTTTTAATTTTTAATGAACATTTTTATTTGTTTACTTTCGTTGTACAAAAATTATCATCTTTTTTAAAAAAAAGAAGGCCCTCCACAGGCCCACTCTTTGCTCTACCTCATTACTGTATGGTAGCGAAACGATAATCAACTAGCAACGCAATCACAAAGCGAAGGAATTGCAGGAATTCAAAAAGGAAAGTAAATCCCTTTAGGATACGAGAGGGAGATCAAGTAACATAGTTGCCTGGCGGTACAGCATAACATGGCATAGGCTGGTACCCCATAAGAATCAATACCATTACTGGAGTCTGGCTACCTGCAACACTACTCACCATCATCATGAACTATCGAACAGTCGAGCGGCCGATATAAGGGAACTACGATTCTCGATTCGAAAAACAAACCTTTAACAATGATCTTTACTCTTGTTCTCAATGTTTAGTTGGTGCTACCACAGTGTGTATATTTTTATTTCCATCATCATCATTATCATGATCATCATCATCAGCAGCAGGAGCAGCATAATCATCATCATTATCATCATCACTGCTGTATACACATTTATCGACAAATGATTTCTTGTTTTGAGAAGAACACACTTCTCCATCTGTAGGCGAATATAAACTACTCGTATACATAATATATTAAGGATACCCATCTCTCAAGGGACGAGCAAACTGTGATGGTGTATATCTTACTACCGGCCGACACAAATGAAGTTGAACAATCAATTCAGTCCATTTTATTCCATTACGATCATCAGTGCACAGTGTAGATTTGAAGCCTCTGATCTAGATCTCTTTAACAAATCGCCCCCATGATGAAGTGAAGCGAGGTTTGTCACATAACATGTCTGTCGTTTTATTTTTTCTACAGTAGGTAATTATGTTTACTTGAGTGCGACATAAAAAAGTTTTGCGCAATGTGGTAATTGCAAAAAGGATACATTGGCAAAAATATCTGCAAATGTTATACTTACATTTGAAAAATGTACATGTTGAACTATCAGCATAAAAACAGATTAAGCCACTGATATGAACACAGAGCATACAACATCCTTGGGAGCATTGTAAAGTTATATTTACGATTTTAAGCTCTGTCTAGTAGAAACACATGCAAGAAATTTAAAAGTAAAAGTAGGAAGGCTAACATAGAGAACAGGGCTTCGAAAGCGTGCGTGACCCCCTATTCCAACAGCAAAACCATCGGCAGGAAATGGGGTCTTCAACAAAAGATGGCTCTCTGGCTGTACACAGCTGTTGTACGGCCAATTCTTACCTATGGATCGCTGGTCTGGTGGCCAACTGGAAGGATGGGGCAGTAACGAGGTAATTTGACGCAACAATATTCACTGACGGATCCAAGATGAAGGACGGAGTCGTTACAGGTATCTTGTCGGATGATCTAAATCTGTCAAGGTCATACAACCTACCCGATTCAGCAAGCATCTTTCAGGCAGAGATCCCAGCAATTAAGTAGGCCTGCAGGGCACCAAGGCTCAAAAGCGCACAAATCGGAAGGGTTGGTATATGTGTTGATTGCCAATCTGCCATAAGGGCGATTTATGCGACCACAAGATGGGCGTCGCTATGGCCACCGGCTTTATTGAGAGGGTTAGCTCAATGAGCTCAGTCAAGGAACTAGTTATCTCCGTTTTAATACTAAATCACAACTCAGGTGGAGCATCCTACAGTAAAAACTGCAGTAAATAACAAAAGTATTTTATATGTTAACTCGATAGTGTTGCTCACTAGTAGAGTTGCAGATGAGAGAAAATTGTTATTCAGCTCAGTTGAGTCAAGTTGACATTGTCCCTGATACCAATATGGCGAAAATTTCTCCAAAGTTGTTTCACTTGAAGATTGGAATATAATTCTGATGAAAAGTTACGTTTGGCTTTACAGATAGTTACGTGCAAAACGATTTGTGTTGAGACGGAAACCGTCTCCAATCAAGATATTTTTTCACTTTAGTTAAAGTGAAGTGAAGTGAACCACGGGCTATGTACGTAGCGCACCCTCACGGACCTAAAAGAAACGTTCTATCAAATAAGTAAAAAGTCAAGCTATTGAAATAAATAAATTTTTCGTCCGACCCGGCAATACTCGAACAATAACGCCAAGGAAGTGCAAAAGCTTCTGCCAACAGAGAAGGATGAGCTTTTCTATTACAATCACGATAGCAAAATGGGAAGAGTTCAGAGTTAAGGAAAAATGTAATTTAAAGGTGCAGAATATTAAATCGCGATCACATATTGCTTTCATTCTAACCTGGTCTTGAAGTAAAACTAAGGACGGGTCGCAAACTACTACCAGGTCTTAGAAGCTAGGAGTAGCATTAGGGGTATAACGAGTAGGAAAAGGGTTGATGACACATAACTCACATGCAGGGACATAATCAATGGTTTGACTAGCGTGACAATGATTTCAAGCGAATACGACTAAAGAGCTGAAAAAGAAGATACTGAGCTAAAAAAAGGTTCTAAAGAACAAGAATGGTACTTTTGTTCCAACTGTTGAGTGATTCGATAAGGAGTTTAGGTTCATATAGGATTTTACGGAAATCTGGGCAATGTCTGTGAGCGTAAGTACTTTTATGACCATTATCTTAAACAGCTTGGATTTTTTGGTTAAATTCATAATTTGTAGAGTCTTGAAAGACTAAAGTAGGATTTTTTCGCTTTAAGCGATCGAGCGCATATTTCTCGTTCCATGCTTATATAGGCTGCTATAATAGACCGGATCCACTATCTCAATTGAGGGACCAATGTTGGATCCTCTACTCACAGACGTGGCCACCATATACTTCGTTTTACCGATCGATCTGGATGAAAGGTTCTTGTACAACTGTGGGTTTCTTTTCAACGAATCAATATCATCCGCGTAAGCCAGTATCTGGAGAGATGTAGAGAGTTTCTTCCTCCTACACTTGCACTTGCACTTGGATAATCTGGACCATCAGCTCTATGCTTGATGGTCCCAGCATAATGTGGTCATAGGTTATCAGGTATTTCGAAAACCCTTTCAATTCTAATATTTATGTACTATGCTATTAATAAAAATTGCGAAAGTTTATTGCGACTTGTCTCGAAAATACTCGTATGTTACCTTAACGCTTAATCTTCAAGCTTATCTCAGCCTCAACGTTTTGGTGTGGCTATATATAAAAAAATTGTAAATTGCTCTGCGATTATAATTTGATAAATAATTGCGGCAATTAGTGGGCTTCCTGTAAACAGTAGCTCCGTTGATGTAAAAAAATTTCGTAATCTGCTGGATATTGATAATGTTGTTTTTCCGTCCGTTGTCGGCTTAGCTTTTTTAATTTACAAATAATTAATAGTTTGTACGAGTAACGTGCAATTTTTTTGTGTTGATTGGTTGTTCGCGGTGGAGACGGCAAAGTTCATAATACAGGCAGTGCATCAGCTGTTGCATGCATGTCAGACAAGACATTAAAAATTCCTAACCGCAATTGGCAAATTAGTTTTGTAGTTGTAAGTGCAGAGGAAACACACAGCTCGCTCACCTTATTTCTACGGTAATGCACGCATATTCATTCCTAATTGCGATGATCCATTTTTAATTCAGTTTCTTACATTCGTGCTGTTATTTCATCTTGGTAATTGCAGTGCCATTGATGCTGAGAATTTATACGAATCGAAAACATACATAAACAAACGTTCATTGCTGTTGCTAATTTATTTATTTAATGAGGAAAACCATTGCCGATCGAGATTTATTCTGGGAATTATTCTCGCTTCTCAAAAGCAAATTGTTGTTTTTGGTTTTCGACTTATGTTTTGCCCCAATGCGAACCATGATGCAAAGATGCAGTGCTGGTTCTAAATTTAACGAACTATGTGATGAATTGCCGCTGGAATTGCATTTCTTGGAAATTTTAAATTTATTCTTATACAAAAAAATTACTGAATTGCGTGGAAAAGAACACAAATACACATTCACATACCGAAAGATGATAAATCGCTTATAATTGCATCTTCGTGTTGAAAATTATGTAAAAATGCTGTGGTAATTATTTAATCTTCTCATTACTGGAAATATATCAACAAAGAATGAGAGGCACAAAATGGTGCTCATTATTTACTACCAAAAGTAAGCTTATCATGTCTGAAGTTTGTTCGTATTCTATTTGCAATTATCCCTTTATTTATTTTCATGTCTGAAAATTACATTTTATGTACCTTACCATCTATTAGTTCAGAAAATTTTATCATACAAGTAAGGGCACTTCTTCTTCATTCCTTCTTCTTCAAATAAGGCAACACGATGCTAAGCAAATTCCTTATGAAATTAAGTAACGCAAAGGAAATGCGCTCGATATAAACTGAACGTGCGAGTCGATAAAAAGCCTATAAAAATACTATACAATAAAATTAAATGCAATAAAAAGACTTCATAGTTGTGCCATCCAACAAAAAAAAGAACGCATTTATCCTCAATCCATTACATATCTCTGTTGAACTTGTTTTGAAGTCGATGTAGAAAATTGACGCCGGGTTTTACAAAATAAAATAGATTTCAGAATTTTTATAATCCATTCATTCGACACTCTTGATAATATACACCGCTTAACATAACAAAAAAGGGTATTACGCCGCAATGGTCTAAATTTCTGCCTCAACGAGCTAGATCCGGCTACCTCTGACCTGAATCGTATGCAGTGCCTGTCGAAGTGAGAACGACCGGAGTATCGTACTACTTTCAACTAGTGTGTACTCCCGTGCTCTGCTAATTCATTTTGTACTTCTCCGGGATATATTAAATATTTTAATTGTTTTTATAAATATTTTATTAATATTTGATAATGTCTTGTTAACAAGGACTGTAACAACTATAATTGAAGTCAGCATTCAAAGACTCGCTCACTTGAATGTGGCAAAATTGAAACACGTCTTAGTATTAATTTATATAGGGTTTTTCATTCAGGGCAATGCAATTTTTCTTTTGTATGAAGAGACTTCTGTATTAGATATTGGTGGCGATATATTATAAAATTTCAATTCGCCTCACTTAAACTATCGAAGACGATGTAGACATCATTTAAAATACAAAGAAAATTCTATATGTGTTGCATCAAGTGGCGATTATAAGTTTGACGAACGCCAATTTTTGGTTATACGATGAATGATATCCACAAGATTTCCATGAAAAGTTTTGCAGTGACGATTATAGGGTGCACAGACTGCTAATGTGTCGAAGAGTTGACATATTTCAGACAACGCAGTCTTTTTGGAACAGTCGGACGATAAACGAAGTTTATCCAACCGTGTCCGATATATTGTTCCACGTTAGACCTAATACCAATGAAATTTCCGAACACTCTTGGCTCATTTGAACAAAATTTACGGAGTTCAAACCCTCCCAAATTTAACAAGTTCGATTATTGAGTTGCTTCGTGAAGTGTGGATCCGCCAGTAGGGACATCATATACATAAAAATCGTGCGCTAATATCTCTGAAGCCTTGGGATACTTGTCACGCTCATCAATGGACAATTGCTTTAGCGTGCGACTTGCCAAAAATGGCGCACTAGCCACGGTGCACAATTTAAATGACTGTATGTCTTGAGATCGATCATCTCGCTATCAAATTCTTTGAAGATCTTGCTGTAATGGATTTACCTTAATTTGACGATACATCTTTGTTAAGCATCCACAAAATACAAAGAGATGTTAACGGAAGCGAAGAATAATAGAAAAAAAACAACCCATAAAAATACAATTTTTCATGTAAATTCTCTAATAGGAGATGGGTATGTGTTAAAATTTGAAGAAAATAGAGCTAATTTTTAAATTTTAATTTAAATTTTTGGGGCCCAATGACCCTTGTCTATCGGAGATACACATGTGAATTAAATTTGACGAAAATCGGGTTAATTTTTTTAAAAAAAGTTATGTGGCCCAACGATCCTGGGCCCGGGGTCTCCAAAATTTTTACAAAAAGTGTTGTATATCAGAGATACATAAGTGTATAAAAGTTGAAGAAATCGAGTAAAATTTTGTAAAATATTTGTAGGGGAGCCCACCGACCCCGTGGCCCGAGGGTCCTCAAAGGTTAATAGAAAGTGTTGTCATCGGAGATATGCATGTGTGCAAAATTTCAATAAAATTGGGCTATGGGAAGTGGGTTAAAAATTGATCGCAAGATTCCATGACACGGTGTACCGACCATCTTCAAACCTTTTAAAATGTTTTATGTAATCTTCCTCGCATAATTTTTCCTCAATGGAATATGGGTGCTTTACAGAAATATTCCCAAAATCGATGTTCTAGGATTCCAAACTCTGAATGCTACAGAGCGTAACGATTAAATGGTTTACTTGATGTTTACCAAGTGTAGAAGACGCTTTACTACAAACGATAATTGATGTCTAATAGCGAGTCAACTTTGTCGGATACATTTAAATATGGATTAGCTAATTTTATTTTGACGGGAACAGACTTAATTGTGAAGGTTACAGAAACCGACAGAACGTTACTGGTAATTACTTTGTAATTAGATACCCTCGATGATATGGTTAGATACGTTTTCTGTCTCATTATAGATTCCTTCCCACCTATACCTGCAATAGTATTATAGGTGGGATATCGTTTTGATTTTAACATGTTGCAGGTCTAGTTTGTAATAAAATTCAAGTGAGACCCGCTATCAAGAAGAGCCCTATACATTACTTGATTACTACATGACGTAGTTACATTTATTGACGCGGTACCAATCATGACTAACGGCTAAGATACGTATAATGTAAGAATATACATAATTTCAACTCTTAAAACTAACTGTTAAGTATTTCATTTAATTTAAGGATACGATTTACGACAATACTCTTAAGTGTTTTTTTTTCATATGTAAGGTTGTGCATGGATTTTTTATCATATGCTAGTACAATATATACCATTAATTGTGGAACACTAAACTAAATTTTCCATAATTTTTTTGCTTAAACCGGCATATATTCCAGCAATTCCGCATTCAGTATTAGCTCTGAGCTTCTAAAGTCTGTGGCTTATTGGACTAGAACATTGACTTGACATAACCCATAAGAAAAAACCCTAAAGGCGTTACATCGCATAAACGAAGCGTTCAATTGACTGGTCAATTTATGAGGATAACGCGTTGACCGAACTCTGTGACATGTGGTGCCGTCCTGCTGAAACCTCCATGTCCAATTCTTTTAATTTATCCAACAAAAAACCTGTCAGCATATCATGATAGCGGTTTTCATTAACCTTAACAGATTATTTTCGTCTAAAAATAAATATGGACCAATGATAAAAAAAATAATCTAAACAGTTAATTTTCGAGGATGTAAAGGGTTTTTCAACAGGGGCATAACAATTTTGTTTTTTTATTACAAACGCACTCTTAAATTTGTCCTGTGATCTGCTAATGTGAAAACGTCAGACAAAGTCTTTTTTTTTTTATCATGGTGAAATTCACGATCGAGCTACGTTTGAAAATTTCATAAAAATTACTACGAAATTCTGAGTCGTTGGTCGCAACTCTAAGAGCGCTTGCTGCTCTTGCTATAGTGGATAAATTCGAGTTAACATATTCACTATTGAATGTTGAACGCACCGGTCGAAGTACCGCAAATATCACAGCCGAAGTGCTGTCAGTTCAAAATGAGCCAAATCAGTCGATCAAACAAACGCCGTTCACAGGAATCGGGAATATCTCTCTTTCACATTGTAACGAATTTTGTGAAAAAATATCTTGACCTAAACCCTTATAAGATCAAATTAACTCAAGAACTGAAGCCTCTTGATCATTTGAAGTGCCGAAACTTCTCCCATTGGGCTCTGCAAAAGTAAAAAAAAATTAAAAAAATATCTTTAATTGCGTTTCTTGAATGGCTAAAGGTTGCTGATTTTTCCAAATGCGACACTTTTCCTTTATTAAAGAAGCCGTTGAGCCAGAAATGGACTTCATCGCTGAGAATGATTAGCGTATGTAGGTTTTCGCAACCAAAATCTAACTTTGATAACACATTTGGAAAATGTTTAGACGCTGTCGAAGCGTGTCTGATTAAATGGTAGGGACTGACGAGCTAAAACGTAAGAATAATTGCAGACTGAACTTCACGCCATACCCAAAAAACTGGTGGCACATTTATGCCACCCTTATTAAAAAACCTGGCTAGCTTGGTTACAAAAGTTTCAGTTTTTGGAAGTTTATGTGGTTGAATTGTTCTTCAAAAGGACTGCATATTTATTTTATTTTGGCCATTGCGCATATGATTTTTAAATTAAAAATTGGTAGTTCAGTAATAATTATATGTCAAACCTTAGATTTGTGCAAGGATATTGCTATCCTAATAGGTGTGTATATTTTAAAATGTGAATACTGGCCACGTTTACAAACCGATTTTTATAAAATTTTCAATGTATACACTGAAATGTATACAATGTAGACACCCATACAAATTTTATGAAAAAAGTTCCCGATTTTCTTCAAATTTTATACACATGTGTATCTCCGATGGACAAAACTTTTTGTAAATTTTTTGAATTGATCGGGCCCCGGGGTCGGGGGCCTCGCATAAAATTTTTTTTTTAACTATCAATTTTTAACGCACTTCCTAAAACTTTGAGTTCAAATATGTATTTACAGATTGGTAAAATTTCATATGGGTTTCTTATTTATTCAATTACTAAATGTGGTCGGATGCTAGTGCAGTTATCTTTTTTGGATGGAAATTATGGAAAATTAATAATGTGACATGGTTGAAATTTTTCAACACCTGAGTTGCTTTCTGAAAATGACGGTGCCAGATTTCCTACAGCCAAGGCAACTCTGGAGTTACTCCATCAACTTCTACCAGAAAAGATTGTTTTCAGAAATGGAGATGTGGATGGCACCCACGATCGCCTGTTTTTACCGCCTCTACGTACGAACATCTCGCTACATAGCGGCATCAATATAACTTTGTGCTATGTGCTGCGCTTCTTTGTACCTACTATAATCTATATATATATATATATAAATGAATATCTGTTGGCTTGAAATACGACACTAAAACTCAAAAACTAGACACCAGATTACGCTGAAACTTTCATAGAATATGCATTTTAGTTGAAAAAATCATTCAGAAAGTTTATTTAGATATTCTTTCAACATTCGAATCTAAATGAACATCTTCGGTTGAAGCCAAACAAGGACTATTCAAGGGACATACGAAAGGATGCATCAAAATTACTATAAATAGCATTAGTTTGTTATTAATACGAAGCTTAGAACGCCAGATTAAAATACTGCACAAAATTTTGATGCATTTGTTAGTTTTTTCAATTGTGTATTATATACGAGTATGCTGATTGAAAGTCAACTGTTTTACTAATATAATGCCTAAATATTGAACGAGCTTTTCCCAGTTAATTGAATTGTTTCCGGTTCTGAGATGTCTTTTAGAAATTACACGCGTTCGTCTACGAGTAAAAAAAATGGCTTTTCTTATTGAAATATTATGTTTAACTTTCCATTAAGTAGAGTAATCTGAGTATGTCAACGTTCTAGATGTTATACCACTACAAACATACATATTTATATGAAACTGGGCAGTTAAGATCCTCATTTTCTTCAACATACTCGTAGTTATTCCTTTACTAATATGCAAATAAATAACCTCTGTTTTATCCTATAATCGACGGAGTGATTCTTTCCGACTTTTTTGTGCTGTGAATCCCCCTTAATTAACTAAAAAGGTGCATGTATTCCTCTTCCGGGTTGATATAATTTCTTTGCGCACACACTTTAATTCCAGTTGTCATGTGCATCATCTCTTTAACTAAACGCTTAACCTCAAACATATTCTTCCCCATATTGTACCTCATCTTGCAGATGTCGAGTGTACTCATAATAAATTCAACACGAAAATTAATCCAAAGATAAACTCATATAGGCTACAAATGCGTACCGCTCGACGACAGCCCATACGAGGCGTCGCGAGCAAATGCAGCAGCAGCGCTCTAAAATAGTCGCGTTCACAGCATCATCAGTAGCAACGAGCGTCCATATCGTGCAGCTTTTTATTTTTGGAGCATCTTGAATCTCGGATCTTCCATTAATTTTCATCTCAGCGTTGAATGAGTCTCCAATGTTGTTCGGTTGAGTGTTGGATCAGAATCACTTTGGACCGACCGAAAACCGACTCGAACAAGGGTCGATAACCTTATGTCATTTGTTGTTGTGTTGTGTTTTTGCTCGTACACATACACAAACACAAATTTAACGCACACATGGCAAACAAAAAAATTATTGTCAAAAGAAAACCAACAAACAAACGCTGCTTCGACTACGACACGGAAACATAAAAAAAAAAAAAAAAAAAACCAAAAACGAAAGAAAACGTCCAAAACACAAAAATCAACGTGAATCGATTTGTTCGCTTCATTTTTCGGTCGTTTTGGACACTGGAAAGTATCTGACTGTCTGCACACACAGTAGCACAAGAGATACACACATGCAAAGAAGGAGGGAAAAAAGTATAACACTTAAATTTTACAATCAATTAGTATTTTAGTATCTCTATTTTTGTTTCTTCTTCTTATTGTATCTGTTGTTGCTTTTTCTGCTTTGGACAAGAATATAAATCTAGAAAAAATGCCAAGCTTCTTTTGCCTGTTTAGAATTTTATTGAAAAATTTTTATACATAATTCCGTGGTTGGTGGAATGTTGGACTTTAAATTTGTTGTTTCTCTCTGGTATGTAAATATGTATTGATATGTATTGATATGTATATGATTTACAAAAATTTAAACATTTGTATAATTTGTTAATAAACCAAACTAAAAAAGAGCTAAATTTGTTCTGAAATATTGGGCGCTCAATAAAATGTCGTTGGCTTACAACCAAGCAAACAAAAAACATTCACAATGGCGCTTTAAACTGTCTAGGAATATTGACAATGTCCATACATTAATATGGTCATATACTAAAATCATATAAGTTGAATTTTTGGAAGAAAAATCATATTTTGTTTTTCTTCTACAAACAACTACTTTATTGTACTAAATAACACATACTGGGATGGAACGCATTTTATTCGAAAACGTCAGCGATAGTCGCATAAGTATAAGTATACATATAAAGGGTGTTTTTTTAGGAGGTTTGTTTTTCCGATAGATGTCGTTTTATTTTATGACAGTTGTTTTGACAGCTCAAAGTGGCATTTCTACTCAGTATTGTTTGGCAAATCATTATGAATAGGTTAACTCCAGAACAACGTTTTCAAATCGTGGAAATTTATTTTCAAAATCAGTGTTCAATTAAAAATGTTTATAGAGCACTTCGTGAATTTTATGGTGCACATAATCGTCCGTCAGAGACCACCATAAAGAACGTAATTACCAAATTTCGGTCTACATTCACTCTTTTGGATGCCAAGCCACCGACAAGAATGAGAAGAGTTCGTACAGAAGAAAATATTGCTGTCGTTGAGGCCAGTGTCGAAGAAAACGACAATTTATCGATTCGTCGTCGTGCTCAGCAAATTGGACTTTGTCCATCGACTTTATGGAAAATTTTACGTAAAGATTTGGGTTTGGTGCCATACAAAATTCAATTGGTGCCAGAATTAAAGCCACACGACCATCGTTTGCGCCGTGAATTCAGTGATTGGTCGTTAAATCAATTGAACGAAGATCCATTTTTTTACCGTAAAATTCTCTTCAGTGATGAGGCGCATTTTTTGTTAAATGGATACGTCAACAAACAAAATTGTCGCATTTGGAGCAAAGATAATCCACACGCCGTTCAAGAATTACCAATGCATCCTGATAAATGTACTGTTTGGTGCGGTCTATGGGCTGGTGGGATCATCGGTCCATATTTCTTTAAAAATGAGGAAGGACGACGCGTTACCGTGAATGGAAATCGATACAGAACCATGTTAAATGAGTTTTTGTTGTCAAATCTTGAAGATATGGATATGGATGAAATGTGGTTTCAACAAGATGGTGCCACTTGCCATACAGCACGTGAAACAATCGACTTATTGAAAGAAACTTTCAACGACAACATTATTTCGAGAAATGGTCCGGTGAATTGGCCTCCGCGTTCGTGCGATTTGACGCCACTCGATTACTTTTTGTGGGGATACGTGAAGTCATTGGTTTATATGGATAAACCTCAATCGATTGACGCTTTGGAAACCAATATTCAACGTGTCATTGCTGACATACGCCCTCAAATGCTTGAAAAAGTGCTGGAAAATTGGACCTCCAGAATGACATTTGTGAAAAATAGTCGTGGTAGCCATATGCCAGAAATTGTGTTTAAATGTTAAATGCCAAAAAATTATCTACCAAATAAAAAAAAATTTTGGTCATTTCATAATTTTATATGTGTTTTATTCAAAAAAAAAATCGGCAACCTCTTAAAAAAACACCCGTTATATAGTGTATAGATATAATATAAATACACATTTTTATATTTTATATTTTTATTTCGATGGATTTGTGTCCTTTTTAGGACATAAGCATAAAGAATAATTAAATTTGCTAAATCGGTTGATAAGCATAGCATAGCTTATGTTCTTTTATCTTCTCTCATTCTTCTCCACTGCTCTTTAGAATGAAAAAGAAGTAAATGTAAAAAAAACTTCGTGTTTCGGGTTCAAAATTTTATATGGGCTCCTGACATTGAGCCGCTCACAAAATTTCAGCCCTCTAGGTCGTACGAAAGGTCGTAAAAAACACCTCAAAAAACGAGAAAATGGCGCGATTTCATACGGTTCACATGTTTCACACGCAAAACGTGGCACGCGTCATACTCCGAATATAATAAATGCTATTTTGGACTTAGACACTCACAAAATTTCGGCAGTCCATGTCGTGTGGAAGTTGGTTAAAAAGGACCTCAAAGAAGTCGAAAAAAAAATGCCAACCCATCACACGCGCCTCATGCGATACGCGACATGCGTCATACTCGGCTTAAAAAAGTTGGTTAAAAAGGACCTCAAAGAAGTCGAAAAAAAAAATTTCAACCCATCACACGCGCCACACGCGAAACGCGTCATACTCGGAATATAAAAAATTCTATTCTGGAATTAGACACAACATTTTAGATCTCTATGGAAGAAATATTTTTAAATTTTCTATATTACCTTTGCGTGCCGGTGTGTTTGTTTGTTTGTCGTGGAATCTTGCGATAAATTTTTAACCCACTTCCCAAAGTCCGATTTTATTGAAACACACATTTACACACATGCATATATCCGATGTCAACACTTTATGTTAAAATTTGGGGTCCTCGGATCTCGTGGTCGTGGGGCTCATACAAATATTTAAAAAAAACACCCGATTTTTTTTTCCAAATTTTCACTACATGTGAATCTCCGATGACAACACTTTCTATTGAAATTTTGAATTTTTTACTCATGTGTATCTCCGGTGACAACAGTGTTTGTAAACATTTTGAAGTAAAAGGGCTTATATTAATTTTTTCCAAATTAACCCGATTCAAACTTGCCACACATATGTATCTCTTTTTAGAGAATTTACATGAACATTTTTATAGGGTTTTTTATAAATAAATTGATGCGCACTAACACACACGCATTTACCACTACTACGAATTTGCGGGTGTTGTTTTTTATATTTTTATTTAAATTGCTCGTTGTGATATATCATTTATATATGGCCCAAGTAAATATGTACCTATGTATTTTTTAATGTTATTCTGGCATCGTTTCTTTCATACTTCCATAAATAGAAACAAAAAAAAATATTTTACAACACCCCTTATAATTCTTGAGTTCATTCCCTGCATTTTAACACCACGTTAGCCTAAGCCATAACTCTCACTTATCCCACAATAATGTGGCATTAACATGTCATTCGTTTAAGATTAAAGTCTCACGCAGAATCAGAATCTGTGTGTACGTTAAGAGATTTATTTTTCATTAAATCGATTAATCCAAAGAACCGTCTTCATCTTCGCACAAACACAAAGATCTGATCTTGCGTTGCCTCATTTGCAATTCAATAGACTTTGATCGACTGGTTCGTCTGGTTGAGTTTGAAATGAGTGCGTCAAATTCTGCCTTCATAAATAAACAATAATGTAGGGTTTTATACAGATAAGTTTTATGGCATTTTAAATTAGTGAGCCTAAACCATTTCAGTTCTATAAATAATACATTTTGCTTTATTCAAATCATCCATCTATTGGGAATATAGGTTTATTTTTCTCTCGTTTTCGTCGTAGACGGTAAAAACGTAGACCTAATTTAGTGCAGAGCGTTAGTGTAGCTGTTATTTAAATTTCTCTTCCTAAAATGCTAATTTCCCTTTTGACCTAAAACTTAATTTATTCCATACGCAGCGATCATAGGATTAAAATAACAAATAGACAGAGGCAGTCGACGACAAAGGTCAACTGTGATATCTACAAAAATGAATAAACCAAAGAAAATACAAACAAAATTTTTCAAATACCTTTTAGTTAATTACGTAGTTGCGTGATATGAGTTTTCCATCAGTCTGCCTATCCCAATAAACCTTCATTCATTCCTTTCTAATCTGAATATTAATTAAGAACTTTATTAGAAACTGATAACATCCGGCAATTAAGGAACATTTGTTGGCATTTGCATCTCAAGTCAATTGTAGGTTCTGTATATTTATTGCATTGCTATTGCCACAGTAAATGCATTGTGAATGTAAATGATAAAATTAATAACTCTTTTGATCCAGTCACCCGGTACGAGAGTGTGATAATTTATTTACTTGCCACTATAAATGCTAATACTTAATGAAGTCAAGATATCTTTGTCTTTATACCACCACCAGCCCGATTTTGGATCCGTCTTTTTGTCATTCTGTCAATCCACCAGTTTTTTAGAGGAAAATCTTAAAAAATGTGAGTGGTTTGGCAGTGACCTGACCCAAAATTGTTTTTTAAATTCTCTATATTAACTTCACGTGCCAGTGGCTGGCTGGCTGGGTGGTAGAATGTTGTGATACATTTTTAACCCACTTCCTAAATCCCGACATTGTTAAAACTTTGCACACATGTGTATTTCCCATGACAACACTTTCTGTTAAAATTTGGGTGCCCTCGGGCCTCCGAGTCGGTGGATCCCATACAAATATTTTACAAAATTTACCCGATTTTTTCAAATTTTATACGCATGTGATCTCCGATGGACAAAATTGTTCGTAAAAATTTGGTAGTGATCGGGCTCCGGGGTCGGGAAGCTTTCATACAAAGAATTTTTAAAATTTACCCGATTTTCTTCAAATTTTATACACATGTGTATCTCCGATTAGCGAATTTACCAGAAAAATTTTAATTTCTATGTGCTGTGCTATGTGCAAATACTTTTTTTTTTTATTCCGTAGTTTTTTAAACTTTATTTTTATTTTTAAAAGTTATTTGATTACCTTATATTGGTTATATGAAGAGGAAATACGTGTACGTGCCAACTGTGAGAGAAGGAGATATTCCGCTACCAATGCACACTTACAAAATATGTATACGTACGTACAAGTACTTCCGTTTAACGCATCGTTGGTCTCACTCGTTTGCTATTTCTGTTTCCGGTTTGTCAGCCAGCATTCGGTCTTTTCTACCTTAAAGTGAATTTAAATGAAAAATTATACATAATGTGGGAGCAATACTGAAAATATAAATACTTTTGTTTTTTTTTTAAATTAACTATGTTCAAAACTTTTCGCTTTTCCGATGAAATGACTAAAATTGATTTTACAATTTCCCTGAACTTAGCTCTTTTTGTTATCTTGCTATGAAAGCGCACTTTTCTCAAATCTTTCATTTAATGTGTTAGTGAAGACATTCTTGGTGTCTTTCGTATACTTTAAGAAGGTCAAATTACTTGTCAAATTTCAACTCATCTGCTTGCTTAGTTATTGACCTTCTGCACTTGTACTTGCACGTGTAGGATGTCAAATTAGGGTTTTACTAGAACAAAAGTTCTAATAGATAGCAAAGCGAACTTCAGGAAACAGGTAAGTCTATCTTTGCAGTTCATTCATTAAGGCTGTATGACACTACACTACCGCATTTTCAATGCATTGTAAAACTGAGACACGTCACAGTTGATGAAAATAATTGGATACATGCATTCACGGCGAATGTTATCATACAACAAAAAAACCACAGGTTCGAGTGACACCAAATTTTAATAGAAAGTGTTGTCATCGGGGATACACATGTTTGAAAAGTTTGAATAAAATCGGGCTTTAGAAAGTGGGTAGAAAATTTATCACAAGATTTGGTCAGCAAGCCAGCCATAAACAGACGGGCATGCGAAGTTAATATAGAGAATTTAAAAAGATTCGAACTATATCGGCTTTTATAGAGTAGTAAAATAATAAAAGATGAAAATCATTTGCAACGATGTTTTATGACTAGAAATCGTATTCCTCAAAATTTTTGGGAACTTTCTGTAGAAAAAATATATAAAATAATAATAATAATATTCGGCGCGACAGACCATTGCGGTCCAAGGCCTAACTTCTCGCGACCATTTGTGCTGCGCATGTTGATTTTTGGACACAAATGGAAGGGACCTACAATTTAAGGCCGGATCCGGACGGTGAATTGAGAAGCTTTCCGTGACAAGGTATTACTACTCTCGGAACGTTTGCCAACCATTCGCGAGAGGTGGGACACCGTGAAAAATACTTTTGGTGTTGCTGGGATTCGAACCTGAACGGCGCTAAGTTTAATTCCGCTCTCCACTCTTAGTGTGTCTCCATCGGAAATCTCTAGAGCTTATACTTATTTCATAAATCTAGCTGGATGTTGACCGTTGGTAGGTCCCCGACCAATCCATTCAATCAACACAAATGTCTCGCACTCATCTTTTATTCATTTATTGTAAGTTTTATTTCCTCTTCGCAATTGTATTGTACTCGTAATCAACTCAACCGCAGCGCTCGGCCGCAAGCAATAAATTTGCACACAAAAAAAGTGCGAACACAAAAATAACTCTTTTTTTTTGTCATTGTTCAGTTATTCGCCATTAGTGATTTCAAGTCGCGGTCCCACACTAAAATTCTAAATGGCTTAACGGGAAACATCACACACACTCACACACACGTCCTAGATACTTATATATTGTATTCTGACGGAATTCTGAAGGTACGAGTCCGAGTAATAAAGTGATACTTATCCGGATTTTCGCAATGAGCGCGCACATCATCATAGCATTTGTTGTTGTCACTTTACAATGGCCTGGCCATCTACGTAACTTCTATGGATTTTATATCCATGACTGACTATTCAAACAGTCTGCATTGTTTAGTTTGTGTAACTACAGTTGCTTTTTTGTGTGTTTTTGTTTTTTGATTTGTTGGAAAAGAGATGCTATCGAATACAATTTACAAGCAAAAAGTTGTTATCTCATAAAAGCCATTCAATGGAAAGGGAGTGCATAGACCAGGCATACCGATACCAAAGAATGGACAGACACATGGTAATTGAATGACCTGGCTTTATAAGTGTGACGACCCTTTACGCGCTGTGATTCTGAATGTCCACAGGCGGTCGTCTCTTTGCATTTGCCTTTTGATAGAAGTAACCTGTTGGTAAAGCGGAACAATAGCGAAATCACAGTGTTACGTTAGGTACAAACATACCGTTGGAAAATATCCCAATAATTCCCACCTGTGTTACGTAGACTACAGTAGATGTGAAATCTGTACAAGCACAACTGGACGCGGCATCAGTTAATGGACTTTTATCATATTCGAAACTGTGGAGAAAAAACTTTTATTGCTAATTCACGTATAGAATACGATTGTGATGTCCATTGAATTACGGTTTTTTTGTTGTGAAAAATTTTGAAATCTTTACTATTGATATACATATATAACTATATGTCATGTTAATTAGGTAGTGTTTTCTAGTGCGAAGACTCAGCTATTTCTGAAGAGGAGAATGTGAGCATTGGCGAGGATACGGATACTGAAGCGTCCGAATCCAGCAGCAGCGGAAACAGAAAAACCAAGCGAAGAAGACAGTCGCAAAGAGCGGTCTTTTCCCATGCCAAGATTTTCCAATTTTTCCATTCTAAAAGACCATCTGGATCGCATACGCGCGAAATCCCGTACAAAAATACATTTTTTCTTTTTTCCGACTTTTCACAAAATTTTCTTTCATAAGAACCATCCCCTGGCAATTGCAAATACAACAAAAAAAGATTGCGCCAAATCATTTCCATTCTCAAATCATGCGCGCACATACATTTTTTTATATACATAAGACATTATTCGCTGAAGACCTTTGTTAGATTTATAAAAAAAACCTAGTCAGGTACTAATCTTACTTATTCCCATACTAATCGGGTCATTAACAATTAACTTGGGCGCTACTAATTACGAGTTATCTGATTTGTTGGAAATGTATATTCCTATTATTTTGGGGATTATAATTTTCCTCATTTTGAACTTTCGGTGCTTGGCTTTTCGGTATTTGTTAAATTGTCAATTTAACGAAATTAACAATCACAAATATATTTATTTTAAATTTCGATCCTTAGAATCCCAGCATTTTGTCGAAATGTATTATTTCTATTTCGTGTTACAAAGGCATGGGCGACAGCCTCACGCCTCCACAAAGCGATCACAAAAGACCACACCAACTGTGGGGCTTGGGGGTGTTTTTCCGGTTCAGCTACAAACAGGACAGGAATAAAATTGCATTGCTCTATTTATGGTAAGCTATAAATATCAGCTTTATAGGCAAGGCCAATCTGTTTGCTTCACATTTCGCAGCTAGCTCCACGCTACCAGATGGCGCGTTGTCGCCGCCTGATCTTTCAAGAGTTGAAACTTCTATGGGAAAGATTTACTTCCGTACTCGTCAAGTAGCTAGAGTATTAAATGATCTCAACATTCATAAATCTTCTGGGCCTGATGGTATTCCTGCTATAGTTTTGAAGTGGTGTTCTTTAACGTTAGCATTACCACTGTGCAGGTTTTTCCATTTATTTTATTAGTCTGGAGTTTTTCCAAGGAATTGGAAAACAGCCTTTGTCCAAGCTGTTCCTAAAAAAGGCGAACCCGTCATCTCTTTCCTCGTACCGACCCATTGCGCTAACATCCATACTTTCTAAAGTCATGGAAACGCTGATCAACCGTAAGCTTATGTAATACTTTGAATCTCAGGAAAGGGACCCGCAGTACAGTTTTCGAAGGCAACGTTTTACAGGTGATCTTTAATGCATGTCTCACTAGAAAGTGGAACCAGTCTATTCACAAATTTGGTGAAAGTAAAGTTGTTGCACTCGAACTTTCCAAGGTATTTGACAGTATGGCATCAGGATCTTTTGTCGAAAATGAATGCCTATGGAATTGATAAGACCCTGCTTGTTTGGACTAGTTACTACCTTTCTGACCGTTCAATTCAGGTCGTATTGGACGGTCTCATTATTAATGATCTCCTATCCGCTACTTTTAATCCATTTCATTCTTTCGCTGACGAAAGAACTCTTAGCTTTTCAAACAAGTTCGCGCTCTCTTCTTGTCCCTCTTCGTCACAAGTGAAGCTTGAACAACAACGTATGTTGAGTACGTTAAATTCTGACCTTGATAGCATAACAGCAGACTAGAATTTAACGCTATCTTCTGTCATCTAAGCGTTATTTAAACCCCCAACCATTATCCATGAATGCATCATGCGCCAAAGAAACTCAAAAACTCGTAAGACTCGGTATGTGCGTCAACAACAAGCTTCGTTGGAATGACCACATATTCGCCATAGCTAAGAACGCTGCGAAATGTTTAGGTTTCCTGAAACGGTGCAAGATGTAAGTACTTCACTCCCTCAGACCTGGCTACTTTTTACAAAGCATATATTCGCCCTAACCTAACCAACCCAACCGAAATACCCGTGTCTCAACTCAAGCTCAAAGGTCCACCATTAGACCTATCTTCGGAAGTATCAACCAATTCAGAGATTCCTTCTTTAGCCACTTTTGTAACATTATGTGGAATGAACTGCCCGACTCTGTGTTTCCGCATTTGTATGATTTGATAGCATTCAAGACACAAGCATAGACATCTCACCTTTTCCTCTCCTTAATTTCCGAACGCCCACGCTGTGCTAAGCATTATAATGGTGCAAACCTTTTGAGCGTATGTTCATTATAATTTATAACAAAAAAAAACAAGCAAGGGCTGGTAAAGTCACCGCCTTTCAGGGCCGGAACTCATCTGTGGAGACAATTGTGCTACTGGCACAGCTCATGGGATAGACAGCTTTGTAATTTCACTGGATTTAGACGTAAAACAGACAAGTCACGCCATATTCCTCTAAGGGCTTCATTTCCTTAAGTAAGGAGCATCTAAGAATGCTAGTTTGCTTTCTTGCAGGTCATTGAGATACTCAACATACTCAACCTGTCTCAGGGGACATTGTGCAGGCTCTGTGTCGAAGATGAGGAAACTACAGATCATATTCTCTACGAGTGCCCCGTTTTAATGCAGGTCAGACAATTTACTCGAATACCAGGGAAGTACTTACTTCAAACCGAGTTAGTCAGTACGCCCATGACACAAAGGCCGCCCCGTCTAATGCTGGTTAGAAAAGGAGATCTTTAGTCCAGAATAGTTTATTTACTCGAATACCAGGGAAGTACTTACTTCAATACCGAAGGCGATACGTTCGCTGAGTTAGTCAGAACGCCCATGACACAAGAGGCGCTGTATGGGCAACTGGGCAAAGCATCTTTCTTCTTCATAATAATACAAAAAACAACATCTGAAATTTTGGGTGATTTGATTTTCCGATTTAGTTCTCGATATTTGTTTTTTGTACATTAAATGCGTTTGTTTACCTTCATTTGAAACAATAATTCGATGGTTTCTTTTTTTGGTATTTTGTTATTGGCATTATTATTTTAAAAGGTTCTAAATGTTTGGTGTTTTGAAGTTCGACTCTGTTCCGGAGCACTTATTTTCAGTAATTTGATTATTCGAATTATTTTTTAGATTAAACAGATTAGATTCAATTGTGTTTTGTACTTTCGGTCGTTTCATTATTCCGTATGACATTGCCAACATAATAATCGTCACAAGTTTACTGATAGTAGTTACGACTAGAGAATCGAATTTCGTTGAATGTTATATGCAGCTATTATAGACTGGTGCAACTGTCGTGTGACTGTAGCACTTATGCACTACACTGTACACTTGTACTCTTTCGTAATTCTTTCCTTCGTTTGGTTAGACAAAAAAACTACTATTGTTTGTCTCTTGTTATGATCTCAAAGCAACGCTTTGTAACTTTTTCTCCAACAAGATTTGGTCTCATAATCGCATCGTACGTGCGCTGATCACATTTAGAACGGGATACCCACACGCGGCACGTTTTATTGTTAAGTTAAGTAACTGGTGTACATTGCGCAGTTATGGTTGGTGGCTGTGCTATGCATGTGGCGGCGCATTGTGTACAAAATGAAGGTTGTCTTTCAGGGGATTTGTTTATTAAAAATCACGCATGCATCAAAATCATGTTCCTAGTGCCGCGAAATGTTTTGTATACCGTGGCGGAAAATATTAAAGAAGTAAACGGTTTTTTTTTTGTTAGACTGCTAGGAAATAAATAATACACAACACCTACACGCTCCTTAAGTTGCACAACATAGCTCTCTTTTTCCCCCCTTCTTGCTGGAAGATGACGATGTGTCCGCCGCTTCAGTTTGCTTCCTCTTTTCCTTCTGCACATAGAGTGGAAAGAGGTGTTCGTTGCTTTATGTGTGTACCGGCATCATCACATTCATAGCAATTTGTCAATTTTGTAACAAAGCATCACTCCCACTCCTAACTTTGATGTGTTGTGCATATTATGTGAAGCGTTTTCATTAGGTACCGTTTTACAGCGGACACGCTTTAACTCCTAACGACGACTTTCGACGCCAATCCTCCTACAAACCTACGAAAAATATCGCTAAAATCATCATCAAAGTATTTGTCAGTCGGGTTGGTCGGTCAGGCATTTTGTATGAATGTTGATGATTTCATTTTGACGTTGTGTGAGCGACGTGCCATGTATGCGGTATGCGACAGACTCCGCTTGTTGTCATTAACCTCAATTTATTCCGTAGCCATCCTGGGTGTTTGTCGGCCTACAGTGGCCTACTATTGGAAAGCTATTGAAACATTTACACAACACTTGTAACACTAATAGCAAAGAGGTTTGTTTAAGGAATGTGCGTCCGTTCACCGATCTTGACAATGATTGTAAGTTGGCTTTAGCAATAGTTTGTAACATTGTACCCGTCTGTTGTTTGGTTATTGGATAGAATGTAAAAATTTTAAGAACAGTACATAATAATAGTTTTGGTTGAAAATAATAATAACGACGGGCATTCTGGCAGGCCTTTTATTTTTCCGTAATTTATTAAAAAGAATCCTAAGAAGTGAACTTAAGTTAAGTTGGACATAAAGTACCACAAGTCGGTATCTATCTATCGTAGCTTGTAAGATAGTGAGTATTAACACTTTAATAGCCAGCAAAACGTCCATCGTCATCGGTATTGGTCGCCAGATAATGATTAATTTCCGTAATGGTTTTGCCCGTTTAGTTTTGTATTTGTGTGTTATTTTGCGATACCGTTGCGGTTATGTGAAAATGGGATGTCTAACCGGGAATCCATAAATAAGTATAGAATCGGTTTTAATAGTTTTTCTTTGTTTTTGACCTCACGGGTTATAGGAACTTGGGACTTTTTTTTGTTTCGGAAATTTGAAGCTGTTCAATGATTTGTGTTTTGGAATTTTTTTTTACAACGAGCTCTGTAGCATAAAGAATTGAAATGAAAAATGTAGTTGATGTATTTTAGAAAAACTTTGCACGAATCTGTCATCTTAATTACTATACAGCAATCATATTTCAGAACAAATTCCGTTCCCATAGAATATCTGTTGAATACAAAAGGTTTAAAACAATTGTAGACTTATTTCTCCCTCTCAAGGCAAATATTGAAAAGGAAAAATCAACTGAATAGTTGGAAAGAGAAAAAGAGACAAATTTATTTAAAAAAAATACTTAATTTTTTAATTTGGTTTATTAGTCAAGCCACAAAAGAAGTTTCACTTCGCTCACGTGCACTGGGATGGACGCAATCTCTTTTTCCTTAAACAATGCTCTTGATCAACTTGACTCGTCTTGACCTACTTGTTTGTAGAATATTAAGTAATTAAGTAATTAATTTTTAAAGTTTTTGTTAGTAATATAAAATAAAAAAACAATTATAATAAAGTACAATAATTTTTTTAAGTGTTACTAAATGAATTCTTCCTCCATTACATGTCGTAGTAAGAACGTTTATAGTTAACGTTATAATTCTGCATTTTAATACCTTTTACTTACCACTTTGGCTGGTATTTTTGCAATAATTTTAAATTGTTGTTTGCGCGGTTAGAACTTGTTTGCCTTCTGCTTTTTTATACACATATTTTTCATCATTATACTGAGTTTATATTGCTAGGTACCATAGAAATGCATTCCGAGTGTTCACAGTTGGTTAAGACTAGACGCATGCAGCGATAGCTTAGTTGTTGGCTGATACTGGTACATTAGATATTATAGTTATGATTTCTTGTTTTTACACTCACGCCGCACTATTTATAAGTGCTTGCGATACTTGCCGAAGCTGAAACCACAAATTTATTAATCTACAACAAAATGTGCACTCGTATGTATATAATCATGTTATACAACATTATATAACATTAAATCTAAATCTGACATGTAAGTACAAGATCGGGATAGGGTCGATCGATTCTGTTGCCTGCGAACTAAGAAAATTTTTACATTAGTTTGACGTTCCATTCGAACAAAATAATTTATCACACCTTGTTATCTATTTCTTTTTAAACTCCTGCAAAGTAGAAATGCTGTTTACAGCCATTGATGTGTCAAAAATAACATCAATATCGGTATCAAGTTAACTGCATATTGCTCTAAATAGTCTTAATTATTATTTTTTAAAACTCACGATCTTCATTTACTTTTTGCAAGCTTACATTTTGTTAACTAATGTTATTGCAAAGATGTGTTAGAAGATGCTTATTCTCTTAATCTTTTATTCCTAAGCACTTTTTTCCAAGCATTTCTGGCTTTTCAATTCGCACCCAACTCGGTCCAATTACTTACAACCCAGTTAGTCCCCTCTTAGGAAAATCTTAGTATCAGCTTTTGCATGTGTTGTTTTAGAATGACTTTCCACTCTACTTATGATCACTATATTTCGTCTTATTTCTGTTCATCTCTTTTTCATTCGTTGCATACCATTATTGATTGGTTGAGTAATAAATGATGAAGATATTCCAAGCATCTTGTCATCTGGGCAAATTGTTAATCTAACGTTTCTGCCCACAATCATTTCTGATAAAGCTTCATTAAAATAAACGACAATGACAACGATATTTCCCCTTTTCATACCATGCAGCAAAAATCTTTTTAAAAACCGATAGGTACCTAAAATTCGGACGGCCCATTTTTCCAATTGGGTTTCTCAGCTACGTCATTTACGAAAAGGAATCGATGGTATACTTTACCCAGATATCTGATCGGTATGATATCATGTACATTTATTTAAAAAACTAGATGTTCCCGGGAACTTTGCTACCCGCACACATGAACCCAGGCCTTCCTCTTACCATCGCGTGGTGGGGGTGTACTATAGCTTATAGCCATTGAGAAAAGGGCACTAAGCTATGCCTTAGGGTAGGCATAGCACACAGACAAAATAATGCCGCTGCATGGTTCTTACAAAACACAGGACAGAATGCAGCCCGGTCAAAAGTGCAGCACACAGTCAACGCATTTGCTCGACTGATTTTTTGTCGACTTAAGTTATATGGTCGTCACAAAAGCCCTTTTACTTAAACGTGATAATATATAGCCTATGTTCCCCCTGAAAGTTCATTCTAACTACTGGTGAAATAATTTTTGAAATCGATCTAGTAGATTCGAAGATTACTTCCTACATACAAACCAGTAAAGATAACATGTGGCGTCTTAATGAAAAACCAATTACTTTAAGTTCACGAAAAACGTGAAAGTTGTAAATCACACATTATATTTATTTAATTTAGTTTAAAATGTATTGCAATTGACTTTAAGAGTGATCGAGTAGCAGTTCATGACTAAAAATTATCTTCCCTTTTTCTCTTTTCAGGTAAGTCAGACGCTCCTAATATTCAGTTATCAATCATTTTACTGTACGTATGTGTGCGGTAGGATTGTCTGACTGCAGGTCTCTTGTAATAATTAAAGCAAGTAGGGACGGACGGGAAAAAATCATACAGCGCGTAACAAGTTGTGGCAGAATAACATGGCGCCACGGCGATCTCGCAATCATCGTTAATAATAAACGTCGACACATAGTTACCAAAATTCATTTTTAATACGATGAGATCGACCAAAAGATAATAAAAAACTATGATTAATAATTATACAACGCAATATTCAAATTACTTTGCGGGTGCAACGGTATGTTAATTAAATCAATGCGTTGTCAGACGTGCATTTTTTCTTTACAAATATTAATAGTAAAATTTATGACTGAATGAATTGTGCTTTATAAATAATAAAAAATTAGGTAGTATCATATTATTCAGATTATAAATTAATGTTACTAGTCGAAACTTGACACACCTCTTCCGAGATTTTTTAACAGATTTCTAAAATATTTGTGTATCGCCGGAATATATTATTGGCGATCTTAATCCAACGTATAATTTATTTTGATCGAACAAATTTTTACATTATAACATGATTTTCAAACTGTGAGTACTCCTCCAAAAGAAGGAGCTCAACCAGAAGAATTATCGAGAAGACCATAAATGACGGCAATAATATGATATTCAATATCCATGGAGAAAACCATAGAAAACATGATGAGGAAAACGTGACGCAAGCAGCTCCCATTCAGGCAGCAAAAACTGCAGCCCCAGCCAGAGTTGCAGTACCCCCAGCTATAGTTCCAAAACCAGTTTGAAACCTAGTCCGTCGTTGTCCGCAGTAAAAATAAAGATGCCACTGCCAAAGATGTCGTCAAGAAGGTGAAGTGGGTCCTACACTTGGAACTAGGATCCATGAAGTTAAACCACTGAAAAATGGGGGTGTAATTATTCACACCCCGAGCACCGCAGAACGAGCTAAAATAAGCAAGAACGAGAAGTTCTCACAAGTTGGGCTGAATGTGGTTAACACACCAGTCTCTCGGCGGAAGATCGCTATTTAGGGCGTACCCGCTGAAATACCCAACGACGAACTCATGTTGGAAATCCATGAGAAAAACTTAAAGGATGCAATGACCCTTGAAGTATTCAAGGAAAGCATCTCTGTAGTGATCCGTCCTAAAAAGGAATGCACTGATGCGGTGGCGGACATTGTTGTGGAGGGTTCTTACCAACTGGTTGATTCTCTCCTTGATGGTGGTCGTTTCTATATCAAGTGGATTTCCTACATGGTGCGATTCCTTGACGCTGCTTCCGTGGCCTTTCGTTTGGACATCGGATTGCGGAGTGCCCTTTGAAGCAAAACGTGTTTTGTCGATGTGGCGGTCAAGTGCGACAAATCGCCGCAAGTCTGACTTAAATGGCCAGAGAGCTGATCATATGATGTTTTCACTGTGTCCTATGTATAGCGAAGTAATTGCTAGAGCAAACGCTAGGCACTAGAAATGCCGCATAAATAGTCGTAAGACTGTATATTTCAGGTATTATTAACTGACTACTCTTAGTTGGTTTATGCTGTGAATTATGGCGTCTAAAAGTCCACCAGTACCAGAGTTGTAAGGAACTCAACTGCAGTAGTTAACTACAAAAATCCGACCAGAGATTCGTCTGGTACCACAGGAGCCGTAGAGTCCACGGAAGGATTTCTTCCATCCCCGGCTATTGAGGTTGGCCCCCTTGTGGGAACATCGTGGTGACTGTGGTTGTTACGTAAATGCGGGTAGAGTATAACTCAGCGTGAGTTTTTATTCGGCGTCGAGTTGCATCTTTCCAACCGAGTTCCGTGACCCATAGATCGTCAGAGATTTAGATAGCTATCGCTCTTATCAGAGCCTTACACTCCAGCTATACTGATACATCTGCAATAGCAATATTGTGGATGGGCGCGTTGATTGACGTTACAAAATCAATCCGTATCTAAAGTGGACCGTGGAATTATGCCCTATGTTGACGGTGTTTACGGAAATCCAAATACACTTCTTAGTTACTGTTAACTAATTTCAGTTGCAAAAACAGCAAAAACAGATTTTGTTTATTTATTGATTTACTTTTTGGCTATGCCATTCACAAAAGGCTATTACACCAGCAAAAATTACTATTTGCTCTTGGTTTCATGCCGGAGGGGTCATTAGCCCACACTTCTTCCTTATTGATGCTGGCAACGCAGTCACGGGCAATGAAGATCGCTACATTTCAAAAGATTCCTCAAAGTAACAGGCTTTCCTTCCCATGTATTTGATAATTAATAAAGAAAGATCAGCATCAATAGAATTGATAAAAAGTTGTTGTACATTATCTTAACCCAAAAAAAAATCTGTACCTTTCTCTTTAAACGAGTTATTAAATAAACTATTAATTGTCAAGAGCTCCCTGACTGGAAGGAAACGCTTCCGTAACGTTATATTATAAAAAAATATACATTCGGGATTATGCGTGATTCTTCAACTAACCAGCAAAACATACATATATTATACTTGTAAAGAAAGCTGCATCTGGCACTAGTTCACTATTAATAAATATTAATTGCAGTCTCAGCTAGTTCTTCAAAATGTAACTGAACCTAATACATAATTGAAAATAAATGTTTATTTTTCGCTTAACAAGAGATATTAATTAAACTATTAAATATTAAGAGCTCTCAGACTGTTAGGAAAATATTAGCTTCAATAACGTTATATTACAAAAATTACATATTCGGGATTATGCCGGATTTATCGGCTAATCAGCATAACATACATATACTTATTATACTTGCAAACAAAGTCGCATTAAGCACTGATGGTTCTCAATCAATAAACATTAAGTGCAGTCTCAGCTAGTTCTTTTAAACGCAAAATATTTAATTTCTTTTCGATCTCTAGAGCTATATACGTGTATATAATAAATTGGATTTCCTCCATGGCTGCCCAGTCGACACTGATACCGTTTTTATTACCTTGTTTCTTGTAATTAAGTTCTAAGGTTAATTTTGGCTTTTTTTTTACTAAGAAATGAGCTTTTCCTAACTGTACTGAGTAGGAGATTTTTGCAATTGCATATTTTAGTTGCTTACCATGGTCCAAATGTTGTGTAAGAAAAGTTCAGCTGGACATATTGTAGTTTCTAATAAAAAACTCTATGGTTTGGTGAGTAAGAGTAACCAGCCTAAACTTACTCAAAGAAGATTTCTTCACAATATGCCACCATACCATAAAAAAATAGTACTAAAAACGTTTTTGTTTAATTCGAGAATATTTTTAACGAACAATTCTTATCGTAGAAAATCCTACGTGGAAAATTAACAGAACTTTCCGTCGTAAAACCATTTCACGAGTGCTTAAATATCTTTGATGATTTAAGACAGCATAGTAAAAAAAATCAAACACCAAAACAACAAACAAACAAACAACAACAAAGAGCATACATTATTTGAAAAAAACTATACAAATTCTGAAATAAATCACATATGACATTTTAACAGTCAGACAGACAGATAAAAGACAAGAACTAACTGCAACAGCAATGGTATCCACAGTTGTAGATATTTATGAAGATGAAAGAAAAACCACACCAACTGCTCCATATGGAACAAACGGAGAGAAAAATTTATGCAAAAATTTGTTGCTTTTATTGTTTTTAAATATACAAATAATTCACTACAAAGGCTTGGAAATGAAAATGAAGAATGTTCCTCACATACCACACGAGAATTTATCTGTTGAAATAGGCACATCTCCGGTGTTCCTTTCATTTATTATTTTTCCTTTCCCAATGGAGGTAACGCAGACAACACTCGTGTATCTGACAATATACGAGTACTTACTCGTAGTGTTGTTGTTATTCGTTTCATATAGATTGAACTTCGACTTAATTTACTTTCAAATTTAATGCGGACGAATGGAAGTTAAAGAAGATGCTACAGCCAGCGCTCCAGCGTTGAAATGAGGTGATGCAGAGCATCCGGGCAATATAGCAAGAAGCCATCATCATGGCAGAACCAATTCACATTTGCATTTGTGCATAATCTATGGAATGTATTTATGTAGTCGTTTAGGAAGATCAGACCAAATTACCTATCAAAACCGCACCAAGGAGGCCGCCGTCCCCCACATATGCACGTATATGTAGGTTGGGTGGCTTAAAAATTGAATTTGATGGATGAGAATGAAGTTTTCTTTTTAACATTTTCAGCAGTCTGTGATGGTGCGTTCTATAGTTTACCCGTGCTGCGCACATAGCTAATACTACACCATCAGTTGGATGTTCCATCATCTATATCTAGCTGGCTTATTTGTTGGAGGGAGGGTAGCAAATCATTGCTTAAAGGTAATGTGAACATGACATTTTGGCCATGTTCATCTTGTTGAAGATTGGATGCGCTCTCAGCAATACCGATCTTCATTTTATGGGAGCTTCAGTCAGTTTTCTTAGTTCGTACGGCTAAGTTGTTTTTTTCTTGGAAGTTCACATCAAATTTGTTTTAATTAAGCATTTCTGTTTGATGTGCTTTGGTGTGGTGTGCGATGCAAAGTGGCTTAGAGTGCCTGCATAATGTTTTATTTTCATTGGATGCATAATTTAGCTCATTTTCGCCTCTTGACTTTTGGTTTCTTTTTGCTCGCTACAATCTCAGATGTTCTTGAGTGGATGTACTCGTATAAATGGTCGTTCAGTACGTCAATTTGTATCAAACATGAATCAGTTTGTTGAAATTGGTCCGGAAGAAGATTTTTTTTGGCGAAAAACAGGAAGAAAAAATTCACATTACAAATTTTAATAGCTAGGGATTGAATTGCTTATCATGTAGCCACCACAGATAACTAAGCGTAGGATCCCTTAATTGTCTTTTGAAACAGTTGAAAATATTGAGTACGCAATACGTACGTAAAAACGGTATACCGCAATAATAGCTGCTAAGTCATAGCGTGAGCTTTGAAATATTACAGATAGAAGAATAGGAAGGTTGTCGGTGATTTGAGAGATCACACCCTTATTAATCCTTAATTATTACTTCGTTATTACTCCATGCCTGCCCACAGTATGATGCAAAAATCTTTCTGGGGGATATGAATGCTAAAATAGGTAGGGAACCAGTATTCATTCAGTACATTGGCACCCATAGCTTACACGAGAACACTAATGAAAATGGACAACGATCCATAGAGATGGTAGCAAGCAATAATTTTGTTGTTGCGAGTACAAGGTTTGCGCGTGAAAATATCCACAAAGCCACCTGGGTATCTCCTGATGGAGCCACTCGCAACCAGATAGACCGCCACCACAACCAGAACCTGATAACAGTACGAACGTACCGAGGTGCCAACGTCGACACACACCACTATCTTGTTGTTATGGTGCTGCGAGCGCTGATTGCATCAAAACGAAAGACTGTATCCGCGAATCTGATTCGAGTCAACACGGCTGCCCTTCGCAACGAAGAGACCAGACTCGCCCTTAGTGAGAGTTAGTCCTGGGGCTGAGATGTCGGGCGTAGAAGAGAAATAGACACGCCTTAAGAATACTGTCATTAGTACTGCTGACTCCATCTTATCGTAGAGATTCGAGTCAACACGGCTGCCATTCGCAACGAAGAGACCAGACTCGCCGTGAACTAGAACAGTATTGCGAGCAAGGACCGCACCCGGAGCGGAAGTTCTACCAATGAGTCCGCGGTGTGACGCAATGTATACTGCGTTGCACATACTGCAAATACAAATAAGGTAATCTGATCGCCGATCTTAAAGGCATCTTAGATCGATGGAATGAGCACTTTCATGAGTTGCTAAATGGCCAGCTAACTGATAAATTGGAGGCTACACCAATGACAGAAGACCATACTATGCTGCCGCCACCAAGCATAGACGCAGTTAGCTGAGCGATAAATCGGCTCAAAAATAATAAGGCCTGGGATTAGATGGGATCCCAGAGCAACTAATTAAAATAGGAGTCCCCACAATATACCAAGCAATTCATGAAATAATAGTGCAAGTATAGGAGCAAGAAGCAATGCCAGAATACTGGCGAAAAGGCATCCTGTGCCCCATACTTAAGAAAGGAGATATCACAACATGCAGCAATTATCGTGGTATAACGTTGTTGAGTACCACGTAAAAGATTTTCTCCTCTATCCTTCAGGACAGGATAGCCACATACGCTAAATTCATCATTGCTCCATACCAGTTTTGTTTATTACAGGCAAAACAACAACTCATCAGACTTACACCCTTAGCCAGTTAATGGAAAAATTTCTAGAGTTCCAAAACTAACTACACCATCTTTTTATAGATTATAAAGCCGCTTATGATAGCATAGCCAGAGTAGAACTTTATAAAGCCATGAGAATATTCGGCATCCCAAATAAACTGACACGAATATGTAGGTTGACCAATGTCTATGTTAAGATATCCGGATCCCTATCAAGCCCATTCAACATCTATAACGGTCTTCGACAAGGGGATGGACTAGTCTGCGTCCTCTTCAACCTGGTGTTGGAGAAAGTGATTCGACACTCTGACGTAACGGCTAGAGGAACAATCCTCTATAAGTCGATTAAGATACTGGCTTACTGACATCGTTGGTAGAAGCCCAAGAGCTGTACAGGAAGCTTTCATCCAGATCGAGCAGGCGGCACGAAATATGGGGCTGCACATAAATGAAAGCAAAACAAAGTACATGGTGGCCACGTCTGCGAGTAGAAGATCCAACATTCGCCCATCAATTGAAATAGTGGAGCGCGAATTTGAAGTAGTATACTCCTTTAATTATCTCGGGTCAACTGCAGCAGCGAATAACAGCATGGAACCAGAAATACGCGCACGGTTGCTTAAAGCCAAGAAAGCCTACTTCAGTCTGTCAAGACTCTTCAAATTAACTTATCCATAACATCCAAGCTGCTGTTATATAAGACAATAGTCATTCTAGTACTTACAAATGGATCCGAGACTTAGGTGCTTAGCAAAAAGCATTCTGACCTCTTATCCGCGTTCGAGAGAAAAGTCTTACGGAGAATTGTTGACCAGGTTTGTGAGGATACTTGGTTTCTTGGATAAGGTTTCGCTTAGCTGCTTAGCATCTCGAGCTGTACATAATGGATGTAAGTTCAATGATACCGTATATGATAGTAATTTCATTGACTGGTAACTGGACTCCAAAGCTCTACGCAACTCACAACTTAAATTTTCCATCAGTCACAAAAATGACAACCATTCAGTTATGTTTATACTAACAAGAGATGACAAACACGTAGTGTATTGTATATGATGACCATCGCTATGTTTGTTCTGTCATTGGCGTTCGTCTTAGTGTTACTTATTTTTTGTGTCGCTACCAAAAACATGAAATAACCAACCGCGGAAAAAAAATCGTCGCCAATAAAATCGTCGGTTGATCGCTTGTCGTACCTGTCTCGTAACATTTGCCATGCTTTAAACTTTAAAGTAGGCGGTTGTATGGGTAAGACGAACGTATATTTTTTATGTTTTATCTGTTAGTTCGTGTACTGGAATTTACAGTTGATCAAACGATATCTTACCTTTGTGTTCAAATTGTAGTAATAGTTGCGAGTTGTTATGTTTGACGAATGTTAGGTCGCCTGCTTGTACAATTCATCAACCTGTCACTCAGACTATCTTCATTATCATCTTATCAGAAGAAATTTTTTACGGGCATATGTAACTGTTGTTAAGCGAGGAAAGCTTCTGAAATTTTCACAAACATGAAATTAAGTGAAGAAGTAGAAGAGAAGAAATGATGTCAATTTATTTTCGAATGTGGAGTAAATTGACGGCGTAGCCTTTTTAAAAATTAATCAAATTGTTTTTTTTTTAAATGGAGCACAAAATTAAAATCAAACACAGCAGTTATATTCTATAACCATAGATAATATAATGTACAGATGTCACATGCCATAATCGATTCATTGAGGCAAATCAATTTTCATTGAGCAGGCACATTGGCCTGTTTGACCAGCTTTGAATTATTTGTCTTTGATACTTTCGATAAGATCTGTATTCCATATATTAAACAGCTCAAATTTTATAGCTCTTTCGGTTTGCAGGGTGTAGTTAAAATGCCTCTCTCGTGGTTTTTGTTTTGCGTTCTATTTGCAAACTGTACCCGCGGTACGGTTTGATTTTGCGTTTTATTTGCAAGGTTTTGTAACTGACAATGTAACTTTGCCATCCATCCCATCGGCAATCGACGGGTAAGGTTTCGTTTACTCAGCAATATGGTGAAGAGAGATCAAGCAGACTAATTTCTCAGTTTGTTGTTCTTCTCAAATTTGATTTCAGTTTGGCGTTCTATTTGCAAAGCATTCACCACGATAACCACGAAAACCCTGTCATTTTGGTAGCTTACCCGTGGGTAAAGTTTCGGGTATGGTTTTAATTAATCGAAAGAGGCATTAGACTTTGTAGTGAAATATACTAGACATAAAAAAGAACAAGTGCACTTGAGTGTAGTTGTTATGTGGAAATTAAATGTGAGGTTTGTGTATATGATTAGGTGATTAGTGGTACTTAACAAGGCCTATTGTCTTGTAAATACAGCAAATACATTTATAAACATAGCATTGCTCCATATGCGTAAGGGATCTTAGGTATTGTCAATTTGCACACATGTGTATTTCTTGTGACAACGCTTTCAATTAAAATTTGAAGGCCCACGGTCCTCAGGGACGAGGGGTGCCTATATAAATTTTTTTCAAAATTAGCCCGATTTTCTTCAAAGTTTATGCACATATGTATCGCTGATGGACAACACTTTTTGTAAAAAAATTTAATTGATCGGACCCCAGGACAGAGATACTCCCATATAATTTTTTTTGAAATTCAAACTGCACACATGACTAGAGAATTTAAATAAAAAAAAATATAATTTTAATGGGGGGCTGTTATTTTTATATAATGTAATAAATGATGCTATAACTTTGTGGTTAATCGGTCTTTAACTGTCACTTTCTTGCATGGTTGGACCTGGTGAGGTGATTCTCGCTATCGAACTCTACTGACCAAGACGAAGTTGTAGGCTTCCTACTTTTTCAATCTTTTGTTAAGTGTCGAAAGTCTTTTGCTGTTCCGAACGCCTTTGCTAAGAAAAGAGGTTCGTTCTTTTAAGAACGGCATTCATTATACGCCAGCTTCCGAGCATAACAGGAATATTTCAAGCCATTACAAACCATACATAAGGCCCATGATAAGTAGTATCCTCCTTGTTTTCGCTAACTGTGCAAAAGTTTTGTGCATTTTGTGTTTCCGAACCTTAAGACAATATTGCAGCGCAGTGCAGCATAATAGTCTGTACTGTCAGATAAGCAGTGTTTTTGTCTGGTGTGACTTGGGACACCAACACCTGGTTGTGTTGGAAATATAACATATGCTTTACGGATTTGTTTTCATAGTTTTACTTTCTTTTAATGTTTGGTTTGAATTATTACGTGAAGCTACTCGTATGGATCACTGAACCCCAGCTCCAAAGAATTTATTCACCTCGATCCAAGGGTTGAGTCTTTCTTTGGAAGTTATTACGGTAGCGACTTCGTAAGCGTTCCATAACCAGAAAAATTTCTTTAGAAATCTCCAGTCGCATTAAAAAAAGTTATAGCAATATTATACACGTTAAAGGCAGGTCGCTTTGTGGTGTTTAGGTAATTTTTTAGGCTTTTCGCACTTCATCTAAACATTTTGCTTAGCCACAAATAAAGTTCAATTCATGAATCCACACTATTTTAGCCTTTTAATTCTTCTTTTGTTTCCTTCTTTAGAAATAAATTTATCTTTGTGTTTGCATTGTCAACAACTTGCAACGATATCACACTTATCACGTTTGTTTACTAATAACAATTACACAACTTTTTCAAATGGCATGGTTTTTTTTTCAACTTTACAAATTATTTGTTTTCGTCGTACCGTCTTGTAAATTCTCCTTCTGTCGTGGGAAAAATCACATGTATTTTCTATCTTTTAATAAAATCAATATTTCACATAACACAAAGCAATTGTAAGATCTTAACAGACGCCACAAGTCAAGCCAAGTTAATGGGCTAATCCCATTACAAATCCTTAGCCAAATGCCAAAACTAATTCGCTACCATGATAAATCAAAGTATAAGTTCGTAGCGTAGAATTCCATGCCTTCCGTCGCCTACAGTTACTGTGGCCTAAATTCATTGATTTTTTTTGGCATTTCAAAATTTTTTTACGCGTCCAACATTGCAAGTCGTCGCTGCAAGCAATTCTACAAATACTTCGAATCGCATACTTACTGCAACATTGGTTACTTTAGCTTTTGTCCGCGCGGTGCGATAGAGATTCATTTCGCGATAACATGCGACTGTGTAGAGCATTGGGAGTTGCATACTATTGCTAACCTTTTTGTGATTTTTTTTTATATTTTTGCAGAGTAAAACGTATTTGGAAATTCAGAACTTAAATTGAAATTAATTTTTGAAAAAATGTCAATTAGACTTCTTGTCACAAAATAAGCTTTAAAATTAATGTAAATTTTACACTTTCTACACGAAAGGAACAGGCCACGGGTGTATGCTTAAATGGTTCGTAGTATTAATTAAAAGTAAATAGATTTTCAGTAAAAAAAAAGTTATTTGTTGTTATGTACTCTGTGCATTGATAAAATGAACTGTGCTTTTGTGGATATATATCTCTGCATATATCTCAAACATTATTTTTACTGATGATGCCTAAAATAATTCCTAAAATAAAATATTCTAAATAAAAGTAAAAGTAAAGACTTTCACGTTTAACAGAATTTCTCGCAACAGGTGGATTTACTGTCCTTGAATTTTCTGTTGTACTTTTAAATTAAAACGAAGATATAAGATAACTTCAGCTGAAGCTGATAACTAAACATGAAACTATCCAACAACCAGCAGAACTGTTTGTCTCTACTTGAGAGATATATAGCAAGTCATTTTAAATTGGAGTAGTCTTTGGTAACTGTACCTAAAGTACCTACCAACATTGTATAGCACTCTGGCTATTATAAATTCTTTTTTGCCAATTCTGTCGAAAGTATTACTTAAACACTAAGAAAAGCAAAAGTGTGGTTACAAAACTGGAATAGTCGTATAATATACGAGTACAGCTCGTTGTGTTACCTTCAAAAAAAAAAACTCAAATCTAAAGAGCTAACTGATATATGAATTCCATAATGTTTTTCGTGTTGCTCGTTTTTCTCCTTTTATATACAATGCAACTGAAAACACAACAATGTAATGCCCCGAATTCAAAACAATCAAACAAACTAACAAAAACTAAAATAAAATATTTTAGAGCTCCATAGACAGACTGGATAGAGCTTCTATAGCATAGTTATGACGTTGTATAATTTCGCAGAGATCTCCTTAGCCGTTGACTGACTACTACTGCTACGCTACAGCTACCCAATGCTGCTGCAATGTTTTTGTTTTGATTTTTTCCTCTCTACTCGAACATGGGTATTGTGTGCCAAGCGCCGCCGTGCGATTGGTATCAGGTATTACCAAGCGAATGCCTTTACCACTGGTATCAGGTATTACCAAGCGAATGCCTTTACCACACTATTTTGGAATTTTGCAACTTGTCTTCATTTATTTCATTGAGAGTGCGGTACAGCGCAACTATCCCATAGAAGATAAAAAAATATTTCCATCCACTTGGGAATTCAGTTTTCCCGTGACTAAGCCAATAGTCAAATTGAGTTCGTCGGTGCCGGTGGAATAAATAATCGCTGAGGCTTAGCGATTGAATAGTTCTTTAATTTTGCGTATGTTTTTGGCACATGACAACCAAACAAACAACTTCGACCGAACGACCATATTCCATGTCTTTAAAACAAAGTTCAGCAGTTTTTTTTTGACTTAAAATTTTCTTCAACACAGACAAAAGTTCGGTTCGGTTAGGGTGTTAGACCAGGCAGAATGTATGATTCCTATAGCAATATAAAACCTTTTCTGTTTGAAGATCCGTCAGGTTGGAGGTCTATAGAGTTAACCTTTTCTGCTTACTCTTACTCTCTGTCAGATGTTCCTTCTTAATTGGTAACATTTCTAGAAACTCTCTTTTGAGTTAGAAATCTCAAAATAATGGTCTAAATGATGCCATGGCTAGAAAAAATATCTATTTTTAAATTCTCTATATTAACTTCGCGTGCCCGTGGCTGGCTGGTGAAAACTTGTGATAAATTTTTAACCCACCTCTTAAAAACTGATGTTATTCAAACTTTGCACACACGTGTATTTCCGATGACAACACTTTGGATTAAAATTTGAGAGTGATCGGGCTGCGCGATCGTGGTCTTCTATACAATTTTTTTTACCATAAAGCGGCATTAGATCAAGTATTTCTGATGACTGTGTTCTGTGTGAGCAGCGCTGCTTTGCTTTACGATTACGGTTGTTTTGTTATTTGGTTGCAGTGTTTCGCATGTGTTTTTTTTTTCAGCATTAATAGTGGAATTTAGTATACTTTTGGTTATTGGAGTATTTACGTGAAAAATGTTTATTTTTATGGGTTGGTTTTTTACTGTCGATGTGCATAATGCTTACATAGTAAGTCAGTAACTGCTCCTTATATTTAAATTTTAGTTCGGTGGGATTAAAGCGCATTGTTTTCCGGTTTCAGTCAATGATAGCAGGTATTGGAATATGCTGCAGGAGTATTTTTTTTTTTGCACCGATTTGAAAATATTGATCAGCCAGATCTTGTGATCTCATACCCCTTAGAAAAAATGATAATTAAGAACAGTATAGCCTCTCTAGTCCGGCCAATCGTTTGTACAAATACTCCAGTAATCCGAATACGCCTTTTGTCTTCTCCATCTCTATCTCATCCGAAAAAAAGAACATAAATAATGTTGATCGCGATTTTAGTGTCTTATTTTTACCATCTTTCTATATATGTACCACCTTTTTATTTCTAATTAAATTTTGATCCATGTTACAGATAATTAGATATAAAAAGGTGGTATATAGAGAGCTGACCCACATTGTACTACTGGAATATACATATATAACAGTTGTCTTAAAAAAATTTAATTTGCGGCATGCTAGTTTTTTTTAAATTCAGCTTGAGGTATTGTGCAGAGAAATATAAAAAGAAGTTGGTCAACACTATGGCTAAAATTTTCATTAGAGTGGGACTATGAAGACTATCACCTGCAGAGTTACAAGAACAATTACAACCTTATCCTGTGCGTGCTGATTTAAATAGAATTCATAAAATATAATAATAGAAACACACCAAGTGAAATAAATTCTATTTTTATTATATCAGTCATAGTTGATGATTGATACTGAAATGATATAATAAATATAATAAAAAACAACCCAGGATTAAAATCGGGTTAGTTTTTATAAATATTTTTAAATTCTCTATATTAACTTCGCGTGCACGTGGCTGGCTGGTTGGCTGGCTGGCTGCCTGGCTGGCTGGCTGGCTGGTCAGATTTTCTGATCAATTTTTAGCCCACTTCCCATGGCCCGATTTTATTGAAATTTTGCACACATGTATATTTCCGGTGACAATACTTTTTATTAAAATTTGAGGCCCCTCGGACCTCGGAGTATTTACGTGAAAAATGTTTATTTTTATGGGTTGGTTTTTTACTGTCGATGTGCATAATGCTTACATAGTAAGTCAGTAACTGCTCCTTATATTTAAATTTTAGTTCGGTGGGATTAAAGCGCATTGTTTTCCGGTTTCAGTCAATGATAGCAGGTATTGGAATATGCTGCAGGAGTATTTTTTTTTTTGCACCGATTTGAAAATATTGATCAGCCAGATCTTGTGATCTCATACCCCTTAGAAAAAATGATAATTATGAATAGTATAGCCTCTCTAGTCCGGCCAATCGTTTGTACAAATACTCCAGTAATCCGAATACGCCTTTTGTCTTCTCCATCTCTATCTCATCCGAAAAAAAGAACATAAATAATGTTGATCGCGATTTTAGTGTCTTATTTTTACCATCTTTCTATATATGTACCACCTTTTTATTTCTAATTAAATTTTGATCCATGTTACAGATAATTAGATATAAAAAGGTGGTATATAGAGAGCTGACCCACATTGTACTACTGGAATATACATATATAACAGTTGTCTTAAAAAAATTTAATTTGCGGCATGCTAGTTTTTTTTAAATTCAGCTTGAGGTATTGTGCAGAGAAATATAAAAAGAAGTTGGTCAACACTATGGCTAAAATTTTCATTAGAGTGGGACTATGAAGACTATCACCTGCAGAGTTACAAGAACAATTACAACCTTATCCTGTGCGTGCTGATTTAAATAGAATTCATAAAATATAATAATAGAAACACACCAAGTGAAATAAATTCTATTTTTATTATATCAGTCATAGTTGATGATTGATACTGAAATGATATAATAAATATAATAAAAAACAACCCAGGATTAAAATCGGGTTAGTTTTTATAAATATTTTTAAATTCTCTATATTAACTTCGCGTGCACGTGGCTGGCTGGTTGGCTGGCTGGCTGCCTGGCTGGCTGGCTGGCTGGTCAGATTTTCTGATCAATTTTTAGCCCACTTCCCATGGCCCGATTTTATTGAAATTTTGCACACATGTATATTTCCGGTGACAATACTTTTTATTAAAATTTGAGGCCCCTCGGACCTCGGGTTCGGGGGGCTCTCATACAAATATTTTACAAAATTTACCCGATTTTCTTTAAATTTTGTACACATGAGTGTCTTTGATGGAAAACACTTTTTGGAGCGATCGGCCCCTTGGGGACCCCAATATACAATTTTTAAATATCGCTACATCGAATCAGATCACGGCAAAGTCTGAGCTCTGTGCTTTGTGAGCAGCGCTGTTCGCTGCCGCTGCGTCATTTCGTGGATGATTTTGCCACAAGACGAGCACGCAGTGTGTGTGTGTGTGTGTGTGTGTATCTCCGATTAGAGAATTTATAAGAAAAATTTTAATTTTTATGGGTTGTTTTTTATTTTGAAAATGATATGGGAACATTAGACCCTGGCACCCGATCACTTCCAAATTTTTACAGAAAGTCTTGTCATCGAAGATACATGTGTACAAAATTTCAAGAAAATTTAAAAAAAAATGTATAAAGGGAGCCACTGGCCCCGATCAACTGGGGCCCGATCACTTCCAAATTTTCATTAAAAGTGTTGTCAATCGAAGATCATCATCATAATTGGCTCTACAACCAGGTTCCGGTACTGGCTTCCCGCAAAAAGTCTCTCCACCGGTCCCGATTTTGAGCCGATGTCATCCAGTTTTACATCCCTAAGCTCTGTGCGTCCTGGTCTACGCCATCCTTCTATCGTAGGCTTGGCCGGCATCGCTATCGTGTTCCATAAATCCTACCACAAAGACTTTCCGAGCAGGATCCTCTTAGCTCGTTTGAGCTAGGTGTCTCTTAATTCTCTTCACGATGTCGACATCGCGGTAACGCTCGTAGACCTCATCCGGAATCGTCCTTCCTCACATACTGGTCCAACAATTCTCAGTAACTATTTTCTCACAAACGCGGCTAAAAGGTCAGAATGCTTTTTGCTAAGCACTTAAGTCTCGGATCCATATGTAATTGCTGTTATGACCATTGTCTTATATACCAGCAGCTTGAATGTTATGTTTAAGTTCCTGGATTTGAAGGTCTTGACAAACCTTAGTAGGCTTTGTTGGCTTTAAGCAACCGTGCGCGTATTTCTAGTTCCATGCTGTTATCGGCTGCTACAGTTGACCCGAGATAGTTAAAGGATTGCCTTACTTCAAATTCGCGTTCCATTATTTTGATTGCGGGACCAATGCTGAATCTTCTGCTCGCAGACGTGGCCACCATGTACTTTGTTTTGCTGTAATTTTTTGTGCAGCCCCAGATTTCGTGCCGCTCGCTAGATCTGGATAAAAGCTTCCTGTACAGCTCTTGGGTTTCTTCCAACGATGTCAATATCGTCTGCTGCGTAAGCTAGTACCTGAATGGACTTAAAGGGGATTGCTCCCTCGCCATTACGTCAGAGGCTCGGATTACTTTCTCCAACGCCAGGTTGAAGAGGACGCAGGCCAGTCCATCTCCATGTCGGAGCCCGTTATACATAGATGTTGAATGTTGATGCGGATATTTTTACTTGGCTAATAACATTGGTCTTGGTTAACCTACATAGTCGTGCCAGTTTATTCGGGATGCCGAGTTCTCTAATGGCTTTATAAAGTTCTACTCTGGCTATGCTATCATAGGCGGCTTTAAATTCTATAAAAATATGGTGTAGTTAGTTTTAACACTATACACATTTTGCCATCCCCTGCCTAAGGGTGTTAATCTGATGAGTTGGTTATTTGGGCAATAAATTAATATTTTTTGTTTATTTTGCTGGCCAATATCTATACTACTAGCAGCTCGTAGGTGCTTTGCGCTCTGCACTTCTTCCCTAGCGCTATAGGCTGCTACTTACACTTGAATTGATTGAAAATAACGTAATATAAAAATAAATAAATCGCCTCCTCGGGCAGGAATATCATTTCCAGCATCGTATCATTTGTGGGTTTTATGGACACAGCGGGAATTGAACTCGTATGCTCTTATAAAAATCGGCAGCAATACGTATTTCAGCGGTCTGTGCGTACGATGTCGCGGGTACATCTAGTTAGTAAGAAAATTATACTACTGAACGATTTGTATTTTTTTTACCTTCACCTATATCAAGCGGTACACATATTATATCGAATGATTTTAATTGAATTGAATTTAATTGTAAAAAATGTTATGCTTTATTTTGGTGGCTCTAAACCTATCTAACGAGTTTACTAAACTCTCAATCAGACAACAATCCATGACTTAAGGATATGTGATATGTTTACCGGAAACGTTTTCTACCTTCCAAGTTTATCTGCCTTCTAAAGTTGAGTATCACACGAAAATCGAAGTTATTACAACATGCATTTTCACAGCTTATATGTGAGCTCATGAAAAACTGCCGGCCGTGATACGATGATGATTCATATTATGCCTCTATGTTACAACTTCTCCGTATTACATTCTCTGGAGGTAGAGAGGAACTGAGCAAGTTGAACTGTATGAATGGAGTTTTAGTAAAGCTATTTTCACGAGTAATTTTTCAGTTTCTTATTCAAGTTTTAGTGAAAAATAAAAATAAAAGATTGCAGCTGGCAAACTTATCGTCGAGGCTTTTGAACTACCGTGGCGGTGCACAGACATACAACATGCACTTTCCTTTTGTCTGGTAGATACTAGGTAGGTAGCAAACGGCGTTTGAAATTTACTCTACTGCCGCTCGGAAAACTTATACAGTCGGCGGTGCCTTATTCAAAGTCTGCAAAACAATGCCACAAATACAGGATTATGTAAAATTTTGTTTATTTGCGGTTGATTTGCTGCATATGCGAATAGATGCTGTAGTAATAAAATCCGTGCACTTGCCACCGTACCGCTTACTCAGCGCGCCAGCTTGGAAAACTCTTTTATAATTCGATTTTTTTCATATTGCTTTTCTGTTTTTTTTCTCTGCTAGAACGCCTGCCGCCACATGCGGTGTTTGTTTTTCTTTTCAGCATATCTAATCGTGCTCGAAACTGATCCACTATTGAACTGCAGCGTCCGTAAAATATGTAATTGTTTTCTTGCTTTTTTCAATTAAATATTTTGCAAGTTATTGCTTTGGATTCTGTTTGTTTGGTAAATTTGTTTTCCCATGAGAACCTTTGGCTAGAGCCGCCCTAATAAGCCAGTATGCTAAGGTACATTAATGCTGTGCAGATAGGTGTAATCAATTTTATGTATGTACAGCTCTTGATGATGTGCTTGAAAAAAATAATTGAGTTGGTTTCAATTAAAAGGAAATTTTTCTCAGTGCAGACATTTTAGAAATGCCGGCAAGTCCTTAAATTAATTCATAAATTATTAGAAAGTTAAAGATTAAATTTTCTGTTTGCATTCACTTGTGCGATTCATAATGGAAATTATTAGAAAGTTTCCTACAAATTTGAATAAATTTCGCTGTGAATGTATGAACACGAATAGAGACACAGAGATGTTCATGGATTCTATTGTATATATTACACTTGGAGTTAAAAGAATAGATAGAAACATTTCTAGGGCGGCTTAAGTGTTTTCATCGAAGTTTTTTTCCTCTCGCAAATACCGAAACAAATTGTTATTATTATCACCATCACATCTGCTTCCACAGCCTGGTTTTGCTCCTATCTTTCCACCGATCTCGATATCGAGCCGATGTTTTCTACTTCAACTAATCTCATGGCGTCCTGTTCTACGTCATCATTCAAGCGAAGACATGGTCTGCCCTGAGGTCTTGTCACATAAATCTTACCACAAATGACAGTTTCTAAATACATTTTTTTTCTGCCAAAATAAGCCTGATGCGTACCCAACACAACGAAGCCTACTGCATCCGATCCGACGTTCGCACCTCTGTTCGTACCGTCATCAGCTTCATAGTGGCATACATCTCGGAGTGCTTTTTGCTGAGCAACGTAAATTGCCGTCGAAAAAAAGGTAAGTTCTGAGACAAAAAAAAGGCAAAACTAAACGATTTATTGCATTCTTGCCGTATGTTGCATACTACTTACCTACTACTTAACTGGTCGACTCAGAGTCAAAAGAGTATATGGCTGCATATTGATACTATTGGTGTGCTGGTCAGAAAGTTAAGAAAAATACTCTGAGCTAAGTAAATGGATTTGGTATTTTTTTTTTAAACTTTTATTTAACTTAACCTTCCCTGTCTGTGTATTTTTTAGACTTCCTCGAGATTCTTTTTAACCATTTTTCACGTGACCTAGAGCGCTGAAATTTTGTGAGCAATTTCTGAGATCCCGCGTGTGACACGAGACGTGACTCGCATTTAGCGCGTGTAATACGTGGAAAGTGGGTTAGTCTTTTAAATAGGATCCATTTTTCGACTTCTTTGAGTTTTCAGACGACCTAAAGAGCTAAAATTTAATGAGCATCTCAGTGTCATGGTCCATTTATGTGATCCTGCGTGTGACGCGTTTTGAGTGCCGCGTGTGGTGCGTGCGATGCGTGAAAAGTGTTTTTCCGTCTTCTTTAAGCTGGTGCTTTTTAACCAACCATCACATGTCCTACAGAGCTGAAATTTTGTGCTCGAGTAATGCGTGCGACACATCTGGCGAGTGACGATATATACATAGAAGTTTGTACCCGAAAAATGAAGTTTTTTAAAATTTACTTGTTTATTTTATGCAGTTCATTTGTACCCACTTAATAGTTTTTATTCATTAATTTACATAACTAAATACAGTGGTATTGTTGTCGATTTTGTTTAGTTAATCTAAAATTTAAATTTAAATTTAAATAAACAAATTGGTCATAGGATTGCCGTGCGTTTCACGTAATTCATTTAAAAAATTGTATGCAAAAATCTTTCCACACACAAAAAATTTTATAATTACAAACCATCCACCTCTTATCAAAATAGGGCTTTCAGCTTTAGTTTTGACATTTCAAACTTGTCAATGCAATATACGTATATGTAAGTATATATACGTATTTTTACAAAAATGTTAATAGAATTCATATATACCCGTATATAAGAATAAGCATTGTATAGAATTGTATTAGAAATAAAAAATTACAAAAAAAACATTGCATATTTTTAGACTCAGTAATATTGTTGGGAACTTGTATATAAAGATTTTTTTTATAAGATTACTCCACTAAGATCTATTGTATTTACATTCTTTGTTGTTCGAATAGAATACAGTAGATAATATTGGAACCTTCTGTTGATAAGGTATAAATACAGCTACTATATCGCAGTTAGTTACTTATTATTTGGAAGTGAACCAGCCTACTTAAAAATCTGTGAATATTAGTGTTATAAGTGAACAATATGTAATTGCCAGTGTAATTTCGTGAACCTTTGCTATTTGTTAATTAATTGCGGTTTTATTTGAAAAATCCATTATGAACTTCATCGATCATCGACACACTGAAACATGGATTGCCATACCGAAGAGACATTTCTTGATATTATTTATGAAAGGATTTAGGAGAAAAGATTTCCTCCCCTGTGGAAAATGTATATCTCTTTATAATTGCAGCCATTCATCATGCGCAATTAATTACTCGTTTCTATTTGTGATTGTGACGCTTTTATTTTGTACAACGAGCGATCAATAACCTAATCTAGCATTTAAATAGAAACGGTAAATTTTGATTGCAAATGTCAAATAGCCTAATCTGACAGCAAGCAGGTATTTAGTCAAAGATCGAGTCCGTTGAAATTCCTAGAACTGCTCCAACTCCAACTGTTTCGACGGCAACATCTCAAATCGCATTGCAACAAAAAGAAGGAGAACAGAAAACGTCGCAACGATGACAACGATCGTTCAGCAATGGGGAAGTAAAATTCGCTACAAGGAGTATTGCAGAATAGGCTGGAAGCATATACTAATACAAATGCAAATGATGTAGAGATATTGTCATATGTGCTCTGTAATGCAATGCAATTCAGATTATGCTGATGATAATTTCAAATTTGTACACTACGAGTATTTCACTTGCAGTTCATGGTGCGGCCTTCATTCGAAGATATGCAAAACTTGCTAACTGGTATGGTCGGTCATGCGGCGATATTCGCTCACAAATCAGATAAGAATCATAATTTCCACTTGTACACCGCTGCATGTGCGCTCAATTTGGCATTCCAAGCATATTGTTGCAAGTCAGCGAGCTTAGAGTTCGACACAGAGTGTTGAATCACATGACACACTCGGTACAAATAGATATTAGCGCCTTGAAGTACATTTGAGGTGTGTTTCAATGTCGTCTGGCCGGGAGGCAGAGAAGCCAGTACGAGTGCTAGTTTTAGTTAGAAATAAGGATATACAGGATAGATTGAGAAAGATAATTGAAATTGTTGCTACGATTTGACTTCCTTCTCTGTGTTGTGTAAATCCAAGGCTTAGATTACAACTGATATTAAGACTCCGAATATAACGTTAGTTAGATGTTGATTTAAATTTTAAATAATTTCCCACGAGGTGAGGAGATACGGCAACTTTTCTGTTTCATATTTTGTCTAATAAGTTGGCTTCCATTTAGACAAGAAAGTAATCTATTACATTTCATTGTGATGAAATGTTTTAAAACAAAAATTTTGGGTTTCACTATTCATACAACAAAATTTAGCGGTACTGTTTGATAAAATCGAGGGTGAGTTAAAAACTGCTTGCTGGACGATTACAACAGCTGACTTTTGTAGAAGACACCCCTATTTGGTTGACCACTAGCTATAATTGTTTAGAACCAACTAATATTTCATCGTATTTACTGAAATGAACAACAAATACTGTCTCTCCTTTAAAGATGTACTTGTTAGTACTGTATCTACTTTGTTACTAAAACATACAAATAGTTATCATTAAACATAAAATTTTGATAAAATCAAAAGGGCATATATACAATATTTGCAATATATTTTATTATCTAAGGTACTACATTCTGTTAACATTAATTTGAACTAAATATTCTATTCTAAATTCTCTTTTCTTATTTGTTAATATTTTATATTGTCTTGATCCAAAATGCTGTGAGTATTTTATTCTAAATAAAAGCTTTAAAGCTCAGTAAAATTGTGGTTTTTCTTTCTTATAATTGTCCCAAGCTCCGAGGGCAAGGTATTTTTTTAATTGTCTTGCCCATTAGAACGCACTTCCTGGAGTTCCAAAACTATGTTTATATTATTTGTAATGTAATGAAATGTAGTTCCACTTTCCGAGATTTCGACGCTATGGTGCTATACGGCAACCCTGCCGTATGGTACGAGCCCAAACACAAAGTACTTTGCCGAGTATTGTATTTTACATCGCACAAATTTTCTAATTCGTGATTATTATGCAGAACTTAATATAATTCATGAACATATGTTCTTTATAAAGCCATTGATAAGTCAAAATGAATAATGTCTTCGTGACAAATTGTAAAGTGAACTCATTTTGTTTTATTGCAAAAAAAGTTGGCCCGCAAAATAGTTGGCCCAAGCCAGATAATGTATCTCTCTCTTGACACGTACCGTTTATTGTTACATTATTTAAACGTGAGTGACTGAAGTGCAGGATGTACCGATTGCAGTTGCAATAAAAGTTGACCATGGCGCGCGACAAATGCTTATCGGCATACATGCGTAGTTTAGTAACAAAAGAGTTTCAAAGAACCGAAAAGCTTAAGATATTGCAAAAAAAATTATATATATCAAGGTCTTCAGTTCGAAATATAATTTTTTCAAGAAAACATGAAATGCAAGCCCACTAACAAAACTGGAAAGCCATTAATTGCTATCGGTCGTGACAGAAGGGCTTCGAGATAAATTCTTAAAAAAGATCGTCGTGCTACAACGGCAAATGTTTCCTTAGAGTGGAAATTGAATTAAAAAGCAAGTTTCAAGAGACACTTGCATACGTGAAATGAAAAAAATCGGTTACACATTTTATAGGGTAATTTTTTCGACCTTTTTTTTTACTTCAATCTCTTTAGACAGTTAATTTTTCTGACAAACCGTCACTCAGGCAGAAGAAAAACCTCCTTCAACTCCTTTGCAAAAAAAGAAACGCTGAAGGTGGACTCGAGATCATCAAGACTAGACATGAGGCAATGCAGAGTGTAGATGAGAATCGAATTGAGTTTTGCTTTGGGGGTTCACAACAAGAGTTTTAGCACATTTCACCAAGATTGCTTTCGAAGAAAAACTGCTTCAAATCTGTTCAAGGTGTAGACGGCACTGTGAATGCTAGTATGTATGAGGACATCGTAGAGCACCAACTTGTACTTGTTCCAATGCTGCAAACAGAATATGACAGTTTTAGATTTCAATAAGATGGCGCAGCTAAGTGAAATATGAGCTAACTTCTAGTTCTAACGTGACCTGCAAAAAACGGGCTTTAGCATGCATACAAAACCAAGGAGGACACTTAGAGCATCTGTTATAACTGTTGTTGTACACACATAAAACAAAAATTATCTAAAACCACACAAAATCATTTATTTTTCATAGCCTTTGAGGGTTAAAGCAAAAAAACTACCATTGGTATTAACAGAGCAAATTCCGTTAGCATGGGTCAGGGTACACCAAAGTAAGCTTTTTGTTAAATCCCAGATAAATGATGTCAACATTGGAGATATACCCTTACTGTAGAACGATTTTTTCTTAGAATATACCCAAGAATCATTTTCAAATTTATTGTGCACGAATTAGGGGACACCCTGTATTTGTTGAAAACAAAATCTAGCTTTTTCAATTTCTGTCCATGTTAGGGCCAGTAGAATTGTCCATATCAGCATTAGTGTCTATCATGTTAATAATATAATAACATTCGGCGCGACAGACCATTGCGGTCCAGATGCGCATGTATATTTTTTTGGACACAAATGACGGGACCCACAATTTAAGGCCGGATCCGAACGGCGAATTGAGAAGCTTTCCGTGACAAGTTATTACTCTCGAAACGCTTGTCACCCATTCGCGAAAGGTGGGACACCGTGAAAAATACTTTTGTTAGGCATCTTAAATTTGTAACTCTTTAAAAGGTATCCAGCAAGATACTCTAAGGTATCGTACTTAATATCCGCTATTTCTTCTTCATTGGTCAGAACAGTTATGATGTCATCATTATCTGGATAGATTGCGTCAGAATCAGCAAAAGAGGAAAAAAGATCTGAATTAAGCAGTGTACTTTCCTCATCAATCTTTGAAACGGCAGCGTCCAGATCGACGTCCATTTGCACCACCTCTCCTTCAACAAATGCCTCGACATTTCAATCATTAGATAATACAGTCTCATTTCGACCAAGTCAATATGAGCGCATGCGGTATTTGAACTCAAGCGAACTCGGGTGGTCAGAAAGTCCTATTTAAGCACGTATCACTCCAAAAAACATTTCCAGCAGGTCCTGGTTAAGACGATAGGTAAGGATGTTACTACAGCATCGTACGACTCCTTCAGGTATTCAAAAAGCATTTTCAGAGATCTTATACTCATTAAAATACCATGCTGAAATGGTAGCAAGTCTGCTTTTTTAACGAATCGCATCCTTAGCACTATAGGTACTTTGCATTTTCATAACATCATGTTAATAGCATTCTTATCATATGTAATAGCATTTTAATGTAAGCCGAGGTGCGATTTTCAAATCGTTGTTGCCATTTTCCAGAAGCTCAACCAAAGTGCTTGTTGTCAATGAAAATTCCATCATCAAGGAAATGATATCGAAGCAATTTTACCATATGAGGATCGTCAGGGGCCAAATCTATTATTGATGCCCATTTTTAAATTCTCTATATTAACTTCACTTGCCCGTGGGTCGTCGGTCGGTCGTCTGTCGTGGATTCTTGCGATCAATTTTTAATCCACTTCCCATGGCCCGATTTTATTGAAATTTTGCACACATGTGTATTTCCGGAGACAACACTTTCTATTAAATTTTGAGGCCCCTCGGGCTGCGGGGTCGGGGGGCTCCCAAACAAAAATTTTAAAAAATTTACCCGATTTTCTTCAAATTTTACACACATGTGTATACCCAATAAACAATACTTTTTCGAAAATTTGGTAGTGATCGGGTCCCGGGTTCGGCCGCAAGGCCCTTATACATTTTTTAAATATCTGTACTGGCATCAGATATTCGTCGCCCTTTATGGACTTTGTGCGGTGTGTGCTGCGCAGTCGGCTGCGCTGCATGGTTTTGTTGGTGGTGGAGAGAGAGAGAGAAATCTTAGCGCACGCACAAATGAACCCAGCAAATGAAACGAGACATACATGTTTTATGCTTACTTCAACTTACATTTTTATTTACTGAATTGTATTTTTATTGATGTCGTTTTTTTTGTTGTCGATATCAACTTACAGATAGAACAACAAGTTTTCACAATATTCTATCATTTGGCGTTTTCATAAATTAGTTCAGAGCAGTCAAAGAGTTCTCAAGATAAATGTTCGTGTTTCTTATTTGCTCAGAGTATGAGCGTGCTCTAAGTGCTCAGAATAAAATGATCTGAGCTTTTTCAATTTTAACATCTGATGTCAAATGTCTGTTTCGATGATTTTCTTCTACAATAAAAAAAAATGGCCCAGGATCGAGTGGCTCCCATATCAATTTCTGCGATTAGAGAATTTAGATGAAAAATTTTAATTTTTATGGGTTGTTTTTTTTTTAATGTGATTACTGCAGTTAGAGACTAGTCGTTTTGTAGCAAGAACCGATACGATTCTGGGCCACTGGCATGCATTGCTATACACTTGGATATATCGTCTATACTCCACGTTGTCCATGTATCACCTCGTCTCAGTTTGTTTTTCTGCGTGGGAGTAAATATGGATGCTATTTTCTCCTGGAGTGTTGAAATTGTTTCCTTCAGCTCGACAGTAGTTTCTTCAGGACTAAAGATTTTGGAATTTCATTCAGAAACACATTGTGCTTGCAACAAGAACTTTCTCAGTGCTCGATTTAAAATTTCCTTCTTCGTGCTCTTCAAGGGGTATGGGATCATCTGGTTGTATTCTCTCAATGACATGCTATGCCAGCCGCTGGTTGTTATTGTCTTTGAATAAGGAACTGGGAAAAGGAAGATTTTCCGTCGAAATCGACTTCTTTTCTCCTTCTTTTTTAACCACCTTTCGCACAACCTATAGGGCTGAAATTGTGTGAGCGGCTCAATGTCAGGGGCCCATTTTGATATCCCGCTTTTGATGCATGTCGCGAGTCGCGTGTGGCGCGTGTGAAGAGTGGAAAAAAGAAAATTCTTTGAAATAGCCTCGACCTCAAAAACAGATATTTTGACGATTATTACCAAATAATAAACGACTGTGTGGCGTGTTTCGATGTATATATAAAAGTTTGTACCCGAAAAACGAAGTTTTCTTACATTTTCTTATTTTGTTATTGTTTGTATAACATATTGCCATATTATTTTTGTTTACTAACACAACTTTTAAATACACGCGGTATACTTTATGAACGAAAGTAAAGGGATTGCCTACTTAAATTGCAGTAGCTATCAAATATTGTAATTCGAGTGACGTGATGCACAGTAGATGCACAAAATAGAGAGCGGGAATATATTACCTGGTTTTTTTGTATATCGTGGCAGACCTGTGGCAGGTGGCCAACTTTTTTGCATATTACGCGTTGAAATAATTTCTTTATACTTATGACATGAACCGCAATCATTTTGTTAAGTACTGTGTTTGTTCAACACTTATACAATATAAAAATAAATATTGAATTACATTCTCTAGTTTGGTGTTTCAATCTTCTATTCGAATTTCCTAAGAAGAAATGTTAACTAGACAATCCATATTGGGTTTGGGTGTATGCTCTGCGTTTTTGAGACAGATACATCGGTTGGGAAAGTCGCATAATTTACCTTATTTACTCTTAGTTGTTCAGTGGATGGATGGATGGTATTATACGTTTCGTAACGACAAACATATTGGGAATACTCAAGTTTTCGATTCTCAGAAATGAATTGTGCGACCGATACTATCGATTTTACCAATATTGGCGACCAAAACAGATTGTTTGTTGATTAGCTTACCTTTCCTTTCGATTACAATATTAATAAAATCCAAAACAATAAAAAATTGTTTTGTTATTGCACTATGAATAACACATACACAGTCACATAAATTAAGGCATTTCTAATGTTAATAGAGATAGTAGTGTGGTAAAACTCAATTAGCTACTCGTGCTGGCAAACGATAAGCCGCTTCCGACGATGTTCCTCATCAGCATTGTCATGGCGCAGATGAAGATGATGTTGATGTGTATTTTAGGCATGAAAACGGCCAAACAGCTAGTTTCGCTGGCGCGTTGTGCATTTCAATTGCATTTATCCATCGGTTGATTCACAATCCATTTGGAATTGCGCAACTCTGCAACCAAGAATCTTAACTGTAATGTGCCAACGATCTCACACACACAAGCCCCACTATACATTGCAGCTAATGGTTTAGTGGGCACTTAGGTTCTCGTTCTGGTTGAGCGGAGGAGTTATTACGCAGCGAGAATAAAATTGAGAATGGCAAAGTTAGAAGCGCAACTTGCCAGCAAACTACGAGGGAACACACGTTGCCGCAACAACGACAAGTAGTCATTTCGCAATTGAGGTCATATGCAGAAAAATTCTTTACCTACACTCGTTCTGGCAGCAGCTTGGATCAACTCCATCTATGCGCATGCGCACAAGTTTCAGTTTGAGTTTTATTTCGCTAATCGAATTGAACGGCTGACTAGGCTAACTAAAGAATTATTCCATAGCAATTCTTATACAGTTAGAATGTGGCGCGCGGCGCCATATACGAGTATGATACTCATCAGAAAAGTTTACTGCAATTTTTATGATGCAGCGTCTGCTTGCAATCCTGATTATAGAATGTCGATAACTACGATAGTACCTGCAATGTAGATGAAGGATATTCTTTTTGTTGCATTCTGAAAGATGTGTGGGTTGCACTGCAAGAATTTAGGTGTAACCTTACATGGTTTTAAGTTGAAAAGCTTACCATCGTTTAGCGGTTACTACCTTGTTTTTTTTTAAATGTTCATATTTTTTAAATTCTCTATATTAACTTCACTTGCCCGTGGCTGGCTGGCTGGCTGGCTGGCACACCAAATCTTGTGATCAGTTTTTAACCAACTTCCTAAAGTTTATTGAAATTTTGCACACATGTGTATCTCCCATGACAACACTTTACGTAGACTGTTTATGCGTTGAAAGATTTAATTTTCTATTAAAAGGGACCAACAATGGACCTTATAGCTGGAAGTTTTCAGGAGTTATTGGGTGTGAAGTCATGTAAGATTAAAAGTACGTTTTCGTTCATTTTGCAAATTTTCCATTTTAACTTTGCTCTTGTTGACCGAATGCATAAATATTATTAAGTGGTTTTGTAGAAAATTGAGTGGACTTTAAAACTGCATTTGTCAAAAAAAAATCCGAGAGCATTTTTCGAAATCTCATTGGAAAATAAAAATTAAAAAAAAACATTTTGACGATGAACGTCGTAATGGTTTTTAGAATTTAAAAAAATTTACATTGCTTTACATTACATTAAAGATTTAATTTTCTATCAAAAGAGGCTAACAATGACCTTGTAGCTAGAAGCGTTCAAGAGTTACAGGGTGTGAAGTGATGTAAAGTTAAGAGTACATCTCTTCGCATTAAAACTCTACGTAGGTACACCACAGGTGGTGAAAATAGACCCCCCTCCCATATGAATTTTTTCACGATATTAATCATTGAATCACCCCTTTATGTATTTGCCACCTTAACGGATATACCCTGTATATATAAATGAAATGCTCTTCGTTGGTAACCGCATCACTTGAGAATGGCTGGATCTATTAGGCTCATTTTTATTTTAAAATGTTCGTCATAGAAAAATTGGAAAAGTTGCTTGAAAAATAAAAAATTCGGACAAAACTGAAAGTACTCTTTTCCATGGGATTTTTCTATGAACTCGCGACCATAACTCACGATTCGAATGATGGATTTACGTAATTTTTTTTTGTTTTGTTCGACCCCCAAAAAACCTTTAAAATATCCTCAAAAAATCCCACAAAAAGACTCACAAAAGACCATTAAAAGTCCCCCAAAGGAACCTTAAAAGACTTTCCAAAAGACCCTCAAAAGGCCTCCAAAATACCCCCAAAAACCCTCAAACGACTACCAAAAGACACTCAAAATACCTACAAAGGACCCACACAATACCCTGAAAAGACGCTTAAAAACCGTCAAAAAACCATCAAACCCCCAACAGACCTACAAAAGATTCGCAAAAGAACCCAAAAGGACCCTTAAAATAGCCCAAAAAGAGGACCCTCGAAAGATGATACCGAATTTCATACAAATGTGTTGAGAATGTGAATGTGACCAATAATGTAACTCAAAATCGCAACACAAAATTATTTTTGATACCTTACTCATCCTCACCGCCGATAAAGTAGTTTCACTTACAAAAATGTCGTGTACCATAAAGCATTGCAATGGACGAAATAGTGATGTTCAATGATGTTCAAACAATCAAACAATCAAAGCAAACAAATGCTTTTTTTCGATTGGTTTGCTATGACATTGCAATCGAAATCGAAATATAAATAACACTTTGAGATTCATTGTGATTTCAAATTTAATGAAAGGCAATCAATCATTTGGTTGACGTCTTTTTGCTCATTTTTACTTTGATTAAAGTTAAAAGAGGTAGTGAAATATTTCTTGAGCCGAGGTAAATATGTGGTCATTCCAACGAAACTTATCGTAAACGCACATACGGATAATTGCGAGTTTTTCAGTTTCCACGATGCAAGTGCTATTCATGGATAATGGCATGGGATTTAGGATTCGCTTAGACGACAGGAGACATCATTGGGTTTTGGAAGCATTAAATTCTTCTCTATTGTTTTCTCCATTTATTATGCTGTCTTTGTTAGAATTTAACGTGCTGAACATTCGTAGTTTTTTGAGTACCACATGGGAAATGGAGGGACGCACCTCAAACTTATATGAGAAGCTGATAGTGCTGTCGTCAGCGAAAGAGTGGATTCGATTAGAAGTCACAGATAAAAGATCGTTAATAGCGATGAGAAAGAGTGTGGGGGACCAAATGGAGCCCTGGGGAACGCCATGCTGTCCAAGTCAGAATTTAACGTGCTTAACATACGTTGTTGTTTGAGTTCCACATGAGAAGTGGAGGGACGTTCCTCAAACTTATACGAGAAGCTGAGAGTGCTATCGTCAGCGAAAAAGTGAATTGGATTATAAGTCCCAGGTAACATATGATTAATAAAAGTGGGAAAGAGTGTCGGGGACAAAATGGAGCCCTGTGGAACGCCAGCATTTATGTGATGTACTTTAGACTTGAATCCGTCCAAAACAACTTGAATTGAGCGGTCCGAAAGATAGCTTCTAATACAATGAAGCATTTTTTCATCGACTCCATAAGCACGAATTTTCGACAAAACAGCTTGATGCCAAACTCTGTCAAATGCCTTGGAAATATCGAGTTAAACAGCTTTGCATTCTTCAAATTTATGCAAAGATCAATTCCACTGTTCGGTAAGATATACCATCTATTCGTGAGTAGAACATTGCCCTCGAAATCCGTACTGCCGGCACAAAGGATTTCGTAGGTTTCAAGATATTTCATGAGCTGAAAATTGATCAGCGTTGCCATGACCGTGGAAAGAATGGACGTAAGTGCTATAGGTTGGTAAGAAGGAGACGACGGCTCGCTTTTTTTGGGTATAGGCTGGACAAAAGCTGTTTTCCAACTTGTCGGGAAGAGTCCAGAGGAATAGGATGGATGCTTACGCAATGGTAATGTCAGCTTGGAATAACACCTCTTCAGAACTAATGGGAAAATACCATCTGGCCCAGTGGATTTGTGAGTGTTGAGATCGTTTAAAACTCTAGCAACTGCAAGAGTACGAATGCAAACCTGTCTCATAGAGTTTATTATACTGTAAGCGTGGATCTAGGTGCAAAAACTAGCAAACAGATTGGCCTTGTCCTTAGAGCTGACCACTGGAATGTCATTATATTTTTGATTCTTGTCATGAATGACCAAAAACTTTTACTGCCTTTGAGACATTGTAGTATTTTTTGTCTAAATTTTTGGTCGTAGGCGAATTTTACTCACCGAAGATTGGCATTACAATCATTTCAATGTGAATTTGTGAACTCTTGCTATTTGTAAATGAAAGTTGTAATTTTTGAATAAACAAACTTGTGTTGTGCTCTTATTTGCAAAATACATTACTAGAAATCGTAAATTTCGTAACAATATATACTCTTCGCCTTGCTAACGTATGCCCATTTGTTCTACAATAAATGTTGACTGATTTTTCACCGTACTCGTATAATACTCTTATGAATCGCTGGTTGCTTTTTAATCTGAAAACTGATACTTTTGACTGTAACATTTTGAAAAGTGCGAAAACTGGGTGAAATCACGATATGCATGATTAGTTTGCTTACCTTTCGCCATTTGAAGTATTTTCAATGAGGTCTTGGAATTTACTGTATCGATTGTAAGAAAGGCAAATTTCACAAGAAAAAAGAGGAGTCGTTTTCATCTGGGTGACACCAATAATTATCGGGCCATTAAATTTTTCTACAAGTTTTTTTTTTACACCATTACTTGGTCAGTATAGTTGTTAATCCCTTTTGTCATTTTGTTGCTGCAAGTGAAATTAGATGTGAACGGACAAGTCGGTCGATGTAGAAATTCAATCGATGAAAGCGAATATATTCACTCGGAGAATGCGTTTCAAGTAAAACTTACCTGTCGTTATGTGAGGCAGAGTCTCTCCACGCTACGACTATTTTCCAAATGCAATTAAGGTCAGTAAGGTGCAAAAGATTTTTGAGAACGGAAAAGAAGTAATAGAAGAAAACTTTACGAAATTTCGCGTGTCACTTATATGTATATGTGAAGAATTCTCCAAAAGAAGTGGGTCGCGAGTTATAATAGTGATGCGTTTGTGAGAAAGTGGTCAATGGGAATAAGTAATCGAGGTAATCAGAAACGTTGTCTGATTCATAAATATTAAAGATTCTCAAAGAATAGTGCCTCGTGCAGTAAGATCGTGGTAATGCGTTGGTTGAGGTTAAAGGAAAATGGGAATGAGTTGGCTATTTGCGATGTTGAATTAATTATATTTTCCTTAAAAATATGTCTTTACCAAGTGCATTAAAATACCTTGCCATCAAAAACTGTCCATCTCCATATTGGGTAACTCTCGAACTTAGCCAATAATTAGTTTTAAATTCCATTAAGAAATTTTTCCTTTCAACGGTTGGCATTAAGCAAAAAGAAAAATGAACTCACAAACCAGCTACACTGAGAAGATTTTAAATTATGCACACGGAAGCACTATCCATGGAAGATTGGCTAGAATTTTATCTCTTTTTTTTTTGTGTTTTTTTATAGACGGACAAACGACTTATAATATGCGTCGTCATCCATGTCCCATCTTACGTGAGGGGAAACAACTTTTTGTTCCTCTTCAATGCAATGGCTAGCATGGCTAGTAGTGGTATGTTAGCTTCTGCCTATTTTACTCATTTAGTCAGGAGAATCTCGTCCCAACCATAAATGGTAAATGGTTTGTAGAATGCACGCATCATCATCATACGTATGCAAGTGCGAGTGTAAGCGGAATACAAACGCTACGCGCATCCGTTAACCGGTTGCGCGAGCTCCTAACCGAAATGGCAATAACCGAGTTGCTAAACTACAAAACCAAAGCTAACTAAACTGAACCATATGTGCGCTTAGTCATATGGGCCGGTTCGGCTGTAGATTGTAGGAAGACAACCAGACAACAACGACAGCAGACCGTTCGAGCCCTCGCAATCCCATCCATGCCACATCTCGACTTGTCAATCAATCGATCCAAAAGCGCAATCTGATACAGCGCTTACTTTGCGATGTATGTGGTGCCGTCTTGGGTTTCTTGGTTCTTCATGAAGCGTAAACCGCCTGAGAGCGATCGATTGCATCAAGGTACAAACATATAAACAACCGCGTCGTCGTAGTCGTCTGTCGACGGTACGACCGAGTGAGTATCTCCCGATAGAGCACATGGGCAGAAAAATATCGAGGAAGATACTTTTTCTGTAGACGCGTATCTTACTCCCGGCTTGCTCTGTGGAATCTCTTGATAGTAGTTGAACTCTACTGTTTTTTTTCTCTTCTTTTTTTTTCTTCCTCATTTTGAGATTTTCCCTTTTTTGGTTAAAATGGGAATTCCTTTTTTGCGCTTACGGAAAGGAAAGAATGAAAAATAAACCATAAAATAAGAGACAGTCAAGAAAATCTCTGGTAAGGACATTTGCTGCATATACGTCACAAAAAATCCAACCACAACAAAAAGGCAAAAAGCGCACGAGCTCACCATAAGAAGATATCCCAGCTAAGGAGGTGGAATCACCAATTGGTATGAACGCACATACTTTTGTGTTCGTCGTCCGTCTTCTTTGCGTCGTACCACCAGTACAGTGCTAGTTTGATATTGATTTTATGTACCAGATTTCCCGTTTCGGGAAGCTGAGACAACTGTGGTGAGGAAGACGTCTTCTGTACCTCTTTTCGTACATCTTTTTAAGTTCGCAATTTGAAGTCGTTTGTTAAGACCTTTATGTTGTTCTGTTAAATGTTAATCTTATTATGTTGTGGGTTGTGTTGGGCATTTGTAGGAATGCTTACATTTTTGTTCAGCCCAATTTCGTAATGTGTATAAAATTTGTAAATATTTCGGTGGTTGCAATGGTTTAGTATTCAACCAGCCTAGATTTTTTGACAGATTCAATTCTCTTAGCTTGTATCAAATTCAATTCGTAAAATTGCTATTGGATAGAATACTCAATGGATGATCTTATCACTGAAAAGTAATTACTCTTTAAGACATTAGTATTTAGCAGAATCGAACTGCCAATAGTTAAGCAAAGGTCAAAGGCATCAATAGAAACCGTAAAAAAAGCACCAGTAAAAAAGATCGCTATATTTTTCTGAAAGTCGAAAATTGACCACACAATTTCGATAACGGAGACTGTGGTCGTTAGTTGTTTGGTTGTCGTCCAATTTTTACTACAAGGTGATCTGACGATCCGGCTCGATGACGTCGCAGTGCGCATGCCTACATAAATGCTCACGTCCATCTACATACTCTGGATGGATATTTGTATCCACATTTGAACTAAACGCCAACTGGAACATACCCAGTGGAAAGTATTCAGTACCACAAGACGACGACTAGGTCCACCGAGTCCACCAAATGCGATCAATGGTCAGCTTGTGTGCTTAACGTAAACCGTTAAATGGTACAATATTGAAATTTATTTTTACGATGTTGATGACGATGATGATGACGGCTGCGATCATCAGCAACAAATATCGACGCTTGCTCTTTCGCGGCGGTAGTGGAGCAACAGCAATGAGCATTTAGGATAAGATCGATCGAAAAACGAGGTCTAAAGATTGATTGAATATTTTCGAAGCTGAAAATTCCAACACAGCTGACAATAATTGCCAATTGATATTATGTGTATATGTGTGCTGCAAGTGCGGCGCAGGAGAGTAACAGTTTGTTCGTTTGGTCAGAGAGCACAATGACACAAAGCTATGGATCTGTCCGCACACAATTGACACTAATCGTTGTCGTTTGTACGCAGAGCACAGTCGGTTGGTTGGTTGTCCAAGAGTCTTTGACAGCTAGTTGACAGGGAACAACAACTGAAACTACAACACACAACGGTAACCGACGGGCAAACAGGCGTACCTTGGTGGGATCCGCTATGATTTTTCGCATGCATATCAAACAGGATAAGCAGGGAGGTTGTGGTTTATCGTTTATGTGATTTTCTGATTCCTTCGATCTTGATTTGATTTGATTTTGATTTTATGAGCATATATCGGACGAGAAATATATTAGACTGGACTGCACAGTGGTTGAAAGAATGACAGGAGCTGTGCAGTTAGTGCAGCATGATGGGGCAGTTTGAGCGAAACGGTAAAAATGCGAAACTATTATGAAATATCCTGTATATCCTGGGTTCGTGGGGTAAGCTAGAAACTATTAGTTTTTAAAATACCATTAAAAAATTAAGTCGGAGAGAGTGATTTCTTTTTTTAATTTCACTTGTAGTTAAGTTACCGTGAGACGCACACGAAATCAAAATAAATCGGCTCGAAGATTCGAGTAAGACTTTTTACTTAAGATATGAACAAGATTTGGTGTTATTGTGCAAATGAAATGAGCATTTGGATGTTCACTACCTTAATAACAAATTAAAAACATTTTTGCTTGATGTGCTTTGTTAAAACAATAGATCATTTAAAATCATAGTCGTATGCAATTATTGAATCGAATTCTATATTTCGAACTACTAAAAAGGCCGAAGGCTGTTGAGATCTGCATTTCAGACTCCAAACACTTTCCATTGCATTTCTAACTGAATTTATAAAAAAAACATAATTTTGCTACCCATCGTAGATGGAGGGTTGTGGTTAATTTCGTTGAGGAAGTAAAACAAATTTCTGAGCGAAGATTTTTCGATATTAATATGAGCGCGACAGCGTTCTATTTCGCGCTTAATATACAGTATTCATCATAGCGACAGGTATGATGAATGATTGCCATGCTATATGCTATACACAAGGCTTTTATTCGCCCTATACTTCCGTACAATTGTCATATCTGGCCTGGTGCGCCTAAAACCACCTTGCATCAACTAGATAGAATACAAAACCGTGCGGTAAGACCTATTGGTGACGTGAACACCGTAGAGACGTTTCCTGCTTGTCACTGTTTCTTCCACCAGTGGTGCTCAAGAGATATATCCAGTTGCATGCCACCTCTCCTTGAATTCAACCGCAATACTTGTAGCGCTCTAAATGCTCATCAGTTACCATAAAGCCCATCTTCGGAAGTACAGTTAAGTTCAGGGATTCGTTATTCAGCCGTACAGCACGTATGTGGAATGCTTTGCCAAGCTCAGTCTTTCCACATTACTGATCCACAGGCATTCAAGACACAAGCTCATGAACATGTCCTCTTTTCTTTTCCTATTCCCTAACGTTGTACCAAGTATATAATAATAATAATATTCGGCGCGACAGACCATTGCAGTCCAAGGCCAGGCTTCTCGTAACCGTTATTTTCGAACACAAATGGAGGGGACCTACAACTTAATGCCGGATCCGAACGGCGTATTGAGAAGCTTTCCGTGACAAGTTATTACTCTCGCACGTTTTTCGACTTTTGCAAGAGGTGGGACACCGTGAAAAACACTTTTGGTCTTAATGGGATTCGAACCACGAACCTCCTGCTCAGAAAGCAACGCTCTTATCCACTGAGCCACCCACGGCGCCCAAGTATATAGCCGAGCATTATAAGGGAACGAACCCCTTTTCGCGTGCGCAAATTATAAAAAAGATTCAAAAAGGATAAATTTCATTTTTAAGTGACTTTACGCGATCTAACCGTTTATCACAAAAACGCTGTCACTTTGAGAAGTTGACCGTTGTTTCGGTTACGGAAGTAATAAAATGGAGTGTAAAATTACTTCATAGATGCCAACTCTATGCTCCCGATGTTTGGTACATCACTTCTTTAAAAACTATTTATTTGACTTAAACTATTCTTTATTTACTCTTCGTTTATCAAGAGTAAAAATAGGCAGAGAAAAGCACTACCGAAAAGCCAAAAACTGAGTTCCACCTGTTTACTATCAACGTGTATTTGCTGAAAAAATTGGATTCATTGCTGAAGTTGTGTGATTATTTTTGAAGAATAAAGAGAACTATGAAAAATAAAAATATAGAAACCTAAAAAGAAAATCTGATCAGTTGTTGATTTCTTGGGATAGGCCACATTGGTATGGGCCAATAATAACTATGGAATTGGGCTTAGCAACGTTCTAACACGATAATTGCTGTATATTGTGATATCTGCTTTCTTATGTATGGCTCACTGCATTCTATAGTCCTCCATTTTTCCTTCCATACTTATACTATTATTTCATTCATTCTGCGTTTTTATTTAATGTACATAACAGTTTATTTTGAATGAGGCTAGCTGAAATACCCAGACTTACCCGGCTGCCGTCACCAGACTGTTCCCAACATACTGCAAGTGATCAGCCACTCTCCGACCTCACCCTACTGACCTCCACCAACCAACCTCTGACCCCAAAACTGTAGCCAAGGCAAAAAACGCTGTACACTAATGAAAACCTGATCGAAATCGGTCCAGAAGTTTTCAAGATTACCTGAGATAGCAGGCGTTTCTCGGCTGTCCCCACCTCCGTGCCACCTATCGGAAAACTTTTGCGTTAAGAACATTTACGCCATCAAAACAAATACAGTACGAAAGATCCAACTCAATTATTCTCTTTTTTTTTGAACAATAAGCCTTTAAGTGGAGTCGTTAAAACCTTAGCAGATCTCATACGAGTTTTCCAACTAAATAAAGAAAGTTTTCACTGCAATGCAATTAAACCACAGACAAAAAGCACACATTTACACACGTACAAATACGTGGGCATAACAATATATAGACATGCATAACTTATCTCTAACGGATCAACAGACTTCAAAATTTTTGGACAAACTCCAAACGCAACAAAATTCATAATCATCGCACGAAACTACTTGTATACGGTCGTACGTTGGTAGGTCACGATTTTTACCTTACCAAGAATGTCCCCCGAAATCCATCCAATAATAGCAACAATAAAACAACAACAACTCCAAGTAATTGTCATTCATATTTGGATGACAATAGTGTTTACCCGCACCCAAAAATATTCATAACAAGAGAACGAGCGGAACAATATGTTGTTTGCCGCAGACGCTTTAAGGAGATAGATAAAACAGGCGAATGACTTGATTAACGGGGGTTTAGAAATGTAAGTTGTCTGCGAGACATTTAATAAACAACCGATGTACGAGTACGATAGTAAAAAATTGTGTCATTATACGCGTATTATTTATATGGTTAGTTCCAATATAGGAAGCATGCGTATATTGACCAAAATATATGCTAATAACATTTGCCTATCTAATAGTTGTATCTAAGTTAGGCAAATATAAACTGTAATAACTGTAAAATGCCCGTCGTCCAACTGAGTGGACTCTTTATCAGTTTTATGCTGCTACGATGCAATTCAATCCCTTGCCAGACATACTTGTATACCTATTCATCAAGAAATTAGAGCAACGAATCTGCAGATGAACAAGCCAGGCCTGGCTCGCAATCTGCGTTCGTAGGACCTGAACACTAATGTGGTGTCAACTGGGCTGCCGCCACTGCAGTGATTAACAAGTGGGAGAAAAAACTTCGCCTGGACTGGGAAAATGTCAGAGGGTTGAGGCAACCAACCTTTTCCTACAAGAAAATCCTTAATATAGACAAAGAAAGCATTAGAAAGCTAGTCTGCTTTCTCACATGTGATCGTGGCTTGTGGTTTCACCTTAACAAAAATAATGTGGGCTCTGTTCGGAAGATGATGAATCATCCGAACACATTCTTTATAAATGTCCAGCATTACTTTGGTAAAGGAGATGTATTTTCCATAAGGATAAACTCTGTCACTAAGGGCATACTATTCTTCATTATGGAGATAGTAAGTCTCTTAGACTAATTTCCACCCTATGATACAATAGTTCTCATTAGGTCGCAGTTTTAGCCACATGGGCTTAGGTTTCATTTTCTGTCAAATTTGTTGTCTTATAAGAATATAATGTTATCTTCCCAACTATTTGAAAACTTCGCTGCTAATAACGGCGCTTGTAAAAATTATATTACGAAGCTAGAGGAGTTTGTTCCTGCATTTGAAGTGTCTGGGCAATTTATATACGTTTTTGACAAATCAATTAACTTTCTAGTATTATGATACTTATAGCGACAATTTGCATCAGAGATCAATTTATATTTTTATATTTTTATTTTTTTTTAATTTTGGTTGGGGCAATAGCCCCCATTTATTCGGCTTATTACAAGCTTCAAATTAAAGCTAACATCATTGAAAACTTAAAACTTAAACTTAAGACTAAGACTTAAAGCTAAAATATAAAGCTAGCGGGAATGGCAGAGTAGATCAAGTTTAAGGTAGGTGCGGTTAAAATCGAAAACAGTAAGGTTTAAGTTAACCTTTCGCAGCATATGGGAGATTGGTTCCTTAGAGCCGTACGAAAAGATTGCATGCAGGATATGGGTTGACCGTGGAGAAGGTGGTTGCACTTACGTGATAGGGTAATAGATTGGTATTTGGAGATATTGGAAGGCACCATGTCGAAAAACTGTCTAGGTCCTGTTGAAGGAGATAGCAGTCTTGTGGGAAAAAAATGGGTTTGAAAAATTTGGTATCGTGAGAGGTCGAAATGTTTGTTGACCCTATCATCTACCCATTTATAGTTAAGATGAGAAGAAGTGGGCTAGATGGCTGTCTTGTGGGACGCCAGAGGTGGCCAGGAATGTGGACTATAGGACGGACCAGAAGCGAATACTCTGAAGACGGTTTTCTAGATGAAGAAAAAGATATCCATTTAACCAATATGGGTTCAAAGCCTTTTTTGTGTGTCGGGGTTCTGAAAGAGCAGATTGTTTCAAAAAGGTAGCAAAAAATTTGGCTATGTGTATCGGTTGATAATGTATTTTTATAAGAGAGTGGTAGAGGGTAGCCGTCGGACTTCCTTCTATAATTGATGAAGTGAAAAAAAGACTTAGGGTCGTTTATTATTAAGATACCGCTGGTAGAGAGAGTTATAAAGTTGGGTGAATTGCAAGTAAGTATGTACCGAGATAGTTGGAATAGTCAGAAATAGAAAAGGTACGAAGGTAAGCCGCCCATAACTTGTTTCTCTTATTTTGTAAGGAGCGAAATCTTCAATTATACCAACGAGGAAATGTAGATGAGCTTTTATCGCGCGAGAAGGGGACATTGATGATCTTCCAAGAAAATTTTAAAAGTGTTATTTCTACAATCGAGTACTCGTATATATTCTATGTACTCGTATACTAAATTGTTTCCCTTTTAAAATTCTCCATATTAACGGCATATTTCTGTCTATCTGTCTGGCTGGCTGGTGTAGTCTTGCAATCAATTTTTTAATCCATATGTATTTCTATTACAATTTGGTAGTGATTGGGTCACAGGGTCAAGGGGCTTTTATATACATTTTTTTAAATCAACCCGATTTTATTCAAACTGTGCACAATGTGTATCTTCGATTTAAAATTGTAATTTTAATGGGCTTTTTTTTTTATTTCAACTCTTGATTGACTACACAACTGTATGCAATTAATAATTATAACCATTACTGCGTCGCCTTAGAGCTTATTTTACGCTAGAAGAATATATTTTCGCTTCTTCCAATATTTTTTTTGTCGGTATCTTTCCCCTCTTGAATCTTTGTAGTCTCTCTTAGTTAAACCGGCGTTCAATTAATTATTCCATAGAGTACAAGCAAAGCACACAAAGTATGATACCACAAAACGTGATGTGGCTAACTATATAACTACTATAACTACTACCACTAGTACCGCTAAACAGTTGACATTATTCTTTTTCGTGTGTGCTTCATAGGCAACAGTCTAACCAAGTGTACTCCTTCTTGCTGGAGAGGTTGCCGTTGTTCCGCCCATTAAGTCACTACCTGTAGTTGACCAGAATTGCAAACTGATAAAGTGGAACAAATGACACTAATATGGGAAAAACTAGCATATACCTAACTCATATGTATTAATGTCGTTGGTGTTGCTTTTTTCTCCCCTTTTAGGTGTGTAACAGCAATTACTCTAATATAGTAAAGAGTTGTCTTACAGTGCTTAGCTAGAATCGCATCCATTCAGTACAGTTCACTTGGGAGAACTAGTTCTTGTGGCAATTTCCGTGAAAATTTTATGAATGAATTGGATTTGTTCCAGTGCTACAATGAATCGGTTTCAATACCTTTTTCGATTAATGAATGAAGTTTGTGTTCCTAAGAAAGCGGTAAATTAAAACCATAATTAGAGGAGTTTATAACTGCTGTTGTAACTAACTAGCTACCTACCATCGTTTCTTCGACATAATTCTACAATAAGAAGACATTTACACGATGATTCGTTTTGAATTAAGAACAATTTTTTATTGCATTCTGTTGCGATATTCTCTGTAAGTGAATTGTGTATTACTAGTGGCCTGGAACACTGTGGCAATTTCTTTTGTCATATGTCTAATAGAAAGCCAACAAAATTCTATTTAACCATTGTGATAATATAAATTATTCTTTGAATTAGCTTGGGGCGTATGCGTAACATAATAAACCTTTTATATGAGTGTTGGTATTAGCTAATTTTCCTTGACTTACTTAAAAGTGGTCTAATACCAAAAGAAATAATTCTACGAGTACGAAAACCACTTTGCGATGTTTACAATTATGGATTGCAACAAAATGTTTGAAGGACAGTTCCATTATATTGAACGTACCAAAAAGTTTATAGCAATAGGTGATAATATCCCAAGGAATCTGCGTCAATTGTAGCCCACCTATTTAAGTTTTAACAAAATTTTAATTGTAATTGCAGATTTTCCAAATGTCTTTACTACCATTGGCGACAAACTATGTTCGTTTCACAAAAAAACTGACACATTGGATCCACTCATGTTGAAAAAGACACAATTTTTAAAGGCTTGTCTGCCTTTTTGTATGTTGTTTGTATATTTTGTTGTATGTCTTTTTTATTAAATTCTCTGTATTAGCTACGCGTGCCCGTGTGTTTGTCTGTTTGTGGCTGGTGGAATCTTGTGATCAATTATTAACCCACTTCCTAAAGCCCGATTTTATTCAAACTTAGCATACATGTGTATCTGCGATGACGACAATTTTCATAAAAACTTGGAAGCGATCGGTCTCCAGGGCTAAGGGGGACAAATACAATTTTCTTAAGAATTAACTCGATAACAACATTTTTTACAAAAACTTGTTAGCGATCGGGCATATAAATTTTTAAGTCTAGCCCGATTTTATTCATGAAGAATTTTAATTTTTATGGGTTTTTTTTTATACCTTTGTGACATATTACTTTTTTTGTCTCAATTTTTGGTTACCTGCCTTTGACACAAAATTTTATTTTAGTCAATTCGACTCGCCGATTATGTTTAAAAGCTGGAATTGTCTCTGGAGTATCGCATATCGCATAACATCTATCCTTAAAGGCACCCAATAGAAAAAAAAGTCCATCGGCGTCAAATAGCAGCTCCGCGAAGGCCATCTCCAAAACTGCTGATTATTTGGTTACAAAACTTGGCGCGCAAGAGATCGATTGTCTGTCGGCTTGTATGGCCTTGTGGAAGCCTTCATATCTTCGCTTTAAGGGCATAAAAGGTTGGTCAGCTGGCTCTGTAACGGTCGCCATTGACGGTAACAACGTTTCCAACAGCGTTTTCGAAGAAAAATAAGCCACCACTCAAAAATCCAAACAAAACTGTCACTCTTGGTTGATGCATTGGCTGCGATTGGCGTCGCGTTGAGGTCGATGAATTCTGCCCCACATTCTGTTTTCCAATAGCAAGGCTTCCTCACGAACTTTCTTCACCAATTTCACCAAAGCGGTTCCGCTTGGCGCTCTTTCACGACCCATATTTCTGTTAAAAATTTTCATTTTTTCGAAACGCTCTTCAAGTGAAGGCATGATTGTTTCATGCCGCGGAATATCGGACTAACGAGCTGTCAAAATTTCAAGCAAATCTTTCAAAAAAAATTCAGAGGCCTTATTGCAATTTAAATTATGCCATCCATTTTCTAATGAAATACTTTGTCCTGGAGGGAATAGTGTCTGCCATAGAACAAGAATGATGCCTATACCCGCGACGGTATTCACTTCCTTCCTGATAAACAAAAGCGACGTAAAAACCCAATGAAATTTTAAATGCCGTTTTTATTGGCTTTTTCGTATTGCCATACTATTTTTTAGTGAGTTTTTTCTCTCTCTGAAAGGTTTAACAAGGGTTAGGGTTAAGGTTTGAAATGAGCTGATACTATAGAGTGGCCGTATCAGCCTAGTAGCAGTAAAGAACTTACGGTGTGAAGTGTCTTTGGATTTACGTAGGTACCTACCGTGAAGGCTCCGTCCCACAAACAGGATTGATTTTGTGACGTCAATCAACGCCTATCCACAATATTGCTACGGCTGTGTCAGTATAGCTAGGGTGAAAGGCCCCAACTTCTCACTGATGGGAGTGAGACTTATCTAAATCTCTGCCGATCTCTGGGTCACGGCACCCGGTTGGAAAACTCCACACCGAGTAAGAACCCACGCCGAGTAATACTCTACCGCATTTGGGGATAAACCTCAGACACCACGATGCTCCCACAACGGGGCCAACCTCAATAGCCGGGGACAGAAGAAGACTCCCCGGCTCCCGCGGTACCAGACGAATCTCTGGTCGAATTTTCTTAGTTAACAACGTAATTAACTACTGCAGTTGAGTTCCTCTAGGTAGGTATTATGCATAAGTTCAGCTTACTGTTTTGTTCAGGCAGCTGATGCTCGCCCGTCTTTCAAATGCTTTTTTGGCAAACATCTTTATGAACTCGAAGATTTCTCTGAGCTTAAGACAGATTCTAAAACGAATCTGTTATTTCTTATGCTATGGCCCATCGTATACATGTTCCTCAAGTCCGAGTAGATCGGACGTACAGTCGCATAAAACAAGCGTCCACCTCTCTCTGGGGGAACCACAAACACATGCATTTAACCTGCCATGGCCAGTGAGTAGAAAACCCAACTTGCGGCTAAGAACAAAGTATGAACTCGTTTGGGCGTACCGGAGGTCCTTATCGAACTAAAACGTAACTCTGCCATTTGCACACTCATTCTTTGGATTGAGCAAGGCTGCAATTTTCAAAATCATTAGCCACCAACCACTCTGCAGGAGTGGCCCGTTCCTCTTGATCCTGAGAAGAGTTAGCCTCTTCGAATCATCTTCAGAGCCAGAGTTGAAACACCCATCAAGACATGAATAGCCTCCGTAGAGATCGTTCGACAGACTGGCAAGTATGCAATCATAGCAACGCGCTGGTAAGAGTTGATCTTTGCTTTGCCCCTGGTAAGTATAACAGTTTCGGATCAAACTGATGCTGATGAAATAGTACGGACTGCCCGCTTTTCCAGACCCCATTCGGCAAAGGACTCGACGCATTGGCCCTACAAGTTTCATCTTTCATCTTGAGCTCCGCTTCTTGAGCTCGGTAAGATGCACAAGGAAGTTCATGCGCTCGCTCATGTTAATTCCAAGATATCGCACATGATTAACATACCTGCTGCTAGACCCATTAAGCATAACAACTGGATGACGACTGTGTAATAATTTCCCTTTCAGCCAAATCGACACAGTCTTGTAAACGAGACGTCAACACAGACTCTAGTACCCAGGTATGAACAACCGACGTGAGTTCCGTACTCCTTCGCTCAAGTTCAATGTCAATGACACCGCGGACCCCAATAAAGTAGTGTACTTCATGGTCAATTGTGTCAAAGAATTTGGTTATATCGATAAAGAATGCTACTACCCTATTGTTTTGGTTCATGTGCGAAGAGATATACTCGTAGTTATAAAAATTTACAAGTGCGAAATTGTGTGTAAAGAAATCGTCCCAAATAATTTCAGTTTGAAGATAGTTGGGGAAGTTCTTGAGATTGAATAAGAAAGCGCTTCAAACTTATCATGAATTGAATTGTAGTGTTCACCTTTTGTAATCTTTGTGCCATAAACTCCGAATGGGAACATTAACCGAATTCAGCTTGAAGTCGAAAAGCGGCTTCACAGCCATATAACCTTAAAACAGATGACAAAATTTATTTAAATATTGGGTTTACATACACATGGAATAAATTTAGATAATTATTTCTAATTGTTTATTTTATAAAACCATAATTATTGAAACAATATTTTTTATTTTTCACTCTCGTTTTAGGTAAGACACTCTTGACACAAGAAGTTACTTTAAAGATACGCAGAGATTAAATGGATATGTTGAAATGTTGGTATAAGTGGATGGAATGCAATGCTCTGAAATATCAGAAAATGGTTATGTATTTGTATGTGTACTCTCAAACATGTATGAATGAAGACTCTTCTACGTGATAAGGTATGATCCGGATTTTTATGTCTATTTAGCGAGATTTAGTAGGCAAACTGAAACAAAACTCTGGTGAAGTGATCACATTATAAACCGACCTGGGGAGTTGGTGCTCCACAATAACAACGAACACCTATAGACACAAAAATAGACGAAATATTTTAGCCGACTTCTAATTGAATATGTAGCACAGTCGCTTTCATCACAGAAGAAAATATTAACGCTGAATAATCGAAAATGGTAAATAGATTGACAGCCAAACAAAATCAAAACAAAGCTACGTAAACGCTATTGCATGTATCTACATATATGTAGTTATCTTTGTAATAATAATTTCAATATAAGTTTCCAATTCCACTGCATCACTCTATCTGGAGGAAAACAACGTCAGCAGTATGGGAAACATTTGCGTGAGTTAATATACAGTAAGTGCAACGACGAACAACAACCGTTGTAGCACACTCACGCACACTAACATAACTCTTTTATCTTGATTTCGTATCTATCTGTATAGGACGACGTATCTTTCGGATAGATGAAAAAGAATTCAATTCGCATGGGTCATCGTCGGACGACGACGACAAAAGGAGAGTTTTCCATCTCGATAAATGATTTTCCTGATTTCTGTTGTTATTTATATGTATCTATATCTATATTTATATATATATTTATTATATTTGCGCGTTAAACAAAAAAACATAATTACAGATATCTACGCGCATTCAGTGTGCACGTTGAATTTATTGGTTTGCGCGTTTGACTATAAAGGTTGTTGTTGTGTTTTGTTGTTGCTGCTGATTCACATGCTTCACATACAATCGTATGTGATTTGAGCGCTAAATGAAGATAGTGAAGTTTAGCGCATTTGCGATCGAAATCATATAAGTGAAAGTTCTGGTCAGTTTAGTTGAGGAATGGGAAAGGAAATGGAAGTGGTAGAGAGCAATTGATCGTCCAGACTGATCTCACACATCTGGTTTGATAATAGATTGAACGTTGGTTTCAGCCAATGCACAAATGATTATACCATTAGGAACATAATTTTCCATTTGTTTTCTGCAATAAATTTCCTTACAAAAACTGCTCTGCAGCATTTACATTGAAAAGAGTATTAATGCTTTAATTTTTAACAATATTTTAACAAAAAAAAAACAAGTTTTGTTAAATAAGGAGGAATGATAGACGCATATTGTAAGTAACCTATAACGCAACGAAAACCAATACCAGATAACGATCATATCGACTTTAACCTCAGAAATCAGATGATCTTTCCTATATTGATCTAATCTTTAATTATTTAAAAGTTTCCCTCTTGATATTCTGACTAACTATTTACGGAATTGCTTTTATGTTTTAAGTCAAACAGAAAAACAATCAACTTTGTTGTAGAAGAATGTTGTTGTAAAAACAGAATGTCACTCTTAATGCCAATGTCATCAAATATGAGAAGCTATACAAAGACACAGAAAGAAATCAATTTATAGCGCCTGCTCTGGAAATTTTGTCGTCGTAAATTCACTTTCACTTAGTCAACATCCTCAATGGATTCAGTGATAAATAGACAGACAGATAGAATGGCAGTCATCGATCTGTCGATCATTGTCGATCGATGGCTCTTACAACCCAGCCAGCAGGTCGTCCACTAGTTGTATGCTATAGTGACACCATGAACCAGCCAGCAGGTCGTATCTACTTTTGTATCCAAAACTGATACCAGCAATGTACGAGAAGTGAAGCGGGCTTTTTTGCAAGTTCAGAAACCGAAAGTACTTGCACTACCTGTCACAGCAAAAAATCCGCCTCACGTTTGTTTAACCAAACAAACGAAACCGAAAATATGTTTACCATTTAGATGAATAATACTCGTCTCGTTTAAGTCGTCCTCCCCTCGTTCCATTCATCTATATACTGATAGATTTGAGAAATTTCACTATCACTCTTACATAAAAGCTGAACATACAGGTACTACTCGTAAACTGCTTAACTACTCAGTTAATCATCGCAAACCCCGTCATTTCGACGACGACAACGACGACGACGACGACGATGACATTTCATGATCGATTTGACACACAAGTGCACTACACCAACTTGCTTTAGTCCTTCATACGTACAGACTCCACCAGAGGAGGATGATGATGATGCCGATCATGATCGTGTAATTTAATTTTCCTTCACATTTAATGAGTTAATGGTTTTCATTACATCGACGAAAACGGCCAATAGCAGAACGATTGTTTGTTCCCAGCCATCTCGCCTCCCACTTGAAAATGTTACCTTCAGTTAATCGTTAGATTGCTATTTCACTGCCGGCTTTGGATCTTCTTCTACCTGTGAAAGAAAAGAGAAAGATCATCGTGCATAGCAGCGAAAGTAAACATTTTATCTGGTCTCGGACTTTTACACGCTCGTCCGTTTGGAACAGATATTTGGAACCGCCGAAAATCGCGCTTACTCCACTAACACCTTACTTACATTCGCCACATGAGTTTCATATTTACCGCAATACGGTTTCTGATGTGTGATAATAGCTGCGTGTGTACTTTCAGATATTCTTTTACCTTTTCTTCGTGAGTGATGGTTCCCATTCGACCAATTTATCAATCAAATCAATCACACAAGTAAGTTGTTATCTCGGAAGCAGTTGCTTTCGGATTTTGGATATATATTTGGGGTTTGTTTTCAGCCTCTAAAGAAATGCTTCTGCCAGTTCTTCGAAACCTTTATCGATATTTATCGCTAATTAACTGAGTGTAAGCTGGCTCTTAATAGGTAAATAAAATGCGTTAAGTGCATAACTAATGGCCATGCACGAGCTGGGGTGAATGTCTTAATTGAACGACCATTAGCGCAATACCTGCGTGTTTACCGTCAGACGAGCGATATTCGTTGAAATGTGATCTACGCAATTAACCTGGAAAAAGATGCTGCAACTAATGGTGGTATATTTCTAAAGAAATAAAGTATACTTGTATTTTATCCAGCTTGAATGTTTATATGGGTATGAATTCTTTTTTACACTCTTGAATGATCGCTTTCAATTAAGCGTATCATTTACAGTGATTGATACGAATAATCCAGTGAATATGTGTTTTGTTACTAGCCAGAAAAATGTTGACTTTTGAAATTATAATCCATTAAATTAGAAATCTCCTTGACTGCTGACCTGAATCTCATAAATGTGACATATTCAGTATAGTGGTTTTAACTTCAAGAGATTTTGCGTAACGAGGCCAGAGAAAAAAAAATCAAATTTCTCTTCTATGGGAGAGATTAGCTGCTTTCATTTAAGTTTTAATGTTGCCTCTGAATTTTATTCTTATCTGGTTATTGAACCTCTGGACTACACGGTGTTTTTTTACTGCTCAGAGGTTATAGGTGGGAACCTCATCTGCTTACTGTCTCCCATAAAACTTCTTTCTTATTCTTTTTCTATCTAGATTTTAGTAGTTTGAATATAAGAATATGAATGAAATCTTGATAAGTTTAAACATAATCTGCACGCCCCTCTTCATTGCAAGTGCAACTTGAACAACAACGTATGTTAAGCACGTAACTTCGACAGCATAACAGAGTGGGGACTTCACAATAAAGTAGAATTTAACGCTTCCAAAACTCAATGCTGTCTTCTGTCGTCAAAGTGTAATTTAAATCCCCAACCTTTATCCACAAATGTATCTTGTGTTAAAAAAACTGAATTCGCTATACTTGGAACGTGCGTCAACAATAAACTTCTTTGGAACGACTACATATTCGCTATCGCTATAAGAATTCTGCGAAAGGTTCAGGTTTCCCAAAACGGTGCAAGTATGTAATTTCCTCCCGCAGACCTGGCTACTATTTTCATGGCATATATTCGCCCTAAACTCGAATACAACTGTATTGTCTGGGTATGCGCCCCCAACACCACATTACATCTACTAGACAGAATTCAGAACCGCGTGATGAAACATATTAGTGAGGTAAATATCGGGAAAACACTCGAATCGCTTGAACATCGTATGAATGTTTACTGCTAGTCACAGTGTTATGGTTTTTTTCCAGAAGCGGAGCTTAAAAGAAATATTCAGATGCATCCAGCCCATCCTCCAATCTAACCACAATACCCGTGCCTCATCTCGTGTCTTCTATTAGACCTATCTTCAGACGTACCAATCATTTCAAAGATTCCTTCTTAAGCTGCTAAATAATTTTCTGGAATTAATTGCCCGACCTAGTCCGCATTTGACCCCATTTTTATTTATATGATCTTCACTCACTTAAAGCACATGTGCATAGACATCTCATCTTATTATATCTAATGCCCACGCTGTGCTAAGCGTTATAAGGTTTCAAATGCCTTCAGCCTATCTACATTATAAAACGATATCACAAATGCACTTAAGGTCGATTACAGTACATTTGCAAATTTCATAAATCAATTAAAAGCGCTAAAAATAGAAATAATTTGACTCTGTCTCGCGAATGTCTAACAGACATTCCGATGCGGCATTAAATTGTATGTCACTTCCATTTGTTTACAAAAATATACATGCACAACCACAAATGGTCGTGCGAAGCTAGGCCTTGGACCGCAACGGCCTGTCGCGCCAAAATATTTTTATTAATTCTCTCTCTTAATATCTTATAAATAAAAACTAAAAGGGGATTCTTCTAAACACATTTTAATCACCGATGATCAGTAAATTATATACAAATGAAAGATTGACTCCCTATATCTGGCTTAAAATTGAATACAACAACTGTACTGATGTGTGGTTGGTGCTTCAAGACAACCATGTATATACTAGACGGATTACAGAACTGCGTTTTAAAACGATTTGGTGAACATCGCAGGAATGTTCCTATTTGTCACCGTGCATCCACCGTTTCATCTTCAATACTCTTGTTGTAACCCGGACTCTTTATGTTCTATCATTATGCTCATATTCGGACGTTTAATCATAAACAATTGTGTGGCGCGTGTGGCGCGTGTAATTCATCCCGAAGATTAATGATTTGGAATAATGTTGATTATCGGTGTCGGTGGTGTAGCTGTTAACTCCAAGTCGGCTCCTGGCTCTCTGTTACTGTCTCCCACTCGGAGTACACTAGTTCGATACCCGTGCATATAAAAAGCACGATTTTCTCGTGATACGATGTTGGTCATATGTTAATTAGTTAGGTTAATTTGATTTCAACTCCTCCCACCACCACACCACTTCTTCTACGCCAACATTTCCAAGCATATGTTGTACCTTTTGTATGAGTTTAACACGTTTCGCGTGCCGCGTTTAGCGCGTATGATGGGTTGACTTTTTTTTCGACTTCTTTGAGGTCTTTTTTTTAACCAACTTCCATACGACCTAGAGAGCCAAAATTTTATCAGTGTCTAAGTCCAAAATAGCATTTTTTATATTCCGAGTATAACGCGTTTCGCGTGCCGCGTCTAGCGCGTGTGATGGGTTGAAAGTTTTTTTTCCAATTCTTTGAGGTGCTTTTTACCCACTTCCACACGATCTATGGTATCTAAGTTCAAAATAACATTTTTTATATTCCACGTATGACGCGTGTCACGTTTCGCCTGTGGCACGTGCGATGGTTTGAAATCGCGTCATTTTCTCGTTTTTTATGTCAATTTTAACTACCGTTCGCAAGACCTAGAAGGCTGTAATTTTGTGAGCGGCCCAAGGTCAGGGGCCCGTTTTGATATAACGCTTCTAACGCGTGTCGCGAGTCGCGTGTGGCGCACGTAAAGCGTGGAAAAAAGAAAATTCTTTGAAATAGCTCCGACCTCAAAAACAGATACTTTGGGCGAATATTACCAAATAATAAACGACTGTGTGGCGTGTTTCGATGTATAAATAAAAGTTTGTATCCGAAAAACTAAGAGAACTAAGGAGATCCTCATTCAATTCTACCCATAATTGCACTTTCGCTGCATAAAATACGAGACGATTTGCAATCATGAGCCAGTGATTCATAAAGATTTTCACATGAATCAATCTGGAATTTGGAATTGAAACTGGAAATTATGCGCAACGTACTCTTGTGTATTAATTGCGTTCACTCTCCGTCAGCATAACTTTCGATAGCAATCACAGCTCAAAAAACGCGGAGTATAGCGCGATAGCGAACAAAAAAAAAATTCGCGATCCGCGAATGGTTCAGCCACGATCGCAAATCGCGGTCAAACTTCAAAACGAGAGGGAAATTGTCTCAAGTGACGCGACAGCGACGCAAAAAGGCAAAACTTTCCATCTCGATGGGAAATTCCGAGTTTGTACGCGTGGCCGCGCTGCAACATATTATTGCATTGAGAGGTGTGTGTGTGCGTGCGTGTATTCGTGTGCTGCACTTGTTGCATTTGATTTTCTCTATCCTCTTTCTGATAATGATGATCGCCGTTTCGTCGGTCTCTCCGTATTGTCCGTCGGATGCCCATCAACCATCTCTGTCAGTAATTCATTCATTCACCTGATTAGTAGGTCAAGTCGAGTCATTCGTCTTAAACTTCAACATCAACAAGCCACACAAAAAGAGAAGAGCACTTGAGAAATCTTCAACGCAAGTCAAAAACTTCAACGAAAAGTTTATGTACTCCGCTGCCGATTGCTGCGTGGCTTTGATTCCTTCTTTTAAGCGCCTCATAACCGCATGCGACCGATGGTAATGTGATGATGGCCACCGACGACAACGAATAAATTGTTGTTTTTGTTGACTGTGTCGAGGTTCAAGAGTACACACATACATATATATCTATATACAAAAGCACGTAAAAGAGTCCGTCTGCTCAATTCATTCATAGCAGATTCAAAAGATACCGCAGTCATTGCGTCGCGCCTGTTGGCATGAACAGCTTTTCCGGTCACATTTATCACACAATTTGGTCTGCATGTCTGTCTGTCTGCCTGTCTGTCAGTCCGTCTGTCTGTTGATCGTGGTTGTACCATTTCTGCGTTGTGTCATTTGTTATAAATTACGAATATTTTCAACTTGTTGGTCTTATTGCAAGTTGCACCAAGAAGTCACATGAATGGAATTTCATCGACTGCTTGCATCGTGAACGCGATACATCATCTTCTGCATCATCCATCTGCATTTTGTTATGTTTCGTAGGTTGGCCTGCCGCTGATGATAGATAGATATGCGGGAGAACAACTTTCTTCGTTTGTTCCTGTCGTATCGCCGCGTTGTCGCACTCATCATCGTCTTTATCTTGCACCAGAAAATGAAAGTGGGCGCATACTTTTGTCGAAACGGTCAACAGACCGAATATATGATAACTAGAACGCGGAGGCTCGCCGCATGCGTACAGCAGTTTCGTTGAAGGAGGCAGAGAAGAATGAATATAAGAAGTAAAAGAAATACCTGAAGTCTGACCATTCATGAAAGAAAGTGCTTCCGGTAGAAATGACACAGCATATTGTAACTATTATTCCAATTGATGATTAACTGAACTATCATCCATTCTAAAAAGGGATAAACTTAAGCGCTTAGCGCTTAACAAACGCAACGCACACCCGAGAGTAAGAAAGCCGACTATTCTTAATATTTAATATTAGTTTCTTTCTCTCTGTGTTGGATCAGTTAATAACTTTCTTTCAAATGCATACTTTTAGATCAAGCATTACTTGATTACATTTTAATCTGGTTTTTCGGATCCAAGCTCAATGATCAATAATTAATAGTTGACGTCAACTTTCCCAAAAAAGAAAAAATTGTCGTAGCTTTATGATCAAGCACAACTCAAGTTTCAACCGAACATCCAATCGAGACAAAAGGCCCGTTGCGGATGCTCAGGTGTTTAGAATACATATGAATAACTAGCTTTCTATTGGCATCTTTTGAGGTATTTGACCGCCACAGTAAGCAACCAGTTCGTTCGCAGCATCTTATTACTAATTGTTTTTTCATGTCACCTGCTTGTTTACAAACCGAAGTTTTGCCTGCTGCAAAGCTGATTTTTGTCTTTAACAAATTATAAAACAGAATATTTTGAAAGATTTGACTTTGAAGCGCAAGGAGGTTCACTTAAATTATATGCAGACATTAGACATTTACAAAAAAATGGTATGATACTGCAAGAACATAACTCGAATTGTGCCAGTGTACTCTTGCTACTAAATAAATTATTATTTTTTACCACAAAAGAGCGTCTCTGGAAAGACAAATTATGTGTCCAAAATGAGGTAAATTAATAATTAAAAACAATTAAACGGCAATTATGCTACAAACCTTTAAATACTTATTCATGTAATGGCGTGTTTTTACTTAGATTTAAAAACAAGTAAATTTAAAAAACTTCGTTTTTCGGGTACAAACTTTTATGTATACATCGAATATATACATAAAATACATATTTTTGAGTTCGGGTCTCACCCGCGCAACACATGACTCGCGGCACTCGTCAAAAGCGGGTTATGAAAATTTGCTTCTGACATTGAGCCGCTCACAAAATATCAGCATGCGAAAGGTGGTTAAAAAAGGTTTCAAAAAACGAGAAAATGGCGTGATTTCTACCTATCACACGCGCCACAGGCGAAATGCGACACGCGACATAACTGGAATATAAAAATTTTTATTTTGGACTTAGGCACTAGAAAAATACAGCTCTCTTAATCGTGTATAAGGTGGTTGAAAAGGAACTCAAAGAAGTCGAAAAACTAAATATTTCAAAACATCACACGTGCCGCACGCGACACACCTCTTACGCTGAATATAAAATGTGCTATTTTAGACTTTGATACTCACAAAATTTAAGCTCTTTAAATCGTGTGGAAGGTGGTTTAAAGGACCTCAAAGAAGTCGAAAAAACAAAAATGTTCAACCCATCACACGTGCCGCATGCGACACACGTCTCACGCGGAATATAAAAAGTGATATTTTGGGCTTAGATACTCATAAAATTTCAGCTCTCTAAATTGTGTAGAAGGTGGCTAAAAACGAACTCAAAAAAGTTGAAAAAACAAATAAATCAGCTCATCACACCCGCCACACGCCGACACGCAATCGCGTCTCACGCGGAATATAGAAAATGCTATTTTGGACTTAGATACTTACAAAATTTCAGCTGTCTAGGTCGTGTGGAATGTGGTTAAAGGGGACCTCAAAAAGTCGAAAAACAGACAAAAAGGAGGTCAAGTCAAGTTCCTAAATAAAAGTTTTTTAAAAAAACATAGTTGTAAAACTAAAAAATTAAAATAAAATAATAAAATACGAAAACATGCTTTCTCGATGTTTCAGGCAATTTGGAGCCTAAAAAGCAGAAAGAAAATTTCCATCAGGATGTATGTGGGATGTTCCCGGCATACCTCAAGAAATTTCACAGACAAGCCGTTTAGTGGCTAAGTAATGTCGAGAAGAGATTTCCAATAGTTGTTTTGGATTGTTTCATTGAAGTTGCGTTAAACTTCCAGTTGTTACTCCTTACTAACTGTACGACCTGGTGACAAGAACATTTTTTTATACTGCCTATTGGCTTTATTCTTGAGTCTTCCCCATTTTGGAAAACTCACAAGACGTTTTCGAATCTTACAAGCTAATTAGACATCAATTTCTTAAGACTTAACCTGTGTTAGTTCTTATTATTGTTATGCATTATTTGTTTAGTTTATTATGATAAGTTAACTAGATCCAAGGGTTCTTTGCTATTGAGGCGCCGATAGCTAGGCCGAGCTAATGTGTTGGGATAGTGGGCGCCGTGGCTCAGTGTATATGTGCATGGCTTCAGAGCAGGAGGTTCGTGGTTCGAATCCCAGTAACACAAAAAATATTTTTTACCATGTCCCACCTCTTGCGAATGTCTGACTAACGTCCGAGAATAATAACTTGTCACGGAAAGCTTCTTAATTCGCCGTTCGTATACGGTATTAAATTGTAGGTGCCATTTGTTCCACTTGTGTGCAAAAATATACATCTTCTTTTTTCTTTATGTTCTATATCCCCTTAGAAGTCCTAGGGCCTCTACTACGCCTACGCGCCATCGCGTACAGTTCCTGGCAATGAGCTTCAGCTCTCTCCAACTCTTCACCAATTGTCGTGCTTTCTCCTCAACTGTTCTGCGCCATGTATTTCTCGGACGACCCGTCTTTCTATCATCTTGAGATAACGGATTCCATTGCATAGCGTAGTTTGCTATGGAACTGTCGCCTTTTCGGAGTATATGACCAATCGACTGCCACTTCCGTCGTTGGATGGTTGTGCCTATTGGTTCCTGACCTGTTCTCTGGTAAAGATGTTCGTTATAGATACGTTTAGGCCAGAAAACCATTAAGATGTTCCGTAGGCACCTATTTACGAACATTTGTAATCTATTTGTGATTCACATTCCAAGTGGTGCACCCATACAACAGCACAGATTCAACATTTGAAAGGAATAGTCGTAGCTTGGTGCTTAAGCTGATCGCATTGCTTCACCATATAATGGACAACCTTCCAAACTTTGCCAACTCGTCGGTTGACAATTTTCTGTTCAGTTCCACCTTCGGCCGAGACAGTACTCCCAAGATATTGGAAACTCTCTACTCTTTCTACCGGCTGTCCAGCAATGTTAACTTGAGTTACTGAGTTCGTGCCGAGGTTGATGATTTTAGTTTTGGCAGTATTAATCTTCATACTCGCAACATTTCCACATTTGTTGTCATTGGGTGCAGCTCCATAATCCTGTGTGATAGTAAACAAACGTCGTCAGCGTAGTCCAGATGTTTGAGTTGAGATGTAAGAGTCCAACGAATTCCTCCGTTTCCAGTAGTTAAAGCTGCGCGAAGTACATCGCTAACCACCAACAAAAAAAGTATCGGTGATAGAATGCAACCTTGTCGTACCCCACTTAGGATCTCGAATTCCTCTGACAGCTTTTCTCTATGCAGCACATGAGAGTTTAAAAATAGCTATTAGTTTATCGGGTTTACCTCTCCTGCACAGGGCAAGCCAGATAAACTGTCTCTTGACACTGTCAAACGCCCTCTCAAAATCGATGAACAAGAGATGCAGTGACCGGAATTCAACGCAATGTTCTATAATGATCCGCAGAGTGTTGATGTGGTCGACACAGGAGGATCAAGTGCGAAAACCTGCTTGTTCGGCATAGTGTATTTTCCAGAATCGCTCAAGGACTATTTTGGCTAATTCCATTCAAATTTTAATAAAAAGTGTTGTTATCGGATGTGTGCAATGTTTGAATAAAATCATGCTTTAAAAAGTGGGTTCAAAATAGATCACAAGATTTGGCCAGTCAGTCACAAACACAAGTGCACGCGAAGTTGCTTGTAATATAGAAAATTCAAAAATAACTTCATAAAAAATTTTCTTTTATGAGACCTGAAAACAGCTCTTAGATACAAGCAGTGCTCGTTGCATATGTTGGCTTGCATGATGGGAAAAGGTAAGTTGATTGCATTTTTAATAGCGTTAATCGACAGGGTGTTTTTATATTGCTATACAACTCGAAGCATCTGGGCGGAAGTGAAAATCATCATATAAAAATATCGCATCGACTCAACGTAATGATTTTGTCATATTTACGATGTAACGAAGGCTCTTAAACAATGTTTTGATTAATTATTAGTCAAATCGTTGAACGGACACAGCAGGTTTATTAGCAAAAGCAATAGTAATCAATCTTAACAGAAATCGCTTAACCATGACTATTCAAATTATAATATTATACTGCTTATGGGAGTACCTATCGTATGTTTCAAGCATCAATGTATTTCTTGAAATTAAACCGGTTACGCGGTAATTTAGCCCCATTAGAGGTGGCTCTCTCAGGTTCACTCATAGTCGTGACGTTATTGGCATTTCAATGTTGCGTTGCTTTGCTTTTACATTGCACTGCACATTGCGCGTTGAATTTAATATGCCCAGTTGGGAGTAGATCGGTTTTGCTGTCTAAGTCGATCTGTGTGTAATTCGTAATACAAAATCGGGTTTGGTATTTCTGCGAACGATTAACAAACAACTTCGTCATCGTGGACATATTTCACCTACACCGCGCAGACAGGAGGTTGGTTATGCGAGATATTACCTAAGGTCAATTAGCTTATTAAACATTTTTGACCTTTCTGGTTTGTCAAGTTCTTTTTTTTTATTATCTTTCCAAAAGTCTTTTTTAAATGTCAAAAAAATGTCACGTAATGTAATTTATTAAAAGATGGCTTTGTGCTTAAAGATTTAATGGATCTGCAGGTTAAGTGTTAGACTCTCTGGGAAGATGTCTCCTTTTATAAAAGATTTCTAAAATTCCTCATTCTTTTTTTAATGCTTGTTTCGGCTGATTATAAAAAATGGACAAAAAGATCTTTTTTGCTCTTATTGCACGTGCACACATGTTGATGTCTTTGAAAGTAGTTGCATTGAGAAGTTATAATGGAAAGGATGTTGAGATAGTCCTATACACGTATTTATGAGAGGAATTATAATTATACTCCTATACCTGGACCAAAAAAAGAAGGTTATCTTGTACTAGAACCTTCTAGGAAAGTAGACTCTTCTGTTTCGCTAAAATATATTTTTACTTTATTCGTTTTACTGTCGAACCAGACAAGGAAAAACCAAACGGTCATCCTTATTGTCTACGGTATACTTATCCGTTGCTCGGAACTCAAAGTACTTACAACAGAGCTCATCTGAGTAACCAAAATTTGAGCTTCGCCATACTATCAAGGTGCAGTCACACGTTTGTAGACTCTTTATGCTGTGTTTACTTTTGCTATTTTAACTGCATACCCTTAGCAACGAAGAGACCAGAAACAACTACGGTCAAGCGATAGGACCCTAATTGCAGGGAGAGTAATTCCTGGGCCTGAGATGTCGGGCGTAGCAGAGAAATGGACACGCCTTAAGAATACTGTCATTAGTACTGCTGATTCAATCTTAGGCAGTAGTCGTAGAGATAGGAACGACTGGTTTGATGACGAATGTAAGCTAGCGACTGAACGTAGGAATGTTGTGTACCGAGCAACGCAACAATCTCATAGAACGCGAGCACGCGAAGATTAATATAAAGAGCTCAGAAGATATGAGAAAACAGTTCACCGGCGAAAGAAAGCGGCGTGGGAGAAGATTCTCATCTGTGAACTAGAACAATACAGTGAGCAAGGACCGCACCAGGCGCAGAAGTTCTACCAAAGAGTCCGCGGTATGACGCAATACCAGTGTGGCTTCATCACAGGCAAATCAACAACTGATCGGATTTACACCCTAAGGAAGGTGATGGAAAAATGTATAGAGTTTCAAAACTCACTACACCATCATAGCCAGAGTAGAACTTTATATAAAGCCATGAGAGAATTCGGCATCCCTAATAAACTGACACGTTGATGTAGGTTGACCATGACCAATGTTATAAGCCAAGTAAAAAAATCCAGATCACTATTAAGCTCATTCAACATCTGTAACGGGATCCGACAGAGGGATGGACAGGCCTCTTCAACATGGCGTTGGAAAAAGTGGTCCGAGACTCTGACGTAACGGCGAGAGGAACAATCCTCTATAAGTTCATTCAGATACTGGATTACGCAGACGATATTGACATCGTTAGTAGAAGTCTAAGAGCTGTACAGAAAGCATTCATTCAGATCGAGCATGCGGCACGAAACCTGTGGATGCACATAAATGAGAGCAAATAAAAGTACATGGTGGCCACGTCTGCGAGTATAAGATCCAACATTGGACCCTCAATTAAAATAGTGGAGCGCAAATTTGAAGTAGTGCAATTCTTAACTGTCTCGGGTCAACTGTAGTAGCCGATAACAACATGGAACCAGAAATACACGCTCGGTTGCTTAAAGCCAACAAAGCCTATAATAGTCTTTCAAGACTCTTTAAATCCCGGAACTTAACCATAACAACCAAGCTTCTGGTATATAAGACAATGGTCATACTAGTACTTACATATGAATCCGAGACTTGGGTGCTTAGCAAAAAGCATTCTGACCTCTTAGTCACGTTCGAAAGAAAAGTCTTGCGGAGAATTATTGGCCTCGTATGTTAGGAAGGACGATTCTGGAGTCTCTATAATAATGAGATCTACGATGATGTGAGATGAGATGACATCGTGAGGAGAATTAAGCTCGGTAGGCTCCGGTGGGCAGGACACCTAACTCTCATGAGCGAAGAGAATCCTATTCGAAAAGTGCTTTACGGTAATATTTATGGAACACGACAGCGAGGCCGGCCAAGCCTACGCTGGAAGGATGGCGTAGACCAGGACGCCCAGAGTTTAGGAATGATAAACTGGATGAAATCGGCTCAAAATCGGGACCGTTGGAGAGACTTTGCGGGGGGCCAGAACCGGACCCCGGTTGGAGCCAAATATGATGAAGATGATGATCTAATAATCTATCTAAATACGAGACATATTATATTGCCGTACAGATTTTAATGGCGATGGAAAAACTATGTCCTAAGGTTTATTTATTGGATTGACTACGTTGAGCTTGATTTGATTTTATTTCATCAACAAGGAAAATGAAAAGAGAAAATCAGTACAGTTGGCGTCCACTGGACCACCGATGAGGCTCTATATCTTTTTTTTAAGAATATGTCCTTCTTACATCTTCATCTTTAACACTCCATCCTTCTAAGGAACAAAATACTTCTGACAAAATAGGTTAGAACACCCTAGATAAAATAAAACAATTCAGAAAAAAACATCAATAAAACAAAAAAATCAATACCATCTGTGTAAACATGGAGCTCCACAAATGAAGTGCTGCCGTTACAGCGCGAAATATATAAGTTAGCCTATCAAACTATCAAATATTGGAATTTTATTAATAGAATGATTAATGATTACTAGAACAAGGCTGGTGTTTACATCAAGGGTTGAGGTATCTGCCGTACAAACTGAACCCAAAAAATTACATTTTTAACTCCTTTCAGGAAGCTTTTTATTTCAACAATTTTATTAGTTGTGTAAAGCTTTTATAACTGCTGTCAATTTGACACTTTCCTGAGTCCTTTACGTCAATAATGTTTGGTACCTCCAACACAAATTGATTTTTTTCTTTTGATATTGAACCGATGTGGAAATGCTCGTGGCTACTGGGAACGAGGTTTCATGGTTCGAATCCCAGTAACACCAAAAGTATTTTTCACGGTGTCCCACCTCTCGCGAATGGGTGACAAACATTCCGAAAGTAATAACTTGTCACGGAAAGCTTCTTAATTCGCCGTTCGGAGCCGTCCTTAAATTGTAGGTCCCTTCCATTTGTGTCCAAAAATATAAATGCGCAACACAAATGTTTCCGAGAAACTGGGCCTTGGACCGCAATGGTCTGTCGTGCCGAATATTATTTTTATTGAACCTATGTTTTAGAATTTTTCAATTGCTTTAACAGCTAACCTTTTTCTTGAACCAGGCTAACGCCAAGTAGATGAGAGTATAGGTCAGGTGGTAACTAAACCTCTCAAATTAATATTTGAACAGAGGATTAAACTGACGTGCCAAAAGTTTCGTTTCCCAGAATATCGGGAGTAAAAAAACGTTTTAATAAATTGTGTGTTCCTTGCATTCCCACTTGTGTTCGTAACTTATTTTGGCTAAAAGATTTTTTTGATTAAGAGCTATACAGAACAAAGTTATTGATGGTAACTATTTTTTTGTTTTGGTTTATCTACAATTGGTTGAAGTACAATTATTTTGGAGTATATTGTACATCACTTTTTGGTCCCTGTAGCAAAACCAATTTTTACAAAATAAAATGTCGCCGTGCTGCTATGCCTGGAGTTTTTTCAATAAATAAAACAAAAGGCAACGCACAGGATATGTTTAATGTATCTATGATTTGAATTTTGTTAAACATTTTTCATTGTTATTTTGTATTCTTCTATATATTTACATGTCTAGCCGGTCATTGTTCCCGTAAGTATTGTTAAACAGATCTTTACAATACTATGGATCTTATAGTTTACGATTTTTTTGAAAATTTCATTTTCGCCATCTCACTTATTTTACATACTCGTAGATGCATGCGTTCATTTTTGCTTTACTATACATACATATATATATATATACATATATATATATATATATAACTTTGAGTTCATGTTTGGCGAATTCATACGAACAATTATACAATTACTATATGATTTGGTAATGCATGATAATCGTAACATTAAGATCATTATACAGAATAGATAACATCTTGTTACATAAATATAATAAATGTAATTTAACTTTTTAAATTTACTTATGTATTGAAAGGTTCAGGGTTCGAGGTTCAAATCCCAGAAAAACACCAATAATCTTTTTTACGGCGCACCTTTCGCGAATGTCTGACAAACGTCCGTGAGTAATAACTTAACTGTCACGGAAGCTTCTCAATTCTTCGTTAGAATACGTCTTTTAATTTCCCTACCAGTTGTGTACACGCAAAACTCGAAGGGTCGCGAGATGCCTTGGAGCACAGTGATCTTTCGCCGCAAATATTATTATTTTTATAACAATTTACCAAAATAATGATATTAGTGGCCAAATGAGGAAAATGAGCTTTCGAATATTCCATTTAAGCAATACTAATGATAATTATATTAGTTATACAACATATTGGCAATATGTGGCAATTGTATGTATTAAGTCACGCTGCTATTTATTTTAGCTTAAAGAGTCTGTAGTTTAGATGAGAAGTCATGTGCAATTATAAAGCTGAAATAAGAGAAATTCAGGAATAATGTCATACAAAAATCAAAATTTGAAATACCTTTATTGCAGATCATATGCTCGAGCTGAGCTTTTCAGTCAGAAAAACCGTTATCAATTTTAAAGCAATAAATGAACGGCTATGCATCCTCCGCTTGCGGATCAGGTTTTGAAACATAAACCTCATTAAATTTCACGGACTTACAGAGGATTCTTCAGACGATGAAAAAGAAGAATTCTTTGAATTGTTTGAACGAGAATTCCATGCATACACTCAGTATGATGCGAAACTCATTCTGGTGGATGGGAATGCAAAAATAGACAGGGAGGGAGCTGATATTCAGTACCGAAGTGCAAACGTCGACTTGGACCTCTTGTTGGTATGGTTCTCCGGGCAATCGAGTCAATCGATAGGACTCGCTCTAAATGGAGGGAAAATAATTCCTGATGCTGCGTTTTAGTGCGAATTATTAGGCTACGAATAGTTCGATGATGAATATATAATAAGCAAACAATATATAATAATAACGTTGAGTACCGTTTTACAGTCCAATAATCTTAAAGAACGCGGGCACTCGAAGAAAAATATAAAGAGCTTGGAATATTATGAAAAAATAGCTCACAGAGGAAAGAAAGAAGCCTAGGAGATGAATCTCATCCTTGAGCTAGAAAAGTACAGAGAGCGAGCCCGCACCGCGCGCAAAAGTTCTTCCTAAAAGTCCGTGGTCCGTATTTATTGTTCATATGTATGACGTAATGCACATCCAGATCACCGATCTTAATCGCAACTTGGAGTGATAAAACAAGTTGCTAAAGACGAGCTTGAAAAGACCGACATAAGATTAATAACAAATAAATGACATCCCACAGGAGCTGATTAAATCTGGATGTTCCATAGTACCCCAAACAGTTCATGACTAATAGTGTAGGTATAGGAAGAAGAAATTGTGCCACTTAATTGGAAAAAGAGCATCCTGTGCCCCATAGATGAAAAAAGGGACATCACCACGCGTAGCAATTGCTATGGTATAACGTTGTTGATCAAGATTTTCTCCTCTATCCTTCAAGACACGAGTCAATTATTGTCCAATACCTGTGTGGCTTGATCATGGATACATCAAGAACTGATCAGATTTTCACCCTTAGGCAAGAGACGGAAAAATGTCTAGAATTCTAAAAGCCAATAGATCCATATATTCTATAATGATGAGATCTACGAACGTTATTGTGATGTCGACGTTATCGAGAAGAGAATTCAGCTCGGAAAACTTTGATTAGGAGTTATTGGTCAAGACAGCATGCGGGCCAATGCTATGTTTGAAGTATGGTGTAGACCAGGACACCAAGTGAGCTGCCAAACTAGACGACATCGGCTCGAAATCAGTACCAGTGCAAGTGCAAGATAATGATGATGATGATTAATTTGGTAGCCGTATGGCACCTAAGTCCACTCTTTTAGAACCACATCTTGACGGGATAAATTTTATCAATGGTTTGGTATGTGTTCTGCAGTCTACTTTAAAAAAATAAGGTTCGATGACGCCTCGAATTTGTAAACCGCACCAAATGGCCATAATAATCTTGCGATAAAACAACGGCTCAGCATACAATTTCTTAATAACTAGAGTTTTGTGACTCTTAACACTGATTTGATCAGGTTATTTTACACATACATATATATACAGGATTTCTAAGCAAAAACTGATATCCAAAAAATATGGTTGTCTGGCTTGGATCTGCTTGCTTCTATAAAGTGTAAGTTCCCCTTTAGTTTCCGTTTATGTTTATTACAAAGGCGCCTATTGTTAGCTAATGTACGTTATAACTTACATTGAACCCACATTATAGCCCAATTGAAAATTTATCACTTTTTTGCAATAATTGATGGCAGTCGCCGCCGCCGCCGCCCATTTAGAAGCGATAGAGCCGCCGCCCCGTCATATTAATGGTCATTCTCAGGCACGTGTAATCATTTCGTATGAGGACAATTGGAACTCAGCAATATTAATCCACGTGGGTTTAATCAGTAAATATCTGTAATGTTCAAAATTCCACCATGACTAATGGTGAGCAGACAGATGTCGCCGGCAAAAACCTAAGCCGTATTGTGTTCTTCAAGACTCCGAAAGCGTTCACCGACGCGTTGGAGTCAAACAACCCAAAAAGGTCGGACAGTTCAAAGAGAAATATATATACAAAATGTACGGGCGAATTTCCTTGTTGCCTGTTTTCTGTATTATGTCTCGACCGCAACAACATTTCGCTTAACCGAATGCGGCAAATTCAGTCAGATAATTCGAGTAATTGTACGTGGGTGAGTATGACTACTAAAATGTGCTGTGGTCAGAGAATATACTTCTGATTTACAAATGAACTTCAGCCAAAATTTGTTTTTCGTTTTTCTTTCAATTAATTTTGTAACCAAAGTACACAACGGTGGTGCTTTACGCAACTCAACTTTTTCTTACTTGTAAAGCTCTCCCTGATCTGTGCCTTGCAATTTTTAATTAGGAATATTTTTTCTGCAATTGTGTTATAAACCGCAATTGTGTATAAATGTGTTCGTTAGCGAGCAAGAAGGTCAGAAAGATAGCAAATGAACGGGGTTAGATGATTATGAACTTTGGCGCGACGGGATGCCGAAAGAGTAGAAAAGTGAAATTTTTCGAGCACGTCTAGCGGTACGTAGATATGAATTATTACTCTTGTAATTTGATTAAAAGGCGCAAACTCGATTCAACACAGATATATTATTGCCGATTTTTACATCTTGATTTGGTTCGTTTTTGTTGTTGTTTCATTTTTCTTTTGAAAGTTAATCGCGAACAGATTTGCATTTACATTTTCCATTGTATTAAGATCATAAGCCTAAGCTGTGATTGAAATTAGTAATATAATATTTTTTTATTTTAATGTTTCAAATACATTTTTTAGTGAAATCCCTCAAATGCATTGATGTGGACCGCTGCCGATCTTTGAAAACATTTCTTTTATTTATATTAAGCTTTCAACTTTTAATTTGTTAATAAAAGAAAAGTAAACGAACGTTACTCTATACACTCCATGTGTAACATTCGCCAAAGGCTAACGAACAATAAATATTGATGAGAAAAGTCAACAAATACTTCCAAATTTTTGGTGTTGGCAGAATCTAAGTAACGCCATTTTATAATAAGTTATAGAGTATATTTATCCAAAGGAGATATCACAACACAACCAGCAATTATGGTGATATAACGTTGTTGAGTACCGTCTATTAGATTTTGTCTCTATCCTTTAAGACTGGATAGCTCCATTCGCTAAAGTCATTATTGGCCCTTACCAAAGTCATCCCGTCAAATCAACAACTAATCAGATTTTTACCGTTGGAACATGTCTAATATCTAGAGTTCCCCGACGATAACATAGCCAGAGTAGAATTTTATAAAGCCGCGAGAGGAATTCGGCATCCCAAACAAACTGACACGACTATGTAGGTTGACCATGACCATGAACAATGTATAAGCGAACTTAAGATACCATTTGTGTCCAAAAATATACATGCACAACACAAATGGTAGCGAGAAGCTAGGCCTTGGACAGCAACGGTTTGTCGCGCCGAACATTATTATTAAGATACCCGGAACACTTACAAGCCCATTCACCATCTATAACGGATTCTGACAAGAACATGGATTGGTCCACAGTCTTAATAAACTGGGGTTAAAGAAAGTGATCCCAAACTCTGGCATAACGGCGAGTGAAATAATCCTCAAGATACTGGCTTACGCAGACGATATTGACGTTATTAGTAAAAAAAAACCGACCAACCGACCGAATGACCAATCTACTGCCACTTCCGTCGTTGGATGGTTGTGTCTATTGGTTCCTGACCAGTTCTCTGGTAAAGATGTTCGTTAGAGATACGGTTAGGCCAGAAAACCCTCAGATGTTCCGTAGGCACCTATTTACGAACGTTTGTAATCTTTTTGTGATGGTAGTGGTCACCTTCCAAGTGCTGCACCCATACAACAGCACAGATTCAACATTTGAGCGGAACAGTCGCAGCTTGGTGTTTAAGCTAATCGCATTGCTTCGCCATATCATGGACATCATTCCAAACACCGATTTTGCTTTGCCGATTCGGTTGACAATGTCCTGTTCGGTTCCACATTGGTCGAGACAATACTCCCAAGATATTGGAAACTCTCTACTCTCTCTACCGGCTGTCCAGCAATGTTAATTTGAGTTACTGAATTAGTGCCGAGGTTGATGATTTTTGTTTTTGCATTATTAATCTTCAAATCTGCAACATTTGCCTCCCTTTCCACATTTGTTGTCATTTGGTGCAGCTCCATAATTCTGTGTGAGAGTAAACAAACGTCGTCAGTGTAATCCGATGTTTGAGTTGAGATGTAAGAGTCCAACGAATTCCTCCGTTTCCAGTAGATAAAGCTGCGCGAAGTACATCGCTAATCACCAACAAAAAAAGTATTGTCGTACCCCGCATAGGATCTCGAACTCCTCTGACAGCTTTCCTCTATGCAGCACATGACATTTAGAGCCATCATAGGTTGCTTTAATAATAGCTATTAGTTTATCGGGTATACCTCTCCTGCGCAAGGCGAGCCAGATAAACTGTCTGTTGACACTGTCAAACGCCTTCTCAAAATCGATGAACAGCAGGTGCAGTGGTGACTGGAATTCAACGCACTGTTCAATAATGATCGGCAGGATGCTTATGTGGTCTACACAGGAGAATCCAGTGCGGAAACCTGCTTGTTCGACATCGAGTGTATCTTCCAGATGTTCCTGTCATTCGCTCAAGTACTTCTTTGGCTATTACCTTTGCAACTGCAGGAAGAACGCAAATGCCTCTCCAGTTTTCGCACTCCATAAGACTACCTTTTTTAGGCAGCTTGCCTCTGCTTCTGAGGCCAGGTTGTTAATATAGTTACGCTTGTCACGTCTTACACTACGCTCTTCTCTCAATTTTCTTCGATACATGGACTCTAACTCGATCCTCGCTGCAGCTGGGATATCTACAATACGAGCATTAAGTAGCTTACGTTCTTCAATCCGCCTCCAGGTATCTTCGGTAAGCAACGTGCTGTGCCTTGCCTGGCTTCTACCACAATACTTTCCGCTCCAGATGTGAAAACATTTTTCACAGCCTTCCAATGTTCCTGGATGGTTGTCGGCAGTGAGCTGCTGATTGCTTCCACTCCTATACACATATGTGCAAAGTTTGATCAAAATTGGGCAAATTTGTGCAAAGTTTAAAGAAAATCGGGACTTAGGAATTAGGTTAAAAATTGATCACATGATTCCGCCAGCCACTAACAAACAAATTCAACAAACGAACTCACAGACACGCGGTCACGCGAATTTAGTATTGTCAAGTACATTATACACTAAACACTATTAATACAAGTATACATTACACTTAGGGAGTATATGATTCATTTCAAAGTTTAGAAGGAAAGAAACGTAAAAATAAATATCATTTTTGGAAAATACGGAAATCAAAAGTTGTGTTTCATTTAAATTTGGTCTCCTGAATTTAAAAACGCTAAATCTTAATGGGAGGCTTTAATCCAGATCGTTCGACTCGAAATCTTGGGGTGCAAATGAAAGCAAAACCAATTACATGGTTGGGCCTTGTCACGTCTGCCAGCAGAGGATCCAACATAAGTCCCTAAAAATATGGAAGCGTGAATAGGGTGTCCTTTAACGATTCGTGAAATTCTATAATGATAGGCTTTTGTGGGCAGGACTCATCGCTCGCATGAGTGAAGAGGAGTAGAAGAGCGCTTGATCAGAAAGTCCTTTGCATAAGGATTTATGGGATACGACAATGAGGCATGCTAAACATTTGTTCTACCTTGTGCTTAGAGCATCCCCTTAGTATTTTCAGTCTTCTTTGATTGCTTAACGTCCGCACAGAGTTTTCAACAACTACAATTGTTTAGTTCCCCAATACTTAGTTTCACCATGTCCTACGCTACCAAGCCAGGCACAGATAAAATACCATATGTGTTTTTATTACTGAACATTTTTAAAAGTGGATTCGATCTTTTTTTTATATCAAGCACGTGCTAAAAGGCTTCCGTCAGCTAGTGTAAAGCGCTATCCGGTTTGTGTTTATGTCATTTATATCCTTCTATATTGCTTTCGTTTTTCTTAACTTCTGGTTTTAGAGCCTACAAGGCCCTAGTAGAGCGTGCGATGGTATTCTATCTATCAAAATAACTTCTGACACCAAATGGGTATAACTAGAATGTTTGTCTAAAATATGCCATAGGCACCAGGTAGCTTAATTGATTTAAAATGCAATGGCAATGGTATTTTAGCCACTAAATGTGATATATCGAACCACTCGGCCGTTTATTTTTGATACACTTGTAAGTCTGAATAACTGGTTTGATATAGGATGTCAAAGTTTTGAGAGATTGTTTTGTGATCCTTGGTGTAGCCACAGTTTTCATCAGAGATAATGTTTAGGTTTATCAAATGTTCGAAAAATTATTTATTTGAAAACCAAACTTTACCATTAGAATGATCTTTTTTTCTCGGTTTGAATTACTTCTCAGTTGGCAGTAGATTCATTTGTGATAATTAGAAAACCAAGGTTGTTCTCTGTATTTCAGATATTTTTCTATAGTTACTAGCTGACCCGACAGACGTTGTCCTGTCCCACTTTCAATAAATTTGTTTGTAATCGTTTTGTGAACTCGTGAAAAGCTATTTGCTTCGCGATATCGAGTCACAGCATTAGTTACATCATTGTGTTACATTTTTTAATTTTGGGTCTTTTAGGGTCTTTTGGGGTTCTTTTGGGGGTCTTTAATGATTTTTGGGGATTTTGAGGGACTTTCGGAGTCTTTTAGAGATCTTTTTGCCCACAAAATTAAAGAAGAAGCTGTCAAATGACATTTGCACACGTAACCCAAACAATTGGAATCTATTGGAACAGAAATGAAATAACGACTTTTGCTGGACAGATCGCGAATCAACACAAATTTAATTTTACTTTAAGTTAGGCTGGAATGCGTTTTTCCAAAGTTTTAATTTCACCGAAAACATTCAATAGAGTTATTTCCTCAAAATGTATCCAATTTATCGTTCTCCAAATTTTCCCGCCGGGAACATAACAAACAAAACAATTTTTGCTGTTTATCCGAATTTTTCGACTTTCCTTTGTAATTGTCTTTGTTTCCTAGGACTATAACGAACAAAACAAAAAAAGAATTACGCTAATCCATCGTTCGAATCGTGAGTTATGGTCGCGAGTTCATATATAAATTCTATGGAAAACAGCACTTTCAGTTTCCGAATTTTACAATTTCCGGACAACTTTTCTATTTTTTTTTGGCATAAACCTTATTCGGACTATGGCGAATTTATAAAATAAAAGTTAGCCAAATCGGTCCCCAGTCGTTCTCAATTTTTTTTTTTTTTTTCACTTTAAAACCTATTCTCATACCTGCCAAATATACATAAAAAATTTCATAACAATCGGTCGAGCCGTTTCGGAGCAGTTGAGACCCAAACACCGTGACACGAGATTTTTATATATTAGATTTTGCTAATCAGATGATAGCTTCTATAGCTTACTACTGTTACTGATTCATGTTTATAAATATCAATTTATGCAGGTATATAGAACTGTCAGATACCGAAAATTATACCTATTCCACCCTAAGAAGCATGTTAGGAATTTTTTATTTCTCTATGAATAAAACAGGTTCGATTTCTAGTTCTTTGCAGGGCTGTTTCTTTATTGTATCTGCATTAGTAACAATGCTTATTTTTATTCGGTCTATTTGGATATTTTTCTAATAATAAAACCTGTTCAAAGTGTGAATGAGGGTTGCCCCAAACTGTCAACATTATCCAATTTTCTTGTAAATTACGCGTCAAAACAGCACCGCAACCAACGTGCGAACAAACATGCTTCCAGATTTTATCCTCAAAAAAAAAGCGAGAAAAAATGAAAGAAAATAACTCAGGAAGAGTTTATACGAGTAGACTCACGTTCCAAGGTGTAACGTAAATAACTCTTAACTACTGCAATATTTGTGTGACCCGATTCTTTTATGGCACGAATGTAACACTTTGCGCATGCTGCTGTACACATGCTGTAAATATGCTAAAATGGTATGTACGAGTATACGGCGCCTGATACTTTGTAATGCGAAAAGTCGTGACTAAATGAGTCATTTCGACGAAGCGACAACGGACAGTTTAACAAAAAAAAAAAACCCCGGCCCGTTGAAATTGCAAATTGCAAATATGTCTTGCTGCCCCGTTCCATGAGCTGCTGAGAGATGTTTGGGGAACACGACGGCGCGTACCCCTACATACAAGCACCGTACACCGGTGAGAAAAAGTTAATGGCCAACAGGATGGACTCCCGGACGGACGCCAACGGAATGCTGACGGCGGTAAAATGAGTCAAACGGTAGCACTTTTCGACGCGATATGGTGGGTGCTGATCGAGCTCTTAGTCAGCCTGAAGCCCGTTGTAGCCACCATCAGTTTGCATGTGCTGCTTATCTGACAGCTGCTACCACAGTTTGGTTGGTTGGTGTACAGAATACATCCTTACTATATTCTTAGCCTCTTAGCATCTATCTAAAAGATAGAAAATCATTTAAATGCACTATTACAAGTGATTTATGTGAAATGCACTCATTTAGATTTAAAGTTGTAGTTTGGATGCATTTTTTCGTTGCGTTTGCATTTTATTACATGAATCAAGTTTAACCATTCACATTTATTTAATTTTTGTTTCGTATTCGAAAGTAGTAAGTACTCGTAGCAATCTGTGTTGTTCTGTTGGTTGGCCATTTAGAGATAGATTTATTTAAAGCGACACAGTGATTGCATTCAAGCATTCATTCTCTTTGTTTGCGTTTTTCTAGAATTTATGATCATCGTAATTGAATTGAACTGAATTAATTTGTTGCTCAGTTAGTTTTAGGGTCATTTTGCACTTTATTGCAATAGTTTTCATCTAAATTAAAGCGCAGTTGTATTATAATGTACTGCAGCACAGAAAAAATTACACATTGCTATGTTCTTTGTATTAACTGTTTGCTTTCGTTTTTTTTTCTTTTTCTGCATTTTTACAGGCATCACGAAAAGTTTCGAAATGCGGTTACCTATTTGTGGCGCCAGATTGGGACTTTAACAATCCTCTATACAGAACTAAGGTAAGTTTTCTTTTACTTGTATGTATTGTATCGTTAATTAAACTCTATGATAAGTCTTTGAAGTATAGGTATAGAATTTGAATAACCTGAGACGCAAAGGAAATGATCAGAAATGTTGGTCGTGGCTAAAAATAAATTTGTCTGCGTAGGAACAACACAATATTCCCAGCAAGGGACGTAACTTTTTCGACATAAAAACAATAGTCTGAATTTTTTAGGCTGTTTTCGTAACGAAGAGTTATTTGTAGATACTTTCATTTTAAAAGAATAAACCTTGCCTAGTCTAGGATTGGATCATTAGTAGGTACACTAGCAGCTAGGACTTTAGTTAGATTTCTGAATTTGAAAAGTGTTCACAAAAGACATTGTAAGCTTTAACAAACTCTGTGCCTCGGTTGTTACAGTGTGTCGGAAATAGTTACAGGATAGCACCTGTTTCACCATTCTACCGATTTGGTCCCGTACCAAGAGAAGTTGTATAAGAGCGCTTATTTTGAAACCACACCTTTTTTGGCGTAAATATCCATCATTAAAATAATAAAAAAAAATTATTACAGAACCCAAAATTAGCCTCGGATACACTGATGAACGAAGACGACCCCGACAACGAACCACGGCTAAACGTTTTAAGAATTTTCTTATGGAACGTATGCTCACTGTATAGAGTTTGAGCTGCTCAACGCGGTTAGCCGATATCCTGTCCAAATATAATGCTGACATAACAGCAACCCAGGAGATGCGGTGGTCGGGAAATGGTGTCTTACAGCTATAATGCAAGACATAATTTGCTCGGGTGGGGTTTCTAGTCAGCAAATAAATGAAACCTACTGTTATCGGCTTTAAAGCAATAAAGAGCGGATGTACACCCTTCGAGTGCGGGGCGGATTTAAAAACATAAGCCTCATCAACGTTCACCCGCCTACAGATGATTCCCCAGATGATGAAAAAGAAGAATTCTTTGAATCACTCGAACGGTAACTCCATGCCCTCAGTATGGTGTAAAAATTATTCTGGGGAATATGAATGCTAAAACAGGTAGGGAGCCAGTATTCAGGCAATACATTGGCGCCCATAGCTTACACGAGAACACTAATGACAATGGAAAACGATTCATAGAGATGGCAGAAAGCAATAATTTGGTCCTTGCGAGTACAAGGTTTCTGCGTACAAATATCCAGAAAGCCACCTAGGTGTCTCCAGATGGAGCTACTCGCAACCAGATAGACCATGTGTTGATTGACCGCCGCCACAACCCGGTGAATTGTTGGCCCCGTTAAAGTGTTGGTTACAAAACCTTGCAAATAAAATGCAAAAGCAAACCGTATCCCGGCTACGGTTTGCAAATAGAACGCCAAACCCAACCACAAGAGAGAAATATTAACTCTACCCTGCATATTGAAAGGGCTTTTAGATATTGGACGGGTAGACGCACAATCACAATGCGAAGCTTTCTGAATACCAGTTTTAAAAAGAATACCATTGTGAATAAATGAAGTCTTGTTTGCAAAGTTCCTTTTAACCAGGGCAGCTGTTTTTGGCTATACTAGCGACGACTTACATTTTTCGTTAAACCACTTATTCTCTTCCTAAAGGAGGAAGGAATGAAATTTTCCGTTCCTAGCAAAATATTTGACGAGACAAGTTGTGAAGATTTATCAGCATTATTGTTGGAAAAGCAGGTTGACCAATCATAAGTGCTATAAAATTGGCTCAGGAGCTTCCAATTAGTATTTTTGAAGTGCAAGAGAAGAGCTTTGTATGATTAGGCTCTACAGGACCGGGGTAATTGAAAATACGGCTATTACCAATGTGTGGTCGGAAAGACCTAATGGAGCAGATAATTCAATTGAATTGAATTGTTAATTTTTTATGTTTCTTCCGATAATTATAAAAAAAATGCATAAAAAAAATAAAAACCCAAAACAAGTGAATTAGATGCAGTTATATTCACTTTAACACAAAACAAGTCAATTAGATACTTCTATTAACTACTTTAACATTAATTATTTAATCTGGTTATATATTTTATCTACCTGTTAACATAAATCATAACAGTGATTTGGTTATTCTTTTCAGTATTAGAAGACTTTGGAGTGTTCAATTAAGAATTAATGAGTAAAAGTAAAGTCCGTTTTAATAGCACATATAATGAAGAAGAATAATGGTACAATGGCGCACGTGCTGTTTATTGGGCCTATTATAATCAATTGCAGCCAATTAGTTGGTAGTAGTATAGCCAGATATGCCTGATAAACTTTATTCTCCTTCTTGTTAGCATTTATTTTTACGTATGCACGCATTTTATTGAAGCTAACGTCTTGGGTTAACTCGTTTAAAAATAAAAACAAGTACTGTGCAGCAATTAGGAATAGACTGTAAAGAGTATATACCCGTTTCCAGATATCTTCTAACGATTTTGGCATCATCTAGCAGAACACACATTAAAAATTTAGATTTCTTGGCATAAAATACACAAAACACAGCGTTGCAGCTGATACTGTGATTATTATCATCATACTCATCATCATCATCATCATCATCATCATCATGAACAACATCGCTATCGCATCACAACACATCACCTTGTCCACGGCACATTATCGTTTAATTTACGATCAAGTCCAACATTTTATATGAGTCTGCCTGCCCCATAAGAGGATATGGCGCAAGTTGCAATTGCAAGAGAGAATAATGCAAAATTCCCTTCATTATAATAACTGCACATATGCACAAATATAATGAAAATTCCAACGGATGTGGCATTGCCAACGGACCAGCGAGAAAGATCAACCGACACGGAGTGAGCATGAGCTTCAGGCGCTTGTGGCCATAGCTTCTGAACCGCCTGATATGCGCATCCAAGCAAATGATCGGTTTGCTTTTGCACAGCACAACGCTGCGGTATAATTGACAAAGATGACATTTTCAGTTAGTGCCTGCCGCTTGGTAGGAGCAGCTGACGACAACCTGCCCAATAAAATGCACAGTAAACGAACGTTGCTATAACGCGTAATGTGAATTTTGACGGTGTACGTATAAGTATGTAGTATGTCCTTTTGACGGTCGCACACAGCTGGCCACAGCCGGCCATATGGTTGCCTAGATAGTTAGTGAAAATGGAAGCTCTGCCTGAATGAAAAGGTGGCCGTTTAGCCATAACAACCTAGTAGCAGGCATGTGCAGTGTTGCTGATGATCGTGTTCTCTTGGTAACAGCAATAATACTCGTAATAAAAACAACAACAAAAACAACTTCCAACAACAACAATAAACAGTTACACCTAATGTGCAATATTCCATTAATGTCTCTAAATTGATTATTGTGCGACCTACTGGCTTCTAAGCGCCTGTCTTCTTCCCCATTTTCCTTGTACTTTATTTTTGTCTTCTTCTTTGTAACGATCTTGTGTCGCCCGCCGCCTTTAATTTCCCAGCGGCTACTGTCAATATTGTTCCCAATTGAAATACTATTTGTTCAGTTGAATAGGCCCCAATATTCAGCCGAATAAAATAGTAATAATGCACTTGGGAAAACGATATTGACAGCAGCCGTTGGCGAGCGCGTACCTTACGCATGCCCGCAACAGCTGCTCCTTTAATCTCCAAGCTGGGTGAAGCAAGAGATTTTTACCTTGAACATTCAATCAGTCTGTGAATTTAGAGAGTTAAAGTAAAGAAATATTTGAAAGTCGCCTTTTAAGTTCGTCGATACTTGTTGTATCTTTTATATGAGTTTTTTTTCTTCTTTGAACTCAACATTTGGTTACCAGTGATGGACTGGTTGTGAATACATTTATGTAAAATGTACTGAATTGTACACATTGTCTTTAAGAAGGCAATTTAATCATTTCTTAAATTGCTTACTTTAAGAAAAATTTAAAAATGATGTTAAGGCAATGATTAAAATTACTGGCTCCTTATTATGAGTTAGTTGTAAAAACGGCAGTGCTCCCTCGAACTGCTGAGGATTAGGATAATAAGCTCCCGTCATTTTCCACTAAATCTAAAATGACAAATGCGGTCGATTTTGCTTTAAATCAATATCGAATCTGTCCCAAAGCCTTGGCCTTGTCTGGTGCACGTTCACCCGCAGAAACCCACTGTTTTAATTGATCCTTGGTCTTGGTGTGTTGTGATAGATCCATGTTTCGTTCACGGTTAAGAAACGTCGCAAAAACTCGTTCAGGTTGCGGCTGAACATTGCCAAACACTCCTTTGAAGTGGTCACACGCGGTTCACCTTTTTTCCACTTTCGTTTAAATTAACGAGGTTGTCTGCTTTTAATGGCTGTCAAGCCCGAACTAAATGACGCAGCTTGATAGTAGTCTATTAATAGAGATGGCAGTTGACGGGAGCATTTAAAGTTACTGCGCGGGAAATTCAAAAAGTCACTGTCTTATAAAACTGCCCTCGTATTTTATTTCTTGATTTGGATCCTTTTTCATTTTCATTGGGTGCTAGTTTTTCGTATTTGGAGAGTTATTTATTTTTCTCGGAAGTTAGGTATATCACGTGGGTTTTATTTTATAGAGCCAAGCTCTGTTTGAAAAACGTAGTTAAATTGCATACATACCTATACTTTATTTTAAGACGTTACGGAAGACATGCTAGGCGTTAAGCAAGCTTACTCCTTTCTTCCTTATATTTTTTGTTTGGTTCTATTTTTAATAGCTTTTTGGACATATTATTAGCTTTATACGAATATATAAAACTTTATTTTGTAAGGTACACCACTGAATCATCGATATATTAGCTCCCAGTTTATAAATAGTGTAAGACCCATTATGTAACTTATTTTTTTTACAAATCTACTACCAAATAAGCTCAAAGCTTTTCTTAAATTGTTCTAAAAGCAAAAGTTATTTACATTTTTCCTAAAAACGCACCTAAAATTCTTATACCCACACGTTTACACCTTAAACAAATTCAATTTTATACTCATCATTAGCCACAGCATAAACATAAAAGGTTTTAAATCCGCATACATTAAAAATTTTTACTATTGCAACAGTTGTGTGTGCAACTAAGCTGTCTGCTTTTACAGTGCCATCCACTATCAGAAATTTCTGATTCCATAGTATTATAATTCATCGCGAAAAGTGCACATAATATGGAAAGTACTCGCATTTGAGGTGCAGTTCCCCCTCAACGTTCGTATCGTGCCACAAATATACGCACACAGACGAGAGTACGTACGAATACTTGTACACACATAATAATTTCAGATAATTTCCTTTGACAAGTTAATCGTAGCAATTTGCATGAGAATTTATCATAATTTAATACCAATTGCCAGATGAGAAAAAAGATGATGGAAAATCTTCATTGAGCATTTGGCGATTGCTTCTGCAGATGATCGTGTCTGTGGCTGTGCATCTTCAATACGGATACGCAATACAATGATGCATTACAGGGTGGTTGCTACAGGTGGGATATAACATAACAGCATGGTGCTGATTATGCCGATAAGAAGTACGCATTACGTTGATGATCATCAATGTGGATAATGTGATGCGGATGAGGCCACTTACATGATGCACTTTTTACCCGGTCTGAGGAGCCCCATTAGGGAATTCGAAAAATTTATGCATTGTTTGAAAATTGAATTGCGGAAATCCGAAGGCAGAAGAATGTGCGCATTTTTTGTGTTATTATTTTTCGTTGAGATGCGAACTTTACAAACTAAGTATCCACGAAGGTATAAACAAATTTTTATCAAATAAAGGAATTATACCATTTAAAATATTTCGGTTAAAGACATTTATGTATTCTACATATTTGACACGATAACATTAAATTATATAAAATATAGTTCATATTAAGTATGACTGATATAAAATACAGATGGTATTAAATACAAATGTGTACTAAATATAATTTATATAAAATTTAATTGGTATAAAAAAATTTTAAAAAATTTATAAAAAATAGATATAAAAATAATTAGTACGTATTGTAATTGGTATACGAACAAATAATATTTAGCGCAACATGCAATTGTGTTTCAGTTGCAAGAAGCTTGCAATCTTTCGTGTTGTGCGTCCGTTTTTTTTGCACACAAATGAAAACGACCTTTAATTTATACCCACATTAAAAAGGCGAATTGAGAAGCCTTTTATGAAAGTAATTATTCTCGGACGTTTGTCAGACATTCGAGAGTTGAGGTAGTACAACGCACCAACCTCTTAGCTACAGAGCCCATGATATAAAGAGTTAAGGGTCGATTATAATAGACTTTCGGGTGCACGGACTTGTGTCAATTGTCAACGAAATGTTTGCTTATGTTTTCCAAATTTAAACAAATGATTATATTGAAATTTTGCCTGCATTAGCCTTTCATATTGTCATCAGTCATATTGATTGCTGCTGTTTACAATGAAGTTAAGCACCAAAACAAATAATTAAAAAATTTAAAACTGTTGTACAGTGTGATAGGGGGACTATGTGTGCTTAAGGACATTAATAATTTAATGGATAAGACGGGTAAAATAAAAACTCATGCAGTTTGTGCAAAATAAATCGCAACAGGTTCTATATATTTTAATTTTATTAACTTCATAAATATACATTTTTCTCAATTTATTTATTAAGTTTTACTATATTTGTAATGATATTACTTTTTCAATAGTTTCTGCCCTAAATGTGTTGCCAGCTGCTTCCGACAAATCTTTTAAAAGACAGATAATTGTCTTCATAAACATTTCATCTGTATTTTCGGCGTTTTGGTTAAATGATGTATTTAGTTGCTCCCCAGCTCTGTCTTGAACATCATAAAATTCTCAAACAAGATATCCAGCGCTCCCTTCTTTTTCGCTGGAGTGGAGCACATGGAGAATCCTCCAATTTTCTTGTGGAATTCAGAGAATCCGCTGTTATCGTTGGCTGTAGTGTCTTCCTATAATGAAGCGTTGCAAAGAGTTCTATAAGAAGGAAATTGAAAAATGTAAAAACCAATGGAGCAATGGAAAATGGAATGGAAAGTGGAATGGAAAATGGAATGGAAAATTTACGCTTCTAACCTTCGTGGTTTACTTTTATAATGCAGGAATAACGCAAATGCCTCTCCAGTTTTCGCACTTCATAAGACTACCTTTTTTAGCGAGCTTGACAATCATTCCTTCTTCCACTCGTCGGGGAAACTTTCTGGCTCCTAAGCTCTCTCTACAAGAGGATATAAAAGCTCTGCTGCTGTCGTTGGAGCGGCACGCAGAAGCTCTGTGGGCTCTAGTCCTACCGACTTTCTTATCTCATCTTTACTGGAAGTTGAGGTGCGAATTCGGGAAATAGTTACTTCCGGCAGCTCCGTTTGATTTGGGTGCATATCGTTGGCGAATACACAGTTACGGAACGTAGAGAAATGCTGCTTCCATCGCTTGAGCTGATCCTCATATGAATAGTCCTTCCACCGGATGTTGTAACGGCTACGACAGCAGAATAGATTCACCAGGTATAGAAAGAGAATTAATTAGGGGCTTAACTTAATCCGGTGCAAATATTATACGCGTTGGACTATGCTCTTCATCTATGCTCTACGCTGCAACACAAATCACGCAGGCGGATCTTGGTATCATAATAACTGCCTCTCATAACCCCAGCGAATATAATGGCTTCAAATTTGTTAGTAATAAAAAAGCGGTGACCACATGTCAGCTCTTTGGTGATTCTATAAACGGTTCTGCTATCGCACCTGCTTGCTGCTTCCTGTTCTTCTGAGGGCAGGTTGTTAATATAATTACGCTTGTCACGTCTTACACTACGCTGCACTTCTTTCGTACAGGCACTCTAGCTCGATCCTCGCTGCTGCTGGGGTATCTACAATACGAGTTTTAAGTAGCTTACGTATCTTCGGTAAGCCACGTGCTGTGCCTTGCCTGGCTTCTACCAACAATACTTTCCGCTCCAGATGCTAAAACATTTTTCACAGCCTTCCAATATTCTTGGATGGTTGCCGGCAGTGAGCTGCTGATTGCTTCCACTCCTTGCGATAAATGATCCCTTAATTGTTGGCGTACTGAGGGGATCTTTAGCTGGTCGATGTTATACCTAGGCATTCGGATGATATTGCGGATTCTTTGAACTGATGCAGTACGTAACTGGACAGTAGTAACCATAAGGTGATGATACTACGTATACGTACTATACCCATGTCGGCTCCTCGTCTGTTTTGGACGTCCAAAAGACAGCTCCTAAAACGTCGGCTGATCGCCACATAGCCGATTTGGTTGGATGATGATTGCCTGTCAGTTGCCACCCAACTGACTTTGTCGCAGGTCTTATGCTCAAACATGGTGCCTCCTATGAGAAGGTGGTTGGTGTTGCAGAAATCAACAAATCTTTCACCGTTGTCATTTCGTTCGCCGAGGCCATGCTTCCCAATCGCACGTTTGAGTCCTTCATTGTCGTTGCCTTCCTTGGCATTCAAGTCTCCCATCACGATGATGCTATCTCCGTTCGGCGTTGCATTGAATACAGCACTTAGCTGATTGTAGAAGATGTCCTTTTCATCCTCAGTCGAAGAATTCGTTGGGGTGTAGCACTGTATGATCTTGACGCGCCGTACTCTAGTCCGAGTTCTGGCCGATAAGATGCTATCAGTATGTGGGTCCCAGGAAATTAGGCCTCTGCGTGATGTTGATAGAGTAGCACAGTGTTACACGTTGGGGATTGGTACTCTCCCGCGTCGAACCATCTTACTTCACTCACTTCCAGTATGTCAAAATTATATCGTAGAAACTCACGTTCAAGTTGATGAAATCTGACATTTTGAGGTCCTTCTTGAGTCAAGAAGCGTCCTCACATTCCAGAAACCAATCTTAGTCCGGGTACAATAGCCAAAAGTCGTCATTATTCGATCATTACTTATCCGAGGCGTTGTGTCGGTTTCAGTAGCGGGCATTTTTCGGTACCGCAAGGTGCTAACCCACGTTACCTACTCTAGAAACACTAGGCCGTGTTTGCACTTGCAATTTTAGCCTACATATATAAGGATTTATACACATAGTTGCCCGGGCACCACCACTAGGAGGTAAAGCAAGCATTACATCACGAACTTGATTATTTCAATTAATTAAATAAAATTTGCAAAAAGTTTATTTCGAGCACCATATTTTGGTTTTACATTTTTCTTTTGAAACAATCATCTTGGGGATTTTTAAGGACTAGTTTTTTGTGATTTCCTTCTCGTACATGTCCACACGCATATTAAACTAATGCAAGATATACTGACAGAACTAATACAGCGACATTATGATGAGTTTAAATTCAAGAAGTGATAGGGAGTGAAAAGAAGAAAAAATGACGACGATAAAGCTGTTTCCTCATCATCATCGCCATCGCCATCGCCATCGTCATCCGCATATGCATATCCTCATATTATGTGAGGTTTATTACCGCACGGCAATCAAGTACGAGTATCTTAAACCAGGAAGTCATGTTTGTCGTCGCGTTCACGTCTTTCCGTTGGAGTTGGTTGGTTGTGTTAAGCACAGATACAAATTTTCTCTCTATGTGTTTTTACTCTTGCTTATTCTAAAAGCGAAAAGTACCTACATCCAAATGTTTTCCTTCTACTTCATGCAAGCACAAAGTAATAATTTTTGCCTGCACTCATGAAGAAACCGGTGGTTTGCAGTCGTATTCAAAGCAACTATGGAACGGACTTACACCATACGTTGGCTATCCTCATTATCAGTTTCCTTAATTCAATGTGAAGCTAGCGCGTGTGATAAGTGAGCTCTCTTAATTGATGTTAATAAACGCATCTGGCAAGTGGTTGTGAATGAGGACTTTTATATTTTTAGGAAAAAATTTATTTTACACGTTGCAAAAACTGTTCTAACTACAGTCCTCCGAATATAATTTCGTTCTTAAGTTTAATAACTTTACAATTAGGTAAACGTACTGCTTTAAAGCGAGTGAGTCACTATGAATAGCGCCTTAACAATTCTTTTATGTATTTCCTATATTTACAAATTTACATAAAAGATCGCATATATCGTCAAATCTTGAACACAAAGTGCAGTAATGTTTTGTACGTTTGTAATTTGTTCATTCCTTAATAGAAAAAACTATTATGTTGTTATGCTCCTATATATTATCAAGTTTTAATCAGTTTGGCTTAAAATAATTGTACAGTGGGAAGTCTCATTAAAAAGCTAATTATTTGTTCTATCCTGTAGGATAGAATCACCAGAGATAAGTCCTGTAGTGGAAAATTTCACAAAACATATTTTACTTTATTTAAAGAAAAAGCGAAAAAAAATATCTCAGTGGACACAGACAGACATATCGCCTGTGTCCACTCTAAAGCCACTCAGCCGTCTATATTGATGGGGATGAAAATTGATATATAAGCTTTTTACATTGAAGTTTTTACAAAAATATTGGCGGAAATCGGACATCCGGAAGGGGCAGTTTACTTTGACAATTTTCGAGATTTTACAATTACTTGAAAAAGTATAACACTTATAATGACTCGTCATCTTTCAAGCAGAACCTACATTCTGTCTGCCGATAGTGCTGTGGTAGGGCAGGTGCTCATGAACAAAACGAAGATCATAGGTCTCACCATCATTATGTCATTTTAGGACTTAGACTCCAAGTTCTGCCGTAGAGGCGTCTACTGGCCTACAGGGCCCTAGTGGCGCCTTCGATGGCGGACTTGATGTGAGGATTCCAGTTTAGCCGTTTATCAAGAATGTCGCCGATATATTTAACCTCACTACCTTTTATAATGATAGGTCCCATCCAAATTAACCAGTCTTCCTTTTGTGAAAGGCACTAGAACGGTTTTGCAAGGACTGATGGCTAGTCCTTCTCTGCTGAACCATTCTAAAACTTGTAGTAAAGCACCTTGCATGACACGAGTGATAATCTTGCAGTGTATATCACTAATTAAAATCCCCAAATCGTCGGCATTACCAATGGCGATGTAGCCTGATCTGAGAAGATCGACTAGAAGATTGTCAATGACTAGTGACCATAGAAGGGGAGAAAGCACTCATCCATGAGGAGATCCCTTAACTGTAGTCTCCTCCCAAGGAGGAAATTATGTCTCGACTTTCAAGCCCTTGCAATAGCCGTAGCAAGTGCTATCGAGTGCACCCTCACAACAGCAGGACCCGGAGTCCGCATACTATCGAATAAGCACCCTCTAAGGCATGCATCCAACGGCTTATGCTGTTCCACCTTGGATTAGGAATACCCTCTATTGAGGATAGGACTAGTCCGTTGCCTCAAACCCTCGTCCTTTACCCGGGCTTGGGACCAGCATGCTACCCTTGTAGCATGACGGAGTCACAGTTTGGCTTAAAGAGCTACCTTAAGCTTTTGTCACGTAATTTATGTTCCAGGAGAGAATGAGTTTGTTATCTGCATAAACAATAGCCAGACCAGAAAATGTGCTCTATTAGATAACATCCTTTTTCGTATAGTGATAGCTTGGTTAAAGCGACACTGCCAGTGTGCTTTTGCACAGCGTGGGCTTGGAAATATTTTGATAGAAGAGCTAAAGTGTTGTGGTGGGTGGAGTTCACCCGAGCACTCACAAACTAGAATATTGTACTCATAAACCCACATTGATGGCTCTACATCTAGATTACAGCAAAATTCGTACGTTTTATGGACGCGCCGGGAATCGGACCCGGTGTCCTCCGAGTGGTAGCCAATGATTCTAACCACCACAAGTGACAACATTTATCTCCAATATCTAACTGGCGCGAACAACTTTTGTTTGGTTTGGTTTGCTGGTTGGTTTTTGGTTCATACGCATAAATCCAAAAATCATCGTTCTGTTACGATCTTTGAGACATATTTTGAAGCCCCACTATCATATTTTTGGACCGTATCTTTCGACCAATTGACAAGAGTCGAAAGGATCCAACGGAAACAAATCTTTTTGAAGGATAAATCTTCCTGCAATATTAAACATTTGGCCGTTTCACTAATGCCAAAGGATGCCTCAATCTCGCGATAACCCACATGATGATCTTGCAGTATTAGTTCATAGGTTAGGTTAGGCTAGGCTATGGTGACTGTACCAATAATGGTCCATTGTGATACCACACGGATCAGGAAAAATTCCTTTCACCTACTCGATGAATCAATTAGAGATTCGTATAAAGCGATATCAATGTTGATGCGATATCATTAGTGTCGTTGTAGAAAAAAGCTCCCATATGGAGTTTACGTTTTTGGGAGAGGGCTGGAAAAGTCTGTGTAAAAATGAATATGTTCATCTACCAAGTAAGCGTCTTCGTCCCAGAATGATCTGGAGGGGAAGGTGACCTGGAAGTTTTTCTTGAAATGGTGTAGTCTATGTTGTCTGGTATCCTGACTTTATTCAGGATAGAGGAGTGACCGATTTAATTTCTTGTCCAATGGGAGATAGCATTAAGGCGAATTACCGAACTAGCATCTACTTGCCTGCTATAAATTTCGAGTGGTGTAAGGTCGAACATAATGTCCAATGAGGCGGAAGTACGAAGTACTTCGCTCATACGTGGATTAGCTGATCTTTAGACTTTGCTTAATTTATCAGGGTTTACTTCCTTATTTTAGGCAGTCCACAATACAGTATATATACATCGTATAGAATAGTAGATATTACTACCACTGTATATAGCCAATTGGTTATATGCCCGATCTGCCCAGCAAGTAAGCTTGTTGAGAGCATTTTGCAGGAGTTCCTTTAAGGTATTCGGCTATTTTCCTGAGCCGGTAACGTTATCCGCAGAAGCGATGATTATACAGCGCTCACCTCTTATGCATACCAGCAGCTCATTTACCGCTAAGTTCCATAGAATCAGTTAATGCATAGCATCAATGTTTTCCGGAAAAAAAAACCGATTTGTGGACGACCTTCAAGAAATTCATCGTTGAGCGAACTGCGATTCTGTAAACCATCGATAAGTACTGGTCCTTGATGGTGCTTCATCGTCAAAAGTCGAATAAAGTTCATTAATGCACTGTTGTTGAGTTAATCCACGTCGAAAGTTGCGAAATTGTTTACGATTTAGTTACGTTTTTGCACTGAAATGAAATTTTGAAATCACTATAACAAACAAAAAAAGCGGCGGTATAAAAAAACGTTCTGAATGAATGTACCGTCTAAAATGCCAAACTTTACGATAGCAATATGTCAGTTACCAGATGGCAACACTACGGTTGCCCAATCTCGATACAAAAGGCAACCTCCGTAATTCATTGTCGATTCCTACTAATCTCTTTCCTTTGCTTCGAACATTGCTTTTGTTTTCAGCTGAATTTATTTTATTGAAAATTTTCACAACTATATACTATATGGTAAATTTACGTAAGCTTATACCCACTTAGATTTGTCGTCGTACCATAATAAGTGGAAGTACTATTAAGTTCTTGGGTGGGTTTGAATTTGTAATTTTGTCTAATTTGTCAACATTGCATTGCAAGGTAAACATTTCAGAAAACAACATCCATACAAAGTACTCGTAAAGTGCGAATACGTTTACAATGTCACTACGGGGAGCAGAGTGTCATTTAACAAAAGCTGTTATTTATCGCCTTAAATGAAATTTGAACAATTTATTATATCGAATGTTAAAATAATTGTAACAAATTGCTATTTTATTTGTGTCATGATTGTTGCTTTCATTCATGAATTCATTCCCTCGCTGCGCAGCGCATATAATTGAATGATAATTCAAGAAATCCATTTGTTAAAAGAACAAATATAAATTTCAATTGATAATTAATTTGGTTGTTAACTTGTATGTACGAGTATGTTATACATTATGTGGGTTGTTTTGAATGTGAACTAATAATTAATTGCTTGTTTGAAATGAATGATTTCACTCTACAAACGATGCTTGTTTACTAGTGGGGATGTTAATTAGTTATCGCCACCGTATATTTGGGTGTCGTCTGTCTGTTCAAGTTGCTAACTTTAATTGCATCAAAAAAAAACAAATGTATTTCTTAAATAATTGTTACAGCATTTCCTGTATCTTGCCGTTGGCCATCATATCCAATTGACTGTGACTAATGCGTTTATAAGTAAACTTAGTAATGTCTATTTAAACTGAAGCATTTATATGTACTCATACAAGACGGGTTCTTTCAATTTTTCAAATTACAAAACTAAATACTCCCAAAATGAACTTTTGATTGATATTTTTACGTTTAAGAAATATGCCACGAAACCGATACCTTTCTCAATAGTCCTCCTTCGAACCAGATCTTCACTAGTTTGTGTTATTTCATTTAATGCCAATTGTCTTAAGCTGTTATGACACTACTTTTTTATTGGGATTGTAAATTTGGCTGAAAACTAGCGGCGGATAAACGAGATAGCAAGTTATAGTAGTAATAGTAGCCCTTTTCCGATCAAAGCCATCTTCTATGCGTTTTGGAAATCGGGCTATTATCTCTTTTAAAAAAAACTTGCTATCTCCGATCAAAGCTATCTTCTATGCGTTTTGGAAATCGCTAGTTTTCAATAAAAATAAAGTAGATCAGTAAGATAGGTTTACAATTCAGCTTCTCAGTATGTGCGAGTGCGTGCACAATCTATTACATAAAAAAAACAATCCATAAAAATTATAATTTTTTATGTAAATTCTCTTATCTGAGATACACATGTGCATAAAACTTGAAGCAAATAAAGGTATTGCTCAGTTAGCGAATGAGTTTGCGGAAAGCTTCTCTAAACAGCTTCGGGTATTATTCACCAATTCGATGCGATAACATCTAATCATATAAGCTTAAGTATTGCAAGCTCCATTTATGTCGAAGAAACCAATGAAGCTGAAATGCATGCAATACTGAGATCAATAAACCCAAATAAAGCTCCCGGTGGTGATGGAAGTAAACTTAGTAATGTCTATTTAAACTGAAGCATTTATATGTACTCATACAAGACGGGTTCTTTCAATTTTTCAAATTACAAAACTAAATACTCCCAAAATGAACTTTTGATTGATATTTTTACGTTTAAGAAATATGCCACGAAACCGATACCTTTCTCAATAGTCCTCCTTCGAACCAGATCTTCATGGTAGTTCGTTTAGTATGTTCCTCCATTAAGAGTGCCTCCTACGTTTAGACGCTTTGTTTTCGAAGTGGTAGTAGAGCTCCTAAAGCATCGTTTAGGGTGCCATTTTATAGATAAAAGACCCGTTGGTGCATTTATCTATATTTGATAAAAAAATTAAAAAAAATTAAAAGTTTGTCAAAGATTTTAAAGCAAAACACTTCTTTGGAATTTTTAAATTTTTCGCACCATATGATAGAGTAGTTCTCCAAGCGAAGTGCGAGTATTTTAAAGGTGGGAACAAACTTTACCAAAAAGGAAACGGTTTCTGCTTTCTCTTTCTTATATTTTTTTTTATTAAATTTTGATATATGTATGTATTAAAAAATTTACCTATTCAAGTACAAAGCCATTGTGCCGTTAAGTCGTTTGTGCTTTTATTAACCAACGATCGGTCAACGGCGAAAAATAGGTTGGGGAAAAATTTTAATTTTCCTGTCTATTTCAATTTATTATAAGATACTGCTGTTTTGCCACTACAATAACAAGTGTAGGTAAAAGACCTATGTTATAAAAACTTTCACATCTCTCGCTTAATTTGCAATCGTACGTAGTGTACTACTACACTACCAGCGCGTGCCCGTGAAACAAAACAGAATTAATTTCCTATTAACTGACCATCAGGCGATCATCTATCGTCGCCTCGAGGAATAGCAAACACAGCAGGTTGTTCAATTCTATTCAACTCTATTAATTGTTTATCTCTGTTCACTCACGTGATCATCGCCGACCATGGCAACGAAAAACGTAACTACAAATCGCAATTAATGGAAGTTCACATATACACGCGAGTTCCATATGCCGCGACGTGCAAACTTGCTGTTTCTAATGACCAAAAGACTTTCTTCTCTGCGTGCTTGTATCGTAGTGGTACAAAATGTACCTTCTGGAATTTCTCCACAATAAACACAATCTGACACGGTCGGCGATTTTATTTTTATTTTTGCTTTTTTTTACTGTGTTGATAAAAATTATAATTGTGAAAGGAAATTCCCACACAATGGGCAGAATATGTAAGCTTTAGCATTATCACTTCACTAGCCATAAGCCAGAAGGTTAGACATGAATGATGCAGAGCATATGTAAATTGGCTTTTCTGGGAAAACTTAAGGAACAGAAAGGATAGTTTTTTATTCGCGTTACAAAGTTATCCCAATTCATAATAGACAGACTGAAAGAAAAGATCAAAAGCTATAACAAATTTTAGTTTTGTTCTACAAGCAGCGGAAAGCTTGGTTTTTTGGAATTTATTGTCGAGGTCATTAGCCCACCAAACCGCTCCGCAATAACTCAATACATAAAGTGTTGTGTAAAGTATCACATGTATTCAAAACGTAATGTATTTAAAACGTAAGTCCGGAAAACTTCGGATATTTTATTTGTGGATTGCGGTCGGAATACGAGATCCACAAAAACGTTTTGTCAAATTTCAAAATATCTTAACAGGAAGGAGCCAAATTAACAGAATTCGTATAGACACGGAATAATAATGATTATGTATATACGAGGATGGCAGCAGAAGTATGATCTACGAAACGAATAAACGGGCCACTAGTTTGTGTTATTTCATTTAATGCCAATTGTCTTAAGCTGTTATGACACTACTTTTTTATTGGGATTGTAAATTTGGCTGAAAACTAGCGGCGGATAAACGAGATAGCAAGTTATAGTAGTAATAGTAGCCCTTTTCCGATCAAAGCCATCTTCTATGCGTTTTGGAAATCGGGCTATTATCTCTTTTAAAAAATAACTTGCTATCTCCGATCAAAGCTATCTTCTATGCGTTTTGGAAATCAGGCTACATTTTATCTAATCAAAAAATAACTTGCTATCTCATTTATCCACCGCTGGTTTTCAATAAAAAAATAAAGTAGATCAGTAAGATAGGTTTACAATTCAGCTTCTCAGTATGTGCGAGTTCGTACACAATACAGACAACAATGCGAATGCCGACGATGAAAGCGTTAATTCGGTAAAAAATTATTATAAAAACCCAAGAAACTACACTACATTTTTTATGTAAATTCTCTTATCTGAGATACACATGTGCATAAAACTTGAAGCAAATAAAGGTATTGCTCAGTTAGCGAATGAGTTTGCGGAAAGCTTCTCTAAACAGCTTCGGGTATTATTCACCAATTCGATGCGATAACATCTAATCATATAAGCTTAAGTATTGCAAGCTCCATATATGTCGAAGAAACCAATGAAGCTGAAATGCATGCAATACTGAAATCAATAAACCCCAATAAAGCTCCCGGTGGTGATGGAATTCAGTCGAAATATATTGTATTTAATGCTAGTTTGCTTGTACTGCTAATTGCAAAATTTGTAAATTAAAGCATCACGCAGGGTAAGATTCCTAATCTTTTAAAAACCGCAACGATACGGCCAATATATAAAAAAGGAGTTTGGATTTATGCAACAACAGACCTATTTTCATACCTCCAGTTATAAATACATGTCTCGAAGAAATTGTTGTAAGACGACTTTCCGATTTCATTAGAAATAACTGTTTAATACATAAAAATCAATACGGATTTACGGAAGGAGAGTTTACAAATATAGTGAACGGAAGCCTAAATAAAAACCATCACATACTTGTTGTTTGTGTAGATTTTAGTAAAACCTTCGACACACTGAACCATAAAAAGATAATTTCTGCACTAGTGAAAGCCAGGATGTCGGCTAATTGGATAGAAAAGTACCTTATACATAGAAGCTTCAAGGTTAAAATAAAAACAGCGTTTAGTACCAGCAAACCAGTTAATTATGGAGTTCCACACGGATCAAAGCTTGGGCCATTGCTCTTCATAATCTATACAAACGAATGCTTCGAATTTTTAAGAAATCAACAGCCTTTGCATATGCTGACGATACCGCTATTGTCGTAAGGCATCGCTCCCTTGAAACGGCAATTTGCTATATGCAATCGGAAGTTGATAAACCAGTTAAATGGTGTCACAATAACAGACTGGTGATTAACATTTCAAAAACCAAACTAATACATGTTACTTACCGAGTTACCGGTTATGAAAAAATCCGATGCATCCTATCAGATTCTATTTTCTATTTAATGAGATGTCTCCCAAAGCTGTACGGTGTAACCAATTCATTTTCTGAACATACATAGAGATTAGAAGACAAAAGTTCGTATTATTTTTTTGGGTGTACCGGTAATTGAGTAGAATACAGCTCGAATGACTCGCCAAATCTCATTGTCAATGTTGTCCACTTATTTTACGCCATTCTTTGAGCAGGTTCCTCTTAGGTCATGCAAGCTAGGTGATTAGTCTTTTCTCCGATGTACGCGGCCAAACGTTTTAAAGAATGGTACGATGAGAGCCTTATGTTCCAGCAGGTTGCGTAGTTTTAGCAGACTAACAGGGGCTTTGTTGCCTTTTTTTTCTTGTGTGAAGCTTCAACTTCGTGTTGAACGTACGATCTGTATGAAAGGGTCTACTTGTCCAACGACTGAAATTCTATCAATGATTTTAATATGGTTTGTGAAAGCCAATACTGAATTTGAATTGAGTTTTCCTCAGGGCTTACACCAAAGCGTTTGGAAAATTTTTCGAACTTTCTATTGAAGATGAAACAAATCCACCAACTTTTCGGAGCCAGCCCCAGATTATAGATGAACTTTATAGAGTTTCGGTAATATTTACTTGGTCTTGGTCAACATGAATATTATTCTATAAATATATAAAGTTACTGCATATTTCTGTTCTTGGGTTTTTTTTTTGTAACACCGTTATTTGTTTCCAAATGACAAGATTGAATTATTGTTGTTTTCAATTTAATTTTTATACTTCCTAATAAATTATGTCACTAATGTAACAAAAAATTAACGTCATGAATATTCGTGATAGTTCCATGTTTTCCGAATTTCGAATTATAGGTACATAACAGCATAACTTATCAAAGAGCAGTTGGTAAAAAGTGTATGGTGATAATGTGTTGTTTTTTGGTAACAACAATGACATAATTAGAAAAAACAAAACGGAATTATTGTTGATTCCAATTTAAGTATTTAGCTTTCCATTAAATTTGTATCATTTCGTTATTAATAGAAAACTTCGAAAAAAATATCTTTGAATTTTTATAGGAAAAAGACATTTTATTAGTTTTGTACACAGATATATCAAACGACTGTAGCATCGATAATTATAATTGAAGCTTAACTTCAAGTCTACGTACGTACGCTATTCGTAATTGCGAAATGTTTTAAGCATGTCCACTCGTTATTCCAATTCTAATGATTAACCCTTTGCGAAGGATAGTCACTCTGCTACAGGCTCAAATATCTAGCGGCAATTTAGCCAATTTAAGAGTTTCATGTTATTCTTACGAGTAAATGAGGTTCATAATTGCTGTGGGAGCTAAGGCAAAGGGAGGAACAAATAATTGTGAATTGATAAAAATTAATGAACAAATGGCTGTGCAAAGCGCTTGCTGAAGTTTGGATTCCTTTATAATGAAATAATCGTTATTGTCATACTCGACATTTCCTGACTTAATTATTATACACCACATACGTGTGGAGTAATAAAAAACTGAAATAGTCAAAGAATCCAACTTTAGTGCTCGCGACAACGATGGCCAGCTTAAGTGTACTCATGTCACTGTCAATTTCGCCAGTTATTTATTGAAGAATTATTTTGTAAAGAATTTTATTGTATGTATTCGTATAAATGTTTGCGACAGAGAGTTTACTATCGGATAGTAACCTCTTGTGCCTTTTGTTTGTCCGCACAGAGTTCCTTGTAACAATAATACTTCTCGTATAACAGGTGCTAGATGTAAATACAAAACTCCTCAGTATTTCGCTGTGGTCAACAAATTGTTACAACAAAGAGAGCTTAACCCGCTGTAAATCATAACTAAATTGCCATTTCGTATGCGACAGACTGACTGAAAAGTAGGTGTTGGTAGGAATGTCGTGGTAATTTTTCAGGTAATAAATCTCAAAGTCAACGGGCTGCATTATTAAAATGCAGTTAGAATATTTTTGCATATTGCCTTTATGAGATAATAAATAAATAAATGAATTTGAATTTTTTTATTGCATTCTTTTCTTTTTATTGTTTCGTATTTGGTTGCTATGCAAATGGCTACGTAAGCCGAACGAGTGATTTTGCGTACAATTGACTGACCTGATGAAAAGATTATTGGAAAAAATGATTTATTACCATGCAGTTTCCCAAATAACAACAACAACAATAAAAACAGTCTTTGGATTTTTTATTCTTCGCATTTAAACAAAGACCGAGAGTACAGTGACCTTGTTATTCGCTATTGCGTGAATCTTTAATTCTTTCATCATAATTAAGCAAAGACCCAGGGTACAGGGACCTTGTAATTCGCTATTGCGTGAATCTTTAAATCTCAATTCACAATTAAGCAAAGACCCAAGGGACCTTGTAATTCGCTATTGCGTGAATCTTTAAATCATTCAACTGAATTATTGTACTGATTATTGTAAACAGATTTTTATTTAACGAACCCCCCGTTTTGAAGAAGTAAAAATTCACATAGAAATCTATAATGTAATTTAACGAAGTTGGCTCTCTTCCAAAAGTGTGTCATCGTAGATACGCACATACATTCTATAGATATAGCGGGAAACATTCCCGCTATACAAAGGCTATAAGGTCAAAATTAGCCATAAAGCCACATGGGTGTCGCACCCAATCATTTTATGTGTATGTACTCAAATTGTTCACACAAACGTTATATACTCGTTTCTCTATAAATTACTGTAGGCTGTGTTACAGGTGTATGAGGTTTTTTGTAGCCCCTATAAAAATCTGGGTCTTCCATCATTTTCGATTGAAGTCACTGAATTACTGTTGACATGGAGGCACCTTTAAGCCATCCAGTGACTCAACAGAAATTGAATAACTAACACTTGGGTACTATTAAATACTGGTAAAGGTGACTAACTTTTACGATCTTGGGAACATTATTTACTTTATATAGACGCATAGTTGGTTGTAATTAATGGCGATGAAAGCGGCAGGTTAAAGGATACAAAACGATAAGACTTAATATCGAATAAATCATTAAACAAAATGTTAATTAAAAATCATTAATCTTAGATTTTTAGCGAAACCAACCGTTGGGCAAGATGACAAATATATTGGTCACTCTATGATTTTTGTATTACCTTATTGGCTTTTGTTCGAAATAAGTATAGAAATAAGACTATTAAGAACTCTTAATTATATGTCACCTAATAATAATAATAATATTCAGCGCGACAGACCATTGCGGTCCAAGGCCTAGCTTCTCGCAACCATTTGTGTTGTGCATGTATATTTTTGGACACAAATGGAAGAGACCTACAATTTAAGGCCGGATCCGAACGGCGAATTGAAAAGCTTTCTGTGACAAGCTATTACTCTCGGAACGTTTGTCACCCATTCACGAGAGATGGGACACCGTTAAAAATACTTGTTGGTGTTACTGGGATTAAAACCACGTACCTCCTGCTCAGTAGCCGTGCGCATTTCCACTGAGTCACGACATGTCACCTAATAAGTCATCCTTAAAAAATGGGCGCCCTGGTCTCCCCCAATATTATGTCAAATGGAAAACGAATTCATTTTTGCTTATGAATGTTAAAAGTCCTGATTACAAGTTAGTTAATTGTTAGTGTTAGAACATTCGTACTACCTTAACTTAGTTAGTATTCCATGGTACCCCGAATCTTTCATTCTTTCCTGTTATAAAATTCTCTAAAGCGGCTATGCGTTTTTGTATACATTTATTTTTTCTTAGCAATCAAGTCCCTTACATAAGGACATGTTGTGGAGCACAGGAGATCTCGCAGTCTGAGCGGAATTTCTTTAGGTTCTTAAAAATTATTGTTAGTGATCGGCTATACACTATTCCGTAGGCACTTGTCAGCGGGAAGCGCAATAGATTCACTTGAGCCGCAGTGTTAGAACATCCCCTAATCAATCACCTAACGACATCTTTGAAAAGTATTAATTTTTTTCCCTTGAGTTTATGTAAATCCCTTAATTGTTCATGGTAAAAAAAATCGATTATTGTTTGTTTCTGGTCCATCCACAGACAGCTTACCATGATTTCATTATTTACTTGATACATAACTCGCGTATAACAAAAATTTTGGTTTCAACTTCGTATAGGTTTGTGATAACTTCAGAAATGATATCGTTAGGTATTTGTTTATGGACACTGTATTCAAATCAATCAAGGTGACAAAAATTTTCGCGGCAGTACCTTAAATATTCGAATTGGTATTAGATTTAAGAAACATTCCCGGATTCTTAAGAATCGTATAATGTGTATAATTTTAATGAGATATTAAAAGGCCAACCCATCCCGTTCAATTAGGAGGTTTCTTTGAATCCTCTGAAGTTAGTGGTTTCTTATATGTGTTTACGTACACTGCGGTTCAATAGATTAGAAGCACATATTTTGGGGGATAACACTGACATTTCTCCAATTATATGTCAGGAAAGAAAGAAAAAAGATGGTGAAAGTTAGAGTAGTCTGTAGTTAATATAAAACTAATTTTAAAAAATATTCAGAACAAGATAACGGTACATTAAATCCCCTTTTGCCGATTGAGTCAGAATCGCATGCATTTAAATCGGTTCATAAGATTAGAAGCACAAATTAATGAAAAAAATCGGTTTTTGTTTTTTTTTTAATATGAAAATTGATTTTTTTATTTTAAATTCATACCCCAGACATAATTTCTAACAATGAGTAGAACCACCTTTCTTCAAGATAACCTCAAAAATTCTTTATTTAATAGAGTTGTACAATGATGCCAATAAATCGAGTGAAATCTCATTCCAGGCAAGTTTATCGGCATCGATCTGCGCTTCCTTGTCATCCTGTTGTTTTCCACCTTACACTTTTCGTGTGAGCCAGAGATTTTCTATAATGTTAAGGTCCAGCTTCGCCGTGGCTCAGTGGATAAGTGCATGGCTTCTGAGTAGAAGGTTCGAATCCCAGTTACACTAAAAGTATTTTTCACGGTGTCGGTCGGTGTGTATAGGAGCGTTGTCGGCTTGAAAAATCTACGAAAGTAGTCCAATTAGATCATGGATTTTCGGAAAAGCTGTAATGTAAATCCTGTAATTTTTGGGATTTGTACGACTAAGTAGATGGTGCCATAATAAGATATTGCAGCCCAAACAATTACGCCCCTTTCCCTGTTATGATGGCGATCTTAGATCGTGGAAGTAAAAGTTATATCCATCCGGTCCACCTTAATTTACATTTTTTTCATCAGAAAACATTTCTTTTTTCGTTATTCGAACTTGGTCTTTGTTGCACATCCCAGGTCATGTGGTCTTTCGCGAATTGTAAACTTCGAATCTTTCGGGAAGCATTAAGTGGTGGTTTTTTCTTCAGCTTTAGTCGTTTGAGTAGTTTGGCACTATACTATTCACACGACGAACGGTAAATTTACTTGCAGTACCACCAACTGCTTCTCTGATTTAAGCTGTCGAAACAGCTGAAGGCTATAGTCAGACAAATTTTCGCGCAAGATGCTCGCAGCAGTTATTAAGAAACTTTTAAATCGGATCATTCAAAGTTTTAGCGGACGTTGTGGCTTCGTCAATATGTTCGTAATAGTGTCTTAAGCTGAGATCGTAACAAGTTTGTCTTATGTCTGCAAGGAAATTCATCAGCAAGATGTTTGCAGCACAGTTTGCGGCTTCGTCAATATGTTCGTAATGGTGTCTCAAGCTGAGATTATCACGAGCTTCTGTTATGTCTGACAAGCTCCATTATCTGCAGGAAATTCTATCAACGCAAGATGTTCGCAGCAGTTATTAAGAGACTTCTCTATCGGGCCATTCAAATTTAATTTTTAGCGCCGTTGTGGCTTCGTCAACGTGTTCGTAATGGTGTGTCATGCTAAGATCTTCACGAGCAACTGTTATGTCTGGTTAGCTTCATTATTTGCAGGAAATTGTATCACAGCAAGATGTTCGCAACAGTTATTAAGAGACTTCTCTACCGGGTCACTACAATTTGTGGCTTCGTCAATGTCTTTGTTATGGTGTCCCAAGGTCAAATTATTGACAAATGGCTGACATACCCACCCCTAAACGTTGAACCTTGTGCGCCGCGTAAAAACTTCAAAATCGTATTCTTTCGAGAGGTTAGAACAGAAGTCTAGGTGGCATGTTCCTACATATAAAAAGAGATTTAAGTCGATTAGACGAAACCTAAATATCTGGGTCACCACTTGCGGTAGACAACATATGGTATAAAAGAAACAAACATTTGTAAAAAAATATTTAAAAGGTGAAGGAAAAAACTCGAACAAAATACCAGTAAAGCACTTGTCTCAAGGCGGTATACGGTATGCAACAAGAGCAAAAAAATTTCCTTGAATATAATTTTACTTGGCCGTTTCACGCACGACTTTTGCCGCTTCGTGTCGGCTTAAAATCTGACCTCGCTCATTGACGGCCATGGACGACCATCGACGACCAACGACATATAAAAATATGTCAGATCAGATGTGAAACCCCATTCGTCTTTTAATTACCATCAATTAATTTTCCCCAAGTTTTATTATTTTCCTTGTTATTGTTGTTTCCTCTTTTTTCGTAATTAATCATATTATAAAACTTGAATTGGCGGAGCTGTATTCGTGTATGGCTGTGACAGGGATTATTCACTTGCTGTTCAGCTTTTTTTTTTCTTACGGCTTCCGTCAGCATTTTGTAGAAATGATCAGCGTATTTTTTGCAATGGGCTAGTGAGCTGGCTTCAAACACCCATACCCCTATTACCCAATCATTTATAATTTATGTGATAATGCAGTTATACCAACAGTTTAGGTCGAAATTTCGCCATAAAAATACAAAACAACAACTTATGCAGATGACGCGGTGTTGGCAGTTTGTAGTATGGGCGATTTTCAGCGGTGCAACTGTGGCTTGCCTCAGACAGCTAAAACCTACGTTTGTCGTAAACATACACTGCGGTTCACTAAATTAGAAGCAATCAATTTTGAGAAGTAAAAAGTATCTTTCTCCCGTTATATGACAGTGAGAGAAAAAATGGTGAAAGGAACAGTGGTTCATAATAAATGCAACGGTTCATTCCAAAATTTTAAAGGAAGAAGCAGCAACAAGGTAGTGTTATACAACTTTAACTCAATGAGTCAGAATGGCAGAATAAATTGGTACATAAGATAAGAAGCAGTTAAAGTACAACCGTTGTTTGTGAAGCCGGTTAATTTTTTTTGTATAAAAAGTGATTTTTTATAAAACAAAAAGGTTTTGCTTTATTTTCTTTATAGAATAGGTAAAAAAACTATTTGACATTGTCAGATAATTGAATTGCAGATAGTGTTAGAAATGGAAAAAATCGATGCGTGCATGATATCGAAATCACACCTCACAAACCATTCATTTATTAAATGTAAGAACTATAATACATCCTCACAACAATTCACGTGGCAGTGGTCCAATAATAGTCAAACGATGTATCATTACGAACAGCACATATTTTGCACTGCTGAATTTTAAGTAACAACAATAAACATCAGAGCTCAGAAAACATATTATCACTTACAGCTGTCTATAGTCCACCGAGACATAAAATTAGCTCTGAACAATATCAGCAATTGATACTAAAATCAATTTATAATGGGTGGTGATTTAATGCGAAGCATACGCATTGGGGATAGCGATTAATAACTACAAAAGGTCGAGAACTGCTTAACGCAGCTCAACAAACAGGATGCGAATTTATATCAACTGGTAAACCAACCTATTGGCCTACGGATAGGGCTGAATCACTTGAACTCATAGAATTCTTTATAAAAGAACAAATATCGTGGGGTTTGCTAGAAATAGAAGAAGGATCAGTTTGAATCGGATCACTTAAACGCCCTATAAAACAGAATCCACCTCTTAGAACAGATAATAGTTCGTGGGCTAAGAGTGACATGGGAAATGCAGAACATATGATAAACATACTTCAACCCAATGAAATATCAACGCATAAAATTTGTGCAGAAAGAAGCGCACAAAGGAGTCAGGAGATCTCTCTAATAACGCTAACTGAAATCGAAACATCTCAATCCCTCCAAACTGTACAGTAGCCACATTTGCCGATGCCACCGTGATACTTGTAGTCGAGAAAAGTGAAGTAGTATCAACTAGAATTATTCAAAGATCTGTAGACGATCTAGTAAATTGGACGTAGCAATGGCGAATACTTCTTAACAGTATTAAATCTGTTCACTTCTATATATATATATATAGATTTGTAATATAATTTTAATTATATGTTTATATATATATAATATATATATTTGTGTATTGCATTTGAAATGAGCTATTTCTGTATGTGGTCTATGTGCGGCCCTTACAGCAACGTAAAAACCTTCAATTCAGCTATTTCGACAGCTAAAATAAGAGAAGCAGCTGGTGTGCCTACCGTTGGTCGTGTGATTCGTATAGTGCCAAATACCTCAATGACTAAAGCTGAAGCAAAAACCACCACTTGATGTTTCGCGAATGATTCAACGCTTACATTTCGCAAAAGACCACATGACCTGGAATTTCTAATGGTTTAGGCTGCAATATCTTAATCTGGCACCACCGACTCAGTGGCGTAAAAGCTCAAAGGTGACATACAATAGCTACAAAGCGGTGTTGAAATCAGCTTTTCAAAAAATCCACGATCTCTTTGGACCACATTTATGGATGTTTTAACACGAAAACGCTCCTATAAACACCCCTCGCATTGTTAAATCGTTTGTTGCCAAAATTGAACTATTACCATGGACAACATATTTGCCGGACCATAACATTATAGAAAATGTGTGGGTCTGGCTCACACGAAAAGTGTAAAAAGGTGGAAAACAATACGATGCGCTGATCGATGTCGGTAAAGTTGCCTGGATGGAATTTCACTCGTTTAGTGGACCTGATTGTACCTACAACTCCATTAAAGAACGAATTTTTGTGGTTATCTTAAAGAAGGCTGAAGGATGTCTTGAGTATGAATTTGAAATAAAAAATAAATTTGCGTAAAAACAAACCAAAAACATATTTTTTTTCATTCATTTTCTTTATAATCTTATGAAACGCTTTAAATTCATGCGATTCTGACTCATTCGGGAAAAGGGTCTCTAGTGTACCGTTATTTTGGTTTGTATTATTTTTTAAAACTTGATTTTGTGTTAACCAAAAACTACTCTAACTTTCGCCATCGTTTGTTTTTTCTTTCCTGACATATAACTGAAGAAATATCAATTTTATCTCCCAAATTTGATGTGTATCTTATCTAGTAAGCCGCAGTGTAAATGCGACTGTCGTGTCTCTTAAAATGCGAGGCTGGAAGCTATTAAACCGTTACAAACTGTCGGAATAAGGAAATTAAGAAATGACACATTGGCAAGGTAATGGAAAACGTTAACGTTATTTCAGTGGATGTCACCACGCGATATGTTTGCGCTGATTTTTTTTATCTATATAAGAATTGTAATATAATTTTAATTGCAATTTTGATTTGTGATAGACTGATTTTACGGGCTTAGTCGTTAAACATTTTACCCCATTTATGCTTCATATTTAATTGCGTTCTTTGCTAATTTTATTACACTTAAGCAGAGAATTGAGGTTACATTGCGGAAGGAATTTCCGTAGTTTTGTAGCGCGGTGGTTTTCTGTTTTATTACCTTGACTTTTTTTTGTTTATTTAAGGGGGTTTTTTCAAAATAAAAATCGTTCTGCGTTGCACTAAAAAACACATTATCGAAGAGAAAAAAAACTCTAATTATTATTTAATACTTATTTTAATATTTTTTTAAGAACTTTGGCAAATCGACGAGAATATCTCGGCCTAAAAACTCTTTAGACTTTTCAACGTGAACACCAAAACAACGAGACGTCAGATCCTCTAACTTTATAGTTATCCTTACAGTATCACATCACATGTACAGAATTGGTTGTCGAAGCAGATCTGGCAGTAGCTCCGGTTTTAGTATATAATTAATGGTCTAGCACCCTTATAATACTGGGCTTAGCGTTCACGTTAACATATTTGGGAGAGCAAATGAAAAAAGGTGTGTAAAGTGACCAATACTAAGATTCATTCTTTGAATGTCCCAAAGAGTTCACAGTTGTTACGGTTAGCTACTAATTCGGCTATAAGTCTCGAGAAACCTACATTTCTCCTAGTTTTTCGAACTTCTTTTCATTTCCGCCAATACTAAATGGTACCTGCTTAGTTTTTGCTGATAAAGCAAGATTTCTTGGCACGATCTTGGACAGGAAATTAAGCTGGAATATTGCATTGTACACATGAAAGAACGCCATCGGTAAAAATGTGGTTTGAAAGCAGAGCTAGTACACTGGCTTTACAGCGGTAGTAAGACCAATACTACCGTATGTGGTAAGCATATGGTGACCAGCTCTGAAAAAAGTTATATATGAAACGGCGCAAAGAGCGGCCTGCATCCTTATAAGCGGGGCGCTGAGATCAATACCAACTCGCACCCTAGGGGTTATACTCCACCTCATTCCAATAGATATATTTAGCAAACAGAAAGCGGCAAATACGGGTACGCGATTTTATAATTAAATTAAAGTAAAGCAAGAACGGACCAATCTCGACTGCATGACACCAATGTAATGCTTTAGTAAGGATTTCCGGACACCAATACCCTCCAGGGAAGACTGGAAGAGTAAATCCGAAACGAATGTGGATGGTAACAGCACAGTTTTTACGGATAGCTCTAAGCTAAACGACAGAGTAGAAGCAGGAGACATCTGTGACAGGCTGACTTTCGTCGACTTTAGTTATTTAGTTACAAAATTGGTCGCCAGGAAAAGCCCTTATATTTAAACAGGATAATATATAGCCTACCCTCACCCTGCAAGTCCATTCTCTATATTGCTTAAAGAATTTTTGATATCGGTCCAGAAGTTTCGAAGATTACCTCCTACACACAAACCAAAATTTATAATATTAGTATAGATGTGGACAGTCAGGAGACGTCACTCGTCTCTTAACGAGACGGGTGAGCAGTTTGACATAAGGATCATTCTGGTCGCGGGCCACTTGGTCTGGCCAAAACTAGACTTGAAGCGCTCAATTACGCTTATCTCCGACGTGACCTATAAACGGTTGTGGGGACACTGCCTTCTCGGAAAACACGCGAGAAGGATGGCTATCGAATACAATGACTTCTGCAGTAACTACATAGACGAGGAGGAGAAGAGACAATCGAACAGCTCCTTTGCTCCTCTCTGGTATTAGTATACAGAAGACACAAATAGTTAAGCGCGTAATAAATAATCTCGAAAACGGCAAAGTGCGAGACATACTTCGATTCATTAAGAGTTCGGAATGGATCCTCTGAAAAAATTAAAGGTATAACATCCATGTAGTAACACAAAGCAGCGCTAATGGATAACGTGAGCGATTGCAGACACCGATACCTAACCTATCTTTCAAATTCCACGCTGCGTGGTAACCAAATCATTTTCGCTTTATGCTATTTATTATAGGAAGTAAGTATGTTAATGTCACTATGGATCATCGATCTCATAGCAAGATGTACGCAGTGGCGCCCAAAGTAACTATCTTTTAATATGTAATGCGTCGTTAAAAAGAAACAGAGAGGCTGTAGAAAGTAATTCTTCTATTTTAAAAAGAATTTAAGATATATTCAACATTATCGTAAAGAGGAAAAGCCAATATCATCAGCAATTCTTCTCCAACAAACTTTTATGATCGATATTGTCGACTTCCTCTTTTTATCCAGTTACCAGTTTGTTTCGTAAAAGAGATTGATAGGTCTCTGACACAAAATGAAAAACACTTTGTTGCATCTCTAAAATTTGGTACGCAGATCAGTCTCATTGAACATTTCTATGCGCCCTCGTGTGTCGCGTGTGGCGTGTCATGTGTAACTCGTGTATATGGAAAGTAACGAGATTTTTTAAATAGAAGAAAGACAAAAATGAATTTGAACAATTTTATTGATATTTCATAGTTTATTATTGTTTATGTACTAATTTCCCTGTTGGCAAGAGAGAACTTACAAAAAGATTTACGTAACGCCAATTAGCCTTGAGCAATATAATCTTTCCGCCGCGCACACACACTTTACCCAAGACTGTGACGTAAGTGGTGTATTCAGATTTCGCATTGCAATAGGCAAAGCGTTTTCACATTGTATTGTATCATTGCAAATACAATTTATTCATGTAATTGTAAAATGAGAAGCCGTAGCTGAGCAGAAGCAGAAGTATAGAAAAAGACCTTACACACACACACCTGTGTGCATTCAATAACAATGTCTGGAAGTCGTTTATACAAGAACAACGTTTTGTCATTTGCACATTACCGATATATTCGTTAAATAACAAGATTGTTTTTTGTGCTCTGTCATAATGGCACAAAGTTGTCACTAAAACTTTTCACTATACTACCACCGATCTGCAGTGGCAAGAACGGAACATCATCCCCAACAAGTCGCTTGATTTAGAAATCGAATCGGAATAATCGAATTATTTTATATGACAACATTTTATGCAACGGATTGTGTTGCAAAAGTACAAATAATGTAACTGCTGCCTCAATGCTATTCAGAATGCTTTTCCATTTGTCTTCTACTTAACCGTAACACTTACGCTCTGACAAGTATGTAGCATTATAGGCGTGCAAGCCCCTTTACGCTTATTCCTAGCAGACCAGGCCAGAACCGTACTGAAATCTTTTAAGCGTTTTACTCTAATTACTTAAATGTATACTCAAGAAATTTTATTTTGTTAATCGCAAATTTTCGACTACCCTCGAGTCTCATGTGACTCAGAAAGAATTCGGTGAGGATGTTGTGATGTTAAAGTCATTTATTTTACTATCTGTACCTTCTTATCTAAAGGTGGCTTACAAAATCGGGTCAGTTTTGATCTTGCACAAAATTCTTGTGCACTCGCCTCTTAGCTAGAACACTGGCGTCAATTGGTAGTTTCCCATTAAATATTAATACTTCTAGCGGAGGTTCGATTATTCATTCTAGTACTATCCACCATGTAGTACCAAATTAAAGATTTGTATTTGCTAGCGGACTGTCTTAATGACCTTATTACTAATCGGCCTCTTGTTTTGTGATTGTAAAGTTTATGCTTCTCGCCAAACAGTAGCATGGGACGGGAAGTGAGTGAGTGAGTCGAAGGAGCCATTCCTTGCGTAGCATTATAATATCAAGCTTGACATCATTTGCGAAGTTTTTCTCAATTTGCCCTAAGGTGCCAAGCTGTTGGTCTTTATACAAAACTCGATAGCCGTATAACGACTTTATGTGGATGCGGACGGACAGAAAGAACGCGATGATGGTGGAACAGCAATGCTGATCCGAAAACTACTTAGTTTTGGCGATGATGTCGAGAAGCCTAATAATTATGTTTTCAATGTAACTTAGTAAATTTTAAAAAAGATCTTTCTTTATTAAAATAATATTACAGTCACAGTCACAAGAAAATTATTTAAGACAATATCTTTATTGAATGATTCTATATCCTGTATCACTGTGTATAAATTTGTAGAATGGAAGTGTTAATAATACAATCCGTTAATTTAATGAATACCAGATACTTAATGAATGTTGGATGGAAACTTAATGAATTATGAATACTGAATGCTTCTGCTTTTATACTTATTTCTATATACTTATTTTGTTATGTGATCCAACTTGTGTTGTGAAATAGTTTTGGACTTTGAACTTGTTTTCGTCTTTGAGGACGTAAACATGTTATTGTCTTAGATCTGATTTGAGATAAGGTTGTTTTCATGTTCTAGCATGTTTTGAATAGATATCTAAATTCGTCGTAATTGACCATCTGGCGTTTTGATCATTGATTGGCCTTGAATTGAAGATGGTAAACATGTTGACAAAATTCGTATTGTGATATAAGATTGGCCTTGAATGTTAAAGTAGTAAACAAGATGATTTCATCATGTTGTGAAATTGGTAAACAAGATATGAAGTTGGATCGCATTTACATTATTCTTATTCTATGTGATTATGTGATTACATACTGTGAATATCTTATATTGTTATTCAGTATTTCTATATTATAACGGGTGCCTGTAGTGGGATATTCTCTATGTTAACACCCCCACCGCTAGCCTGAGGCTCCGACGAAGTAGTAGCTTTACATATTGATATTTTCTTATATTTTAAAAGTTTATAAATTGATAATATGATTATTAGTATGAAAATTATGGATATATAAGATGTATGAAAATAGGTTTTTCTTTAGTTTTTATAGTAATTTCTTCAATATGTTTTCTATTGTTTTCTATTTTTTCGATATGAAAATCTTCTAATTTGATTATTTCGATACTTTTATTTTCTATTACTTCTGATATAAAGTATGGAAGAATGATATCATCTTTTATTTTAAAATATGAATTTATATATGTTTTATTTTCGATTTCTATATTACAGTTTTCGAATTTAATTATTTTGCTTCCATATATATCTATTTTTAATTGATTACAGTTATGTTTGATTTTAGAATTATTTTAGAAATATTTTTCGTTACTACAATTCCTGGGATTATTTCTTTAATTTCTTCCTCTGTAAAATTTTTCATTTTGCAATAGGCTTTTTCAAATTTAATAATATTTGTAGTACAGTTGTTTCTTATTTTATTTAAGTTTTTCTCTAACTTATCTTTTACATTTTTATCATATATATTATTATTTTGATCTATTATAAAGGTGCTTTCGTTTAATGATATGGTTTTATTGTTTTTGTTTGGCATTGGTTCAATGATAATAGTGGAATATGAGGAGTTAGAATATTCGGGTATTAAGAGGATTATTATAATAAGTTCATATTCGAATATTACGGCTATTTTTGTGTCTTTAAGTCCTTGGATATTTTTAACTAGTTTTAGTTCCTTTTCTGTTAAAATATTTCTTGTAAGTATACCAAGTTTGCTTGTTAGAATAATTTGTTCTATGTCGTCTATGTGATGTCGGAAAAGATTGATGTCATAATTAATTTGATAAATATGTTCTATGTAATTTATTTCTTTTTCTATCTTAGTAATGTCCTTTTTATTTAGTTTATGAGTTATTTTTATGTGTTTTTCCTTTTGTTTTAATTGTTGGTGAATTGTAGTTTTGATATTTCTTTTTCCGTTTGATGTGTGATTTATAATATTTTAAATTATTTCGTTTATCGATTATATGATTTTCGTCTATTTTTTCTGCATCAAGTTTTCTGAATTTCGTGTGATTTTTTCCACCGCGTGTTTCTTTAATGAAAGTAGTTCCTGGTTGTATTTCTAAATCTTCTCTTTCTTTATTTAATTTATTTATGGAAGTTTGTTTTTTCTTGATTATTTTATCTTTAATAGAATCATATTCGTTGTTATGTATTTTTCCATTTTTAAAATCGATTGGTTTTTTATCAGTAGTTGAATGTATGGTATTGTTATAATAATTTATAATTTTTAATATCTTTTCCTCAACAGTATTATTATTTGTGTTTGGATCATGCCTTAATAATCTAATGTGTTCATTGATTGTGTTATGTAGTCTTTCTACATCTGAATTGGATGTGTGGTTATAATTTGAGGTATAATGAATTTCTATGTTTTCGTTTTGTAAAAATTCTTTAAGTGGAAGAGCTTTAAATCCTAGCTCGTTATCTACAATTAATTTATTTATTGGTCCAATAGCAGCGATTAACGTTAGAATGCTTCTTTTAAATTCTGTCCATGTTCTTGCTGTGATTTTTATTGCTTGAGCGAATTTGCTGAATTTATCTATGAACGTGACAAAGAGTTGTTTTTCAAGTGAATAGAAAACGTCTGCATGAATAATTTCGTTTGGTGCTGAAGGGGTTTCCGTTAGTTGATATTTATTTTTAATTGGATTTCGATCATATTTTTCTAAATTACATATTTCGCAATTGTTGATAAATTGGGTTATTCTAATATTGAACTTTGGATGATAAAATTTTAAGAATAGTTCTTTGTATACTTCTATGATTCCTCTGTGGTTATTTCTGAGATGTTCATTTTTAATGATTTCAAATAATTCTTCTTCATCTGTTATATCTTTTAGGAATTTGTTAGTTTTAATAATTTTTAATTGTCCTTGGTCTGCAAAATATTTTTGATAAACATCTTCTAATGTTTTTATAAATTCTTCGTTATCTGCATAAAGACAGTTTAAGGATTTTGGGTAAAAATGCGATTTTAAGAGTATTAATGCTGTTTCTTCATCCAGTGATTTGATATAAATAACTTTTCTATTTTTATTAAAAATTTTTATTTGTTTAATTCTTAATGAACCGGAAGTAATTTTAAAGATTGCTATTTGTGTTTTAAATATATTTAAAGGGGATGTACTAAGTGCAAATATGTTTGATCTATTTTCTTCATTTCTTTCTGTAAGATTTATTTCTATTCGGGAGAGTGCATCTGCATTTTTATTTTTGGTTCCTTTTTTATATGTGATTTCATAATCAAATTCGGATAGTTTTAGTCTCCATCTTACTAGTTTTGAATTTGGTTCTTTGATTGAGAAAAGCCAAGTTAAAGGTTTATGATCGGTTTCGATTGTAAATTTACGTCCAAAAAGATATGGTCTAAAATATTTTGTTGACCAGACGATTGCTAATAGTTCTTTTTCAATGGTGCTGTAATTTATTTCATGTTCATTTAATGTTCTGCTAGCGTAACATATCGGATGATTATTTTGAGAAAGTATTGCTCCTAAAGCATAATTACTAGCATCTGTTGTAAGGGTAAAATTTTTATTGAAATCGGGATAACTTAATATTGGATCATTTATTAATAATTTTTTAAGTGTGTTAAAACTTTCTTGATATTTTATATTTGAAATGTCTAATTTAGCATTCTTTTTTAAGAATAATGTCATTGGCTTTGCTATTAATGAATAGTCTTTAATGAATTTTCTGTAATAACCCGTTAGTCCTAAAAATTGTTTAATTTGTTTCGTTGTTTTGGGTATTGGAAATTTATTTACGCATTCTATTTTTTTTGGATTTGGTTTTATTCCGTTTTGTGTCACAATGTGTCCAAGAAATTCTGTTTCTTTCTTTAGAAATTCTGATTTATCTAATTGAATTTTTAGATTTGCTTTCCTTAAGCAATTAAATATTAAATTGATTGAATGTATATGCTCTTGTATTGAAGTAGAGAAGATGATAATGTCGTCCAGATAGACTAAACAAATCTTATTGATATAATCCTTTAAGATATTGTTCATAAGTCTTTGAAATGTCGCTGGGGCTGTCTTCAGTCCAAATGGCATTCTTAAGAATTCATAATGTCCTCCTTCTACGCTAAAGGCTGTTTTATAAATATCTTTTTCCTCAATTTCTATTTGATGAAATCCCTTAGCTAAATCAAGGGTTGTGAAATACTGGCATCTGCCCAGTTTATCTAATATATCATCAATATTTGGTAGAGGGTACTTGTCGTCTATTGTAACTTCATTTAGTTTACGATAGTCTATGACAAGCCTCCACTTTTGTTTTCCACTGGCGTCGACCTTTTTCGGTACAATCCACACAGGGGCTGAATAAGGCGAATGGCTCGGCCTTATAATATTATTTTTGAGGAGTTCTTGAATCTGGGTTTTGACTTCATCTTTATGTATGTAAGGATATCTGTATGACTTCGCGTTTATTGGTACATTATCAGTAGTACGTATTTCATGTTTAATTGCATTTGTAAAAGAGAGATTTGAATTTTCTTGATAAAAAATGTTTGAATATTGGTTTATTATTTTCAATAATTTTTGTTTCTCTTCTGCGTTGAGATGTTGAGTTCGTATTTGTTCCGTTAATAATTTATTATTATATTCTTCTATTATAGAGAAATTTTTTATATTAACTTCTTCAATTTCATTTGGATTTATTTCAAATGGACCTTGGCATTTTACATTCGTTTGAACTTCAATCTTATGATTTTCAACATTGTAAATTCCTTCATCAAAAATTATTTCGTTTTTCAAGAACTTCTGCTTCTTGAGGTAAACTAATCCTTCTTGTTGATTCACCAATAACTGTACTGTATGTTTGTTTGATCTTTCAAACAACATTTGTATAGTTTGTCCATTGATTTCTAATAGATTATGTTTATAATCTATTTTAGCGTTAAATCGTTTTAGTATGTCGTTTCCAATAATACCGTCGTATTTGTCATGGAACGCGCAGACTAAAAAGTCAATTTTTTGCTTGAGATCACCAAATTCTTTAAAAAGGGGAACTGATACTCTTTCAGTTACGTTTATATTATGTTGTAGTGTTTTAATTTGAATTTTATTAATTGGTACTTTCCATTTAGGATTACAAAGACCTGGATTTATAATAGAGTTTGTTGCTCCAGTATCGATAATAAATTTTAATGGATTTTTATTAGATTTGATTTTTACATATGGTAAATCTCCTCCGAGGCTTGTAAGTGAAAATTTTCGCTTGTTTCGCATTTATTTATGTCCATAGGTTCGACAGTTTGATTTTGTTGGATATCAGGCAAATTATTTGGAATGTCACTTGTGAATTGATGATAATTTGGTTGTCTATAATTATTATAACTATTATTTCTATAATTATTGAACTGTCTGTTCTTATTCTGATATTGATTGGATCTATAATTATTATAGCTATCATTTCTATAATTGTTGAACTGCCTGTTCCTATTCTGATATTGGTCGGATCTATAATTATTATAGCTATCATTTCTATAATTGTTAAGATGTTCATTTCTGTTTGGGTTTTGTTGGTATTTATTTCCATATTCTTGTTTATTTGGAGAAAAATTATTATTTTTATTGTAATTATTATTATAACGTATTTTCCTATTATTATTGTGATTATAGAATGGTTCTGGATTTGATTGATCTGCGTAGCCTGTTTGACTAAGTATATCAATTGCTGATTCTAAATTCTCAGGATTTCTACAAATTAGAATTGTTTTCATTGGTTCAGGTATTTTATTTTTAAATATATCAAGTGCAGTACGTATGTTATTTAATGAACATTCGTTCGCTATTTTACCAGGGCCAGTTACTAATAAAGTTTTGTTATTTAATTTTCGTAGTTTATCTTTTATTTCGTTGAAAAAACCTAAAACATTGTTTTTGAAAGTAACACCTCTCAATTCGTCGAAAAGTTGTTCTACACTACGTCTTTCGGCAAAGTTATTTTGTAAAACGATTTTGATATCATTCCAAGCAATGGCTTGGGTATTAATTTCTATTACTTCTCTAGCTTTTCTGATAAGTTTGCTTCTTATTATGTCCGAAAATAAATATTGAGAAAGGTCATCGTAAGTTATTAATAGCGGATTTATTCTGTCTACTAAATTAGTGAATGTTAATAAGTTGTCCGAATTTCCGTCAAAGTAAGGAAGGGCGTTTAGGTATTTAATAGGATTTAGGATTATTTTATTTTCTAAGATAATATTATTTTCTTGCATTAAATTATTTACTTGATTTTCCATTTTGATTTTATTAAATATTTGTTTGTAATAATAAAAAAAAATAAAGTAACCTTATATTTTATATATATAATAAAAATTGTAGATTTTATTTGTTAAAATTATTTAAATTGTGTGTATATATTTTTTAATAGTAAAAATGTCTATGATTTCACCTTGATTTAATTTTCAGATCAGCAATTTGATGATAAATATTGATTGATGTTCTTTGTTAATTTATTATGTTGAATCGTCTTTAATTTGTCTTCTAGTGATATTGTGAATAATCGTCTTTTATTTGTCTTCTAATGATGCTGCGGATAATTGTCTTTGATTCGTCTTCTTTATGTTGATTTGACCAATAGTTTATTTTGTTAATGTTCTTTATTTTGTAGAAAATGTTCGTAAAATTTTTCACTTATTTTTGTGAATAATGCGATTATTTTTGTTGTAAAAATGGTTCACTTATTTTTGTAAATGATGTAATTATTTTTGTAAAAATGTTTATAAAAATGGTTCACTTATTTTTGTGAATAATGCAATTATTTTGTAAAAATATTTGTAAAATTTCTGCACTTCTGCTGTAGAAATTTTGTTCACTATTATTGCGAATAATGCAATAATTTTTCGTAAAAATATTTGTAAAAATTCTGCACTTCTGCTGTAGAAATTTTTTTTTTTCACTTTTGTTGTTGTGGAGTGCTTTAAATTTTTTAAAAAAAATAAGTCTTAGTTGACTAGCACTATCCTACACCGACTGCGCCAATTATGTTTTCAATGTAACTTAGTAAATTTTAAAAAAGATCTTTCTTTATTAAAATAATATTACAGTCACAGTCACAAGAAAATTATTTAAGACAATATCTTTATTGAATGATTCTATATCCTGTATCACTGTGTATAAATTTGTAGAATGGAAGTGTTAATAATACAATCCGTTAATTTAATGAATACCAGATACTTAATGAATGTTGGATGGAAACTTAATGAATTATGAATACTGAATGCTTCTGCTTTTATACTTATTTCTATATACTTATTTTGTTATGTGATCCAACTTGTGTTGTGAAATAGTTTTGGACTTTGAACTTGTTTTCGTCTTTGAGGACGTAAACATGTTATTGTCTTAGATCTGATTTGAGATAAGGTTGTTTTCATGTTCTAGCATGTTTTGAATAGATATCTAAATTCGTCGTAATTGACCATCTGGCGTTTTGATCATTGATTGGCCTTGAATTGAAGATGGTAAACATGTTGACAAAATTCGTATTGTGATATAAGATTGGCCTTGAATGTTAAAGTAGTAAACAAGATGATTTCATCATGTTGTGAAATTGGTAAACAAGATATGAAGTTGGATCGCATTTACATTATTCTTATTCTATGTGATTATGTGATTACATACTGTGAATATCTTATATTGTTATTCAGTATTTCTATATTATAACGGGTGCCTGTAGTGGGATATTCTCTATGTTAACACCTAATCTCATTGGATCGCATTTTGAAACAGTGCACCTATTAGTAAGTCCCTAATTTCCCTAATAATTCTGTGGATATGGTGAATGAGGAATTGCATGAATTTCGAAATTTGCTTAATTATTTGGAAGCTCTTATTTTTTCAAATATGACATCTAAGCAGACGAACTAACGGAAGATACAACAAACAACTACTTTTCGGCAATGACTGGCCATTCTTATATTTTCAGGAAACTGAACAGCAAGCCCTCGACTGGTTAAGATAACATTCATGATATCGTGTCGGAACACAAGTTGTTGGAAAACATCGAATGTTTTTCCAATAATAAAAAAATAAAGATTTTTCTGATCCGACAAACTATAGGCCAATAAATCTCTTGCCAAATCATTAGTAAGTACATTTTCGACGTGTGCGGCGAAAAAGAGATCACACCGTGGAACCAATTCTTTTAAACAAAACCATTCGACAGTTCACGCTGTTACCAAATTGATTTCAGATGTCAATTGGCATCTGAATGATAAGAGGAATACGGCTATGCCTGTCTCGTGGATCTCGAAAAAGGCTTTGAAACGGTTTGGATCGAAGCGCTGATTTTTTAAATAATAACATATGGGTTTCCACATCATTTACTTAAAATGATGATATCTATGATATACGGGGAAAAATTTTTTTAACGGATAATAAATACACGACATTTAGGGTTTCCAATATCGCTAACGGTCTTCCACAGGGCGCAGTAACGGCGCCACTATTGTTAATATATTTATTTCCGAAGTACTGAAGAATATGGATGCCCCTAGCTTATGCTGACGTAATTATGCTTTACGTACACGGTTCGAAAATAGAAGAAATTCAAAGAAATTTGCAAATAGATCGTATCCCACTCACCCGCACCACCTAATACGCGGAAATAACGATGTTCGACACAATTGAAAAAACTTACAGACAACTGGTGCAAATCGCTTTCAAATTTCAACAAAGACGGTCGTGCGGTATTTGGGTGTTTCTTTGGATATGTTTTTGTATTACAATGAACACGTAAATACCGCTATGAAAAAGGTAGAGCTGCTTTCATGGCGGTGAAAAACTTATTTTATTCACGCCATCTGAGATGGAAGGTAAAGACCGTTTGTTACCAAGCGTTCGCAAGACTAATTTTAAAGTATGCGGTCCCATATGGTGTAACATTTGTGCTTCTATATGTGTAAAAATTCCTAGTCCTTGAGAGGAAATGCTTAAAAGTGTGTATGAACATGTAAAGGAGCGAACATTCCAATTTCATGCTTATGTATCAAATAAGAAACTCCTGCCTGCTTCCGGAGTGTCAAGAATCGATAATATAATTTTAGATCTAACTAGGAACCATTTCGCTCAGTCAGCAAATGACTGAATCTCGGGGGCATTTTATCCGGGCTTAACGGATTTAACGGGCTTATACCACCTGAAGAGTTCTTGAATCTGTAAGCACTAGGATATCTTTGAGACTCGTGAAACGTGCCAGTGATCTACCATATTGCTAGAAGGGCAACAGACAAACGCATCCGACGTATTTCAATGACTTTGGGTAATAGGGGTGCTAATGCTAACTGGAGATACTGCAGTAACCATCCTGACTATGTCCTTAGTATGAGCACCACAAACAGATGCTGTGGCTAGACTCTGGTGTGGCAAATATTCATGTATAAATGATTCCAAAAAGTAAGCTTTGCAGGAATATTAAATTTAGATCATTTTCCATTTATTTAAAGCTTGCACTGAGAAACTGATTTTAATGAGTTTGTGGATTTGTTTGTCTTTTTTTTCAATACTTAAACTAATATAGTTGTCAATGTTTTCTTATGTAGTCTCTCTCCCTAAGAAAGAACATTTTTTTAATGATCATTTTAGGATGTATCTTAATGCTTTTATTTTGAATGTGGATGCCGTCTATGGGCTAGTGGCAATATAAAAAACATGGGACAAAAACGAGAAAAAACTGTTGGTTATTTAACTTCGGAACAGCCGGCACTATATGTAGTATCTTAACAAAATTGAAAAATAAAAATAAAAATAAAAACAAAAACATAAATAAATTAAGAAAACAAAAATTACATTGCTGTCGTCAGGGAACTCGATTGCGACTGCGCAGCAAACAACAAAATTAAATGATTTACGAGCGCGGGTGAGAGAAACTCCCCCGGGAGAGACCACGCGCATAAATATGAAAGGCTTTTGTTTATTTTTTTTTCTTCTTCATCTTCCAGCATTAGTTCTATTATGTATGCATGTTTTTGTATTTAAGGATACACCAACACACACAGATGGAAAACAAGCACGTGGGTTGTGAAAATCATTTCGGTTTTTGTACCGTCGCGTCGTAGTCGCCGCCGAGGTCCCTCCCCATTGTTAAATTTTCATCGAGCTTGAAATTTCATTCAATAGCTTAAGGCACCGCAAACACTTCTTTCCTCCCTCTGCCAACCTAATCAATTCATTTTATTGTTGTTGGGCTTTTAAGTTGCTTTGATAGTCGCGTGGGGTGGTAAAAGGAGCAGCGCTTAACTAAAACTATAACCAATACTCAGCTCTGATTCTCTTATGCTGCTAGCATATTGAACACGTCATGCTTGTTTTGTACAATAAATTACTAAGTTGTTGTTGTTGTTGTTGTTTTATTTGATCATTGTCTGTCAACTTCGAAAAGGAGATAAATTGATGATCTAAGAGTAATAAATTACACTTATTGCTCAGCATGCCAGCCGCTGGTGGCTTCATTGCGACGGGTTGTTTAATTCATTTCTGTTTGCTTGTTTTTTCAGCCAACAATGTTGTACATTAACATAGAACACCCTGTATTTGGTGAACTTGATGATGTTACACAAGCGTCACGAAGTATTTTTACTCATATTGATAGGATCGTCCAAATAGGCAAATAGGTTAATAATGGGTGTTGAAAGTGTTGTTTTTGAAACATAAACATAATTTTTGATAAAAAGGACCCAGAATTATTTCCAGCCTCTCTTTTTGTCTCTATTTTTTTTAATTGTTGAAAAACGTTGCACGTTAAGCAAGAATAATTACTAATATTAATTGTTAATAAATAATTAATTATAATTATTAAATAATTATAAAAAAACAAGACAACCAATAAATACAAAACATTGCTTTTAAATCTGCATATTCTTTAAGGAGATTGTTATGCAATGCACAAAATTGCAAACTCGTCACAAAAATAATATATGTTACTGTGACACTGGTTCACAAGCTTATAAGATGTAAACCAGTGGCGAGGAGCACAATTCTGACAGAGGGAACCGGAGTAGTTCATATTCAATCATATTGAAGTAAGACCAAAAGGTGATAAATATGTCTCTGATGGTGCACGATGACAGCACTCAGCCAAAACCCTCTCCAGAGAAAGCCCAATTGTGCACATAGTAATGCTGTAAAAGAACACGAAATACGTCTGTATATGTGACATGTAAATACAGTGTTAGAAACAATAAGCAGATGCATTTTATGAAACGCGTTAACTGTGGTCAAATTCAAGTAAAATTTCTATTCGGAGATACACATGTTTGCAAAGTTTGAATAAAATGAACAAAAAATTTGAAAAAATTATATGGGATCTTTACGCCCTTGGGCCCGATTTCTTCCACAATTTTACAGAGTCTTGTCATCGGGGATACATATGCGTGCAAAGTTTGAATAAAATCGGGTTAAAAAATTATGGGAGCTTGATGGCCCTGGGGGGCCCGATCACTTCTAAATATCAATGGAAGTTTTGCACATGTCAGCTTGGCGGTGTTTTTTTTCCTGTCAACAAAGAGCTTGGTAGTTTTATGTGTATTTATAGATTTCCAAAAGTGCTACTTCCATAAATCTTCGAATACCAATAATTAAAAGTTTCATCTTTGTATTTTTTTAGAGACAGTCCCTTTAGCAACTTGCAAAACGTGCATTACACCCGTTGTTCCCTAGCAGACTTTCCCTTGCAATTTGTTTCCTTTTAACCAATTAATTAAAATCAATAAAACATAATAAAAAAAATTATGCTTCCAGATCCATATTGATTAAGTATAACCACTTGATTTTTTATTTTTATTTAATCTTTGTTGGTGGTATCACACAATAAACGATTTATTACATAAATCTCAATAAATTCCACAAGAACTTCTATAAAAGGGATAAAATATTAAAAATTAACTGAATTTTTTGTCTTTTTATATGGTTTTATCACAGCCAGCTCAAATACCCGGCCTTGCCCGTCTGTCCCAACCCCTACCCAACTGGACACCCACCCCGTGATCACTCCACTGACCCATACCCACAGACCCCATTGACCCCCCTCCCCATAATGACCCCAAATCAAAATCGGACCCTTAGTTTTAAGATTAGCGTATTCAATTAAAAGTGCCAACTAACTTACAGCCAAGCTCCCACTGACCCCACACCAACTGAACCCCTACTAACACTGGCCCCCTTAACTATGTACCCACACCTACCTACCACTGACCACTTTGGTTAAATGGTGAAAACCTAAATCGGTCCATTAGTTTTCATGATTAGCGTATTCAATTAAAAGTGCAAACAAACTTACCTTTTTACATAATAGTCATAATAGTTCTTTTCTCTTTTTTTTTAAATCGTAAATGGTGAGTTCAGCTATACATTATCATTTGAAGGTCATTAAAACTAAAAATTACAAATATGTTTAATATTCTTCATATGATCGTTCAAACTAACATACTCTCCTACTATCAATTAAAATGTCATTTACGACAAAACTATAATTTAAAATGATAACGCTTCTTTTCGATCACTTTGATTCATAAATTTCGTAAACATACTTTGAAGAAATTTCACTGAAACTGATATGTGCGTTCTTACGAATATTTAGTTTTGCAAAAAAGAAGGCTAAGGAAGGAGAATATTTAAAAAAAAAAGCAAACGCTGTTCGAATCGTTTATTTGCAGTAATCAGACGTGATTCGTTCTCCACTGTTTCAGTAAAGTTCCGTTAAAAATAGTGTTTCAACACGTGGTCTACCCGGCTGCGAGTGGCTCCCTTAGAAGATACCCACGTCGTTTTGTGTATATCAAACCTTGCACTTGCAACGACCATCTCTTGATGTCATCTCTTTGACTCGTTGTTCAGTGTCATTAATGTTCTATTGAATAAATACTGGCTTCCAACCCTTTTTTGCGTTCGTAAACGCCTGCAAAGATAAAGTTCATTGAGAGGAAACTTCTTGAGAATCAAGTAATATGGACACTTCGCCGCTGCTGTACTCGTATACATTGTTGGTCTTTAGTAATACATATTGCCTACTTAGTTTGCTATTACGTTCAATTGCAATAGCACGAATAAAACAAATTTCATTTTTTGCCATTTCCCCTTCTGCTCTGCACAATCGTATTCTGCTTTCTTTGAATTCGTACAAATAAATAAAGATAGACGGATACCCTAGAGAAGTTGGACGTACGTTACGAGCGTAAAAGAATAAAAAATCACTTTGTCCTGTGAGTATACTACATATTTCGTACCCAGGTACGGACAGTGGTAAAATAGTGTACGTATGTATGTTTCGTAGTTTGGTAGTAGACTGCATTTCTATATACATATTTCTGTATAGAGTCATCGGCGATGGCGGTACAGAATGAACGGCACTGCTCCGTAAATTCGTTCGTTCCTTCCGCCCGCCGGCCGGACCGGACCGTTCTTGCATTTTCTGTTGAATCATTCAGCCATTAAATGCCGTTATCTTGTGATTACACAATATACTCCGTTCGCATAGCTATTTCCTTCTTTGGTGAGCGCCGCTATTTGTCCCTCCTCGTGGTGCTGTTCTTGCGTATCGTTGCGTTCACCCATAATAATACTGCGAGTCTGTGCAATTCGAATGAAAAAGCTAATAAGTTGGCAAAAACAAAATGGGTTAATAGTCAAACTGATGTGGCGATTGTCTCTGAGAAAAGAACATTTTTTTGTAGTGGCATAAATGTGTAATAACCAATCTTACAAAGACATAAAACTTGATGAATTAATGAATTTTTTTAAATTTTTTTACTAAGTGATAAAAAATAAGTTTGAGCCTTAATAACTGTACTTTACAATTTTAGTTTAAATATAAAGCCAGCAAGTAAAGATACAAAGACATCAAGCTCATAGACATCTCCTCTTTTCTCCTCCTTTTCCTTAACGACCACGCTGTGCCAAGCATAAAGCCGAGCATTATAAGGGTGCGAATTATAAAAAAAGAAGATCCTTGGTTCAAAGAGGTGGAGGTGAGGTGCAGATGTGGCAGTAAACTTCCCAAAGACTTTTATCTAGTTAGTTGTTATATTTACTTAAAAAAAAATGTCATTTTTTGAACCATTCTATTTGATTGCTTCTCTTTTTATGAAAAATAGTGAAGATGATCAAGTTATGGTTATAAAGATAACCTTTCAACAATTGGACGATTGGATACACAGAAGGACGGACGGACGGACGTATGGATGATGAAAGCGAAGAGTGCATTTCAAAGGGAAAAAAAACAACAAATCCCGGTGGATCTAGTGAAACAAATACGATTGTAAAACCAGGAAAAAAGGATTGAACTCCACGCGCTTCACGTTCTTTGCTCGATGAAGGTGCAAAAATAGATTCGCCGCAGTCGCAAGAAATTTAAGACGGCAACGTATGACCGGCGCGACGTTGTTCTTATGCTTGTGGTTTGTTGCGCTGGTTGTGTTGGTTGGCCTGGTTAGGCTGGTTTTTCACAAAATATACTTGAATCTTACGTTTTTGTACGTACACCCAATTGGAATTTCAGCAAGTCCAACATTGCGCACAATCCGTTTGCAAGTGACTATACAGATACTCTATACAGTTACACCCATTACGTATGTAGCTAGAATATCGCACGTTCAGACTATCTGTGTAAGCGTAGCTAGTTAGAAAGGTATGTACGTATTGATCGGTACAATAGTATTGTCTCGTTTATGGCGGGAAGCGAGAGGAAGGCCAAATTCCTCGTGGTTTGTTCGCCTTGTTCTCCGTCATTAGGTTAAGAATAAATTTAGAAGATCCACACCACTACTATCACATCGCCGCGAAGTAGCTGTACGCCGATTACATCAACCAACCTGACGTCGAAGAATATCTCATTCTCATTGCTGAGATATTCGCACAGTTCGACGAGGCTTTCCACCAGATTTACTTTGAGTTATTTTTCCCTGTTATTTTCGGATTTCGTTTTTGGCAATACGCAAATGCGATAACAAAAAAAGAGTTCTGCACAACGTGTTTTGTCGAAGCTTTGGAATTTAATCCATTGTTTTGCCACGGGATTGTATTAACTTCTGCGTGTTACTGAATGCTGGTGCCTTTTGGTATTTCATCATTTAATAAATAGTTTGTTCACAGAAAAACATAGCCAATCTTCTAGGCAAGTTTCGGGTACTAAATAATGTTATTCCTAATATATCTTTGAATATCAGAAAACAAATTTTTGAATGTTTATTTCTTTGTCACCATTAACCTGTGGACTCTGTGTGTTTCCAATTTGTCTTAACATTTACTATTTATTAATATAAACCAATGGGGAACTATATCAAGTTGGTTTTTTCACAGAATTTTGGCCTAGATTTCCCTGTGGATATTATTTTTTGAATATAATATATATTTTAAACTCAGTATACAGCAACAATATAAATGGTGCGATCAGTTTAAAAATGTAAAATAAGTTTGGGTGACAAATTTACAACAACCAAAAATATGGTTACACATGAATAGATTGATCGATAAATATGCAAAGCAATAAATATCAATGCCTATAAGATACAATCTATTTAACAAAAAAAGAATTGTATCTTTTTAGCCGCAGATCGGAGATAAATGACATGCTTTCAAATTTGTATAGAACAGGCTTAGCTTTAGACACTTTGACATTTATTTTTTGCGGACTTTGTCATTTTAAATATTACTTTAGCTGCATATCATGCCATTTTTCAAGAAAACCCAATTACAATTTTTTTTGTTGATTCGAATGTCATTCCTTTGCATGGTTAAAATGCTTTTTCTATGCATTGCTATAGCTTTTGCTTTTAGAAAAATTAAAATGTCCATTGAACATTCTTATGTGTAACTGAAAGGCCCGATCTAAGAATCCGCAGCGGTTATCAAGCATTCTATCAGCATTTAGGCATAAAACCCTGTTCAGGCTTCCATATGTAGGTGCCTTTCGTACTACTCAAAACTAACGAATAAACCGATAACTAGGAATAACTAGTTGTTAATCCAATGTGAGACATCTATTACACAAATTCGTTAAAAGAAGCGGTAAGTTGTGTTTTGTGTGTTTGTGTTTTGTAGTTATGTGTAATTTCAGAGTGCATCTCAGCGGACGCGGACTCGCAATCTATGTCCGGAGTGATGTTGCGTTTCAGCTTTTGCCTCATTTCAGCCAAAGTTCCAATCCGGAATTTAATTTCATTTGACTCAAAGTAAAGGTACAAGAGCGCAACATCTACAACTGTTTCCTTATTACAGGAGATCCAACTCAGAGAATGTTTCAACTGAGAGCGAGTTTGATGCACTGTCCGATTCAATCTTAAGAATTGGCACAAAACATCGTAAAAATGAAATCGTTATTGCGGGCGTTTTAAATGGCCCTTCTGGCCGAAGGAAAGTGTGTTGAATTATTCGATGAGTTTAATAACCTTATTCAGTCTACACGAATACCTGCCCTTGCAAATCATACCGCAACACCCTTGACTTGTTCCTTACATCTCATCCTGATAAATACTCCGTCAATGTATTATCGCCACTAGGCTCGTCAGACCATTGTGTGGTTTCAGCTAATATCTCGTTAATAACCACGTAGTTAGAAAAAAAACTCCCAAAAATCAGTATGGCAATACGAGAAAGCCAATTGGGACGACCGTAACAACTTCTTTAGGAGAATTAACTGGTCGCTATTGTTTCGCGATAGCAACGTGGATGCCTTATCCTTATTGGTGTGAGAGACTTTATCCTTTCCAGGAATAAGTCTGTTAAACCAAAGGAAGATGAATGGTATGACTCGAGCTGTAAAGAGGCTTCTAGGATTAGAAAGGTATGCTTTCGGTTTTACAAAGCAAACCCTACTGAGGAAAACCGAACAAATTTTGAACGAGCCAGAAATGATAGCAACGCCCATCTTCGGCGAGTCAAATTCGCCTCCGACCAAAAATTGTCGTCTCGTCTCGTCGTCGATTCCAACGCTCATTTATAATGACATTCCAATTGTCAGCTCTATAGACGAAACCAATCTGTTTGCTGCGCATTTCGCAGCTTCCAGATTGTGCATTGTTGCCTCCTGCACCTCTTAGTATTGAACACTCTATGGGAAAGATATTCAATCGTACTCGTGCAGTTGTAAGTTTTAAACGATCTTAACGCTCAAAAATCTGCTGGGCCAGATGGCATTTCCCCCAAAGTTCTGAAGAGGTGTTCTTCCAAGCATTACCATTGCGTAAGCTTTTCCATCTATCCTATTCTTCTGGACTCTTCCCGCGAAGTTGGAAAACAGCATTTGTCCAGCCCATACCCAAAAAAAGGCGAGCCGTCGTCTCCTTCTTCGTACGCTGATCAATTTTCAGCTCATGAAATATCTTGACAACTCCGAAATCCTTAGTGACCGGTTGTATGGATTTCGTGGGCAACGTTCCACTGGTGATTTGATGGTATATCTCACCGAACAGTGGAACCGGTCTTTGCATCAATTTGGTGAAAGCAAAGCTGTTGCACTCGATATTTCTAAGGCATTTGACAGAGTTTGGCATCAAGCTCTTTTGTCAAAAATGCGTGCCTTTGGTGTCGATGATAAACTGCTTCATTGGATTAGAAGCTATCTTTCGGACTGCTCAATTCAAGTTGTTTTGGACGGATTCAAGTCTGAATTACACCAGATAAATGCTGGCGTTCCACAGGGCTCTGTTCTGTCCCCGACACTCTTTCTCATTTTTATTAATGATCTCCTATCTGTGACTTCAAATCCAATTCACTCTTTCGCTGACGACAGTACTCTCAGCTTCTCATATAAGTTTGAGGAACGTCCCTCCACATCTCTTGTGGAACTCAAACAACTTCGTATGTTAAGCACGCTAAATTCTGACCTAGACAGCATAATAAAATGGGGTCAAAACAATCGAGTAGAATTTAACGCTTCCAAAAACTAATGCTGTCTCCTGTCATTCAAGCGAATCCCAAATCCCATGCCATTATCCATGAATGGCTCTTGCATCGAGGAAACTGTAAGTCTCGCAACTCTCGGTATGTGCGTCTTCGTTGGAATGACCACATATTTACCGTCGCTAAAAATGCTGCGAAATGTTTAGGTTTTCTAGCCCGGTGCCAGAAATATTTCACTCCCTCTGATCTGGCTACTATCTACTAGGAGTTTATTCGCCCTAAACTTGAGTACAACTGCCATATCTGGTCTGGTGCGCCTAAAACTACTTTGCCTCAGCTAGGTAGAATACAAAACCGCGCCATAAAACTTATTGGTGACGCAAATGTAGCGAATTCAATAAATTCGCTTGAAAACCCGGGGAACGTTTCCTGCTTGTCACTGTTTTGTCGCTTCTTCTACCAGCGGTGCTCAAGAGAAATAGCCAGCTGCATGCCACCTCTCCTTGAATTCAACCGCAATACTCGTGATGCTTTAAATGCTCATCAGTTTACCCTTAAGCCCATCTTCGGACGTACAGTTAAGTTCAGGATAACGTTCTGTAGGCGTACAACACGTATGTGGAATGCTCCGCCAGGCTCACTATGATCCACAGGCATTCAAAACACAACCTTATAGACATCTCCTCTTTTCTCCTCCTTTTCCATAACGCACACGCTGTGCCAAGCATATAGCCGAGCATTATAAGGGTGCGAACCCCTGCTTTAAGCGTGCGCGAATTATAAAAATAATAAAAGATGCTTATATACTTATCCCTGGTTGGAACGTTGCACTGTTCAAACAATCGAAAATAGCCTGCGACCGTTGATGAATACGAAAATTTAATGCCAAAAACTGTTATGAAAATGCGTGGTATTAGTTCGTTCTAGATATTGGAGTAACTAAAGAAACTTTGTAGTTGAACCCGAAGCCGCATTCTGGAAAAAAGTCTCCATCTACCTCTCACTTAAAGTAAACTGCCTAAAAGAGTCTCTTGCGATAGCATTTATGGAACATGAAGAACCAGGGTACGATAGACCTGGAACCCATTGTTTAAGAATGGTAAATGGTAAATGGAATGACCGCAGTTGGTAATTGGTATTTGCGAAAAAAAATTGTCTAGTACCGGACAACGATTGTAGATCCAATTAATAGGTCAATCAAAACACGAGAAACTTATTCCGCAACATTGTTAACAAACTGAAAAATTAACTTCTCGAAATCATCTTAACATGTTGTTGTTTTCAAATACTTGCAATGCTCTTGCATCGCCCATTCGAATATTTGTGAATCTACCATACCTCACAACGTAGTCTATTTGACTTTTCCGCCCGATCACTACGACACTTTGATATCGATATCACATCAACGCTGATGATTTTGAGTTTGATTTCGATTTTTTGACGTGTGAATGCATTTGTTAGTCTGATAGTGACTGTGACTGACAGCAAGTGCACGTTGTGCAGCTTAGCAAAGCGTCGTAGCCGCCGGTCCGGTCCGGTTCACACTATAATATTGCCGGCTGTGTGTTCAAGTAAACGGAACACTTGCACGGCTCTACTTCAATTATTGTTTATTTAAGTTGATCGGTTTACGTTGTACGCGACTGCAACGACTACTCCTGTGCATTGCGGTGTAATTAATTTTTGGCAAGGTGAACGGGTGTGTTACTTGTAAGTATCTCAGAGATTGTATCTCTGATCTATCTGTGTGTTTCCTTTCCCCGCGTCTTTTCAGTGAGGTGAGGTGACTGACTGTCAAGACTGTCATTCACATCTAGCACCACGTCTATTTAGCCGCCTCGGGCAACGTCCTTCACAAATAACATTATCTTGACCACTGACAGATTGACAGGCAAGTTGATGTGTTTTTGCAGCAGCCAGTGATGTGTTCAAGTACGAATCAATTTATTCCGTCCTCATCCCTCTCTCTATTATTCCTCTATTACTCTCTTCCTTTGCGCGTTTCTTTTAAAATTGCGTACAATTTGCAATCAAAACACTATCTTGAGACGCGTTCCACTGCAAAATATGCAATGCTCCTATCTTTGCCGTTTTCCTGTCTATCATGCTGATAAGATTACAATCAAACTAACGAGAAAATTATTGCAATTACGTTACGGATTGTTTTATGTTCCTGGCTGCTGGCGCGCTGACGCAAGTAAAAAAATTTTGCCTGTGCGAAATAGAAGGTCAAGTTGTTTCTCATTTACTGTACACTGAAGGTCGTGGTCAGTCCAGCCGTGGATTAAAAACATACTATTGCGAAATTATATTTAGTCCACTTTACAGCGCCATCTGTATATCAGTATATGTAATATTGTATAGAAAATTAGCTGAAATACCTTGCGTTGCTTGGCTGCCCTCACCCAACGGAGCACCAAGACCTATATCTATAAAATGCATGGCCTTAGAGTCAATCTCATAACAAACATTACCCGCCACGTCAACCCCCTCAACACCATCACCACACTAACCCCGAACGTCCTCACCACATCCCAAAGTTTCAGCTATGTCGGATGAGCGGCCTTCGAGTTAATCGCGAACTGACACACAGACAAAGTCTCATTTTTAAATTCTCTATATTAACTTCGCGGGGCCGTTGATCTCTTTTTTCGTTTGTCGTGGAATCTTGTGATACATTTTTTACCCAAACCTCTACAACCGGGGTCCGGTCCTGCCCATCCGCAAAAAGTCTCTCCACCGGTCCCGATTTTGAGCCGATGTCATCCAGTTTTGCATCCTACAACTCTGAGCATCCTGGTCTACGCCATCCTTCCAGCGTAGGTTTGGCCTGCCTCGCTGTCGTGTTCCATAAATCCTACCGCAAAGGAATTTCTGAGCAAGATCCTCTTGGCTTTTGTCTTATATACCAGCAGCTTGGATGTTATGGTTAAGTTACTGGATTTTAAGAGTCTTTGCAGACTATAGCGGGCTTTGTTGGCTTTAAGCAACCGTGCGCGTATTTGTGGTTCCATGCTGTTATCACCTGCTACAGTTGACCCGAGATAGTTAACTAATTGTACTACTTCAAATTCGCGCTACACTATTTTAATTGCGGGACCAATGTTGGATCTTCTACTCGCAGACGTGGCCACCATGTTTTGTTTTGCTCTGATTTGCAGTCCCAGATTTCGTGCCGCCTGCTCGATCTGGATGAAGGCTTCCTGTACAGCTCTTGGGTTTCTACCAAAGATGTCAACATCGTCTGTGTAAGCCAGTATCTGAATGGACTGAGAGGATTGCTCCTCTCGCCGTTACGTCTGAGTCTCGGATCACTTTATCCAACGCCATACCAACAAGATAGTGGTCCGAGTCGACGTTGACACCTCGGTACGTTCGTACCGTCATCAGGTTCGGGTTGTGGCGGTGGTCTATCAACACGTGGTCTACCTGGTTGCAAGTGGCTCCTAAGTGTTCTCGTGTAATGATTTGACATCATGGAGTTCCCGTTCGACTGATTCAAAGAATTCTTCCTTTTCATCATCTGGGGAACCCTCTGTAGGTGCGTGAACGTTTATGAGGCTTATGTTTTTAAATTTGCCCCGCACGCGAAGGGTGCATAGCCGTTCATTTATTGCCTTAAAGGCTTAAAGCCGATAACGGTGGGTTTTATTCTTTTGCTGACTAGAAGCTCCACTCCGAGCACATGATGTCTTGCATGCCAGCTGTAATATATGTATGTCGTATTCTGATTTTTTTAAGACACCATTCCCTGTTCACCGCATCTCCTGAATGGCTGTTAAGTCAGCATTATATTTTGACAGGGTATCGGCTAGCTGCTGTGCAGCTCGAGCTCTATACAGTGAGCGTACGTTCCATGAGAAAATTGTTAAATCGTTTAGCCGTTTTCAATCAAGAGTTAAATAGAGGTCAACATTTAAAATAAAGCTCTCCCTCGACTCAGAACGTAAATCCTTCTAAACTTTAAATCCCCTTTTCCTTGAGTCTTCCAGCTTTTGATCTGTACTACCGGAGCATGCTTGCAGGCAAATTCACTTCTTCGCTGAGCATTCATGTGGCTTGTACACTCATTAGATTCCTTTCCTCATGTTGTTCGCAATACAAAGCTCGGCATTCGAAAATAATACATACTCATCCATGCGTCGTTACAAAAGACATATCATCGAGGTAGCGATTGAGGTAGCTATGCTAACTCCTGATTTGAAAAGTAATTTGCTTTGAGAATTGCTCCTTCTGTTGTTATTCTCGAGACAATACAACTTGAGCAGTTCTTTTGAACCACAAGATGTTACGCGAGATTATAATAGATTTCTTGATTGAAGTTCTGAAGGAGCACACGCGGACACAGACAGCCGCAATGCAACGCGCGCAGCAAATCACAGTATTTGCGGTGGCAACACCAAAACAAAGAATTCCCTAGGCATGCAATTCCTATAGTTAACCCTAGAAAGATAATCTACGTCTGCCAGACGTATGGCGCGCAAAAAAATTTAATATACTTTTAACTGAAAAACCGGATCGGGTTGGCTGCCTAAATATGCTCAGTCGGTGGTCGTAGCTTGCAACTGACGGTCGTGGTGTAACGGTAAGTACCTGTGGTGACAAGTTATAGCTATGCCATACGTCTGGGAGACGTATGATTATCTTTTATGTAACTTTTGTGAGATATTTGAAAAAATTGTTTATTATTATTTACAGATACGTTTTATAAATTTTTGGTGCTTATTTTTATTTTATCGTCATGACGAACCGAGGAGTGTTGAATTATAGCGAAATTGAGAATTTGTTGATGGAAAATGAAGAAGTTATATTGTCAGAATGTGAAAGTGATTGTGAAGATTTCCTCTTAGAGGCCGACGTGCAGAGTGACACTGAAGACGAATTTATTGACGATGCTGAGGATGATTCGGGCAGTTCTGGTGAAGAACAATCAGCTTCAGGAAGTAATTTAACTTCATCTTCAGATGCCCGCATTATTATTCCACATAAGCGCAAACTAAGAGGTCGTAACAAGCACTGCTGGACAACTATCAAGGCTAAAAGTCACGGAAAGATCCCTGTTATAAATATTGTTCGAACAAATAGAGGAACAACCAGATCTTCCAAGAACATCTTCGACCCCTTGCTGTGTTTTAACTTATTTATAACAGATGTAATAGTTAGTGAAATAATGAAATGGACAAACATAGAAATATCTGTCAAACGTATGGAAAAAGAAGATAAGGACAAAGAAAATGGAAATGAAACTACGAAGTTTAGTGCTACATTTAGAGACACCAATGAAGCTGAAATCCGTGCGTTTATTGGGATCCTTACATTATCCGCTGCTATGAAAGATAATCACCTTTCAACGGAAGAACTTTTTGACAGCTCTTTTTCGGGAACTCGTTATATAGCAGTAATGAGTCGTGACAGATTCGACTTTCTTGTCAGATGTATGCGCATGGATGATAAATCACTACGCCCATCACTCAGAGATACGGATCCATTTATACCTATTAGAAAAGTTTGGGACATATTTATAAATCAGTGTTGGATCAATTACACACCGGGATCACATCTAACCATTGACGAGCAGCTATTGGGATTCCGGGGAAGATGTCCTTTTAGGATGTACATTCCGAACAAACCCAATAGATATGGAATAAAGATTCCGATGATGTGTGACAGCGGCACAAAGTACATGATAAATGCCATTCCTTACATCGGACGGGCAACCAATACCAATGGCATTCCTCAAGGTGAGTACTTTATCAAAGAACTGTCAAAGCCGATGCATGGCACCAATCGTAACATCACCTGCGACAATTGGTTTACTTCTGTACCCTTGGCGAAATCCTTACTGCAGGAACCTTTTAAGCTTACACTGGTGGGCACCATACGTTCCAACTAACGAGAGATTCCAGAAGTAATGAAAAATACGCGTTCTCGTCCTGTAGGCAGTTCAATGTTCTGCTACGACGGTCCTTTGACACTGGTTTCATATAAGCCAAAGCCATCTAAAATGGTATATTTGCTTTCATCTTGCGATGAAAAAGGTACAATAAACCAAACAAATGGAAAACCTGAAATGATTATGTACTACAATCAGACGAAGGGCGGCGTCGACACATTCGACCAAATGTGCTCGTATATGTCATGCTCCAGGAAAACCAACAGGTGGCCAATGGCAGTACTTTATGGCATTTTTAACATGGCTTTCATTAACGCATATGTCATTTACTGTCACAATATGCAGTCAAGGAATGAAAAACCTCTTAGCCGAAAAAATTTCATGAAAAAACTATATACAGAACTCACATCACCTCATATGGAAAAAAGGCTAGATGCTCCAACTTTGAAGAGGACTCTCCGCCAAAATATTTCGGATTTGCTACCTAATACTAGTGGAAATAGTGTTCAGGCAAATGACGAAGAACCTACTACAAAAAAGAAGAGATATTGTTCGTATTGTCCATCAAAACTTCGCAGAATGTCAAAAATATCATGTGTGGTATGCAAAAAGGCGGTTTGCGGCGTACATAAAAATGACGTGTGTCATTCTTGTATATAATTTAATCGCATCCGATTCAAAATTACTAAGACTTATTAGTACACTTATTTTTAACCAAAAAATGCTAATTAGGCAATTATTAAGACTTAAATTCAATTTTAATGTTCCTTTAAAAAATATGTTTTTTTTTTTGTTAATTTGTAATGGAGTCTAAGTTTTTTGTTTTTATTGATTAAATTAAAATTTTTTTTACTGAATCATTTCTTCATTTCTCTTAATATGAACTACATTAATAAATAAAACATTAATATTTTATAAAAAGTTCATGGGTTTTATTTATTACACTAACAAAGTGCCATACGTCTCAGAGACGTATGATTATCTTTTACGTCATAAAAAATATGATTATCTTTCCAGGGTTAATAGCGGTTTTGTAACACATTTTGATGGACAACACACAGATTGGCTACTGGCAGCTAGTGTAAGTACCTAGTAAGTAAAGGTTGGCAATAGCTTTGGCATTGTGTGTCGCTCGCTTGCTTGCTCGTGTTTCTAATCAAACCTCAGCGGCGCGACGCGTCGCACCATGCCACAAAATTACCACAATCTCCTGACGAGATGTTGCTGTTGTTGTTGTTGGACCATGGCTACCTGTCTCGATTGAATCCACAGGAGTCGTTCTCGATAGAATACGGTATTCGGCTGATATACACCACCGTGAACGGGGAGTGTGCAATGATGCTTCTTGTGACTACATCACATCGCCGACACATGCTCCATGGAATGAAAATTACTTCCTATTCAACTCAGTTTAGTTAAGTTTATTTGAGACGAACGGGAGCAGACGAATATTATACGAGCATTACAGTGTGCAGTAGGCAACGTTCATAGCGGTATCTGTAAAATTGTCGATTGTTGATGATGAGGGAAGGAACGTTGTTGAATGGATGAATGGATGGATGGATGGATGGATGAATGTTTCCCGCAAATCCTTTTGATGCGCAATCGTGCGATCGATCGCGCGCCTCTATGATGTAAGATCTAATTTTCTAATGGATTGCTTACTAGAAACATGGACTTTAGCGTTTGCGCTGCGGAATTTATTCCTCCGCTGTGTGTATTACCAGATTACCGCTGGTGTTTTGTGTAGAACAACAAGAGATTATGTAGTATGACTGAGTGTTGTTTGGCTGGAGGATGATGGAATGATGTTTGGTTTTGATGTGCAACAGCGTGTAGTGTCCTATACGTATACAGCATGCACAGTGCAATGTAACATATTTGATCTTACACCGGTTTTCCGCCATGTTTATGATGTTGTTGCTTATATCCATGTATGGCGTGTGTCGTTACGCACCAATCAAAGAATCTGCACCCGTTGCATCCATTCGTCCATCCAGCCATCCATCCAGCATACCAAAATGAACTTTTTTTTAATCAGGCGTTATAGTAGTTGTACTAAGATACTTAGTGTCTTTGGTATGGTATTCATCACTAATACTATCGTATCTATAATATGCATATGCGGTACACTGATGGCCGTGATGTCGACTGAAGCGATGAACTCGCCTCGTTGTTTTGTTTTGCTTGCGCTGCAATCATTTCAGTGCTTTTTGTTGTTGTTCTCCATCCGTTTGATTAATCTCCACCTACTTTTTCCCGCCGTATTAGAAATTTGTGTTGTTGTTGTTGTTAATTTTTTTTGCTGTTTTTACTTTAAATGATGTGGGTTTTTTTTTTGCTGATGTTGATGTTGGTGGTGATACGTGTGTTTTTTTTTTTGCTGCAATTAATCAACATGGTTGCGGCTCGCGGTACCCAGCTATGCGATGAATTTTAATGAAAAATGTTCACCAATTGCACAGTTCGCTTACAGAGAGTAATCGATTTTTGCGATGAGCTAAACACTGCTCTGTTGTTGCATGCAACTAGCCAGAAAATTAGGTGGCTTGCCGATGCCAGGCCGCATTTCACTCTACTACAGCCATTGGTGTGCATGAGTGTGTTGTACAGAAAATGTGTAAAAATACAGAAATTGGCTTGGCGCCAAGCTCGTAGGCTATTCACCCCGGTCATTGGGTATCTGGGCAAATAATGTCTGTCCATTTACCCTAAAATAAGTTCAGGAAACTGTCAACACGTTGTATACACGATTATATGTGACTAGATCCTTATAGATATTTCCCTTTATTTGCAATATCGTTCGTATTTGTTGAAGAGCGTCGAACTCGAAACATATTGTACGAGAACGGTTCAATTCATTCAATTGAAGCAGAGAAAATTTTCATATTTCCTTAATGTTTTGTTTATTTAAATGAAAAAATTACTAACGACAACTTTAATAAGAGAAACATTGTGAGTTGTGAAAAAAACAACACATAAAAATTAAAATTTTTCATGTAAATTATCTAATAACCAAAAGTATACTGCATTTCACTATAAATGCTGGAAAATAAAAACCTCTGTGGTTAAAAATGAAAACAACATCAAATCGAAAAGAAGCGCCAGCAGACAGCGTACAAGCGCACACAGTCATTATAGTAAGGGCTGATCTTATGCCGCTATATGGCATGATTTACAAAAGAAATTGTATGAAATTGTATATTCTACAACTACCACAGATCCAGCCGACGTAAAGTTAATGTAGAGAATTAAAAAAATCTGATATGTTGTATGGGTAGAGTTGTACACCGTATCAATGTGTCTGCACGAGAGTGCTTCGGATATTACACGAGAAACGGATGCACCCGTACCCCTTCACACCAGTTCAGTGTTTAGTGTATTTTAAAAAATTAGACACACCTAGTTAGGCGCAAGAGAAAAAATGTGGCTTTGCCGGACGATAAAGAAATCAGGAGACATTCGAATCTAATGAACCAATTTAAATCCATATCATTCTGTCTCATTCAGTTAAAGTTCCCGTTAGCTTGTCCTCTTAAAGTTATGGAATTCACAATTGCATTAACATGAACCACTGCTTCTTTCACTTTTTACTTTTCAAATTTGACTGCTTCTAATCTTGTGAATCGCAGTGTATGTACAAAATTAGTCCTAGAAGTACCCGACATAACAAAGAAAACAAAAAATTTGGGAAAAAATATTTTTATTTCTCTACATAGTCTCCTTTTAAGTGTTTCATACACTTTTCCCAGCGATCTTTAACAGCTTCGATACCCTATTAATAGTGAGAATTGTCGAACTCCTTAAAATAGCCATCAAACCCAGACTCCAACTCTTCATTGTTGCCAAATCTTTTACCACCGAGCCATTTTTTCATTTTCGGAAACAAAAAATAATCCGAGGGACGGGCGAATAGGGTGCGTGAGGAAGCAACTCGAACTTCAACACTCATTGATTTTGGCCATTACGATGACGGATGTGTGAAATGATGCATTGTTTTTTTTTGACTCGATGTCCTTTATCACCTTGTGGGTCTTAGGGCCTCTAATACGCCTACGCGCCATCGCGTACAGTTCCTGGCAATGAGCTTCAGCTCTCTCCAACTCTTCCCCAATTACCGTAACTCCTCCTCAACTGTTCTGCGCCATGTATTTCTCGGACGTCCCGTTCTTCTACCATCGTGAAATAACGAATTCCATTCTATTGCGTAGTATGCTATGTTCGGTACCACCTTCGGTCGAGACAATACTTCCAAGATATTGGAAACTCTCTACTCTCTCTACCGGCTGTCCAGCAATGTTAAATTGAGTTACTGAGTTCGTGCCGAGGTTGATGATTTTGGTTTTGGCAGTATTAACAAGCAACGAACAAGCAGGTTTCCGCACTGGATCCTCCTGTGTCGACCACATCAACACCCTGCGGTTCATTATTGAACAATGCGTTGAATTCCGGTCACCACTGCACCTTTGTTCATCGGTTATGAGAAGGCGGCTGACAGTGTCAATAGACAGTTTATCTGGCGCAGGAGAGATATACCCGATAAACTAATAGCTATTATTAAAGCAACCTGTGATGGCTCTAAATGTCATGTGCTGCATAGAGGAAAGCTGTCAGAGGAATTCGAGATCTTAAGTGAGGTACGACAAGGTTGCATTCTATCGCCGATACTTGTTTTGTTGGTGATTAGCGATGTGCTTCGCGCAGCCCTATCTACTGGAAACGGAGGAATTCATTGGACTCTTACATCTCAACTTAATCATCTAGACTACGCTGACGACGTTTGTTTATTCTCACACAGGATTATGCAGCTGCACCAAATGACAACAAATGTGGAAATGGAGGCAAATATTGAGGGTTTTAAAGATTAATGCCATTGTCTTGATGAAACAAAACTTATTTCTTGACCAAATGCGGCAATAATAATTATAATATTCGGCGCCACAGAGCATTGCGGTCCAAGGCCTAGCTTCTCGCGACCATTTGTGTTGCGCATGTATATTTTTGGACACAAATGGAAGGGACGTACAATTTAAGGCCGGATCCGAACGGCGAATTGAGAAGCTTTCCGTGACAAGTTATTACTCTCGGAACGTTTGTCACCCATTCGCGAGAGGTGGGGCACCGTATAAAAATACTTTTCGTGTTACTGGGATTAGAACCACGAACCTCCTGCTCAGTAGCCATGATTGCTTTTTCTTTCTGTAGATAATCAATGAAAATTATACCGAGCGCATCCAAAAAAAAACTGACATCATGACCTTGCCTGCAGATCGAACTGTCTTCGCCTTTTTGGGGCCGATTCTTCCCTTTCAGTCCATTGTTTTGACGTACCCATGTTTAATCCACGATTATGAATCGACGCAAAAACTCAGCTTGATTGTTGTGAAACTTCGCCAAACACTCGATTGAAACATCCTCCCAACGCTGTTTTTGTTCCATTATGAGTCATTGCGGTACCCATATTTCGCCAAGCTTTCTCATATCCAAATTATCAGTCAAAATGCGATGTACAGCACTTTTTGAAATGCCTGGCATATCAGCTAGCTCACGCACTTTCAGTCGACGGTCATCCAATACCATTTGGTTGATTTTTTCATCATTTCTGGTATACTCATTTGGTCTACCACTGCGATGCTTGTCTTGGCAACTCGTACGGCCTCGCTTTAACTCTGCCACCCAATATTTAACTGTGGAGCAGACTCCCCCGGAGTAGAATCTAGCTCCGTTTTGATGTTGGTTAGATTGGGGCCTTTTAAATGAAAGTATTGTATCACATAACGATGACCATTTTTTCCATGTTTAAAAATTCCTTGAGATCGTTCACTATTGCCGATCAAATACTAAACAACGTAGCATCGTCAAACGTCAAATTTATGCATTGTAAGGTTGGTACTTTCTACCACAGTCATTCCTTATAAACAACAACAGCTATCTATACGTCAGGTCGGGTATTTCTGGGACTACTCTCGTACCAAATTCCAGTAAGCAGTCTCCGCCGATCTTTAAAATTTGGAGAAAGACGAATGTTCTATTTTTGATTCTTGTTTTTGTTTCAAATTTTTTAACAATTTACACTTTTACAATAACAACATTAAATAAAAAAATAATTCAGTCAAATTCTATTCAATTTATATCATCGTACCTCGTCAACTACGTGTAAAACTTTAAATCACAACTCATAAATCGATACAATACGATACAGATTACTTACCTAAAAGATAATTGAATAGGGTTCCAGCCCAATCTATTTATATTTAAAAAATAAATTTAAAATGCATAAGTACACCTGTTCCTTCAGTAGAAGGACTAAGATAAGATACTGTATTCAATATTGATAACTGCTGCACATTGCGATATATCTTTTAAATGTGGTGTTATACGAATATTTAAAATGCATAAGTACACCTGTTCCTTCAGTAGAAGGACTAAGATAAGATACTGTATTCAATATTGATAACTGCTGCACATTGCGATATATCTTTTAAATGTGGTGTTATACGAATATTTTTGATCTCTAGTCTGCAATTTTTTTTCTTCCCTTATTCCGACCCTTCCAACATTTACTTGGTCTCTTAAATTTGGCTCAATTCGCAATAGAATTCTTACAAAAATTAAAAGAAGCGCAAAAATAATTATATTTTTGTAGCCTATTAATTAATTCCATAAGTTTTAACTCTTGGCCAGTAAACAAATTCGAATAAACTTTTTGCAACTTACATGTTTACAGTCTGTTGCCCCTTTACAATAATGCATCATTAAACCTTGACTTTATACGTTTTAACATACATATATGTATATAGATACACAATGTAAATATGTCCATTTCTGCCAGGCGATCATGAATTTAAAGTTTTATTATAATCGTAAATTAAATATATTTATTTTAATATATACTTCTGTATGGGAGTGTTAACAACCACTCCTTCAAAAAAAAACGCTTCTCCTTGAGCGCCATTGCGATTGCCAATAAAAATGTCTTCTTTGCTGGAATTCTGGAATTAAGTGCGACTTATTAATGGTCTGCAGGTCACATTGTTTATTGTGCAATTTAACTGATTGCTCTCTTCAGCCTTCTCCTCTATCTCTCTCTCTTTCTCTCTCTGTCGATCACTCACTCGATCCTTATCTTTTTCTCTGTTTATCAATAAATTCAAAATTATATAACGACTCTTATCTCTGTTAAATGGAGAAAAGCCGCAAAAGTTCCAAACAGGATCGAATCTGTTTGCTATTTGGTTATCCATTAAAAGGGAAATTAAAAAGTCATTAATGTCGCACGCAGCTGGTCGAAATCGATTTAAATATCGGCGAAAGATCAACCAATTGATCGTCGACGGATTAATATAAATTTTGCAAAATAATTTTCAATACAAATCGAATGGAACATTTTTATGGCGTGGCGCGGTGTTTCTATATGACTGCCTGTGTGGGCGGGGAGAGATTACGCGCGATCATGCTGTGGAATACTGCGGAAAACTGCAATAAAAATGTCTTCTTATTTAGTATTATTGATAGCCGAAGGTTTGACCTTATGATCTGTGTAATGTAATTCATTGAAGAAAGTATTTCTTAAATAATCAATTTATTTTGATCGTTCTTAACGACAGAAAAATTAAAAACAAATAATCCTACTTTTTAATCGATTTGATAATTTATTTAATATTACGAACATGATAAGTGTTATTATCAATTCTGCATACGAAAGGATGATTTTGCTTCCCACAGACGCTGCATAAATGAGATAATTAATCAATTGCTTCCTTCATAGCAACTACTATACATTGGTCAGTTTATATCCTGCTAAGGAAATCTACAAATGATTCTATTATTGATATGAAAATTATTATATTGATACAAAAAAAAATTACAAAGTGACGATTTTACTTAAAAATTTTCGTTTTCTTTTTCTTTCAGGTAAAACATATACATCTTAGATTAAATTCAATCAAACAAAATGAGTAAGAAAAGTAATTCAAATGTTTTTACTGTGTATAGAAATTAAAAGTTTGGTATTCTTCTTTTGAGGTGAACAGATATATTTCAGACTCGATATTCTGCGTTAGTCAAGAAAAAAATGCTATCTACCAATTTAGTAACTGCAAACAAAACACCAAACTAAAACCGTAAAACAAAAATATTTCATAAAACATTTTTCGTGGGTCTCATTGACTCAGGGGTCCGACCTTTTCAATATGTATCAGTTCTTGGTTATTTTCTTTTAATACCAAACAGGTGTGAACAATTTCTGAATGCTACTATTCAAATATTCTGGACCGTATTATTGAAACATGATTTTCTGCGAAAATTTTGTATTTTGACCTCTTGACCCAAGTGTCTGACCACTCTTAAAATATGGTCAAGACCTGTTCATTGTGGTATTTAACCCCACACAAAGTTTTATGTGGTTCAAGTTGCGTTAAGACTTTGAAAATGACGACCGCCCTGGACGGCTTAGAACACCTACAACCGATGACAACTTTGTTGAATTTCTACATCAATGCTCAAATCAAACCAAAATGGGAAACTTTCATCAGAAGTCTGAATTGGAAGTTGCTTCAGAGAATTTGGCCAACTACGAAGAACCACATAGAATCGTCAAGAGCTCTTTTGAAAAGAGATTCTCTCTCTTTCAACTCTTTTGCTCATCCATGGCGTCAAAAAACCTTGATTTTGTGGTAGTTGCAACATTTGAATTTTGATAAGATTCTTTATAAGGCTCGATAGTTGTGCGTGCCTTTTTCGTTTATTAGGCCTGGTACTTCAAACGAATCCGGTACAATTCGCTGTTGGGCTTCAAGAAAGACGTCAACTGAAGACGTCCTGAAGGACCGAATTTTTTAATAGTGGTTCCAAGAATTTTGAAGGCTCACTTTGTCGTCATTTTTTGTAATATTTTCTTGGCCAAGCATTTTTGTAGTTTTTTGACCATGATCCATCAATTAAAGTATTTTGTTTCGTGATCGTTTTCCATATTGCTTTTTTAATGAAACATTGAGAATTCTGTGAAAATAATTTGGAACCGAGAACTGGAAGATTAGAAGAAACGGAGGCACATTTTCTGATAAAACCTCGTACATTAAAAAAACATATAATAAAAATGTAAATTCTCTAATCGCAGATACATACTCGAATATAATTTGAAGAAATTTATATGGGAGCAGTTCGACCCTAGAGGCTACAAAATTTTTACAAAAAGTATAAGTATATTAATATCGGATATACACATATGTATAAAATTTTAAGAAAATCGTTATACGTTCATACGTTTATACGTTTATACGTTTACACGTTTATACGTTTATACATTTATACGTTTATACGTTTATAAGTTTATACGTTTATTCGTTTATTCGTTTATTCGTTTATACGTTTATACGTTTATAAGTTTATACGTTTATACGTTTATAAGTTTATACGTTTATAAGTTTATACGTTTATTCGTTTATACGTTTATACGGTTATACATTTATACGCTTATACGTTTATAAGTTTATACATTTATACGTTTATACGTTTATACGTTTATACGTTTATACGTTTATACGTTTATACGTTTATACGTTTATAAGTTTATACGTTTATACGTTTATACGTATTTTATACACATATGTATAAAATTTTAAGAAAATCGTTACACGTTTATAAGTTTATACGTTTATAAGTTTATACGTTTATACGTTTATAAGTTTATACGTCTATATGTATTTTATACACATATCTATCAAATTTTAAGAAAATCGTTACACGTTTATACGTTTATACGTTTTTAAGTTTATACGTTTATACGTTTATTCGTTTATACCTTTATACGTTTATACGTATTTTATACACATATGTATAAAATTTTAAGAAAATCGGTATACGTTTATACGTTTATAAGTTTATACGTTTATACGTTTATAAGTTTATACGTTTATACGTTTATAAGTTTATACGTTTATAAGTTTATACGTTTATACGTTTATTCGTTTATACCTTTATACGTTTTTACGTATTTTATACACATATCTATAAAATTTTAAGAAAATCGTTATACGTTTATACGTTTATAAGTTTATAAGTTTATAAGTTTATACGTTTATACGTTTATACGTTTATACGTTTATACGTTTATACGTTTATACGTTTATACGTATTTTATACACATATCTATAAAATTTTAAGAAAATCGGTATACGTTTATACGTTTATAAGTTTATACGTTTATACGTTTATAAGTTTATACGTTTATACGTTTATACGTTTATAAGTTTATACGTTTATACGTTTATACGTTTATACGTTTATACGTTTATACGTATTTTATACACATATCTATAAAATTTTAAGAAAATCGTTATACGTTTATACGTTTATAAGTTTATAAGTTTATACGTTTATACGTTTATACGTTTATAAGTTTATACGTTTATACGTTTATACGTTTATACGTATTTTATACACATATCTATAAAATTTTAAGAAAATCGGTATACGTTTATACGTTTATAAGTTTATACGTTTATACGTTTATAAGTTTATACGTTTATACGTTTATACGTTTATAAGTTTATACGTTTATAAGTTTATACGTTTATACGTTTATTCGTTTATACCTTTATACGTTTATACGTATTTTATACACATATCTATAAAATTTTAAGAAAATCGTTATACGTTTATACGTTTATAAGTTTATAAGTTTATAAGTTTATACGTTTATACGTTTATACATTTATAAGTTTATACGTTTATACGTTTATACGTTTATACGTATTTTATACACATATCTATAAAATTTTAAGAAAATCGGTATACGTTTATACGTTTATAAGTTTATACGTTTATACGTTTATAAGGTTATACGTTTATACGTTTATAAGTTTATACGTTTATACGTTTATACGTATTTTATACACATATCTATAAAATTTTAAGAAAATCGTTATACGTTTATAAGTTTATACGTTTATAAGTTTATACGTTTATACGTTTATAAGTTTATACGTTTATAAGTTTATACGTTTATACGTTTATTCGTTTATACCTTTATACGTTTATACGTATTTTGTACACATATCTATAAAATTTTAAGAAAATCGTTATACGTTTATACGTTTATAAGTTTATACGTTTATACGTTTATAAGTTTATACGTTTATAAGTTTATACGTTTATAAGTTTATAAGTTTATAAGTTTATACGTTTATACGTTTATAAGTTTATACGTTTATACGTTTATACGTTTATACGTTTATACGTATTTTATACACATATCTATAAAATTTTAAGAAAATCGGTATACGTTTATACGTTTATAAGTTTATACGTTTATACGTTTATAAGGTTATACGTTTATACGTTTATAAGTTTATACGTTTATACGTTTATACGTTTATACGTTTATACGTATTTTATACACATATCTATAAAATTTTAAGAAAATCGTTATACGTTTATACGTTTGTACGGCTTCTGCAAAAATTTGGTGGGACTTGTTTTAAAACAATTTAAAATAATTTTTTTCACAGAAAAAAATCCCCCAAAATTTGTGAATTAAATGGTTACTATTGAGCTTTTAAGATAATTAAGTGTTTAAACTTTCTGTCGCCGGAGAACTATTTTTTCATATCATCCTCTTCTTGTGCTGCGTACTTTGAGATTATTGCACTGCTCGGTACGTGCAAAAATCTATTTGGTTGCGAGTGCCATTAGGAGATACCCTCTGGTGGCTTTGTGGGTATACCCACGCGCAAACCTTGTAGAAGCAACGACTAAATTCTTTATTGCTTCCATCTCTATAACTCGTTATCCATTGTAATTATTCCGTTGTCTTAGTCTCGTGTAAACAACGATATACTGGCTCCCTACCTATTTTTGATTACAGAATGATACGGGTATAGTATATACAGGTTAGTTGAGTTAAATCCAAGTGCTTATTTCTGATATTAGATTTTTTATCTTCAGATGATTTCGTTTTACTGTTGTGCAGTATCGGATTGAACTGAAAATAATTTTCCTCATAATTCTTACAATCAAATCAAACCGAGCGCAAATGTTCGACTGCAAAATCTAAATTTAATTAAAAAATCATTTCCCTGAGGGATATATTGCATGTGCTGTGCATTTGTATGTATGCAATTGTAACTGATAGGTTTGCAAGCCTATAATAATCACAAGTCAACGAGTCAATGACACCATCACGTGGCAGCAGCCAGTAGCAGCCCTTGCTGTAGCTGAAGGCAAAACTGACTAAATCAATGAAAGCCTCATCGACTGACTAACTTGTATGAGTAAATCACAACTACAATAGCAGCGAGTAAATAAAATCTAATTTAAAATTTTTTATTGACCTACATAATTGACAACTTGAAGAATTGTGTGCTCGTGATGGAATTGTTTGAGTGTGTGTGGTGATGTTGGGTGAGCGGGTAGGGCTGTTAAAGGGCAACTCATGGTAGTAGGTTTCCGTTGCATTATCAATTCCCTTACATCTCATAGCAATATGAAATTATTGTTCTTTTGCAAATTTATTTATAATTTTGTATTAAAATTACTTTAGTGATACATTTTTGCAGATGTCAGACATTTCAAATTGTGATTGCGAACAGCGGAGAGCGAAAAGTTATTTTTATATTTTTTTTATTATATTGCAAACAAAGCTACATCGGTTTTGTCTTTTTGAAGATTTTTTTTTTATTATCTTTATCCGTTGCAATGTTCATGGGTTTCTTCTTCCAATACGGAAATAGTTAAATTGTTTTTTGCACTGACTTTCTTGAAGGGTATAAAAATGCATTATACATATTTATTTACATATTTCTTTGGACTAATTTAAAGAAAGGCTGATTCTGAACCTTCGCCTATACGACGTCCGCTTCTAGTCGTTTCCTCGTAATAAAGTCACCTCGGCAATGCAACCTTCTCCTTACCTTACCTTGCCTAAGAGTAATCCAATTATGTTCTGTGTCTAAGTGTGGGTATTATATGATGTTTTGTTCTAATGAGATTTCCTCTATATCGCCTTCTAACCGCTGACCCTTACTCTCGGCGGGGATGTGCCCTTTTTTCTACCCACCTCAGTAAGTAGAGCTGGGCTGCCTGTAATAGCAGGTAAAGAATTGCAGAGAAAAACTTAAGCTGCGAAAAAATGCTAAAATGCAAAGCAAAGCTGATTTTTCAACTTCTAATCTCTTCCACCTCCACCGTCCACCCTTTAAAAGGTAGAGATGCATATTTACTTTTACAACGATACAATCAGAGACAATATGGCCCGATGATATTATCATGGCTCTCAGTTACGTGAATTCTCGTCATATAATATTTCATCGTCGTCGCATATACACCTACAGATTTTGACGTGTATGTTCGCTATAATGAGAGCAATATGAGGAAAAGCTTCAGAGTTCAGACTCTTAAGCTTATGAGAATTCGTACAAAAAGAAACCACAACAAAATATAAATGGAAAAGATTTTCATTCGAACCCTAAAGACAGCAACAAAAAATAATAATTGTGGACGTATCTCGGGTGGGGGTTGTAATTGTATAACATCATGCACCTATAGATAGATTCCCACAAAAACCAAAGTTTTACTTCATAATCGCGTAGTCATTAGAAATAATTGCTGGAAAATGCATTTCTCATTTTTCATGCGCTCGCGCACCTTTGCACCTTCTCCGGCAGCTTCACAGCGGTGTGATTGTTACGTTTTGTATGGTTTTCACCGGAAAAGTATTATTTTATCTCACAGTACAATGTATTTTCCCATCCACATATATATAATGACGAGTATTGCTCATAGTGAATCTTGTTTTGGATTTTCTTTCACGTATTAAAATATTATATAGAAATTCGCATTGTGGGTTGTGGGTTTTGCCGTTCGTACATACGTTCGCATTATATCACCTTCCTTTTTCCAGCTAAATTTGTAACCAGAGTAGCACCTCACTTATGGTTGAAATGTGTCTGACTGTCTGCAGTATCTTGTCTGGTGGTTTGCGTTTGCCGCAATGACACTTCAATATACTCATAGATATAATTATAGCATGTACCTGCATGTTTCATAATCGCCAGAAAGCGTGCTGTGATTTGTGAAGCGCAATAAACAGCCACCAGAGAGTATTTGTCGAGAAAAAAAGTCAGCCAGCGCCTAGTTAGGATTATACTTGCCGTTGATGGATTTCGTAATTGAGAAGAAAGTTACGTGGTTTATGATTTTATATGATATATGTTTCATGATGTATCTTTATCATTTCATTGTTTTGGCTCAAATGGCAACGACGAGATGATAGATGCTTGCTTTTTACGATTATTAGATTACGGATAGCATTAGTCGCACGATGGAAAAATACGAAGCAAATATAGTATAACAAATTGCAAAAATCGATTTAGCCTTATTTCATCCCTCAATTACGAATCATTGTCATCTCAACATTACAGATCACCAGTCGGCATTCGACGGGTAAGGTTTCGTTTACTCAGCAAGATGGCGAAGAGAGAACAATGAAGACAAATATCTCAGTTTGTTTTTAACATTTTGGTTGGTTTTGGTTTGGCGTTCTATTTGCAAAACATTCACCACGAAAACCACCCCGTGGATTTGGTTTCGGGTATGGTTAGAGCAAATCGAAAGAGGCATAAGATACCAAAATTCTCAAAGCGCGATGGAAAAATGTCTAAAGCTCCAAACCGCAAACCAGCGTACCCTGGGTACGGTTTCCAAATACACCAAACCAAAACCACGAGAGAGAAATCTTAACTCTACCCTGCAAATCGAAAGAGCTACTAGATAGAAGTTGTAGCAGGGTTTACCGTAGAACAGTCATTTTATAAATATTTTTATGTATTGTAGATTGCTGATCGTACATATATAGTCTGCTGACGTGACGTATTCTTGCTATTCACGCTTCAACAAGGCTATTAAATAACCTAAAAATACTTTGAAGATCGATCGACGATCCTTGCTAATAACAGACAAATTTGTGATTCTTTTTATCGTAGCCATGACCATGATTACCCATTATTTTTAAACAGAATATATATATCACATTGATCCACTGACATTTTGACAGTCAACAGTCCCCGCACACTAGAGACTTTTTTATCGGCCGATAGTTTGGTCGTGTTGGGCTGCTAGTGCGCACACTGTGCCGATTAAACAGTCGGGTTGGTGGTGAGTGCGCAGACTAAGACAACAGTCGGTCGACTAATCACAAACGGTTTGCTATTTATGTCGTTTTGTTTTAGATTAAATTAAATTGTTTACAAGTCGTCGTGCAATATTATTATTTTTTTTTTAATTAAATTGAAACTTATTGCCAAGGGATTACTCCCTGAAAGATTTGCGCCACGGCAATAAGGTGGGCTAAGTCCTTTATTAAAATTAAGAATTAAATCGGAGAAATGTGATTTACAATATATGACATTTCTCACGTTTGTAGCCGGTTTGAATTTTATTTTCTCAGAATTCTCCCTGATTCATTGAAAAAAGCAATACGGAAAAACGTTCACGAAACTAAAACGACACGAGTCCAAATGCTTTGATGAATGGATAATGGTCAAGGAAAACTACAAAAAACCTTGACCAAGAAAATTTTACAAAAAAATGACATACGTGAGCCTTGAAAATTCTCGGAGCCTCTATTGAAAAATTCGGTCTATCAGGAACTAGCTGACTTCCTACTTGAATGCCCACAACTCGACAGTTAATTGTACCGGATTCGTTTGTAGTACCAGGCCTAACAAACGAAAAAGGCACGCACAACTATAGAGCCGATAAGCTCAAACGCCAAACATTACACCAAGGATAAGCGAATAAGCTGGACTCAAATGGAAATGGAGCTCTTGAAGATTCTCGGCGGTTCCTCGTATTTTCCTCCAATTTAGGCCTTTCATGAAGATTTGTAATTTGATTCTTTTCTTCTTTTTTTTATGTAGCTAGATGTTGATTGAGTTGTCTGAACAGGTCTGCGTAGCCTTATTTGCTTTAAAATGTTGAGGATACCAATTTTAGCATCGAATTTTTGGTCAGCGGTTAAGCTGTGGAGTGAAGGGACAAGAGATAAGGCAAAGTTTGTGTCTTCATCCGTATTAGCCCCTTTCAATGCTTCTTTTAATGCTTCATCCAAATTCGTTTGCTTCGGTACCATAGTCCTCTTATTCCGCTAACGAATAGGTGTGGAAGTAGAAGGACCAGCTTCGTCATCTTCTTCATCATTTTCTTGAGAATCATCCTCTTTCAGGTTACCTTCCGTTTGTCGATTTTCCATGCATTGCAACGTAGCGAAGACGAAGCTGAAGCGTGTTTGTGTTTCAGGCATTACTGAATTATTGAGTCGGCCGGATAAAAAATCGTAAGTGTAATCGTAAGTGTGCGCGCGAGGAAGAGCGCAATACTGATTAAGCAGTTTGCGATAGTTTGCCGATACTTTAGTTTGACAAAGTTGAAACGCAATCCTGTCGCACATTAAACTTATTTATCGGCCGATACCAAATCGTTGTAGTGTGCGCACTTGCATACATGTTCATACTGATTAAGAGCGCGACTAAACTATCGGCCGACAGAAAGTCTCTCTAGTGTGCGGGGACTCTTAGGGTTGCCTTGCCTTTAATTTAAAGTTCGTTTATGCTTAAAAAACAGCTTTCGTAGACATTTAGATGAATTTTTCAAATACTAGTATTCTTTCCTACAACATCTACTGTAATCTCATTTAATCTCATTTTCATTTAAATAAAGCTAATTTTAATTGTAATTACAATAAATATCTCGCAGCGGTTGTGGCGACTTGTCTTGCCTTGTCTTCTCGGAATGGTATGTAGGTTGAAACACATTTCCATATAAATGCAAGTTGAGACGCGCCCCTATTTTACGTACTATCCACAACAACTATACACTGACTACATTTTTAACACAACATAAACGAAATTACTATAATTACATATGTTAAACAGCAAAATAAAAAATCACATACACACACTCACACTGTCCCAACAAAATCCAAAACAAAACTATTATTATATAGTACGTACTCGTATGCTGGCTGCGCTAGCTCCTCTTGTCAGACTGCTCCTCTGTCTTACGGTCATACACACCACATGTCATGCAGATTTTCCGTTGACGACCCACTCAGAGAATTGCTTTTGGTTACAAATCGCAGCAAAATTACATTGCAAATTGCTGTGCGCACAAATTTCACAAAAGAAACTATGCAGCGTTTTTTTTTTTGCGCGTGTGGCGGCGGTTGTTGTTTTGTTTACGTTGTTTTACCTTTGTGATTTACGTAAATCATCATCTGAATCGTCAAAACTTTTGTCATTGCCGTGGGGGAGAATAGTGTCGGTGAAAATATTTGTATCTAAACCTGCTAACGCTCGCCACGCAAAATGCAAATTCGGCAGAGAAAAAAACACAATCGCATGCAAATGACGATGACGATCATGATGATGATGATGAATTGTTTTCTTTGTTATAAGAAAAACTACAACAACTATACTAAAGTACATGTCTTGTCTGTCAGTCCACGTGACTGTATATATGTAAATTTGACTTAACTGCTTGAGTCTGTCTGTTTGCCATATGAAATGAATAGATTTAGTATGGCAAATTCCTAAGGATGCTGCATGATAAATTATAATTCAAGAGTAAAACACCGACGAGCGACATGCAAATAGGCTGGGCCTGCTGCCTGGCTGTCACTGTATTCAATTCCAAAAGTGTTCACTATGCCGGCAATTATGATTGTTCGTTCACCCACCAGCACTTTGTGCTATGTACGACGCATTGGAAAGAATCTATCCAATATCCACGAAGAAGCGTCTTTAGCGTTCGACATGTGGACGCCGTGCGTAAAGTGGCTTAAATTTGAAAAGTAAAATGTTTAGCAAACATAACATGTGTCTTCTATGGAGCACATCATCACATACGCTTGCGTATGGACAAGGTGGTCCTCGTATATATATATATATTGTTTGTTTAATCTGAATGATTTCAACTTTAGTGTGTGCATGCGTTCACTATGCCGAGTCGAACGCAAAAGATTTTTTTAAGGTGCGAACTGTAATGCGGCGTTCGACACGCACTCCAACTTCAACTAGACGGTGGAGGAGACAGTGCTGCTCTCATGGTGCCTGATGATGATGAGGTCGAAGATGGTTATGATGAATATTTGTTATTGAAGTAAAACCAACATTGGCACAACATGCTAATAGGGTCGATTGTTTGAGCGCGATCCAGCCAGCCGATTGAGCTTAATGCAAATGCCAAATGCAAATATGTCAGCTGAACATAATGGGTTTGTTTGAATGCCTGTCTGTCTGTGTCTGGCTGTGAGTAAAGTTAGTTGTACTGTTTTCTATAATGTATACCCTACTAGATGTGAATATAATAAGTTAGTCACAAGCTTTGTAAGAGAACGCTATAATATTATAGAGCTACATGAAGGACTATAAATTACGCCTTCAGTCTGCTTTTCTATTCCTCTTCCTTCCTCTTCTTATTGATCCTACTTATCTGTCCGTTTATTTGTCAATCTGTCTGTCAGACATTCTATTTCCGATAGAGGTATTCAAAGTGAAGATTAATAAAGCCGCCCTTCTGCTGGGCCCTTCTATACCTTATTTCATTATAATTTTCCTTAATTATCACTCATAAACACCATTTACTCGTGTCGTTTATAAAAGCAACTTTTTAAGAAATTCGGTTATCGTTTAGAAAAACATTTACAGCATAAAACGTGCGGATTAATATTGAAAAACTTTAAAATCTATTATATCTCCTAAGTGTGTTTTTTATTTTTAAAAAGGTTGAATTATTAGCACAGAAAAATAATGACAATAAAAGTTCTCTAAGTGGGAAGATGTGAAAATGAATTAGAATATTAATGCTTTCAAATAACAGATGGAAGTCGTATCAAAAGCGATGTCTTTAAATAAATGACATTTTGTCTCAATTCCCAGATGATGAAAAAGAAGAATTCTTTGAATCAGTCGAACGGGAACTCCATGCCTGCTATCAGTATTATTGGTATGGTGCTCCGAGCTCGGATTGCATCAATCAGAATCAGATTCGAGTCAACACGGCTGTCCTTCGCAAGGATGAGACCAGAAACAACTACGGTCAAGCGTTAGGACTCGCCCTAAATACAGGGAGAGTAAGTCCTGGGGCTGAGATGCCGGGCGTAGAAGAGTAATGGACACGCCTTAAGAATACTGTCATTAGTACTGCTAACTTCATTTTAGGCAGTAGTCGTAGAGATCGGAACGACTGGTTCGATGACGAATGTAAGTTAGCGACTGAACGTAGGAATGTTGCGTACCGAGCATTGCAACAATCGCATAGAACGCGGGCACGCGAAAATTAATATACCGGCCGTAAGATACCGGATATAAGGATTACAATTATTTTTGCGCTCATGTAGTGCTAAACGAAATGGGTGTTGTTATTGTAATTTTTATTTAGCGGCCACCAAGACGAACACTTGAAAATCGATACTTGATGAGCAGTACAAAAGTTTCTGCAATTTGCACTTTCTGTGTATCTAGATACACTATTATATCTGTAGTCCTTACCTAAATATTTCTTATTACCTGCCTTTATCAATGAAGTTCTTTAAAAATGCCTTAGCTGTACTTAGCTCTTGTATCTCACAGAGATCCTTCAATAAAATTTACTACAACTATCGATTAGCAGCAAGAAATGGAAAATGACCAGTATAACGTTATCGTAAATCGTCCACTTAAAACAAGCCAAATAATAATTTAAATCTATTCTTAACCAATTTCCCTTTGATGAACGAGTTTAGTTTATTAAATAAAATTCCTCTATCAAGATAATGTACGTACAACGAATACAACAAAGTCCCTAAACGGCTTCCCTTTGGTAGACCAAAAACTGATTGAATTTCTAAGATAAGATAATAGAGAGATGATCGGCTGTCTAGGGCTACAATAGAGTTCGTGGAGACTGATTATAGGGATCTCAAAGCTGATTGACTATCCGAAAAGATGCGGATATCCTTAGTGGATATGACGTTTCTCTTTAGCCAAGACAGTACCTCTTCGATCGCCATGATTTCTGCTTGAAAAAGGGTGTTTTCATAAACGTCAAAAATCTGCGTAAGTACGACCGAAGTTCTTTTCTATTGCATTGTTGAACGCACTCATAATGCAGAATATTTGCAGTTAACATGAAGGCCAGACTTAGTACAATTCATCGTTCATAAACGCCAACAAATGGCAGAGAAAAAAAGATTTTAATACGTTTATTTTGATTGGCACAAACATTATTCGCATTAAAAAGAGGAACAAACGCTTAAAGAGGAAGATTTATTGCATAAAAACAAATCGGTTATTGCCAAATATACAAAAAATTATGGCTGCGCCGATGACATAATGACGTTTATGAACAGTGGGTACTGCAGTTGAGCTAGGTTAGTACGATCGAAAATCTGACTTAATGAACGTGAATAATGCAGTTCTTAGTTAGGCAGACGTTTATGAAAACACCCAAACACTGCAGTGGTTGGGAAAAATTGCTACGGAAAGAGAAACTAATATTTAGCGTTTTTAAGAAAACACCTCCTTTTTATAGGAACACCTGCTTTTTATAGGAGACGAGTACCACCGTGGCTTTATGAACTCTTTCTTATAAGTTTTCTAGCTTAGTTTTCTGTTCAGAACGAGACACAGATATTTAGCTCTATCAGAGAAGGATAAGCTTATGCCCATTATAGAGGGTGGGTCAACATAAAGCCGTTATACACTCTAGTGAATTAAAATATAAAATACTTTTGTTATTTACTGCAGTCACAGTGAACACACATTCCCAGAGTAATTTTGCATTGCGCAGCAACGTCATCCGCATAGGCGATCACTCTGTAGCACTCTCCCTTTTCAGCTCGTTCACCACTAAATTCCATAGAAGGGCGGATAGAATTCCACCTTGCGGAGTTTCTCTGAGGACATATCTTTTGGAAGACGCCACACCCAGTTTTGAATTAATGATTCTACTTGTAAGCCAAATAATAATTAGTTCGCCAATTGAGTCGTTTGCCTTAACGGCCCACAGTGCAGCTGCTATCGCCGATGTGTTTGCTTTTGGTATGACAACCATTTTCATTTCTCTCAATAAATCCGGAACGTTGACCAATTTTAGACAACTCTTTAGAATTACCGTTGAACACCTCTAGGGTAATATCTGAGGGCTTTTGGAGTTCGGCTGGTATTATGCCGTCTGGTCCTGCAGATTTATATGGTTTGAAGCGCTGCAATTTGTCCCTATTAATAGGATCATGAGATATGTGCGAGAGAGAGTTTCTAATGACATGAGTGCTACCTGGGAAGTGGGTGTCTAGTAGGAGTTTTAGCGAATTTTCGCCAGAGATAGTCCACGAGCAATCTTCATTTTTCAAACAGCTATGCATTATGGGAAGGTTTGAGTGTACTTTTCTTAGCCTTGAAGCCTCGGAGGACTCTTCTATTTTTCCACACGCTTGGCTTTTCTTAGTTCTTTTTAATATAGGTTTATTGAGGCATGCTTTGTAGGCGTCCCAGTCTGTCTCTTTTCTTGATTAATATTTATTGAATTTGCCACAACCATAGTACATTTAAACCGCATTGATTTTAAAATACTATAACCAATCCAAGCTGCTGGTTCAAGCTGATGGTAGCTCAATAACTTAACAGCACCGAGACTAGGTGCTCAGCTAAAAACAGTCTGTACTCCTAGAATTCCTTAAAATATAAGAATTATATGGGATTGTTCATTCACATTACCTTGCAATCATAATAACGCCTGCACTCTATGACATCGATTAAAATGGTATTTTACAGGTATCGGATGACAGATCACTTCGATCAATTCATCCATCATCATCATATTTGGCTCTACAACCGGAGTCCGGTCCTGGCCTCCCGCAATTCATCCATAAGTTATGTAAAAGTCGAAAAAAAGTAAAAATACAACATGAACTTATGGGCTTCGCTGGAACGCAGCTGCTATGAACAATGGTCAAAAATTAGCTTATAACTCGGCCTGCGTATTTAAATAGGGCACTTTCTATTGAAGTGGTATCTATGCGAAGATGCTAGAATTATGTAGAATTACATGGACTTTTGCCAAATAAACAAAATAGACAATATGCACTTTATTTTCGATTGTTCTGCGTTTACGTGTAGAACACTAAAATAGTAATAATTTCTTTATATAATTCTATAACGCTTAGAAGACGTGACGTAGAAACTTAGATGTAATCTAGGACATTATTTCTTCCTTTTTCCTATTAATAGCGGGCTGAGCCCTTTTGGTTCCTAGCGTGTGCGATACGTTGACAGATATTTGTGTCTGTCTGTCTATGAAACAAATCTTACCAGTAATGTGACAAAAGAGAACAAAATATAAAAATTTTTTTTTCGATCAGAAAAGAGGCAGTGCATTGTCAAGTCCCTATATTGAAAATTTGTCACAGATGAAAATTGTACTGCTTGGTCGGAGAATGACCCAAATTTTACCTAACAGCTGTTAATAATTCCACATAATAATTTACTATTATCTGGTACTTAATTGCAAAACAGACTGCAGCTAGGTGACAACAACAGCTGCGACATACATATCTACATATATCAATGTATCTGAGACAATTTGTTGCTTAGTTAATTAAACAAAAAGCGCAACGCAAAAACTCTACGCTTAACCAAAGCATTAGGTGTCAACACCTGTTTTCGCAGCGTAACAAATGACACCTTCTATTAATAAAAATGTATCTTGTTCAATGCACATTTTCGACGATGGCGACGAACATCATAGCTCTGCATACTGCACTAAGACAATTATTGTTGCTATATTTATTAAAGATTTATTGTTTTAACTTAGAATGTAACCATTTTTTATGCAAATTAGAGTTTCCTTTAATTTACGCAAGCAAATAGCTTTTATTTATATCTACCTGTAGTCAGTTTTATTGTATTTTTTTATTTTTAAAAAGGTTGAATTATTAGCACAGAAAAATAATGACAATAAAAGTTCTCTAAGTGGGAAGATGTGAAAATGAATTAGAATATTAATGCTTTCAAATAACAGATGGAAGTCGTATCAAAAGCGATGTCTTTAAATAAATGACATTTTGTCTCAATTCCCAGATGATGAAAAAGAAGAATTCTTTGAATCAGTCGAACGGGAACTCCATGCCTGCTATCAGTATTATTGGTATGGTGCTCCGAGCTCGGATTGCATCAATCAGAATCAGATTCGAGTCAACACGGCTGTCCTTCGCAACGATGAGACCAGAAACAACTACGGTCAAGCGTTAGGACTCGCCCTAAATACAGGGAGAATAAGTCCTGGGGCTGAGATTCCGGGCGTAGAAGAGTAATGGACACGCCTTAAGAATACTGTCATTAGTACTGCTAACTTCATTTTAGGCAGTAGTCGTAGAGATCGGAACGACTGGTTCGATGACGAATGTAAGTTAGCGACTGAACGTAGGAATGTTGCGTACCGAGCATTGCAACAATCGCATAGAACGCGGGCACGGGAAAATTAATATAAAAAGCTCAGAAGATATCAAGAAGAAGATTGCGGTATGACGCAATATACACCGCGTTGCTCATACTGCAAAGACAAAGAGGGTCTGATCGCCGATCTCAAAGGCATCTTAGTACGATGGGAAGAGCATTTTCATGAGTTGCTAAATGGCCAGCTAACTGAGGAATTGGAGGCTCCACCAATGACCGAAGTGTTAGCAGGGCGATAAATCGGCTCAAAAATAATAAGGCCCCGGGATAAGATGGAATCCCAGCGGAACTAATTAAAATAGGAGACCCCACAATAAACCAAGCAATTCATGGAATAAGAGTGCAAGTATGGGAGGAAGAAACTATGTCAAGAGACTGGCGAATAGGCATCCTATGCCCCATACATAAGAATGGAGATATCACAAAATGCAGCAATTATCGTGGTATAACGTTGTCTAGTACCGTGTATAAGATTTTCTCCTCTATTCTTCAAGACAGGATAGTTCCATACGCTAAAGTCCTTATTGGTCTATACCAGTGTGGTTTTACCCCAGGCAAATCAACAACTGATCAAATCTACCCCTTTAGGCAGGAATGTCTAGAGTTTCAAAACTCTACACCATCTTTTTATAGACTTTAAACCCACCTATAATAGCATAGCCAGAGTAGAACTTTAAAAAGCCATGCGAGAATTCGGCATCCCACATAAAATGACACGACTATGTAGGTTGACCATGACCAATGTTATAAGCTGAGTAAAAATATCCGGATCACTATCAAGCCCATTCAACATCTATAACGGGCTCCGACAAGGAGAGATGCACTAGCCTGCGTCCTCTTCAACCTGGCGTTGGAAAAAACGATCCGAGACTCTTTACATTAGAGTCTCGAGAGGAAAAATCCTCTATGAGTCCATTCAGATACTTTCTTACGGAAACGATATTGACATCGTTGGTAGAAACCCAAGAGCTGTACAGGAACTTTTATCCAGATCGAGCGGGCGGCACGCAATCTGGGGCTGCACATAAATGAGATCAAAACAAAGTACATGGTGGCCACGTCTGCGAATAGAAGATCCAGCATTGATCCCGCAATTAAAATAATGGAGCGCGATTTTGAAGTAATGCAATCATTTGACTACCTCGGGTCAACTGTAGCAGCTGATAACAGCATGGACCCAGAAATACGCGCACGTTGCTTAAAGCCAATAAGGTTTTCTATAGTCTGTCAAGACTCTTCAAATCCAGCAACTAAACCACAACATCCAAGCTGTTGGTATATAAGAACAGTACTTACATACGAACTTGGGTGCTTAGCAAAAAGCATTCTGATCTCTTAGCCGCGTTCGAGAGAAAAGTCCTACGGAGATTTGTTGGCTTCGTATGTAAGGAATGATGATTTTTGAGATTCTATAATGATGAGACCTACGAGCGCTTCCGCGATGTCGACATCGTGAAGAGAATTAAGCTCGGTAGGCTTCGGTGGGCAGTACACCTAGCTCGCATGACCGAAAAGGATCCTGCCCGGAAAGTCCTTTGCGATAGGATTTATGGAACACGACTGCGAGGGCGGCCAAGCCTACGCTGGAAGGATAGCGTAGACCAGGACGCCGAGAGTTTAGGGATGCAAAACTGGATGATATCAGCTCAAATAGGGACCAGTTAAGATACTTTTTGCGGAAGGCTGGGTTCGGAACCCACCTATACGGTTGTAGTAGGTTGTTGCGGTTGTAGAGCCAAATATAATGATGATGAAAGTATATTTCTATATTCTCTGTCGCTGATTAATTGATTGAAGAAGATCAACGCAAAAGAGAAGAAGCTTATTCTTGTGAAAAAGTATACGGTAAATTTCTTGCATAACTATATCCGTGTAGATTTCGCAAGAGTAGATCTAACATTGACCAAAAAGCTAATTTACCACTTCCAAAGTAGATCGACTATACAGAATACGCTGTTATTTGAATTGTTAAATTCTCTAATTAATTTTGGGTGGGCGTGTTTTTGTTTATGGCTGGCCACTTCTTGTGATAAATTTCTAACCCACTTCCTAAAACCCAATTTTATTCAAACTTTGCACACATGTGTATCTCCGATAACGATCTGGACTGATCGGGCCCCAGGACCAAGGGGCTCCCATTAAAATTTATTTTTTCCAAAATGTACCCGATTTTATTCAATATTTTCCACATATATATCTCAGATAACAACACTTTCTGTAACAATTTGGAAGTGATCGGGCATCAGAAAGGGGGCATCCTACAATAATTTTTTCAAAATGTAAACGATTTTATTCAAATTTTTTACACATATATATCTCCGATGACAACACTTTTTGTCTAAATTGGGAAGTTTGGAAGTGATCGGGCTCTAGGACTTAAAGTTATTTTTTCAAAACCGATTTTATGTGTACCTCTTGGTGACAACTCTTTCTGTAAATATTTGGAAGTGATCGGATCGGTGCTCCCACACAATTTTTTTCAAAACTAACCTGATTTTATTCTGAATTTGCACAGTTGTGTATCTCTGATTAGAGAACTTACATCAAAAATTTTAATTGGGTGCTTTTTTAGCATTATATTGAAGAGAATTGTACGAAACTCTCAGGTTTCGTATGATAGTGGCATAGTTAGTGCATTTGCCAGCATTGATGCAGGAGCAACAAAATGGGATTGGCAGTTAACGAGGGTAAGACAAGCTTTTAACAAGCTTTTAACAAGAATAGAAAGCTATAACTTTGAGGTAGTTAGGGACTTTTTCCACCTATGTTCCGCTATAATAACAGACATCAACGCCCGTAAAAGTCTTCGAATCTAAGCCAGAGGTACAACGAATTAGAGGAGGGCAACGCCTTGTGCACACCATAATTGGAGGGTGACCTCCAAAGGATAGGTGTGCACAATTGGCGGCAGTTCGCAAAGGACCGTGCCAATTGGAGAGACATGTTAGTTGAGTCCTAGGTTCACCCCGATCTGTAGCTCCACCTAAGTACGGAAGTAAGAACTGTCTCAAAAATGTTCCTTTTCTCATTTTCTGAGTCTTCTGCTAGGTTCGAAAAGTTATAATATTTTTAATATCTTTTACCTTTGCACCAAGTTAGGGGGACTAAGAGTAACGAATAAGGTTGAAAAATTCGATAAAACACGCACCCTCACTTTAACCCGAATTGCATTTAAATTTTAAATAAACACAGCCGCTTATAAATCGGGTCAAGAAGATGAGTAGCTTCTTCTCCAGTTCATTGTAAAATAAACAAAACATTAACCAAGTAGGTACACACACTCAGCTCACACATGCAATATACACTTGAAAAAGTCAAGAGCGAAAAATTATCTCGAATTGGGTCATAGCCATTTATTCATCCGCAAGATTATTTCCAGATGGCTGCAGAATTTGCATAATTTCAACTCGATGAAATCCAAAGTTCGCCGCGCAATTTTACAACAATGACACACTACTTGTTACGTTAATGCGTTAAAAAACAAAATTTTATTTTTGTCATAAATATTATCGATACGAAATGCCGTGATGCATTGTCAGTACATTGACAGAGAGCCTCTTAAAGACGCAACTTTAACGCCGTCTGCATTAAGAATCGCATGTGTAAATATTCCTAACCGTACACAATGAGAGGTTCGTCTACAGGGTGCAGTGCAATTTTCGTATTTATTATTATTTTCTCCGGTCGACCTGATTGGGCGAACATTTTCATCTGTTTATTTGTATTTGCATAAAAAAATTATAATTATTTGCACAGATTGCATAATGAAAACGCTTTCAAGCATGTAGGACCTACTTTTTAAGAATATTCAATTTACTCACACTGCTTGATGATTATTTTGCGACAAATTGGAGTTCAACAAAGCGGAGCAAAAGAATTAAAACGCAGGAACAATGTACGAGTAAATATTATACTGCGAGTAAATACGAAATTAACGAGTAAATATTGACAGACTTCTGAAGGGAATAATTCAGTGGTTAAATGGCTCATTCATTCACCATTACTCAACATTACAAATATGAAATTCCATTTATTTTGGGATTTGTTCATATGTATTTTTGCTTTTATCACAACTTGTTATTACAATGGAACAGTTCCTATATTTTTGTTCCTTTCCTTAGTTCCTTTGTTTTTCCAAAGTCTAAGTTTCTTCATTAATTAATTTAATTTTTTTAATAATGTCCTATATCCACTTGTGGGTCCTAGGGCCTCCACTACGCCTAGGTAATGAGCGTCAGCTCTCTCCAACTCTTCTCCAATTGCAGTGACTCCTCCTCAACTGTTCTACGCCATGTATTTCTCGGACGACCCGTTCTTCTACCATCCAGAGATAAGGGATTCCATTGCATTGCGTAGTTTGCTATGGAACTGTCGCCTTTTTGGAGTGTATGACCAATCCACTGCCACTTCCGTCGTTGGATAATTGTGCCTATTGGTTCCTGACGCGTTCTCTGGTAAAGATGTTCCTTATAGATACGGTTAGGCCAGAAAACCCTTAAGATGTTCCGTAGGCAACTATTTACGAAAGTTTGAAAGAAAGTATCGGCAATAGAATGCAACCTTGTCGTATCCCACTTAGGATGTCAAATTCCTCTGACAGCTTTCCTCTATGCAGGACATGACATTTAGAGCCATCATAGGTTGCTTTAATAATAGTTTCTTCATTGACTTTATTTATTACCTCCTTAATTTTTATATACATATATGATATATTGTGACCGCCGCAGCTCAGTGGTAGTGCACATGGCTGCTGCGCAGGAGGTTCAGGTTCGAATCCCAGCAACACCAAAAGTATTTTTCACGGTGTCCCACCTCTCGCGAATGGGTGACAAACGTTCCGAGAGTAAATACCTTGTCACGGAAAGCTTCTCAATTCGCCGTTCGGATCCGGCCTTAAATTGTAGGTCCCTTCCATTTTGTGTCCAAAAATTAACATGTGCAGCACAAATGGTCGCGAGAAGTTAGGCCTTGGACCGCTATGGTCTGTCGCGCCAAATATTATTATATATTAGCGGGATATACTTAAAATCTTGCGGCCATTGCCTTACAGAAACTTGTTATTTTTAACTGCAATATTTTGCATAATTACATAATTACAAATTAAAACGTTAACTGACTATATAGCTCTGCTTTTAAATATATTGGAGGTCTACCGGTTTGCGTCTTCTTAATCGTCTTCTTGTTTTGGTTTCTTGTTCGGGTTTTATGTGATTACAAAGTGCGATTTGATGTTGTGTGATTATTATTTTTGTTTCGTCTTTTACTATGTTGAGATCACGTTTTAGGTCTTCATTGGCTATATTTTATATACGACTAGTTTTTCCCGGCCGCTCCGATACCCGCACACGTGAATCCCCAACTTGCCATCACTACCACGGGAGGGGTATACTATTGCCTAAACCCAAACAAAGCGCCACCTCAATCGTATGTGCACTATGTGGTTTACTGAGATTTTGTTAAGACATATATTTTTTTAAAAGTTTTAGCGCCTAATAATATTACAAACGGACATACATTAATTTTTATATATACATATATATATATAAATAAATGGTTGAGTATAAAAAAAACACAACTTTAAATTATTGGTGATAGATAGCTTTATTTAAACCACAATTCGACTTATTATAATCACGGCTCCAACACTTCTACCGCTGCCATGTACAGGTACATCCGTTCATCACCTCGTCATTGGACGCTTTCGCAATCAATTTATTTGAAATCAAACAATTGCAAGTTCTTGTGAATCTGCATTTGCCTAAAGGCCGATTGAAATTTTGCACACATGTGTATTTCCGGTGACAACACTTTCTATTAAATTCGGGCTTCAGGTCAGAGGGGGTGCCCATATACATTTTTTTAAAATTGACCCGATTTTCTTCAAATTTTAAACACATGTGGACAGACTTTTTTTTAACAGTTTTGGTGTGATCGGGTCCTGAGACCCGAGGTGTGTCCATTTTTTTTTTAAATTAACCCGATTTTCTTCAAATTTTAAACACATGTATATCTCCGCTGACAACACTTACTATTGAAATTTGGAAGTGGTCGGGCCTCGGTGCCGGGTTGCTCCCATACAAATTTTTAACACATGTGTATCTCAGGTGACCACAGTTTTTGTAAAAATTTTGAAGTGAAGCTCTAATATTAATCTTTTCCAAATTAACCCTGTTCAAAATTTTCAAACATATGTATCTCCTATTAGAGAGTTTACATATTGTTATAGGTTCTATTTTTACAACTTAAATTATTCCGAGCCCGAAGAGCGAAGCTTGTATTCAGAGGACATGAAAATTTTTTTGCGAACGTGTGTACATTTGTACGATTTTGTTTGTTTGTCGGGTCGTATATTTTGGCTTCTACCAGTTAAAATTTGATGGGACTTTTTTTAAAAAAATTGGTTAGGGGTTACTACTGAAATGACTGAATGGCCTATCGCTTATGAATGAAAGACCTACATTTTACGTGGCATACTATTAGGCTTCTAAGATAAATTAGTCTTTAGACTGAATTACAACTAAATGTACACAAGTGTGTGTAGTCACTCGCATAGCAGAATAGTGGAATGTTTTTGATATGAACTCGTATATCTCGGCTTCTACCAGTCAGAATTTAATGGGACTAGTTTCAAAGCAATTGTTACGCGTGTGGCGCGTGTGACGCGTGTAAAAAAAAAAAATTAAAAAAAAATTTAACAAAAAAGTTAAAAAAAAAGTTTTTTTAAGAAACAAAAAATTTCCCAAAAAAAAAAAGAAAAACATTTATTTTTGTCACAGAAAAAAATTCTCAAAAAAAATTGTTACGAATTTTGTGAATGAAATGGTTACTATTGGGCTTTTAAGACAATTTAGTGTTTAGACTGATTACAACTATCCATATGGCGTGCTGAGAAGCTCGCTTTGCTATCTAAATTTCTTTATAGTTTACAGTCTAGTTCTAGTATCTTATCTTTTTTTTGCATAACGTTGTTGGGCTACATTTAAAGTGTCCCAAAACCTGAATTGACTAAATATTAATTTTTACATAACAATTTCGTATCTTTTCAGAGGTGGCAACGAAGGTGGTTCGTGTTGTACGACGATGGTGAGCTCACATATTCCGTGGACGAGCACGTAAGTTCATATTAATATTTCTCTACATACTCACTCGTACATATGTATGTATATGGAGTATATGTTATGTTTCTGTGTCAAAATGCAAAACCATCAATTAGCTAGCAAGTCCCGTAAACAGATTAACTTTTATCGATCCGCGATTAACGACGATTATACTGTTGGCTGCAGATTGGATTTAATCTCTGCACAACCACACCTGTTGCATATCGACCTGTTATTAAATTGTGGTTTTCCTCGATTAAAAAAACCAATAAAAGCATAGCGTGCAATTATAACGAATGTGTGTGCGGTCGCAATTTAAAAAAAATGGCTTTTTATTTGTTTCATATTCCATCCAGTCCTGCCAATTGAGTCGCTCGTACCAAAATGAAGATAAATTGGTTAAAAGTCAAAAACCGAAATTTTCAATGTCGTATTTTTTCCAAAAGTGGAAATTTCGGCAAGCGACTGAGAAAAATTCCCGCGAACCGATCAATTATTAATCACACGAATATGTTCGATCACAGGGACAGAGGATCGATCGTAGCTAATTTGGCATTTTTCTTTCATTTGAACCGCTGCCGCCCGACAACTGCTTTGTTCTTCGGCCGTTAATAGTTGTTGGTTGGGTCCTTGGTGCTCGGTGGAAGTAATAATTATATTTGCACGAAAGATAGGATTCCATCCCCGCCCTTCCACCATTGCATTAAAAAGCATATTTAAATGGTAATTTTACGTAGTCTGTCGACTGAAGCTGTTGGCTGCATCGATAAATGGATAAAACCTGTTGAGCGGTGACTATTATGTCCGAACGCAGTCCACTTTCGATTGAATGGGATTTGATCAACCTCGACGTTTGGCTTAATAATGAATACATTTCGAAAGGAATCCTGACAAGATTATTTATTACCACTGCCATTATGTGTGATGCAGGTCTGATGTGATATTTTTTAATGCGATAACTAGATCTGCTTGCGCGGCAAAACTTTCCGGTTAAGAGTTCAGATAATAATTACGTCTAGATGTTCATTTGTACACACGATGTACGAGTATACGTGCTACGCACATAATTGAAATTGTTTTAATTTCATTGATCTGATGTTCGAACCAGACAAACGTTGAAGCTTTTACTTAGCAGTTTTTCAAGCGAGTTTCTGACGATTCACTGTCCGGTGAACTCCTTCAATTTAGGTATTGTGCGAAAAGTGAGAGCATGTGACTAAGAGCTCCAAACTTTAACAGTTGTTTATCTTCTTAAACATTTTTATGTTACCTCCAACACATACACATTTGATACTGAGTGTCGGAGCTTAAGGACTATAATGCCAGCCAGATTTCCGCCTTTACTGACCTCAAAATAATACTTTTCATAACATGTTGGTTTATTCCACTTGCTTTATCTAGAATATGAAGTTTAAGTTGTCATCTTGTTTCACTGTTAAATCTGGCGATCATGGAGGCCAAAAAACATCTCATTTGTTGGAGATGGTAGGATACAGTTTATGGAATAACTCCGCTTTGCATTTGTTCTGTGCTATGTGACACTGTCCTCTTAAAACCATACGTTGAGCAATCAAAATAATCCAATCGTTCTTAAAAACCGAATTAAAAGATAACGTACTAACTTTTTTCGAAATAATAAAATCGAATGAATTACATTTTATCCTGACGTATGTTTACCTTTAACAAGAAGTTTTGCCATTTGCCTTTTCACTGCGTGCCCTCATACCAATATTGTAATGTTAAATTTCAACTAATTCTTTATAGCTTGATTTTTTTAACGGAATATTTAGTCGTATTTTCCACTATTGGGTGCTGAATGGCTGACTTATAATGCTGAACGTCTTCCATTCTCTCAAAACTTCCTGGAAGCGCTTCACTTTCTCTGTGTAGGTCTTATTATGGTAGGTACTCGCTGCTAACGTTAAGGGATTATTCCTCCGAATACCCCTTACCTTCTATTTGTGTTTCGTCATCGTCCTGACATTTTAAGGATATATCTAGAGAAAGCAGTACTTCTCCATTTCCTTTTCAGCCCGTAGTTACACACTGTCACTGTCACACTGGTATTCTTCTCAGGTCTAGAAAGTGCTATTGACAGCGTTATCCCCATTAAAAAAATTCACCATAGAAATAATTTATTTTTGCTTTTCATAAAGTTAAAGAAATCGATAATACCTTACGCAGAATTGTCAATACCTAAAACACATGCTGCTTTATTGAATAATAGATTTTCAAAGGCGCTCCGCCACCCAAAAACATAAATCCCTGCCTTGCCCTTACTGCCACGGCAGTGGTGTACTATTGCCTAAACATAAACAAAGCGCCACCCCGATCGTATTCGCACTATGTGGTTTACCGAGATTTTGTTAAGACGCACATTCTGTGAAAGTTGCAGCTCAACCGGCTGTCTAGTTTTTGAGTTTTAATGAAGTATTACAAACCAACAGACATACTTTTTATTATAATTACAGGTAGATTAAAGAACGTACAAAGCAGGAGCGTATAGCACACATTCATTATGGCGTGATGTTCGTACAACACAAAAACAGCGCAGCACGCAGCACACAGTCATTATGATGCCCGAACGTTTTTTCGTCGACTTTAGTTGTTTAGTCACAAAATTGGTCGCCACGAAAGGCCCTTCTATTTAAACGGGATAATATATAGACTATGTTCGCCCTGAAAGTCCCTTCAAAATGCCGGTGAAAACATTTTTTAAATCGGTCTAGTAGTAGTGGAAAATCACATCCTACACACAAACTAACTTTATCTCTTTATAATATTAGTATAGATAAAAATATGTTGAAGAAGATTGGCACCGTTACTGTACCCAGCGGCACCCCATTAGCGATACTGAATATTTTATTTGCCATATATTATTTTATCCGTAACGTCAAATTTCTTCCCCTACATAATTGATATTATAATTTTGATTAAATGATGTGGGAAGCTGTGGTCTTTGTAGGTATGATTAAGTTCTCGGTCATAATACTACAAATGTTTTACCGTCAAATATTTTTACCACTTTTGCTTTTGGTGGTTGCTGAAGATTGAAATTGCAATTAATTGCATTTGTCCTTGAACTAGTATTACGTAACCTGCCGGGTGTACGAAACTTAACCTCAGTTATTTGTGGTCGTGCTCGAAAATTTGAACAACTGTTTTACAATTTTGCTAAAGTTTTCAGACATCTTGTCTCCTCCTCTTGCCTCCTTCAAAAATTGTAACAAAGTAAACGGCATAACCAATTTACGTCGTTACAAACCGTACCGTGAAGGTTTAAACCACCTTCACATTTTTTAAGAATCATCATGCGAACATAGAAATTAAAATTAACGATTTGTGCTGCAACTTATATCAAGGTTGGGCAATGTACTGGTTTGTTTTTAAATCATACGCTATGACAAGTTTTCTTTTTAACGATTTGTTAGAAATTTTGACAGCTTGTCAGTCTGATATTCAGTGGCACGAAACAATTATGTTTTGGTTTGAGGAGCGTTTTGAAATATTGAAAACTGATTTTCAATGTCAGCGTTGTGTGGCCGAAAGCGTGCGAATTTTTAAAAGAAATATGCGTCGTGAAAGAGCGCTAAAAGGAACCGCTGTGGTGAAATTGGTGAAGAGAGTTCGTGAGAAAGGCTTGCTATTGGATAATAGAAGTGGTACTAGAGCTCGGACTGGTTGCAAGCCCGAAAATGTTGCGGCTATATGCCATACTGTAGGACAGAATCCATCGACCTCAACTCGACGCCAATCACAGTAACTGACTATGAGTCGTACCAGCCTGAGCAGAATACTGCACAAATTATTCTCTTACAAGGTCAAGATGACTCAGGAGTTGAAAATAAATGACCATCCGCTTCGATATCAGTGCCCTGCATTAGCCATAGACCAGCTTGATAATTTGATCGATAAATCATCTTTTCAGACGAAGTGCATTTCCATATCGGGGGCTATGTAAACAACCAGAACTAACAGATTTGGCGTTCGAAACAGCTATACATAATCGTAGAAAAGCCAATGCATCCACCAAGAGCGACGGTTTTGTTTGGATTTTGTAGTGGTGGCCCATTTTTATTCGAAAACGCTGCTTGAAATGTCGTTACTGTCAATGGCGACCGTTACAGAGCCAGCTGAACATCATTTTATGGCCTTAAATCGACGGCATGAATGTGGACTACCTTTGGTTTCAACGAGATGGTGCCACATGCCATACAAGCCGACTGACAATCAATCTCTTGCGCGCCAAATTTAGCAACCGAATAATCAGCCGTTTTGAAGATGTCAGTTGGCCTGCCAGAAGCTTCGATTTGACGCCGATGGTGCCGTTAAGGATGGGTATTATGCGGATAATCCAGAGACAAAGCTTCGAAACATAACACTGCGACTATCATTCGCGAGATAGGCGACGAAATGTTCAAAATAGTTCTTAAAACTGGACTCACAGGATGGCTTTATTGTAAGGCTACCAGAGGGAGCCACGAAATTGTTTTCATTCATTCTTAAATCAAAGACTCCAACCTTTACAATAAAAAAAAATTACAAAAATAATGATGTATACTCATTTTATAGCGTTTTTAAAAACAAATTTTTAAATTGCCAACGCTTTATCAGCACAATGGCTGAATTGAATTAGGACCATATTGCCGCCAACGCAATCTTCTTTTCGAATCATATCTTCGATTCACCTTCACGCCCAAGGGAATTGCTTTTTTATGAAAACACAAACCTCGTGTAGTATCAGTTCTGGTATATTGCGAAGAAAATCGAATAAGAGAAATATAAACCGAGCTACAAAAACAACGATTGCAGAATTTTTTTTAAAATGCCACCGATATGCTTTCCAATCGGTCTCTATGATGTGTAGAGCGATACTGACAATGAAGTCATTTCCGAAGCAGTGACTCCTCGTTTATGCTCTAATGACCACGAAATTTCAAAATATTTTTCCGTTAAAGTATATTATGAAATATATTGAACTTTTCATTCACTTAGCAACTCTCCCGAATTACGGCACTACCATTTGCAGACTGTCAAAGTCAAAGTGGTTTCGCAGTCGATATTGTACCGTGCCTCTTTGCCTACACTGACCTTTTTCGTTCGCACTAACACCAGAGCCCCGTTCGTTTGGACTCCGCATAGTTGAGTGTGGTTCGATATCGTACAGTGCCAACTTTTAATCTTTTAGTTTGTAACGAGGAAGAACCCTGGTTTTACGTCGAGCGTCACTCGAGCAAACTATGTTACAAAATACCACCACGAATTTCGAATAACTCTGTTTTTAGTATTGAGATCCGATTTTGTATGTAAGTACAGAATGATTCTTCGCTTTCTTATCGTCCCTCTATTATTCTCTGATTTCAAAATTTGAAATTTGATTTGAAAATTTACAAAATAACTTTTGGATTTTGATTATAGCGTTATCATGAACACACTGTAATGCCTCAAATATCATTTCTATCTATTATGCTACACCTTTCGTAGCAAAAATTAGCGTAGGTATTTTGGGTGAGGCATGAAAAACTCTCTGTCTAATTGTACAACTATGCAAGATCACATTTCCCAATTCCACCAATTTATTTTGTCATTTCCTTTAAACTGCAATCGAAAACCTTGTCGTGTCGCTACCTTACATTGTATATAGCATACGTGCGTATTCAATTCAATGGAATGGAAGAAGTCCTTGCAGTAATATCTCCAAATCATATAAAATCATAACACAATTATCTCAGAAATGTCAGAATGAATGGTAAATTATTGCCTCATAGGGTGATCATAAAAGTGAAACTCTGCCAGAATTAATCGTGCAAAACACGGATTATGGCCGAGTTCATGCAGGCGTAGCAGCCTAACTTCGATACAATGTCAACCTTTACGACTATAAGTAAAACATATTCGCTCGACATTTCCTTAGCCAAGCTGTGGTTAATAGGGACATGTCCGCACGATTTCAAGAGTCCCTTCTGTATGCACATATACACAGAAGGTCTTCCTTCTTTCTATCTCCATCGATAGCCCTGCTGTTACACCAAATGGGATAATGATTTCTTTCCCTCTGACGGTGGCTGCACGGCGCTGTGCACTCACTAATTGGCACTCTACTTCAGCTGTCATAATTTTCCGGTACAAGAACTTACTTATTCTCGCGCAATAAAATCAGGATCTAGCCACAAGAGGGCTCGTGTATCTTGTGCAGCCAGCAAACTGTTCAGCGCGCTAATAAATTTTGTGTTATGGAAAAATCAAGGCTTAAAATAAGAGCGGTCTTTGCCTTGTTGTAATGTGTTGTGTTTGGGTGCGCACATTCATTAACAGTCGTTTATTTTGCGTTGCAGTCATAGAAAACGATTCCGAGCATTGTAAGGAACGAACACCGAGAATGCGGCAATTTTAATTGCATCTCATATTACTGTTATGTTGTTGTTGTTTTTATGTTCCTCCCGTTTGATTGATGCGCTTATCTAATTTTGATCTTATTCGTTACAGCCCGAGACCGTCCCGCAAGCTAGCATCGATATGACAAAAGTTCTCGAAGTGACTACCGCTGAGGATGTCACCGGCCATACAAATTCAATCGCCATAACAGCACCGGATCGTGTAACCTTCGTCAAGGGTACCTGCCCTGAGGAGTCTAAATGGTGGCTCAACATTTTGGCCGCATTCCCTAAATCGAAGGGGCGCCACAAACGAAACGCGACATTTCCCGGCGGTCAAGCGACAACAATATTGCAACCGACCACCGGTTGTGGTGGACATTCGACACGAAATCGCCATAATTCGTATCATAAGGATGCATTGACGTCATCCGGGCAGACATTGGGTATCGGTGTACGTGTTGGTATTCCAAGTGATGCATGGAACGTTAACTCCACACGCATTGTCGCTGATGACGATGATCATGTTGATGCGGATAATGATGATGCAGATGCCGGGGACGAGGATCGTGAAAACGTTGGCCACGACGCAGAGGCTGATGTTCGTAATGTTCCAGCGAATGAAGGACAAGACGAGAACAATCGTAACGCCGGAAATGAAATCACAAATCGAGGTGAGTTTGAAAATCCAAATTTTATTAAAAAAAGGTGATAACTTTTGTACTTGTACGAAGAAAGTTCTGATGAGGCTACACTTCTCAGATTTTTCATCGAATGATTTCTTTCAATAACAGAACGGACATGTCGCCAATTTTTGGCTCATCATGCAAGACATTATGTTCTCTCAAAAGATTTTCTGAACTGATAGATAACTCCAATCACAATGAGGTCATTTCATCTCTTTCTATTGGATCCTGTGGTGCTTGAAGTCTATGGCTTATTAACCAGCAATATTATTTGTTGTATTAATCTCATACGGCCATGAAGCATCGCTCGGAAATCAGGGGTCAGGGGTTAGCACTCTGACGTTGTTCTCTAACGTTCTTAGCATAAAAGTAACTTCCGCTGCCTTCTCTTTGGTAAAGCAGGAGATTGATCCAATTTAAATAGCCCCAGATAATTGACTGCCCTCTTGATACTAAGTGATATTAGTATCGCGTTGGACATACTTCAAAGACGAAGATGGTAATCTGATCGCCGACATCAAAGGCATCTTAGAGCGATAGGAAGAGCACTTTCATGAGTTGCTAAGTGACTAACTAACTGAGGAATTGGAGACTCCACCAATGACCGAAGACCACACTACGCTGCCGCCACCAAGCATAGACAAAGTTAGCAGAACAAAATCGGGTCAAAAAAAATAAGGCCTCGGGATCAGATGGTATCCCAGCGGAGCTGAATAAATCAGGGGGACCTGCAAAACACCAAGCAATTCATGTAGTACTAGTGCAAGTATGGGAGGAAGAAGCGATGCCAAAATAGTGAAGAAACGGCATCCTATGGCCGATACATAAGAAAACAGATATCACAACATGCAGCAATTATTGTAGTATAACGTTGTTGAGTACCGCGCATAAGATTTTCCCCGCTATCCTTCAAGACAGGATATAGTCCTATACGCTAAAGCTATCTTTACCTGTGTAGCTTCATCTCAGGCAAATCAACAACTGATCAGATTTATACTCTTAGGCAGGTAAAATTGTCTAGAGTTTCAAAACTCAATAGATCATCCTTTTATAGACTTTAAAGCCTATTATAGCATAGCCAAATTAGAACTTTATAAAGCCATGAGAGAATTCAGCATCCCAAATAAACTGACACGACTATGTAGGTTGATCATGACCAATGTTGTAAGGCAAGTTAAAATATCCAGATCACTATCAATTCCGTTCAACATTGATGGACTGGGCTGCCTCCTCTTCAACCGGTCACTGTAGCATCCAACAACTGTCAAAGCCAACAAAGCCTAATTTGGTCTGTCAAGACTCTTCAAATCCAGTAATTTAACCATAACATCCAAGATGCTGGTGTATTAGACAATGGTCGTACCAGTACTCACATATGGATCCGAGACTTGGGTGCTTAGCAAAAAGCATTCCGATCTCTTAGTCGCTTTCGAGAGAAAAGTCTTACGAAGAATTGTTGGCCCCGTATGTGCGGAAGGACGATTGCGGAGATTCCATAATGATGAGATATACGAGCGTTACGTTACGAGCGAGCGAGAATTAAGCTCGGTAGGCTCCGGTGGGCAAGAGAAGAGAATCCTGCTCGGAAAGTCCTTTGCGGTAGGATTTATTGAACACGACAGATAGGCCGGCCAAGCCTACAGTGGAAGGATGGCGTATACCAGGACACCCAGAGTTTGGGAATGCCAAACTGGATGACATCGGCTCGAAATCGGGAGAGGTGGAGAGATTTTGTACGGGCGGCCAGGACCGATCACCGGTTATAGAGCCAAATATGACGATGATGATGAAGAAAGAATATCTGTATTAGTCGGTACCCCCGAAACTGAGCTGCAGTTATGGCATGAGTATTGCGGGTAGATTGGAGGATGGACGGGATTCAATTGACACACATACCAAGAATCGCTAGTCTTTTGGTTTCTTCGATGCAACTGACTGTCATATAAAAATTTGAGGTTTATATTTACTTTAGACGAAAAAAAACAGCCTTGTGGTGTAGAGATAATTCAACACCATTGTGATATCCGCACCGTAGTAGTTTAATAAAATAAATCAAAAACATTAACATCAACATTAAGTTAAAATATAGCTAATATTATCAACAACCCTTCCGTGTGTTCTGGTCAACAAATCGTAGACCGTAAGTTACCGAGCATACCGTTACACAGGAGTACCGCATGTGAACATATCATGCCAGGTATTCTTTGTTTTTTGTGTTGTACTTGTAAACGCTGCTACATCTATAATTATTATCCAGAATTTATGTGTCGGTAAAACAAAATAACAGAACGATTTAAGCAATAAATCGGATTACGAAAAGGTCCCTTGAATTGCACGACAAAAAAGTTATTTTTTTGTCCGAACAACAACCACAAACGATGGAAATCGATGCGACGACGGCGACGGTTAAAATAATTGAGTTATAAATTACTTTTATCGATCGCTTTATCGATTTTAATTTTGGTCAATTTCTACGCGCAGCATTGTAAGGACAGGCGGAAAAAAATTATTTTTATTCGTGTGTACTCATCCATACGATATAATTTGTAACGTTTGGTAAGAGGGTAATAATTGCGCACGATCGTTGGATGCAATGCGCCAACGCGATTTGCTCGCTTCGCGTAATGAAGATACTCGTACAACAACTTTGGGCCATCCGATTTGGTTGGGGAGAAATACTTAAGAAGAAGAAATAAAATGAGATATTGTCAACGATTCTGTTAGTGTTATACCCCGATTGCTTCACGGGTAGCACAAACCGTGATATCAGATCATTTCTCATATATATCAGCAATAGCGGCAGAAAATCATCAGGTCGTCTCCTCTTGTGTAACCATGTGGAGTCTGTACTCCTACCAAGGCGGCGAGTGTTGCATAATAATCCTCGAATTTATTGAAAAGTTGTTGCACTCAACTCGACCCGACTCAACCCGACTCAACCAGACTAGGTTGGCGGGCCAGACTTTTTATATAGGAGCACAAGCATAAGCCATCGGGGCGAAAGGCGACTCGCATTAAGTGATTTTTTCTGGAGTGGTAAAGAAAGAAAATTCCGATCTTGTGCGTCTATTGTGCGGTTAACATGTTTATTTAAACATTTTACCAATATACCATGTGTGGCACTCTTTCATTGCCGCGTCGTTTCCATCGCCCTCCAATTGTCTGCTTGTAAACAAAGCAAGAAAGGACACTAAGGTGTTGTGCAACATAATTCGTGCGTGTGGCAGAGGCTGACTGACATCAGCATGGGAAATTGCCCAATTAGCTCCTTTAGCCAAAATCAAGGAATGTTTTTTTCACCATTTATTTTTGACCTTCTTGTCAAAATTTACCGAAACCGATAAATCCCGTGTACAGACGCAAAACTGGAAAAATTACCATGTGAGAGGTCACAAATACAAACGCACACACTGAATAATTCATGACTTAAAAATTCCACTAAACCAAAAACCATACAGAATTGGCTTAACTCCGCATGTTAAATGTGAATGCAGTTTCGAGTCGCGAACTCCTCGGCCGCCGCGCATATTGAGCCCAAACGCGTGGTTACAATTTAATTTCTTTTGATTTACAACTCCCGACGTTCGTTGCTTTTGTTGTGTTTATTCATTCGGGAAGACTTAATCAAAAACAGATCTGTCCAATATGTTTTTGATTTATTATGTTGAACTTAGCGAGAAATGTCAAGAGATTGGGGGGGATTTTCGTTTCATATGAACTGTGTTGTGGGGCTCAAGGAAAAGTCAAACCAACTAAGATCACCCGTCACCGAACGGAATGGATTTTTCTACAATTTTTTTTTAAAAAAGAACGTGACGCTGTAGATTTTATTTTATATCTGTCTGTCACACCGTCATTATGATTTGTTAAGTCCTCCAGTATTAACGTTGATATTTTGTAAAATTTGAATGTTGTCCGTAACGTTTGCGTTATACTTTTCCTACATTAAAAGTTATAATTTCTGTTCAAAATTATTTCGCCTTTAAATTACCAACTATGAAGTCTCAAAGAACTTGAATTTGACAATTGGAAAATCTTAACTAAACACTGTTGTTATCAAATTAATACAATGTAACCCGTTTGTATAATTCTGCTTTTTTATGTATCGTTCTACAACAAAAAGAGCCCAGTAAAAGACTACACATGCAGTGAGTCTGATAAAAAAAATCGTCACCCGAGTTTATATTTGTCGTATGTACATATGACATTTCTTGGAAAATGCGTTGTATAATAAAACATTTAAATTAAAAAAGAAATGTTTTTATTGAAGCATAACTAGTGTCGTCATCGATGATACGGGCTTTATGAATTGGGATTAAAATTGATCACAAGATTCTACCAGCCAGCTAGCCAGCCACGGGCACGTGAAGTTAATATAGAGGATTTAAAAAGCGGGTAGATCTAGAGCAACTGGGACTGTTATAAAATAAATTAAAATTTTTGGAATGTTGTTAATGGAAATCTGGAATATTGAAGGCTTAAAAAATTACATAAAGTAAAAGAACAACGTAAAACGTTTGATGTTCTTTTAATCTGGTTTTAGAACTCAAATGAAATTTCAGACCCTCAAGAGCCACTCAAAACTCCTTCACGACAACTCTCAAAACTGTCCTCAAGACCTATTCAAGACACCTCGAAGACCCCGTCCAAAACCATTTCATGATTTCACTCAAACCCCACTTAAAACCCTCTCAAAAACCCCTTAAAACCATTTTAAGACGCCCTCAAACCCCCTCAAGGCCGCCTTTTTAAGACCCTCTTAAAACTGCCTTAAGACCCCTCTCTATTAAGACTCTCTTAAAACCCTCTAAAAACGCCTTCAAACCTCAAAATATCACCTGATGATACCCCGCAAGACCCCCCCCCGCAAAACCCCATCAATACCCATTGAAACCCACCTCAAAACCCCCTCAAATGCTCCTTAAGATCCACTTAAGATGCCCCCCATATTGCTTTAAAACCGGCTCAAGACCACCTTATGAACCCTTCAAGAATCCCTTAAGACCACTCAAGCGAACCTCTTAAGACCCCTTAAGAATCTCTCAAGATACCCCTCAAGACATGCCCCCGAAAAGTCCTACCACAAAAACGCTTATGCGACGGTCAACCGCTTATGCGACTGCCACCAAACAGAATTGAATGAAAAAAGCGTGACAGAATGATATTTGAATCGACAGACAGGCACCAGCCAATTAATAATTAATTAAATTGTAAGTAACTTTTTTAAATAATGGTAGAATTAATTGAATTCAAACTTGGTGGTCTATTCTTGATTTAAACAAACACAATAATTCTATGATTTATCTTAAAAAGCCTTTATGAGTGAACTTGAACGTGTAACGTCATAGTGTGAATGCCATAATGCAAATGGCGTCAAATATCACTGTGCTTTGACATTTATGTTATAAATAAATAGAGAATAGTTGAAAACAAGCAATGGAGTGATACACACCTGGAAAACGCGGAACCCATTATACATTTTTAATGCCAATTTTTTTAAAAACTTTTATTTACTTTGGCCTCCTTTTTGTCTGTATTTTCAATCAATTTGAGGTCCTTTTTAACAACCTTCCACACGACCTAGTAAGCTGAAAGTTAGTGAGTGTCTAGGTCCAAAATATAATTCTTATATTCCACGTATGATGCATGCAACGTTTCGCGTGTGGCACGTGTGATGGTTTGAAATCCCGCCATTTTCTCGTTTTTGGAGGTCTTTTTAAACACCTAGAGGGCTGAAATTTTGTGAGCGCCTCAATGTCATGGGCCCATTTTGAAATCCCGCTTTTGACAGGAACCGCGAGTAAAAAATAATAAACGACTGTATGGCATGTTTCCATGTTGATATAAAAGTTTGAACCCGAAAAGTTTTTCTACATTTACTTGTTTCACTTCTAACAAAATTCACATTATCACATTACGTTTGCCAACTTTGTATAATGGGTTTTTAAGAGCGCCCCATTTTGTTATTAATAAAACAACTTGTGTTTGAAATTTAAAAGATATTGTAATTAATTTAGACTTTCTAGAGAGCTCGCAATAGACTTTGTAAATAAAAAACAACACAAGTTCATTCATTTACAGAATACAACTTACAACTTTAATTAAAAACTAGCATGATTTACACTGGTCATTATTTATTATTGACATATCATATTTAAATTCATATGAGTATATAACACTGCTCCTAACCTAACTTACTGCGAAGAAATATGGGATATTTGTACTTTATCAACAGTTTCGAACAAGTTCTATTTTTTAAAACGTTTTTATTTGCTCGCTTTCGTCTGTCTTTGCGGGTCGAATTTTGTAATTGATTTTAAACTAACTTCCGATTGAGCTAGAAACTTAAAACTTTAAATACAGCTTATAAATGGATCAGCATTGACAAATCACAAATCAAAATGACAACAAATAGCAAAAAAAAAATTCAATGCGAGTTTGCAATTTGTTTCAGATCAAAGCAAACTACTACGCACAAGATAGTAGTAGATAGTAGATAGAGAGCTTTTATTGAACTGACATGCTCATAAATAAGAAAAGGCATTGTATTAAATTGTAACACCAAAAACTATCTTTAGGCTCAGTAATATTTTTAGGAGATTGTTTATAAAATATGTGAAGAGCTCTATATAAGAATTATATATATATATATATAGATTATAGCGATGTGTAACGGTACTTTCTTGTACTTTCTATGTAGTTGGAATAGAATAGCTTAGAACAGACTGGAACGTTTCAAAAAAGTTGTATATATACAGCCACTATATCGCAGTAAGTTTAGTTTATATTTGGAAGTGAACCCGACTACTTGAAAATTTGAAAAGTAGGTAGAGCTACCGCCTAAGTGAATAATGGTGCTATAAGTGTATAATAACTAATCACCAGTGTAAATTTGTTAACTTGTTTTCTGTTTTTTATTTGCAAAATCCATTACGAACTCGAGAAGCCTAAATTTCGTAACGGTATCAACGATGCCATTAATTATGGAACACAAAATCATTCAAATGTCCTCCACGGAAAATTTATGTGTTGAAACAATTGCTCATGACTTTTCCGCATAAATCGGGCGATATGCCGGCAATTTTGCGGTCAACATTAGTTGTCTAAAGGTCTGGCTTATTAGCATACAAGTATAAACCACTCGAATAAACTGGCCCTTAGTTTGTGTTCTTTTATTTAACGTCATTTATCTTACAATGAAAATACTTTGAAGCATGATCCATAATTTTAGACTTGTATTTTTGTTGCGTGCATCATAATTAATAAACTAAATACCGTTGACATGTTTGTTCTCTCTTCGAGATACTTACTTAACTTACTTAAATAAATTGTCAATAATGCAAAACAATTTTGAATTGAAATTTTTGAAAATAGGGAAATTGAAATGTTAACGAGTAATCGCCTTATTATAAAAAAAACGAAACGAAAAAACCGGATACATAATCCAGTAACCTCGTCAGCTTTATGAAGGCGAAGAGACGAATTCAAAGTAGAGTTCTATTGATTTTGTTGTTATCCATGTAATGCTTGCCCGAAGAAGAATTGCAAAGCGAAGTACTGTCTTATATAAAGGACCAAAAATTTTCGTCTTGGCTAAGCATCCAAATCTTCTTCTTTCTTCTTTCTTCTTTTGGGTTTCAAGCAAATCTGGTTCAAGTTTTTAAAAGGCTGCTACAATGGAGCTAGGATAGTTAAAGATCTGCTAGTTCAAAGTAGAAATCATTTACGTTAACAGTTCGTAGATGTGGCTCCTCTATTATATACTTGGCTTTGCTCTCATTTACACAAACTTTTCTGATTTCTACTCGGTTTAACCGATTAACGCGTCATGTACAGATCTTCCATGTATATCAATATCATTAGCATATTAGTATTAGCTTCAACTCATATATAGAATTAAGGAATGCTCCTCGTGTGAACGCCATGCGGAGCCAGTTTGGAGAGTCTGATTCATTTTTCTGCATTGACCAACTATCGACATTGAAACACATAATCGTGTTAGTTTATTAGGGAATCTTCTCTCACTTTCTCTCGCTCTTTCGCATAAAATTTCGGAATTTTACATTGGCTATCCTTGCAATGGAAATCTTGATGTCTTTGAACAGAAAAAGATCTTTGGCAACCCCAATTTTAATAAAACTTCTCGACAATCTTTGCAGATTTAAATTCGTTCAGCTAATTTAATGCATCAGTCTGGAATTCTGGCGTCAGCGTAAACATGTGATGTTTGGTAGTGTTAACGAAGCCTTATTCCACTCTGAATAGTTTTAGTTAGATTATCTCATATGACTTTTTACATCCAGACATTTCACTTATTTTCGAATGGAATGCCGAACAGAGTTTCACTGAAAAGAAAATTAACACATGATTCCAAAAAAAGAGTACATGTAAATAATGTGTGTCAATACGCTTGTCATGATCGATTTATTGCATATTTAAAATGTATCTATAACGACAGCGCACGAACCTTCTTCACTCTCAGGGCACGATGGACCAGAAATAAACCAAACCGCAAAATCGCGCATACGTCGCCTCTGTTAAATGTCTGTGGTTTGATGTGTAATTGTTTTGGATTGCTCTGTCTTCTGCTCCAATCACTTGTGTGTGGCAATTCTTACTGTGCATTTTTTGCACCATTGATTTTGCATGCGAATATCATATACTGTTTCGAAAAATTTAACACACGTTCAGTGCAAAAGTGAACTTTGTTGACCATTAAGTATGGTTCGAGTTTTTTAATTATTTTATAAGAAAAAAAGCTCAACAGTTCCACTCAAGCAAATAAATGACTGATTAAAGAATCACGAAACTAATTTGCTTCGGCTGAGGTATTTAGTCACATTTTAAGATAGACATTTTTTTTTTAAGACAAACCCCTATCCAAATTGGCTGATACTATGACCTAAAAAGATCTATTGCATCGTAGGGTTTAACTAATCTAAGAAACTAACTATCTTCCTAATGAAGAATAGTATGTCCTTAGCGGCAGAGTTTCGCAGATCTGCCGACGAACATATTGCCTTGTTGAAAATACTGATCAAACCAGGACAGTCACAGAGAATGTGTCCGGATGTTTCATCCTCCTCCACGCAGAACCTACATTCCGTGTTTGAGCCCAGATTAATTTTGCTAAGGTGATATCGCAAGCCACAGTGACCTATGAGAAAGCTCACTATCATTCTGATATTATCCTTGTCTAGACCATGGATTTCCTTATATGAAAAGGACCAGAAGTGGGCCAGACGAAGCCTACCTTCCCATTTATTAATGATCGCTGTGGTGTCAGCCCAGTTGACACCACAGTAAGTTTCCAGTCCTAAAAACACAGATTCTGAACCAGCCTTGGCTAGTTCATCTGCATATTCGTTGCTGCAATTCCCTGGTGACCAGGGACCCAACCGATTTTTACCCTTTTAAGCCCTGCCAGTGATTGCAGTGCATCGTAGTTGCATTTAACTGATTAAGAGTCCATTATGTTGGACGAGAGCGCTTTCAGTGCTGCCTGACTATCTAATATATATATAAAAGATATAAATCGTTGCGCCTGACTATACCCTCGGTTCAATATTTTAACCTCAAATAACCTACCGAAACTGTACCTCCTGGCTATGGTGTCCGAGATAGTACAAAACATGTCTCTTTCGGGAATTGAGTCAAGAATATTCAGGTGTCCCACGTGGTCACCTGGTTGTACACATATTCTAGTTGGAGCTTAATAGCGCAACTAGCGGCCGTCTTCCTTATGAAGATTGGCAGGGGTGAAAGCCGTACCACAGCTTCTAATGCAGTTGTAGGGCAGGTGTGCATGGCACCCGTTATACCTAGACAGTCAATTCTCTGTAGCTTCTAAAGCCTAATTACCCTTCAAGAACTTTCGGCACCATATGATGGCCGCGTACGTGATAAATTGTATGACTTGATATGAGAATTCCAGCATAGTCGTTTATCAAGGATGACTCCGAGATATTTAAACTCACTGTAATACTCTTAATGTAGTTCCTTTTATGATGATAGGTCACATCTCGGACTATCTTCGTTTCCTGAAAGGCACTAGAACGGTTTTTCATAGATTGATGGAAAGCCCTTCTCTACTGCACCATTCTAAGACGTGAAGTAACGCACCTTGCATGCCATTTTTTAACTTAACGTAACCGTTTACAACAAATCTTGCAAGACGATTTTTATCATTTTGTTATTATTTCCTTAGGTGATACTATAGTTCCGGATGAACCCATTTTACTAATATGTCTCTCCAGTTAGCACTGTCTTTAACTAGCTGAATGGTGATCATTACAATTTTTTCTACTTTTAATGTATACGTGTAAGAAGATTCTTTTGATTGCACCAAGAGTTAAGCTGATAACTAACTCACTCTAAAGTATCGACATAAAGTTTCTAACTTCATTCTATTTTTCAATAAGCGGGAGCTACTTATAAGACTTTATTTTTGTGTGTTACTTCATGCTTTAACAAATGGACGAATAAAAGAAAAGAATTAAAATAATAACAACAATTAAACTCTCTATTTGATCAATGAAAATTATGGTGCACTTAACGTATTTTTTCCGAAAAAGAACCAAGTTTATATAAAAAAATGATATGAAAGAGTTTTGCAACGCACTTCAGATACAGCACCACATCCATCGCACACGTCGATCTTGAATGAGTCACATCGAATTACATTCACAACATCGCCCACAGCTCAACAATACGAACCACAACCGCTTCCATCATATTTCGCTCATCAACATCATTAACCGTCTGCATATCTCAATTTATTATTGCTGCACACATTACGTTACTTTATCCTATTTTTTTTCCTGTACGAGTATTTACCCGCATTTCTTTATTTTATTTTGATTTCTTCGCTTTATTATTTGTGTTTTATTTTATTTATTTATTTTTTGCAGTATACATTGACCAACCAGTCTCATCAAAATCACCACCCACACGTGATAAAATCCATCCGGAGAGCAAGGCACATGTACGTATCAGAAATCGCAATCGCAACGTTGCGGCTTTGTCGCAGCCATCGTCAGCTCAGGTGCAGGATGAATCCGAGTCCGGTAAGCCGCGAAGGGTATATTATCATTTCATTATTATAAGTTTAGTTGTGCTTCTTTTGGCCCGTTTATTATGCTTCCCTTGCGCTGGTGATTATTACTAGTAGAGTTGTTCTTCAAGCCATCGCAACGAATTGGCTCTACTTTATTTCATATGCGGAGCACGGTCATCATTGCTGATGATCTCCGTTGATGCTGGGGCTTTGCCGCCACTTCACTTTTCATTTTCATAAGAGCGGGAAGATGCGTTGTTGCCGTTTTGATTTCGCATCATTCTCATCAGGAACATGCGTACTTTGGTATAAGTGTGTACTACATCCAACTTACTTATTCTTGGTGGCTGTAGAAGAACAAGTTCTTCTTGTCTGACTTACATGGATTCATCGCGTTGCGTGCTGATGATTCTTTTTCCGCGCATCGTCTGGTCGAACTATCTTCACGTCTCTTACAATCCAAACTGCGAAAAATATCTTCACTTCTTGTAGTCTATTATTATGTGGAAGATTCTAAGAAAATTATTCGTCCTCCCCTTTTCTCATCTATTGGTTGGATAAAATACTCTAAAATTGGCATGAATTTACCTTCAGCTGTGTGATATCAGAGCAGATTTAAAGCTCCCCTTCGTCCTATTCATGGCTATTGTATGCTAAATTTTCTCTTTTGATGCTTAAAGGACTATTTTTTTAGTTAACTATAAATTTATTAAAAGCAAAAATACTGGGATCATTTTTCTTCAAAGTTTAAAAGATTCTTAGATGACCCTTTTTCAATCAGAAATAATGTCCTTCATGCCGAACATTGCGAGTTTAATGAATTAATTCCTAATTCTAAACTAATTCCTTTGATTTATTTAAATATTTGGATATCTTAAGATATTTTCATCTTTGGCAATTTTTTGAATTCATTCGCGTGCACATGACGCTCATAAAAAATTAGCATGTAGTCTCAAATAACAGATCCTGGAATATTATCTTTTCTTACTTTTCCTTGTATAATAGTCATCAGATTTTTCGTCCATGGTAAGAATTATTATACTCAACGCTGATGGTTAAATTTTTCTTGTTACTAAAAGCCTGTAAAACAAGAATGGCCATCAAACACGAAACCAGACGGTGGGAGAATATACCGTACAGAGGCATTTTTCTCAATCTAAGCGATTGAGGCGGTATCTGCAAGTTTATTAAACATGAACATAATTTTGAAATTTATTAAAAAACCAATAACCAATAATGGATTTTGATTCACGTCATCCAACAGGAAGAGATAAAATTAAATATTATTTACTAACTCATAATCTAAAGGCGCATTGGGGCCTGCAAAATATTTACTCCTACAACGCTTCGTTGCAACAAAGTGTTGATACATCTTTTAAGTCCGGTCAATGAGGAAGGGACAAATTGATAAAAAAAAACTAAATACGAAATAGCTAGGCGAACGCACTCAATTCCCTTCTCTTCAACACAATTTTTCGTTCGTAGACTGGCTCATTGTAACGCCGTGAACAAGACGTGTTCGAGGATGAGATAAACTAAATGTTTCCACGCAGGTGGACGTTGCATTTTGATTGCAATTTATGCGTATGAAAAGGATAATTAGATTGAAATTCTTTTGACGTTGTTGTTGTAATTGTGGCTGGTATATTTGTTACTATCATTTGTGATGCTCGTCATTATTCGTTCAGTTTGTTTTCGAGTAAAAAAAAAGAAGAAAAATGCAAAACTGTCATGCCTTTTTGCATTGTTGCATTGGTTGTATTGCACCAAACAACCAACAAACAAACATCAATCACCCAACAAAATGAAGGCGCAGATATTTGTTCAATCAGATGTATCTACAACTCGAGTATGTTTTGCATAATTAACAGGCTATGCGTGGGTGAGTTCGGCACATGTCATGTCGATGCACCTCATATTAATGCTTAAGCTAAATTTATAAGTAAATGTGAAAGGTTCAGATGCATTGTGTATGCAATAAAGTAACAGATACGAGTTAGCTAAACTAAATGGACACAAGAAACTATATACATTGAAAAGCTTTGTTATCGTAATCATAATCAAATAATTCGCCATATGTTGTGTCGTTTAAACAAGCTCTGATTCAATACTTAATAAGGAATTCGGGACATATAGTTCCTGAGATACCATCTCAATAAGCTCATGATATCTCCACGAAGTCTATATCTCTCTTATGTACCTAGAAGATTGCAGAAATATCCAAGCAAATTCTGATAGATGACGTGTCTTTCAGCGTGAAGCTTAGAATCTCAAAAACAGGGACATACTCACCAGCCTTCTGTTAAATGATACTCTTGGAAAAATAGATCACTTTTGGTCGCAGTGCCGATTCACAAACAAAAAACTGTTTTAACAAATAAACCCTTTTAATATCAGCACTTCTTACTTTTTTTATCTAAAAAAAACTTTTTTTTTACCCTAGCCCATATGACAGACACTGCGACCTGAAACATCTATTATATTTTAGGGTGTCTTTACTCTAAGAGACGTACTATCCTAGTGAACGATAGTACATTCTAAGTAGTAGCATTTTTCAACTCCGCTGTCGAGCATATGTCCTTGTGAAAGATGTGTCCTCTTAACCAAATTAATGCTGGGCATTCACAGAAAATGTGCTCGGATGACTCTTCATCTTCTGAGCAGAACCTACATTCTGTTTCTCAGCCCACACCAATTTTGTTAAGGTGTTATCGCAAGCCACAATGACCTGTTAGAAAAATAACCAGTTTTCTAGTGCTATCCCTATTAAAATTAAGGATTTCATTGTTGGAAAAGGGCCTAATTTTTTGGATTGCCTAAGCATCGCGTTGCTATCCCAGTGGCATAGACGAAGGTTTGTGTTCCTAACAATTTATCTGTGCTGTGGCGGCTGCCCAGTTGACACCACACTGCAGGTCCTATGAATGCAGATTCCGAGCCAGCCCTAGCTAGTTCATCTGCAGATTCGTCGCCTGAAATTCCCTGAACCCTGATGACCAGTGACCCAACCGAGTTTGACTTCGTTGACACCAGGGGGCCCACATAGTCACCCGGTTTGTACCCATATTGTAGGTTCAGCTTAATAGTGCATCTAGCAGCCGTCTTTCTAATGAAGATTGGCAGGGCTGAAAGCCCCAAAACAGGTTTTAGTGCTGTCGTAGGGTAGGTGCGCATGGTACCCTTTATACCTAGACAGGCTCCTTGTAGCTTCTGAAGCGTAGTTGCCGTTGTCGCTCAATAACTTTCGATTTCGACATATTTAACCTCACTGGAATAATCTAACGTGGAGCCTTTGATGATGATAGGTCACCAATCGACCAGTCTTTTCCATGCCATTCAAGCACTGACACTAGCTCTCCACATTTATGGATCAACTTACTTCTCCCGTTCCGTAGAACTTTTATCTGTCCACTAATAACGCAAGTCTCTTGAATGAGACCAAGGGTTATATTTTCCTCGGCGAACCGCTTGCTGAGGGTATCGAACGCGATTTCGCGTGATGAAGGTTCGCCTGTAACACCCTGATGTAATTCATTAGTCCTCCTTATCCATGCGTAAAGCATGTTTAATTCGCCTTCTCTTTAGCGAGTTCAATTTAATGAATTCACCTCGGTCTTGCTGGATCTACTGCCTTTCCAATAGAAGAGCATCCGGATTTCTCTGCGATGACGCTGTATGCATCAACGATTGTGGATGCGTCAGAATTAGAAGTGCCTGATTCCACGTCCTCAGTTCTGACGCCGTCGCGAGTCATAGATGGAGCCCGTATGGCTACGCCGCCTGAACTCTGGGTAGGATTTGTTTGCTCTACAGCAGACCAAGCAGTTGAGGCCAACCTGGGGTAGGCCATCGAGAGCTCAACAGCTTTTCTAGATACAGCGGGCTCCTCAACAGCAGGACCCGAGGTTGATGCGCTTTGAGATGCATCGATCTCATAATTGTTAAAACTACAATAATGACTCACGAGTATCCGGGAAAGGAGGTCACACATGACAGAGCCCGGTATGCCATGGGAGATGGGACAGTTTTAACCAAAGGTCGCCAGGTATTCAGAGTGCGCATACTACGGATTAAGCACCCTCTTAGCCATGCATGTATATAATAAAAAAGACATCGCTATACATAATTCTGTCTATGCCAACTTTTAGCAAAATTTTTAGTAAATCCAAACAATCTTTCATTGTTAAAAACTCATGCTTAGGTATTTGTGGCGTAAATCAGTTGGCAAATTGTGTGTTAACTGTAAAAATGCCACTACAGAATGTCAGAAAGATCAAGTATTACCGCCCAGCTGCAAAGAAACATTCCGCCAACATATTTGCCAATCAATATGGTAAATAGCTGTTAAAAATCGATTGCTTAGCCTGGAAAAACCAAACAGGTGGCTCGCATTACAGCCCCCACTACAGAGTCATTTGCATCACAGTTGCGCACTACGTTTCATTAGTCTGTTTGTCCACTACGATCGGACGTTGGCGTCGTAATGAGACATAAGACGCTTCTGATGGCAGATCGATCTCGTGCTGGTTCTTAAATGTTAAAGTGTGCGCCACGGTGTACTCATGATTGAGTGGAACATGAAATGTAACTTTTAATGGAATTGTGGTGAAGGCTGTCAAAGTTGTGTGGCGTTATACAATGTTATTAAAAATGTGAAAGAGTAAGCCCGCACCTTCCCATCACGTCTGCGGTTGTAAATCAATTTATCATATTTAATCCATTCCATGCAAAAGAGTTTCTCACATTACCATCAGTTTGAGGATTTTTGTTCTCCTGGTTTTGTATATGTATTTAAGCTGAATGTATACAGATATTTTACTCCGTCGATCAGAAATAGAACTTCATTCGATTTTTATTAGAAACACAGTAACAGCGAGCTTGGCCAAATGGCCTTTACCTATATACTAATACCAATGCATTTTAGCGACGCCACAATAATAAATTTAATTGGTTTGGTTGTTCTGCTGGACACCGGCATTCATTCCATTCAGTTCATCTTAATCACTTGCACGATATCAGCACAGGCAGGAACCACTGACCCCAATAATGTGCTACAACGATGCACCGGCGCGGCGTACCAGCTTGCAAGGTATTTCACTTTTACATCTTATGCTTATGCTTACAGACAATACCACCAAGTCTATCTTCTGGCTTTTTGTTTGCAAGGCTATAAAAGTGATGTGGCTAAATATTTCCATTCCGACGTCTATTTGTTAATTGAACCTGTGGTCGCCAGTCGCTGCCGGTGCCGGCAAATAGCAATGATTTCGACATATTTGTTGAATTATTTTTATTTTCGTTATCTATTCTTTGTGATAAATTACTTGCACTATACTCATACTGTTTTGTGTTAGCTGCTGATGCTTGAAAGTGACTAGTATCTAGTTAAATTATGTAACCATTCGCATTGCACTTGACTGTAATTTGGCCCATTGCTAGTGGACTTATGGGAGCTTTAAGCACAGATAATAAAGTATACAGATGTCTCATGCCCATGCATTCATTTGAGGCAAATCGTTTTTTGTTAGATCAGGCACGTTTGCCCGATCTAATGAATTGGAATTATTTGCCTTTGGTACTTTCGATAAATCTTTTTTCCATTTCAATAAAAAGTACTTGATTGTAGATGTTAAATGGAACTCAATTTGGTTTGAGGATGGACGAAGTTTACGGTATGCCGCTATTATGATAAGAAAACCAGAGGCGACTTTAAGAAGAGCCATTAAAAGATACAGTGAAACTAACTTCTACACCCGGCATCAAGGCACATCGTGTGTATCGTGAAAGGATCGGTGAACTCCATATATTACATTAGAAACATTCTGGACGAATATGTGGTTCCAGTCGCACCATTTTTGGGAAAAATTTCTTGCTAATGCAGGAAAAATGCTAGACCACACGTCGCCAGTTTCGTTACCGTCTTGTTAGAGCTCCAAAAGTAGTGCTGACCATTAGTCATTTTCTACTGTCTGTCTTTATGGAATTTTTTACATCTCTCACATCTGTAATACTGCTAGGAAAAATTTCGAAATGATTTAAAAAAAACTTTAAATCTCCGCACCTGACACGGCCATCACCTTGAATATTAATAAAAAAAACTGTTTTACTCCGCTACCTGTTTCGAAGTGTTCTCCTACCGCCAAAATCCTAAACGCAATCAATCAAAATCCCAATCCCTTCCAATAGTTCACGAACCTGCCTTAATTAAATAACATTTGTTCTTTTGTGTCTCTAAGTTACCGAATATTTGCAATTGGTGGAAATTGACGTGAAATGGCCTGTGATGAGCACGGACATGAATACCATTCAAGACGTTTGGGACTTGCTGGGGAAAAGATCCATCCTCCTTTGGTTTGACACACTTATTCCTCAAAAAAGATAAAGTCTCTCATACGAATAAGGATAAGTTTGTGATTGCATCAGTGGCGTCTTCCACGTTGCTATCAAAAAATAATAGCGACCAGTTAATACTCCCAAAGAAGTTATTAAGGGTGTCCCAATTGGCTTTCTCGTATTGCCATACTGTTTTTTAGGTGTTTTTTCTCTAACTGCGTGTTATATTAACGAGAAATAAGCTGATATAACACAATGGTCAGACGAGCCTATATCCTCTAGGCGGACGGAACAATTATCAGGACGAGATGTAAGTAACAAGTCAAGGGTGTTTGCGGAAAATCATTGCAATGTTAGGTATTCTTGTAGGCTCATTTACAAGCTGAGTAAGATGATTAAACTCAGTGAATATCTCAACACACCTTCCTTCGGATGTTGTCTGGACAGAATGGCGAAGCCACCCAGAATTGTGTATATTGAAATCGCCCGCTGCACTGCACTGAGGTAAAAGTTAAAACGCAACATCACTACGGACAAAAATTAAATTCATTCATTAATGAAAGTTTAAAGTTCGAATAGAAGTATGTACACTTTTTTCTGCAAACTTAATATTTCTTACAAAAAAGAATTTACAAAGAAAAATTTAAGAATGGCTGATTTTCTGAGCTTAAAAAAACAGTCTAACTGCATACTTACAGGTGTCCTGCGCAAACAACACAATTTTCGCTTTCCCCCTCCCTCCCACCATCTCTAAATTAATGAAAGATTCTGGAAAAACTTACTCTCTGTTAGAATTTAGAAACTTTAAATCATCTAAGCGTGAACTTTCGAACATCGATAAGTTAAGCTTGATATCGAAGGTATTTCGCAAATATCAATAGTACCTCATGTCTCATGTTTCAACTCGCAAAACATTTTGCAAAGAAAAGTGAATTGTCTTCTCGATGTTTATACCTACTTCTAATGCTTTTCATTTCCAAAAATTTTACTGTCTTCTAAAACAGTTTGATTGCAAAATCAGATAGTCCTAACAAGTTCATAATTGATTGTTTGGATGCGATGTTGTATCACCGCAGTGGATCTGTTACACTTTTCCCAACTTGTGCTCTATAGAGGAAAATTGCATGCCCGATTCCTACAGCACCTCATTCATACAAATTGCTATTAAAAACCTAATGATACGGACTGGATTCTGAGAATGCCACTCTGTCTGAGATCGCAGAGCTTCCACATCGCTCTCGCTCTCTGTAGAATCGTTGTTCCGCATTCGTTGAGAAAAAGCCCAGGGGGCTGCCCTATAATGCTGGAATGCATTAATGGTTTTTACATTAACTCTACTCAGTTCCAGTATTATTCGGCACCTCATTGGGTTGAAGTTTCCCAATATTCCCTTTGTTTGCGTAGGTCAAGAAGGTTTTTTCATCTTACAACTGCAGCTGTTCCTTCCATTCTGCACATCTCTTCACGCATTCTGCGATATCCTATAAAACAGAATGGTTTCTGTCGTTCTGACCCTTCTGTTTTCGCTTTTCTTCTTAACCCAACGCAAAAGCGTTTGCACCTCTTAATTACTTTCTGAGTAAATATCGTAGCAAAACTGATGCCAATTCAGTTCTCTATTGCGTCAAAGGTATAGATGCCTTTTGTGACGTTTTGTCTAACTCGTATCTTCTAATCCAACACTTTAAGTTGAAAGCAATTTGACTGTAAATTTTATTTTCGCCTTTTCTGCTGGACTCACTGACAGCTGCATTGGTTCTACTAATTTTGCCGATATCGAATGCCAGAAGTTGCACAGCTTAAAGGAACATTTTATTTACCTCTATAAGGGATCTGAGAGCTCTGTGCAGTTTTCCCCAAATGGGATATTGAAAAATTCAGATGACAGTCTAAATCGTTTTTCCACATCAAGGATCATCTCAGTGAAACAAGTTTATCTTCTCAAACTGCTCAACTACTAGTGGTTCTGAGGCCATAAACAGGATTTTCTTATGATACGATAACACAAGTTTCTATTCACATAAAAACACCAACACAGGGAAATTAAATCTATTAAAGCCCAATCAAGCCTTTTTATGGCAATTATTTTCCTCGATGACATAAACAAATGGACAAATCTCCTACTATTAACGACTTCCATTACTCGCCAATGAGTCATGCTAAAACTGCTTGGCTAAATCACATTGTTATCTAAGACCCTTTGCGAAGCAGCTGGTGTTAATTTTCTCGCATTTATAGCCTTACGCCGAGCAGATTTTTTATTCTTATGTTTCTTAAGATTCTCAAGAATATAACATAAATCTTTGCTACGCGGTCGTAAAGTATCATGCGTCGTCTCGTTCCAAGTGAATTTTGCTACGGTAGACAAGGAATTGCCATCGATTTCATGCGCATAATTCCTTCACTATGCCATCATCATCCTCCCTTCGTGAAAAAAATTCTTACTTAAGACGATATCAAGTGAAACATAAGAGCAGCTACCTATATTGAATGAAATTGCCTGACTATTGAAAATCTAGAGCGCCATAAATTTAGTAGGCGAAGGACGCATGGAAGCTACTGCTGTGATTATTATACTTTTTGTCACTATACAGAAGATATGTACGAGTACTTATCTTGCTGTCGTCCTATTCATTTGTCTTTTTTAATACTTTATAAGTGAGGCACTTAATTATAATTAAATAAGTCGTTGTTGTTGTAGTTGAACTCGTACATATCGCTCGTAAATATTTCTTAATGTTGTTGTACTGAAGTTGAACTGGTTCTTTAAGGTTCTTTAATATATAATACCAATAATTATTATTATTAAACGCTCGTATAGTTCTGCTTTACTTGCAATGTAACAAGCAGTAGCAATAACTTCGTTGTGTCGTTGTGGTTTCGTCTTAATGGTATTTCAACGTCATTAATTGTTAGTGTTATGTTTGCCATACTTGTATGCGGCAAGATGAAATTATTGATGGCGACTATTTAAGCGTCAATTACTTGAGTGTCTGCTTGACTGGTTGACCTTTGGTTGATGTAGTTACTATGGGGGTAAACAGAGTTTTATGTGTGTAGAAGAGAAGAGCAGGTGTGTTCTTGATGATTCCCTTAGGTAAGTTATTAACTTAAGTTATTAACTTAATTAAGCATATAAGCTTAATATTTTCTAATTAACTTTTACCATCAGAGTGAAGGATATTTTGTAGCTCTCCACCAAGAGTATTCAGTTCGTTGGAGAGAATTTTGAAGCGTTCGGACAGATTTGAAGAAATTGTCTAAACAAAAACTTCCAGAAAATAAGTTTTGCATTTCCTAATGGACATATTTTACTTAACCTTACCTTTTCAAACAGTCACTCAGCTATTTTGAGAATTTTGTTGTTGCCTTGCCTTTTCTTAGTAAAACAGTTTTACCTGGAAGTTCCTATTTTTTTACATAAATAGTTGTTTATTTAATCAATCGTAGATTATTACAATAAGTTATCAAATCTAAAGATCTAAAAAAATACAATAACAGTGTATAGAGCTATCATGTCTTAAACGAAGATTTTTTTACAATTTTAAGAGAGAACCAAGTTGGAACATAATCGAGCAAATCTAGAGAATCTCTTTTCTTCAGTCGTTTATGAGAATTTGCGGTTTCTATCGAGGGTAATAGGATGGATTTCCAGTTTGTTGATACACGTTGCCGTTTTGTTTTGGAAGTTCTTCTTGAACTGTAGGAATTTTTAAGTCACGTAGGATACTTTCATTTCTAATGAACCACGGGCGCAGATAATGGTTCGAATTATCTTTGTCTGTCTTCTTTCTAGTTTTGTTATATTGCTAGGTGACGATGTGCCCCAAAGTTGGATTCCGTAGACCAAATAGGTTTGATAATAGTTTTATGTATCAGCACTTTATTTTCTAGACTTAGTTTTGAATTTCTGTTTAGTAACCAGATGAGTGATTTAAATTTAAGTTGGATTTGAACTGATTTCGTATTTACATGTTTACTCCAAGTGAGACTTTAGCGATCGAGAGTAAGTATTTAAAGTTTCCAGACATTTTTCTAGGTCGTAGACATGATTTTAAAGGCGTTGGAGATGCGATGTGTCCGGGTCTTTATGAGAGCTGATAATTGCTGTATAGTCCTTAGTAGTAAACGTGTGTGTGAAGTCGTAAGTTGGCAAATCAGAAGTATATATTAAATACATAAAAGGCCCCACGATACTCCCTTGTGGAATTCCCTATAAAATTATTCCCAATTTTCAATAAAAGACTTTCAATTTCATTCTGTGTAATGCGTGTGTTTTAGCCATTTTAAGACAAGATCGTGGCCAGCAGTTAAACGCTGCATAAGGGTCATAGAGTTCAAGGTTTTGAAGGGGTGCATTCGTCATCTCTTTCCTCGTACCATATTTTCCAATGTCATACAAACGCTGATTAATCGTCAGATTATGCAATACCTTGAATTACGCGAAATCCTTAGCGACAACTAGTACGTTTTTCGAAGTCAACGTTCGACTGGTGATCTAATAACATATATCTCATCGAAAAGTGAAACCAGTCTTTTACAATAGGCGAGAGTACTCTTAAAGCCGTTACCACTTTGATGGAGTCTTTATGACCGTTCAATCCAGGTCGTATTGGAATGTTTGAAAGTTAATGTTGGCCGAATAAACGCTACTGTTTAACATCTGAAATTCTTTCTCATATTCATTAATGATCTTCTGTCCGCTACTTCTTATCCCATTCATTTTTTCGCTGACTCTCAGGGACTCTCTCAAAGCTTCATATGAGTGCGAATAAGCTTTGTGTTAGGTTGTGAACCGTTGTATGTTTTTGGGCTCAGTAGTATTGTTGGGAGCTCTGGTATAAGATCATGTAAAGAGCTTAACATAAAATTTATTTATAGCATTATTTACTGGTATTTTCGTGTACGTACGTATGTCGTTGTATTTGGTATATTGGTCAGTTTTATATAGGAATTTACCAGTATGTTGTGGTATTTGCTAGATGATTCGAATAGAATAATAATATTAATATTCGGCGCGACAGACCATTGCGGTCCAAGACCTAGTTCTCGCGACCATTTCTGTTGCGCATGTATATTTTTGGACACAAATGGAATGGAATGGAATTTAAAGCCAGATCCGAACGGCGAATTGAGAAGCTTTCCGTGACAAGTTTCGGAACGTTTGTCACCCATTCGCGAGAGGTGGGACACCGTGAAAAATACTTTTGGTGTTACTGGGATTCGATCCACGAACCTTCTGCTCAGTAGCCACGCGCATTTCCGCTGAGCCACGATTAGATTAAGATATTTTTATTAAACATTAAATTAATATACAATTTTGATTTAAAACTAAACTTATAACTAATATTAATATGTGTCGGCTCAACAATAGGGGCCCGACGTATTAACATTGTCTTTTTTTGGTATTGTTTATTTTTAAACAATATTTTTTACTACTTAATCTACTACATGTTAAATTTTAAGGTAATTAAATTTTAAACAATAATTTTAAAATAAAATAAGAATGAAAAATATTAAGCGGCGTATAAACAGGGCGAACTTCAGCCTCTGTAATATTGGTTGCCCGCCTTCTCGTAGAAGGAGACGTCTTGATTGTTAAAGATGTCATCGAATCTAGCATCAGTGAATCCTCTTATGTGTATGTACCGGTGACTTGGCTCGATTTCCTCGATTCGCAGTCCTTGCATCTCAGGACTTGGATGTGTTTCCAATGCGTCGACAAATTTCCTCGCCATTCGGAACAAGTGGTCAGTTATTGGCAGCAGACCTGCTGCTTCGTATAGTTTTGTAGTCGACACAAACTTATAGCTGTTTGTCACCCTCCAGAGTCCTGTACAGATCCTTAGTACCTTCCTTTCAAATAGGGAGATCTTCTTCATCGTTGTTGGTGAGACGGTGAACCATATGGGGTAGCCATAGGTTATCACTGGCCTGATGAATTGCTTGTAGATAAGCAGCCTGGTGTTGTTGGACAGACTGTTTCGTCTTTTAAGTAGCGGGTGCACCAAATGAAGAGCGTAGTTCGCTTTTTTCATTGTTTTGTCGATGTGAGAGTTAAACTTGAGCCTCTCAGTAAAGTTGATTCCCAGGTACTTAGTTTCTGACTTGGTGTTTATTGTTGTGTTATCCGGAAGGGTGATTTTTAAGGCTCTGCACCGGCTTGCGATTTTTCTTATCCTTGTTTCGGTTGCTGGTACTCGGAATTAGATGAGTTCCGTTTTATTGGCGTTGATCTTTAGTCCCCACTTCAGGTAGTAGTCCCAAAGATTTCTGAGTTGGCTGAGCCACGGCACCCACTTTCGAATAGAATAGAAAAAATTAGAAGCGCTGAAAATTGTGGATTTTGTATAAATACAGCAACTCTGAAGTGGTGATGAGTTTAGTTATTAATTGGAACTGAACGCGACTACTTCAAAAGTAGTCCTAGCTACTATTTACACAGCGTATAATTACCCTTAACTTGAATACAACTGTATTGTCGGTCAGGTGCTCCCAATATCACATCGCATCTACTAAACAGAATAAAGAATCGCTCGACAAAACTTATTAGTGGCAATGATATCGTAAAAACGACCGATTCTCATAATAATCGTAGGAATGCTTCCTGCTGGTAAGTGCTTTATCGCTTTTATTCCAAGCGGTGTTTAAATGATATCGTTACGAATTTAGGCTTTCGAGCTCGTTAAGGATTTTGCAAATAAACAGCACAAGTTTATTAATTTAAAAATTACAACGTTATTAAAAAAATAGTAATAATAACAATAACAAGTTCACAAATTACACTGGTGATTGCAACAATACTTCTATTTCACTACTATTCCTAAAGCTGGTAGGTCTTCAACTGCTCTGGTTGAATTCCAAATAGAAACTCATTGAAAAGTTTCCAGAAAATTCCAATCTTATCGACAGAAATATCGAGAAAAGACCAGAAAATTGTGGCAACTTCCCTTATTTACAACTAACCATACTCATATGTAATGAGTCATCTTCTAAAAATAATTTCCATGTACAAACACCAGTACATAATGATTTAAACTTATAGTCGGGTAATCTTACAGACTAAGAGTATGCTTATGTAAGTCCTTAATTCTAATTCAGTGCCTATTTTTGTACGGTGCGAGTCTAGGCTAATTCCTATACTTATTCTTATTCCTTTTTAGAATATCGCTTTGTTCATCTACTACTAACTACTTTTCGTAACAATATATTCAGGTGCATCCCGCCCATCTTCCAACGCATCTTCGGACCTACCGACCAATATAGAGATCTCTCCTTTAACCGCACATTAACTATGTGAAATCGTCTTTACGTCTGTATGAACCACAGACATTCAAGGAATATGTACATAAACATCCCCTCCTTAATTCCCTTAATTCGCGTGTATTCATTTTTTTTCGACAAAAATTTAATTCCAATTTATCGGCAGATAAAATACCACTAAGATCCTGAAAAAGAATTGGCTACTGCAGCTCAGTTCATTTATAGAATTACCATCTTCCCAAACGTGAGCAGTTAATGAATTTGCTCACGTGAGTTAAATTACTTTCGTCCGTCAATACAAAGGAATTGACATAGAGGTCGACATTACAAAATTCACACATCCGATCAGATCTTTTGTATAAGTTATGTTGCGATTATAATAACCTCCAAGTATCTGATAATCAATTCATACTTGACCGAGCCAAAAAAGCTAAAATAAAATAATTAATTACAAGTACAACGGTCAATTGGTGTGCACACACGATCGTCGTTATTTGTTCAACATCAGCGTGTTACAAGTGTATGGGTTGCACCTTTATAACTGAACTAATTTAAAACGAAGATGGCTGTGGTTAATCAACCAAAAGTGGATGAAAATCATGCTTACAATGCAATATAATGAGGCTAACATTTTACAATTCAATTGCAGACATTAAGCACATATTAGGCCTAATCAAGGTCTCATTTTGAATCGTTACCATATGACTGGTTGAAGGCGCTGCTCCATTACACTGATAGAGTAGTACATATTGATATTAGTAGTAGTTACTCGCGTACTGTAAATAATTGCCATTAAGCGATCGCTGCGTCGACGTGGGCTGTCTTGGGTGCAGTACAGTGTACAGCCATGAGGCAAGTGTACTGCACTGGGCATAGTGCACGGTGCCTAAAGTGAAGAACGGATGTGGGGCGGTCTCGTTTTTGTCAGTTGAATTCAAATTGGAAAATCTTGAACCTTGAGCTAGAAATCTCTGTGTGTGAGGCTGGCAGTCAAGTAATTGATTGAAATAAATATGCGAGAGCAAGCCCGTGGTTGTGCACTGTGGGCATATTAAAACAATAAAAAAATAAAACAAAAAACAATTTAGAAAAAAATGAACGAACGGTACACGTTTTGTGATTTTTACTTTGCTGTTTTTTTTGTTTGTATTATAAGAATGTCATGTCATTGGCACTCTCATGTATATGCGCGTGGAATACAACACAGACAACAACATGTCACATGGGCGAAGCGCATACAAATTCGAAGTCATGTTCCAGTTTAAGATGGAATAAAGAACTGAACGAACTTAGCGCGAGCTAAACAATCAATCGCGCTGCGCGCACCTTTATTTTCGTTCCAAAATAGTTGCAAGTAGCTTTTTGCAGAAGGTGTGTAACTTACTATGCTTGTACATGCATTTGAGATTTAGATGGCACATTAACAGAACTATTTGTCTTTTGCCAGTCTCAGTGGACACACAGTTCATAGAAATACTAAATGACAATGGTTGTGTAAGTTGACATTAAATGGCAGTTAGCGGTCGTATGGAGGAAAATAAATGTTGTTTTTTACTTAGCACATTGAATAAGAATAATACGAGTATTATAGAGGACGATTAATAGTAGCTTAGTAGGGAAATCAGATTCCAGCATTGAAACATCTTTCTTTAAAGTAGCTTTTCTTATTCAACGAGAATTTTTATCGTATGTGAAAAGTTCTGGATTCATCTGTCAACTAATCAAATAAACTATCGTCTCTTCTCGCACTTCTTGTAAGAGAATTTGCTGAAGAAGATTAAATTATTTTCCTCACGTGTTTTTAGAGAGTTACTTGTCAATTCTTAGCCCTATCTTGTGGATAATTGCAGGTGGTAGTGTTTCCAGAGTCTAACCGTTAAGACTCATCATCATCATCGGTTACGCTCCAGAGCTTCGGGTTGACCTATGCTTCCTTTATACGAGGGCGGGTCAATAAGTCCGTGACTTTTTGAACGAAACACAGGTTTTTGGATAAAAATAATTTAATTTTTCAACGTAGTCTCCACTTTGTCCAACGTATCTCCAATTTTTTTATCCCTTCCAAAAAATAAGATTTGTTGAGGTCATCAAAAAAGGGACTTTGTTTGTGAGACGAATTCATCGTTGAAGTCAAATGTCTTTCCGCCGACCCACTTCTTGAGGTTTGGAATCAAGAAATAGTCCTTCGGGGCTAAATCTGGAGAATAGGGCGGATGAGGGAGCAATTCGTAGCTCAATTTAAGAATTTTTGCCAAGGTAACTACACACGTGTGCACCCGTGCATTGTCATGATGGAACATCACTTTTTTCTTCGCCAATATTTTCAATATCGAATTTGTCCAAAAGCTCTGTTGCCGGTGATTGTTTAACTATTCGGTCAATCAATCGATATAAGTGAAGTGGTCACACACGAAATATTCAGAAAACGCTTACCTAACAACAGCGGGAGATCGCAGTGTGTTGCAGAAGCTTAATTTTTGCGATAAAAATGTTCTAATGGATGTGAGGCGAGAATCACTTCTTGCAAGCAATCTATTCTGATCACTTTTTCGTGAAAGCATTGCGAGATTTCTTAGGAAGCCTATTCACATTCACGAACACATAGATGTCATATATCTTAAGCTTGATTTGTTGATTCTTTTTTGCTTAATTTATTGTCATGTTCAGGGATTCGTTCTTCAGCCGTACAACACGTATGTGGAATGCTCTGCCAAGCTCTGTTTTCCCGCAACAATATGATTCACAGCCATTCAAAACACAAGCTCATAGACATCTCCTCTTTTCTTCTCCTTTTCCTTAACGCTCTCGCTATGCCAAGCATATTGCCGAGCATTATAAGGGTGTGAACCCCTTTAAGCGTTCGTCAGTTTCTTCTTTACTCTTCAACCATGGTGTGATCACTCCACTTCTCAAAAATACGCTTTCCTGCAATCCCCATTTTAAATCGATATGTCTTGCTGTCAACGTTTCCAAGAGCAAACAAATTACCGGCTGTTACTGTCTTCACAGGATCTAATATGGTGTTGCAGGAGCCCAATTGTCTCCACAGGTTAGTTCATCCGGGCTAGCCGGTTGGCCAACCTAGCTTCGATCTCGATTTCGGTCTGAAGTTCGCTTGTGCACTTACACAGTGGTATCAAGTCGTAGGTATTGTTTCAAAGACCCACCATCTCCATCAGTCAGTGTATTAAACCAGACTTCTCGGGTCCTAAGTCGGTTCAACATTGGACCACTTTTTGCGATCCAATACTTAAGTAGCCATGTAGTTACTTGGAGAAACAAAATCATAAAAGAAAAGAAAAACGTCGTTGATTTCAATTACAAAAAATAAAGAAATCAACAACATTGTTAAGAGTTATTTTCCGTAGTTCGTTATAAATAATAAGATTCTTACAATTTCCCCTAGCAAATCATTCTAAAACCCAATGTATATATTTCTGCAACGAACCGCAACACGTAGCAAAACAAAAATGCACGAATTCGTAATCAGTTGAGGTCGCGGACGGACATTTTCTCCATTGTATCTACATACTATTTGCTTTTGCGTTTTTAATTTACTAGAATAGAAGATGCAAATAAATCGCTCACTTCCTATCCCAATAGTCGATGTATGAAAGGCAGAAATCAACAAACACTCACACGCCACGTACATACACATGCATCTGCAGGGGTAATCATCCGATCCGTCGAGACTGCAATCCACTCACAGAATTAGAATAAGAAAAGTGAAAAACTAATTTGCCATCAGAAAAGTCGTGTCTTCGCGACCAAACGAAACGATCGAGGGAATAAAAAAATAATAAAATAACTTCTTGGATGAATATTGCAGCACTTCAAAGCGTGACATACCCCGGGCACTTGAAATAGAGTGGCATGGAGTGGCAGTTTTCACCTCCAGGAACAATGGTAGATCTCGGTCTTCCTTGTCCAATGCCTTCTATTGAAATCAAAAAAACTTGGACATTGCAAATGCGAATGAACATTTTCGCAGGCAATAATTTCTTATATCCTTTCGATTTCCTGAACTACGACGAAGCGATGATGATGACAACCAGACAGTAATTTTTTTCTCATCCTTATCGTCGTCGTCGTCATGGAACAAGTTGGATCAAATGATGGAGATGCCGCCCATCATGCACATTAAGTTCAAGTGCAAACTTATGCATAATTTTCTTGCATCAGTGTATACGAGTATAGTACAAAACTTCTATAGTGATAGGCTCATGGATGAACACACATGGGACAAGATCAAGAATTTGGTGGTAATATACGAGGGCAGACGCAAAGGACATAACAAAACAATAATGTTTTTGTAATAATCTAGCTAGTCTGAGATTGCTGACTACCACAGGGTCGTTTTAGACGAAATAACTTTTTCTTGGGCCCACAAGATATGTGGTGTTTTCGTTATAAGAAAAAAAAATTGAATGCCTTCATCAATAGACCAAATACATTCATATTTTCATTATGACATTAATACATAAATTAATGTCTACCGTAAGTTGGTAGGTATGATTCCAAATAATCTCTTGTGAACTGTTCTATAATTAGTAAAGTTCCAGCTGCTGGATTCAAGATTGAGCGGGCGGCACGCAATCTGGGGCTGCGCATAAACGAGAGCAAAACTTAGTTCATCTTGTCCACGTCTTCAAGCAGATGATCTAAGGTTTGTCCCAAAATTACGATAGCTGGGTGCGAATTTAAGGTAGTGCATAACCATCTCGGGTCTATTGTAGCACCGATAACAATATGCAATTAGAAATAAGCTCATGGTTGTTTAAAGCAAACTTTAGTCTACCAAGCCTCTTCAAATACAGGAATAGAGTATGTCATAGACATCCAAGCTGATGGTGTATAGAACAGTGGTCATACAGTAGGTAGGTAGAGTGGCGGTCCTCAAGTAGCGCTATAGAGCGCCGTTTTGCTACCACAGTCCTCAGGAAACCTAAAGCAAAAATGGTTGTGTGTATTTATATCCAAACTGTAGCATTAAGGTACAGATCTGTGATACCGTACTCTGAAAGCTCCTTCAGGTCTTAGTTTTCCGAAACGAAGAGCCGCAAGGGCCGAACACTTGCAAAGAAAATGAATGAGAGTTTTTTTCTCTTTCACATCTAAACAGCTCCTGCAAAAGGTATTGTGGGGGATTCCCAGTTTGGCTGCGTGGCTGCCCACCGGCCAGTGGCCCGTGGTTATTGCAACCACTCTGGAAATATCTTTCCGAGATCTGGAGATCAACAATTGGTCAAATTGTTCCACCTTAGCTGTGTTTCGGTGGTAAGGAAGGAGAGAATACGTTCCATAACGGAGTTCAGAGGACAGCTGACTGTCTCAGCGCAGTCCGTGTCTAGTGTGAAGCCTTTCTTCGCTAGTACATCCGCCTTCTCATTGCCGTCAATGTTGCTGTGCCTCGGCACCCAAACTGTGGTCAAGTAAATGCGTTGGCTTATACCTAGAAGCCAGTTCGGGCTGGCACGGCCTGACGAGCTTAGAATTGTTGCTTGTTGCAATAATGGATTTAATATAGCATATTGACTGTACACATATGCCAACCTTGCCCGCTATGGCGGTATTGTGAGATATGGCACTGAACGCCTCTCTTACCGCTAAGATCTTCGCCTGGAAGATACTAGCAGAGTTAGCTAGCTTGTAGTACCTTGAAAGATTAGAGTTTTCGGAGTAAACTCCTGCACCAACTCCATTACTCATCTTGGATCCTTTGGTGAGTAGAGTTACATCACAGAGCTCCACAGCTCTACTTTCTCGAGTTGGGAACTCTACGGTAAGGCTAGGATTGAAGTAAAGCTTCGGAGTGCAGAAGTCAGTTGAAGATGGTATCAACCCCTTTGGTAACAACTGCAGTATATTGCAGTGGCCGTACGGTTTGTTAGCAAACCATCCAGATTCTCTGAGCCGGACCGCGCTGTACGCCGCAACGTATTTAATAAATATATCGGGAGGTAGTAAGTGTAGGATTGTGTTAAGAGCATCGGTGGGACAGAACCGTAGTGCTCCACTTATGCCAACAGCTGCTGATCTCTGTATTCTAGCCAGCTTTCTGGCATTTTACTTTTTATTAATCGCCGGCAACCAGACCAGCGCACCAAATGTAAGAATAGGACGCAACAGGATGCTGTGTACAGCCACAGAACCATCCCTAGCTGCAGTCCACATTTCTTGCCAATGGTTTTGCTGCTAGCATATAGGGCAATGCAAGCTTTCATACAGTGGTCATACAGTACTTACATATGAAGCCGAAACATGCTTAGCAAAAAGCTATCTGACCTCTTAGCCGCTTTCGAGAGGAAAGTCTTAGTGACAATTGTATGTCCCGCATGAGAGGAAAGACGATTCCATAGACTCTAAAATGATGAGATCTGCGAGCGTTACTCCTATGTCGACATCGTGAAGAGAGCTAAGCTCAGTAAGTTCCGGGGGCAGAACAACTAGCTCGCATGAGCAAAGAGGTTCCAGTCTTTTGAGGTAGGACATCGAATCTGTCCAAATTCAACGGGAAGCTCACAGTTTAGGGATGCCAAACTGGATAACCAGCTCGAAACCAGTATCGGTGAATAGGTTTTTTGGAAGTTGTAGAGCCAACTATAACAATGAGTTATAAATAAGAGCATAACAAACTACATGGTGGCCACGTCTGCGAACAGAAGATTTAACATTGGTTTCTGAATTAAGATATTGGATATATTTGAAGTAGTTCAACTTTTAACTATCCCGGCTCATTTGTAGAAGCTGATAACTCTTAGCCGCATTTGAAAGCAAAATATGTTCCTGGTCGGAAAGTTCTTTGTGGTAGGATTTATGCGGCACGGCCAATCTAATTGGAGGATGGTGTTTACTAGGATGTTTGTGGATGACATTGGTGGACAGATTTTTTGCATGATGCCCCGACTGGACCCCGTAGCATATCTATTTTGCTTAGTGTGAGAACCAAGCTTGTCGTCAGGACAACAGGATGGACGTAGAAGTGAATCAACTATCACGGTTAAATTCTCCATCTTAATAATTGATACCTCGTTGGAAAGGTCTTTTTGAGTCTTATGTAATAATTAATAACATATTGGGTTGGGATCCTATTTGTCTGTCCTCATACAAACAAAAGTGTCAACATTTTTTTTTTTGATACTCCCGAGCATAAATAACTCAGCCGGGGTATGATCCTAGGTTTTTTTTACTAATTGGATTTTAACATCTTCCGATACATTTGAAAAGAAAGCTCTGGCAAATTATAGCTAGTCCCCTAAATTCTGCCATTTTTAAATACTTTAGACTGCCCAGAAATACTATCACACTTCCAGCACTCCGAGTAATGGTGTTGGAACGCAACGCGTCGTCTATGGGATCGTATGTTTGAACTGGAAGTTTTTTTCTCTAAGAAATCAAATATGTGGGGATGAAGATTTAACGGATCGGAGTAGCGGTTAGAATTATGAAAACATCTTCTTCAAATTTTTCTAATGGGAACGATTGCGGAAGAGTGTTTTGTGGAGGATTCATAGTTAATAGTTTTTTTTAAAGAAACAATTGCAGTAAAAAATTTTGTTTTTTTGCTTTTTATCCGGATAACTTTAAAAAAGTTCTCAAATATTAAAGAAACAACCAACCTACACGCAGCCTGAAAAGACGCTCATGCGTGTCTGCCTGTCGATGGCTCTTGAGGAAATAACGACGTACTGCGACGTTAGTTTAACATGTTGCAGGATATCCTGTGAACTAAGAAGCAATTTCCATTTCCATGACATGACATGAAAGTAAAAAAAAAAAAGAAACAAAATAAGAACAAACACACCAACAGCTGCCTGACGTCAATTCAATATAAATTGCATAATAGATTTGCGTTTCTAGGATCTCAACATATCAGTGAGGCTGTTCGCAGAACCTTTAGAAGAAAATTATTGATGAACTCGTTTATGACAAAACGAAATACAAGTTCATTTCATCCAGTCATGAGTAGTGAGATCTTAGGCCTGTGCTGTGTGTGTCCAACATATCGTGGAACTCATAAGACTTTCATCTCTATGGCCATCGTCATCATCAACGAAGAATCATTTTCATATTCATATTTTTCCACGTCGCTATATTTGCCCAGTGATGATGATGATGATGCTGATGCTGATGCTGATGGTAATGTGATGTGCACATTGTATATAGTCATAAAACAACAACAACAGCAATGGTCTACGATGATAATGGAATAATGCTTGATTGCTTTCTGTCCATTCTATCTTCGGAAGGTATCGTTTTAGGTTTTTTTTCCTTCTATTTTATTTTCTAGGATGTTTGCTGCGCACATACGCGAGTAAGTGAATTTTTTTATCCAGGTAATTTTTATGGATTGGTTTTTCATTTTTGTTGTTGTTGTTGCTGTTGTTGTTGTTACTTGATTGTAATTTTATGCAAATTACTACTTCTGTACGAGTAGAAATTTCGATTTTTTAGCCTTTCTAATGTTATTCAATTTTGTTGATTTGATTCCAGCCAGCGGGAAAAGGTGTCCATTCTATTTGTGTAGTTCACTGCCAGAGTCAATGCATTGACCGAGTAAAATTGATTTTGTGGTTAAAAATACAAGTTAAAAGTAGCGCAGTGTTTTTGGGTCAGAAAAACCTCTTTTAAATAAGGTTTGCGTTTGCAATTAGATTTTACTCTGGCAAGTTGGAACTGATGCGCATTAGAATGAGAAGGTAGAATAGATTTATGTATGGTCCTTGTTCAATAGAAAAGGCGGTGGTTTAGATTATTCTGTGTCGTCGCTGTTTCTCGATGTGACCCCTTTGGCTGGTGCTCCACGTCTGGGTTAGCTGATTGTGCTACCAAAGGCACTGATAGTTTTATTCTTATCAGTAGAAAAAGAGCGAATAAAATAAAGTGTATAATATGTACGTATTGCAACTGAATTGGTGAAACATAACTTCCTATAAAAGAACTCGACGCCAAAAGACCCTTGGTCATAAGGAAAGTTTGTTGCTTAACCTTTAAGTGCACGCACCTACATTAATTACAAAGGTACTCGCATGGTGTATTTTATTCACTGCCCCGACTCGCTAATAAATTATGGTTCAAGACGATCGTATCGTTCATTCTGCTGCAGCAAATCTGAAGCTTAGACTACATCGATAGGTCAGGTATATGCTTCAAATAATCAGGTCCTTTTCCTACAAGGAAATCCTTAATTTTAATAGGGCTAAGATGCTGGTGAGTTTTCGGATCTGACCTTTCAATCGAGCATATTTATTTATTGAATGTTTCGTTTTAAAATGTCTACTAATCTTATACATATTCTGTACAGATATGTTTCATTACATATAAGAAACACAGCCCCACTTTTTGATGTGCTCAATCCCAAAGTAGTCGCGACATTATTGTCAACGTTCCTCTTTGCAAACCTTCTTAACCGACACTCTAACCTTGCTACCCATCAGCGATCGACAGGAAAGGTTTTTTTTACTCAAAACTGAGAGCAAGCAAGATCGATTTTGATCAACCGACGTTAGTTAGAGTTAATCCTGAATCGGCTGTGTTAAGAACAGCTCCAGCGTTCCCCCATTCTAGATTTATTGTAAAATTGAAAATTAATATGTCATCGGCATCGCATTAGATGCGATTCACTTGAAAATACTACGTGAGCGGTGATGAAACCTTCAGGCAGATAGGGTATACTATTCAACGCAGCTGCTCCTGCAAGATACATTTTTAACAATCGTACGTACTCTGCACACATGGGATAACCCAAAATGATCTTATTTGCAGTTTTTTCCGCCAGTCCATTTTCCGCCTTAATTTCTGTCTCTTACAACACTTTTACTTATGTCACTATATGTTATTAATGAGAGAAACAGGATAAGCAGCGAATCCAAAGTAATGAAAGAGACAATTAAAGATAACCATAGAAATGCGTTTGCAATTGCACTTTTTCATGTGCGGACTTTTGAAAAAAGAGACCCAACACAAGACTCGTAAACTGAATTCGAATTTTATTCATTTAGCTTTTCTGTTCTCTGTACCCACGAAGTACAAAATACATATATGTTTGCCAGTCCTGTCCGTCTGTTATACTGGTCCTGTTGTTGTCCTTTGGACTAAAACACAACGAAGGAAAATCCCAGTTGTCACCCTTTAAGATAAATTCCTGTTTCTCCAATTTGGATTTTACACAAAAAAAAGCAAAAGTTTCGTCGATCCGAGTCAAAAATCTAAAGCGTAAATGACTTCACTGCTGCAGTCGAGATCCTCGTAAATAAAATGTTTAATTCAATGATATATTGCTCCTTCCAATCGAATTGGCCAGTGGACATTACTTTTTAAGGACTCCAGCAAATCGATTTGTCCAGACGTTTGCGGTGTTGTCGTTTTTGCATTTGTTTGCTGATCAAATTTTTAAGTATCTACAGGGTGCGTCAATCGAAGTGTTACTATTTTCATGATGCTGCATCTGCCGAACGGGTAACGACAGCACGCTCATATTTTGAAAAACGTTAGTCTGTTATGCTGTTTACAAATGTATGCATATCGATATACGTTGTATTTGAAAGGAGTATGCAACCTGCAATTCAAACGTAACAGTTTGATTGCACTGGCTTTTGTCAAACAGCATTCAAATGTGAATAAAATGTTTGTGTATCGGACCATCACACGTTACAATGATACTTATAGTATCACAAACCGCCTTTGAGGTGGCCTTCCAAAATCAGCAATATCGTCGGAATGGTTCACAAATTGAAGGTACGAATTAAGCAAAATTCTCGACAAAGTGCTCAAAAACTGGCAAAAAATCTGCACATCTCCGACAGAAGCATCCGATGGATACTGAAAAATTAACTTAAATTGAAGCCTTAAAATATTCAAATAGTACAATTTTAACAACGGTTCAAAAGGCAGTTCGACTTAAAAGATGCAAAGTGCTAAACGTCTGCACGAACGTAACGATCTCATCAATTTTCTGATGAAAAAATGTTAACGGTTCAACAGTACGTACTAGGGTTTGCAAACCCGTAAAAGAAATCCCAAAAACAAATCCCGGGATTTCGAGACTCCATGACTGTCCTGCCGAGACTATATTCAACAGATGTTGACCTATATGGCGCATGTTAAATGTTATGTCTCGTCTTAAGATTAGTCGATGCTATCTCGTTTGACACAACAATTTTTACAAAGTCACGTTCCAAATTTTATTTCTTTGCAACAATGGCCTAGGGACTCACCAGACTTGAATCCAATGGACTTCTTCTCTATTGGAGGCAAGGTGTCGAAAAAAGACATAAAAGTGTGGATTGAAGACAGCTGTTCGTAGAGAATGAACCAAAATAGCAACAGATAACTTTCGTGCAACATGCAATGCCTTCGCGTTAACAGACTTGACGCTATCATCCGCTATATCGAGCAGTAACGTGTTTTTCATAAAATTATGATTTCAACATTCTCTAAAAAAAATTCAATAAAAATATTGTTACGAAAATTAAGCTTTCGTAAAGGATTTTGCAAATAAAACACAACACAAATTATTAATTTACAAATAACAACTTTATTACACAAACAATAAAAACAACTAAGGTTCACAATTTTATTTGGTGAAAACTTTAAATGTTCACAAAACACTTTATTTAACTACTATTCTACTTGCAAGTACTCTTCAATTGCCCTGGATGAATTTCAAATAAGAACTGCACTCCTGCGGCAACGTCGTACTATGTATACTCATTGAAAAGTTTCCAGAATCTTCCAATCTTATAGACATAAATATCGAGAACAGACCAGAAAATTGTGGCAACTTCCCTTATTTACAACTAACCTTACTCATATATAAAGAGCCCTTTTCCAAAAATAAACTGCATGTGCAATCATGTACCCACACAAATACCGGGCAAACCGGACAAAACGTTTTGACTACATTTTTGTCCAGTACATAATGATTTAAATTTACAATCGGTTATATTGTAACAATCTAATTAATCTCACAGCCTAAAAGTATGCTTTTGTATGTGCTTAATTCTAATTCAGAGCCTGTTTTTGTACGAGTATGTACATTGCGATTTATCTTGAGATTCGAATTCCACTATCTGCGCTACTAACTACTTTTTGTAACAATATTGATAAATGACGAAACTCCATCCTTTTGATCTAGTAACACTTCGATTGCTGCCCCCTGTTATATATATATATATATATATATATATATATGTGTGTGTGTGTAGTATGTTGTCGCTGTCTAACAGATTTCGCAGCTAGCCTTAGGCCAAACTTGGGTTCCACCAAGTGCAATTCTTCTTGTTGTTATTGTTGTTGTTGTTGTTGTTGTTGGTTGTTGTTGGCTGTTATCGTCTCGTCCCGACATCACATGGTTTTTTTTCGGTGACTTCACTTAGGCTGTCATCATGCACACATTACGTCTGAAGGATAAGACTTGCAAACTCCTTCTCTGAGTCAGAGTCCCTGATGTAAAGCAGAAGAATATTCGAGATGAAGACAGTTCAACAACGATATCGATGACTGGTGGCCCTGCGACCAGCTTCTCTTGGAAATAATGAATTACCCCGTTTAGATAGCCATTTCGATTATTAATTGAATGTAATATGTACCAAATGAAGCAGCAGCGGAAGCAGAGGCCAGGTAGGATGTTCCTTGACTCTTACATGTCAGAGATGTACCGTGCTCGAACCATTTGAACAGAATAAGCTCATACATATTCCTCCTTCTTGTTATTGGCCAGTATAATTTTCGACTTCAGTCACTTGTCCTCTGCTCTTAGTTATGCACGCACGCGCTTGGTCTATGCAGAGATCTTTACGGGGAACACCACCTTTACACCCCTTTTTGTGCATTAAAATATGTAAATTATTGCTCCTGCAGCTGTTAACACTATTTTCTATACCCTGGAATAGAGAATTCTTATATTCGTCTCGTGAAGAATAATTTGGGGGTGGGGCTGATCGCTGATGCTTATGTTACGATACCATAATCGTTCTATCCTTCAGCGATTATTCTTCAAATGAAAAACGGAAAGTGAACAATTTCAATGTAATTTATACCATTATCTGCCTTGTGTGTGTGTGTGTGTGTGTGTGTGTGTGTGAATGTATAAATTGCTATTGGCTTTGTTAAATAATTTCGATTTCAAATTTATTCATTGTAATGCTGCCTTCCAGGCGTCTGGTCGTCTGAATTAGATTATAATGCAATACGACTCATCGTTGCAGCACTTTTCCAATCAAGTCAGATTAAAAATGTATTTGCAATTTACTTAGAAATAATAAATTAAAAACAAGTCTACAAGTTGTGAATCATTTTTAGCAATTTATTCTGCAAATCTAAGAATTTCTTTTTATTTCCCTGTTTAATGTTAAAAAAAGAAACAATAAATGCTGCCTATGACTGCAAAAATAATAGTATACGGCGTATATTCTGCCTTGAAGATAGATATAACAGCCTTCGAACCTAATTGAAGTTAACCTTGAACTTTTCGCTTTATGTACCGCATACTCGTAAAGCAGGCGCCTCGCATTCTCACCATTTATGTTCCAATGCTCATTAGCGCCGTGCTTCTGACCATACCCATCAACATAGAGAATCCTTTTTTAATGCCACAATACGTGAGGCTATTATAACTTTTTTACAACGTACAGTCATTGGCATTTGACATATATCAATGCTAGCACTCTATCCAACTAATATAACTGCAGAACTTTTGAAATAACAAATCAATGAAGACTTTTTATATTTTTAATCTTCATAATTTTCTTAAACCAGTAAATAAAAAAAAACTTTTCAAATTTCAACAAGTAACTGCAAAAGTAATACAGAATAATAGTGACACAATTGCTTACACAGCATTTAGCACTTGCAAAATTATATACACAATTGGTATTGATGTTGTTTTAACTGCTGAAAGCAAAGAAATAGTAATACTTTAACATTATAAGGAAAAGGGTTTTTTAAACTATCATTACTTAATGAGTTGTGTTTCCTCCTTTTGCTGCAATAACTTCTGCATAGAGTCTATTAAACCTTGGACTTGCTCTACTGGAACGCTACTCCAAGCTGTTATGACTTCCTTCCAAGTATGATCTGCCAATGTTTTCGGGTATTTTCGATTTCAAAATATGCCAACGATTTTCATTAACGTTAAGATCAGGACTTTGCAGGGTCCATTTTAAAACTTGTTGATCCACTTCTGCCAAATACCTTTTGATGGACCTGGCTGTATGTATCGGTGCATTGTCTTGTCGTAGGATAAACTCACTTGATCCTGCGACCTGTGCAACATCATTTAAAATATTTAAATAATGTGACTGTTTCATATTATCGGTGCACCTTACCACTGCTTGATACGCAACCCAATACCATGATCTTGCCTTCTTTGTAATGCCTTGCGGTTACGTGACGGGTTGCTTAGCCTTTGTTTTAGCATCAGAGTAATAAAATATTCGGCCACAGGTACCATACAAAGAGCAAGCTGTTTCATACGTCCAGAGAATATTCTTTAAAAATTCCGGTGGATGATTAACTTGTCCTTACCCAATTGTAATCTGAGACGCTTGCTTTTAGGTGTAATATGCGGCTTTTTTTGGACGACCTAGGCATTAGTTTTATTTTTCTTCAGTATTCATCGTAGAGTTCTCTCACTGATGTTGTTTTCCCGATATTTGTTTATATCTTTCAGCTCATTTCGAATCCTTTCACATGGGTTACATTTGAAAGAATGAATTCTAACGTCTTCTCTTTACGATGTCATCCTTTTTCTACCTCCCTCTATTTTATTTTCTACCCTTCCACATTCTCTTAACATTGAAATTTGATTATAAACAGTTTTCCGACTGCTACCGTATTTTTTAGCAAGTTCCACTGCCGAAACAGCCCCTGATAATTCACAACAATAGCCGCTCTTTTGTCAAGGAAAAGCTTAATCGTTGTAGCCATCGTGAACAACTTTTCTGAAGCTACTAAGCTGGCTGCATCGCCAATTGCTATTTAAACAAATATATCTAGAACTGTTACCTTTCCAAGGCAGTTATTTGTACGTGTGTAAATAATTTTGCCAGTGCTAAATGGTGTGTAAACAATTGTGCCACTATTTTTGTATTACTTTTACAGTTACTTGTTGAAATTTGAAAAGTTTTTTTTTATTTACTGGTTTAAGAAAATTATGAAGATTAAATATATCAAAGGTCTTCATTGATTTTTTGTTATATCAAAAGTTTTGCAGCTCTATTGCTTGGATAGAGTGTGAGCATTGCTATGTGTAAATAATTTTACCAATGACTGTTCGTTATCTGTCTATATATATATCTTTAAAACAAAATGCATTTTAACATTTTGTCACCGCAAAGATACTAGTTTCCTAACAAATAAATATTGTTAATATTTAAAAATGATTATATGTTTTTTTCGGGTTTGTGTCGACTGTAAAATTTACATTTGAGGCGTGTGAGACAAAGTGAGCGGGCCGACTATAGTTAAATTGAAGTTGTGATTAGTCAGAGGAGATTGATACTACACGAATGTTATAGTTATTTTATGGTAACATAGGATATGTTATCTATAGCATTATGGTAACATTGAAAAATATACGACTTCTCTCGTCTGGCTACCCACAATTGCTATTTAACAGCCGTCCTGCTCATTTTTTCTCACACTCCACAAATGTAAATCAAGCGTGTGTTTTGCAACGGCTAGCAAGACCGCACCAAATATCTTCTTAATGCACAAAGTTCATACATACCGACTGTACGAGTGAGCATTCATGTAGGAGTATTGGAGTGAAGGTTTTTTTGCTTCGTTTGTAATTTATGATTATGATTAACTCGTCCTCGTACCAAAAGTCATTTTATATAAAATCGAGAACAAGAGAAAAAAAGAGACGAAGAACCCCAGCCTGGACCAGCGTTGCCGTACGAAATAAAAATTCCGTGTCATATTTGAAAAAAAACCCGTGCCATTTCAGATTCTAGCGTGCTAAGGAGTATTAAAAAAGTACAGCCAACAAAAATTAAAAACTTTTTTTTTAATTTTAACCAAAAAAGTGTCGACGACTCTTGTTTAAATATTGAGCCATTCTTACAAATTTTAAATAATATTCTAAATTCATGGAATAACACTTCTGATGCGCTATGAAAAATTTGTAAAAATATGTAATAGCTGTTCCCGCGCGCTAGGCTACCCTGACAAATGAACCCCCGCCTTCCTCTTACCAGCGCCGGGTGGTGGTGTTACAGCCTACACCCACAGGTAATATAATATACAGATATCGCATGCCCCTGCATTTATTTGACGCAAATCGATTTTATTAGATCGGTTACGTTTTGAACTCATACTTAGAAGCGAAATATCCTAGCCATAAACAAGTAAATGTAAAAAACTTAATTTTTTGGGTACAAACTTTTATGTATACATCGAAACACGCCACATAGTCCTTTATTATTCGGTAATAATCGCCAAAATATCTTTTTTAAGGTCGGGACTATTTTAAAGTATTTTATTTTTTCCACGCTTCAGACGCGACTCGCCACACGCGGAATATCAAAATTAGCCCATGACATTGAGCCGCTCACAAAATTTCAGCCCTTTAGGTTGTGCGATAGGTAGTTAAAAAAGACCTCAAAAAACGAGAATGGCGCGATTTGAACCCATCACACACGCCACACGTGTTATAAGCGTAATATGAAAATGCTATTAGACTTAGGCACTCACAAAATTTCAGCTCTCTAGGTCGTGTAGAAAGTGGTTAAAGAGGACCTTAAAGAAGTCGAAAAAAAAGTTCAACTCATCACACGCGCCACACGCGACACGAGTGGAATATAAAAAATGCTATTTTGGACTTAGGAACTCAGAAAATTAAGGTTCTCAATGTCGTGTGGAAGGTGGTTAAAGAGGACCTCCAATTAGTGGAAAATACAGACAAAGTCAAAGGCCAAGTCAAGTTAAATAAAAGTTTTTAAAAATAAGAAATGAATTTGAATGTTTATGTTATATGGAACTTAAATTTGAGGTTTGTGTATAGGACTATTTTAATTATACTTAACTAGACAATATATAGCTTATAAATGCGTAAGACCTCGAGGTATTGCATAAAAATTTGTTTGATATTAATATTAATTATGAAATTATTTTTAGTATAGATATAGATATTAGATATAGATATTATGAGTTCCGTTTAGAAAACCATTGAGTAGATAGCTTTCTTGGCATCCTCACATTTTTCTTTTAAGAAAACAATGTGTTATTGCTGCTCAGTTTTTTAATGAGCACTTAACACTCCAGCCAAAATACAACCTGCGGGTTGACACTATTCTTTACATTTTGTTTTTCTTAATTTGGAAATATTCTTGCAATATTCATTTCAGTTTGACGTTTAAATTTAGTTTGGAAGCACTGAACAAGCATGGCATATGCATATCTTTTAATAATATAATGATCCCGTAACCTTTTTTCAACAAGCTTTGCAACACCACCTCTATTCCTTGCATAACACTAGCATTGTCAGCACCAAATGCAAACAAATTAGAAATTCAGAAATTCCAGCAAGGCTTGTTTAATAGACTATGTAGTGCTATCTTGCTATTCTATAAAAGTAAAAAAACTATCGCTTATAAAGTACAAGTATCCCTATCAAAGAGTCTTGCTATAACTACCACAAGTGTTTAGCTTGATGTCAATGAGAGTAGAACTAGAATTCTATTAAAAGTTATAGTTAGTTATACTCGTATAATAAAAATATATATTTTGTAAAGCCCTTTCAAATTTTGTTGTCAAAAATGATCCAACCGTGCAATATAAAATTGTAAATGCCACAGAGCAATTTGAAAAACAATGTGCCATATTGGTAATATTGTGCCACTTCGGCAACGCTGGCCTGGACCTTTTCGTTTCGCCGCATCACTGTTCGTCGCGTGTGCTCAGGCGCACATCTTGTTTTACGAGTAAAATACGCGGACGCGTCGACGCAAAATAATAAAAATGATGATGACTATGATGATGATGAACCGAGAGTGTGCACCTGAATTCCAAGTGCAACAAAAATAAAAACAAACTCACACTCAAAAATCCGATAACCAAGATTGGAAATAAAATACGCCAACAAAAGGATGCTCCTAACCGGCTGGTAGGATTTCATCTTTTACTCGTTCTATCTTTTGCTTTAAGTGCTTAATGCGTAGACACAATCCTCTCACACTTATTCGCATTTATAAAGCGATATTCTCGCATAATTTCTGTTTATGATCAGTGTACTTTATGACCATCGAAACATAAGCTGCTCCAGCACGAGCCCCAAGTCTTGCTCTCATCTCATATAAATGTAGTAAACACGGCTTTTCAATTCAACACAAATCATCGTAAAAATGTTTTCCTCTCGCTCTCTCTCTCTCTCTATCTCTATCTCTTTTCTCTTCTCTTTTAACACTCCATGGTGTAGTTCGGTTGTTTTTAATGGTTTTAATTAACCCATCATTTCGCTATTGTTGTTGGAACGATGGTGGTGCGGGAGATCTGCCAAAATATCTTGCTTGGAAGTCCTTGCAATTTCTTGGTGCAATAAGTGTTAATTTGAGATCCCGAGTGTTAATTAGAACTGTCTGATGGGTTTTCATGGTTGTTTATTGCATTATATAGGGGAATAATGGCCGACTGAGAAGACGGCAGAAAGATGTTTCTTCTTTAAATTTTCAAAGGTAATTTGTTTATTGTGATGATTTTTATGTATGCTCTGAATGCTAAAATTATTACACTAACTGAACGGAAACCGTCTGTGAATCGGGTTATTTAGTTGCATCGCTGCTGATTCAGAGTAATTTAAATTCGTCTGAATTTATACTCCCATAATCTCAAGGGACAGTTGGTTCGTTTAAAAGTACAAGAGATTTTTTGAATTTGCACCAAACATTTTTATAAAAAACTCAGCTTGTTTGCTAGTTTCTAGTGCGCATCATCAATACACCGGTTATCAATTGAAGAATGCGAATGGATATCATTTATCCAGGAGAATATGTTAATGAAATAAAGGACTTTCAACACAGGCAAAAAGTCACAGAAAGGAAATATTTGATATCTTACTGACATGTTTCAAGTTTTGACACTTGTTCTCTGTCAGGGGTTGTCTTATTTAATTGTATATGCACTCTTAGATAAATCGGCATGCTTAGTAGTAAGTGGTTAGGTTAGTTAGGTGTGGCTGTCGGTAGGAATCCGACTCAGTTAGACCAATAGATGGTCCATGTAATGCAACTTTGATCGAGAGGATTTCTCGCCCTACTCATTGAACCAGTTGGAGCTTTGAATGAAACGTAGAATACTTTTAATATCAGTGCTTGACATATCGTAAAGGTCGTTGTAAAAGAAGGCTCCCAAATTGAGCTTACGCTTTAGAGAACGAGCTGTGCATGTGCAGAGAAGGTGAAGAATGGTCTCTTCCTCTTTATCGTCCATGCAACTTCTGCAGAAATCATTGGAAAATACACCAAGCCTTGCTGCATGCTTGCCTATAAGACAGTGCTCAGTAATTACACATATCGTAGCGCTTATGTGCACTCTATTTAGAGAGATAAAACAATTGAAGCGTTTCGGATCCAGCTTTTAGCAGATCTGTTTTGTCGCTACACAAGTTATACCATTTGTCCATCTAATGTTGGTTTCGTCAGTAACATCCTGCTTTAACATGAGTTTGCATGCAGCAACCGGTATGCCTAGGGAACCATTTTCAGTTAGAAGGGGCAGGCGTAGTACAATTTTCGGCGAGATCATCGGCCCTGCAGTTCCCCAGAATGTTTCCATGCCCCGGCACCCAATACAGGTGAATGTTGAACTTGTCCGTTATCTCCCTAAGATATGATCGGCAGCCTAGGGCTACAATAGAGTTCGTAGCGACTGATTCTAAGGATCTCAAAGCTGCTTGACTATCTGAGAAGATGCGGATATTCTTAGTGGATATGATGTTTCTCTTCAGGTAAGACAAGACTTCTTTAATCGCCATGATTTCTGCATGAAAAACACTGCAGTGAGTAGGTGGGCGCCGTGGCTCAGTGTATTAGTGCATGGCTCCTGACCAGGAGGTTCGTGGTTCGAATCCCAGTAACACGAAAAATATTTTTCCCCTCTCGCGAATATCTGACATACGACCGAGAGTAATACCTTTATGGAAAGCTTATCAATTCGCCGTTCGGATACGGCATTAAATTTTAGGTCCCTTCCATTTGTGCATTGTTCCCAGAGTGAACTGGAGGGGATGGTGACCTGGAAGTTATTGTTGAAATGTAGTTGCGGAATGGTGTAGTCTACCCCTCCTAGTGGAGCCCTGAATAAGTTCGGAATAGAGGATTGTCCGAATTCATTTCTTACCCACTGGGAGGTTACGTTGAGGCAAATAAACCGCGATAGTTGCAAATTGTCTGCTGAAGATGTCGAGTGGTGTTGGGTTGAACAGTATGTCTAGTGCAGCGGATGAGAAGATGATGATGATGAGGAGAATTTTTTCGTGATAAAATACGAGAGTAGTTTGATAAGTCAGGGACTTTTTGGGAAAAAATCTTTTTATTTCTCTTTTAAGCTCGATACATTTAGTCCAACGTTTTTCCAATTTTTTTATTTACTCCAAATAATAGGTATTCCCAAGGTTCGTAAAATATGCGCTTGTTTCAATTGTTTAGTCGCAGAGGATAAATCTGAAGAATATGCTGAATGGGATAGCAGTTCGTAGCCAGCCCAATTTTTGGATTTTTGTCATGGTGACTATCTGTCTCTCTTCGCCGGTGATCAATTTACCCTTTTCAAGGTAATCTATGTGAATGACACCGCGTGCACCCAAAAAAACTGTGGCCATGACCTTGTTGGCTTACAGACCCATGTTGGGCTCTTTGGTGCACGTTCACTCGGAGTAACCCACTGTCTTGATTGTTCCTTGGTCTCTGGTGTATTGTGATGGATCCATGTTTCGTCCACGGTTACGAAATGGCGCAAAAACGCGTTCGGATTGCGGTTGAACATTCCCGCTTAATCAGCACTTTTTTCCATTTTCTTTAAAATTCACGAGGTGATCTGCTTTCAATGGGTATCAAACACAAACTAAATGACACAGCTTTCTTTAAATTTGACAGTGTTCTACTAATAGATGGCAGTTGGCGGTAACAGTGCATTACAGTGCAGTACATTTAAAGTTACTGCGCGGGAAATTCAAAAAGTCATTGACTTCTTAAACTACCGTCGTAGCATCGTTTCGTAAATCCTAGTATGTGTTTTACGAACCTTGTTTTACTGACTCCTTGTACTGGGCTTGCTTTTAAATGCTAGCGAACCAGAAAGAAAAACGCAAAGTTTTTATGGAAAATTGCGAAATTATCCTATTCCAACGAAGATCTAAAATTCAACAAGATTCATATTTATATTTGATTCACCGCCACTTTTGTGGTACCGAAATTAGTTCGCCTCTGAAACCATCCTTTTATAAATATTTTTAAGGTTACACTCATCACCATGGGAGAACGATCGCCTTCGCGAACTCTTATAGGTGTGGATTGTAGAGCAGACGTATCATACTGAAAAAATGGAGCGAACTTTCAAACCGCACAATTTCGCAGACAACAGCAAAGATCACGCTAAATTATCAATGAACCTTACATGTGTGTGGCCAGGAGTATCGTAGGCCAGACAAAAAAAATCCTCGCCGCCTCATTCTTGCCGACTAAGTCGTTACTTTTTACCAAGCATCTTTTTTTAGTAGTTTTTTATGTACTCGTTTGGCTGCTGCCCTTGCGTGGGTTGAAATTGCAGCACCAACAGCACTCAGGCGATTGTATCGAATTATCATCGGCCGCACGTTTAAATGCAAAACAAACAAATAAACCCAAACTAATAAACTTTATGGGAAATTATTGTTAAGATTGAATGACGTGAATGAGTTTAACAGCAACAAATTGTTGCTGGAATTTAGCACTCTGAAGATGTGGGATGATCTTCTCGGTGCTCTTTTTATGTTGGGGTTACGTGCTATTTATGTTAACGACGAAAAACTAATATTGGTTTAAGTAATGTCGGTTTTTTACTGTTGAGTATTTTTTGTTCTTCGTTTGGTTAGGATTACGTTACACTGATTCGAGGACAATATTTTAAGAAGTTAAGGTGGCATCCTACGATGTATAAATGCGAATATGTCAAAACATTTTTTTAATTGGTCTAAAGTTTATAGAGAACATAGACGAGTAACGCCGACGCTCAGGATGCCCTATTGGGGACATTGATATTAGAACACTAATTTGATGAACCGCAGAGTCATTTTTTATGTTATATCTCAACAGCCTCTTTAATCTTGGCTCCAGATGTAACATAAAACATTTCTTCTCGGTTTATATCGAAAGATAAGAGGACATCGTCGAGGTGGACGCTTTTTTGACATTGTTTGAAATATTAGTTGCTGTGGAAGGTGTGTATCAAAATTTTTTGTTTAAAATAATTAGTTTACTTAAAAAAGTATATATATACACTGCCCGACAACCAATTAGCGCCCCCTCTAATCTTTCAGTGTAAATGCAAATAACTCGGAACTCTGAATCATTCTCAATTTTTTTTTTCATTTTCCTCCATTAACCCTCACTCTAGAAAATAACTTGAGTTCTGGAAATGAACCGTTTTTTGGTTTTGCTTTTTTAATGCATTTTAGTGCAACAGCCGATAAGCGCCTCTACGCTTTAATATTAATTTTTGCGTGTAAGTAGTCGTATTTTGATTCTTAAAGTATAATACCTAGTTTCATTTAATTTATTAAATATAAGAAAAGCAAAAGCGTTAATGAGTCAGAAAGGGCCAAAATAAAGGCTCATGGTGAGTGTGGCTAATCAATCCATCAAATTTCAAAAAAAAAATTAACCGCAGCCTTAAAGTTATTTCCTCATTCTTACGCAATGAGCATAACTATGGAAAGAGTATGAAGAATGTGATTACAGCAGCTGACAAGCGAATTATTTTGAGGCACGCGTCCAATTCGCACGAATCAGCAGCCTTAATTTAAAAAAAAAAACCGAAGTAAAAGAATGCGTGCGGACTGTGCAAATAAATATTTCTAGTGCTAAACATTTAAAACGTCTAAGAATAAAAAACTACCTCTTATCTAACTTCGAAAGACACAACGCCTCTGCAGATCGCATATGATCTGGACGATGGATTGACAGCGTGTAGTTTTTTCAGACGAAAAAAATTTAATTTGGGGGGTCCCGATGGCTATGCTTACTACTTTCATGATCTTCGATGATCTTCGAAATCGACTGCACAGCCGTGCATGTGGTGTCATGGTATGGGCAGTTATTACGTACTATGGTACCATTGAATTGCAATTTCTTACTCGTATGAATGCAACAGCATGCAATGGTGTATTAAAAACGGCTTTCACTGCAATCAAGGATATTTTTGGGCCTTTGGAATACTCGCCTGACCTTAACGTTATAGAAGATGTTTGGGGATGGTTAGCACGCAAAGTGTACGAGTCTGGAAGGCAATATCCAACTGACTCCGAACTCATTGAAGGAATAAAAAGTGCCTGGGAGACTATTTCACTTGATTATTTATAGAAATTATATGACTCCTTACCCAACAGGATGTACGAGGTCATAGTTAACCGTGTTGGCGCAATACATTATTAATTATTTTATTAATGAGTTATAAATTTATGAAATTAAAATAAAAAAATAATTTTGGGGTATTCTCTGCCCATTTTCTTATGTTATTCGGCATTTTCAAGTGGGGGTTCTAATCAAATGTCCGGAAAAAAGTGGATTTTTCATATTAAATTCTCTTAAAATGTTATTAATTCAGTTACTACCAAAACTTTCATTTCTTTTCACGTATAATGTTATAATTATTCGTTGGCAAAAAATTAATTTCAAACGTTTTGTTTGCTTGGCTAATATTAAGCTCCAAAGACAAGAAGCAAAGGGATGCTAATCGGTTGATGTTTAAGTATTACTTCAAAATTAAATCTTTGCTTGATGGAAGAAGTATAAATACTATGTAAAATCAGGCAATGGTAAATTAAGTCTATGCTTCGATGCATGAGTCTCATTAAAAAAATAGCAGGTACATAAATTTAAATTTATATTTTTCTGACAAAACGAAATGTTGGAATTTGGGATAAGTAAGAATAAAAAGAGGTTTGCCAGTCGAAACTTGTGTGAAGCTTCACAAGATAAAATTGGAGAAGTTTAACATGTCACTGCGTGCAGATATATTTTCATTCACAACTGATGGTGCAAGTGTAATGGTTTAAGTTAGAAAACTTGTACCATTATTCTGTCAACAATTATTTTTCGCACACGAGACTCAACTGGATGTTTTAGACACTTTTTACAACAAATCAGAACTAATTAAAATTGATGATAATAATGAGTCCGATTTAGAAAAGGATGAAGAAGATTCGTGGAAAATACAGGAGATGTTTCATTAGAACGAACGTGTCATACAAAAGATACGAAAAATTGAAAAACCGTTTACAAAATCACCGACTAAGTATGAAAATATTCAGAAATACATGTGGGAGAAGCTAGATTAAATAAAGATGTTGATATACTTTACACAAGAACAAGATGGAATAACTTGGTTGATATGATTGACAGATTTCTTGAATTGAGACCTTTCACTTTCAAAAGCTTCAATGTAGGCGCCGTGCCTCAGTGGAAATGCGCGTGGCTACTGAGGAGGTGGTTCGTGGTTCGAATCCCAATAACACCAAAAGTATTTTTCACGGTGCCCCACTTCTCGTGAATGGGTGACAAACGTTCCGAGAGTAATAACTCGTCACGGAAAGCTTCTCAATTCGCCGTTCGAAGCCGGCCCTTCCATTTGTGTCCAAAAATATAAATGCACAACACAAATGGTCGCGAGAAGCAAGGCCTTGGACCGCAATGGTCTGTCGCGCCGAATATTATTATTATTATTATTATTATTAAAAGCTTTAATAGATATAATTCAAATTTAAAGTTCCGCAATAAGCAGTAAGAACTAATAACTGAAACAGTGCCAGCGCTAAAGCCTATCAAATTACGGTTGAAGCATTTTGCACTTAGCACTTAGTTGCGATACAGCCCTTAAGTTCTTGCTAAATGAAATAAAATTAATAAATTCCCCAATCAGCGACAAAATGGAAACTGTGCTTCGCATACGCTTTAAGGAAAGGCGTACATTTCTTTTAGGAGTACCTAATTTTTTACATATGGGTAGGAATAGGAATGCATCTAACGAAGAAACAAACACGTTGTTTTAAGCGTCGTCACATTCAATAATAATTTTTTGTTAAAGAATATTGCGAAAATCACAACATTATGCAACCTTATCCAGAAGTGAAACTCTTGTGATTTTTTAAACTCCGGAAAATCGTCAAAAAAAGCTTAAAATATTTGAATTATTTACGAATATTTATATTTAGTAGTCTCGACAAGTGTAGAGTCGGAACGGGCGTCTTCAACTGCCGAAAATGTTGTTTGAAAATTTGAAATTTTTACAAAAAGTCTTTTCCATCGGTGTTACCCCTTGTTTAAAATTTGAAGAAGATCGGGTTAATTTTTTAAACAATTTTAACAATTTTTGGAAGTTGGTTATAAATTGATCGCAAGATCTGACAAGCCAGCCAGCCAGCCAGTCAGCCAGCCACGGGCACGCGAACTTAATATAGAGAATTTAATAAAAAGTTGTATTCATTAGAATATGTCTACGTTTGATAATGCGCAGTTGTATACAAATATAAAAAATATAGGTTGTAAATATAATGGCAAGGTACTCTGACCGTCGTTTTGAAAAATTTGGAATCCCGTTGTTGCTGTGCAGAGTTTGTTGTAAAGGGTGTTTTTTAAGGAGGTTTGTTTTTCCGATAGATGTCGTTTTATTTTATGACAGTTGTTTTGACAGCTCAAAGTGGCATTTCTACTCAGTATTGTTTGGCAAATCATTATGAATAGGTTAACTCCAGAACAACGTTTTCAAATCGTGGAAATTTATTTTCAAAATCAGTGTTCAATTAAAAATGTTTATAGAGCACTTCGTGAATTTTATGGTGCACATAATCGTCCGTCAGAGACCACCATAAAGAACGTAATTACCAAATTTCGGTCTACATTCACTCTTTTGGATGCCAAGCCACCGACAAGAATGAGAAGAGTTCGTACAGAAGAAAATATTGCTGTCGTTGAGGCCAGTGTCGAAGAAAACGACAATTTATCGATTCGTCGTCGTGCTCAGCAAATTGGACTTTGTCCATCGACTTTATGGAAAATTTTACGTAAAGATTTGGGTTTGGTGCCATACAAAATTTAATTGGTGCAAGAATTAAAGCCACACGACCATCGTTTGCGCCGTGAATTCAGTGATTGGTCGTTAAATCAATTGAACGAAGATCCATTTTTTTACCGTAAAATTCTCTTCAGTGATGAGGCGCATTTTTTGTTAAATGGATACGTCAACAAACAAAATTGTCGCATTTGGAGCAAAGATAATCCACACGCCGTTCAAGAATTACCAATGCATCCTGATAAATGTACTGTTTGGTGCGGTCTATGGGCTGGTGGGATCATCGGTCCATATTTCTTTAAAAATGAGGAAGGACGACGCGTTACCGTGAATGGAAATCGATACAGAACCATGTTAAATGAGTTTTTGTTGTCAAATCTTGAAGATATGGATATGGATGAAATGTGGTTTCAACAAGATGGTGCCACTTGCCATACAGCACGTGAAACAATCGACTTATTGAAAGAAACTTTCAACGACAACATTATTTCGAGAAATGGTCCGGTGAATTGGCCTCCGCGTTCGTGCGATTTGACGCCACTCGATTACTTTTTGTGGGGATACGTGAAGTCATTGGTTTATGTGGATAAACCTCAATCGATTGACGCTTTGGAAACCAATATTCAACGTGTCATTGCTGACATACGCCCTCAAATGCTTGAAAAAGTGCTGGAAAATTGGACCTCCAGAATGACATTTGTGAAAAATAGTCGTGGTAGCCATATGCCAGAAATTGTGTTTAAATGTTAAATGCCAAATTCAAATTATCTACCAAATAAAAAAAAATTTTGGTCATTTCATAATTTTATATGTGTTTTATTCAAAAAAAAAATCGGCAACCTCTTAAAAAAACACCCGTTAGTAGTTTTATGTTGTTTTATTATTATTTTATGAGTTGCTGTAAAAAATCTGATATTGCAATATACGTATGCCTGTCTTATATTTGTTGTAATGTTTTTGCTTAAAACGCACAGTGTTATTTTTGTGTGTAAGCTGGCATTTTATTCTTTACAAAATTGTTACGAGATCTGTATTGCATTCTTTGTCTATAGATGAGAGCCATCGGTCACAAAAGAGAACTGAGTGAATAATTGAGTGAGTTTTTTTTGTTCCCAGTAGCGGCTAATATATTTGTCTATGTTAGTTTAAAAAAAAGTGTAATTTAAGAAACTCCGGGAATTGCTCACAGTGCAGGTGCTACTTAATTGATAAAAGTCATTGCATTATTAATCATTATTGACAGTCATTCTTTGCAATAAGGTTAAAAATATAGTCAAATATTTCAATTTAATTCGTACTACATATCATAGATTGGTTAGCGAAAATATCAACAGTTTTTCTGTGTTTTTATTTTATTTCCACAGTATCACCCTGCCTGCTGATTGAAGATGCACGGCGAGATGAAAAGCTCAAGGACATTGCCAACACAATCACTAACCTAAGTCAACAGAAGAGTCGCTGGTCGATTTCCGGCGCTGTTGTCGGTGTTAACCTGAATATGAATAATGTCATTAATAGTCAAAATAATCATCATCATTACCATAATCATCATCAGCTGCAGCATGGGGCGAACAGGAGCGGTTTAATCGATGAGAAGCCAACGCGTGATGAAGTGGATTTTCATTCGCATTCGCAATCGGCAACTGCAACATCGCAGTCCCAAACAACAGTCGTTAACCTTAGACCAAAGTCATTACCATTAGCATCGAATTCAACGCCTGCCATCGTCTCAGCTATAGTCAAAAAAATCCCACCCGTTCTGGTCCAGAAAAACAACAATATGTCAACGTCATCAGCATCGCCATCATCGACGACTGGTGTTGGTAATAAAATCTCGAAATCTAGTCCACGTCTTCAGCAGCAACTTCGTCATTTGCAGCAGCAGCAGCAAACATTGCATCAGCAACAACAGAAACAACTTCAAAAGCATTTACAAGCACAACAGGCTCATGAGCGGGGTGATCCTGATGGTGGTTGCAACTTAGATGATCTGTCTACGAACTATTTGGCTAAAACATCCGAGTTGCGAGTTAATTTACCCGCCGAGGAACTGCTTAACTCGAAGAAGGGCTGGCTCATGAAGCAAGATACCCGTACAGCCGACTGGACAAAGCATTGGTTTACCCTAAGTGGAGCAGCGCTATTCTATTATCGTGATCCGGTGTCCGAGGAACGGGGTGTCCTGGACGGAGTGCTGGATGTCAACAGTTTAACAAGTGTTACTGAAGTGAATGTATCGCGCAGTTACGCCTTCCAGTTGATTTCATGGGACAAACGCCGTCTGGTGCTATCGAGTCTTTCGCCAAATTCCCGCAGCAGTTGGATTGCAGTCCTTCGAAATGCGGCGGGCCTACAGTCTGTGCCTTCCGTAGTAAGTAATTTAGCAGCTTCCACAAGTTGTAATAGTAGTAACAATACCTGCAACAGTAGTAAGATTAGCAACAGCGAACCAAAGACCGTAGATGATCATTTGTTGAAAACGACGACGACGACGGCGACGACGACAGCGACAGCAGCAACGACGACGGAACTGATCATCAAGGACAACACAAGCGACGACATTAAAAGTGAAATCGAGAAGGATTTCATTAAAGCCCAAAGAAATCAAGAAATTATCCTGCAAACTCTTAAACAGGAGGCAAATAATAATATTATCTGCAAAGGTAACACCACTGACATCATTAACAGTAATAATAACAATAACAATACGAAAATAGCAGATGCACCAGTGATCATTACAACCGCGGCGACGACAAAATCATCACCGATGAAAATCTCCGTAACATCCCTCGCTACTCCGCTTACACCAAAAACTGCGATTTTCTCATCGGATGAGGAATATCGTACCGCCTCCGAGGGGGGTCGTCGCGATAGCGTTGACTGGGGTTCGCCACTTTCACCGTCGCCTCCCATTCAAATTTCTCTCTTCCGCGCCAAGGAACGAATGCGATCACGAACCGGAAATTGCCCACGACTTCATAAGAGAAGTAGATCGTCCCCGCCGAGCTCAAGGCGAAGCACAGTCGATAGTGTCGGTTCGGATGAACTTCCCGTCATTCATTCTGTCCAGGAGGAACTCAACATCGATAAAGAACTGCAATTTCGATTGGGTGCAGCTGAAAAGGAACGTGACATTCTCCGTGATGAAGCCAAAGAGCGAGAGGCACGCATGTCTGAACTACTCGCCACCCTCGAGCGAACAGAGCAGCAGCTGTCTGCAAGAATTCGTGAAATGGAAGAAGCCAGAGACAGTCTATCCTCACAGCTGGAGGAAGCAAAACAAAATGCCGAGAAGATTGTTGACCGACTTACCGAAGAACTCGACGATGGCCACATAAAGATCAAAGATTTGGAAGATCGGCTGTCGCGTGGAATCGAAGAAAATGAGACGCTTTACAAACGACTACGAGAGCTGGAAAGCTGCAGTCCTTCTAGCTTCAGTAATCTCAACCGTAGTAAGCTAAAGCGTATGGACTCACTGAGTGATCTTACGCAAATCAGTGACATTGATCCATATTGCCTGGACCGTGACATGCTCGCCGAGGAATACAATGAACTACGATCGCGGTTTGAAAAGGCCGTCAATGAAATCAGAGCAATGAAGCGGGAGTTAAAGGAGTCGCAAAATCAATTTGACACACTGGAGATATCCTATGCATCGTTGAAGCAGGATCTTGAGCGCAAAGAGATCGAAGATCGTTCACAGTTGCAAATGATGGCCGATAGGATACAAGATCTAACCCTCAAGTACAGTGGATCGGAGAGGCAGGTGCGAACACTAAAGCAAAAATTGCTCAAATCTGAACGTAGAAGATCGCTATCACTTAAGGGTAAGGAGCAGTTAACCATTTCGAAGGAACTTGAACTTAAAGTTGGTGAGCTGGAGACGAAAATCGATGAATTGGAAAAGTCATCTGCCGATAAGAAACCATGTCAAGATCATCCCTCACAAGCGAGTAAGCACTCATCGTCGTCAGCGTCTTTATCTTCTGTGAAAAAATCGATACGCCGTCGATCACTAGAAAGTTCTGCAAGTGCTGATTCACTTCAATTCATGGTGCGAGTTACTGATCTCGAAAAGCGATTCGAAGTTTTGGCCGGATCTCCACGCTCCTCAGCCGCCAGCACCCCAACCATTGATGTCGGCCGAAGCTCATCTAGTCCCAAAGTTTCTGAGCATTTGGTCGAACGTCTGCGGTGCCTCGAGGGTGTCCTGATCGCAAGCAAAGACCGGCTTGAGCAGAGTCTCTTGCAATTGCAGTCACTGCGCTCCTCTTCACGCACGCGACGCTCTGTTTCTCCGATAACTGATCGCAAAGATTCGTTCCGCTTCGTCGAACGGTGTATAACTGAGGTGGTCAAGTTGATCAGAGAATCATGTGAGACGTGTGTGGTGAGTGGAAGTCTCTCTGGACCTGGACTTATTATCCTGCCCGAGACAAGTCCCATCAAAATCGCCCTCATGCAGCTAGAGTCACAACTGCGCAACAAACTGGCTGATCTGCTAAAGCAGCGCCGCGTGCTACGCGAGCGCAACGAGTTAACATCACGCAAGCATCTCGAATTGTTGGCGGAGCGTATTGCTTTCGAGAGTGTTTGCTTTGGAAAAATGCGCGATTCTGTTGCTCGTGCCGAAAACCCAGAACTCTTCGGGCAAAGGCAAACACGCGCTGAAATCGCCGAAACATCACATCTAATGGCAATGCTTAAGGCAAAACTTGGTGGCAAATGCGCGTTCAAGCCAAGTGGAAGTCTCGACATGTTGGCGGGAGTTCTCGCCCGACGACTTGTGCTCTCGTCATACCGCAAAGAAAAAACCAAAGCTCCAGAGATGGAGCCCGTCGATCAGAAGGTCTTAGAAGAATTACTTCGGCAACAGAACGAAATTAATTTGATCGCAAAGCGTTACAAAAACAACGCCATGGAGAGCTTGGCCTCTGGTTTAGCAGCGGAGACTCTTAGCTACATAAGCTCGAACGATCTGGTCCAGGGTGCAGTACAAGAAGCATGGCGCCAAGCGCAAGAGACTGTCAATGCAGAACTCGTCCAGTCGGAAATCGCCCATATTATGATGCGCAATGCGGAACGTTTTGAGAGTTCAATAACGCCTTCGTTTGGTTATACGTTGACGGCTGATGAGCGTGTCACCTTTGAGACGTTCGCGGATGCTGTGCACGATTCGTTGCGCAAAGAGATGGACAATGCCATCGCTCATCTAACGCAGTGCTATGAAGACGCTCTGAAGAACATGAAACGGGGCCAATGGCGCCTGCATTTAGAACAGGAGAGAAAGGCCAGTGAGGGACGCCAGCTCCTTTCGGAGTTTGCCGACATTATAGCTCATAAGGCGCTTATAGATGCTCGCATAGCTGTTCTCCAAGGAGACTATGTCTCACCAGCACTCACAGTGACCACCGAGAGAACACCGCTGGGCATTACGACACTGCAAAAGTATGAAAATCTTTTCGAAGAGCTAGCCAATGACTTACAGATTAGCAACTCCGATGACATCTTGGCTGAGGCAGACTTTGAATTTATGTACAAGAATCACACGGTCGATTTTCTAACAGATCGTCAGGTATTAGGAGATATTTCCAATTTTTTGTCCAAACTGGAAGACTCCTTGATTGCTCTGCAATGCGAGGCGTCGTCATCGTCCCCGCAGCAATCTCAACCGATCACCGCTTGGACGAGTTCACAAGCTCGCATTGAAAACCTTGAAGACATTTGCCATAAATGTTGTGAACTCCAACAACGAGCAAGTCTGATTTTGCAGGATATACATAAAAAAAGCTGTGGTCCGTGCCAACACTGCAGTCAGTTGCAAGAGTCCCTCTGCAGTTTACAGGCTCAACACGAAACTCAGCTCCTAAGACTACAACAGGATCATACCAAAGAAATGACAATGCTTATGAAGCAGGTCGAGAATCAGCACAATGCCATAAAGAGTCTGGAAGCTGAGCGAAATTCTCTCCTCGGAGAGATCCATCAACAACAGAATCTTATCGAAGATCATGAACGAGAGTTAGCTCTCATAACAACTAAGTTAAAAACCAATGAAGAAGAATGCCGTCGCAAGGAAAACGACAATCTTGAGTTGATGGATCGCCTGGAAGAGCAGCAGGATAAATTTCGATTATACGAGGAGGAAGGAGAAGCCCTGACTATTAAGTGCTCACGTCAGGATGAGGAGTATGCTGTGCTTCTCCAGGAACGTGATTACATTCAGTCGGAATTGAACAAGGAGCGAGAACGTAGTCGACGATTGGACAAACGTTTGGAAATGCTCGAACTGGAACATGGGAAGCAATTGGAATGCCTGCAAGAAGCATATCGCGATCAAATTCTGTCGCATTGCTCCGACTTTACCAATATCGCCGACGAGGAGAGCTTCAGACAACGCTATCAGACAGAGATTGAACAATTGAGGGTAAGTTATTGTGAAAGTTAAAACGAGGTAGAGGGGGTTCATTGGAAACTAAAGTCCAAATCTAACCATTTCAGACGCTTTGCGAGAAGGGTCTCACAGCAATGGAATCATCTCATCGTCGTGTCATAAGCGACCTCGAGGAAAGACATCGCCATGAAATCGATCGGCTGTGCATAGAGAAGGAGACGGCGTTGGCCGAAGAGACACAGGTGAGTGTGGGAGAGGGTTTCTGGTAATAATTTTTAGTTTGAACTTATACATCGACTATATTTCAGGCCACCTTAGCTGCTCTTGATGCCATGCGAAAAGCACACCAAAGCGAAGTTCAACGGGAAGTCGCACGATTCAAGCAGGAATTCCTGCGTCAATTCCAAAAGGGTGAACACTCAATGGATTCGGCCAAAGTTAAAGAGTAAGTTGGATCGATTTGGATCACCTTTTCATGCTTTACCACTCAACACATCGATGTCTTATCATTTCAGAGAGGAACTCGAAGAATTGCGACAAGAAATCTTATCCTTTTCCGAAAAGTACTCAATTAAATGTGTCGAAAATGCCGCCTTAGAGGAGAAGCTCCGAAACTCCAACCAAAAATTGAAGCATTTCCAGCAGATGCAGCAAATCGAATTGAGGTAAGTGTAGCACACAGATAATATAATATATATGTATATGTCTCATGCCCCATACATTCATATGAGGCAGATCGAATTTTGGTAGACCGGGACACTTTCGCTCAATCTAATGACTTTGAATTATTTTTACTTGAGCATTTCGAAAGATCTGTGGTGCATTTTATTAGCATGTACTTGAGTGTAGATGTTTAATGGAACTCATATTTTATAAGTCGAAGTGAAATATGGTAAACAAAAAAAAAGAACAAGTGAACTTGAGTGTAGAAGAGTATTCCTATTCCTATTTCCTACTTGCAATTCCTATTGTTCTTTTGAAAATTTAATTTCAATAAATTGATTTAAGTCGAACTGCAATACAAATTTTAAACATCCACTGTGCACTACTTGTTCTACTGAAGATAATAATAACCGTTCCAATTGTTTGCAAACAGGGTGGCGCAATAACAGGCATTTAAAGGATGTTTTTCTCTTTTATTTGCAGTAAAATGTAAAGGACGCTGGAAATTTTCATTGGAATTTCGGGAAAAAACCTAAAATTAAAAACAAAAACAATTAATTATTTTTAATTCCTTCGGGACTTTGCGCCACCCTGCGTATGAATTTGAATATTACATGGTAATTTAGTAATAACATTTACTGTTTTTAATATCTGTACTGGATTGGAATTATTTTTGTTACCACTTCTTATAAATATACTTGTATCCTTTTTCACAACCAAAGTTTTCCAAATTTTGTTTCAGAAATAAGCAATTTCGTGCACATTTGGCATCGGATAATCCATCATCTGATGCAAATTTCGTGCAAGGTCTGACCACATCGAAGGACGATCAGCCATATCCTGACAGTGAGGTAAAAAGCAATTGATATTAAAATAAGGTCTTTGATTTTTTTTATAGTCTCGCTTGCGATTTATGTAAAAAAATAATTTGGCAGATGGCATGGAACTGAAACACGCACATCATGCAGATGCACAAACATTTAGCGTAAAACGAAATGAAATGATATGTTTGAAATATTTTATGAAATTAACAAATCAATTAACACCCTGTGTTGATTATAATATGACCCAATCTACACGCTGAAAAATCTTTCCATGAAATTTTGTAGGGCAGGGGAAATCTATAAGGGCAACAGAGAAGGGTAATGAAAAGGAATATATTTCTTCCGAACCGTCGCAGGCAAACTTTTCCATGAAATTTTTTGATGTTTCTTGTTTCCTCCATTCGTAATTTTTGTCGTTCTATTTACTTTTTCCTCAACCACACTGGTCGCATCGGCACACGAACGGAATGTTTCGGTACACGATTACGCACCGTTTCCACGTCAAATAACAATAATGCTACAATAAAAAAAATTTCCTGGGTGAGTAAAATTATGGAGTTATCGCTGAAGAAACACCTGGCAAAAATTAAATAAAAAATTTTAAAAATATAAAAGTATATGTGAAAACATGGATTAAATGTGAAATAGCTCTACCTCAATTACATAGTTTGACGATTATAACCAAAAAATACAATGCAAAAATAAAATTATTGTTATTATTATTAATAATTTATTATTTATTACCCAGTTAATGGAGTTTTTATTCATGATTTTAAGGAATATACATGTTCCTTTTTAAAATTCTTCAACACAAAAGGAAAATGGCTGCACTAAAGTAAATTTCCTAGCAAAAGAAGAAATATAAAAGTAATTTAATTCACATAAAGTTAACTGGATTCCAAAAGTAGTTATAGTATTTTTACATCATGTTATGTACTAATAATAAAAAAATATAAATATTTTTTTTTTTTTTTTTTATGAGACATATGTTTTTGTTGCATCTGTATCATAAGGTAATATGTTTTCTAAATATTGAGTTTGGTAGTGCATTAGTTGTGGTTTCCTTCAATGTTAATCACAACTACCAATTTATTACGCCCACTAATAAGTATGTACTAAATTTTCTCTTCCTCCTTCTCGGTGATTGCAGAGTGACCCTTCTCTTCAATTTCAAATTTTGCCATTTTCATTTGTGCTGAGCTTGAAAATCGCTTCAAATAATCCTACAATATTTTCCTTTCAACTCGGCTCACATATATTGTAGCATAATGCTACAAGAAATGTAAATGCCCGTATTCGTGTACATGCAGCCAAGCAAATTATTTTATTGTACCATTATTGTTATTTGACGTGGAAACGGCGCGTTACTTCTCCTAATGAAACGAATAAGCGAATTAATGAAAATCAAATAATTAAATGTCAAAAATTTCAGCAACTCAATTTCATTACCTTTCATAATGTGGATGTTAACTGGTTTTGCGAAGAACAGCGCAAAAGAAAATATGGAATTTCGAAAACGTAATGTAGATCCCGTCTATCCAACTCTCCACTGACAACTGCATATACAATGAATTTAACCAAACATTGAAGAAGCAACCCGAACAACAACCACAACAACAACCACAACAATTATTGGCAACGTCAAGATCAGTAGTTAACGAACCCAAACACCGACCACAAGAACAACAACACTCAGCATATAGAACAACGAATAGAATTGCACGGATGTACGGCCATCGCGATCATCGTCCATCGTAGTAGTTGAAAATTATGAGGGTGGTGATTTTGACCGTCGTCATTCATGTTATCCTTGCTATAGGCAGAGAAATTTTTTTTAATATCAATCCAGGATTAGTTTTGAAGGTAAAGCAAGACAGTAGCAGTAACAGCAAAGGTTGTTATTCTAATTTTGACTTGTAAAGTCCTAAAACAATTTTCTACTTGTGGTTGTTATTTTTGTTGTAGTCTTGCATATTCCTGTTTTTTTGCAACTTCCTGTTCACCACTACCACTTTCTTAAATACACATAGTGTTTCCGAGTGCGTTCTCGCCTTGTCTAATTATAAGATGTCCTCTTGTTTTTTGTCAAACTGCCAGAAGCAAATAGTTGCTTCTGAATTACAAACATAGTTTATTTATTAATTAAATAATTTTATATTAATTAATTACTACTTGAGAAGCACAAGATTTTTGTTGCGAGAAATTAGTTTGGTGTTTATTTGCAATACATATTTTAACAGGCACCAATTGTGTTTTCTAAGAGTTAGAGGTAAAAATAAACGACAAAGCCTTTCTTCGGTATTGATCTCATTGTACTAATCCGACCCGTTAAGAATTTTAATTATATTCAACTACTTTTGGACTGACGATTACTAGGAACGGTCACTAGTACATCACAGAAATTCATCTTTCCTACCTGCCACGAATAAATGTCAAAGCACAGCGACGTTTGACGCAATTTGCAATAATGATGGCACATTCACATTATCACATTAGTTTTGCCCCACCTTGTATAACTCCAACATCAGTTTGTATTTTTTGCAATATAAGCAATTGAACATCAATTTCATCGAAGCATCGGTGGTTCAGTGGTAGAATGCTCGCCTGCCACGCGGGCGGCCCGGGTTCGATTCCCGGCCGATGCACAGTATTTTTTTAATTTATTTTAATTTGAAATGAAGTTTATTAACACTACCTATTCACACACGAAGTATTTTGTCGTTCATTATTTGTTTAGATGCCATCCATACTCAATTTCAGTACGAAAATAACGTAAAAATACCTGAAGAATACATAATTTCCATTCATTTTCATAAAAAGCTCCGGCTTAAGTTAAAAGCATTAAATAGCTGTTCTTAAAGACCATTACCCATTCTGTCCCATTGATATTTTTAATTTTCCCAAAACTTTCCTATACTAATTTCTAATTTATCTGGGTTTGTTCTTTAATACGTGAAAAACTAAAATTGACATTCCTTTAATCAACTACTCGGTAGTACTTCGAAGGCATAATGGCAATATTGAGTTTTGAAATAGTAATAGGAGTTATATAATAGAAAGCCACATCCGAGACCTACATTACGGTTCACTAGATAAGTGATTCAATATTGTTATATGTCTGAAACGAAAAAATGCCATAAAAATTCAAAATTTTCGTGGAAATTTTCTAATCGGGAATACAGAATGTGCCGTTTGAGAATAAAATCGGGTAAATTATTTTAAAAAATTGTATGGGAGCCCCCCGATCCCGAGCAGTCCAAATTTTTTTAACAAAAAGTGTTTCCATTGGAGATACACATGCGTATAAAATTTGAAGAAAATCGGGTATTTTTAAAATTTGTATGGGTGCCCCCGACCCTGGGGCCCGATCACTTCCAAATTTATATTTTTTAAAATTGTTTATAAGGTGTTCCTACACTGGGGTGCGATAACTACAAATTTTTTACAAAAAGTGTTGTCTATCGGAGATAAGATTTGAAAAAATCGGTTACCTTTTTTTTTTTAAATGCGTGTAAAATTTGAAGAAATTCTGGGCCCGATCACTTCCAAATTTCAAAGTGTTGTTCATCGGAGATACACAGGCGTATAAAATTTGAAGAAAATCGGGTAAATTTTGTAAAATATTTGTATTTGGAACAAGATAACGGCACCTTAAAGACAATATTTGCAGATTAGAAGCATCTTACAAAGAAATGAAAAAAATGCTGTTTTTGTTTTTTTCTTCTGAAAATTAATTTTTTACTTTAAATTCATACTCCAGAAATAATTTCTAATTTTGAGTATATGTCGTCAAGATAACCTCAAAAATTTGATCACTAATGAGGCCAAGTAATCGAGTGAAATCTCATTTCAGGCAAGTTAAACGGCATCGATTTATTTTCTACCTTCGTACACTCTTCGTGTGAGCCAGCCCCATTTATTTTCTATAATGTTAAGGTCCTGCGAATATGGTAGCAATGGTAAAACATTTTCCCTGGCAACAAACGATTTAACAATGCGAGCGGTGTGTATAGGAGCGTTGTCATGTTGCAACATCCATGAAAGTGGTCCAAAGAGATCGTGTAGCTATTTCCTGTCATTTTTAAATTCTCTATATTAACTTCGCGTGCCCGTGGCTGGCTGGCTGGCTGGCGGGTACACCATATCTTGTGATAAATTTTTAACCCACTTCCTAAAGCCCGATTTTATTCAAACTTTGCACACATGTGTATCTCCGATGACGACACCTTCTATTAACATTTGGGTCCCTCGGGCCTCGGGGTCGGGGAAGGAATATCTAAATTGTTTAGTAGTTTTTTTTATGGTATAGGCTGAACAAATGGTGTTTTCCAACTTCAACTTTTCCAAAATGTGCAGCAAGTAGATTGGCTTTGTCCTTAGAGCTGACAGCTCGAATGTCGTTGTGAATGATCGTTGGAATTGACGACGGGGCAGTATTTTTAATTCTATTCACGAATGACAAAAAATGTTTACTAAGGTGGGACATTGTGGTATTTGCCTCTCAATCTTTGATCATAGGCGAAATTGGCTCGCCGAATTTTTACATTGCAATCATTTCTGACACGCTTGTATTTTTGTCGGTTTTCCTCTGTGGGGTTTAGTTTATATAACAGAAGGCTTACCTCATTTAATACAAATTCTTTGTTACGTTTTTCAATTCCATTTCATTAAATATATGTCAAATATATTGGCATAATTAATTGTAACGGTTGTAGGTTATGCGAAATGCTGGTGGTTCGGTTCGCATTTTGATAATTGTTATTTATTTTTATTGTTATTGTTATTGTTGGTGGGTTGTAAAGACTGCGACCTTGAGCTCCATTATGCATCCCAGATTATTTACCACATTATGTGGTTGCTCAGTTCCTTTGTAAACGCCACCACATCCGCCAATTCGATTTGTTTGGCATTTAGCCAGAGAACTGTATGAGCCTTGAAATGTTTTATACTTTTCCGGGTGAGGGCTGCACATATGAAGAGTATGTGCTCGGATGTTTCTTTTCTCTCGTTACAGAATCGGCAGCGATTCTATTGGGATTTACCGATTTTCGAGAGGTGGCCTTGGAATATGGGCCGTGTCGTGTCAAGCACCAGACTAGTGTTCTTAGCGTATGGCGGTCCAGTTTGAAGGCCCTGTCCATGTGAGTGATGTTGTATTTTAGAAGCTTTTTAGCTTGTCTCATATCTGTCGATGACACCCATTCCGCTGCGATGGCAGTGATTTCCAATTCTCTAACTCTGATTTTGATACAGCTTTTGGAATAGGCAAGGCTGGGCTCTGGGCCAGTAAAGTTCCATCTGCTCCTTCTATTGCATAGAAATATGCTGCCTCGTTTCCTGATATACCTGAGTGTCCGGGAGACCACATTAAAGTGATTTTGTTGGTTTTGGACAGTTCTTTTAAGTAACAGAAGCAGCTCGACGTTGTTTTGGAATAAAAGACTGGACTTTTTAGCGCTAGAAGTGCTGCTTGGCTTTCTGAGATCACATAGATCTCGGTTCGTATGTATCTTCTTTTCATACATTCTAGTGCGCAGGCTTCTATTGCTAGTCCGAATACCCCTGCTCCGGTTCCTGTATTTGTTTATGATCCTGGTGTGTCCTAGTCTGTTTGCTTTAATTTGATTGAGAATTTTTAGTTTTATGGTGAGAGCCGCACAGCTGCCGTTAGGCAGGTCTTTACTGCGGCGCCCGTTGCACTTAGACCAATTAGTCTCTGTATTTTATTCAGATTTGATCATGTCGTTGTTTGCCCTTTTTTCGCCACCAAATCAGGGCCGCGTACTTTCTATCTAATGATACTTTGTTATAGCCATAAGGTTATTTGCGGGTTTATTTCAGGTAAAGTAAGCTCTGTAAGCTTTGTTCGTAATATAAGATACATGGGGGTTCCATATCAATTTTCTGTCAAACAAGGTATTTAGCTTCAATTCAATTTAAGGGTTTTGCCTTAGAATTGTAGTGCACTAACACTTTTAACTGCCAAAAAGATGCAGGTATAGTCTCTTCAACTTTATAATATAATTTCGATTTTTCTTCTATCTTTTATCGCAAAACAGGTTTAATAACTGACAGAAGTAGTCGAGGTAACTCCATCCCCAATCACAACATAATGCATCAATTGAACGCAGCGGCAACATCATCGTCATCCACATCAGCAAAGATGGCTTCCCAAAATCATCTTCCCAATTTGGCTGTAAATAGGCAGCAACAGTAAAAACAACAGCAACCACAACAACTATTTAAAACTGCAACAACAAATAACATCAACCATATAGTAACGCTCGTATTACTAATAACCTTCACCATCAACAAATACCACAAACACATCTAAATCATCATTCAGATAAGTCGACGAAACCAGTGGATCAACCAAAGAAACTTAATCTTAATAATCATAATCATAATAATTATATAAATAAACATTATTGTAATAAAACAGAAGAAAATCCAAATCTAAATTCAAATAATCGATCGACATTAGTGAATTCTATTAATAATTTAAACAATTTAAATAGCAATAGTAGTACTAGTGGTAGTTTTAATATAAATAATAACAATTGCAAAAACAACACTTCACTATCAACAACAACAATATCGGCTGATGCCGGTCAATATCAGAAATGATTCTTCACGTGAACCAAACGCAAAAACCTACAAGAATCGAGCTCGCTATACGCAAAGGGCAGGCCTATCGGCTTCAAGTGTCCAAAGTAAATTGTCAATCAACTTGGATAGCTTTAGTGATATAATCAGAAATACCGAAGATAGCAAAAAACCGGTGTTTTCAGCAGGGATGCAAATTCTGCATGATGACAACATGCCAGCGGAGAACTCCGTTGATGGTGGTGGTGGTGCTTTGCGTTCTCGAACTGACACCAGCTCATTATTAACGACAGATACAACAGCAACAACAACAACAATAAATTCCATATCGAATACCCAAATGAAAAACTTATGCTCACCCCCTCCCTTGATTGGAAGGGACTTTGAGCATTTGCATATACGACGATAACGACCTCACATCTGAGAAGATTTGAATTGGAAAGTTAATTGCCAAAAAACCCACAGTTGTTGGATGCATTTTTTATTAAAAAAAATAAAAACATTTTACTAAATATAATTAATAAATATTTCCCACAATTTTTTGTCAATTTTGGGGACTGAAGAAATCATCCAAATGAAATCCTTATGCACTGGAGAATTTTTTTGTGACATCTGCCATAGGTATAAAATGAGCCGAAATTAATAATTTTCTAAAAGTAAAATTTGTTTACATCAAAAATAGAAAATTTATTTTGTGTGTTTGCTAGTTTGATGTTGGTAGGAACTTAACGGGCGTGAAAGTCCTTAAGTCTCCACCTTTTGTATAATTTACTTCTTCTTTTTCTTTGTTACACGTAAATAAAACTTTTCTCTGAAAATCCTATCAAAAAATGTAAATCTCAACCAACACTAAATTTGTTGAACGTTTGAATTTTGTAAATTAATATTATCAGAATAAAAATTAATTTTTTAGTGATTTAGTTTTTTTGTTTGTTTTTGTTATCCCTCATTTACTGATAAAAATAAAAATATTATTTTGACATTAAAAAATGCAATTGTGAAATAATCTTAGAATCAAAAATATATTTAAATTTATTATTAAAAAGTAATATGAATGAAATTAAAGGCGATGACTTTTTTTTACTGTTTCTTTATCAACCGAGGTCCGGTCGTAGCCATCAGTCCCAATTTCGAGCGATTTCATCCAGGGGCCCTATCATGACTTCCGTCGCGAAACAATTTTTCGTGAATTTGGAATTTGGAATCACCAAACCTGATACCTTTCCGTCATCTATTTTTACACGGTATCGTAAATTTGGAATCACCAAACCTGATACCTTTCCGTCATTTATTTTGACATCGAGAAAAGCTCCAACCAACAAAAATACTATCGACAGTTGTTTGCCAAGTCCGTCTAACGTTATTTAAGTGCGTCTATGACTTTAGTGGGTGTGTTTATGACATTCTCGTCTTTTTGATAAAGGAATTCATAATACGTAAGTTGATGCGGGTCGAAAAGAAGATATCGAAATAGCTTACGATTCGCGGCGGAAATCATAATAGGGCCCCAGTTTGGCATCCCTAAACTCTGAACGACTACGACATCCTTCAAGCGTAGGATTGGCTAGCCTAGCTCAAGAGGATCTTTCTAGGAAAATCATTTGCGGTAGGATGGCAAATGACTTTCCTAGAAAGATCCTCTTTGCTCAAGCTGGCACGGTGTCGTGCCTTTTGAGACCAAGGTTAGAACTTTTTAGATGTTTAACGGGCTTGATAGTGATCCGGACATCTTTACTTGTGTATTGGTCATTGTTTATATACGTAGTATGTTTATTTGGGATACCGACTTCTCTCATAGCTTTATAAAGGCTTACTCCGACTACGCTATCATAGGCGGCTTTATAAACAGTACACTATATGATTAATGATTTTAAAGCCATGAGATTTGAACTTAGATTTTTCCATTGCCTTTATAACGGTGAACATTTGATCATTTAATGATTGACCTGGGATAATCCTATAATGATATGAGTCAATAATGACTTAAATTATGGGGCTCTCCTTATACCGTTATAGCTTCTATACGTCTCTTGGAATCGTTTCTTTTCCACATAAATTCACCTTAAGGTATGGAATGCCATCTAATACCACGGCGTTATTGTTTTTTGAGTCGAATCACACTTACGTTCAGTCGCTAGCTTACATTCGTCATCGAACGAGTCGTTCCGATCTCTACGACTACTGCCTAATATGGAGTCAGCAGTACTAATGACAGTATTCTTAAGGCGTGTCCATTTCTCTTCTACGCCCGGCATCTCAGCCCAACGACTTACTCTTCCTGCATTTAGGGCGAGTCCTATCGCTTGACCGTAGTTGTTTCTGGTCTCTTCGTTGCGAAGGGCAGCCGTGTTGACTCGAGTCTTTCGTAATTATGCAATCCACGGTCGGAGCACCATACCAACAAATTATGGTCCGAGTAGACGTTGGCAACTCGGTACGTTCGTATTCGTACCGTCAGCAGGTTCGGGTTGTGGCGGCGGTCTATCAACACGTAGTCTATCTGGCTCCATCAGAAGATACCCAGGTGGCTTTGTGGATATTTTTACGCGAAAACCTTGTACTCGCAACGACCAAATTATTGCTTGCTGCCATCTATATGACTCGTTGTCCATTGTCATTAGTGTTCTCGTGTAAGCTATGGGTGCCAATGTACTGCCTGAATACTGCTTCCCTACCTATTTTAGCATTCATATCCACCAGAATGATTTTTGCATCATACTGAGGGCAGGCATGGAGTTCCCGTTCGACTGATTCAAAGAATTATTCTTTTTCATCATCTGGGGAATCCTCTGTAGGTGCGTGAACGTTTATGAGGCTTATGTTTTTAATTTGCCCCACACGCAAAGCGTGCATAACTGTTAGTTTATTGCTTTGAAGCCGATAACGGTGGGTTTCATTCTTTTGCTGACTAGAAACCACACCAGGAGCACATGTTGTCTTGCATGACATCTGTAATATATGTTATATACTGATTTTCACCGCATCGTGGGCGCCGTGGCTCAGTGGAAGTGCACATGGCTGCTGAGCAGGAAGTTTCAGGTTCGAATCCCAGCAACACAAAAAAAAAGTATTTTTCACGGTGTCCCACCTCTCGCGAATGGGTGGCAAACGTTCCGAGAGTTAAAAAATACCTTGTCACGGAAAGCTTAGAAATTCGCCGTTCGGATCCGGCCTTAAATTGTAGGTCCCATTTGTGTCCAAAAATTAACATGCGCGCAGCACAAATGGTCGCGAGAAGAGTAGTTATTAGGCCTTGGACCGCAATGGTCTGTCGCGCCGAATATTTTTATTATTCACCGCATCTCCTGGATTGCTGTTATGTCAGCCTTATATTTAGACAGGCTATCGTCCAGCAGCTGTGCATCTCGAGCTCTATATAGTGAGCGTATGTTCCATGAGAAAATTCTTAAATCGGTTAGGCGTTTTCGATGCCGTGGTTTTCGTCGTTCATCAGTGTATCCGAGGCTGATTTTGGGTTCCATAATAATAATTTTTTACGGGCGAGGATATTGGCCTAGCGCCAACCTTACTTTGAAGGGACTAGCCCGATCATTCCGCTTTTCGTACATTGGAGGAAAATTACCGGCGCCCATCACGTGGAAGTCGAGCATTCTGTGTTTTCCCCCCTATTCTGCTGATTGAATTCGTGCAGTTGCTAGAGTTTTAAACGATCTCAATACTCACAAATCTGCTGGGACATATGGTATTTCCCAATGAGTTCTGAACAGTTGTTCCTCCAAGCTGGCAATACCTTTGTGTAAGCTTTTCCATCTTTCATATTCTTCTGGGCTACCCGAGAAGTTGGAAAACAGATTTTGTCCATACCCAAAAAAGGCGAGCCGTCGTCTCCTTCTTCGTACCGATTTCAAATTTCGTAGGCAACGTTCTACTGGTGATTTGGTGGTATATCTCATTGAACAGTGGAGCCGGTCTTTGCATCGATTTGGAGAAAGCAGAGCTGTGTCAGACATTTGCAGAGTTTGGCATCAGGCTCTTTTGTTCAAAGTGCGTGCTTATGGAGTCGATAATAAACTGCTCCACTAGATTAGAAGCAATCTTTTGAACCGCTCAATTTAAGTTGTATTAGACGGTTTCAACTCTAAAGTAGATTACTTATATGCTGGGGCTTCGTTTTGTCCCCGACACTCTTTCTCATTCTTAGTAACGATCTCTTATCTGGGACTTCTAATCAAATTCACTCTTTCGCTGACGGCAGCACTCTCAGCTTCTCACATAAGTTTGAGGAACGTCCCCCCACTTCTCATGTGGAACTCAAACAACTACGTATGTTAAGCACGTTAAATTCATAATAAAAAAGCATAATAAAATGGGGAGAAAACAATCGAGTAGAATTTAACGCTTCCAAAACCCAATGCTGTCTCCTGTCTTTTAAGCGAATCCTAAATCCCATGCCATTATCCATGAATGGCACTTGCATCGAGGAAACTTAAAATTTCGCAATTCTCGGCATGTGCGTTAACGATAAGCGAAGTTGGAATGACCACATATTTACCGTTGCCATAAATGCTGCGAAATGTTAAGGTTTTCAAACCAGATGCAAAAAATATTTCACTCCCTCTGCTCTGGCTACTATCTTCAAGGATTTTATTCGCCAAATATAGCGAAATCAATAGATTCGCTTGAACACCGCAGGTGCTCAAAAGAAATAGCCATCTGCATGCCACCTCTCCTTGAATTCAACCGCAATACTCGTGGCGATCTAAATGCTCTTCAGTTTACCCTCAAGGCCATCTTCGGACGTACAGTTAAGTTCAGGGAATCGTTCTTCAGCCGTACAATACGTATGTGGAATGCTCTGCCAAGCTCTGTCTTTCCACATCACTATGATCCACAGGAATTCAAAACACAAGCTCAGAGACCTTCTTTTTCTTATCGCCAACGCTGTGCCAAGCATATAGCCGAGCATTATAAGGATGCGAACCCCCTTAAGCGTGCGCGAATTATGTGGCATTTCCACTGAGCCACGGCGCCCACAGGTTTCGCAGATTTTTTTTTTGGTGGTAGTGAAATGATGCACTTACTTTTGTAGAAATTTGTCTTTGCATTGTAAACAACTCATAATTACCAATTACTAAATGTAAGTGCGCATAGTTAGGTGTTGAATAATATACATAAATAGGTTAAGGGAATACAAAGTATGACAAAGAATTCAAACAAGACAATTTAAAAATTTGCAGGTGCTACAATAGGTGTCATAAGCGGGCACTATCATAGAGTTTAGAAACTCTGCTACTATGGATGTACTATCGTTCATTAGGGAGGTGATACGTCTAGAGTAAAGACATCCTAAGATAAAATATATTTTTGCAGTGTCTGCCATATGGTAGAAAAAAAAGGTCTAGTAATATATTCGTGAATTTATCTTGTTTCCTGATTGCGTAAATACTGAAGAATTCCAGATACATTTGTTCGTCTTTGGATAATTCGATTATCTAAACTGTGTAAATTATTTAAGTGACAGTTCATTCTTTCTTTCCGGTACTCCGCGGGAGAGCATAGGGCTTCTTAAACGCCTGCCAAGAAACTCGGTTTATTGCCTGAGGTTTCAAGAGACGCCACTTGGTCCCTGGGATCTTGCTTCCTCTTCTATTGTACTTTTCCATGTCTTGCTAGGACAGCCAACTCGGCGGCTTCCGCTGGCTTTCTCAAAGTCTGGCCAATTCAGCTCAATTTTCGTCGTCTGCTGGTGGTTGCGATTGATTCATGCTGCGTTACACTCCACAAGTCTTGATTGGTGATAATATCCGGCAATCTTATTCTCAGTATCCTCCTTAAGCACTTGTTGACGAAGACTTGGAGGCGCGTCGCAATTGACTCTGTGACTTTCCACGTTTCGCAGCCATACAAGAGTACTGAGAGAACGTTAGATCAGAAAATCGTTAGCTTCAGATTCCGGGAGATTTGCGAGAAGTTCCAGATATTATTTAGCATACTATAGAAGTGTCGCGCCTTGTTTACACAAGAGCACACAGCCGAGTCAGCACCACAATTTTTTGACATCCAGCTGCCCAAATAACAAAACTTATCGACTTCCTCTATCTGCTGTCCGTCAATCGAGAGATCACATGTTCCACTAGCGTTAACGCGAAGTAGTTTTGTTTTTGACATGTTAATTTTTGAACCCACTTTGTTAGCGTGGAGTTCTAGTGAATTCAATTTTCGCTCCATGTCACCTAGCGATTGTGATAGGAGACAGATATCATCGGCATAGTCCAGTTCTTCTAGGTGGTGAAAAACATTCAATGGCAAACCGGATGGAGTACGGGTTACTATTTGCATCACCTAGTCGATGGCAATGTGGATGGAAAGGTGGAGAGGGTGCAACCCTTCTTGACTCTCGAGAAGATGTTGAAAGGTGAGCCAAGATGACTGTTATGAATGACGCGGCATGTTTTGTCGCGGTACAGCTCCTTAATGATGTTATTGAGTTTTTCCGGAACACCATAGCTAAACAAAATATGCCACATCATGTTTCGGCCCACGCTATCAAAAGTGCGTTTAAAATCTACAAAAACCATATACAGAGGAAAGCGATACTCAACTGGCTTTTCAATGATTAAACGCAGGGTGTTTATTTGATCAGTACAAGAACGGTTTGGGCGAAATCCTGCTTGTTCATTTCTCAAAATTGGTTCTAACGCATTCCGTAAGCGCCTAGCTATTATAAAGGAGATCACTTTGTTTATGGTGCTTAGCAGGGTAATTCCAGTTCAGTTCCAGTTCCAGACAGTTCATTAGATTCATAATTTTTAAACATATTGCTTTCAATGTTTAAAATTTTTGGATTTGGCCACATTATCAGCTGAAAGAAGATTTGCATCGCTTCCACGAAGGACGTCAACAGTAACCTTGACTTGAATAACTGCAGCAGAAATGGCGTTTATTGTCAAATTTTTGGCAACTAAAAGAACAATATCAGATTGCATGATGTCAATCAATGCTTCTTTAACACAGACCTCTAGTTGGTTACATTTTTCAAGAATATGAACTATGTTACTATTATATTAGTTTATAACGAAAACACTTATTATAAAAGGAAAGTGCAGGAAAAAATAGTATTTAAGTCTAGATTTGGAATTTGTATTAATTTTAAAATTGTATTTATAATCAGAGCTGTTGGCAACACTGCAACTATGACAACATTAACATAATTGTTCGTCGCTCGCTTTCAATTAGTTTGTGAAGACACCTTATTTTCTGTAACCCACAAACCGAGAGTAAATTAAAATAAATAGTATTTAGGATTATATAAGTATGCCATGCCATTCACAATTTTTTACCAAAATTGTCATATGCTATCGCAGGACCACTCTCAGACCATAAATACACTTTTTCGTAAATATATCGACTCCAGCGCCAACTACAGGATCGAAAAAATATAAACTTTTCGGAGCACCAAACGAACGTATGGCGTGAATATGAACTTTTCGTAAATATATCGACTCCAGCGCCACCTACTTGGCGTTATATCCATACAGACAAACAAACAAACAAATAGACAATGGCAATTGTTTTATTATAGGCGATAATTTATATTTATTGTATGGGAATCCGATATAAAGTTTTCCAAAAAATTTTATGAATTATCGAATATCGAATTTCGAAAATCGAATATATAAAGTGGCATTTGTGTCTTTTAACTCTTTTCGAAAACAGACGTCCAATTCCTTATTACATATTTTGTAATTCTGCGAAGAATCAGGTGATTGCATTAATGTTTAAGGCACTTTTGGATGTGCTAGATTACGGTAATAAAAATTTGATGACGTCTTTAGGTAAAAATACCTAACATTTGATGTCAAATCATCACTTCTATATACATATTCTGTGTGTTCGATCACGTATTAGATTAAAACAATAATGGAATTACATAACAAAACATCACAACCATTATTTTATTTTGTTGGGTAACTCCTCCATCAAGTGCTGCTGGTAGGTACACGAGTATGTGGAATGGAAGTGTGCCCACCATCCAACAGCGCTCACCCATATCTTACCACATCGCCAAAGTCAAAACGAATAAGAAGCGAATTTTTATATCACATTTCGAATGGTTATTATGTATGCATGAAGCATCACCTAAACATATTATTTAATTTCCCTTGTCTTTTTTGCTCTCTCTCCATTACCTGCTCAGTTTGACCGCAAATAACCCTGAGGAGCAGCCAAAAAACAAAAGAAATAATTTGCATTTGTCTACGTCTGGCATCGGACATGCATGCCCAAGAGTGAAATGCCAAGCATCCAATAGGGAAGCATATCCACACGACAAGATGCTGATGAGTCCGCTGGTTATGGATCTGGGTGCTGCATGAGAGTATGATGCTCACATAGTATCATCCCATCATCATCTGCACAAACAGCCTTACAGTCTCACAGCCGCACTCATCTTCACTTCTTCATGTGTTTATACAGTGAGCACATGGCTAAAGTGGCCAAAGTGCGGCATTCGTTGTACATTGCATATATTATTATGTGGCCACACAGCCAACCCGCAGGTTACCTGGCTGACTGAATTGGTCGAAGGTGCAAGACGTGATATATCAAAGGATGTCTTCTTTTCTTCAGATGCCAGATGCTGTGTTGTTGTGTCGTGCATAGCATAAAAGCGCAAAAGGCTTGCTTGGTTTTTCCACTGCCTCAGCCCGTCAGTGCTCTATGGTGCTCTGCTGCTCCTCTTTATTTGCGATGCGCTCGCCCCGCCGCTGTATTCTTTACGAGGTCAACTAGGAAGTGACTGCTTGGCAGGGAGTCTTCTGCCCATGGCGGCGAGCGTCAACTCTAACAATGAAGAAATTTTCCTCATTCACACTTTTCAACTGAAGGCAGGTAAAATTTTCACATGATTCGGAAAGGGGAAAAGTCATGTCACAACTGAACTGTCTGTGCGGTCGGTCAGTTGGTCTACTGGTTGGTCGGTCAGATCGTGGCATTGCAGCAGGCAATTTACAGTATGGTCCACCCTTCGACCCCTCCTCCAAAATCCACCATCATTTTCGGCCAACGATTACGCAAGACATTGATTACATTAGCTGCTCCGTTTCCTGACCTAATGCTTGGAATTGCGCAATGCCTGTGCGATGCTGTGCATATTTTACTCAATTCAATTCAATTTGTGAGTTTAGGAAAATCGAAATTGTCACCACAGCACAGAGTATGTGTAATGTGTTCACGTCTCATCAGCTTTCACACGATACCAACCACTCTGTGCAGTGCACTGCAGAAAGAAAGAAAGGAAATCTCAATCGAAAGTAAAAGGAGTCAGTCATATGAGTCGTCGATGCGAACTGCCGGAGGCCCATTATGTATGGATGCTTCTGGCTGGCTGTTAGCTGCCATGGCAGACTTATCCTTTGGTGCAATCTATATAATTGGAATTTCTTCAAGAAACATAAAAAAAGGATTTATTGTTTGGCATCATTGGATATCTTCACTTTCGTTTTTCATTCACTTTACGTTACGTAAGAATATTCACATTACACGGTGGGGAAATGATTAGCGCGTTATACTATATACCGCAGTATTGAAATGGGAAGTTGCATGCAGCATGCTTCACGGTCTACGGTGCACGATTTTCATTCGCTTTGGTTGTGACTCTGGTACTCTCTAAACAAGTTAGGAAATCCAAGAATAAAAAAAAATAAAAAAAATTTACCTCGGGCTCGTCCGGGATTTGAACCCGGGACCTCCCGCACCCTAAGCGGAAATCATACCCCTAGACCAACGAGCCAGTTGAACTACAAGTGTTTATCAATGGTTTTCTATACACAAGAAACAATGATTTCTTCGACTATTAAGATTAACCGCAGAAAAACTTGGATGATTTTTAAGTTAATGCGATTTAACGATACAACTACTGGTTTTTTCTTTATCAAATATTGATTGTGTAGCTATGTGTTGTATGCTCTGATAAATAAAGACTTCTGCAGCTGATTTTGATTTTGCTATAATGTACATACACTTAATATATTTACACCCTTAAAATAACAGCATGGTCGTTATGGAGTTTGCCCTAAACTTGAATGCCTGCATATCGTACATGCGAACGTATTGAAAACAGAGGATTTGAAAATTTATTTGACAAAAATTGCCGTGCGGCTAAGGGTGCGGAAGCTCTATATTGGTCAGTACGTCCGTAAATAGCCTCAAAATGGGCTTAAGTTGAGGCACGAGTATAATAGTTCGGTTAGAAGATAGACTGGATGCTCCTGAACCTTTCTTTTGAACACCGCTTGTGAAAAAACGATATGAGAGTGAGTGCCAAGCAGAAAACATTCATACCATCTTCAAGCGAGTCGGGCTTTTCGCGATACTTCTGTCACCAATAAGTTTTATCGCACCGCGTTCTGTATTCTGTAGGTATAGTAGATGAAAAGTGCTGTTGGAAGCATCTTTAAGATTATTATTATCCGTATTATCATATCTTTCACTGAAAACCAGTCCGGTCGTTCTGACTTGACGTGCAGAAAGTGTAAATTCATATGGGAAACTGAGTGTTGTCCGCGGACAAAATTAATTTGACTGGAATTATCGGACAGAAATGAGAAAGAGTTTCGGGAACAAATCAGAGGGGAAACCCCAGCGGATATGCGTTGAACATGTTATATAAACTTAATTCAACGTCCAGAAAGATAGACGCTTGGAAATCACACTTAGTAGAAGTCAACTTCTCCATCAATTCCATATGAACTCATTTTCGACAAAAAACGCAGACTCATTTTCATACCAGATCTAGAGGTATGCTTTTTTTCATGTGCTTACTAAATTTTTAAATAGACTGGATTCCACTTTTCGGTACGGGTTAAAGATTTCCCGTGGGTTATGGACTTTTATCAGAAATTCGCGAGTGATGCATACAGATGTTAGCGCTATATGTCGTTAAGAGGAAAAAGATTACGATTCGCGTTTGATAGATACATGCTGAACAAGGCTATTTTTAAACTCTTTGGGAAGACACCATAAGAATAGGATAAATGGAAGTGTTAAGTTAATGTTAATTCCAGCGTTGAAGAATATCTATTTCAAATTATTACAGAAATACACACTGACCAAGAAGATTTGTAAATGCTGAGGTCATTTAAAACTTTCGCTACTGCACGAGTGCGACAGTAGATCAGTCCCATAGAAAAAAAAATTCTGGTACCGTGCAGCAAGCTGCGAGATGTAAAGTAATCAGATCGGCTTTTTTTGGAAGTTAACGGTTGGAATTCACGTGTGGTCGCAGTGGCTCAGTGGAAATACGCATGGCTACTGAACAGAACGTTTGTGGTTCGAATCCCAGTAACACCAAAATTATTTTTCACGGTGTCCCATCCACGTTCATGGAGTAATAACTTGTCACTGAAAGCTTCTCAATTCGCCGTTCGGATCCGGCCTTAAAATTTGTGTCCAAAAATATACATGCGCAGCACAAATTGTCGCGAGAAGCTAGACCTTGGACCGCAATGGGTCTGTCGCATCGAATATAATTATTATTAACGGTTGGAATGTCATTGTGAAGGAGCGTTGGAATTGACGACGAGGTAAATTTTTAATATGTTTCACAATTGACCAGAAATTCTTAGTTCCTTAGAGATATTGAAGTATTCAAACTTTACTCACGTTATTAAGGCATAGCAAACCTTTAACTTGACTAATTTAAAAAACAAAAGAAATGGAGAGCAGAAAAAGAAGAAATAGAATGCCCAACAAGCTGTGATGAGCATCGAAAAATTAAATTTGAAACATAAATTATTCGCTTACGGAAATTATAACTGCTTAGTTTACAGCGATTTTAAATTTTCGACTTATGGGCGCCGTGGCTCTACTGATTATTGCTTTGGACTTCTGGAAGGGGTAGGTTCGAAGCTTAAATCACAAAACAACTCTTCAGTCTTTTCAATAGTCCCACCTTTTACGAATGTCTGAAAAACGTGCGAGAGTAACAACTGTCGCGGACAGCTTTTCAAATTTGCCTCGGGAATCGGGCAGGGATTTAAATTGTAGGTCCCTTCCAGTAACCTAACGCACCATGGTTTGTTATATACTGGAGTACATAATAAGTGTGTGAGGTTTGATACCCGATCTTATGCCAAAATAAATTTTGCAAGAGTTTATGGTGGGCAATATCCAACGTTGGTGCCTCAATTAAAATAGTGGAGCGCGAATTTGAAGTAACAGCATGGAACCAGAAATATACGCAATAGTGAAGTTGTTTGTTGCGGCCGTAGATAAAAAATGTATTTGTTGCTACTCTGTCCTTCACTTGACCTTTCGCTTTCATTAAATTAATTCAACTTAAAGTAACAAAGTCTATCCGCGGTCGTTTTGCTTCGCTGCAATTTTTTGGACAATTTTTGACCCCGTATGTGAGAAACCACGATTCCGGAGAATCTAAAATAATAAGATCCTAGAGCGTTACCGCTATATCGATAAGATCGGTAGGTTCCGGAATGCAGTAGGTAGATTTATGGCACACGACAGCAAGATATGCTAAGCCTGCATTGAAAGGATGGCGTTAACCACGGCGCGTACAGCTTTAAATAAGGACTAGTGGAGAGATTTTGCGGTAGGCCAGGACCGGACTCCGTTTGCAGAGCCGAATCTGATGATAATGAAAATAATTTTTTACCCTTTCTTCGATATTGGCTTTCCAGAAGAGCCTTGTTGTTGAGGCCACTGTAGTAAGCCAGAACTATAAGATCCATTTTGTTTCTTCATGAATTGAGGGCTAAAAGCGTTATGTATTCTTCTAATTTCGGTTGATACTTAGAACCTTACCCAACAGGTGGATTACAGATTTCATACGATCGTCCAAAACATGCCCAAATTTTCCTGGTCGCGATATTGAATGACCGCCTGTGAGAAAACTTAAAAAAAATGTGTGTAGTAGTTTGCTTTGATCTGAAACAAATTTCGAACGCTCGTTGAATAATTTTCTTATTTTTTTTTTTGCGATTTGTTGTCTACTTCAAGACCACGAAAAGACGACTTTTAATATTATTGAATAGAGCAATGCTATTTTGGTTGACCCTTACTGCTCCTTAAAATAGATGTGTTACCTTTTGTATCTAAGTTAGATAGTTTCGCTTTATCCGATCTCTTTAGAGTTTAGCAGAGTGTTGTGCGAGACTTAACTTCTTTTGGTAAAAATCATAATCTACACTGCCGGAGACATTATGAAGGATGGAGTCGGTGCTGGTAGCTTCTCGGATGATCTTACTCTCTCAAAGTCATACAGGCTCCCTGATTAAGCAAGCATATTTCAGTTGGAGATCATAGTAATAAAGGAGGCCTGCATGTCATTAAGTTATAGAACCGCACAAATTGGAAAAGTTTGTATCTGTGCTGATAGACAATCTGCAATAAAAGCCGTTTATGCGACTATAAACATAAGCATTGCCAAAAAGAATTGGCTTCGATAGTATGGGTGCCAAGATACAGTAACATAGAGGGTAACCAGAGAGCTTATGAATTGGCAAAGACGGGCATCACTATGGACACTGAATCAGTGGAAAGAGTTAGCTGCTTACAGATCTCAGTCAAACAACAAATTCTGTTCTCCTTCAATACTAGGTTACAACTAAGTTGGAGCAGTCTGACTAACTGCGCCATATCATACCGTTTAACATCTTCTGCAGAAACTCCAAGAAGGCAAATTAGAACGAATTTTAATTCACTATATTTGCTGGTATCGAGCCATAGCAGGGTCCTGACTCCGCACTTTGGGTAAACAATTTCTTGCCGACTTGGAAGAGCTTTCAGAGTGATCTCGTACTTGAACACACTACAGGCTGGATGTATAACTATTAAAATATACATTGATAGGGCTCTCGATATCTGTGCTATCAAAATTAACCAATCGCATACATACCTACCTAGAACAAACTATTTTTTAAACTTAAAATATATATCCTAAGTTTTGGAGGCATGACCTATTGCCCATCGTGTGTCTTAGGGCGTCAACAACGCCTTTTTGCCGGTTGTGTTTAACAGATTCCAGCTCCAACTCATATGGTCAGCCTCCTACTCAACTGTTCGCGCCAAGTCTGCCTAATTTGGTAAATTGATTTCATTGTATGGCAAGTTTTGTAACTGAATTTTCTTCGCGCCGAATTGCGTGACAAATCCATTACCATTTTCTTATTTGATTGGTGTGCCAATCCGGAATTTGAATTCAAATAACAATATGCAGAAATCTGTTTACAAACGGTCCCAGCCTACCAATGTTGGTGATCTTTCAAGTACTGCATCCATACAGCAGAACTGACTCAACGTTGGAGCACAACAGTAGCAGCTTGGACTGGACAGTACTGTAAACAATGGTTTTCAGATTTAAAGCATCCACACCATTGGCCTTGTGATAAAAGTTCGTGCAGCCTTACCGCACACATTGGGATTTAAATATCATCAGACACCTTTCTATTGTCCATATCATGACACTTAGCATCCTTATTGGTGGCTTTATTAATAGCTCCCAGTTTCTCTAGAATACCTCTCCTGCGCAAGGCAAAACAGTTAACGCTATTAAAACCCAACATCTGCGTATGCACGGTAAATTTCTTCCTGGACATAATTCCTTATCAGATTTATATGACAATTTCTTGGAAATAAGTGAAGTGTTGTACTTTCATTAAATACATTCCTCTTAAAAATATAAACTCCAACCAAACCACTTTCACAGCCATGACAAGATCAGCTCTCGCTTAAAAGTCTTAATTATGAATTACGTCACGAATTCCATTCAGCGGAACTTAATCACCATAAACAAACACTCATCACAATCACATAAATACATAAATAGTTTTTTGATATCTTTAAGAATCCGTCGACCTAAATGCATTAAACAAGGTTATCATCTTTTGTCAAAATTCAAGAAAAGGACTCATTAGTTGTTGGTGAGCAAAACAAAAAACCTTCGTTCGTTTGTTGATTTGCGGAAAATCACTCACAATCAGACTCCATTTCTGATGGAATGACCAAAATAACTTCCTTTGTTTGGATCAATCCAATGCCAAAAACCACAAAAAAGATTGTACCGCCGCCGGCCAGCCGCGCCGCGCCACGCATCGTTGTCGCATCGTCAGCGTTGTGTTCGTTAATTTATCTGCCAAAAAATATATTTCAATAAACAACTTCTCGTCATGATTCTGGCTTGGATTCTTTTGGACAACTAAATATAGTCGCTGCATCTTGGATGATGTTGGAACCAATGGATACGTCCGTTTTTTAAACGAGGTAATCATTTGGACAGGCGGACAGACAGAGAGCAGTGGCTAAGTTGTCGTCGTCGTCGTCGTCGTTGTCGTTGGCGATTGCTCGTTGGAACGCTTTATGTGACGTCGGGCGGATTTTAATGAAACCATACAAATGTGTGCTGCTGATGATCTGCAACGTGCATGCCTTACAAACGTTGCACGCATGCCTTAACCGCGTTCCGCCCGCCATTCCATAATATTTATTTGTATTTCTTCGTCGTCGCGCCCCAAAAAAGGAGATTCGCCTTGCGCTACATTCGATATATGCAAGAAACATATTGGTGGTGCGACTGTTGGTGTCTGGAAAGGCACTGCACTGCGCCGCTTCAGGCAGCCCGCTGGCTTTGTATATCTTTTTTTATTATGCGCAATGGCAATAAGTTATTGGAGAGAAACCAGGCTGTCCCCTACTTCCCTTCCTGGCCGCTACTAAACCCGATATGTGCCTCGTTGTTACCCTTCTTGTGATTCCCAAACATTTTGGTGGATGGATTGAAAATGGGATGAGTCGTGAAAATGTTTAACATTTGTTGGTTTTATTCCTTTTTTGGCAATTAAAATTCCTGTCGTCTGCAATATTCATCAGAATCGGTTAGTTGGGAGCGTTTCTACAGCTTCTACATCGTACGAATTTCATAACCGTGTGTCGTCGAATACTGCTGATGGTGTGTTGGAGTTTGAGTTATCAATTATTTGGCATGGTTACGAGTAGGTGTGCTAACTTTACGGTGCGGAATTCAGGAAATTGATTTTTTTTTAGTCTTGCCTTTCCTCATTTTAGGTTTTTTTTTTAGTTTTCCATTGAAAGTTAAGTAATGAGCGGATCATTTTTATTGTTTTGCGAATCTTTTGGGGTGAAATGCATAAAATTGTTAAATTAATTGAATTAAGTTGTTAAAACGGCCTAAAGTGCTAAGAATACAAGCTGAATTCTGTTTATAATGTCCGATCGCGTGTTCATCTACCGTTGGATTATCTGTGCTTCTTCTTTTATGTCTTTTGATCAGTGGTCCTACATTATACTATCTTGCTCTTTAATTGGTGTGTGATGCCCAACGTTTTTCAACTATTGGCCTCAATTATCCGCCGATTATACTCACTTTTAAACTTAATAACTTATACGCTTTTGGAGTAAACGTTGTTATATAAAATACCCAGCTTTAAATACTGTGAGGAACATATATCAGACATATTTGTGATGCAAAATTATTCTGAAGGCAAGCGAGCAAAGTTTGTTACCTCATCACTCACAATAGCAATTCCTAGATCTCTGTGAATATCACTATTCCTTATGTACCATGGAGCATTGACGATTACTCTTAATGTTTTGTTTTGAAATATTTGTAAAATTGATATATTGCTTGATTTGGTACAACCTCAAAGTTGTATACCGTATGTCCAAGATGGTTTTAGCACTTTTTTAAATAAGAACAGTTTGTTATATACGCTTAGTTTTGAAAACTTCCGATAAGCCAATACATCTGTCTGAGCTTGATATCGAGCTCGTCGCGCTTCTTTGTAACGTGTGACTTGCACTTAAGTTTTGCACCTTTCTGTATGTAAAATTAACATGTGTTGAGTTTTTCTCGATGAAAACAATTCTCCAGGTCTTTGTTCACTCGCATATTTTGTCTAAAGCTCGTTCAAGTTTTTCCGATTATTATTCAATACTATTACCCGTTGCGAGGATACCCGTATCGTCTGCGATCGTAGCTAGGACTGTCTCTTCGTCTTGAAGTATGTCTCTTGTGTAAAGCAAGAACAGAATTGGACCGAGAACGCTACCTTGCGGTACACCGGCGTGAATTTATTGAACTTCGAGCATTCAGTTCCGTATCTAAAACGATAGAGCCTATTGACAAGATAGGAGTCCAGTATTCTTAAAAAATTTTCCTGTAGGATAAGCTTAAGCTTATACTTCATTCCTTCGTGCCATACCTTGTCGAAGGCTTGCGATACGTCCAGAAAAGCGCTGGAACATATATTTTTCTCTTCAAGGACTTTTTCAATAACATTCTTTATTTGTTTTACCTGATCAATTATGGAATGTTTGACCCTAAAACCGGATTTGTGACCCAGTATTAAGAGTCTTTCTTCAATAATAGGTTGTAATAGTTAAAGGAGAAGTTTCTCAAAGACTCTAGATATTATTGGCAGACGCGAGATAGGTCTATATATTTTTTTGTCGTTCGAACATTTCCCATGTTTTGGAACCATTATGACTTCGGCGATTTACTATTGCCTCGTAACATATTAAAGTCTGGAGGAAGATGGATTTATAATATAAAGAAGCTTAACTAATGCTTTTTTTGTAACAAAGATTTTACCAGTAACTAAATCATATCCTGGAGCCTTGTTATTTTTCAACTTCTTTATTTTCTCTCAAAGTTCGGATAGCGATACAGCTTTATGTAAAAGTTTTCGGTTTCCGTGCGAGTAGTTTGAAGTCTTATCGGCAGTCAAGCCTTCAGGGTAAGCAGAAGCTTCGAGATTTTTGAGATATTGTAGCAAGTTTTTAAGCTTGTTGAACAGATAGTTCAATAAGTTTAATCCGGGAGCGCGCGGGATTGTTGCCATCTCTTACGCGCTCTCCTCTTTTCCCGTATAAGGTCTTTGATTTCAGGCTGGTATTTGTTTGTTGTTGTTTGTTGTTCCGTAATACTGTCTTTCGGAATGGAGTGTTTTTCCAAGCAGCGCTCTAAATAACTTTCACGAGTTTATCAACTACGTCATCTATCTCGAACGGCGTCTTAAGTGGCACATCTAAAGCAACATTTTCCTTGCAGTTTCTTTTGAAACCGTCCCAGTTGGTTTTGTTGCTAGCTTATCTAGGCACTCCTTCCTCTTTTGCTAGACTTCTGCTAATCTTCAAAATTACAGTTCGAGAGATATACGTACGGATAATTGTAACAATTTCCAGCAAATAACATGAAATACTCTTTAAAATACTTTCAATTGTTTATTTGAAGTGGTTTACCTACGACTCGAGTTTCATACTTGTCCTTCCATCGCAAGAGGTTCTTGCCAATTTAAAGCTTTCTGTTGGTTTTCCTAAACGATGAAGTAAAAACATCAATTAAACTTGATATCTTATCTCAGATGTCATTGTGTGTTCTGCTCATAAGCAAACATTTTAAAGTACAAAATCAATATAAAATTAGGTCCACCTTGCATATTTCTGTCGACAAAGGCACACATGAACTGCATATTCATAAAGAGCTCCAATCCGAGTGTAATGCGGTGCGTATCGGCGGTGATCGGATGAAGCGATTCCATGCAAAACAATCAACGCTTTAATCAATTAACGAAATGCCGCCAATTGCCATTAGAGGAGGAGGTATGTACTACAAAAAATATATGCTGATGCTTGAAAGTAATAAAAGAGGCTCAACTTCGATTGAAACTGATAATTCATGAGGCTCTGACATGGGCTTATAATTCATAACTCTACCGCTTAGAGTGGCTGACAAAGGGATTTTTACCTTGGCACACGAGAAGTTATCCGTGCGAGGCGAACGTTAGTAATAAATTACCATTAACAGTGGACCGTAATGCAATGTAGAATGGAGCAGAAGCCCATCCCTTGTCGATTTTTTCTTGTTTTTGGTGTTGGTGTTGGTATTCTTGTTGTTGTGCATTTAATCAATATATGCCCGCAAATGAAGAAACTCATTCTAGCAGCTTGAATGAGGTATTGACTCCTGCAGTACGTACGAGTTCATAAATGCAGAACATAAGGAATCTAATGGGCCACCATATGCAATAAAGCCGGTTCGACCTCATAAGCTCTGGAGGCTTAGTCGCGAGTACAAACCCATTTAAAAGAATGATGGTCGAGATTTTTATCGCTCTTCGGAGCGATTTTGATGCTTGATTTTCTTTTCATAATATTTTATGCGAGACCGAGCTCGGCCTGATCCATTTCTTTTGGCACGGAAATTAAAGACGTCAGGGAAGACTGAGTGCGATGAAGTGAATGGGTAACAATTGACAATATCGCTTAATGGAGGTATTCACCGACTCGCATTCACTGAGTGCTTATACCCACTGATGTGCCAGGCTTTCAATGCGTACATAAATTCACTGTGATTTTTCAGGTTTTTCTTCAGAGTTAATTGCTGTGAGCTAATATGAATTAACTTGTACATTTATTTATGTAGTGTTAAATGCAGTATATTTTATAATGTACACACGCTAAAGAGATGTGCACCCTTAAAATGCTTAGCACAGCGTGGGCGTTAGGAAATTAGGAAGAGGAAAATATGAGATGTCTATGCACGCGTGTCTTTAATGACTGCAGATCATACACATGCGGAGACACAGAATTGGGCAATTCGTTCCACATAACTATAGTACGGCTAAGGAAGGAATCTCTGAATTGGTTAGTACGTCCGAAGGTTGGCCTAATGGTAGACCCGTGGGCTAGAGTTAAGGCACGGGTATTACGGTTAAGTTCAAGATGGGTTCAAGAATGGGCGGTATGCATCTGGATATTGAAAACCGCTTGTGGAAAAAGCGATAAAACAGTGACAAGCTGGAAACATTCCTACGATGTTCAAGCGATTTGATTGTTTTCGCGATATCTACGTCACCAATAAGTTTTATCGCGCGGTTCTGAATTCTGTCTAGTAGATGCAATGTGGTCATGAAGGTTTTACGTTTCTTCGATGCAAGACCCATTCATGGATAAAGGTTGGGAGTTAAAATTAGGTTTAGACGATAGAAAATTCTACTCTGTTGTGTAGTCTCCACCTTGTTATTCTATCAAGGTCAGAATTTAACGTACTAAACATACGTTGTTTTTCAAGTTCCACTTGTGATAAAGAGGGGCATAGGGTGAGCGTGAACTCGTATGAAAAGCTAAGAGTGCTGTAGTCAGCGAAAGAATGATTTGAATTAGAAGTAGCGGATAGGAGATCATTAATGAAAATGAGAAAGAGTGTCAGAGACAAAACAGAGCCTTGAGGAACACCAGCGTTTATGTGGTGGACATTGGATTTGAAACCGTCCACTACGACCTGGATTGAACGGCCAAAAAGATAGTTATTAGTCCAATCAAGCTGAGTCTTATAAATTCCATAGGCAATCATTTTCGAAAAGAGAGCTTGATGCCAGATTCTGTCAAATGCCTTGGAAATATCAAGTGCAACAAATTTGCTTTCACCAAATTTGTGAATAGAGTGGTTCCACTTTTTGGTGAGATAAGCCATCAGGTTATCTGTAGAACGTTGCCTACGAAAACCGTACTGCTGATCACTAAGAATTTCACGTGAATCAAGGTATTGCATAAGCTTACGATTGATCCTTAGAAAGTATGTTAGCACAATTGGTCGGTACGAGGAAAGAGATGACGGTTCGCCTTTTTTAGGGACAGGCTGGATAAACCCTTCTTCCAATTCATTGGGACGACTCCAGAAATGGAAATTCTGCCCAGTGGCAATGCCAACGTTAAAGAACACCTCTTCAAAATTATAGCGGGAATACCAGCCATCAGGCCCAGCAGATTTATGAATGTTGAGATCATTTAATACTCTAGCCATTTGACGAGTACAAAAGTGAATCTGAGGATTCGACTCTTGCAAGTACCGGCGGCGACAATGCGCTATCTGGTAGCGTGAAGCTAGCTGCGGAATGTGAAATGGCCTTGTCTATAGTGACAGTTGGAATGTCATTGTGAATGAGCGTTAGAATTGAAGACGAGGCAGTATTTTTTATTCGTTTTACGAATGACCAAAAATTTTTACTTTTTGGGAGCCTACCGAGCTTAATTCTCTTCACTATATCGACATCGCGATAACGCTCGTTGATCTCATCACTATAGAAAAATTCCTGGTTTTGATGAGTCTTGACAGACTAAAGTAGGCTTTGTTGGCTTTGAGCAACCGTGCGAGAATTTCTGGTTCCATGCTGTTATCGGCTGCTACAGTAGAGCTGAGATAGTTAAAGGATTGCGCTACCTTTAATTCGTGTTCCACTATTTTAATTGAAGGACCAATGTTGGATCTTCTACTCGGAGACGAGGTCAGCATGTACTTTGTTATGCTCTCATTTAAGTAAAGTCCCAGATTTCATGCCGCCGGCTCGATCTGGATGAAAGCTTCCTGTACAGCCCTTTGGTTTCTAAGCCAGTATCTGAATGGACTTATAGAGGATTGTTCCTCTCGCCGTTATGACAGAGTCTTGGATCACTTTCTCCAACGCCAGGTTGAAGAAGACGCAGGCCAGTACATCCCCTTGTCGGAGCCCGTTATAGATTTTGAATGGGCTTGATAGAGATCGGGATATTTTTACTTGGCTTATAACATGGGGCATGGTCAACCAACATAGTCATATCAGTTTATTTGGGATGCCGAATTCTCCCATGGCTTTATAAAGTTCTAGTCTGGCTATGCTATCATAGGCGACTTTAAAGTCCTTAAAAAATATGGTGTAGTGAGTTTTGAAACTCAAGACATCACTTGCCCAAGTGTGTAATTCTGATCAGTTGTTGATTTGCCTGCGATGAAGCCACACTGGTATGGACCAATGATGACCTTAGCGTATGAGGCTATCCTGTCTTGAATTATAAGAAGAAAATCTTGTACGCGGTACTCAACAACGTTATACCACGATAATTGCTGCATGTTGTGATATCTCCTTTCTTATGTATGGGGCACAGGATATCTCTTCGTCAGTGTTCTGGCATTGCTTCTTCCTCCCATACTTGCACTATCAGTTCATGAATGGTGTATTGCGAGAGCTCTTGTTTTAATCAGCTCCGCTGGGATACTGTCTGATCCCGGGGCCTTATTATTTTTGAGCCGATTTGACGCTCTTCTAACTTCGTCTATGCTTGGTAGCGGCAGCATAGTGTGGTCTTCGGTCATTGGTGGAGACACCAATTCCTAAGTTAGCTGGCCGTTAAGCTACTCATGAAAGTGCTCTTCCCATCGCTCTAAGATGCCTGTGAGTTCGGCAATCAGATTACCCTCTTTGTCTTTGCAGTATGTGCAACGCTGTGTATATTGCGTCATACCGCGGGCTCTTTGGTAGAAGTTCCACGCCTGGTGCGGTCCTCGGTCTCTGTACTGTTCTAGTTCACGGACGAGATTAACTGTTTTTTCATATCTTCTGAGCTTCCCCGAGGGGTCCGCTGTATCATACTGTCTGGTTATATGTTTGATACTTGGATAAACTCGGTAGATTAAAGGGGCAGGGTGCTACTGCTTAAAGTCTCAAGCACGGGCACTGTCTCCTACCTCCTCCTCCTCCCTAACGTACAACTGCAGGCGGTAGTGCCTGGGATAGTTTCTATCCCGGGCGGCCTAGGACTTGAACTACCCTAGTGTCAATTGATAGGATACGAGGTTCCGAACGAACGTGCTGCCAGGGTCTGCTTTGCAATCGCCCAGGCACTCATTCTGAAAGAGCTGAGTCCCTTGATTGCAGATCTCACCAAAGTCGCGATGGTACTACGGGGGTTGGCTGCCCACAAACAAGGTTTAATCTCCTTGGTGGTTTAACTGAGTCTGGGCCAACCTTTGGTTGAGGTCCAGTATTATTCTGGCTTGGCCTACGTAGTGGCTGGTGGTTTACAACCCAAATGCGGGTAGAGCGCTAGCATGGTAACATCAGTTTGGGGGCTGATATTACCATAAAACTTTGGTGTTGCACATCTCAACCGGTTGTCGAAAAACCAAAGATCGGCAAGGATTTAAGATAGGTCCTGCTCTAACCATTGAGTTAATAGTGGCACATAAGTCTATGATGGACGTTGATTGTCGTATAACTAATCCACGTCCGAAGAGGACCGCGAGATTAAGCCTTCAGTTGGCGGTGTTCACGTAAATCAAATAAACATTTCATATCTTCTGAGCTCTTTAAATTTATCTTCGCTTGCCCGCGTTCTATGAGATTGTTTCATTGCTCGGCACGCAACATTCTTGAGTTCAGTCGCTAGCTTACATTCGTCATCGAACCAGTTGTTTTGATCTCTACGACTACTGCTTAGGGTGAAATCAGCAGTACTAATGACAGTATTCTTACGGAGTGTCCATTTCTCGTTTACGCCCGGCATAGCAGCCCCAGGACTTACTCTCCCTGCATTTAGGATGAGTCCTATCGCTTGGCCGTAGTTGTTTCTGGTCTCTTTGTTGCGAATGGCGGCCGTGTTGACTCGAATCTGATTCGCGGGTGCTGTCTTTCTTGATGATGCATCCCGCGCTCGGTGCGTTGGCACCTCGGTACGTTCGTACCGTCATACCGTTAAGACCAGTATGGACATACGACATTCAACTCTGGGAGTGTGCTGCTAAAAATAACACATAAATAATCCAGCGCTTCCAAAACAATGTATTAAGACAGTAAATGCTCCATGATTTGTCAGAAACTCTGACTTTCATCGCGACCTTAAGCTAAATACTGTAGAAGAAACTATCCTTGAATTTGCAACAGCCCATCACTCAAGACTTGGATGACATATTAACCAGGAAGCAGCAAAGCTTTGCGATACAACTGGGATTACTCGAAGACTACAGCGAATTAAACCACACGAACTAGCTGGGAGCAAGGTTATCTAGAAGAAGTGTTTTTGTTTGTATTATCGCCTCTAGGCTCATCTGACCATTGTGTTGTTTCAGCTAAATTCTCGTTAATAAACCATGCAGTTAGAGAAAAGCTCCCAAAAAATAGTTTGGCAATACGAGAAAGCCAATTGGGTCAGTGGCTCGAGCTGTAAAGAGGCTCCATTCCATTCTTTCCAAGCTCATGGAAGCATGATCAATTTTAAGCTCATGCAAATATCTTGAAACCGACTTAATCCTTAGTGACCGGCAGTGGGGATTTCGTGGGAAACGTTCTACTGGTGCTCTGATGGTATGTGGTCTTTTAGACCACTCAATTTAAGCTGTATTGGACGGTTTCAAGTCTAAAGTATATAACTTCAATCCTGGCGTTTCCCTGGCATAGGCATCTCATCTTTTCCTCTCCTTAATTTCCTAACACCCACGCTGTGCTAAACATTATAAGGGTGCAAATCCCTTAAGCGTTTGCACATTATTAAAAAAACATAATTTTATAAACAATATTACTTATACTGAGAGACAGAGAACGCTGTATATTGGGAATGTTTTGCAAGACTGCTCTAGTCGTCAGTTGAATACCATCGCTACGTGAGGAAGACAAAATTACCTTCTAAATAAACACCTTAAGAATGAAAACGATTGAAGCAACGATGACCGCTGTGCGTGAACTGACACCGAGAGAAATCATTGCAATAATGACCAATGCATTTAAAGTCGCACGCTGTGTGCAGCGTCCAGCTAACGAAGTGCACGTACTCTGCATGTTCAAAAAATCAGCTTAGCAGGAAGTCTATTTGGCTAATGAAACTCCACTATATTAGCGCGAAGGCCGTTTTTATCCTAGATGTGGCTTAACTTAATTGATTAGAAATTATGTTGCATTAGGACACGCTTTCTTTTCCTTTTCTTTTTTCTTGTTGAGTGTTTTCGTCGCATAGTCTATTCTATACGTAGATTGGTGTTAAGCTACGGTGCTCGTACATATCTTTGCTGGCTCTAAAACTGTGTTCGTGTCGTGGCTTTTCGTATAATATCTCTTCAACCGTCTTGATGTCGGTCAGTTTGGCGAGGATTCTTGATGGTCAGTTGTTCTATGCGTGAACTGGCACTGCGTTGAGCACATTTTTCTCTGCTGGATGCTGTTGATGTGCCTTTAATTTAGACACCAAAAAGACCGCAACAGCAGAGCAAAGCACAGCTGCGGAAGATCACTGATGATCAACAATGATGCGCGATTTGGCGTAAAATAAATATATTCAGGGTGTGAGCGCGCCATGCACCAACTTTAGACGATGGCAGTAGAACTAATTCGTGGCCTTCGTTGCGATAAAAGCAATAAACTATTTGGAATTGCGTTTGAGATGAAGATGAAGGAGCTGGCGACCGACTGCTGTGTGACGATCACGCAGCTGCTTTGGTGTCTATGGATTAATTGATATTTTCAACTTCGTCCAATTGGGAATTTGTTGCGCAGATTGTTTAATTGTATCAGCGCACAGCATGCTTATGGAATAGTTGTGATGTGATATGTCATTAATATGATCATAGGGAGCAAGATTGTCTGGTCATACGGATGATTCAATATGGAAGGAGAGAAATGGTCTCTTTTAAACATTTCAAAGCTCCCGGCGGTGATGAGATCTTTTCAGCACTTCTGCAGAATGCAGTCTATCTCATCCTGCCGGGTATGATTGCTTTAATTAGAGCCAGCTACATGTGGGGGTACACTCCTACTATCTGGAGACAGATAAATGTGATATTTATCCCCAAACCTAGTGAGCTCAAATCCATGGAGAGACTAATTGATGTTCATAGTAGAGGCCGGTTAGAATTATCTACCCCTCTGCGCTCAAGTCAGTTTGCGTACAGGAAAGGCAAAAGCACATAAGGTGCCCTTCACTATCCTGTAAAGAAGATAGAAGGAGCTTTTTGTTCCAATGAAGTGGGCCTGTGATGTTCTTTCGATAAAACTGGCTACGAGTCTATTGCAAGGGTAATCAGTAACAGGTGTATCGAAGACTCGACCAATCCTTGGTTATTGAGTGTCTGCGTCTGAGACTGAAGTTAAGTGATGTCCCATAGGAGCAGTGCTTTCTCCCCTTCTTTGGTCACTAGTTATTGAGAATCTTCTAGACGATCTTTACAGATCAGGCTACATCGCCATTACGCCATGCGGACGATTTGGAGATTTTTATTAGTGGTAAGCACTGCACGACTATCATTAGTGTCATGCAAGGTGCTTTTCAAGGTTTACAAGGCAAGGTTTTAGAATGGTTCAGCAGAGAAGGACTACCCATCAATGCTTCCAAAGACGTTCTAGTGCCTTTCACGAACATAAGACTGGTTGATTCGGGACATACCATCATCAATGGCACCACGTTAGATTATTCCAGTGAGGTTAAATATCTCGGTGCCATCCCTGATAAACGGCTAAACTGCCATTCCCATATCAAGTCCGCCATCGAACGCGCCAATAGGGCCTTGTGGACTAGTAGGCGCCTCTTTGGAAGAATTTGGGGTCTAAATCCTAAAATGGTACACTGGATATACACAATGATGGTGAGACCTATTATCACGTAGGCGGCCATCGTTTGGTGGCCGAAAGTTCTTAAAGTTCTTCAGAAGCTACAAAGAGCTGCCTGTCTAGGTATAACGGGTGTCATGCGAACCTGTCCTACGATAGCACTAGAAGCTGTTGTAGGGCTTTCACTCCTGCCAATCATCATTAGGAAGGCGGCTGCTGGATGCGCTCTTAAGCTGCAACTAGAATACGGATAAAAACCGGGTGGCTATGTGAGTAACCTGAAAATTCCTGACTTAATACCTGAAAGAGACAAGTTCCGCAGTATCCCCGACATTATTGTCAGGGCGCACTCTTTCGAAAGGAAAATTGAGGTAGAAATATTAGACCGGGTAAACTGCTGCAATTTTGTTCCGGCACTGTACGCCAAAGGTCTGGTCTGGTTCACATATTTATCGAAGATGGAAATTGGAGTTGGAGCTGGTTTCTTTGGAGCCAACACCAAAGTCTCGATACCAATGGGAAAAAGTCCCTTGGTTTTCAAGCCGGAACTCCATGCCTTTGAGGTCTGCGCCGGGATTAACCTTAATAAAGGAATTAAATGCGCTAGACTATATATCTTCTTCATAAGATTATGCAATCCGTGCTTGGAGCACCATGCCAACAAGATAGTGGTCCGAGTTTCGCGCAAACCTTGTACTCGCAACGACCAAATTATTGCTTGCTGCCACCTCTATGACTCGTTTTCCATTGTCATTAGTGTTCTCGCGTAAACTATGGATGCCAATTTACTGCCTGAATACTGGCTCCCTACCTATTTTAGCATTCATATACCCCAGAATAGTCTTTGACGTGACAACGTATCACTACAAGGTTTAAGGGGCTACATGTTCAAAAAGTAAAATGTTAAATGTCACACTGTTGGAAGACACTGTTAGGTGAGACACTGTTAAATGTCACTATTTTGCGAACTAAGCCATTTCTCAAGCGATTCGCATGAAATTCCGTATGTAGGACTAAGATGCGACTATAAGACTTGTTCCTATGGAAATTCTGGGATCTGGCCAATAGGGTCTGGAATTTTGGGGATCAAGCATTTCTCATGCGATTCACGTGAAATTCGGTATGTAGGACTAAGATGCGACTACAACTCTTGTTCAACTCTTGATCTGGCCATAGAATCGTTTGCCTGAAGCGCGACAAAACTAAAGTCGTCGAAAAGCTCGAGATCAAAGCGGTCCAGCAGAAAAAGAAAGCACCATCTTGGAGAACTAGCCCTCCACTCTCCAGCATGCGGTGATCAACACCGAGTATTCATTGTCCCTACAAAGCGAAGACTTGCAAAAAATGCAAGAATCAAAAATCTGGTTACTGTCAAAGTTATAAAGATCTTATAAAGCAATAGGTCGAGAGAGCCAACAAAAATGTTCACGCGCGAACGTGAAGCTACAACTCGATACAACTTCAGACATAACGATCATTTTAAAATGTAAATATAGCCGCCTTGGAAACCCGACCCTCCAGTGTATCTCCAAACCAGCCGGCAGCGCATCCGGAGGTAAAGTTCCGCTGCTTATAAGTTTTCCGGGTGTCATCAAGTTGAATGGGTTTGAAGAGTACGATGAGTGATATGTAGCTACATGTAGAGAAATTAACCAATTCGGAATTCCTTGGTTAAACGCTTTCAGGTTGTCGGGAGTTCCATTCAACACAGTGTCCGTGAACAGCATCAATGAATTTCAGGAACTAAGCAATTTCTCAAATGATTCGCATGTAATTCGGTATGTAGGACTAAGACTGTAAAACTTGTTCCCATGGAAATTCTGGTATATGATCATTAGGAACTGGAATTTATTATATAAATTCCACTAATATTTTTTTTTTCGGTCCTACTCACCTAAGAGTTGGGACAATATTTGACCAGAGTTATTTGGCCTGTGAAAGTGAAGGTAGACTAGTAAAGTCGAATATTTTTGCAATGTTACCTTCGGTGGAATCGTACGTTTAGTATTCCGCATTTTTCCGTCATTTTTTAAACTTTTTAAATTCTTTATATTAACCTCGCGTGCCCGTCTGTTTGTTTGTCGTGGAATCTTGCGATCAATTTTTAAACAATTTCCCAATGTCCTATTTCATATAAATTTTGCACACATGCATACCTCCAATGACAACACTTTCTGTCAAATTTTTTAAAAATATTAACCCGATTTTATTCAAATTTTATATACATGTGTATCTCCGTTGCACAACACTTTTTGTAAAAATTTTGAAGTGACAGAAATCTAACGGTTTTTGACCCAGAACATAAAGAAGCAAAAATTATCCATTGTTATGTTGGGACCATACAAACCTTGCTCCAAATCCATCACAACGCGCTGCTAGATGAATAGTTATTTGATCCATGAAACCTCGAATGAATGGTTTTATTGTACGTTTCTTTCGTTCGTATCTGGCACATAACTTCCGGAAGGCTTTAAAATAATTGGACTCGGTTATCGAAATATAACGTTACAAATTGTAAGCATCTTTCAAGAAACCCTTCAGATACTGGAACTTCTGTACAGCTGACAAATTTGTATTGTCGTGAATCGTTTTTACATAGAGGTCATAAACTGATTGCCACGTTGCATACTGACAAGAGAAGGGTTCAATATTAATCTTCGGCAGTCGTACCTCGACGGGTTGTTTCATGGTAAGATTCAAATTCGTGTTAGCTGCATTCAGTGTTTCACCTGGATTATCTGTGTTGTATTCTCGAATATATTTGCTTTACCGAGCCACTTTCCTGGTACGGATCGATTTAAAAAATAGAACAAAAACAATACAACTCACATCCTCAAACTGTTTCAATAGTGTTTTTTCCCGTGCCAGTTTGAAATGAAATTTATCGATATCTTTTTTGTCCACTGGAGCTACCACATAATCATGTAGCTTCGTCATTTTTCCTTTGATTGATTGGTCTTCGACTTTAGTTTTGCCATCCTGCACTTGTTTTAATCGTCATTCACTTGTTCTCCGGACTGCTGTTACTACTTGTGACTTCTAAATGAATTGGGTATAAATATTTGCACTGATTACGCCTATTTTAAACACTGTATAGGTTCGTTCGTAATTCGCGAAATGCCTTTTATAGAGCAATGCGTACACAAATCTCTTAAATCTTCTACAGTGTAACCTACGCAAAAAAAAATTGATTTCGTTATATCTCTTAATTACGTAGCCTTTTATTAGTGTTTTTATTTTTCTTTAAACAAATATGAACCATGCTTAACATTAATAGTAATAATGTTTTCGTAATGACAGACCGTAGCGGTCCAAGGCTTAGCTTCTCGCGACCATTCGTCTTGTGCGTGTTATATTTTTGCACACAAATGCAAGGGACAAACAATTTAATGCCGTTTCCGAAAGGCGAGCTAAGAACCTTTTCGCAAAAAGTTATTACATTCAGACATATGTGAGACATCGCGAGAGATTAGACCACCAAAAATACTTTTGCCGTTTCTGGGATTCGAACCACGAACCCTCTGTTCAGAAGTCTAACGCAAACACTAGAGCCAGGGCACCCACTTTTTAATATTACGATCGTAAAATGTTATGACTTACCACCATCAACCAGTCGATGCAGATTGGTGAAGTCAGATAAATTTTCACTAAAAACAAGCTAAAATGGAACTCTACAGGTTGATGATAATAAATCCACAAACATTTGTGTTCCACATGTTTGACTGTCTATCCACAGGATAAATAAGTTGGCCCACATTTACTAATAATTAATGCGAGGTGTCATAAAACATTTTACGCACCTCACATATCAAGCTAACACCGCACAGCAGGAAAAGTTTCTTAAGCTCGGCTTGCCATACGCAGTTACGCATAAAAAGCAGGTTATCATTAATTTGTGGCCAAGCTATTACAAGTGTGAGTGCGAGTGCGAGTTGTATAAGTGGAGTGCACAAGGCATTCATGCACTCACAAAGAAGGAACATATCTACTCGATGTTCTATCGCATGTAGTATACGCCGACTAATAAACTTTCACATGTTATTCGCTTGTCCAAACATCTAGGACAACATATCGCGCGTCATTAATGGACATGAAGGCACGAAACACCTGCATAAGGAGCGACGAGTGAAATGATAAGCGATTTCTTCAACTTGATCGGTTTCACCGTTTCGTCCTCGAGCACGCGCTGGCGCTCAATTTAAAACCAATCTTCAAATTGGGGACAATGTCAATATGAATACTGCCACAGCTTACAGCACTGGAACGGTGATGTCGACGTCCCTAGTTTCCAAATAAAATTAATTGCCTTACGCATTTAAAACAGGGCACTCGCCATCGTCAGCTGGTCTGTTGGTCTACGAGAAAGTGTACGCGTAGACAGACACCCAAGAGTGCTGAGGCGATGCAAATGGATATATTTGCCGGGCCACAAGCTACGTACGTAGATACTCGTGCTTAAAATACATAGAAATGTGTCCGCATGAGGTGCAACCCAGCCGGTCGGCCGTCCTGTTCATTGGATTACAGATTGCGCGATCGGAGATCGGCAACGCCAGATCCAGATGTAAATTGGTGTGCGTACATCTTGTAGATCTCGAAGTTCGAATAGGGGCCACTAATCAAAGTGTCTATTTGGGCAGGCAGGCAATGCACCGCAGGCTTACTTGTTTGCTCATTGCACATGGCAGTAGAACTCATAGGCAAACAAAAAATTGGATAGATCGCCGCACGTTAGTAGGGCGTCAAAATGGGATTTGATGCTTGGGTCGAGAGTCGGGGAAGTGAAATAAATTTCACTCATTGCCAATTTGCGTTGCTGCTAATGTGCTCGAGTGTGGCTGTTTCCGAGCAGGCGGAATTGCTGCCAGCAGCGGGCATTAGCCTCGCTGCAAACCATCTAACTAACGAACTGACTGGAGACACAACTTCGGGCTTAGCGGACAAAAACAAAAATTGTCATTTTGATTTATTGCATCAAAACGAGATGCAGTCAACTGCTGAGCGCACTGCACCAGTTATAGTTACGACTAGGTATTGGTCTTCCGTGATGGCCTAATCGAAAAACCATTTTACATATCAACGAATGTAGCGAATGGGAATACGCTCTACGCAAAAGTAATTGCGTCTGCAATTGGCTTCTTGTCTTGTCTTGGAATGCGCTTGAACTGTGCGTTGCTAGTACGTACAAAACTTAATGTCGTCCGTCTGGTCAGTTGCTTCCATATTTATCAAGTATGAAGTTTCACTACATCATTTCTGCTACAGCGCTTCAGGCTTTGTATGTTACTCAAGAGTGCAGCGGCCGGCGCGACGACGGGCGAAGCCATCTGATCGTATCATCGCGGCGTCCGCGATAACTCGCTTGTAGCCACTTGGGGCAAATAATTTGTTTATTTCTTCGCACGCATTTATGTTGGTGATAAATACAAATTCGAAACACTTAAAAATGTCCCAGCAAACAAATTGCGAAATATTCATATGCGATGTCCACTGGTAATGGCATAAAGTGGGAGCGCCACAAAAACTGTCGGTGTCGTTTGTGTTAATCGCACGTACAGAAATAGAACTAAATAGAAATCGCGTATGTGCTTTGTTGAAATGAAACGGAATGGCTTAAGGGAATTATTTCGAAATGTAGGAATGCTTCCGAAATTAATTTTAAGAAAACAACCCCATAAAACGAAAATTTTCATCTAAATTCTCTAATGAACAAAGGACATAGTGTTGTGTTTAAGTGCGCCAGCACCACCGACATACTATAAAACACACCTTATTTGTCATCGCTCATGCCCCCACCCCCTTGGTGTGGACAGGGAATTGAAAAAAAATATATTTTTCATACAAATTAATTTTATGGACGTGTCTGTGCGGGCGGAATTCTAGGCGCCAAATAAAAGGTAAATATCTAGTAAATATAATGCCTGCCGACTTAGACTTATGGGTGTGGAATCAAAAAATATCACAAAAGCTTTGGGGACAGACGAAAGGATGGACTAAGATTTAATGCCTGTGGATGGGACAAAAAACTTATTTTTCATATCAAATCCATCTAAATTGCAGTATAGCGACCAAAGACTTTGAAGGTCTAGACAGGCCTGGGCAACTGAAAAACATGAGAGAGCCGATTTCAAAATTCGCGAAACAAACAAGAGCCGCAAAAAATGTATATAGTTACACAAAATTTAAAGTACAGAAATTAAAAAAATATAATATACAAATGTAAAATTTTAATGTGAAAATTGACCTTTAATTTTTCTGGTTAATTCATCAAAATCAATTTAAATTTTTGTTGTTGATATTCTCAGTTTGTTTTGTAAATTACGGTCGGTAATAGAAACAAAATGATTCACATAGGTGCGTAGTTCCAAATGAACACATAATGCGAGCAGAAAATTTTCTTAAATTTGGAAAGGCACTTTAAGTAATATACCTTCGATGTTACACAAGTCGTCAAAAATAATTTTTAATTCAGCTCAATTATTTCCATTTGAAGAAGCGAAGGAGCTGCACTTGTATCAAATTTAAATGGTGCCACAAATATTTTAAAATGTTTGTCATATTTATCCAACTCACGGAATCTTCTTTCAAGGTCTTCTGATAAATTCTGTATATTACTCGCATATTTCTGCACAAGTTTGTTAAAAGGGTGGGTATTTTTAACTCCCGGAAAATGTGTAACATCGCCATTTAGTGATTGCTTTTCCCACACCAGATTAATTTGTTTTCGCTTTGACGTTTTATTTTCAAATCATTCAAATGTTCTGTTATGTCAACCAAGAAATATAGATCAATTAACCATTCTGGATCCGACAATTCCTCAACCGTTTTATCATTCATTATCATAAATACATCTATTTTATTTATTATATCCAAAAATCTTTGGACAGTTCAATTGCTCCAAATAATCCTGGAATTGTCGATGCATTGCCCGACGACTTCTAATGATATTTACTTTTTTAATTACAATGTACAATAACATTGTTCATCTTTAATGTTTGAGCACATAATTTTTTTTGTAAAACACAACACACACATATGTGTAAAATTTGAAGAAAATCGGGCTGGTGCCCCCTCCCCTCCTCCCTTCGGTACCGACCACTTCTCAAACAATTTTACAAAAAGTGTTGTCCATCGGAGATACACATGCGTATAATATTTGAAGAAAATCGGGTACTTTTTTTATAAAATTTGTATGGTTTTCCTAAAATTTTATGCGCATGTGTATCTACGATGAACAACACTTCTTGTAAAAATTTGATAAAAAAGAACGCCACATAACTTGTGAATGTTGAATTTTGGCGTAGGGTATTTTGACAGTTTCTGCCAAGACAACAATTTTGTGGTTTTATGCGTTCCCGTACTTTTTGTGTGTTGAGAGATTTTATGTCAATTTCTTTTTTTACTAATTTTTATTACTACAAAAAGTACGGAAACAAACCTATTATTACATTATTCTTAAGTGGTTCTGTACAAAATTTTCGTAAAGTGTACAAAATAAAGTAAGTAACAAAAATAAGAAGACTAGCATTACGCCAATAAAATCGTTTAAAAATATCATGTGACAAAAATGTATTTCGTGATTGGCTGAGAGAAACATATACCCATACAAACATATTATCAAAAGAAAAAGTAGTAGAGACGCACCATAAAATGTGCGTTCAATAAGTCTATATTAAACCATAAAAAATGCGCTCAAAGCAGATATAGCCATAAAATGCTAACATTTTAAATTTAAAAAGTATAAAGTGTAAACAATCATATGCTAGAGCCGCACGCTACTAATGAGAAAAGTGTTTTCTCGAGCCGCAAGAAATTTAAATGTGAGTCGCATGCGGCTCATGAGCCGCAGGTTGCCCAGGGACAGTCTACTCTCCGAATGGAACTTTTTACATTTTCGATGTTATCTTTATGCATTTTCTCATCCAGCTGCATTAGTAAATTATACAGCTCCTTCTTCAAATTTAGTCTGTTTCCCGAATTTAAATTGAGAGTGTGTCCACAGGAATCTGCAAGTAAATGCCATTCATCAAACCAAAGTAGTTTTGCCTCTATAATGTACTCCGCTATACATTTAGTCAACCTTTCCTGGTCCAAGGCTAGCGTTTTCAATATATAATCAAAATGCAGTTTTAGGGTATTCATAAATAGTGGGGAAAGACCAGTCTTAACTAGAAGCATACTAAAGGGTCCGCCAAATAACTTTTTTTTTGAAAATGCTATAAAAAAAACTACTGAATATTTTCTCAAATTTCTTTTTTTATTTGAAAGTACAATCCTTCCGGTTAACAATGGAAAATAATTTCATTCAAATGGCTGCCTCGGCTGGCCATGCAGTAGCCTACACGATCGGTCCAATTTTTAAGCACATTATCGATTGTGTGCAGCTGTATTTCACCAATGGCTTCACGAATATTGTCCTTTAAAGCGTCAATTGTCTCTGGCTTGTCGGCGAAACACTTATCTTTTAGGGCACCCCACAAATAATAGTCAAACGGTGTCAAATCGCAGCTACGAGGTGGCCAAACGACATCAGCTCTGCGGCTGATAATGCGATCTTCAAAAACAGGGCGCAAATCATCGAGTGTAGCTTCGGCTGTGTGGCACGTAGCGCCGTCCTGTTGAAACCAAATGTTGCCAATATCCTCCTCTTCAATTTTTGTGAACAAAAATTCGTTCAACATGGGCCGATAACGATCGCCATTGACTGTAACGGCCACTCCTTGCTCATTTTCGAAGAAAAATGGCCCAATTATGCCTCTGGACCAAAATCCGCACCAAACAGTGACTCGTTTTGGGTGTACCGGCTTTTCAATGTATGCGTGCGGGTTTTGTGTGCCCCAAATGCGACAATTTCGCTTGTTTACATACCCGCCAAGATCAAAATGAGCTTCATCCGAAAAGATGATTTTTTTTGGCAAAATCGGCATCTTCTGTAAGTCGATCGCAGACCCACTCCGCGAAGCGAAAACGCATTGGATGGTCAGTTGGCTTCAACTCCTGAACCAATTGGACTTTGTATGGCGTCATACCAAGGTCTTTATGCAAAATTCGGCTCAATGATGTCCCCGAAATGTTCAATTGTTGAGAACGACGGTGAATTGATGTTGATGGCGCTTCACGCACACTTTCTGCCACAGCATCAATATTCTCGGGTGTACGCACTGTTTTTGGCTTTTCACGCTTTGGTTTATCGATGAGGATGCCAGTTTCTTTCACTTTTTTGACAAGATAACGAACATACGGAGCTGACGGTGCTTCTCTTCTTCCAAAATCCGTACGCAATTTTCGCACACATTCGGCAACATTACCATGATTTTCAAAGTAATGTCGCAATATTTCCCAGCGTTGTTCAAGCGTATACACAACCATATTCGTTCAGCGGAAGGATACAGCTAATTATCTGTCAAATCAGACATGAGCTAAGTGTTACCATTCACGAAATAAGCACTAGTTGAAAAAGAAACTTTAGATGGCGGACCCTATATTTGGTGTGCTTTGAGGCAGATTAATTATTCGTTTCAAAAAGAAACGCATCAGTTTTTTACAGTATCATACATCTTTTAACCCCAAACCTGTGCCGCATACAGCAAGACTGATTTAGAAACGGCTTGAAATATCTGATATTTTACTCTTAAGGATATGTGCTTATCTTCCGGACAATTTTTCCAAGCCGCACTAATGGCTGACTTCGCTTTTGTAAGCTTCTCTTTGAGATGTTGTTCCATATTCATGTTATTGGAGATATTGATACCGAGGTATTTGTAGGATTTAACTATTTCTAGCTCTTGACCTGTTTTACCCCCATTATTGTTTTAAAGAAATCTGATAATTGTTTTCCATCCCATACGGCTGAAGACGTATTTTCATATATCTTTTCGATCAGTTTTCCAAACTTTCTGGATAGCCCACGATTATACAGTTTGTAGAAAAGTGCACTTCTGTCTACTGTATTGCAATCCGCCTTTAGGTCAACGAAGAACGCATACAATTTATTCTTTCTTCTAATGTAGTTCAGCGCAACTGTTGTGTGTATGTTGTTGTTGAGTAATTTGCTCGAAACCCCGGCTGAAACTCAGGTAGCAAGTGATTTTGGGATACCCAGATTTGAAAACGTTTAGCGAGAACACCGATTAGAATTTTTAATGATGAATTTAAAAATGCAATGCCACAAAGGTGACAAATGAAAGGTTAGTATCTGGACTACAATACTACTCCCTAAGCCACTATACTGCATATTCGCCGCAAGATACAAACAAACTCATTAACAATGAAATTAAATGTTCATAACATATTCGACTACTATCTGCATGCGAAGCAAAGGAAGGAATTCAAAATATGCGATGATATTTTGAATTGTGCCAGGCACGTCCATCAACCCCTAGGCTACTTAATATCAGCCTCGCTTCTCCTTCGCTGGATAAGATAAGGACAACAATTCGTTTACTGCAATCAGGTAAAGCAGCAGGTAATGCCAACATCTACGAAGAACTACTTCAAGTCGACGTCGAGTAAACTACGCGAACTCTGTATTCGATATATCAAGGTATCTGGGAATCTGATCGTCTATTAAAGAAGGCTTCATAGTCAAACTCCCCAAGAAAGGTGATTTGAGCAATTGCGAAAACTGGAGAGGAATTACCCTGCTAAACACCATCAACAAAGTGATCTCCTCTATAATAGCTAGGCGCTTACAGAATGCGTTAGAGCCAATTTTGAGATTTTAACAAGCTGGATTTCGCCCAAACCGTTCTTGTACTGATCAAATTAACACCCTGCGTATAATCATTGAACAGTCAGTTGAGTATCGCTCTCCTCTGTATATGGTTTTTGTTGATTTTAAACGCGCTTTTGATAGCGTAGACCGAAACATTATGTGGCAGATAAAGCCCAATTCTGGCTCAACGGCTTCATTAATAATCAAAAGGGTCGCACTTTGCTAATTCAGCCACCCGACACAATTCACAAAATGCCATTACAGATCTACATCTAAACGTCGAAGAAGGGTTTTTGGTAACTTTATGAGCACTGGTTTATCATCATGTCTTGTCTTTGTTTTAAAATATTAAAGAGAGAAGATTAAGATTTAAATCATTGGAACGAACGGTCGAGGCATTTGAAGTTACGTTTCCGAAATTACCGGGTATTTGATGCTAAACGCCATTGAAAATGTCATGCGTATAGTGATTTGTCAAATTTAACGGAGTTAAGTCGAATGCAAATGGAAATCACAATGAATAGTGCCACACACTGACGAATCACACCGATCTGTATACGTTCTGCCGCAAGCTAAATGCCATAGCATAACTTCAATATTTACCAAATCCCACTGCGTGAGTGTTCGCTAATCGTACAAAAAGCACCGTTCGTTACCGGTAAAATATGGAATGCTCACGCAATGTGTTGTTGGTTCTTCGGAGCAACTGCACTTTTGCTGCAATTGTTGTTAACGGACACTTATTTATATTCTCTTGGCCCTAATCACAGCAGCGCGGCGTTCCGCATCTCAATCTCTTTGCGGCTTACAAGTAAATATTCCTACATATTGGTTGTAGCGTATCTGTTCATTTATTAGTCGCGATACTTGGCGGTTGGCGGTCCGTGGACTCAGAATTAAGTATGTACCTACTCGTACATTAGCAGGTGCAGTGTTTCATTCTTTGTCGTAAGTAATTACCTTACGGTTATTTGTACAAAATATGCTTGCTCATCATTACACCATGAAGAAATTTAGTTTCTTTTCTTTATTTTTTTTAAATAATGATATTTCAAAAGAAAATTACCGCTTATAAGGTAAATGCTTTAATTTAATTTGTTGTGGCTTTGTTGATAGATCACGGAATAAATGGCTGGGCTCTTATTAACTATTGACCCATTAATGGATTTGTTTGCTGATTTGCTGTCGACAATTATCTTTTCGAATTTATGCCATGCCTTGGCTAGATTAGGCTAGGTTAAGGTGGCTGTCAGTGAAACCGACACACCCTGGACATGGACCAGTAATGGTCCAATGTGATAACATACGGATCAGGAATAATTCCCTCCTCCTACTCGTTGCACTAATTAGAGCTTGATATGAAGCATAGGAGACTACCAAGATCAATGTTGTTAAGATCATTAGTGTCGTTGTAGAAAAAAGCTTCCAAATGGAGTTTACGTTTTTGGGAGAGGGCTGGACAAGTACAGAGAAGATGGACGATATCTCCTCTTCCTCCTCATCTATGCAGCTTCTGCAGAAGTCATACGAGAAGACTCCAAGTCTTACTGCATGCCTGCCTATGAGAAGTGTCCAGTTATGACAGAGATCAAACACTTGAAGCGTTTCGGATCTAGCTTGCACCAGATTTGTTTTTTCGCTGTTCATCTTGTACCGTTTGACCACCTACAGTTAGTTATTTTTCATTAGCATCTTGCTTTAAAATTAGTTCGCGTGTAGTGAGTGGTATGCTTAGAGAACCATATTCAGGTAAAATGGGTAGTGTAGTTCATACTTTGGCGAGTTCGTCAGCCATAAAGTTACCCGGAATGTGTCTGTGCCCCAGCACTGGAAAACACTACAGTGATTTGGAAGAGAAAGAGAAAGAGAAAGACTTAGCTTTTTTGAAAAAACACCTCCGTTGACGTTGACTAACTGACTGACAAAATTCAGGATAGAGGTGTGACCGTGACAAGCTAGCATCTAATTACCTGCTGAAAATATCGGGTGGTGTAAGGTCGAACAGAATGTCTAGTGCTCCACTCATATATAGACTAGCGGATTTGTGGACTTTGCTTAATTTGTCTAGATTTACTTACTTATTTAAGGCAGTCCACCATACAGTAACACCGTATAGACCATGCCTAAAGCATTCCTTATCTTCTTCTGTATAAATAAAAATTAAATGATGTTCGTTGGTAACCGCAGCGTTTTTAGTTTAAAATGTTCACCATAGTCTAAGTAAGGTTTATACGGAAAACAACATCCTAAAAGTTGCCTGAAAAATTGGAAAATTTCAGAAAAACTGAAATTGCTTTTTTCCATGTGAATTTTGTATGAGCTCGTGATCATAACGCACTGCACTTGCTCCACCCACTGACCACTTCAATCACACAGAAAACTATAGAATCGATACCTAATTCTATATGTTGTTGGGCTTTTTTCTTTCGTCTATAAAAAAAATTTTCACATCTTCTGAGCTTTTAAATTCTTCCTTGCGTTCATATCCCCTAGAATGATTTTTACATCAAATTACGGCTTTCTTCCAAATCAGCTCAACATTTCATTTACCTCAATTCAAATTTCCACAGAAGTAAGGCTATGGCCTTACAACAGAATAATTTCGCCAGTCAAACTATATGCAGTCGAGTCCGTATCATTGCTCGATAAAGAATTGAGCCGTTTACAAGCCACAGAGATGAAAATTGTAAGATAAATTGCGGGAAACCCAAAAGGGATGGGATAAGAAACTTGGAATTGAGGGGAGAAGTAAGACAAAAGAAGTCAATTATAATACAGAAGGAAGAAAAAAGCTAAAGTAGTTTCTCTACACAGAATAAATGAAAGACTCAGGAGTTACCAAACAAATAAACGAAATGTAAGCAACCAGTCGAATGCAAAGAGTTGGACAACGAAACAGATGGGAGCAATTATAATAATAGGACACAAAAGGATGGAAATTAATGAATCTTAAAAATGAACAGCAACAGTATGAACAGAGAAGATTCACGCTCACGCATCGTGGCAACAGGGGAGGGTAGCTTTAAATAATAATCGAATTATTATTATTACTAAAAATATATCTAGTACAACATTTTTCATAATTTAACGTATAAATAGTTTGATAGAAAGAATATATTAAGCCTTTCCACTTTACCAGGCAATAGTAGACGCAAATTTCACTCTATTTTCCACAACCTTACTAAGCGTTGTAGCCGACTGCATCCGATGCTGTGACAATGAAAAAAATCTGTGTAAAAGATTCGATTAAGGAGGTATGCTGCTGATCAAATTGGTCGCAAGGACTCTAAGGCACATACGTGCAGATTGCTCCGGTTAATTAATTGTGCTACCGTTGCGGAACGAATGTAAGTATCCATTTTAAGCCCACTGCACTTAGCGCTGAATAAATTCAGGAGCTGCAGGTGCTATTACGCAGAACTCGCATTAAATTAACTACAAATTGAAATTGTAAAGTCCTGATGAATCGTTAATATTTTTCTGTGTGGTTGTATTCGAGCCAATCCTCGTCCAATAAGTGGAAAAACAAACAGGATAACTAATTGTATAGGTACTGCAATGCGATGCATTCCCTAATGGAAATTATTGCCGCAAAGATTCACTGCCGATGATTATTTCAATGGATTCTCGAGTCTGGAACGACTTGGACAGAATGCCTGAACTGCACACAGACTGCAGCATTGGGCAACTCAACTTAAATCTAATTTTTCGTTATTTATATTTTTTGAGAAATCCTCGTGACAGGCTGTTTGCGATAGTGCATAGACGGAATATTAATTGTTATGATGTGAATGGTCTGGTCAGTCATCGCACGAGTGTGTGGAGGACATTGCGAGGTGCTGTCACCCATTTGTTGTGGTCGTCAGCCTGAGTGCAGCAGATTATACCCTCGACGAGTGCACTGAACGAGTTTCTTCTTTAACCTTGAATTGAGCCGGACTTTGGTATTAGATGTTGGGTTTCTTTCATTGATTGAAGTTTGCTTCTGTGTCTTGTGTGTTTTGTTTTTATTGTTGACACGTTTGTTAACCTTTTGTGAATGGTAATGCGAATTATGTACGAAAATTGTATAAGTGTCTATATTGTGAGTTTTCTATTTCATTAAATTTTTTTTTTTTTTTTTGAATTCATTTATTTTATGTTTAATTATGATTCGTTACAAATAATTTTTTATGTGAAAACACATATAGGTGTATTTATTTATATCAATCTAGTATAAACTAATAAGCCATATGTTTTTGTCTTAATTTTCTATGGTTTTACAATTTATAAAGTACTTATCGTATGAGAGACACTTCTCTAATTTAAATTTTTTGAAAAATTTGCAAATGTTGCTGATATTAACATTTTACATTTCTACACCCCCTATGAGGGAGAAGGGTGAAGAGGGTTTACTATAGGCTACATCTATACCCTATAACATTCCTCCATCTGCCAGTAATATACATTGAAAATTTCATAAAAGTCAGTTGTTAAATGGGAATTCCTTGAAACAACAACCTCACATTCATTTTAGCGCTGGTGCGCTACGCTTAGCCGTGATGCTCTTACACACATATACACAAAAATCTCCACTCCAGCGCCACCTACTTGGTCAAAAAGAAAAACAGAAACTTATCGAAGAACCAAACGAACATATCGTATAAATATCGCTTCGGTACGTCCAGGTTTTTAGGCGTGATGAAGTCTTTTAAGCGTGATGACAACTCAACTATAGCGCCAGTAGCGTACCAGTCTCAAAAAAGAGATAAACGTATCTCTTATTATTATAACGAACATATGGATTGAATATGGTTTCGATGAGTCCAGTAGTTGCGCGACTCTCCGAGATTTTTTAATACGTACATTCTATGAAACATTCATTCATTCATTCATTTTTAAAAACTTTTATTTAAATTGACTTGGGTTGTATTTTCGACCACTTTGAGGTCCTCTTTAACTACCTCCACTCAACCTAGAGAGTTGAAACTTTGTGGATGTCTAATTGTAAAATAGCATTTCTTATATTCCGAGTATGACGCGTGTCGCGTGTGGCACATGTAATGGTTTGAAATCGCCACATTTTCTTCTTTTTGGAGGTCTTTTTTAACCACATTTCGCACGACCTAGAGTGCTAAAATTTTGTGAGCGGCTCAATGCCAGGGGCCCATTTTGATAACCCGCTTTTGACTCGTGTCGCGAGTCGCGTGTGGCGCATGTGAACGTGGAAAAAATAAAATTCTTTGAAATAGCTCCAACCTCAAAAACAGATATATTGGCGATTTTTACCAAATAATAAACGACTGTGTGGCGGTTTTTGATATATATATATATATATATATATATATATATATATATATATATATATATTAAATATATTAAATATAAATATTAAATATATATATATTAAAGCTTGTACCCGAAAAACGAAGTTTTTATACATTTACTTGTTATATATAAAGATTTAAACATAGCTGTATTAAACCCATTCAAATGGTTTAACTCTTTTAAGTCTTCTGTCCAGGTCATCATTGTCCAGGGGCGGGAATGACTCAACGTTGATTTAATAACGTTGTCGACATATTCTTTTTTTAAGTCCTTATGTAAGTTGTCATTTCGAATGTACCTCTGGGCATATTATTTTCACCAATAGCCACAATTGCAGTAGGCAAATCACTAGTGTAGAGGAGAGTCCTAGTACACCTGCTTTTTTATAATTTGCGCACGCGAGAAGGGGTTCGCACCCTTATTATGTTCGCCTTTATGCTTGGCACAGCACGGGCGTTATGGAAAAGGAGAAGAAAAGAGGAGATGTCTATGAGCTTGTATTTTGAATGCCTGTGGATCGTAGTGATGCGGAAAGACAGAGCTTGGCAGAGCATTCCACATACGTATTGTACGGCTGAAGAACGATTCCCTGAACTTAACTGTACGTCCGAAGATGGGCTTATGGGTAAACTAAAGAGCATTTAGAGCGCCACGAGTATTGCGGTTGAATTTAAGGAGAGGTGGCATGCAACTGGCTATTTATCTTGAGCACCGCTGGTGGAAGAAGCGATAAAAGAGTGACAAGCAGGAGACGTTCCTGCGTTGTTTAAGCGAATCTATTGATATCCCAATTTTTTCGTCACCGATAAGTTTTTTCGCACGGTTTTGTATTCTATCTAGTTAATGCAAGGTGGTTTAGGCGCACCAGACCAAATATGACAATTGTACTGAAGTTAAGGGCGAATAAAAACCTTGTTGATAGTAGCCAGATCAGAGGGAGTGAAATATTTCTTGCACCGGGTTGGAAAACCTAAACATTTCGCAGCATTTTTGGCGATGGTAAATATGTGGTCATTCCAACGAAGCCTGTCGTTAACGCACACACCGAGAATTGCGAGATTTTTAGTTTCCTCGTTGCTAGTGCCATTCATGGATAATGGCATGGGTTTTGGGATTCGCTTAGACGACAGGAGACAGCATTGGGTTTTGGAAGCGTTAAATTCTACTCGAATGTTTTCTCCCCATTTTATTATGCTGTCTAGGTCAGAGATCATTAATAAAAATGATAAAGAAACAGAGCCCTGGGGAACTCCAGAATTTATGTGGTTTTTATTTGGAGTGGAGTGAATGTGGAGTTTTATTTTTCCATGGCAGTTTTTAATATGCCGTTTTGATTTTATATTTTATAATGCTTTTTGGCTTACATGACTGGTGCAACTTCATAACTCATATAGGTCTCTCTCTATATAACTCGAATAGGTCGTGCTTGCTTTTTTCGTAAGTATGAAGTTTGTATTTCGGGGGGCACCCATACAAACTGTTTACAAAATTTACCCGAATTTCTTCAAATACTATATGCATGTGTATCTCCGATGATAACACTTCCTATTAGTATTTGGAAGTGATCGGGCCCCAAGGTCGGGGGCTCCCATAAAAAAAATTTATAATTTATCCCATAAAGACTTTTCGTTTTGGGGATTTGGTTTTCGGTTATTTCGAATCTCTCCCCTTTTCAAAGCCACATTTTTATATATGTACTCGAAACTCATCGTAATAACATTATAGCCGCGTTCTGTTGGAATGAATTAACTAAATGAGTAGCTGTATCTGAAGTAACAGAAGTGACCAGATTGTTCGATTAACGACTCTTTACTTCAGTTAAAAATTGGGCGAAATTGGACAACTGTAGTAAATGAAGAGGTGTACTGTTTGTGTAGTTACTTCAGATGATTAACATTGACATTTATCTGAAGTGAAGAATACCAATCGAAGAATCTCTTCACTTCAGTAGCTCAATTTAAGTGAAGAGTCGATCAATTAACTGAAGTGAAGAGTTGTACTCTTCAAGTCAATCAAACGCGTGGCTTATGTATCCAAATGACTTTAAGAATAAAAGAGCTCGCTCAATTTAAATTTTTATTTTAAATTTGTATGAGGCCCCACGACACCGGCGTCTGTATAGGGCCCCATAATCCCGGGGCCAGGGGTCTCCAAAATTTTGACAAAAAGTTTTGTATAAAATTTGACGAGATTCTGGTAAATTTTGTGAAATATTTTTATGGGAGCCCCACCCCGTGGCCCGAGGGGCCCCAAATTTTAATAGATAGTGTTGTCATCGGAGATATGCATGTGTTAAACATTTCAATGAAATTGGACTTTGGGAAGTGGGTTAAAAATTTATCGCAAGATTCAATGACAAACAAAAGCCACAAACCCACAAACCAACAAACACACATGTACGCGAAGTTAATATAATAATAATAATAATATTTGGCGCGACAGACCATTGCGGTCCAAGGCCTAACTTCTCGCGACAATTTGTGCTGCACATGTTAATTTTTGGACACAAATAGAAGGGACCTACAATTTAAGGCCGGAGCCGAACGGCGAATTGAAAAGCTTTCCATGACAAGGTATTAATTACTCTCGGAACGTTTGTCACCCATTCGCGAGAGGTGGGACACCGTGAAAAATACTTTTGGTGTTGCTGGGATTCGAACCTGAACCTCCTGCGCAGCAGCCATGTGCATTACCACTGAGCCACCACATATAGAGAATTTAAAAAACGATGTAAGTTGGAAGAAAACTACGTGTTTTTATAAAAAAATCGTACAAAAAAAGACTAATTAAAACATATAATTAATTAATTCTACAAAATATTTATATTCTATTCATATTCTATTCATATTCTTTTCATATTCATATTTTTATTAAAACTCAAACTTATGACAACTCATACAACACGACTTTCTTTAAGGACGGGCCCGGAATCTTCAGTAAATGTATATTAAATTTTTTGTAGTTTTTGTAGCTTTTGTGTATGTCTGTCTGTGCGGGCGGACTTTTGTAATTGATTTAAAACTAACTTCCCATTGAGCTAGAGACTTGAAGCATAGAGACTTTAAACATAGCTCAGAACGGGATGAACACTGACAAATCACAAAAAAAGAAAACAGATCGCAAAAAAAATCATTCATCGCGAATTTGTAATTTGTTTCATATCAAAGCAAACTACACTCAGAAAAAAAAATACTATGGAAATCATTTTATTTACCATTAGTTCAATAGTTATTTCCTATTGTTTTAAGTCAATCGTATACAGCACAACTGTAATAACTTGCAATCTATTATATTAATAGTTCATCTCTCCCATTGTTTTAATAGTGTTACCATTTTAAAATAACAATACACCACATTAAAAATATAATGGGGTATACTATACTAATAAATGGATTAACATATTAAATATATAGCAAAATATTCGTGATGCTACCATTGTTCTATTAGGTTCATCACATTATTTTAAATATGTTATCTTATTAATTTTACTACCATATCAGTTTAAATTAACAGTGCGTCATGTAAAACTTTATTGGTATGCACTATTGTTATAAAAATGAAAAATATTAACCTAATAGTACAAATCACATTGAAAAATAGTGGAAGGGACTGTAAAAATAAAAATAAAGACTGATAAAGAAAATTAAGGCGATAGATGGACTGTTTACAAATAGGTGGAATGAATGGCGCTTAACAATGTAATCGGCTCTACTGCCTGCGTTTTTTACGTATGGTTGCAGTTGATTTTCTAACTAAAGAAAGAGAAATAAATTCTAAAATACGAGTACCTTCTTTAATTGGCCCTAAAATAAGTATATCTGTAAAGATAAAATAAATTAAAAATAGTAAACGAAAGTGTAAGAAGATATTAAAAATATTTGTACCTTGCTTACAGCTGGAAAATTTGCTTAAATTGGTTGCTTCTTTAAAATGTGACTTTTACTGCATGCGTACCTGTTTAGGTAGATGTCTTAACTTTTTAACGATCCAATAACCCAATAGACTTTTGCGAATTCTATTTATATACATAACCGATCAAAATTCCAAGTAAAATTTGATAGTAATAGGAATTCCTATTCACCATATAGTATTGCCTATTCGTTTAAGTACATGAACAGATTAAAACAATAGTATACAGTCTAAAACACATTAAACTTATAGTAAACCCCATTGAATCAAAAGGATATACACAGTTAATTTAATATGATATTAACTATCAATTAATTAATAGTTTCTAAATATTAAAATTATAATGTAATCCTATAAACGCAATATGAAATGAAATATACTTTTAATTCAAACGTATTTGTAGTGAATTCAATTATGGGTGATATAAAATAGCAATAGTATTATCTTACCTATTAAATTAATAGTACGCAAATTATTAAAACAAATAGAAAACCATTGAAATAATAAGAAAAAGTCTTTGATATCCATACTATTAAATCAATAACCGTCTTATTAATAAGTTATTAGGATGCTTTTTTCTGAGTGACTACGCACAATACTCGATTTAAACGTTTTAAATTAAAAATGTATTTTTGTTAGCTAACATGTTATTATTTTATTTATTTTTTATTTTTTTTTAAATTTCTTTTGCACTTAAAAGATTTCTCACTCACTTAACAGATTTCTCACTGATTTCTCATAAGTGCTATACTCTTTGAGATATTTGCAAAAAGTCGAAAAACTGTACAAGTAAACCGTCACTTCATGTTGGCCGATTTCCGTCAAAATCAACTGTGACTTCAAAATTTATGTAAAAAGCTTAAATATGAATTCTCATCCTCACAACAAATAAAGAGTGTTTTTTAAGGAGGTTTGTTTTTCCGATAGATGTCGTTTTATTTTATGACAGTTGTTTTGACAGCTCAAAGTGGCATTTCTACTCAGTATTGTTTGGCAAATCATTATGAATAGGTTAACTCCAGAACAACGTTTTCAAATCGTGGAAATTTATTTTCAAAATCAGTGTTCAATTAAAAATGTTTATAGAGCACTTCGTGAATTTTATGGTGCACATAATCGTCCGTCAGAGACCACCATAAAGAACGTAATTACCAAATTTCGGTCTACATTCACTCTTTTGGATGCCAAGCCACCGACAAGAATGAGAAGAGTTCGTACAGAAGAAAATATTGCTGTCGTTGAGGCCAGTGTCGAAGAAAACGACAATTTATCGATTCGTCGTCGTGCTCAGCAAATTGGACTTTGTCCATCGACTTTATGGAAAATTTTACGTAAAGATTTGGGTTTGGTGCCATACAAAATTCAATTGGTGCAAGAATTAAAGCCACACGACCATCGTTTGCGCCGTGAATTCAGTGATTGGTCGTTAAATCAATTGAACGAAGATCCATTTTTTTACCGTAAAATTCTCTTCAGTGATGAGGCGCATTTTTTGTTAAATGGATACGTCAACAAACAAAATTGTCGCATTTGGAGCAAAGATAATCCACACGCCGTTCAAGAATTACCAATGCATCCTGATAAATGTACTGTTTGGTGCGGTCTATGGGCTGGTGGGATCATCGGTCCATATTTCTTTAAAAATGAGGAAGGACGACGCGTTACCGTGAATGGAAATCGATACAGAACCATGTTAAATGAGTTTTTGTTGTCAAATCTTGAAGATATGGATATGGATGAAATGTGGTTTCAACAAGATGGTGCCACTTGCCATACAGCACGTGAAACAATCGACTTATTGAAAGAAACTTTCAACGACAACATTATTTCGAGAAATGGTCCGGTGAATTGGCCTCCGCGTTCGTGCGATTTGACGCCACTCGATTACTTTTTGTGGGGATACGTGAAGTCATTGGTTTATGTGGATAAACCTCAATCGATTGACGCTTTGGAAACCAATATTCAACGTGTCATTGCTGACATACGCCCTCAAATGCTTGAAAAAGTGCTGGAAAATTGGAATGACATTTGTGAAAAATAGTCGTGGTAGCCATATGCCAGAAATTGTGTTTAAATGTTAAATGCCAAAAAATTATCTACCAAATAAAAAAAAAATTTTGGTCATTTCATAATTTTATATGTGTTTTATTCAAAAAAAAAATCGGCAACCTCTTAAAAAAACACCCGTTATATACATAAGTATAAAAAACCAAAATTCGAGATGTCGGGCGCAGAATAGAAATGGACACTTGTTAAGAATACTGTCATTGGTACTGCTGGCTGCATCTTAGGCATTAGTCGTAGAGACCGGAACGACTGGTTTAATAACAAATGTATGCTAGCAATTGAACGTAAGAATATAGCGTACCTAGCAATGTAGTAATCTTATAGAACGCCGTCCCGCGAAGAAGATATGAAAAATTGGTACACTGGGGAAAAAAATCAAAATAAAAGAAGAATCTCTTCCGTGAACTAGAACAGTACAGAGAGCAAAGACAGCACCAGGGGCGAAAGATCTACCAAAGAGTCCGCGGTATGACGCAATATACACCGCGTTGCACATACTGCAAGGATAAAGAGGGTAATGTGATCGCCGATCGTAAAGGCATCTTAGAGCGATGGGAAGAGAACTTACATGAGTTGCTAAGTGGCCAGTTAATTGAGGAATTGGAGGCTCCACCAATGACCGAACATCATACTATGCTGCCGCCATCAAGCATAGACGAATTTAGCAGACTGATAAATCGGCTCAAAAATAATAAGGCCCCGGTAACTGATGGGATTCCAGTAGAACTGATAAAAATAGGAGGCCCCACATTACACCAAGCAATTAATGAAATAATAGTGCAAGTATGGGAAGAAGAAGTTATGCCAGAAGACTGGCGAATAGGCATCCTGTGCAAGAAGGCAGATATCACAAAATGCAGCAATTATCGTGGTATAACGTTGTTGAGTACCGCGTATAAGATTTTCTCCTCTATCCTTCAAGACAGGATAGCCAGATACGCTAAAGTCATCACGGATCCATACCAGTGTGGCTTCATCACAGGCAAATCAACAACTGATCAGATTTACACCCTTAGGCAGGTGATGGAAAAATGTCTAGAGTTTAAAAACTCACTACACCATCTTTTTATAGACTTTAAAGCCGCCTATGATAGCATAGCCAGAGTAGAACTTTATCTAGGAACTTAACCATAACATCCAAGCTGCTAGTATATAAAACAATGGTCATACCAGTACTTACATATGGATCCGAGACTTGGGTGCTTAGCAAAAAGCAGTCTGACCTCTTAGCCGCCTTCTAGAGAAAAGTCTTACGGAGAATTGTTGGCCCGTTCTACTTGTAATTAAGCTCATGAGGAGAAAAAAGTGTTCACTATTCGGAAATAATGAAATATGCCGAGAAAGTAATTTTTATATTAGAACCCCTCATTTGTTATTTGATTAAAAGAGAACTTAAGCGAAACACAACTAACATAAGGACTCTATTTTTTTCGCTGCTTTTATTGATGTTTCCAGAGTAAGGCACATCATGCACACTCGTGGGTACAACTCGTGAAGGTTTTCCGATTTGTATGCATCCTCACATTCTCGACGTGCGTAAAAATGATCAAGGTGTACTTGCACCCCAAGCGATGGCCTTGATAATGATGACTTCACAGATAATTTACCGTATAAATCAGAACTTTATTTCACACAGAAACGCTGCACAAAAGAAAATGAAAGATGAACTAAAGTTCTGCGATAGCTTCATTAGATCGAGTCTGATGTGATCGAGGATTTTTTTTTCGATTTCGCATTGAACGCACTGTCAAATGTCCTTGTTGTAAATCGAACTCATCGAACAAGTGCGGAAGGAGTGCGCGCTGTCATGCCGACAAACGAAAGTCGACGCTCAACGCAGGACGCACATTTTAACTTCACTCCGATCGTGTGTTATTTATTATTCAGAGTAACAAATTAATTAATTTGATTAATCAGCGAGCAGCGCCTGATAAGAATTGCCTTTGCACGCCAGGTCGATGATTGGTTGTGGTTAGCGAAAAGCCACATCTACCAGGGAGGAGTGCTCATCAGGCGCGCACAAGGTCATGTTTTCACAATCGGTGCTATGTCTTACACTTTATGCTTAAGTTGAACATTTATACCTCATTTTGTTGTTGTTGTTTTTTTTTGTTTGTTCCTAGACAGGCTCTATATAGAGGTTGGCTCCATCAGCTCTACAATTGTAAAGATACGTTTTTTATGATTGTGCGCGCTTTTGTTTTTTATCTAAATTCATCCATCGCACCTGAGAGTCCTGGGAATGGTTTACCAAGCAACTATCGCCGTCATCGCCATCATCATCATCGTAAGCATCGTCAGCATGGTCAGCATCGTCAGCATCGTCAGCATCGTCGTCATCTTTGGATTAAGCCTGGTGGAATTTCTGTCTGGGATCTCTGGCAGATAAGTATAATGAAATTTTTAATTTTACTCCCTTCTCCCTGGCTGTATGGAGTAACAGAGGAAACGGATTCTGTCTTACGCTTATCAGATATCGGAATCTAAATAAATTTGAACATATTCTCTCGTTTTATATGTTCATGCGAGTATGCGAGTACAGGCAGGATTTACATTCAGATTCAGCAGTGTTTTCTCATCAGGTGTTAAAAAGGGTCAACAAGTTTATCAGATACAGTGTTTTTTCTACTTTATTATCTCGATTTTTTCCATTTTAGTTTAACAATAATTTAGCGAACTTTTGTTGTTGTTCTGACGGGTAAGGTAATTTAATTTCTTGAACTAAACTTAAGACAGGCCTATGACTTAGACGAGAGAGCAATAACAGTAAAATGCAAAGTGATTGTATGGAAAAACTTCCGTTTCCCAAGATAGTTATAGCTTACATTATGTTCTACTGAGACCGAGACTGGAATGGCATATAAATGGAAAAAACAAATAAAATTCAACGTTTTATTGGTGTTTGTGGAGAGCCAGAACCAGCAGCAACAAGCAGAAGCTCAAGCCCAGCAACAAGCCAAATGGCTCAAATATTGCAACTTCTCGCAGGTCAACGTTTAGGCCAAGCTGGCGAAGTACAACAAGAAGCTGTTATCGATTCGAATCAACGCAAGATCAATGAAGCTGCGAAATTAATCACACAGTTTGAATGTTTTCCGGAAAAAGACAGAATATTCGACCAGATGAACTAAAGCCAAAAATGAAGATCCAGCTTGTGCTCAGCAAGTTTTCACAAGAAAACTATCAAAACGTTGCTGATCACGTACTACCGAAAAAGCCTACGGAGCTGGATATCGTGGAATTTATTTAAAAATTAAAGTGACTATTCGGATACCAAGAAACAAGATTAGCACTCCGGCACAAATGCTTCGAGTTAAAAAAGGTCGAGAAAGAAGATTACTCAGTCTACGCAACAATAATCAGCAAGCAAGCTGAATGTTTGTTGAACCAAAAATCATCGGCGCGAACGTGAAGCTACAAATCGACACAGCTTCAGACATAACGATCATCTCAAAAAGAAACTGGAGCCGCCTTGGAAAATCAACCCTCCAGAGTATCGCAAAACCAGCAGGTAGCGCATCCGGAGAAGTTCCGCTGCTTGGAAGTTTTTCATGTGTTATCAAGTTGAATAAAGTTGAAGAGTAAACTGAGTGCTATGTAGCCAATCGAGAAAAGCCTATTCGGAATTCGTTGGTTAAACGCTTTCAAGTTGTGGGGAGTCCTCTCAACACAGTGTCCGTGAACAGCATCAATCACGACGATAACTTGACAAGCAAAATAAGAAAAGCTTTTCCTGAAGTTTTCTCGGAAGGTCTCGCGTGCTGCACAAAAGTCAAAGCTTCCTTGACACTGAAGCCAAAAGCGAAAACAGATTTCCGCAATGCTCGACCAGCCCCTCATGTTTTAGCTCCGGCAATACAACCAGAACATGAACGCCTTCAACATATCGGAGTTTTATCACCTGTCTCTTGCTCCGAATCAGCAGCTATCATTCACTATTCAGCCACACTCAACGCTGCAGAAAGAAATTATCCTTTAACACTGCTCGCCCTCTTCTGTGCGGACTGAAGAAAGCACACAAATACATTTAATACGGAAATACGGAATTCCAGCATATACGGTAAATCGGCCCCAAATTTACGCTCTTCACAATCAAATACGCGAAAACTGACGAATTCGGTTACGCCGACGTCTTGTCAAGGATCATCAAAAGCCAGCTACAGCCAAGTGAGCAAATCGTAATTGCATCAGTCAAGACGGACGATATATCCTGCAACATGCTGTCAATCGCAAAAACACTGCGACTCAACATTGAGTACATCAGAGAAGCCACAACTCAATGCCCGACCCTCAGCAAGGTTGCAAAAATGATTAGCACAAATTCTTGGCCATCTCAAGCAAAACATATAAAAATTGTGTCTGCAAAACAATTGTATCGGGCAATGGTGCACAATTAACGTCACAAGAATTCAAAAATTTCGGCGAGTCAAATAGAATTGAACACATCAGAACCGTGCCTTACAGTCCTCAGTCGAATGGTCTTGCTGAGCGATTCGTTGATCTAGTAGAACCGAAACAGCTTCGAAAGTTCCTGTTCAACTATGGTACAACACCATCATATAACTTAGGCATGAAGTCTCGATCAAAGTTGCTAAACAATCAGAAGATAAAAACATCCTTGAATTTGCTCGTGTCCAAAGAAAGCAAATCAAATTCGACCAACGAAAAAAGTAAAATGGAACTTCAATTCAACAAGCATCATGGTACGAAATGGAGAGAATTTGAAGCCAATGATGAAGTTTTTCTACAAGTTACAAGAATCAAACGACAAATGGAACTGGGCACCAGCAAAAATCGTTGAAAGAATTGGAAGAGTGATTTAGTGAACTACTTCTGGAGAGCGAATCATTAAAGCCCATGCGAACCAGTTGAAGACCGCTATTCGAAAAACATGTTTAATGAACTGTTAGAAGTACCCGAGTTCGACGACGACATTACAGAAACCGAATCTTTCATCATGCCACGAATTCAAGACGTACCAGATGAAGACAACAATCAATCAATCGACATCAATTTGAACGAAAGTGACGAGTTTGTAGATGCACAGGAGGAAGTTCCAGATGGAACCAGCTCCAAGACGAACCGAACGAGCTAACGATATTTGATATTTGGATGACGACGTCAGATTTTAAAGGGGGAAATGTGTGGAGAACAACCTTCAGTCTTGACTTAGTTAAGTTCTAATCACCGCAATATCACCGCACACCTGAACACCCGGTGATATTAACATTTTAGCTTCTACCATTGTTTGTATAAACTAAAATAACTAATAACCGAACTAATGTCGTTTTCGTGAATATCTCGATTTAAACGCAACTAAGTTTCCTTTACTTGTCGTGTCACTATTTTTTAAAAGAGGCATGACAATTTTTTTATGAGTCGGGAAAACTCCAAAAATTACAGATATTTTAGTTATCCAGATAGCGTCAGAAAAAAATTCAACGGGGATATTTTTTATCGGCAAATGTTGCGATGTGATTAAGCTTAACATAAAGCTTAGCTTTAGCTTAGAAACGCAGAACACAAATGGTCACGAGAAGCTAGGCCTTGGACTGCAATTGTCTGTCGCGCCGAATATTATTATTATTTTTACGTAAGTTCGATAGATAGCCCATTGCATCTAGATACTGAGGGATCGGATAGAATGCTCCCGAAATAAGGTGGCTTTCTATGTCCGCTGACCGAACGAAATGGTTCCTAATTATATCAAGAATGAAATTGTAAATTCTTGACAGATCAGATGCATAAAATAAGTTTTTTATTTGATATATGTAATGCCTGTAGTTGGATTGTTTGCTTTTATACATACGCATACATGCTCTAAGGTATTTCCTCTCAAAAACGCCGATTTTTTCAGTTTTGATGGACTTATTTTCCTCCATATTGGACAAGTATACGGTAAATTTGGTCTAACGCCTGGTAGCAAATGATCTTGACATCACTTCGAAAACAATATTAGTAAAAAAGCATTTTAAGTGGCATAAAGCGGCTCTTGCGGCTTTTTCTAATGCGTAATTTACGTGTCCATTACAGTACCAAAACTTGTCCAAATATAGACACGCAAATATCGCACGACAGTCTTTGTTGTGATCGGATCCACACTTGTAGTAGTCAGTTGTAGGTTCTTCCAATTACGTCGCATATCGAGATTTCCGCAGTTAAGAGGAGACCAAAACAGGAAAACTTCGCATTTTGAATAGCTAATCTTAAGTCTCTATGTTTCGCAGTAACCTGTCTTACACCTTTCTTTGAATCTCTTTAATTCTTGATCCATGTGCGCACAATATACTGTCGTCAGCGTAGTCTTTAGACTCGTTTACGTCCTTCAGTACTTCAGAAATATATATGTTTAATAAAAGTGACACCGTTACTGTGCTCTGCGGCAGACCGTTACCAATGTTAAATATTTTATCTGTTGTATTTTCTCTAGCAGTTACCACAAATTTCATTTCGTATATAATTTTTGCTAAATGTTTGGGAGCTCATATTTAATAATTTTATAAATTCGCGCACTGGTAAAAATTATATCGAAGGCTCTTTCGTTATCCACTAGACGAGCGGCAGGTTTCTTCTTATCATTCAAACGCCAGTTGCCATCCGAAATCAATTTGGCATCCGCGTGAATTGTTGAGTGGTTTCTCTTGAAACCACACTGGATAATCTCATTTCGTTCGCATATGTGATCAAGCTGGACTTAATACGAGTAATAACCACTTCGAAAACATTCCTAATATTGGGCATGAGACTGGTTGGCCTGTAATTTTTCGGATTAAAAATATGTAGTATTTTCGTATGATTTTGACCGTAATTTGTTTTATCGCCATATTTGGGATCTATGTTCATCCAAATTATCGCTGACAATAAATTGGTTTTTGACAATTGGCATTAGTAAACATTTTTCGCGAATCTGATTTTTACTTGTTTTCAAAGCGTTTTCACTAGCAGCTATTGAAGTTGTTCTGAAATTGTTGTTCGAACAGAGTTTTCACATTTTTCAAGAGTGATTTCAATTTTACAAACTCACCATTTGCAGGAACAGTATTCGTCTGACAGAGACCATATCAAGGTTTAAAACTTAAAACGCTTTCATATAAAGACTATCTTTCTTAGTTGTGCGCTTCGTATAATAAACAAAAGAACGATTTCTGTAGTTGAGACTGTTTTTCAACGATCTTGCTTTCAATTATATCTAGTTGTATCTTTTGATGGTTGCTGATGGGTTGCATTTGAAGGAGAGCAGCTCCAATATCAGCTTATCTACCAGCATTAGATCGGTACGACAAATATAAAAATTTTAAAATAAATGTAAATAAATTAAAGGGATTACGGTAAATTCGAGTACTAAGGTCCAAAACAAATTTACAAACTTATTTTGTTCTCAACTACCCTTATGGTAGGTACCCAAGGAATCTTGCTAACAATAGTTTTCCTTCAGCCATCTATGGTGCTTACTCGTATAATGTACCACCATATGCTGTTAAGAATATATCCACTGAACCATGTACTTACATTCTCGTACCCAGATCTAAAAATTTGTTTCTAATAAATTCGATATTTGTTCTCTCCCAGGAAAACATAAAACGGCTAGCAGTCACCCGTTAGTACACTTTGCACTGTCACATATGTACATACATACCTCTGCAGGTACCACACATGTGCTGTCGTTGTCTCCGCAAAGATCATGACATTGAGAGTAGTGGTTGGCAACGAATGTAAAAGTGTTGTGGAGTTGAGTCTCCAGCTACGAGAATTTCACGACCAAGGAAAAGTTTGGGCCTGGACTAGCTGACTGTACATCTTACCCTCTTGTATCGTAGATGCTTTGTGTTCGATTAGAAGTTGTGTTTGCGATTCTCCAGGTGATCTTCTTACCAAAAGATTAATCGCTTGAGTTCAGATTTATTTGTGAGACAAGAAATATCTTCGAGCTTCTGCTTCTGCATGTTCGTAGCTAGTGGCGACGTAAAATTCGAGATATTTCGAAATCGGAGCAGACTTGGCACGATCGAAAAAAGATGATAGTATGATGCTTCGAAACGGTAGCGAAGCGAGGAGAAACAGTCAGAAAAAGGTAAAAACTTTTCGATTTCGCTGATGCTGATGATGATGATGCTGATGACTATGACGGTGTAGGACATATGTATACGCCTTTTGGCTAATTGATGGTCGTGGTTATGTGGTGTTGCACTGTCGAAGAGATGACAATACAAATAACAAAAAGATGGCGCTTAGCTTCTCGTTGCTTCGACTGTGAGCGGCTGGTTAGAGTTGACCTGAATTCGATGTCGCATAGGTTTCCTTCCATTCCACATGTCGGTATGCGACGACTGAGAGAAATGGATACATGAACAATGACAAGGAAAACAATGCATTACGAGACGACAACAAAACGCCGCAATTAAAAGTAACTTTCAATTTTCGGAACTGTTCCAGGGGCACGAGTACATGAGACCTGACGGTGGCTTCAGTGGCCGATTTTTTTTTACAATTTGCAATGTATGTCAGGAGGTAACTACGTATTATATTGCTCGCAGCTTATTTGCGGACGTTCTTATTCTGTTTTGTTGGTGTTTCATATAAAAGCTGAGGGAGAAAGAAAGAAATAAAGAAAGAGTAAGTGGAATCTGAATATTCATCGCATTAGAGTCAGTCAAAAGTAGCAAATGACTCTTCTTCATTGGAGATGCACGATCACCATGTATTCATCCATCAATTGATCTTGATTGCAGAATAAAACGGCAATTACTTTGCGATTGACTAATGAACGTTTTCCCCACTCGTGATGTTGTACATGAATATGAAAATGGAAATCACCAAGTAATGGAAAGGAAAAGAAAGTTTAAAACTGATGTCTGATGTTTCCTGATGTCTTAACTTTTTGTTCTGTATGAGTTTTCACATCTTATATTTATTATTGAAATGAACGGCGGAGGATTGCGATTTTCGTTTTATGAATATGACAAATAATAACATAAAAAAAATATTGAAAAATAATTCTAGAAACAACAACAGTTTTCCAGAAGTTCTCAAAAAAAGCAAAATGTGACCTGTTGTCATTCTCGTGCATCTCGAATTACGCGTATAACAAACAGAGTAAAAAAAAAATGTCGAACCAGAGATATCATGCACGATTGTGTGGCAATCACCAAGATAAACCATAATTTAATTTTTAATTATACCTTGTTCATACTGAAGGTTAAAGTTGTCACAATCGAAACTTAAAATAATAACCCAACGGTTAGATAGCATAGAATACAATGCGAATACGATAATTACAGGATTTCCAAAGGACTCCGGCTCAGTCAGTCAATAAATCCATTCGAAAGGACGTTTCGAGCCGAAGTCGTATGAATCGATGAGATGGGATCGATTAAATGAAATGAGTTTGCAGAAAAATAACAATCAGTTCCACAGTAGTTTGTCCACAGAGAAAAATATCAATAGCCATCTACCTATATAGGCTCATATTATTGGGGAGTATCTTCAACAAATCTACTCTATAGAGTGTATGGAGAGCATTGGATACACTTTAGGCATTCTCGCACATAATGGCCTCATCGTGAACATTTAGCATCATTCCATGCAGTCATACTTTAATGAAATGTCCCAGTCGCTGAATAATACTGGCTATGCGGATGGAAGGCGCCCAGCATTGTGCCGATCGACACGACACGACTAGACTGTGTGTTAAATTAACATTTTAATTTAATAAAAAGGCAAACCAAAAATTAAAATCGTTGCTAACGAAATAGCCTTAAATTATCGATTATTAAGCTGGCAGCAACGAGCTAGTTGTTAAATCTATGTCGTTGTTAATACTCGTATTGTGCTATAGCTGCATTGAAAACCTAAGTTGTCTCTTCATGTTGACAAGAAAAATAATTTCATCCACGTCGGTCGCCTTTGGAAGGTCCTATAGTAAGTTGCCACGATATTATGATTATTATTGTTATTATTTTTACTATAATTTTAAAATAAAATTGAATAAAGTTAAGCATACACGAGCATATACAGGTTGTGTTTTAGTTAAGTGAAACCTCTTTCGAGGGTTTAGCTTATGATAGGGTCAGTATAAATAAGTGGCTTGATCGCAAAAACGTCTGTTCGGTAAAGGTGCGGTGCAAGGTGTAAAAAGCATTTATGTTAATTTTTTCATATTCTTTATTGTATAGCTATATATGTACGCATATGTTTAGTGTTCTTTGTTATTTTAGCCTTTGCACACATGACTGACGAACGCAGTACCTTTTCGATTTTACCGAGTTGTTTTACACCACCCGCCCGGAACATACCGGTACCGAGAAAGTTGCATATGTTTGTTTGGTAAATTAAATATAAAATTATCAATGATATTAACATTTATGATAATTTAAAGTTAAATATGAATATAATATTAAAACATTGCGGCAACGCTCGTAGATCTCATCAATATAGATTCTCCGGAATCGTCCTTCCTCACATACGGGGCCAACAATTCTCCGTAAGACTTTTCTCTCGAACGCGGCTATGATGTCAGAATGCTTTTTGCTAAGTACCCAAGTCTCGGATCCATATGTGAGTAATGGTATTACCATTGTCTTATATACCAGCAGCTTGGATGTTATGGTTAAGTTCCTGGATTTGAAGAGACTTAACAGACTATAGTAGGCTTTGTTGGCTTTAAGCAACTTTGCGTGTATTTTTATTTATGCTGTTATCGGCTGTTATAGTTGACCCGAGATAGTTAAAGCATTGCACTACTTCAAATTCACGCTCCACTATTTGAATTGAGGGACCAATGTTGAATCTTCTACTCGCAGACGTGGCCACCATGTACTTTGTTTTGCTCTTATTTATGTGCAGCCCTGTGGTTTCTACCAACGAAGTCAATATCTTCTGCGTCGGCCAGTACCTGAATGGACTTATAGAGGATTGTTCCTCTCACCGTTACGTCAGAGTCTCGGATAACTTTCTACAACGACAGGTTGAAGATGACGCAGGCCAGTCCATCCCCTTGTCGGAAACAGTTATAGATGTTAAATGGGCTTGATAGTGATCTGGATAGTTTTACTTGGCTTATAACATTGGTCATGGTCAACCTACATAGTCTTGTCAGTTTATTTGGGATGCCTGATTCTCTCATGGCTTTATAAAGTTCTACTCTGGCTATGCTATCATAGGCGGCTTTAAAGTCTATAAAAAGATGGTGTAGTGAACTTTGAAACTCTGTACATTTTTCCATCACCTGCCTAAGAGTGTAAATCCATTCAGTTGTTGATTTGCGTGTGATGAAGCCACACTTGTATGGACTTGTATGTCTTGAAGGATAGAGGAAGGTTATAAAAGGATAATTGCTGTAAGTTGTGATATCTCCCTTTTATGTATGGGGCACAGGATGCCTCTTCGCCAGTCTTCTGGCATCGCTTCTTCCTCCCATACTTGCAATATTATTATCCAAAGGGCTCCCATATAAAAAATTTTAAAAATTAACTGGATTTTCTTCAAATTTTGTACACATGGATATCTATGTTGGCAACCATTTTTGGTAAAATTTGAAAGTGACCGGGCCACAGTGCCGAGGAACTTATGTATATATTTATTTTCAAGATTTTTCTTTTGCAAATTGATAAATAATATCACATGTTATTAAAATACTCAAACCATTTAATTTGCTCTGTCCCAAAGAAGATCCTTTTTAGTTATGTTACTTAGAAAATGTGCTGTGGCAATGTTAGAAAAAGGTTTACTCAATTTTCGGGTCAATTATTGTCACTTATTTTCCAATAAATACACGTGAAGGCATTCTTCAATAAAATTTTTTTTTAAATCGGTCGCATACTTTGCGCATTCTTTCTGGTTCATTTTAATTTTTTAAATTAAATTGTAAATGTCATCATAAACACACTTTCTCTTTTGTACTTTTGTTTATCAATAATAGCATAATATGTATTTATACGGAATTCGTTATTGGCATCAAATTAGACATCTTCCGACGTATTTTCGTCGCATGGCGGATTCGTTTGTACTTATCACATCCGTACAATTTTCGACATATACATCGACAACGGGTAATTGATCCATATGGGAAATATCGGGCGTTGAATCTGCTATAATATAGTAATAGTTTGCGTCCTTTAATTCCAAGATAATAGAACTTCTAACATTACTTCCCAATATTTGAACAAACTCATCGCAAATATATGATATAAATAAAAGACGTCCAGTACCTAGATTTACAAAACTAACTATTTGTTGTTGTAAGATGTGGTCAAAAGTTTCCGCCCGTAAGAGGTGTTCGGCCCGGGGCTATAGTCCATTTATCCCTATGGTTAAGGCGCCACTGACCATTAGACGACCATACAGACGATGAAGAGGAGTATAATTTGGAATTATATAAAGGAAATAAGATATATAGTAAATAAAATATTGCGGGTGGGTTGGAGGATAGGTGGGACGCATTTCGATATTTCTATTGAACACCGCTTGAGGAAAAAGCGATAAAACAGTGACAAGCAGGAAACATTCCTACAATGTTCAACAGATTCGATTGTTTTCGCAAAATTTACGTCACCAATAAATATTACCGTGCGGTTATGAATTCTGTCTAGTCTAGAGATGGCCAATATGTATTCATTCCAACGAAACTTGTTGTTGACGCACATACCTAGTATTGCATTCCATGGAATCGTACGTCAGAATCCGAATCGTTGTACGTAGTGCTTTTTGGATGTTTTGATTCAACTGATATCTTCCGATCGACTCCGAATTAAAAGAAAAAAAAACACCTGTTATATATTTTTTTTAACAACAAGTGTTTACTACAATATGCAAATTATAACTCACTCGCAAAATCATCGAACGAAACCTGTACTTATTATCGATGATTTGCATTACATTGTTTAATGCTTAATTCTAAGAATTAGAATTGTGCTACACAAATCGCAGACATAGCGTCAGTTATTTCATAATAATTTCAATTATTCTGCAACTCTTGTTGCTCGGCAATCTTGCTTGGTGATCTGCATTGCGATTGATCGGGAAACTACTGACTGCTCAAAAATTGATTTGAGCCAGTAGTGCAACAATCAAGTTCGTGATGTAGTGCTTGCTTTAACTCCTAGAAGTGGTCCCCGGGTAACTATGTGTATAAATCCTTATATATGTAGACTAAAATTGCAAGTGCGAAAGGTCTAGCGTTTCTAGTCTAGGTAACGTGGGTTATCACCCTGAGGTACCGAAAAATTCCCGCTACTGAAACCGACACAATGCCTCGGATAAGTAATGATCGAATAATGATGACTTTTGGCTATTGACTAAGATTGGTTTCTGGAATGTGAGGACGCTCCTTGACTGAGGGAGTGAAGGACCTCAAAATGCAAGATTTCTTCAACTGGAACGTGCGTTTCTTCGATATAATTTGGACATACTGGGAGGGAATGAAGTAAGTTGGTTCGACGCGGGAGAGTACCAATCCCCAACGTGTAACACTGTGCTACTTTACACCGGCAAACTATTCGGCAGTCCCCATGAATCTGGAGTGGGTCTGCTGCTAACGCAGCGGAGGCCTAATTTCCTAGCACTCACATGGTGATAGGATCTTATCAGTCAGATTTCGGACTAGTGTACGGCACGTCACGATCATACAGTGATTGGGGAGTTGAATTCCAAGGTAGGCAATGACAATGAAGGACTCAGATATGTGAATGGAAAGGCTGGCCTCGGCGAACAAAATGACAATCGTGAAAGATTTGTTGATTTATGCAACACCAACCACCTTGTCATAGGAGGCACCATGTTTGAGCATAAGACCTGCGACAAAGTCAGCTGGGTGTCAACTGACAGGCAATCATCATCCAACCAAATCGACCATGTCGCGATCAGTCGACTTTTAAGGAGCTGTCTTTAAGACGTCCGAACAGACGAGAAGACGACATGAGTATGGTACGTGATCATCACCTTATGGCAGCTACTGTCCAGTTACATACTTCATCAGTTCAAAGACTCCGCAATATTATCCGAATACCTAGATATAACATCGTCCGGCTAAGAATCCCCTCAGTATGCCGACAATTAAGGGATCATTTATCGCAAGGAGTGGAAGCAATCAGCAGCTCACTACCGACATTGGAAAGCTGTGAAAAATGTTTTCACATCTGGAGCGGAAAGTATTGTTGTAAGAAGCCAGGCAAGGCAAGGATACCTGGAGGGTTTTCTGGCCTAAGCGTATCTTTAACGAACATTTTTATCAGACAACGGGTCAGGAACCAATAGGCACAACCATCCAACGACGGAAGTGGCACTCTGAAAAGGTGACAGTTCCATAGCAAACTACGCAATGCAATGGAATCCCTTATCTCAGGATGGTAGAAGAAAGGGTCGTCCGAGAAATACATGGCGAAGAACATCTCTATCAGACAACGGGTCAGGAACCAATAGGCACAACCATCCAACGACGGAAGTGGCACTCTGAAAAGTTGACAGTTCCATAGCAACCTACGCAATGCAATGGAATCCCTTATCTCAGGATGGTAGAAGAAAGGGTCGTCCGAGAAATACATGGCGAAGAACATCTCTATCAGACAACGGGTCAGGAACCAATAGGCACAACCATCCAACGACGGAAGTGGCACTCTGAAAAGTTGACAGTTCCATAGCAAACTACGCAATGCAATTGAATCCCTTATCTCAGGATGGTAGAAGAAAGGGTCGTCCGAGAAATACATGGCGAAGAACATCTCTATCAGACAACGGGTCAGGAACCAATAGGCACAACCATCCAACGACGGAAGTGGCACTCTGAAAAGTTGACAGTTCCATAGCAAACTACGCAATGCAATGGAATCCCTTATCTCAGGATGGTAGAAGAAAGGGTCGTCCGAGAAATACATGGCGAAGAACATCTCTATCAGACAACGGGTCAGGAACCAAATGGCGCAGAACAGTTAAGGGGAAGAGTTGGTGAGAACTAAAGCTTATTGCCAGGAACCGCACGCGATGGCGCGTAGGCGTAGTAGAGGCCCTAGGACCCACAAGGAGATCTTGAACGTTAGTAAGTAAGTCCAATTCTTGCTGGATACTGCTTATAAGTTTATCATAGTTATTAGGCTCTCTGGTCATGACATTATATGTTTCTTGCGCGAAAGCTTCCATCCATGTATTTTTAAGAGACTTGTTAGTAAAATACTGACCCATCTTCAAGCACTATAATATTTTATTTCGAGTAAATATAAGATGGTATGAAATAATGGTGTTCCTCGTTGAATTTCTTCTCAAATTGGACTTGTGATAAGAGAACCCAGTTAGTATCGGTGTGTGACTATTCATGTAGTTTAAAGGTCCTGACAGACTAAAGTAGACTTTAGCGGCTTTTAACCAAAGCGCATAGTTAAATCCAAGAATACCAGTGTTCCTATATGGTAACTGTTGTCTTTAATGGGTTAGTTGGTCAATGGTCACATTGGCATTTTCGTTGATTTGTAAGGGTAAGGTTATTGTTTAAATACGAAATACGTAGTTTGGCTTACTGGGAATAAAACTAAACTCTGTAAAATTAGATTGGAACTAAGTGTTATGCTTGAAAGTATTTAAACAAACAAACAAAAACAAATGGTTATAATTTAAATCATCTACAGATTCGCAAATGCTAATCTTTAATCTGTCCAAGCATATTACCATGTGATGCATACATATATCCGTTAAGCCCTTAAAGATCATTCTCATTATTTGATTGTACTTATATCGAAAATCAAAACGGAATTTCCTGTATAATTGCTTTCAATTAAGAAACGGCTTAATCTGACAATAAGCTGGATAAATCAACTTCTTCATCTTCCAAAGACCAACGAACGCCACATTTATAATTTTTGCTGTTGTTAGGAAACAAATTAAGTTTTATCAAAGTTATCCTGCCTAGGGAACGGACCTTCTTTGTAAGAATAAAATAAAAATAAAACAAAGCCAAACAACTTTGCTAAGTATATATATGATACCGGGATTCCTTTTATAATCGTTGATCGTAATTTCATTCCATTTTGAATTTCACTTCAATTAAACTACTCTGCTGCGATCTGCATGATTGACCAGATGTTCGCGTTCATCGGCACGCCCGAATGAGTGGCACATATGGTCTGATCCAACTACTATGTTTACCCCTATTTAAAAATGTTATTATCGGATTTGAACGAATTTGAACGATCAGAACACGCAGCATTATAGAGGAAAATTGTTCGTTTTGTTTATAGGTCGAGGTGCGGATATGCATGATTTCTTAATTGATGTTTCGAGACTGATCGATGCACGTCATATGGTGTTTTTTGCGAGAGAACAATCGAGTTTTAACCAGGAATTAATATGTGGGAAATATTTAACCATTCTGGCTGAACGAAGAAAGATCAAGATCATAGCCGAGGTCAAGCCGCGACGAGATCACATCGTGCGGATCGCAAACATCGAACGGCAACTAATTTGGCGAAAAGAAATTACATATTCATAGTATAGTAATTGTAAGTTGTTAAATACATTCAACACACACATGCACATACAAATAATATGTATATGTTTCAGGTATGTGTGTCAGAACGAGTTACGAGCTCACTTTCTGTTCTGGATATAATCACCATCAGCATCAGACTAACATCCTACATCAGTAGCTACACGATGTTAGCTTGTTAACTGTTAGCGCAGCTTATTCGCTTCTCGGCCTGCGTATAACTGACATGAACTACATATACAAATGTGATATAATGTCGATGTGTTGCGTTAGTTTCTTGTATCGGCAAGGCGACTACTTGCTAAACCTGTCCCATACCAATAGTGAGTGCAATTTAATTCAAATCAAATTGCAAATTGGAAAATTTCAATTCGGTCAATTTTCCAGTTGTCCACAAGAGTAGTGGATTGAATCCACAATATTGATGATCACATGAATAATCCTCTCACACATATACACACACACCCAATCGATTATTACTATTACCTATCCGCTTCTTAACATCAAGATAATAGTTCCACTCTAATAATTATTTTGTATGTGTATATGTGTACCAGATCTATCAAAAAGGAAGAAAATCACAGCACACATAATCATAAAGTTCTCACACAATGTCCCCCTCCTCTTCCAATTCCTAGGCTTTCGCCGCGTATTTGAGCAGAAACATCTATACACGTCGAAAACGGCGACGGTGATTCCTTGCAATTTTGCAAAATCACAACAAACCCACGAAGAATAAACAACTTTAAGATGAGTACGAGTGTAATTATTATGGAAAATTCTGGTTGTTTTTTCTTTTTGTCTTGATGTTTGTTGTTCAATCAATTTTTATATTTGTTCTCGTGGTTGCTGTTCTGTGTTGTAATTGAAGGAGAAGTACAAACTCTTCAATCTCATACACAACATCGAATTACCAGGAGGAGCAACCAGAGACTGAATTCAGGCCATCAAGATACTTCTTGCCACAAGCGATGGAAAATGCAATTCTCTTGGCACTGCTGTTGCACAACTTGGAGCTACGTCATATTAGCTGCATATATAGGCTGAAGAAAAAGATAATTGCTTCGCATCGGAAGCAATAATTTTTTTTACCGTAATGCCATATCGATGGAAATTCAAGAAGCTAACTTGGTGTTTTTTACCTATGGTATTGCCAATTCAAATCAATTTTTATGAAAGTACAATTAAGGAATCAAAAAATTTTTTTTTATCGGACGAAACTGGTCAATTGAAAAAGAAAATGAAAATAAGATAGTAAAACGAGCTATCAGCTCGCCATAGGGATAGTTGTAATTCAGTCTAAAAACTAAATTATCTTAAAAGCCCAATAGTAACAATTTAATTCACAAAATTCGTGACAATTTTTTTTTTGGAAATTTTTTATTTCTTAATTTCATATGAATCGCTTGTGAAATTGCTTTGTCTACAAAATTCCAGACCCTATTGGCCAGATCCGAGAATTTCCATCTCGCATCTTAGTCCAAAATAATGAATTTCATACGAATAGCTTGAGAAATTGCTTGGTCCACAAAATTTCAGACCTTATTGGCCAAATCGCAGCATTTCCATAGGAACAATAGTTATAGTCGCATCTTAGTCCTACAAACCGAATTTCATACGAGTCGCTTGAGAAATTTCTTGATCCAGAAAATTCCAGACCCTCTTGGCCAGATCGCAGAATTTTCACAGGAACAAGGGTTATAGTCGCATCTTAGTCCTACATACCGAATTTCATACGAATCGCTTGAGAATTGGCTTCGTCCACAAAATTCCAGACCCTATTGGCCAGATCCCAGAATTTCCATAGGAACAAGTCTTATAGTCGCATCTTAGTCCTACATACCAAATTTCATACGAATCGCTTGAGAAATGGCTTGGTCCACAAAATTCCAGACCCTATTGGCCAGATCCCAGAATAAAAAACTTTTTTTTAAAAATAAATTATTTTTTTGTCTGGGCAAGACCACATTACGTCTACTAGACAGAGTTCAGAACCGTGCGTTAAAACTAATTGGTGACGTACATATTGCGAAAACAATCGAATCGGTTGAACATCGTAGGAATGTTTCCCGCCAATTCTCCAACCAATCCGTAATACCCGTGCCTCAACTCGAGCTCACGGGTCCACCATTAAGCCTATCTTCGGACGTACTAACCATTTCAAAATTCCTTCTGTACCCGCACGATAGTTATGTGGAATGATTTGCCTGATTTTGTGTTTCCGCATTTTTATGATCTACAGTCGTTAAAGACACGAGTGCATAGACATCTTTTTCTCTCCCTAATTTCCTAACGCCCACGCTGTGCTAAGCATTATAAGGGTGCAAACCCCTTTATCGTGTGTACATTATAAAAATAAAATAAAAATTATAATATCACTGTATATAATGTTGGCACGAAATATGTTACGTTATGGCATGAGAGGATGACAGGTTTGTTCCGATAAAGTGTCTACAATTATCTCCAGGATCACTGCAATGGTAAGCCCTTTATATCAATGAGTGACAGTAGCGAAGACCAGTATAGTCATTAATAAAATAAAGCTTGTTTAGAAAAAAATCCAATAAATTCAAGTGATTCTAAAATGTAAAACATTTCAAATAAATTACCTTATGCACTCTACTGAAAAGTATTAATTTGCAGATACATTTTTTGTGTCACTAAACCGAAGCGATATTACTGTTATTACATAGATATATAAGGGGCGTCGATGATTGGGATGGTGCCGGCATTATTAGTGTCAAATATTACAACTGTGTACCGCAGGGCACTCAGCTAGTAAGAGATAATTCGCAAGACTTTGCTTTATCAATCGAGCTCTTCTTGCCATCTTTCAAAAATGAAAAAGAAATGCGCGAGTATATTCATATCACTCATCTCGAGCATTAAATTTATCATCGCACATTTATTGACGTCAGCTCGATTCAAAAAAGCGTCTTGAAATCTGAAAATATAATTGGCATATTGCTGTGGTCAACCTGCATAGCCTAGCCTTAGATGCAGTTTTATTAGAGAACTTTCTCATGGCTATTAGCAAAGCTGCATACTCTTTCTCTGACAAAAATGTTGCAGAGGTTCGTAAATCTAGACATTTATCCGTCTACACGTTCTACACGTTATTTAGACTATCCCACAGTGCTTACTTCCAATACTGATTATATCAAACTATGTCAAATTTAATTTTGTACGCTCTCCAGGTCAAGGTTCAGAGAACCTTATTTTGAAATGTTGTATAATTTGTGTGTTTTATTTTCAGTCCATTTCGGTAATTTATTTTAAGTACTACTTTTTCCATTTTGGCTTGCTCTCGCCACTTGTATTTAGCGTAGCAGATCATCATTATCATCTTCAAATTTAGTTCTACAATTGCAGCACATCTCTAGGCGTGTTGGCCTATGCCATCCTTCTATCCGTCCATAAATCTTAGCACAGTCTAATTGGTCGTTGGCAGTTAATGGAGTTTCCAATACCATAGTTTGCTGACCATTTAACAACTCATAAAAGTGCTCTTTCCATCATGTTAAGTTGTCTTTGACATCGACGATTAAATTACGCTGTTTGTCTTTGCGGTATGTGAAACGCGGTCTATGTTGTGTCATAACGCGAATTTTGTGGTAGAACTTCCGTGCGTGGTGGGATAACTAAAAAATTACTTAAATCAATTAAAAACTAGCTGATTACACCGGCGTTACCCGGTTCCGCTAACCGCACCCTTAAAAAAACACCAAGAACCACCAAATTCCAAGATTTAAACTCATTACAGACAAACATAAGAACAATTTTTCGTTAATATTCCAGCTCCGGGGGCAAAAAAAGTTACACTCACCGGAGCCCTCGGCGGATACTTTTTTTTAATCGTATATGCATCTGATCCGTATCCGCGAAAAAAAAATCCGCATCCGCACTCGCGAAAAATCTTGAAATCCGCATCCGCAGTCATCCGCACTCATCCGCATCCGCAAATTTGATTTCTAAGCATAACAAAAAAAAAATTCACAAAAATTCCGTAGTTTTATTCTTACATCGTTGTTTTTTATAGTTATCAGAATGTTATCAGAACTATACAAAATAACTATATTACAAGAAACCTAAGGAGCTTTTAAATATAAATTTGAAATTTTAAATTGGATAAATTTCAATAAAGCTATCGCGAACTCATCTTCACGAACTCGACATGATTTTTTTTAGAAAAACGCAGCAATTAATAAACAAATTTGTTTTAGAAATTAAAAAAAACCATTTTAAAAATTTTTCGTGTAAATTGTCTAATCGGGAATACATATAGTGCAGTTTGAATAAACCCCGGGGCCTTTTCACTACCAAATTTTTACAAAAAGTGCTGTCCATAGGAGATACACATGCATATAAAATTTGAAGAAAATCGGGTAATTTTTCATAAAATTTATATGGGTGCCCCCCGACCCCTGGGGCGATTACTTTAAAATTTTTACAGAAAGTGTTGTCCATCGGAGATACACATAATTAATTTCTCTCTCATTGTTTTGATACTACAATATATGTTATGTTATTGCGGTCAGTCATCAGCAGAATTGCAGGTGGTCGTAACTATCTCTGACTGGTGGAAGTGCGATCAAACTTCCACGCGGTGGCCGCCGGTAATTTTCCTCCAATGTAGGAAAATCAGAATGATTAGGCTAGTTCCTTCAAAGTAAGGTTGGCGCGAGGCTAATAACCTCGCCCGTAAAAAATTATTATTACGGAACCCAAAATCAGCCTCGGATACACTGAAAGACGACGACGACCACGGACAGAAAACGATTTAAGAATTTCTAGTGGAACGTACGCTCACTGTATAGAGCTGGCTGATCATCATCATATTTGGCTCTACAACCGGGGTCCGGTCCTGGCCTCCCGCAAAAAGTCTCTCCACCGGTCCCGATTTCAAGCCGATGAAGATCTACCAAAGAGTCCGCGGTATAACGCAATATACCCCGCGTTTCACATACTGCAAAGACAAAGAGGGTAATCTGATAGCTGATCTTAATGGCATCTTAGAGCGATGGGAAGAGCACTTTAATGAGTTGCTAAATGGCCAGCTAACTGAGGAATTGGAGGCTCCACCAATGACCGAAGATCATACTATGCTGCCGCCACCTAGCATAGACGAAGTTAGCAGAGCGATAAATCGGCTCAAAAATAATATGGCCCCAAGATCTGATGGTATCGCAGCGGAGCTGATTAAAACAGGAGGCCCCGCAATACACCAAGCAATTTATGAACTAATAGTGCAAGTATGGGAGGAAGAAGCGATGCCAGCAGACTGGCGAAGAGGCATCCTGTACCCCATACACAGGAACCTCCTGCAGCAATTATCGTGGTATAACGTTATTGAGTACCGCGTATTAGATTTTCTTCTTCTTTCCTCTATCCCTCAAGACAGGATAGCCCCACGCTAAAATCATCATTGGTCCATACCAGTGTTGCTTGATCCCAAGGAAATGAACAACTGATCAGATTTACACCCTAAGGCAGGTGATTGAAAAATGTCTAGAGTTTCAAAACTCAGTACACGATCTTTTTATAGACTTCATAGCCGCCTATGATAGCATAGCCATAGTAGAACTTTATAAAGCCATGAGAGGATTTGGCATCCCAAATAAACTGACACGACTATGTTAGTTGACCATGACCTATGTTATAAGCCAAGTAAAAATATCCGGATCACTATCAAGCCTATTCAACATCTGTAACATGCTCCTACAAGGGGATGGACTGGCCTGTGTCCTCTTCAACCTGGCGTTGGAGAAAGTGATCCGAGACACTGACGTAACGATAAGAGGTACAATCCTCTATAGGTCCATACAGATACTAGCTTACGCAGACGATATTGACATCTTTGGTAAAAACCCAAGAGCTGTACAGGAAGCTTTCATCCAGATCGAACAGGCGGCATGAAATCTGGGGCTGCACATAAATGAGAGCAAAACAAAGTACATGGTAGCCACGTCTGCGACATTGGTCCCGCAATTAAAATAGTGGAGCGCGAATTTAAAGTAATGTAATGCTTTACCTATCTCGGGTCAACTGTAGCAGCCGATAACAGCATGGAACCAGAAATACGCGCACGGTTTCTGAAAGCCAAAAAGCCTACTATAGTCTGTCAAGACTCTTCAAATCCAGTAACTTAAACATAACATCCAAGCTGTTGGTATATAAGACAATGCTCATACCAGTATTTAAATATGGATCCGAGACTTGGGTGCTTAGCAAAAATCATTCTGACTTCTTAGCCGCGTTCGAAAGAAAATTCTTACGGAGAATTGTTGGCCCCGTATGTGAGGAAGGACGATTCCGGAGACTCTATAATGATAAGATCTATGAACATCACCGCGTGAACGTGGGCGCCGTGGCTCAGTGGAGATGAGCACGGCTACTGAGCAGGGGGTTCGTGGTTTGAATCCCAGTAAACCAAAGTTTTTTCATGGTGTCCCACCTCTCGCGAACGGGTGACAACCGTTCCAAGAGTTATAACTTGTCACGGAAAACTTCTCAATTCGCCGTTCGGATCCGGCCTTAAATTGTAGGTCCCTTCCATTTTTGTGCAAAAATATACATGCTCAACGCAAATGGTTGCGAGGAGCTAGGCCTTGGACCGCAATGGTCTGTCGCGCCGAATATTATTAGTTATGAACGTCACCGCGATGTCGACATCATGAAGAGAATTAAGCTCGGTAGGCTCCGGTGGGCAGGACACCTAGCTCACATGAGCGAAGAGGATCCTGCTCGGAAAGTCCTTTGCAGTTGGACAGTACTACAGTACTTATAAAATGCATACCTAATTTTATTATAACATATAACTAATAGAATATTACTTCACCTCAATTAAAAGAAAACGTCCGTCGCTAGCGTTGCGAGCGACGAAAACAACTCCGCTTGTTAGTCTTCCTATTCTGATTTACAGATCTACTAAGAAAAATGACAAACAGAATCAGATATTTTCTTTTAAGGCTCCTTTAAGTCTTCCACGGTTTTAGATCGATAACTATTCTAAGATGTAGGAATTCCCGGGAATTACATTACCGCGGCCAGATGTAGAATGTATGACCACATATGGTACAAAGGCGCGGCAGTACAGCCGGTAAGACTCATAGGAAGTTGTCTTCCCATCAGACATCATCAGCGTGCGACATCTTCCTTTAAATGGCATTTACGAACAGCTACTTAGTGCGCAACCTACTTGCCGATGCATGAGGTCTTGATGCCACTCTTAATTCTCATATTATCCAGCTGCAGTCTCACATAGATCACGGATTGCACAAGTGCCAGTGTCATTGCCAGCACATAAGTAAAACGCTGAACAGTCCATTCTAGGAACAACAACGATCGCAAGCAGCAACGAGTTCAGGTCTCATAATCGAAAGTTATCTTGCAGGGAAAAGGCCTAAAGGTCTTTCTCTTCTGTCATGTCCCGACGAGTCGATGCCATCAAATCCCATGCTGTCCTCTGCTTAGCATGCATTGTGTGTTTTGCGATTTGTAACGATTTATGGATTCGTGCCCACCGATCAAACGTACAAACGAGTGTTGGGCGGCTCTTCCTTGAGTTCGTTCGTGATGTGGTGCGTACATTGATGCGTTGATGATTCGTGTTGCCTTTCGCAGAATCAAACAAACAATAATGGCTGCTGCTCGCTGCGCAGATTACTAAAAGCGGACGACGTAGTGACGATGTTTAATTCATATTCTTGTAAGCGCGTGTGCGCTGTTGTTGTAGCAGTTTTAGCAATTTCCCGGAATGATCCTTTTAAAGTTACTAATACTACAACTACAACTGGTCGCATAATGAATTAGTTTGAGAAAGTTTTCAGAAAACTCGCCATTTCCTTATTTCAAGTTAAACTCGTACACGGAAATCCGCATCGTACGAGTATTAAATATGACAGCGATCAAGATGGCTCATGTACGTGTACGAGTCGAGTCTGGTAATGATGATGAGCCATGTTCCTCCGCCTTCTCGTTTATATTTTTTCTGTTAATCTCGAGATGTACGAGGATTCCGTGTCGCAAGGCATTATGAAAATCTTTAAATCCCACGTGCTAAACATGGCTTAGCAAATGTTTAACATGTTTTCTGTTGTTTTCATTTTTACATCGATAGAGAACTTAAGTGAACAACGTCTATCTAGTTCAGGTGCGCTTTGGTAAAGTTGAAAGCAAGTGTGTGATGCTGAAATACTAAGACACTCGAAGAACACCAGGTAGCGAGATCGTAACTCAGCTGCCGCAATGTTTTCGGGAAACACATACATCAATGCCTAGTGCACTAGTTGTAAAAGGCTAAAGTGATCAATGTTTTTCTTAATGATATTTTATTAAATAATGGGAAAGTGATCCTGCATTACTATCTGTTACTGTTACATTCACAATCACCAATCAATTTTTACTTTACCAGCATATTAACAATTTTAGCATCTAGCATCTTGACTATATGACGGAAATAAAGAAGCCGCCACTGTGTCAAACTGTCTACAAGCTCATGCCTTGAATGCTTGGGGATCCTAGAGTTTTTGAAAAACAGAGCTTGGCAAAGCGTTACACATACGTGTTGTACGGCTAAGTAACGAATCTCTTAACTTAACTATGCGTCCGAAAATGGGATTGAGGGCAAACTGATGAGCATTACTGTCGCGGAACAGTAGCGTCGGTTTGGCACGCTACTTCAATGTATACGAGAACATACATCAAAATACAATATTTATATATAAACTATATATCCCTGATAAGTACACCCGTAATGTATGGACATCTCTAAGCTTATCCGACCCTTTTGTGGTATCATCTCTTCGTTAAACCACTCAGTTAGAGAAAAAACAGTGCGTATAACCTTTACGCGCGGTGTACGTGAAACTTCTCTGATGCTATGTGGCAAAAAGAACCCAAAATACCGACCAAATACTCTTCCAAAGACTCCCAAAATACCCCAAAAGACCCTAAAAGAACCCTTAGAAGACCCTTTAAAGACCTTCAAAAGACTCCCAAAAGACCCTCAAAAGATCACTAAAATACACTCAAAAGACTCCCCAAAAGACCCTCAAAAGACTCCCCAAAAGACCCTCAAAAGACCCCCAAAAGACACAAAAATGGCCATACCGAATTTCGTACAAATCAGTTTAGAAGTGGCTTAGTTCCCGAAATTCCAGCCCCTACTGACAGTATCACAAATTTCCATAAGAACAAGTCCTATAGTCTTATAATCCTAGTCCTACATACCGAGTTTCATAGAAATCGCTTGAGAAATGACTTAGTCACAAGAATTCCAAAATGTAACACAAAATGGCAACACAAACTCATAACGCAAAATCGTAACACAAAACTATTTTCGATACCGTGCTAAATTTTCTCCTCACCGCCGATAAAGTAGTTTCACTTAGAAAAACTCACAGAAGAACAATATGGCAATAATAAGAGAAACCTATTATGACGTCTTTAAGAAAACTGTTTGGGAGTGTTAACTGGTCGCTTTTGTTTTTTGGTAGCAACGTGGTTGCCGCTACTGATACCATCAAAGATATCATTCTGACTAGTATGAGAAACTTTATCCCTTCTATGACTAAGTCTGTCAAAGGAGAGAAAGATGGTTGATACGATTTATGCTGCAAAGAGCCCTCTTCGATAAAGGAGGTATGCTTTCTGATGTATAAAGTAAATACTACTTTGAAAAATCGAACAATGTTCAAATGAGCAGTAATGATGACCTTGGAGGGCGAGTCAAACTAGCCTGACACAAACTGACACAAAAAACATAACCCAAAAAAATTAAAATTTTACATTCTAATCTAATCGGAAATTCAAACTGTGCAAAGTTTGAATCAAATCGGGTTAATTTTTTACAAAAATATATGTGGGAACCTCGCCGCCTTCATGTAAGTTCTCTAATAACTGAAATATGCGCCTCAAAGTAGACCACTATTAATGCTGGAAAATAAAAACACCTGCGAAGCATTGCGTGCTTTTGTTGTTCAAATTGTAAAGCAGCACTGCACACAGGCACAAAGCACACATATGGCGTGCGCGTAATCGTAATATTGATTTGGCTACGTGAACTGCCTTTTCTGCTTGGCCGTTTGATCTCGGATATCGAAGACTACTAAAAACAAAATCAAAATTTGTCTCCTCTGAGAATCTCCGAAGTTCATATGAATTAAAAGGCTGATTGTCAGCGACATTTTTCTGAGGGACACCATGTACCGAAAATATTTGTTCCGATATATTCCTTATTTGACAGAGTTCTATCTGCCATCGAATAGTTACTAAATATCATTAACCCCCATAATCAAGTAAATCGACTCATATATTTTGAAATTGGGTTTCCGGTGTTGGATGACCTATTAAGGAATCTTTTTTATTTTCCGGTCTGAACCTTTCGTAGTCGCGGAATTTTTGGATCATCACTTTCATGTCCCTTGCCATATGTGGCCAATATAGGTGTCCTTTTGCTCTACCTATAGTTTTAGTTATTCCCATGTGGGATTTATGGAGAAGATCTAATATTTCCCTAACTAAAGTTCTTCGGACTATAATGCGATTATCAAAAAACACAAGATAAATTTTGTTTTTGAACTGCCAGCAAAATTTAATACTATCAGGCAACTGTTGTTTATTTATTGGCCAGCCATTATTAATAGTTTTGTAAGATATTTGCTGCGTTGCTTTGGCTAATTCAGCTTGGCTTACAACACAATCGCATAAGCATAAAGCCGAAAATAAATACAAAAAGTTTTTAGGATTTAAAACTAAAGCCATTTTATAGTTATAGCGCTCACCGTAAGGCGGTGATAAAGCGACATGAAGCCGAAGTAAATAAAAATGTTCAGGATTAAGGAAACTAAAGCCATTTTATAGTACTGGTGCTCACCGTAAGGCGGTAAAGCCAAAAGCTGTTGTTTTGTAAAGCCAAGCCGGCTTTGCCAAAGCAACGCAGCAATTGTAGATCTTTGTTTCTTCCTCAAAAATTGTTCTTTTAGGATCACTTATATCAATACTATGGACCAAATATTTGAATGTGTGCTCCATTTCAACTTCTAGATCACACATTAAAGTTCTAGATAATAAATCAGCTACGTATAAAAATATTCCTGGAACACATTTGATATATTTCGACAATCTAATTTTATTCTTTGTAGGCGAGAAGAGTGTACTTGACCCACATCTTTTTTTAAAATTGCTACCAATGGGTTATGATCCGCATGTATTGTGAAATGATGACCGTAAATATAATGATTCAATTTCTCACAGGCGTAAACAATCGCCAACGAATCTTTTTCTTCTTGTCTATATCTGGTTTCGGTGTCCGTCAGGCTTTTAGAGGCATACGCCACATCATTTAACAAACAACTACCGAGGCCATTCTTAGATGCATTACACTAAAGAATTATATTCTTGTTGGGTCAAAAGTTTGAAGAATAGAATGTTAGAATAGGACCCTTTTGTTTTTATTTAAAGTTTCAGTATGAGTAGTCGTCCATTGGAATTCGTTATTCTTTTTAAGTACGTTGCGCAGTGGAAGATTAATGTTCGAGAAATTCGGTATAAATGTACGAAGGTAATTAAACATCCCCATTATTCTTTCTTACTGTTTTTTATCTTGTGGGTCTTTAATATTTAATAGTCGGGGCTAATGGTATTACCAGTAAAAATATGGCCCAAATATCTAACTTTGTCAACACAGAATCGCATTTTTAAATTCTCTATATTAACTTCGCGTGCCCGTGGCTGGCTGGCTGGCTGGTCAGATTTTCTGATCAATTTTTAACCCACTTTCCAAAGCCAGATTTTATTGACATTTTGCACACGTGTATATTTCCGGTGACAGAACTTTCTTCCTTGGCTTCCATACAAATATTTTGCAAAATTTACCCGATTTTCTTAAAATTTTACACAAATGTGTAAATGGAAAACTGTTTTTGTAAAAATTTTGGATATCCCGGGCCCCGGGGTCGTGGGGCTCCAAATTTAAAAAAAAATAGTAACCCGATTTTCTTCAAATTTTATATACGTGTGTATCTCTAGGACAACACTTTTTGTAAAAACGTTGGAGACCCCGGGCCCCAGGGTCGTGGAGCACCATAAAATTAAAAAAAAAAATTAACCCGATTTTCTTCTAATTTTATACACATGTGTATCTCCGATGGACAACACTATTGTCCCCGGGCCCCGGGGTCGTGTGGCACCATAAATTTTTTTTAAAAAATTAACCCGACTTTCTTCAAATTTTATACTCTTGTGTATTTCCGTTGGGCAACACCTTTTGCAAAAATTTACAGACGCCGGGCCCCTCATACAAATTTAAAATAAAAATTAACCCGATTTTGGTAAAATTTTATACACATGTGTTTCTCCGATGGACAAAATTTTTTTGGACATTTTTTGAGCGTATTGTCCTGAGGCTTAAGGAGTGCCCGTATAAATTTTTTAAAAATTAGCCCGATTTTTTTCAAATTCTTAACATATGTTTATCCCGATAGACAAAAGTTTTTGCAAAACTTTTGGAGCGAATGGGCCCTGTGGCCCGGGGGAGGGGCCATACATTTTTTTTTAAAAAATTAGCCCGATTCACTTTAAATTTTAAACATATCTCCGATAGACCGAACTTTTTGTAAAAATTTTTGAGTTTTTGATTTGAATTTTTTTTACACATGTGTATCGGTGAGAACAGTTTTTGAAAAATTTTGAAGTGAAGGGGGCTCTAATATTAATTTTTTCCAAATTAACCCAGTTCAAACTTTGCACACATATGTATCTTATATTAGAGAATTTACATGAAAAATTAAAATTTTTATGGGTTGTTTTTTTAATAACTGCAGTTGCAAATTTTGTTTAGAAATTCCCATTCTGTCTATAATCATTGAATCCTTTTGTTCCGTTAATTTGGAAAAAAATAGATATCGTTCATAGACAACACTACGTCTTGGGAAGCAGTATGATTGAAATACTTCAATCACTTTATTAATGTTGGTTTTTCAGCTTCTATCAATGGTAGGGTTTGATAGATCTCAATTGCTTCCTCTCCGGCGCATGTTAGAAACCTTGCTGTCCGGGTTGTTTCAACTTCTGTGTTTGTCCTTGTTGCTATGGAATATATTTTCCACATGTTTAAAAATTTGCGTCAATTCTCCTTGACATTACCATCCAATAACAATGGTCCTGGCTTTTGAATATCACCACTCGTTGCCATTGCACGCTATATTTTCTGCACTATATTTATTTTCATACATAAACATATTTCGAGTGTAGGTTCATTTTGCAAATTATTTGGCTACCGACTGCGCCATGTTTTATTTCTTACAACTGATGAACTATTGAACAATTAAAGAGAGTAGACCAGCAGGCGTGTAAGTAGAGGTACATTGATGTAATTTATGCAATGTATATATCAGCGTGCAGGTGTGCTCATTTATGTAGATGGTCGATTATATATCAAATGCTTCTTAAAGCGTGTACCAGTTATAAAAAAATAAAAAGTTTCGATATAAAAACAGCGAGGAAGAAATTATTAACTGGTACAATTCTAAAAAAATCTGTATATGTCTAACGCGGAAGGCCAGGACTTCTTCCTCGAACATGCGAGCTAGGCATTTTACCCACCGGGCCATACAAAGCTTAATCCTCTTTACGATGTCGACATCGCGGTAACGCTTGTAGATCTCGGTGTTATGAAGTCTTCAGAATCGTCCTTCCTGGCATACAGGGCGCCAGCTATTATCCGTAAGGCTAAGACGTTAGAGAACCTCATAAGCATTCAAGTCTCGGATCCAAACTTAAGCACTAGTATGACCATTGTTTATACACTAGCAGCTTGATTGTCGTTGTTAAATTTCTGAATTTGAAAAGTACTTGCAGACTTTGTTGGCCTTAAGCAACCCTGCGCATATTTTAAGCTGTATGCTGTTATCGGTTGCTACAACTTATTAAGGTATTTCAAAATTGCGGTACTCTATCTGAATTGAAGGAGTAATGTTGGATGTTTTCATATGCCAATTTAATACTAATTTTTCTGGAACGTAAAAGGTAAAGGCAATTAAAAAAGCCTGCCCTATAATGTTAGAAAATTCACTTAAGCCTGGAAATAACTGAGTTGAAAACTTAACATTCACTGAAAACCATTAAATATTATAGTTATCGAAATAGTTTCACTGACCACTGATTAGCTGTCCATAGGGTACCTCAATTGATTCCAATTCACTCAATTTGTTAAAGATTTACAGTTGCTCAATTATTCGTGTCAGGTTTAAAATCGCATCGCATGACCTTCGCTTCCATCTGCGCAAGCAGATAATCAGCCATTCAAGCTGGCGTTTTTCTCCAACAATAACCCCAATGATGACTAATTGCGATGCAATCTCATTCGAGAAAGGAAGGTTGCCCAATTTCTTACTGATAATTTCCGTCCATACAACAGACGCAATAATTTCCCTAAACAAATCATCAACAAAACAATGAAAACCCAACAACCATATTGTCGGTTGGCATCCGAATAATCACGTCCATGCTGGAGGTAGTCCGCCGTTTCTGAGATTATGGGCAATAATCGGCTGTAGTGCTTAATCCACAGTACAACAGAAGCTTCCACGGAAGCTGGGTGCCGGCGCATGCTGCTCAATAGTAGTTCGGGTAGTTACGTGAATGTGCAATAAAAGACTACTACTCTCTTGATGCAATATGTATGAATGTGGTTCAATCTGCATCTCCAGCTGGAACTACTACTACTACTTATACTCTCCGTCAAAGCAAATCTTACTAGTAATTTACCTCGATCAAATTGGGAAATTGAAATTGGCGTCTTAGTTGTTATCCGTTACATTTCCAGAATATATACACAAGATTCATTGCGGTATCTTAATGTAAAAGTGGAAAGAAACGTAGACGTAGTGATGGGGTGCCCAATGTGATCTGCGATACCTTCTGAGTTTCTATTGCAATGGACGCCAGAAAAGTCTGTCTAGGAGGCAACCCATGTCGTCAGTTGTACGAGTATATGAATGTGCAACAACGCAACACAAGTACATATATGCATGTGGCATATTCGAATATCCTCTCAGACAAATTGGCACAAAAATGCAGCTTGAAGGTTTCAAATAATCTGCAGTAGCAGTAGAAGAAGTAGAGAAGGTACCTTCCTTCAAAAAGTAACCTTCTTCCCAGATTGAATGGATCAGACGAATATTCTACTTTTCTCCGCTGTCGCTGTGACTTTGTTACTGTCACGGACGAAAGTAGTGATCAACAATTAGATGAGAGTCGTGATCTTTAACGATTGCTTGCCGTGGCACTTTTTCAACGACTAGCACAGATCGCGCACGATCGGCACTGGTAAGGGACGGACGGGCGGATTAATTTAATTTACCAAATAGCGCGAATGTGGATTGCCACCAATGTCTTGATGATGATGAACCTGATGATAATCATGATGAGGATGGAGCTATTTATTTTGGCACCCGGTGTGGTCGAATCCAGCGTCATCAGTCTGACCGCCAGTAGTGGATAGCGTGCTGCACAACACAAAAGCTCAATTGGTTAGCCTTCAAGTGCCGACTAATAAATTGCCACCGTGCGCCACTGACTGCGCTAAAGAAATGCAAATTAATTCTCAGCTGGGAGCGTTTGTAAGCTTACGAGATGTGGAATTTGTTTATCGCTTTTTTCTCAACCTGTCAAGTGAAAGAGGTTTTGCTAATTTCTTCCTAAAATGCAACATTTCCAGCAGGTGTATTTGCCTTTCTTTGTATTCAACTATTGACTAGACGATCACTGAATTCATCCATGGGAGAAGTAATTGCCATTTATTTTTTATATTTTTGGCGGTTAATTCGCTATTGTAAACACTAATTCGTACAAAAAATTTATAAGCATCCACCGCCAGGCTTTGCCACACAGGACTTTCCGAGTAGGATCTATCTCGTTTTACTGAATATAAAACTTTTCATCTCGATAATTGCAGCTCGTTTTTATACTCCAGTTTCATTGTTCCATTCCCAGTAACACCAAAAGTATTTTTCACGGTGTTCCATCTGGCGAATGGGTGACAAACGTTCCGAGAGTAATAACTTGTCACGGAAAGCTTCTAAATTTCGCCGTTCGGATCCGGCCTTAAATTGCAGGTTCCTTCCATTTGTGTTTAAAAATATACAATATACATGCACAACAAATAGTCGCGAGAAGCTAGGCCTTGGACCGTAACGGTCTGTCGCGCCGAATATTATTATTATTATTACATACAATACTTACTTACTTACTTATGTCCTATATATCCACTAGGGCCTATACTAGGCATACGTGCCATCGCGTGCGATCCTGGTAATGAGCTTTAGCTCTCTCCAACTCTTCCCCAATTGCGGTGACTTCTCCTCAACTGTTCTGCGCTATGTACTTCGCGGAGTTTATGACCAATCTACTGTCACTTCCCTTGTTGGATGGTTATGCCTATCGGTTCCTGACCCGGTCTTTGGTAAAGATGTTCATTAGATATACGTTTAGGCCAGAAACCCCTTAGATGTTCTGTAGGCACCTATTTACGAATGTTTGTAAACCCGCATCATTTGCATCATTAATACTGTGTGAGAGTAAACAAACGTCGTCAGCGTAGTCCTGATGTTTGAGTTGAGATGTAAGAGTCCAACGAATTCCTCCGTTTCCAGTAGATAAAGCTGCGTGAAACACATTGCTAATCACCAACAAAAAAAATATCGGCGATAGAATGTAACCTTGTCGATCTCGAATTTGAATTCCTCTGACAGCTTTCCTATATGCAGCACATGACTTTTAGAGCCATCATAGGTTGTTCTAATAACAGCTATTAGTTTATCGGGTATACCTCTGCTGCGCAAGGTAAGCCAGATAAACAGTCTGTTGACACTGTCAAACACCTTCTCAAAATCGATGAACAGCAGGTGTAGTGGTGACCTTCTGACTTCCTAAGTCCCAATCTCTCTCTACAAGAGTATATAAAAGCTTTGCTGATGTCGTTGGAGCGGCACACAGAAGCTCTGTGGGTATACCGTATAGTCCTACCGACTTGTTGGTCTTTAGTGCGTTGATCGCGTTAGCGATCTCATCTTTACTGGGAGTTGAGGTGCGAATTCGGGAAATTGTTACTACCGGCAGCTCCGATTGATTTTGTGCATATCGTTGGCGAATACACGATTAAGGACCGTATAAAAATGCTTCTTCCATCGCTTGAGCTGATCCTCATATAAAACGAGAACGGCATCATCTAGGCCTTTCACCAAATATTGGCTAGAGCGGTGACAACCTGTTAGCTCTTTGGTGATTCTGTAAACGGTTCTGCTTTCGCACCTGCTCACTGCTTGCTCTGCTTCTGAGGCCAGGTTTTTAATATAATTACGTTTGTCACGTCTTATACTACGCTGCACTTATCTCATTTTTCTTCGATACAGAGACTCTAGCACGATCCTTACTGCTGCTGGGGTATCTACAATACGAGCTTTAATTAGGTTACGTTTTTCAATCCGCCTCCAGGTATCATCGGTAAGCCACGTGCTGTGCCTTGACTGGCTTCTACCAACAATACTTTCCGCTCCAGATATAAAAACATTTTTCATAGCTTTCCAATGTTCTTGGATGGATGTTGGCATGATTGCTTCCACTCCTTACGATAAATGATCCCTTAGTTGTTGGCATACTAAGAGGATCTTTAGCCGGTCGATGTTATACCCAGGCATTTGAATGATATTGCGGAGTCTTTGAACTGATGCAGTACGTAACTGGACAAGGTGATGATCCCGTACCATACCCATGTCGGCTCCTCGTCTGTTTCGGACGTCTAAAAGACAGCTCCTAAAACGTCGGCTGATCGCCACATGGTCGATTTGGTTGGATGATGATTGCCTGTCAGTTGACACCCAGCTGACTTTTTGGCAGGTCTTATAGTCAATCATGGTGACTCCTATGTCAAGGTGGTTGGTGTTGATGAAATCCAATCTTTCATTATTGTCATTTCGTTTGCCGAGGCCGTGCTTCCCAATCACATGTCTGAGTTCTTTATTGTCGTTGCCTACCTTGACATTCAACTCACCCATCACGATGACGATATCTCCGTTCGACGTTGCGTTGAATACAGTGCTTAGCCGATTGTAGAAGTTGTCCTTTTCATCCTCAGTCGAGGGATTCATTAGGGCGTAACATTGTATTATCGTGACGCGCCGTACTCCTGTCCAAAATCTGGCTGATAAGATCCTATAACCATGTGGGTGCCAGGAAAATAGGCTTCTGCGTATTGTTGGCGTTAGCAGCAGACCCACTTCAGATTCACGGGGACTGCCGGCGGGTTTGCCGAAGTAGAGTAGCACAGTGTTACACGGTGTGTATTGGTACTCTCCCGCGTCGTACCATCTTCCTTTACTCTCTCCCAGTATGTCCATATTATATCGAAGAAACTCACGCTCCAGTTGAAGAAAACTGGCATTTGAGGTTCTTCACTCCCTGAGTCAAGGAGCGTCCTCACATTCCAGAAACCAATCTTAGTCCGGGTACAATAGCCAAAAGTCGTCATTATTCCATAATTACTTATCCGTGGCGATGTGTCGGTTGCAGTAGCAGGCATTTTTCGGAACCGCAGTGTGCTAACCCATATTACCTAGACTAGAAATTCTAGACCGGTCGCACTTGCAATTTAAGTCCACATATATAAGCATTTATACACATAGTTGCCCGGGAACCAACACTGGGAGGTAAAGCAAGAACTACATCATGAACTTGATTATTGCACTACTGGCTCAAACCAAGTTTTGAGCAGTCAGTAGTTTCCCGATCAATCGCAATGCATTACATATAATGACTATACATAAGTCTTCTGGCATTAAGGCCTTATTGGTTTCAAGGCGTTATATTCGATATCCTTGTATGCTTTCTGATGGTAGTGTAACGGAGTTTTCGCAGCCGGGGTAAACTCAGCGTGACCAAGGTTCAGAGGAAAGGGATCGGTACAATAAAATTTATATTTGGTGACTCTTCGAATTATTTGCTTTACAAGCGTCTATCCTGAGCGACTTGTGGGTGTGAGCCGGAGACGAGCGTGCGTCCTAGGCGATGCGTAAGCGTAAGCATGAGACAAGCAAGAATTCTGAGCGATGCGTGAGTGTGAGACGAGATGAACTTGGCTGACGTGAGCTACGATCGACCTCTCGACGTGGACGTTAAACGAGCGTGGGCGTAGCGAGCGTTAGACCAACCATATGGTCAACGATGACAACGAAAAGAGCGAAAGAAGTCGACAGCGGTAAGCTGAGATGTACCAGCGTAACAACCCGTGGGGCAATCTCACAGCGAGGCTATGTCGTACGACGATGAAAATAGCGACGTCGGCAGAGAAAAGCAGAGCTAAGGTTGGCAGCGGTAAGCTGACATGTACCAGAGTAACAAATCGTGGGGCAATCTCACAGTCGACGTCGACAGAGAAAAGCGTTGGCAGCAGTAAAAAAAAAAACAGCAAAAAATGTTATCGCTTACCGAGGTGTGATCCTCTCCGAAGACTACCAGAAGCTCTCTTAGTTCTGGTAGTCTTCGCCTGCGTGCTCGCCCTTTTATACTATTTGCATGGCAAAATTCTAAATGGCGTGCTACGTTGTGATTGGCCAATCAAGTGGCGTGATGTTGTTTTGGCTATTTTACTTTCATATGCGTTTGTTGGCTGCACTGCGTGGGTACAGGGTGCACCCAAATTTGGGAAAAAAGTATATGGCATGTTTTGTGTGAACAAAATTCGGCCACAAGAATTTTGTTCCTCACAGTAGCATAGTGTAGTCATCGCGCATCGGTCATTACTTCTCAACAATTTCATTACCTGTAAATTTAGCAACTTATAAATTTTACTTAAAATCCACAAAATATACACGCTTCTTAAGCACGACGTACAATAGCAGGAGCTTTTTAAAATGACTATAATGAGTTCACTACCAACAACATTTTTATACCAATTATCAATTATCTCCTAAAAACCTTTTCTACCAAAAAAAAAGCCTCAAATCTGTTTCAACAAACTTCAAACAGTTGATCTGGGATCATTAAATCCATTTGACCATTTCACAATCTGTCACAGAAATGCTTGTTCTCCATAGATACTGATCAGTATCACCGAATCCTTAAGATTTCCAATGCCCAAAAAACAAACAAAAATTCCAATTTCATCTAACAGCCAGCCTCGTTTTGGCATCAGAAACCGGTATTTGTCGTGAAATGGAATTGCATTTGCAAACGAATAATTACAATTTTATACAAATTCTAAATAAAGTCGCTTGCAGCGCAATGATGCTGTTGACACAGATTTCTAATTTGGCTCTCAAGCGGTAATCTCTGAACGCTAGGATATCGCTTGAAAATTGCCAAACTCCTTATGCAGTACGTAAATTTATTGAATGCCATCAAATTGACGGCAATCAAATGCGATGCAATGTCGCGACGGACGAATGTGGCTATCGGCGTTCGGTCGAATGTTTTTTATGGTAACACACAAACAAGATGACACACCAGATAGCACACCAGATCGTTGCTAGGTAGTCCTGCAATATCTAGTGATGGAGTTTTCTTCAATTTCACTTAGTGTATGTTATATCTGCCATGCTGGGAGAAATGAAAATTTGCAAACTAATGTTCGACGTATATATTCAGTTTATCGACGCGACTCTTGTTGTGGTCCACCTCTAATCTAATCGAAATGTGTCACCCGATTTAGCACAGCGATTAGAATTTGACAACGCTTTATTACCAGCATCAGCTGACAGGTTTAACCCTTTTTCTCGATATAAAAAAAAAATAATAAAGAAAGTAAGTTGACCAAAACACTATTGCACTATTTATGCGTTTTTATTAACTTTACTATCATAGAGAATCGTGTTATTTTCTTGTACAAACTAACACACAGTTTGTCTGGTATTGATTTGTACCAGGTGTGTATTGGTCCCATTAGATACCCTGCATAGTATTTATTAATTTTGTTAGCTTTATAGCCATATTTAAAATGAAAATTTCCTTTTGTTTTTTTTCCATCTCAGAAATTGTTTCGTTCCACTGGTAAACTAACTTTGTCTTTGGCTTTTGTAAGGAATGGTGATGAAACGATATATGAGTTGCAACAAGAACAGAGATCCCGAAGTTAAGCAAAACAAAAAGAATTTTTTTTAATAAAATTTAGATAAAAAACATTTTAAGTAAAAAATTTTGATTTAATGGAAAATGCTTTTTTTCAGTGGGTATCTAGTCGTAGCATGTTGTCCATAATGTCTCGGGCTTAGTGTCCAGGAAAATTTTTTATTTCTCTGCAAATGCACTTATATCTATTCAGTGAGTATTTATAAAGCACCATTAATGAGTACTGTAGGTTCAAATCGCAGGCGGTAATACGGTTTTAATTACCATTTGACGTTTGAAAATAATATTTATCTTATCTGGTCAAGTGTTCCTCGATTTACCACCAGCGCAACGGTGCTTAAGAGAAATAGCCAGTTGAATGCCTTTTGTCAACAAACAACCGTAATAATCGTGGCGCTTAGCAGTTTACCCTCAAGCCCATCTTCGGATGCAAATTCAAGTTCAGAGATTCGTTCTTAAGCCGTTCTTCACGTTCTATACCACATAAATGCTGGCGTTCCCCAGGGCTCTGTTCTGTCCCCGACACTCTTTCTCATTTTTAAATTCTCTACATTAACTTGCACGTGCACGTGGCTGGCTGGCTGGCTGGTCAGATTTTCTGATCAATTTTTAGCCCACTTCCCATGGCCAGATTTTATTGAAACACATGTATATTTCCGGTGACAATACTTTCTATTAAAATCTGAGGCCCTCGGACCTCGGGTTCGGGGGGCTCCCATACAAATATTTTACAAAATTTACCCAATTTTCTTTAAATTTTGTACACATGTGTGTCTTCGATGGAAAACGACAAGCTTCGTTGGAATGACCACATATTTACCGTCGCTAAAATTGCTGCGAAATGTTTAGGTTTTCTAGCCCGGTACAAGAAATATTTCACTCCCTCTGATCTGGCTACCATTTACAAGGCTTTTATTCGCCCAAAACTTGAGTACAATTGCCATATCTGGTCTGGTGCGCCTAAGACTACTTTGCATCAGCTAGATAGAATACAAAACCGCGCGATAAAACTTATCGGTGACGAAAATATAGCGAAATCGATTGATTCGCTTGAACACCGCAGGAACGTTTCTTGCTTGTCACTGCTTTATCGCTTCTTCTACCAGCGGTGCTCAAGAGAAATAGCCAGCTGCATGCCACCTCTCCTTGAATTCAACCGCAATACTCGTGGCGCTCTAAATGCTCATCAGTTTATCCTCAAGCCCATCATCGGACGTACAGTTCAATTCAGGGATTCGTTCTTCAGCCGTACAACTCGTATGTGGAATGCTCTGCCAAGCTCTGTCTTCCCACATCACTATGATCCACAGACATTCAAGACACAAGCTCATAGACATCTCCTCTTTTCTCCTCCTTTTCCTTAACACCCTCGCTGTGCCAAGCATATAGCCGAGCATTATAAGGGTGCGAACCCCTTGAAGCGTGCGCGGATTAAAAAAAAAAAAAAAAATGTGGAATGCTTTGCCAAGCTCTGTTTTTCCTCATCACTGCATTCCGCAGGCAGTCACAACACAAGCTTAGAGATATCTCCTCCTCCTTTCTTCTTCCTAAACCTGAACGCCCTAGCTGTTCTAAGCTTAGCATGATAAGTATGTAAGCCCCTTAGGTTAGATAAGGTTGATGTGGCTGCTGGCAAGATAACGAACTACTTAGACCAATGATGGTCCTTTGTGAAATCACAATGATTTTTTTACCCTACTCGGTGCACCAGTTGGAGCGTTGAAGAATTCTAATATCAGTACTTGATAAAACATTCTGGTCATTTTAAAAGATGACTACCAGAAAGTGCTGCGCATGTGCAGAGAAGGTGAAGAATGGTTTCTTCCTCCAACTTGTCAATGCAGCTTCTGCAGAATTCGTTGGAAAATACATTAAGCCTTGCTGCATGCTAGCCTATGAGACAGTGCCCAGTAATAACATCTAGTGTGGTACCTATGTGCAATCTGTTCCAAAACGCTACAAGTGATTGATCTCTCTACACTCACCTGGAGCGTTTTGGCTCTAGCCTGTTTTGTTTCTACTTTTCACTTCGGTTCCGTTTGACCACCTGATGTTGGTTTTCTCAATAGCATCTAGCTTTAGCATGAGCTTGCATGAAACAATCGGTATACCTAAGGAGCCATTTTCAGGTAAAAGATGCAGTTTGGCGAGTTCATCAGCCCTACAGTTCCCCAGAATGTCTCTATGCACCGGGACCCAGCACAGGTGAATGTTGAACTGCTTCGCCATCTCCTTGGACAGTCGAGGGCAACAATACAGTTCGTAAAGACTGATACTAGGGATTTTAGAGGTACTGGTTGCAAATAATGTTGAAAAATTAATTTTCGGGTTAAATTGTTTGAAATCTTCGACTAAATAGCCGTATTAATGATATCTCGGGAACTAGCGAGAGAACAAGCGAGAAATGCATTGTTTTCAATTGACAAACTCAAAAGCCGATAGCGTTGTATCATCAGCAAATTAATGGATATCACAGGTCGTAGGAGATAACAAGTCATTGGTATATATCAAGAAGAGCGTAGGCGACAAGAATGAACCTTGTGGCACGCCAGCATTGATACCATGTTAAGCTGAAGAGAAACGATTCCAAGAATTTTTAAGGCTCACTTACGTCATTATTTTTATTTGTAATATATTCTTGATCATATATGTAATATATATTCTTGGTCTTTTTTAGTTTTCCCTGATTCCATTGATTAAAGCTTTGGATATTTTTTCTGTATTGCTTTTTTAATGAATCATATAGAAATCTGAAAAAATAAATTGAAACCGGCTACAAACGTGACGAATGTTACGTACATGTATATAAAATGATGTGTTGAGTCTTATATAAGACTAGCTTTCCCCGGGCGCTTCGGTACCCGCACACATAAACAGTGGCCTTCCTCTTCCCATCGCGTGGTATGGGATGTACTGTAGCATATAACCTTTCCCCACATTTTAATAATATACATTAAAAATTTTTTATAAAAGTAACTGATATTAACATTTCACAATTTCCACCCATCGGTTGGGGGCCTACTATAGCTTATAATTATCCTCCCCCTGCCAGTAATAGGTATACTGGCTTTCGAGTTCGCAAAGGATTTTGCAAATAAAACAGAACACAAGTTTATTAATTTACAAATAACAACTTTCAAAAACAAACAGTAAAAAAATATATATATTATATTGGTGATAACTTTAAATGTACGCAAAAACACTTATTACAACAACACTGTATGTTATTATAAATCTCTTAGGTGATAGCAGTATTTTTTTTCTAGAAATTTTCCAACTTAACTGGTTGAATTTGAACAATGAATGAATGACTGCGGCGAAAAGCCATCTATTCTAACTCATTGAAAAGCTTCCAGATGCTTCCAATCTTATATACAGAAATATCTAGCAAATACCAGAACATTCCTTATTTACAGCTAGTCATACTCATATGTATTGAGTCATCTATTGTAAAACTTCTAAAAATACATTCTATATGCAATCATGTAGACACTTCGAACAGGTTTGACTACATTTTTGACAACACCAGTACATAATGATTTAAACATTTAGTCGATTAATATTACAGCCTAAGAGTATGCAAGTGCTTAATTCTAATTCAGTGCCTATTTTGTACGGTTCGAGTCTAGGCCAATTTTTATACTTATTCTTATACCTTTCTATTGTTATTTACTGCAGCCTCAGCGAACACACATTCAAACAGTAGTTTTGCATTGCGCATGAGCAGTTAAGCAAAAAAACATCTACTACTAACTACTATTCGTAACAATACTTTAAAAATTTCATTCAAATCGGTTTGTAAATGTGGCCGATATTGACATTTTATATTTTACACTTAAAATTTATAATTGGGAGAAATGCTTTTTAAGTAGGTCTTAAATATTTATTTGTTCTCCATCGAATGCAGTATATATATAGGAATATACTCTATGAGATTTTCGCATAAAAACGCCGGCGTAAAATATGCAAATTTTTTCCCGTTTCGTGTAATTTCCTTCGAGGACAAGCCCTCCCAGTGGATTTATTTAACCAATCAAAAGATGAGAAACAAACAACAAAAAAGCACAATTCCAACTTGTTTAGCTACTAAAGAGATGCCTATCATAGGCTTATACAAGACGATGACTCAAATGACTCCCTTGTACGTGTGTGCTGTGTTGCAACAAATTCATAAGATCTAATCAATATCCTCGAAGCGGAGCAACTATAGATTATTAATGCAACTCCTTCGAATACAACAGTTCATCTAGTTCAGTAGCGCAAAAACGAGCATTCAGTATTCTGTTGCCGCGCTTTCCAAAACAACACAACACATCATACAAATCGTAATTAACCTCAGATGGAAGTGAAAATGATGAAATAATGCCAGGGACGTAGAAACCAAAGATAGCAACAACTACACTGATACAAAACAAAAAAAGTTCGATCAAAGCAAAATCAAACCGCCTGAACGCGAAACGATAAATCAGAGGGAAAAAATTGTAATTCTAATTTTGATTCAGCAGCCGTATCTGTAGAGTGCACTGAAGGATTGAATTGGAAGTGTATCACGTAGTTTGGAGTTATTCCAGAAATGGCTAACGAGAGATGGGAATCTTTCAGCCGCCACACACACACACACACACAAACACACACACACAAACACACACACACACACACACACACACACAGACACATCAGAGGTGCTACGCACTCATGTCCAGCGGAGACAACACGAAATTAAAACTGAAAGTAACCTAAAAGGGAGTCGCAAAAATGTTCCACCGTCCGACGTCCGGTTGGAAACTTGTTAAAGCGATCAGCGAAAACTATCCAAGTGGATGGATGGACTTTCCTCTCCCCATAGTCGATATTTGCCACTTACTGAATATGGATGGTATTGTAGCCACAACCATCCCTAGCCAGACCGTCACCGCGCCATGTTACAAGCCAAATAAGACGTTTAATTTCAATGATGCGACGATGCACACATATCCGTACAAGTATATGAGTATCCTCGCACGGTGCGTGCGTACTCGTATTTATGTAAGCATGTAACGCGCAATTTAGGAACGTCTTGTATAGTTTTTCTCAGCATTATTCCGCCTGGTTCAATTGAATATGAAAAGACCGATCAGCGAGAGGAAGAATCACATTGCCAATTGGTTCAACATTCATTGGTGTTGGCTGTTCTCAAAGAAGAACTCCATCTCTTCCCAATGCGAATCGATGGAGGAAGATGTATCACAGCGATTTATCGTCCTGTCGGTTGCACGGTTGGCAGAAGAATTCTCGTCACTGATCTATGGATACTGGATGCCTTAATAAATGTATAGTACGTACAGGTACACGTATACCTACTACAGGTAGTGCCCATTTCTTTATGCAACCTAAGATATAATATGGCGCATAGTTCCCTCTGAAGGATATAACATTCGTGGAAGTAGTTCTACTGTTGTTTGGATGACGACTGCCGAGCAAACCTATTGAGACGCACGTAGTTTGTATAGAAATAATATATGATAAAAATAATGAAAGATACAATGACGATGACGACGAAAATGACTAAGTAGCAGCACCAGCAAAAGCATCGGCATAGAAGGGCGCTGAAATGTATGTAGGGATATGTGTTCGGAAGCTGTAGCTCTTTTCGATAAATAATGGTAACTTGTCAATTGGCGCAAACCGCTGAGATGCCAATGAGAATTAATGATGCAAGTATGTATTTTTGTGTGAG